>JAYKKT010000075.1:11565000-13035000 GCA_036023115.1 Brasenia schreberi | reverse complement strand
AAAAGGAAAACAAAGGCCCAAACAAAAGGGAATTTCCCATTCAAAGTCTCTTTCCAAAAGAAAGAAACCAGACTTCAAAAAGAAAAATCGATTCTCTTATGAAAAAGAGGGATTAAAGAAAAAATACTCCCAAAGGGAGACCCTCTATGAAAAAAAAAAGGAAAAAGAGGTCAAAAAGCTCAAAAAGAGCAGTTTTCCGCCTTCTATGCCTTAAACCACGGGACGCTTCAGAAGGGACCGTGGTATCTCTTTCCCATCCCTGGCTTATCCCAAGCTAAAGCATGGTTCATTTCGAGGAATCCTAAAGTAAAAATAGGATTTATTTACTTGAATTTCATCTTGTTTGAGAATTCGACGTTTCGAGTAAGGCGTAGGAATTTGAAATGAAGCTTGTTTTCTTATAAAACCTCCGCTAGATAAGCGAGTGTTAAGACTCAAACAAGGGCAAGCACGAAGAGCTTGAGATCCTTAGGATCGAGGCTCAAGACAGTTGTCCCTTTTGTAAATAGCTTTTGTAAATAAGTTTTGAAAACCGAACATCGAACAGCATAGGGTTTTTGCTCACTTGGAGCAGTAGGCCTTGTAAGTCTCTAGAGTTCGACCACACCTGGTCTCTGGGAGGTCGCCACTCTTGGCACCACACCCATGTCATCTGCATTCCACGCATGGTACTTGCATGAACATGATCCCATTTAGGACCAGATTCCATAGTAAAACCCTTTGGCGTGATATCTCCTCCTACCAGAGTTTGTAAAATTGAGATTTTGCTAAAATGGGACGATCCCATATTCTTCATGGCTAGATCTAGGGAGACATTAAAAGGGGTGTTTGTCATCTTTGCCCTTATCCAAATCTATTTGGACAAGGCCAAAGAGGGGCATCTGTAAACACCCCGAAATCCCACGAATTTCTCAAAATCCATCTGGTTTTATACAAGCAGCCCCAAAGGGCCATTTTGAGTTTGGAAACCCAGGAGCCTTCCAAACAACCTTGTATATATGTTTTAAACTATATCTTTCAAAAACATACGATATGGCTTTTGAAAACCCTTTTAAAACATGTTTTGAAACCCCAAAGTGGCTTGGCCCGATCAAGACAGGACCAAGAGAGCCAAGAAGAGCCCGGAACCGGAGCACCTGTCGAGCCCGGCGCAGCAACTCTTGTATCTGATTCACACCCCAGGATCTCGAACGTCCAAGACCCTGTTCGTACCAAAATAGCATTTGAAGTCATCTCCGGAAGGCAGAAACGGAGGCGGACAACCATGTTGGCGAAGACCCAACGCAGACGGAGTACTGATGTTGTCAGACCCCGCACAAATCGTCTGTTTCGAACCCAGCTCGAAGGAGTCAGAGTTCAGTTTGGATTGGATCTGGACCATATATATCCAGATTCCAATCCAAACCCATATGTGGACTTGGATTTGGATTTGGATCCAGAGATCCAATCCAATATCCATATCCATGGCCCACATCACCTTCTCATAAATGGAGGTGGGGCCCACTTGAAATTCACGTGGGATATTGGGCATGAGAGAGAGTGGGGGTGAAAAATATCAAGAGTGTTGTATTAAGCTTGACTTGTGTGTCAAGTTTGGGTTAATCATGTGGGTTAGCCTAATTGAGTGGGTTTAAGCTTGTAATTAGCTAAAACCTAACCTAGGGCTGCACCAACATGGGGTGATCAAGGTCTATGGGCCATGCTAAGGGAGCTCCTTCACCTAAACCTAACCCAAAATGCCTAAACTTAGCCTAAACCCCTAATCCACCCCTAATCTGAACCTAATCACCTAACCCACTTCCCTAATCCCGGCCTAATCCCAACCTAATCACCTAACCCACTTCCCTAATCCTTCCCTAAACCTAGATTAATTTCCCTAATCCTAGCCTAAACCTAGCCTAAACCACCTAACCTAGCTCACTAAACCTCACCCTAAAACCCAACCACCTAACCTAGCCCTAAACCCCTAAACCACCCTTAGCCCACGATTTTCCCAAACCCCTAGTTTTAAAATATCTGGCCCAACCCCATCCAGCCCACCTTATCTACATACTACCCTACCTAAACCACCTAACCACTACCCACAACCCAGCCCTAACCGACCTACCCATCCCCTATTTAAACCCCCCTCATTGTGGGCGGGTTTTCCAAGTGGGAACCACCCTTCCATCCAGCCGGGCCCTCTCCTTCTCCCATCTCTCATCCAGCCGTGACCACCCCCCAGCAGCTCCACCAGCCTCCACCAGCCGCCACCTGCTCCGCCACCTTCCCTCTTCCGTCCACCACCACCACCCCTCAGCCGGACGCCATCATCTTCCCCCAACCGACAGCCACCTGCCCGCCACTTTCCCACTCCAGCCGCGCCACTTCTCCCCATTCGGTAAGTACCCCAAACTCCCTCAAAGCCCCTCTCTACCACCTCTCCACTCTTAGCCACCCATCTTCCCTTCTGTTATTTCCCTTCAGTATTGTCTTTACATTTCAGGTTTTCCCTTTGGAGTAGCGTGAGTTTGCATTGCATCTACGCCATACCACGAGGTAGGACGCATATTGCATCGAAGCAAGCCCCGCTCGAATTCGCCCATGTAGTGGAGTGTTCATAACACACAAACTAGGCGACCCAAAAAGGGATAAAAGAAAAGACTTAGGCACGTGCAAATCCACGTGATCTAAAACATGCAATCGCATCTTAAAGACCCGAAATAAGATACCTCGAACCGTTTCGTAGACTTTCTCCCCAAAACTCGATTTTTTGCAAAAGCGTACAGACTGACCCTTGCGCATCGGTGCAAGAAGGTCTGCAACGACAAGAGCTCACTTGCTCACAATCGCCACGTTTAGAAGTCAGTGTTAAATATATCTTCGCTAGCTTAAGTAAGCTAGCTGGCACGCCCTATTTGTATACATAGGCCTTAGACGCACGATAAGATTCACTCCAAGCCACAAAAAAGGCGAAGAGGCGGGGATTTTCGCGCGTCTACAAAGTTTCAAAATAAAGATATGTAAATATCCCATGAACTTCGAAACAAAGCAGATAGACCCAATCCAAGTTCGGATCAAGATCAATTCCCGAAAGCAAAGGAGAGATCAAGTCAGACGAGATTGAAGCCTATCAGAATGTCGATGAAGATCACAAACAGATCGTGCTGGAATCATGGGTTGAATCAATTCAAATTCAAATGATCAAGAACGAATTCAAATGCAAAGGACAGATGGGATCGGGCTTATCAATTCAAATCCAGATAGAGGCAAGTTCAAATTTCAAATGCAAAAGCTAGATAGGACCGAGCTTATCAAATCAAGAAGAAGCATTACAAGTGTATATACATGGCCAAGATGAAATACATTCTATCAAGATTGAAAAATGGCAAGAATCACTAAGGTGTCATATGATTGGGCAACCACAATTCAAGACCATCATCATGGAACCGGCCAAGCAAAGGGGTGCATCCACATGGATCAAGTCCAAGACCAATCCAAAATCAGAAATATGGTTGGAAGGAACCTGGTGTATGGTATATGGAAATCAAAGCATCACCAAGTAATACAGATGAGGTAGGTCAAGTCCATGGCACTTTGGCCGGTTAAAGCAAGGCACGATGGAGCCTAGTCTAAGGCCGAGTTCACTTGGAGACCAGCCCACATGGGGCTGGTCCAGTCCTTCATAAATGGGACCACCTTAAATGGATTACAAAGTCAAGTTTGGAGCCTCCAAAACCCGCCCCAAAGAAAGGGCTAGAACCAGCCCCTTAAATAGGGCCAAGGGGGGCCGGGTTCCCTATCTTGGAGTGTTGTGAGATTTTGGCAATTGGGTGAGAGAGGTAGCTAGGCCAAGGTTCCAGCAAAGGAAGGCTGCTCCAAGAGAGTTTGTGGGCTGCAAGAGTGAAGGTAAGAAAGGGTAGAAGAAGAGGGTGGAACTAGGCTTGAGTGTGAGGGAGTTTGAAGCAAGAAGAAGAAGGTAGTGGTCGAATTTCAATATTGAAATCTCTGGCCAATTGTGCAAAAGCATGTCTTCCAATTTCAACTCTAAACTCTTCTCCTTTATTCATTAAATTTGATATGGGGTTGTATTAATGGAGCATTGTCTCCCCCCACATTGTAATAAGGCTTAGAGTTGTAGAATTTTCATTCTATGGTTGGATTATCACTCTCACACACCCACACTCTATTTTTTGATTATGTGATTCTATCCCGATATATTCTATAAACACTCTATACTCTCTACCCCATCTATGCTTAAGTTTATATGAATATTTTCTTTCATTTCCTTCGTGATATAGAGTTGTTGCAATTTTACTTCGTGTGAGTTTAATTCGTGATGTAGAGTTGTTGCAATTTCAATTCGTGTGAGTTTGCATCACGGATATTCTTAAAAAGTTGGAATTGAATTTTTGCATCTCTGCATACATTGGTTGTTGTATTTTTAATTCCCAAATCCTTACTTCAATCACTCCAAAATTTTGTCCACACATCCTACACACAAGCCCACTCTAAATAAAATTTTCAAGAATTTTAGGGTCATGCAGCTATATAAGTAAAATCGGATTAATACCTTTCCACTGTCTCAACATTCTATTTTTCTGCAATAGAGCTTGGGTTTTTATCCCATAACTCTGTTTGTATGCCTCTAAATTGGTTGAATTTTGATTCATTGGAAAGCTAACATCCATAGCTTTCCAGCAATATCAAATTCACCAAATTTAGAACTTAGATCACCGAGATATAGGCTCATCTTTGAGTCTCTATATTTCTATAACAGGACAGTTCTGAGTACCTGAGTAGGGGTAATTCATTTATTTAATTCTACCTCAATACAATTCTGAATCAAGATCTGTAAAGTGCTACAGATCCTCCACATCATAGGTTAAGTCCTATAAAAATTTGGTGATTTTTGTAGGTCTGTAAGATACTCAAGGTGATTCAGGAAACAAGGCCTGAAAACAAAACATTCTGTTTCTAGCACTTGTTTCATCTTTTGAATTGAAATTTGGCACTTTTTCACATTTACTTTGAAAACACCCCATTTTCTCGTGGATTGGAGTTCACTATTTTAAAAAGTTGAAGTTTCTAAGTGTTTAGGCTGACCCTTGAGCATCAGTTCAAGACGGTCTAAAGCGAAAAGAGCTCGCTTAGTCCAATCGCCAAAAAAGAGTCAGATTTTACAACTTTGATAGTTTTTGGCAAACTAGCTGGCACGCTCGCGTATTGTGTAGATAAGAAATTATCATTTCAAGTCTCTACATAGGCTTGGAGTGAAAAATTTTGTGTCTACACCTACCCAAATCACAAGCTAGCAAAATGGTGAATTAGGTACTTCACCATTTTTGTGGACTTCACGGCTTCAGAACAGGCACAAAATGGATTACAAATTTAAACTGAAAAATCCCCAAAAGAGAACTACAAAAAAAGTTAATCAAGTACATGGCTTCTGACCATTTGATTTCCATGTACACATTGCCTTTTTTTTTAGCTCATACTTCAAGGGACCTTCTATAAGATCTAATCTTATTGATATGTGATATAGGTATATCAGTTCTGAAGAAGGTGTCTTTATGTTTCTAGAGGAATACTTCAGAAAAATAAAATCTTTGAAGTGGGCAATGATGAACTTGCCAAGGCACTATTGAATTTTACAATATTAGTGAAGGGAGTAACTTTCCTAGCTATGAGGTGATTTCAGCAACTTACTACATCAAGCCTCACCCGATTCCAGCATGGATGCCTTGCCAACTTTAGCATAGAAGTTTCCAAATCCAAGAGGATCAATTATCTTTTGGTTCTTGGTGCATTGAATTAAGTCCAAGAGGAAGCAACCACTTACCTTTCCAAGCAGCTTGAATCAAATTCAGCAAGAAACCAGGAACCTTCATAATCCTAGTCAGTCGAATTCAATAGCAAGAAGAACAGACGAGGTCCCGAATCCACACAACAATTTATACAAGGTAATGGTGTAGGTGTTCCAACGAGTTCACTGAATACTTCTCCCACGTCGACCTTTGCTACTGCAAGTGGCATTATCAATCTTGTCCACCAGCATGCCATGAACACAAGGATCATATGACCAGATAATCCGTTGAACAATGTTAGCAAAAGTTCAGTTCAAATGTCATCTGCTGATTCATCAAGCTCAATACAGCGGTATCCACTTGGCTGAACCCACTTGGTCGAACCCACTTGACTGAACCCACTTACTAATTCAGTCGGAGCAAGCTTTTGGCAAGAAGGGCCAACACTTCACTTACCATATCCAAAGAGGAGATTTTTTGGCAAGAATGGCCATCATTCACTTGCCAAATGTAACCATCTTCAATAAGCAACTTACCTTATAAAAATTTACAACAAAGAGGCAGCCCTTGGCCTATAAAAGGGGCCTCAAGGGGGACACAAATCATCAATCCGAGTTCAATCACCCCATCCACAAACCATCTAGCATCCCATGACCCAACGAGAGGGAGAAAAAGAGAGAGAGAGAGAGAGAGAAATAGGGAGAGAGAAAGAAGAAGGTGCGCTGCTACTAACCGTTGGCCGTCCTCCAATCCTTTCGCCACTGGTTCATTCTTCTTTCATTCTTTTATAATTATCTCCTTTTCATTAAGCTTTATGGGGTTGTAATTAAGGAGTTCATGTCTTCATGATGATGTATTAATCGAGGTTCATACGTTGCCCCGTCTTTCTTTCATTCATATGTTATTCATTATATATTTTAATTTTGATTCTTTCTACTCCATAACATAATATAAGATTATAGACCTCCTAATCCTCCTATGCTCACGTGATAATTAGGATTTTATTTATTTTGAATAGCTATAGATTATATTTTAATTCGAATGAAAACACATGCACAAATCTGAAAATCTGAAACATGTTTTTCTATACTCTATATATGTCTGATAAATGACTTTTATTTCAATATCCCATGCTCTGAATGTTTCAAACTTTTGCACGTCTAATCTACACACACCAACACAATTTTAATAAAATTTTCAAGAATTGTAGGCTTGTTAAACATCATCAATCAAATCAGAGAAGTTTTATTAAAATTAGAATAGATTCTGAAAAGCTAGAAGTTCCTGTAATAGAGGTGGTTATTATCTAATATCTTTGTACACAGTGAACCAATTTAATTGAAAATAGTCTCATTGAAAATCTGAAACCCATAGCTTTCCAAAAAAATAAATTTCATAGAAATTAGAGGTCTGAGCATAAAAATATAATAATTTTTCTAACTTCTAACTTTCTGGTATAGGTCTGTCCCGAATGTTTGAGTGGGGTCTATTTTCAGATTTAATTACATACATATACAATACATAAAATAAATATTTTCTGAATTATACATCAAAATCTATTTTTTATAAAAATTTTAAAATTTTTGGAGATTCAAAACGGTTCCAAAAAAAATAAAAAACAAGCCTCTGAAAATAGAACCAGTTTTTGTTTTTCAAGACTTGAAATATTTTGTCAAACCTTTGAAATTGGAATTTTGTTTTGAAAACTTATCGGATCTCAAACGATTTTCAAAACGTCTAGGCTGACCCTTGATCATCGGTTCAAGAAGGCCTACGTCGAAAATAATTTACTTGTCCACAATCGCTACATGAAGTCAAAAAATCAATCTTTACTAGTTTGAGCAAAATAGCTAGCACACTCGCACACACGACGTAGTTTGGGAATTTCATTTCAAATCTTCACATAGACTTTGGAATAAAAATTCATGTCTACAGCTCTAATATATGGAGTGATTTGACATGAATATATGGAGTGATTTGACAAACGAATTGCTCTAAGAAAATCATGTTTGTCAATAGCTTCCACTTTCTCACTAGACACGTTCTATTTTTCTTTTGATGATGATTGACTCACTTCTCCTAGAGCGAATCGAGTTTGTTGTTCAGCATCCATTATTATGGTGCAAATGATAATATAGAATTGTCTTCCACTAGAATAGAAATATATGTGGGAACATTTTTTTATGAGTCCAAATTTTCTTGTTTGAGAACTTTAAACATTCGTTTTTCATAGTTTGATGTATAATTGAGCAAAATTTGACACATTGGTTAATACCATATAAAGTTAGGTTGTATCATTTACAGTATCACGGTATCTTCTTGAGCTTAGCTTGGATGGTATTGAATGACCTTTCACCAAATGAATTTGCCTATCCTTCAAAAGTATATCAAAGATCTAATCGACTTTTGAGATATAAAAAGCCAATTTTCTTTCTTGTTAGGTTCCTTCTCTTTTCCTTTAGGAGCCAAAGAGTATTGCAAACATAAGGAGGTCCCTTTGTTAACTTGGTAGTAATGACTTCGACCGAGTTGGACTCATGATTGGTATCTTGCTTCATATCTTCAAAGCAAGAAATCAAAGCTTGTGTATGATTACGCCTTAGGACTTCTCGTTTATTGCCTGATGTGTTCGATGTGTTGAGGATGTATTTAACTTCTATTGCTCTTTTAGCTAACTAAATCAACATTGCACAAAAAATGTCTAGCTAAGTCTATGTATTGGATCTCAGTGAAATGCATCTAGCAATGTGTGACCAACTCATAGAACTTCTTGAAGAAAACCTTTTGATAGTTTCGTTAGCTTTTTGGTGTAGATTCAACAAATCTATATGTATTGGGTGAGGTCAGATCTTATTGTAATGCTTGAAAAATACCTTTTGCATCTCATCCTAAGTTTCGATAGATTCATGTTTGAGAGAGGTGTAACAAACATAAGATTCACCAGTGAGGGAAGAGACAAAAAGCTCAAGTTTATGCATCTTGTTGTCACCTAGCTCTTCGCACTCGAGAGTGAAACAAGCCAAATGTTCTCATGGATATTTATCATCTTACACCAAAAAGGTGATAAACTTTACTTTGAAACCGCTCGATATTGGCAAAAGCCTATCAATCCAATTAGGAAATGGCTTGCGATCCAGTTCATTATTGAGAGTTTGTAACTCTATTCCAAAAGCATTCTGAACCAAGTTGATGATGCATCACAATTCATCGAGTAATCTTCTACCTCCAGTGATGGATTTGACATTTAATTGCCGAATACAAACTGATGGTTTGCAGGTAGAAATGGTGCTTGGAAAATTGGTACTCCCTTAGGTTCGAATACTAGATGCGGTGGGGGAATTGGAGGCCCAAAGTCTAGTTGTTGTGCAGTGTTGGAATACCCACCTACGTTTGGGTTGCCATGAATCTTGATGCTCTTGAAGATATTGATAGATAAAAGCCAACGTATGTACCCCTTGACACTTGATAACCACTCGACATATTAGAAGGCATTGAGGTAACATATGCTTCTACAATAGTATCTTGTTGAAATGACAAGACTAAAACAAAAACTATGGTGATCACCGAGCAATGTTGACTCTCCATACTACAACTAAGGTCCTCGAGTTGTGGATGCTATTGTAATGTTCAGGTTGCCTGTATAGGTATTGAATATCAATGCTTGCTGATATGATTGAGCAAAAACTTCTTGCCTTAATTTTTGGTCAAGCAAATCTTGATCTCGGATGGTAGCCAATTCATTAGCGACCATCATAGGTATAGTTTTTATCAAAAATCATCTTATAGAATAATGTTGTTTGAAGATCCCCAAACTATCCCTTTGACACTAACAATTGAAGACATTGAAGGATACATCTTCATTCAATTGTACATGAGGCATAGCTTAAGCGATCTCTTTATGCTGGTGTAGGAGATATCCCACTAAATCATTTGAGATTGGCAGACAAGTGGCATGCATTAGGAATGATGTCAAATGATTGTCGTTTGCGCTTGTGCTTGATAAACTTGACTAAATCAAGTGTACATATACTAGGCAACTTTGTAAAGAAGTGTGTGCATCCCACTGAGCGTGTCAAAGATGTGTTGTCTAAAGTGACAATACAATGCAATTGGTTGAACATGGTAAATTAGAGCATGATGCTAGAAGATGATGGAGGCATATCAGAAACAATTATGGATAACATATTAGGCGATAGAATGGGTCCTAGAGAATCTCATTATACGTATCTTGGCAGCTAATCGGGGATTGCATGAGCACTTGATGTGCCTAAGAAAACGAAAAGGCTAAGTTATGCCCATTCCTAAGGAACGCAAAGGAAGAAGAAAAGACAATTGTCCTTAGCCCTCATAACACATGCCTCTTTATAAGCTTTCACAGAAATGACAAAGAACATGATGAGCATATAATTCCCGATAATTCTCTACTTCTTTGTATATGTTATTCTTTTCACTGCCACACTGGTTGGATTATGTCAACCAATTTCGTGATCCATACGATCAATTCAGGTATACAGCCCTCTCTTTGCATGCTTGACATCATAATCCTTCTAAACCTACACGATCCACATGTCCCTTCCATCTCAAAACTCTCCACCTTCCGCACATATCCTTATGCATTTTCTGCCATCAACAGTTCCAAACAGTGGTTTTTCCTTCTAAGAAATGCTAACATACTAGAAAAAATAATCACATTATAATAATAACTTAATATTCAGCATACTTTCATAGGTTGCCTCAAACTTTGGTCGTAATCAAGAACACTGACAGTGGAATTGCCAACGCTCAGCAGCAAGCCCTAAACACAAATAGTTGTAGCCCTATCCATAGGCCATTGATCGTAGTTAAAGTCTTCTTTTGCATACCTGCATGTACACACACTTATATATATATACATATATATATACATATATATATACAACAATACATATATTATATATAACGAACTGGTCCGTTTTTTTTTGTACTCCTTATTTCAAATTGAACAAAACTAAACTACAAGGCAAAAGAACCGAACCAAGGCTAGTTGTTCTCTCTTATGGCAAACTTTTTATCAAACAAGGTTGTTAATTCTTTTCTTTGTTATCATCCTTCCAATAGAACCAATGTGCCTCTCTGCATTTTGGGGCAGACCATATTGTTATGAGAGATCAACTTCGACCTAATAATGTAACTGCCCCCGCCCCTCCTTCCAAGATGACTCTCGTTGAAACATGCTGAAATCCCTAGACTTCAACAAGACAACAGAAGTTGGCGGAGCCATAAGAGCTTAGCACAAGCAATTCCGAGGCTGACTACGCAACCAACATGAATGGCTTATCTTGAAGAGGGTTTAGAAGATAGAAATAAGGCCGAAATAAACCATGACGTTGAAGAACTCTGCAGACCTCGTTTGGATTATATAAACACAACATCAATATAAAGATTGATCTATTCAAAAGAACCAGCTCACTTGAGGAGTACTTGAAATGGGTAAAATAATTGGAGCAAGTTTTTGAGTGCATGAGCTAAAAAAGTACAGACCTACTGCACTTAAATTACGTGATTACGCAAATTTATGGTGGGAAAACTAAAAGCACAATATGTAAGAGATGGAGAAGAGGGGATTAAACGTTGGCGACAACACATGAAAAAACTACGTGATGTTGTAAGATGGTAACTGTTGACGCCAAAAAATCATTTTTGACGACAACAATAACTAAGTTTGCCGTTTAGATTTGAAGACGATGAACGTAACATGAGTGATAAAGGTACAACCAATTGCCAACAATGAAGAAAACCGCCCCTGCCCACGACCATAGGGTTATCTTCTCTAGTAAACTGAAAGGCAGATGAGATACTTATGTATTCTATTTGATAACATTGACCAATAAGATTTCTAGCTCTAGAGAAGCAAGATCGCAGTGTACCATTTTTTTTTTACACTAAAGGTCCATTTCTTCTTAAATTGTTTACAATCTATTCTTCCACCCCTTCTCATTGGTTTGTAATGTGTCCCGCCATGCACGAGTCCCACAAATAATCCTGATCAGTCCAATAATGAGTCATGCAAAGAAATCGTGGAGCTTCCGAAGACAAGATGAATCTGGTCTTGAAAATGACATTGTTGCGAAAAGCTCATGCATAGATATCCATCGCTATATATAGTGATCACAGACGAGGGAGATATAAGCAGTCAAACGTGAGAAAGTCCCAGTCAACAGAAATTGGGTTTGATCAAGTAGGCATGGTGGACTGAGACTAGGCTCAATTAAGGAGAAGCATTAAGTATAATGGTTTTGGATTAGACAGGGGCTGGATCCAATGGCTTGGATCTGACCAGCAGGATCAACTGTGAATGCTCGATAGTGGAGGCTCCCATGGTGAAGATGGTTGATCGGAGTAAAAACAACCAGGACTCTAGTGACGTGACTGAGCTCCCACGAGGCAATCCAATGGTGTAAGTTGGCTGGTGGGTGTGAGCACTAGTTTAGGCAATACTTGTGTGGAGGAGGAAGGCTAGTTTGGTGTCTAACTTGGTGGGCGATAGTAAGCACATGACGATGGTAGTGGCACTGAAGCAGAGGTATGGATGTGGTCCAAAGGATGGTGACATGGCAGTGGCTTTCAGCTAGCTTGGACGGTCAAAGGGTGGAAGTGATGTCCAGGCAAACTCGAGTTGAGCAGATGGCGATTGGGTTGTGTTAATGCTGAGACTCGATACCATTATCGAAGTCTCTTAAAGGAAGGAAATCAAAGAGTTCTGGAAAAGGAAGGATCAATAACAAGAGAAAGTAAAGGAAGATCGTGTTCACAATTAGCCCATTAGACAGCAAGTAGTGGGGTTCACTAGTGGGGTGTTGGGGAATCAAGGTAGAAAATGCCACTAAGGAAACAAACAAAAGTCGAAAGGACGCCTTTGTGACCGCCTCCACAATCATATATAAAGGAGGATAGGGAAGTGTACACGGCATCATGAGATTGTTGACATTCAACATTATCAATTCCAATCCTTATTTCAGTAATTTAGTTTTTCTTTTCTTTGGCATCTTTTTTAGTTTTGCTTTGCCTTTTCTCTGCTGTTTCTTATAAAGTTGTCTGAATAGGTTGTTTTTCTTCCTTTGGGCAGGGTAGACATGGTTGGGTTTGCAGAACTCCCGCTTGCAAATCAAAATAATAGATAGTGCAAAAATCATCACCGCAGAATTAGTGTGAAGTTCGAACTGAGTTGAAGGTCCTGATAAAGCGACGCTGGATGAAAATATGTCAAGAGCAACCATGCGATGGTTATAAGCAATTAGGAAACGCGTAGGAGCAGATATGGGGGACCTCCTGTCGTGTTGAAGTCAGATCTTTCGGTTACAGAAAAGGTCACATGTATTTTGAGAGAGATGCTAAGCGCAGGATGTCAATAAGAATCCAGATATATCTGGAGACGCCATTGAGGAATATGAATCTAGTCAAACCGGTGCAGGCAGCTGTCCAACTAGTAATAGACAGGTATGCGGGTCCACGTACTTGTTAGTTCTTGGTATTTGCCGTCCATGCGTTAGATTCCATACTTGCAACAACAATCCACACTTCTCATGAAACATAACAAAAGAAGGCCGCCTCTCTTTGATAGTTACAGAAAAAAACCCACGCCCTAACATAAATGATTGGATTGATTAACGAAGATTCACATTTCGATTTTGGATCCGGATTCATAAGAAAAGATTTATATGGTTATTGGATTATGTAAATAGATCAGTTTTGGAATGCAAATAAGCACCTGATGGTTTATGGATGAGAACTTGTATTTTATTTAGGCTATTTTGGATCCTAGTATTGGAATTCAAGCAAGATGGCCACAGTCAAAATGAGCTAAGGTGCCATTTTAGTTTGAAAACACTTCTCTTCCCTCATTATGCGCTCGATTGCACATTTACTCGGCTGAAATTAGTTCCTGCAACACCAAATCATCAATGTTGCTCCATTTTAATATTTTGCTCCATTTTAATATTGTCCCAACTGAATGATTGAAGTTTTTCTAAAATGTATTCGATGTAACATATGATCAACCTGAAACTACTGTAATATGCCACTCATTTTCTTATAGAATTTCAATCAATAATATAGATGTGAATTTTTATTCTGAAGTCTACGTGAAGATTTGAAATAAAATTCGTGAACTACGTCGTGTGCACGAGCGTGTCAGCTAGTTTGCTCAAACTAGCAAAGATGATTTCTGACTTTGTGTAGCGATTGTAAGTAAGTGAGTTCTTTTTTACGTAGGACATCTTGAACTGATGCTCAAGGGTCAGCCTAGACATTTTGAAAATCGTTCGAGATTTTGTAAGTTTTCGAAACCAAATTCCAATTTCAAAATCTTGACAAAAATCGTGATTTTAAAACATTCCAAGTCTTGAGAAACAAAAACTGGTTATGTTTTTAGAAACTTGCTTCTTATTTTTTAATACAACATCTGAATCTCCAAAAATTCTAAAAATTTTATAAAAAAAAGAGTTTGATGTACCGATTCATGAATTATTTTTATTTTTATTTTATATATTGTATATTTATTTAGTTAAATCCGAAAATAGACTCCACTCAAACATTCAGAATAGACCTTTACCAGAAAGTCAGAGGTTTACAAAAACGATTGTATCTTTATGCTCATACCTCTGATTTATATGAAATTGGTCTTGCTGGAAAGCTACAGATTTCAGCTTTCCAATGAGAGCTTTTAAATTAAAATGGTTTACTATATACAAAGATATAAGATAATTAGCTAACCTCTGTTGCAGGAACTTTTGTTTTTGTAGAATATGTTCCGATTTTATTAAATATTCCACGATTTTATTGACATTGATGTACAGGCCTAAAAATTTTAAATTTTTTATGGAAAGTGTGTTAGTGTGTGTATATTAGAGTGCAAAGTTTTGGAACATTCGAAATATGATATATTAAAATAAAATTCGTTCATCGAACGTGTATAGAGTGCAAAAAAAAGGTTTTCAGATTCATGCATGTGTTTCGTTCGAATTAAAAATTAATCTACAGCTATTTAAAATAAATAAAATCCTAATTACCACATGAACATAGAGGGGATTAAGAGGTATGTAATCTTATATTATATTATAGAGTAGAAATGATCGAAATTAAAACATATAACAGATAGCATATGAATGAAAAAGAGACGGGCCAACATATAATTCTTAACTAATACATCAATATGGAGTCATGAGCTCCTTAATTACAACCCCTTAATCTTAATAAAAGAAGGTATAATAATTAAAAATAAGGGAAGGGTGGACCTATGGTGGAAGAATCGGTCGGCGGCGAAACTTCTCCTCCTTCTTTCTCTCTTCTCTCTTTCTCTCCCTCTTGCTTGGGTCATGGGATGTTGGATGGGATGAGATTGATGATCTCGGATGATGGAAGTCAGATTGATGGTTTGCAGCTCCCTTAAGGGGCCTTTTATAGGCCAAGGGTTGCCTCTTTGCTACAGAATTTTGTAAGGCAACCTGCCCTATTGAAGGTGGCTGAAATTGGTAAGTGAATGTTGGCCCTTCTTGCCAAAAATCTGCTCCATTGGATATGGTAAGTGGATGTTGGCTCTTCTTGCAAAAAATCTGCTCCATTAGATATGGTAAGTGCAACTGCTCATTTGATGAAGCTTGATAAGTTAAGTTGCTTAATTCTTAGAAAGGAAAGTCGACGTTCAAGAAAGGAAAGTCGACATTCAAGAAAGAAAGTAAGTGTGCAGAAAGGAAGGTCGGCGTCAAAAAAGAAAGGCCGACATCAAAAAAGAAAAGTCGATGTTCAAGAAAGAAAAGTCGACGTTGAAGAAGGAAAGTCGGCGCCCAAAAAGGTAGGTCGACATTTAGGAAAAAAAAGTCAGCGTCATCCACGAAAAAGGTTACCTTGCCCAACAATGTCGAAATTGGTAGGTGTCTGGTTGTTGCCTTTTTGGTTTCTACCATCTCCTCTTTTCGGAGAATTTGCCTCATTCCAGTCTGAGTTTTATATATGACAGGTATGGTTTCAAATACTTTATAAAAAATATTTTTATATTGGAAACATCAAATTTAATGAAATCTTCAAATATTATTTTTAGAAAGCATTGGGTTTCATTCCCAGTTTCTATTTGCAAGGGTGGCCTACTTTCACTCCGTGAGTCAGTCTTTAACCACTTTGACCATTTAATCACTTTAAATGGGTGTAGAGTATTGAACCACTTCAATGGGTATAAGGTATCAAACCACTTTAATAGGTGTAGGTATCAAACCACTTTAACCCTTGGGTATTAGGGGTTTTGGAATTTCATAAATTTATAAATTTGCAAACATCTTTGGGTTTGATTCCCAATGTTCTCATTTTTATTTGTTTATATAAAAAAATTGTTTGAAATCATCTTTTCTTTAAAGTCAATCATTTAAAAAGGCAGAATCCTACCAATTTGGTCATGAGGGCAAAATAGTTATTTTTGTGTATTTTTATCCAAATTGAATTTTTTTCGAGAGGGATGCAATATATCATCATTTTGAGGTTGCTAAAAAATTTTGATTCCAAAATGAGTTCGTTCAAGGCATTTTTATTTGAAAAGCCCTTAAACGACCTAAAACTATCAAAAAAAGCAAAATTTCTAAAAGATGAAATTTTTTATTTAAAAAAAAAATTGGGTGTTTACAAATAAAATCAATTTGATCACCACATCGTTTGGTTTCATCTCAGGCCTTAAAAGAAATCTTATGTATCAAAAAACTCAAATGTCCTCTCAAATTTTTCAGCAATACTAAACATTTTTTAGGTGGGAATTCATCTAATCACAACATATAAACACAATTGCCTCTTACACTGTATATTGCATTCTTCAACACTCTTTAAACTTTTTAGCTTGCTTAGAGATTGCCTAATATATTTCTAACATTCCTTAACCAATTAATGAAGCTATTCACATTATTTAAACCATCTTATACAATTAAGTTTATTATATGCATAATACATCTCATATTTAAAAATTATAATTTATAAATTTCTTTTTCAAATATGAAACAACATGTGGACTAGCATTGTCCATTGTAACTCTAAATGCATTTATAATGCCTCACTCAAGCAAGCAATAAATAAGTTGCCTACCAATAGTCATCCTTATGACTAGATATTGGTCAAAAATTAATATTGTGTAACTTTCATTTATCATAAAAAAATGGACCGTGATAAACATGTGGTTCAATTGTAACAAAGATATCCATATATCTTTGGTTATGCATATACTTTGAGTATTTTTTTCTAAAATTTCTTCAACTTTACTTTTTCATCTATATAGAGGTTATAGGAGTCACATGATACGATCCACCCAGATGATATTTTAAACTTAGGGCATGCGGTACTAAGTGCTTTCCTAAATCCTTTACTTTCAATAATCTTAAATGACAATTTATTAGTAATGATCATTTTGAAATGGCTTCCCTTATTGTCATTTGATCGAACTTTCAACTAAATGAATTGCTTAAGTTTTCACACTCTCTTTTATTGGTTGCAATGACTACTATTGCTATTTTTTATCCACATTTTTAGTAAACTTCTTGCAAGCACCAATATGGTTTTTTAGTACAGTAGTGTTCTTCATAATCAATAAAATACTTTCATACTTCAAATCTTAGCTTCATGTACTTCTTTTACATCTTTTGAGTATTTGAGTTTACTTGCTTTGGAGTAGTTCTCTGGCCTTTAAGGTGGACCTCACGATTGAAACATCTCAAATAATAAAAAAACATAAATATTGCATGAAATACAAACTAAAATAACATGCACTAAACTTTATTATAAATGTGTCTATATATATTACGAAAAAAATAGATATACATGAATCTAATATGACATGTACTAAGCTTCATAGAAATAGATAAATACAAATATTATATATATAGGCACATACAAAATGAAACATAGGATGTAAAACAGACAAGGCTGGAATAAAAATCATTAGACAACAAGTTGTTGGTAATAAATGGTGAGGATATATCACCAACAAAATTTCAACCTAATCTAAAGATTTGAAAAATCATAGAAATAGAAAAATAAAGAAGCCGGATTTATTGATGCACCAACAATGTACCGATAGAACTTGCTCAAAGAAGTCTTGAGACAATTATATACAAGAGAGAGGATGAGATATTGAAAAGGACTTAAAACAAGTTTATCCAGACCAGAAAAATGGAATGGATAGAAAGAACATACTAGTTTATTCAAAACACAAAGTATTTCAGGGAACGTAATGGAGCTTGTAGGGTTTGGTAGTTTCTCACTTTGTACATGGTATACTACCTTACTGATTATTGATAAATTATCCTTATTTATCAAAAAAAATAAAAAATATGAACTGCATGATAACCTTAGGGTTTAGTCAAAGAAAGTCTTCAGTGAGAAATACAATGGATCTATGAAGAATTCGTATCAAATGTATTATCAACCCCAAAATATTGAAACACCATTTATAAACCAGTTGACATCAAGGTTCTACCCAGTTAGATGAAAGCACAAAACAACCACAACATAATTAAGGTCTATGAATTCTCAACAAAGAAAGCAACTAGGGAAGAATGCACTAATCACATATAATTTATCTCCAAGTTTTTGCACTACTCCAATTTAGCAAATCGATCACAAAAACGAGCCCCAAAAAATGATGAACTCCAAGAACAAGAAAAGACAACTAGAAAGCATGACAATATAACAATAAATTCTCATTGAAACAAAAAATAAGTATCAACGTAAAACACCAATTTATTAATCTGATTAATCATCATGTGGTTTTTCTAAATTAATCAAACAACCAAATCATTTCTCCTTTAGTGCATAAGAAAATAAATTCTTTGAAGGAAAAGAAAGCTCGATTTTACATTTAAATCACATTGTTAATCCTAAATTTAGGTTATTTTCATAAAAAGTATAACCAGATGGTGTAAATAGGTCTGATTCAATTTTTGGTTTTTACAATGTTAGTCTAAAAAAGCAGATCTTATTAATCAGAATTCTTGGTATCACGAGATCCGGGTTCATATACCCAGATTTAGGTTTCAAACAAGCACATATCCCATCCATCTCTCTCTCAAACGAAAGATTTTTCTTTCTTTTTCCTCCTTTTACAAAAAGAAAAGCCAGCCATCCTCTCTCCTATACTACCAGCAAAAAAATCACACGTTAGTCCAAACGCTCAAAAGCTGTCAGCCATCTCCAGATTCACACGCTTCTCCCTTCGTAGCGTGGCCTATTTGACCACCAACCACGTCGGCACCCGCCATATCAAATTCCCTTCTTTTGTCCTTCTCTCCACACACCAACGCAAGATCTCTTTCTCTCTCGCATCTCGTCAAGGAGGAAGTTTTCGGCAATGGAGGGGATGGTGTTGAGCCAATTGGCGACGGGATTGGGGGTGGCGGCAGGAGCGATGCTGGTAAAGTTGGTGATGGATCAACATAAGCCGATGTTCGGGGGAAATTGCCCAACTTGTAATGGCACCGGCAGAGTCAATTGCCTCTGCAAGCGGTGGTCGGACAGGGACTTTGGGTGCGGTACCTGCGCTGGCTCTGGCCGCATGGCTTGCAGCAGTTGCGGAGGCTCCGGCACCGGTCGCCCTATCCCCGTCTCTCTTATCTCTGTCCGCAAGTCCAACAACCACTATCGTCCTCCTCATTGATTAGTCACTCATGATAAAAGTCTCGTGAGTTCCTTTACTGTATGTGTTGCCTATTGCTGCTGCTCTTTTCCGTCTGTCTCTCTCAACCTTCACTTGTTTTGAAGGAGAAAGCACAGTGATGCTATTGTTTGTTTTAGGCCCTTATCTGGAAAAGGAAAAACCGGAGTATATATATGTAAAATTCTCTTTTCATAGTATTTGTATATGGAATAGATGGAACACTGGATAGTAACACGAATTTGAATGGACTCTCTCTCTCCAATTTTCCTTGTCGGTGCACAAGGAGAGGGCAATAGTGATGTTACTGTTTATTTTTAAGCATTTATTGGAGGAAAGAGGTATATGTGAAACAAGGCATTTGTGGAGAATTGTATAGGTTAGCGTACACGGATTGCGGAGGTCTTTACCGGGACCCCGTCATACTTGTTCTTGTGGTTCGGTTTTCTAAATTGGACTGGGCTTGTGGGGGCTCCATTGTTATTGCGGCGAGGGTCCATAGTCACCTGTGGTTTGATGAGTGAGCGATACGGGGATTTTCTATATTGTTTTTGCACAAAGTTGTTTAATACAATGCCTTTAAAAATGATTTCTATAAACAATGTTTTCACTCATCTTGCTTTAAGAGAGAGCCTAATAGCCACCTCATCTGTATAAAAAGTTTGCTAAGCCAAGATTTTCACTCTCCTTAAATTTCAATTCCAGGTTACTAAGATGACTAATGTTGCTGGAGTACCCGCAATTAAGGAGTGCAATTGTCTGATCCACTCCTAAGTGTCCTGCATACCATGCATCGTACACCTCGTGCATTAAGTCTCTTCTTAGCCCTCCAACTTGAGGTATCAAGAGTTGTTTGTTTTTAGTCTTTACTAAGCCCTCTTGAAGTTCATATTTCTCTAAAGTTCCGACTTTGATTTGCTTCCTAATTTGGGTGTAAGTTGTGTCATTCGGGGCATGTTCTCTTATCTTATCTATCATCTCGCCCCCAAGAATCTCTTCCGTTCTCTTCCTACTGAGTGCATATGTTGGTGTATTATTCCTTCTTGGACGATAGATCCACTTAAAGTTATATTCTTCAAGAGTTTCAATTCACCTTGCTTGTCTAGGTGTTAGTTTTTTCTGGGTCTTGAAGAATCTGTTGGCCATGTTATCAGTCACTATTGTGAATGACGACCCTAAGAGATATACTCTCCAAATCATTAGACAATGCACGACTACCAATAGTTCTCTTTTGTACGTGGGGTACCAACTCTCTGCATCCTTCAGCTTCCGACTCTCAAATGCAATTGAATGCTTGTTCTGGGTGAGAACACCACCAAGTACTCGATCAATTGCGTCTGTGTGCACTTCGAAGGGTTGGAAAAAGTCTGGAGGGTATAGCACTGACTCACTGCAGATTGCTACATTAAGGGCTTCTAATGCCTCCACGCACTCTGAAGACCAACTCTAAGTCTTGTCTTTCTTCAATAGCTTGGTAAGAGGTGCAACCATATTAGATAAATTCTTGATAAATTTCTTATAATAGTTGGTTAGTCCAAGGAAGCTCCTTAACAACCCCATTGTTTGAGGTGTTTTTCAACTCTTAATTGCACCAACATTCTTAGGATCTATTCTAATTTGTTCCCGCCAATGATGTGTCCTAAGAAAGTTATGGTATTCTTCCCAAACTCACACTTCTCTCTTTTCACATAGAGAGAGTTTTCTTTTAGTCTCTCAAAGACTAAAGTCAAATGCCAAACATGTTCCTCTAATGTTCGACTATAAATCACTATATCATCAAGGTATACTACTACAAATTCATTACTGTAGTCATGTAATACCTCATTCATTAGTCAGCAGAATGTATCTGGAGCATTGGTCAATCCAAATGGCATCACTAGGAATTCGTAAGCTCCGTATCATGTGACCATAGCAGTCTTTGCTTCATCCCCTAGTGGTATTCTTTCTTGTCAATACCCTAACCTTAGATCTAGCTTAGAGTTATTAAAAAGGTCTTTGCTTCATCACTTTGTTGAGTGCTTGCTAATCTACACACATCCTAAGTGATCCATTTGCCTTCTTCTAAAATAACATTGGTGATTCATAAGGTGATTTTGAGGGTTGAATCATGCCTGCCTCAAGAAGCTCCTCTAGCTTAGAGGGACTCATCCTATATGGGGCGTTAGGTGGTGCCCACGCTCCGGGATTCAATACTATCTTATAATTGTTTTCGCTTCTTGGTGGTAACTCCTTAGGTAACTCTGGTGGCATTACCTCCTTAAATTTATTCAACACCTCTTTAATTTCTAAAGGTTCCTCTCCCACGAACTCTTCCTTGAGTCCTTTAGAATGGCTAGGACGGTTGGATATCTTTTCTTTAAACCCAACATTAGTGGCATAGCCGATAGAATCATGGCTCCACACATGGTCTGTGAAGGAGCCTTCCCCGAGTCGCATTGATGCATGAATCCTGGTTGGCGTGCATCTAGGCACACTAATCCTCCTAATTGTGGTGTTGCTATTATCTTGTCCTCTCAAAAGAAATCACATCCTAACACAACTCCAAAGTCATCTATGTTGCTCACATTGAAGTCAAGTTGATCTGACCAACATCCCACTCGGATGTTGCATGCTCTAGCAACTTCTGACACCTTGTTTGCTTGGGCATTTACGGTCTTAAACTTTTGGTCAGAGGGTGACAGCTTAAGGCCCATGGATTTGGCCATAGTTGTGGAAATAATTGAGTGTGAAGCCCCAGAGTATGCAAGGGCACGCACCACTGTGCGCCTGATATGTGTTTCCACAAATATAAGACTCTGTTTTGGTTCTTCACTTACCTTGGCAGCTTCTAGAAGTAGGAAACTTGAGGCTTGACCATCACTTGTGCTCTGTGCATACGAGTTGTCTTTGGCAAGAAGGGCGGCCAACTTTACATTTTTGAGGCAAAACCGCATAAGGTGCAATCCTTGGCATATGAAACATGCACTCGTCCCTTTTCCTTTACCTTTATCTTTGTTATGATTTTTGCTATCTTCCGATGTCTTCTCCTTAGAGTCTTCCCTCGGTTTTCCCTTCTTACCTTTCGTAGATTTTTCCTTCTTTAATTTTCTTTTTCCTTCCTACTTCTTTTCCTTGGTGTCGCCCTTGCCTGATTCTGATCCCCTAAGGACAATGAAGGACTCCATGGTTGCCATGGCTTCCACCACCATAGCTGGACTCCGTCTTCTTAGCTCAATTTTAGCCCATGTTTGGAAGCCTTCCTCAAAGTAGACCATCTTATCTACTTCACTCATGTCGTGTATGTCAAGCATTAACGTACTAAACTTATGGACGTATTCATGCAAAGACCCATCTTTTTTGAGTTGCTTCAGTTGCTCTCTAGTTTGCCTTAGGTGGTTTGAGGGTGTAAATTGCAATTCAAGTTCATTTTTGAATTTGTCCCATGTAGACGGTAAGGGAACACCACCACCAATGGCGGACGTTTGTCGGGTTCTCCACCACAGTTTGGCATTTTTTTTTAAATAAAGAGTCGCCACCATTACCTTAACTCGTTCCAGAACTTGGGCCACATTCAAATATCAATCCATATCCCACATGAAATTATCTAAAGCCTTCTTATCCCGGTTTCCATCATAATAAACAAGTTCGAGTAATTTGAGACGCATAAAGAAAAGAGTGTTACCTCTGCTTTTTGAATTCGGGTTCTGATCCACTGTACTAGGATCCACTTGAGTCGAATAAGCCGGACCTTGGGTTGGTCCCATGGCCTCTGGGTTTGGAGTTGGTTGCTGTTGCTACTACTGAATGGTGGAAATTTGTTGCTGCATGGTGTCAAGGCACATCATCATTTGCACCAGCACTTGCTTGAGCGCCATCCTCTCTGATGATCTGTCGATTTCTACAGCATCTCATCTACCTTTAGTCATAGTTGTTACTTACAACAACACTTCTCCAATTGTTTGACAACCTCAACCACATTCTAGACTATTGTTTACCCCGGTTATAACTGATTACAACTGAAAATTATAATCTTTCCTCCAAAACAGAATGACAAAACACTGTCACAAAAAATAAATAGAATTGAAACTAGATTTCCGACTGCTTCCATTGCACTTCCGACAAAAATGTCTATCCTATGAACAATTACAATGTGTCTATGAATTTTCAAGACAAATTTCACCAAGAAATTCCCACGTTTACCCAAAAAAAGTAGTTACACAAGATTGACTATCTTTGTCGCCAGTATTTCTATCAGACTTCATATCAGAAATTGTTTCCAATAGCAAATGACACCCAAATCTCATAATTTTTTATTATTTAGATTCTCAACACTTTGGGATAACTTTGTTCTGTTGATCATTCACTGCAATCCCTTGTCTATTGTTCGAAAATATGAATGCAAGTTACGCAAACATTCTAGTCAGTTCAGTCGAGTTTGGTTCTAGCAAATCTTTTTTCTTCACCAAATGCTGGTGAGATCTGATCACTTATGCTAGATCTCATGCTAGATTAGAAAGTCTATTGTACTACAAACTCAAATTGCACACAAATAGGCTGGGTGTACCTATCTTCGACTAGAAATTTTAGCCGAACAACAAGCAGTTTGTTGCGTTATCCCAAGCTAATTCCAACTTTTTGGTCACCGGTTTTCGGTCGTTCTTGAGTTGAATCGATGCTTGAGAGGCTCTTATACTAAATTGTCATAATTCTAAGTCAAACTCTAGCTAAAGTAAGTCGACTTACCATGTGATGGTAAGTAGAACTGTTCCACTCTCAGTCTGAACTTCAAACTCCTGTGCGTGTGCAACTATGCACATGGATCCTCCCTTCTTGACATGGATGACCAAGGCATAAGCTCACTCCTCTTCCTTCACTCTGTCTATGCCTCTTGGATTTGTGTAGGCAGCCTCACACAAGTCCACATGGTTAGACAATCAAGAAAAGGAAAGGAATTACCATTTAATGGCATAAGAGTATAATCTGGCATTCTGTCACCTCTCCAGACACTTATAAGACTTGCCCACACTTTCTCTCTCTAGCACACTCTCTCACACTCTCTACACAAGTTGACCAAGATGCCTAACTCATCAGCAAGTAGCCCTTTTCTAGCTAAGGGTTGGGGAGTGTGTGCCCTAGATATTCCTTGGGATATTCGAGCGTTGGCGTGATGGCGCCAGGCTGGCACTAGCTAGCCGATACCCCTGGCTAGTGCAAGGCTGACTCTGGCTGGCTGGTGCCCCTCCCTCTAGAGCTTTCTCGACCCTTCCCAAACTTAGGTTGTGTTGCAACCTGACACAACTCACCCATCTAACTTAGGTACACCTAGTTACAAGTAGACTAGGGCTAGGGCCAAGGTTGTACAAACATCACAAGGCCAAAAACAAGCTACATGGTCGAGACAGGTGGCGCTAGGGCATGCTTCTAGCATTGCACGCGGTATCTCAAAGTTGCTACCTCTGGTTGGTGCTGACATTACAACTCCCATGTGAGTGTATGTCAGTTGTAGCTCTCCAGTTCCAGCGTTGGTGTGCAGGGTGCGCATGGGCACTCCTCTCAAGGTTGTAACAACGTGCACCCTTGACATGTGGGGACCGCCCTATGCGCCTTCCATGCGAAACGTCTCTCACATGCTCAAACCTACTTCAAACGTGCCAAAATCATGCACAACTATCTCCAACACATGACACATGAGTCCAACTGCCCTTCTCTCGTGAGAACACCTGTGATGGATTGGATTTGGGTCTGGATTGGGTCCAACAACTCGAAAGAATCTGATTCAAGAAAATACCTATAAAAGAAGGATGTGGGTGACCATGAAGAGGGATTCCAACCCAAGAGTGATAAGCCCAACCAAGGAGGATGTGAGAGATCTCATTCCCATCTCAAGGAGGAGTTCATCTAAGGAAGAGAGAGAAAGGGAGAGACTTGGAGAGAAATTTTCAACTCATCCTCTTCTATCCCTTTTTCTTGTTTATTTATGTTGTAAGCTTGGAATTATTGTCTTCAATCCTTTGTAAGCTCAAGAATAACAACCATTTCATAGAATATCATTGTAAAGGAGGGTCATCTCAGTCTGAAGATGCAAAAAGAGAGGGTCAAAAGTAAGAGAAATCCATCACTTTCGTAAGATTTCATTTCTTCTACCCCAATATATTTTATATCATATACATTCTCATCTATTCTATGCTTATGTATTATATCATCCCTTCTCCCCTTTCTTTAGTGTATTGATTGCTTCCAATTCAATTCAAGAAGCCATAAGAAGTACATAGCTGCCATGTTTACATATGATGATATGAGTATGTAATCACTCTTATGGTGGACTAATCACCCATAAGTTTGTGTTACGTGAAGACATAGGGTTATGATCACATATATTTTCCAAGAGATGAATCCTCCTCGAGAGAGATACCCCAAAGATCTATATGTAGATGAGTTACTCTTCGAACGAGCATAAGTCAATAAAATTCTTCGAATGATCAATAAATAATTAAGATTCAAACCAGATGCATCATTATTTTTCATAAGAAAATGTCTGCAGATTTCAACACATTGTACAAACCTTATATGATCTTTGAATTTTCCAACAACCATCTCTTAGCAAAATTCTCTCAAATTTTGTTCATGAGTGGTACACATACCAGCCAATATCTGGTAAAATTTTTGTCAGTTTTGAACATAGGTGAGATTGATAAAAAGAAAAGTAAGGATCGTATCCAACTCGAGACTGAATTTGTCTATGACAAAAATATTGTGACAAACATTCAGTAAAACTATCGAACTCTGTCAGTAGGTGTCCAAATACCTCAATAATGGTTTCGTCCAAAAGCTAACAAACACAAATTGATAAATTTCATAGAAATCAGAGTTTTATGTACGGAGATACGAGTGTTTTCTAAGATTCTATATCTCAGTTACAAACAATGTCCAAATTTTTAGAATAGCATTTGGTTAGAAATTTTTCTCAGGTTTTTATCTAATCATCCAAAGACCCAAAAATATAAATAACAATTTTTACTAAAACTTCATACTTGGTTCTTACTCAGGTAAAATTTTTGAGATTTTTGGATCCCATAAACAGCTAAAATAATATAAACTCCCACTCTGTAAATAGAACCAATTATGTTTTGAGAGAACTAAATTTGGTTTGGCCATGTTGTAGACGCGCGAAAATCCCCGCCTCCTCGTCCCTTCCGGGGGCTTTGAGTGGATCTTCTCGTGTGTCTAAGGCCTATGTATACAAATAGGGCGTGCCAGCTAGCTTACTTAAGCTAGCGAAGATATCTTCTAACACTGACTTCTAAACGTGGCGACTGTGAGCAAGTAAGCTCTTGTCGTCGCAGACCTTCTTGCACCGATGCGCAAGGGTCAGTCTGTACGCTTTGCAAAAATCGAGTTTTTGGTGAGAAAGTCTACGAAGCGGTTCGAGGTGTCTATTTCGGGTCTTTAAGATGCGGTTGCATGTTTTAGATCACGTGGATTTGCACGTGCCTAAGTCTTTTCTTTTATCCCTTTTCGGGCCACCTAGTTTGTGTGTTATGAACACTCCACTACATGGGCGAATTCGAGCGGGGCTTGCTTTGATGCAATATGCGTCCTACCTCGTGGTATGGCATAGATGCAATGCAAACTCACGCTACTCCAAAGGGAAAACCCGAAATGTAAAGACAATGCTGAAGGGGAAATAACAGAAGGGAAATAACCGAAGGTAAATAACCGAAGGGAAATAACCGAAGGGAAATATGTATATATCTTATGTATATGAGCCCTTACTCGGGTCTTGCAAATAAGAGCGAAGGCTCAATGTGGGTGCATGCTTGAATTGAAAGACTTACACACACGACATGAAATGAAACCCAAATATAAATTGCAGTATGGCCTTGACTAAGGTCTTGGAGTAAGAGCGAAGGCTCAATGTGTGTGAGAGTGCTTGAATGGAAGTACTACGCACATGACATAAATGAAACCCAAATATAACTGCAATAAGGCCTTTACTAAGGTCTTGGGAGTAAGAGCGAAAGCTCAATGTGTGTGAAAGTGCTTGAATTGAAAGACTTACTCACACAACATGAAATGAAACCCAAATAGTATAGGTCGGCCCTTACTTGGGTCTTTCAAATAAGAGCGAAAGCTCAATGTGTGTGAGAGTGCTTGAATTGAAAGACTTACTCACACGACATGAAATGAAACCCAAATAGTATAGGTCGGCCCTTACTTGGGTCTTTCAAATAAGAGCGAAAGCTCAATGTGTGTGAGAGTGCTTGAATTGAAAGACAACGCACCCAACTTAAACAAAACCCTTCAAAAATGAAAGTATATATGTACACTTATATATTAGGGGCTGATTAGGCCCGTGTGTGTTCAAAATCGTGCACGACTAAGAGAGTGCACGTGTGTGGTTGTGCCAAGCCACGTTATTACAAGCGGGGGGAGACTATGCTCCGTTATTACAACCCCGTATCAAATTGAATCTCAAGCAAGTATACAACTAAGTACCGAGTTTAGACACTTACGAGTAGCTGGTCCGTAGAGGTCTTGCTTGGGCGTGGACTTGGCTTTGGGCTGCAAACGGGAGCTCCGCGAAGGTAGGTGATCAAAGGGGTTGGCCGGCTGCAAGTGGGGTGCGGGATAGGCGCCTCGAAGGTGGCCGGTGACAAGTAGATGGCGGCTCCAAGTAGGGGTTTAAAGTGGCTGAATGAGTGGATTCTTAGGGTCACTAGGGGAGTTGAGAGTTTAGGGAAACTGGACCTAGAAGGTGAGTTGGTGGGAAGGCCGAGTAGGACACCTAGGGGAAGGCCGAATGGGAGATGATGGCTAGGTAGTGGCCAGCAACTTGGGTTATACTAGGTTCGGCTAGGTTAAAGTGGTGGCGGCAAAAGGGCTGAGATGAAGGTAGGATGGGTGGCTAAGAGTGGAGAGGTGGTAGAGAGGGGCTTTGAGGGAGTTTGGGGTACTTACCGAATGGGGAGAGGTGGCGGATGAAGTGGGAAGCAGGCGGGCAAGTGGCTGTTGGTTGATTAGGTTGGGTGAAGGTGATGGCGTCTGGCTGAGGGGTGGTGGTGGTGGATGGAAGAGGGAAGGTGGCGGAGCAGGTGGCGGCTGGTGGAGCAGATGGAGCAGGCGGAGGTGGGGAGTGGTCCCGGCTGGGTGAGAGAAGGGAGAAGGAGAGGGCCCGGCTGGGTGAGATAGTGGTTCCCACTTGGAAAACCCGCCCACAAGGAGGGGGGTTTAAATAGGGGATGGGTAGGTCGGTTAGGGCTGGGCTGTGGGTAGTGGTTAGGTGGTTTAGGTAGGGTGGTATGTAGATAAGGTGGGCTAGAAGGGGTTGGGCCAGATATTTTAAAACTAGGGGTTTGGGTAAATCGTGGGCTAAGGGTGGTTTAGGGGTTTAGGGCTAGGTTAGGTGGTTGGGTTTTAGGGTGAGGTTTAGTGAGCTAGGTTAGGTGATTAGGCTAGGTTTAGGCTAGGATTAGGGAAATTAATCTAGGTTTAGGGAAGGATTAGGGAAGTGGGTTAGGTGATTAGGTTGGGATTAGGACGGGATTAGGGAAGTGGGTTAGGTGATTAGGTTCAGATTAGGGGTGGATTAGGGGTTTAGGCTAGGTTTAGGCATTTTGGGCTAGGTTTAGGTGAAGGAGCTCCCTTAGCATGGCCCATAGACCTTGATCACCCCATGTTGGTGCAGTCCTAGGTTAGGTTTTAGCTAATTACAAGCTTAAACCCACTCAATTAGGCTAACCCACATGATTAACCCAAACTTGACACACAAGTCAAGCTTAATACAACACTCTTGATATTTTTCACCCCCACTCTCTCTCATGCCCAATATCCCACGTGAAACTCAAGTGGGCCCCACCTCCATTTATGAGAAGGTGATGTGGGCCATGGATATGGATATTGGATTGGATCTCTGGATCCAAATCCAAATCCAAGTCCACATATGGGTTTGGATTGGGATCTGGATATATATGGTCCAGATCC
Organism: Brasenia schreberi; assembly: GCA_036023115.1. Classification (NCBI taxonomy): domain Eukaryota; kingdom Viridiplantae; phylum Streptophyta; class Magnoliopsida; order Nymphaeales; family Cabombaceae; genus Brasenia; species Brasenia schreberi. The sequence continues at coordinate 13,005,597 of JAYKKT010000075.1, read as the reverse complement.
AATCCAAACTGAACTCTGACTCCTTCGAGCTGGGTTCGAAACGGACGATTCGTGCGGGGCCTGACAGCATCAGTACTCCGTCTGCGTTGGGTCTTCGCCAACATGGTCGTCCGCCTCCGTTTCTGCCTTCCGGAGATGACTTCAAATGATATTTTGGGTAAGAACAGGGTCTTGGACGTTCGAGATCCTGGGGTGTGAATCAGATACAAGAGTTGCTGTGCCGGGCTCGACAGGTGCTCCGGTTCCGGGCTCTTCTTGGCTCTCCTGGTCCGGTCTTGATTGAGCCAAGCCACTTCGGGGTTTCAAAACATGTTTTAAAAGGGTTTTCGAAAGCCATATTATATGTTTTAGAAAGATAAAGTTTAAAAAATATGTATAGGGTTGTCTGGAAGGCTCCTGGGTTTCCAAACTCAAAAATGGCCCTTTGGGGGCTGCTTGTATAAAACCAGATTTGTTTAAGAAATTCGTGGGATTTCGGGGTGTTTACAGATGCCCCTCTTTGGCCTTATCCAAATCGATTTGGATAAGGGCAAAGATGACAAACACCCCTTTTAATGTCTCCCTAGATCTAGCCACGAAGAATATGGGATCATCCCATTTTTAGCAAAATCTCAATTTTACAAACTCTGGTAGGAGGAGATATCATGCCAAAGGGTTCACTTATGGAATCTGGTCCTAAATGGGATCATGTTCATGCAAGTACCATGCGTGGAATGCAAATGACATGGGTGTGGTGCCAAGAGTGGCGACCTCCCAGAGACCAAGTGTGGTCGAACTCTAGAGACTTACAAGGTCTATTGCTCCAAGTGAGCAAAATCCTATGCTGTTCGATGTTCGGTTTTTAAAACTTATTTACAAAAGCTATTTACAAAAGGGACAACTGTCTTGAGCCTCGATCCTAAGGATCTCGAGCTCTTCGTGCTTGCCCTTGTTTGAGTCTTAACACTCGCTTATCTAGCAGAGGTTTTATAAGAAAACAAGCTTCATTTCAAATTCCTACGCCTTACTCGAAACGTCGAATTCTCAAACAAGATGAAATTCAAGTAAGCAAATCCTATTTTTACTTTAGGATTCCTCGAAATGAACCATGCTTTAGCTTGGGATAAGCCAGGGATGGGAAAGAGATACCACGGTCCCTTCTGAAGCGTCCCGTGGTTTAAGGCATAGAAGGCGGAAAACTGCTCTTTTTGAGCTTTTTGGCCTCTTTTTCCTTTTTTTCATAGAGGGTCTCCCTTTGGGAGTATTTTTTCTTTAATCCCTCTTTTTCATAAGAGAATCGATTTTTCTTTTTGAAGTCTGGTTTCTTTCTTTTGGGAAGAGACTTTAAATGAGAAATTCCCTTTTGTTTTGGGCCTTTGTTTTCCTTTTGGAAGGAGAAGAGAAGAGGGGAGGACTTATCCCAAGCCTACACTCGATCCATTCCAGATCAGCCTATTTAGAAATAGCACGTACTACTTGCAAGTATCTTGCTATGTTGAACTAGGCCTTTCTTTGTAAGAAGAAGGATTTTGAAATGTAACCACGATTTTGAAAACTCCACTCTTTCACAAGTGCGAATTCTCTCACTTAGGTTCACACGAGTTTGCTTTTGCACCTTATTCACATGTCTCAGGGCAGCTATCCCTATAAAATTTTTGAAAACTGGAATTTAATCCAGATCCTATACATGATACTTCTTTAAATATTGAATATTGATAGGATCCGCTAAATTCCTACCTTCTACATCGATCAACCAATACGAATTGTTCGTAGTGGTTGCTCGTACAACATAGGGTCCATCCCAGTTGGGGCGCCACTTGCCTAGGGGGTGTGGGCTACGATGGTGGATGGTTTTTAAGACCAGATCTCCCACTTCAAAGTGGCGAGGTCTCATGTGTTTGCTATAATGTCGGGCTATCCTTTGCCGGTATGCGCGAGCATGATCCATGGCAAGGAGTCGCCTCTCATCTAGCAAATCTAGTTCGGCCATCCTAGCATGCTGAAGCGTCTCTAGGGGGAGGTCGAGTGCAATGGATGTATGGAATGAATGCAGTTGGGTATGAATGGGAAGAATGGCATTTGTGCCATAGACCAATTCGAATGGTGTGGCATTCGTGGGAGTCCGGATGGAAGTCCTATAAGCCCATAAGGCTTCATCCAGCTTCTCGTGCCACATCCTACCCTTCTCTAAGGTTTTCTCAATGATACCAATGAGAGTCTTGTTTGTGGCTTCGGCTTGGCCGTTGCCTTGAGGGTAGTAGGGCGAGGAGAAGTGGTGAGTTATGCCATACGTGTTGCACAACTTGACCATCCGCTCATTCTTGAATGGGGTACCATTATCAGACACAAGGTCTCGTGGAACCCCAAATCGAGCCAAGATATTCCTCCGGATGAAAGCCACCACATGTTGCCCCATTACATTTGTCAGGGAAATGGCTTCCACCCACTTGGAGAAATACTCCGTGGCTGCTAAAATAAAACGATGCCCATTCGAGGCCTTGGGAAATATTGGGCCTACAATGTCAAACGCCCACATGGTAAATGGCCAGGGGCTGACCACGGAATGCAATGCAGATGAAGGGATATGAATGGCGTGACCATGCACTTGACACGGATGACACTTCCTAACATGATCGTGACAATCCTTTTTCAGGGTGGACCAAAAATAACCCCCTCTAAGTATTTTCGTTGCCATCATGTTGGCATTAATATGACCTCCACATTCTCCATCGTGGAACTCGTGCATCACTATCCTAGCCTCCTCTAGGTCGATACACCTAAGCAGAATGCCGGTAAAACTCTTTTTGTATAAGACCCCACCCAGAACGGTGTATCGGGTCGAAATCTTACGAATGAATGCCTTATCTTTGGATGTGGCATCCTCGGTGAATCCTCCATTTTCTAAAAATTGTTTTATGTCATAGAACAAGGGTTTTTCAATAGACTCTGGGTTGTTTTGGCAAATATTCAAGTCGTGTGTGGATGGATGGGGCGCATGCCATATTTCCAAAGATCTGGTCCCTAAAATGGGATCGACCTTCAGGGCTGAACCCAAGGAGGAGAGGGCATCGGCGATGCCATTGTCCTCTCTTCCTACGTGTATGAGCTTACATGACTGGAAGGATTGGACCAATCGAGTGGCCAACTCGTGATATGTGTAGACACGGAAAATCCTCGACTCCGAGTTTCTTAGGCCTGAAGCGAATCTTTTCGTGCTTACGTTGCTTTTAAAAAGGGCGTGCCAGCTAGCTTTCTCAAACTAGCGAAGTGATTTTTTTGAAAATATCTGACTTTTGGGGCGACTGTGGATAAGTGGGTTCTTTTCGTCGCAGACTTTCTTGTACCGGCGCACAAGGGTCAGTCTGTACGCTTTAGAAAAACTCGATTTTACAAACACGACTCTTTTTGAAAACTTGAAAAGTGTTTTATCTACTGGTTTTTGTCAAATTTGCAACTTTTACACATGGGATCTATGCGCTCCTGTATCTCACGGGTTTTAGCAGATTTTGGCGTGTAGTCATGTGCATCCAGTGCTCGATTTAAGGTAAATACTACACGTTTTGACCAATCTGGTTCGATGCAAGTATGCTCCCTATCTCGAGTGTGGCGGATATGCAATGCAAACTCACACAACTGAAAGGAAAAACCCCGAATTTAAAGACATAACAGAAGTGAAATAACAGAAAGGGAAATAGCGGAAAGGGAAATAGCAGAAAGGGAAATATGGCTATATCTTAGATGCAGAAGGGAAAATATATATAGCTATATCTTAAGAGCGAGAAGGCTCAATGTGAGTGAGTGCTTTAAGTGTATAAATTGAAAGGGCAACTCACACGACTTGAACCTTAAAAACCCAGCGGAAAGGGGAAATACGTATATATATGTAAGAGCGGAAAGGCTCAATTGTGAGTGAGTGCTTTTGGGTGTATAAAATGAAAGACAACTCACGCAACTTGAACCTTAAAACCCAGCTGAATGTATATAAATAGAACTATATCTTATGGGCTGTCGAGGCCCGTTTTGTGTGCAAAAGGTGTGCAGATAAGAGCGGAAAGGCTCGAGTGTACGTGTGTGATTCGTGTTTCAAACCATAATATTACATCTCGGGGAGAGACTACGCTCCATTATTACAACCCCGTATCAAATTGAATTAAATTTGAAACAACATAAAGAATCAGATTCGAGCACTTACTCGACTTTTGCTTGGGCTCCCTTTATCAGCGAAATCTGACCTTGGATATAGCCGTTGGATGGACCTTTCTCTGTGAAACGACCAGCTGCGTGGGAGGTTGATCCTAGATCGTGACCTGGGCTTGGTTGACACACTAAGTTGCTATGGTTTTTGGAGTTAGACACGATAGATCTAGGATGAGAACTAATGGATCTGGGTCAGGTCTAGGCGGGTTGTTTTGGTTAAAAGCTAGACCAGGGTCCTAAGGGAAAAATCTGACCAGCTAGTGGTCGTGTTAGGTTTAGGGATAGTGAGTGATCTTAGGGGGAATCCTAAGGTAAGCTCTAGGGCAATGCTCGGCCAAAGGGTGGCCGAGCTTGGGCTGATGTTGGGTGTTTGATCTCACGTGAGATCCTAAGGGAGTGGCTCGGCCAGAGGGTGGCCGAGCTGGGTAGGTGTAGGTTAGTTCTTTTGGTTAGGATCTAACTTAGGTAATGGATTTAGTTTAGGGCAAAACCTAAAATGAACTCAGCTAGCTAGATGGGTGAAAACGGGTTCGTCCAAAGGAAGGAACCGAGTGTTTTAGACACTCGGTTTTGGCTAGGTCTCTAGGAGTAGTTTTGGTTTAGGAAATAGTTTAGGTGGTTTAGTGCTAGATGGTTTGGCTGGGAGGGATCTAAGGTGAGCTTGGCCAGCCAATGGCCGAGCTGGGTATGGTTCTAGATTAGGGTAGTCTTAGGTAGAACTAGGATCGTCCCATTAGTGAGGTTCGGCCAGCATCTTGGCTGGACTTTGGACGTCTCTTTGTTTTAGGGTTTAGGTGGTTTAGAGAGGTGAGAAAAGAGATGGTTTTGGGCAGGAACTAGGGGACTTACCTTGACAACATTTCAGCCGTTTGATCCTTGGTTCCCACGCAGCCAATCCTCACCAAGCAAGGGCCATCCAATGCCGCCAGATTTGATTTCGTTTCCAGCAACATACAAAGCGTGAGATGCTCTCACTTGCACTTGAGTGCAGCCCACAAGACCAACCCACAATTTTACAAAACAAGAGGGGAAGGCCAGCCCCTTTTGTTGACCTTCCTCTCTCTCTCTCTCTCTCTCTTTTCCCCCCAACTATCCACGTGAAGTGCTGGAAAAATCGTCCCCCTCAAAGCCAGCCCACTCACGTCCTTTTATAGGCCCCTTGTGTGGATATGGATCCTTTGTTGGTCTCTAAAATCCGGATCCAATCCAATCCAAGTTTCGTTTGGATATGGATCTTGGATCTGGATCTAGATTTTTGGATCCAGATTTGATCCAAATTTTTCTTCTTCAGTCCTTTCTGGCGTTTCAAGCTGGATGCTTCGTGCGGGTCCTGAGTTCATCAAGATTCCGTCTTACGCTGGGTTTTTCCCATTTTCATCGTCCAAGCTTCTTTTCGTCTTTCTGGACTCTGTTTCGACTGTTTCTTCTTGCTTTTGACTTGGATTTTCCGTGATTTCAGAGATGCTTTTGGCTTGGCCTTTGATGCTTCAGGCTTGAAATGCGTTTGTGGCCTGGGCTTCTTTTTCGTCCTCGAAATTCACTTTTCATCGGGTTGGGCTTGACCTTTGAACTTTTTGATTCTTTTGCGACTGTTTTGAGCTAGGCTTCATCTGTTCGTCTGGGCTCTCATAAAAATAGGACTTTCGTCCATTTTCAAGATTTTTCATGTTTCAAACAGGGTTGGAAAACAGAATTTTGAAATGTTTTGATTTCCTGAGTTTTTCGAAAATTCTTATCTTTTGAACTGGTTTTCGAACCAGGCATTTGGTTTTGAAAAGTATTTGGGTTTTTGGGGTGTTTACAATATGGAAGTAGTTTCTCATTACGTACTTGCCAAATTTTTAAAACCTGGTTTATGACAAGGAGCGAATCTCCAAAGACCTCGATGCATGATGCCCCTAGAGTTTTCGAAATCTTTAAGCCTTGTATGAGTGCTTCATACTCAGCTACGTTGTTGGAACATTCGAAATCTAAGCGGACTGCTATGGGAATCTCGCCCTTTTCAGGGGAGATTAGGATGATCCCGGCACCAGCCCCTCGTTCGTTTCGTGCCCCGTCGAAGTGCATCTTCCACACTTGGTTTTCGAAAGAATTTGCCAAAATGTGGTTTTGAAAATGGTTTTGCAATATGCCTTCATCAGGCATTTCAACAAGAGTGGGATATGCGTCCTCTAAGGGGAATTCAGCCACGTAATCTGCTAGGGCTTGCCCCTTAATGGAGATCTGGTGATGGTATTTTAGATCATACTCCATTAGAAGGAGTTGCCATTTGCCCAATCTACCCGTGAGAATGGGTTTTTCGAACAAGTGCTTGATTGGATCAAGCTTGGACACTATCCAGATCTCATGATCTAGGAAATAGTGTCTGAATTTCTGGCAGGCCCAAACTAGGGCCAAGCACGTCTTCTCCATGGCTTGATAATTTCGTTCATAAGCCAAGAGAGTTTTCGAAATATAGTAGATGGCATACTCCTTATGGGTGTCATCCTCGTATTGGGCCAACAGGGCTCCTAAAGCGTTCATATGCACGGAGATGTATAATAAAAGCGGTTTTCCTTGTTTTGGAGGGTTCAAAACGGGGGGATTAACCAAGTATGCCTTCAGTCTCTCGAAGGACTTTTGGCATTCATCATCCCATAAGAATTTCGTACCCTTCCTCAACAGTTTGTTGAAGGGTTCGTATCTAGTTGCCAGATTCGATATGAATCGGCGCACAGACTGTAATCGACCCTGGAGGCTACGGACTTGGGTGAGATTGGAGGGTGGAGCCATGTCTATGATGGCTCGACACTTAGAAGGGTCGACTTCTATTCCCCTTTGGCTCACCAGAAAGCCTAGAAGCTTCCCTGATTCTACCCCGAACACACATTTTTGAGGGTTTAGCTTTACTTTGTAAAGCCTAAGCCTTTCGAAAATCTTTTGTAAACATTCGATATGAGTGCATCGGGTTTTGGATTTCGCCAAGAGATCATCTACATACACTTCTACAAGCTCGTGAATTTGATAATGGAAGATCGTGTTCATGGCTCGTTGGTATGTTGCGCCGGCATTTTTCAAACTAAAGGGCATGACTGTATAGCAGTACGTGCCCCATGGGGTTGTGAAGGCGGTCTTACCCTGATCTCGTGGGCTTAGTTTGATTTGATTATAGCCTGAATAGCCATCCATGAATGAAAACATTTCATGATTTGCAGTACTATCGACTATCAAATCTATGTTTGGTAAAGGATAATTATCCTTTGGAGTGGCTTTATTCAGGTTTCTAAAATCGATGCATATTCGAATTTTCCCATTGGTTTTTCGAACCACAACGATATTTGACAACTAATCAGAATACGCAATGGGTTTTATAAATCCGACTTTTAGCAGATCTTCTAAACCCTCTTTGACTTGCGTGTGTACATTCGGGTGTATTTTCCTAAGCTTCTGCTTTATTGGTTTTATACCTACATCTAAGGGAAGACGATGCTCGACAATGCTGGGATCTATGCCCGGCATGTCTTCGTACGTCCATGCAAACACATCTAAATAGGTTCGTAGAAATGCAATGAATGCTAACTTTTCAGTTTCATGCAAGCATGCGCCTATTTTGATGGTTTTGGGATTGGAATCATCCCCTAGGTTCAACTCTACGAAATCTCCTCCTACTGATTGGGAAGGTCTTTCAAAATCGAGAATTCTATGAAATTCTGGGAGCTCAGAAGTGGGATCTTCCTCAAGGGGATCCACTTCTGGGCTTTGATCATTCTCATGGGCTATAGACCCGTGGGAACTTGATGCATGGTTTTCAAAATAACCTGGTTTTGTACTTGGATTTTTAAGTGACTTCAAAATTTTTGGTCTGGCTATGCAAACGATGCTTCTTTCGAAATCCTTTTCTTTTACCAAAGTCTTACCAGGAGCAGCTATGTACAAAATCTTTTTGGTATTTTCCAAATTTTCGATTTTTTTGGGTTTTTGTAAAACAAGAACTTTGGGAACTATACAAAGCACTCTTTTTTCGATTTTTTGTTTTTCCATTGTTTTTGGTTTTTCTTGTTTTTCAATTTTTTTTTTTATTTTAAGTTTTCAAATGTTTTTGGTATTTTTAGAAAAAGGGATCTTCCGTCATACCTACAAAGGGAAAACACTACGGGTTAGGCTCGGAATAGGAGGTCTAAATCGTAGGTCTCTTCTAAGACAAGCTCCGGGGCACCCTTGACCCAGGTGGTCACAGGGGGTGGCTCCGGCGGTATTCGGGGAGTATAGCCGATCCCATATCGGCTTGGGTTGGCCCTAGGAAGGATGGGTTCTAGGAGACCCTGGTTTTGTGCCCCTAGACTTTTGTAGGGCGTGTAGCCCATGTTCAACAACATGTTCCATGACCTTTTGTTTTTTGAAAAGATGGGATATAGGTCGTGGTCCTGGAACATGCTATCGTCCATATTAGGCTCGTATGGCCTTTTGTCCAGGGGTTTTGGAAATAGGTAACGTTTGGGTTTTCCTAGGAGGATTAGAGTTGGAAGGGGGCCTGCTTTGGGCGGCCCCTTCACATATACAACCTTCCTAGGGTTGTTCAACACGAGCCGAGGTGGCTCAACCATAATTTGCCCCAGGTTAGCCTCATGGGCCTGGGAGCTCGATAAACAAGGGGAGTTTATGATCCCCTGAAGCTGTGGGTGACTCTCACCTAGGATCACTACGACCTGGTCCCTAAAAGGGATCTTAACACACCTGTGGAAGGTGGATGGCACAGCGCACAAGCTGTGTATCCAGGGCCTTCCCAGCAACAGGTTATAATGGGGGTGGATGTCCAAGACATGGAACACCCCCGTGTGTTCGATCCCTCCCGTTTCCATTGGGAGTTCGATGGATCCTAAAGGCCTAGACGCATTCCCATCGTATCCAGTGATAACGATGGGGCTTGGGTTCACTGAAGTCAAGGTGACTCCGATTTTGTACGCCACGTGAAGTGGAAGGATGTTGAGCCCTCCTCCACCATCGACTATGCACCTGTCTAGAGAGTGGTTGTTTAGAACCACCTCGATATGCAGGGCCTGGTTATGGGTTTCGTAGGGTCTATCTACATCATCTTCCGAAAAGGTGATGGGCGATTTTGCTCCTAATAAAGCCACTTGGGCAGACAAGGATTCTGGACTTATGTTCGAATCAACCTTGGCCCTTTCTAGAATTTTCTCTAATACAAGTCTATACCTAGGCGAGGTTTTGATAAGCTCTAGGATAGACATGTGAATAGGAATCTTTGAAAGGTGGTTTTCGAAATCATAAGGAATTAGGGTGATTTTGTCCTTATCTGCTTTTGGCAGACCACTAGGGATGCATGCTTTTGAGGGACCAGGCACACTGACCACCTTTTGAGCACCTTGAAGGTGCGGGGGTTGGTAGATCCTCCCGGATCTAGTGACTTCCCCCACGACCAGCCTAGGGTTTGCGCTAGACTTGGCTCTAAGGATGAGCTGAGGAGAACCTTGGATTTTCAAAACTGGTTTTGCCGGGGTTTCCACTTTTGGTGGTCCCCGAATGACGACTTGGGCGGGCCTCTTGTATAATACAAGGATGGGCGCACAAGCAGGTCGACCAGGTTCTGGTTTTTGCGCTAGTTCCTTGGAAATGGTGAGGGTACATACCTCCTTTCCTTTCTCACTGCCACTGGCGTGTTTGGGAAAGGGTTCCTTGAAGATAGCTTGAGGTGGCTCAGGTTCCGCAGTGACCTGGAGCCGGCCTTCTGCTATCAAGTTCTCAATTTTATTTAAAAGAGAGAAGCAGCGTTTGGTATCATGGCCTTTGAGCCGATGATACTTGCAAAATCGGTTTAAATACCCCCCTTTGGACGTGACTCCTTCGGGGATTTCAGGGAGTTCGATCATGCCCTGGGCAAGTAAGAGGTCTAGGACCTCCGACACAGGTTGCCCCAGCGGAGTGTACTCCCGTTTTTCAATCGGTTTTGAAAAATTGCGTTCTCTCTTATTTTCTATTTTTTCAAAATTTTTAGAAGTGCCCGCCATGCCTAGATCCACTCGGACATTGGCGATTTTATGGGGCTTTGCCCCTTTGTCCGTCGTGGGCAGCCCATATGCGATGGGCTTTTCCAAACGGGTTTTTGGAACGGCACTTCCTTTCCATAGGTGATCGTATGTCCCTTTTCGCAAGTTGGCTTCGAAAAGGGAGGCCTTTTTGATCAATCTCGTGGAGCGAGAGAAGGGTTTTTAACTCGCTTTTGAAATTATCCAGGATGAGCATTACTGCGCACCCTTCGGATATAGGCTCTCGCACTTGGCCTAAAAGCGACCTCCACCTTATAATGAAGGCATGCACGTCCTCGTTCATGCCTTGCTTTGTATCCCTTAAGGTATTCAGGGTTGGCGTGACTTCCACGTTGTGTGCAAATCTTTGCATGAAGCAGTTCGCTAACTCTTCAAAAGTAGCGAACTAGCTTAAGTCGTAGGAAGCCAGCCATTTGGCAGCTGTGCCTTTAAGGGATAGAGGGAACCAATACACCCATTTCATCGAGTCCTTTTTCTTCTTATGGGCTCGACGCGAGAAAAGCTGCAAGTGAGACCTAGGGTCTCCCATGCCATCATACCGATGGAAGTTCGGTATTTCATCGTCACTGTCTGTTTCGTAATCCATAGGAAGGAAATCAGACAGGGCGTAGCTTCTTTTCTCTTTATTCTGCCCTTTCAGCAGCTGCTGTAGGGCTTTACGGTCCTTTTGTGTGAAGGACTCGTGGTATTGGTTGCCTTCCATTACAGAGGCCTCTTTTTGCTTGCGAGGTTTTTTAGATTTCTTTTTGGGCCTTTGTTCACCGTTTGATGAACATGAATCGCCTACTTCAGCCTCTTGGCTGAGAGCATCGATTTTGGCCTCAAACTCCCTTCTCAAGTCCTCGATTTCATCTAGTTTTATTTTGTTTTTGAAAATCCTCCTAGAGTGAGAACTTGATGCGCATGAGCCTTGGCTCGACACTTCACTTGGATTGGATTTTGACATGCTTTTCAAGCTTTTTCAAAATTTCCTAAGTACAAGCAAAGAAAAGAAGTTAAAATGACACCTTTTTACAAAATTTTCGCAAGATTTCTACAAGTAAACTCGATTTTTGAAAAGGCTCACCTCCCACCGGGCGTGCCAATCTCTGTAGACGCGCGAAAATCCCCGCCTCCTCGTCCCTTCCGGGGGCTTTGAGTGGATCTTCTCGTGTGTCTAAGGCCTATGTATACAAATAGGGCGTGCCAGCTAGCTTACTTAAGCTAGCGAAGATATCTTCTAACACTGACTTCTAAACGTGGCGACTGTGAGCAAGTAAGCTCTTGTCGTCGCAGACCTTCTTGCACCGATGCGCAAGGGTCAGTCTGTACGCTTTGCAAAAATCGAGTTTTTGGAGAGAAAGTCTACGAAGCGGTTCGAGGTGTCTATTTTGGGTCTTTAAGATGCGGTTGCATGTTTTAGATCACGTGGATTTGCACATGCCTAAGTCTTTTCTTTTATCCCTTTTCGGGCCACCTAGTTTGTGTGTTATGAACACTCCACTACATGGGCGAATTCGAGCGGGGCTTGCTTTGATGCAATATGCGTCCTACCTCGTGGTGTGGCGTAGATGCAATGCAAACTCACGCTACTCCAAAGGGAAAACCCGAAATGTAAAGACAATGCTGAAGGGGAAATAACCGAAGGGAAATAACCGAAGGGAAATATGTATATATCTTATGTATATGAGCCCTTACTCGGGTCTTGCAAATAAGAGCGAAGGCTCAATGTGGGTGCGTGCTTGAATTGAAAGACTTACACACACGACATGAAATGAAACCCAAATATAAATTGCAGTATGGCCTTGACTAAGGTCTTGGGAGTAAGAGCGAAGGCTCAATGTGTGTGAGAGTGCTTGAATGGAAGTACTACGCACACGACATAAATGAAACCCAAATATAACTGCAATAAGGCCTTTACTAAGGTCTTGGGAGTAAGAGCGAAAGCTCAATGTGTGTGAAAGTGCTTGAATTGAAAGACTTACTCACACAACATGAAATGAAACCCAAATAGTATAGGTCGGCCCTTACTTGGGTCTTTCAAATAAGAGCGAAAGCTCAATGTGTGTGAGAGTGCTTGAATTGAAAGACTTACTCACACGACATGAAATGAAACCCAAATAGTATAGGTCGGCCCTTACTTGGGTCTTTCAAATAAGAGCGAAAGCTCAATGTGTGTGAGAGTGCTTGAATTGAAAGACAACGCACCCAACTTAAACAAAACCCTTCGAAAATGAAAGTATATATGTACACTTATATATTAGGGTCTGATTAGGCCCGTGTGTGTTCAAAATCGTGCACGACTAAGAGAGTGCACGTGTGTGGTTGTGCCAAGCCACGTTATTACAAGCGGGGGGAGACTATGCTCCGTTATTACAACCCCGTATCAAATTGAATCTCAAGCAAGTATACAACTAAGTACCGAGTTTAGACACTTACGAGTAGCTGGTCCGTAGAGGTCTTGCTTGGGCGTGGACTTGGCTTTGGGCTGCAAACGGGAGCTCCGCGAAGGTAGGTGATCAAAGGGGCTGGCCGGCTGCAAGTGGGGCGCGGGATAGGCGCCTCGAAGGTGGCCGGTGGCAAGTAGATGGCGGCTCCAAGTACGGGTTTAAAGTGGCTGAATGAGTGGATTCTTAGGGTCACTAGGGGAGTTGAGAGTTTAGGGAAACTAGACCTAGAAGGTGAGTTGGTGGGAAGGCCGAGTAGGACACCTAGGGGAAGGCCGAATGGGAGATGATGGCTAGGTAGTGGCCAGCAACTTGGGTTATACTAGGTTCGGCTAGGTTAAAGTGGTGGCGGCAAAAGGGCTGAGATGAAGGTAGGATGGGTGGCTAAGAGTGGAGAGGTGGTAGAGAGGGGCTTTGAGGGAGTTTGGGGTACTTACCGAATGGGGAGAGGTGGCGGATGAAGTGGGAAGCAGGCGGGCAAGTGGCTGTTGGTTGATTAGGTTGGGTGAAGGTGATGGCGTCTGGCTGAGGGGTGGTGGTGGTGGATGGAAGAGGGAAGGTGGCGGAGCAGGTGGCGGCTGGTGGAGCAGATGGAGCAGGCGGAGGTGGGGAGTGGTCCCGGCTGGGTGAGAGAAGGGAGAAGGAGAGGGCCCGGCTGGGTGAGATAGTGGTTCCCACTTGGAAAACCCGCCCACAAGGAGGGGGGTTTAAATGGGGATGGGTAGGTCGGTTAGGGCTGGGCTGTGGGTAGTGGTTAGGTGGTTTAGGTATGGTGGTATGTAGATAAGGTGGGCTGGAAGGGGTTGGGCCAGATATTTTAAAACTAGGAGTTTGGGTAAATCGTGGGCTAAGGGTGGTTTAGGGGTTTAGGGCTAGGTTAGGTGGTTGGGTTTTAGGGTGAGGTTTAGTGAGCTAGGTTAGGTGATTAGGCTAGGTTTAGGCTAGGATTAGGGAAATTAATCTAGGTTTAGGGAAGGATTAGGGAAGTGGGTTAGGTGATTAGGTTGGGATTAGGACGGGATTAGGGAAGTGGGTTAGGTGATTAGGTTCAGATTAGGGGTGGATTAGGGGTTTAGGCATTTTGGGCTAGGTTTAGGTGAAGGAGCTCCCTTAGCATGGCCCATAGACCTTGATCACCCCATGTTGGTGCAGCCCTAGGTTAGGTTTTAGCTAATTACAAGCTTAAACCCACTCAATTAGGCTAACCCACATGATTAACCCAAACTTGACACACAAGTCAAGCTTAATACAACACTCTTGATATTTTTCACCCCCACTCTCTCTCATGCCCAATATCCCACGTGAAACTCAAGTGGGCCCCACCTCCATTTATGAGAAGGTGATGTGGGCCATGGATATGGATATTGGATTGGATCTCTGGATCCAAATCCAAATCCAAGTCCACATATGGGTTTGGATTGGGATCTGGATATATATGGTCCAGATCCAATCCAAACTGAACTCTGACTCCTTCGAGCTGGGTTCGAAACGGACGATTCGTGCGGGGCCTGACAGCATCAGTACTCCGTCTGCGTTGGGTCTTCGCCAACATGGTCGTCCGCCTCCGTTTCTGCCTTCCGGAGATGACTTCAAATGATATTTTGGGTAAGAACAGGGTCTTGGATGTTCGAGATCCTGGGGTTTGAATCAGATACAAGAGTTGTTGTGCCGGGCTCGACAGGTGCTCCGGTTCCGGGCTCTTCTTGGCTCTCCTGGTCCGGTCTTGATCGAGCCAAGCCACTTCGGGGTTTCAAAACATATTTTAAAAGGGTTTTCAAAAGCCATATTATATGTTTTAGAAAGATAAAGTTTAAAAAATATGTACAGGGTTGTCTGGAAGGCTCCTGGGTTTCCAAACTCAAAAATGGCCCTTTGGGGGCTGCTTGTATAAAACCAGATTTGTTTAAGAAATTCGTGGGATTTCGGGGTGTTTACACATGTGAAATCAATGCCCTTTTGAAAGGTGGTTTTTAGTTGAAATTGTTTTGAGAAAACTTAAGATTCCAAAATAACTCTTTCTAAACATCTAGGTTGACCCTTAAGTTCCGGTTCAAGAAGGCATATATCGACAAGAACCTACTTTCTCACAATCGCCAAATAGTCAGATAAATCTCTTTACAAGTTTGAGTAAATTTATTGGTACACTCTTGCACGATTTTTGTAAGCAAAGTTTTAAGTTCATAACACACCAAAAAAATTTGTTTACAAAAATAAAATGGTACTCCCGGTGGAACATAGGTCTTAGAGGATCATTTTGATTCAGTTGAGCTACTTCCAAACAAGTTGATTTTCGAGTCTTATTCTAAACTATTTTCAAAACTTTGCTATAGGACCAAAACCTCTAAACATACATCATATCAAGTTCAGACCATCGAATCAAAACAATGCCTAGAAACCCAAATCGACATCATAATTCAATGAAGGATATAAGCCTGCAAAAGTAGCAAGTGTTAGGATAGATCCATCACTTTCTAATACCCCTTCCTCTACTAAATATCCCAAAAAAATATATATTTGAAAAAACCAAAAACATTTGGAAAATATTCAAAAATCAAAAATTATTGAAAATCTAAAGATTGCAAGTGATAAAATTATGAAAATTGAAAGTGAAAATTTTAAAAAGAGAAACAAAGAAAAAGGAGTCTACATTCCTATGCACACATGTGGAGAAGGGCATGAGGTCTTTTTCACTCAAGTAATCCCAAAATTTTTAAAAACATGCGCTCCAATGGATTCACATGGGCAACACTTCACAAATGTTTTTAAAGCTTTGTGGAGAAGGGCATGAGCTTATACTTACGCAATAATATTTTTTAAGCCTAGACCCATGTGGGCATGCCGAGGCAACTCTAGATCACAAATATTATTGCATGAGTCTAGGATTAAAGGATAAAGCTCAAGACCTAGCAAATCAGTGGAAGCTCGAAGCCATGTATGAGCTAGAGTCGCCTCGGCATGCCTACAAGAAAGCTTGCTCTCACCATGGGAAGGTAGTCAAGCTCGAAAAAGGTTTACCTAAAACTCATTCTCCTAAAACTCCCTACTCGATCCTCCCCATCTTAGTGTAGGATTGGTAAATCATTCACATACATTTCATGCATCAAATCACACTTATGCACCTACAAACCCACAAAATATGCCAAACAATGTGGATTTTCAAGGTGCGCCGAAAGTCCCGCACCAACAAAAAGAATTTCAAAATGAAAAACAAAACAAAATAAAATTCAAAACTTGTAGACATGGTTATTCCTAAGGCATACATTGATATCCTAGGTACACCTAACCCTACCATGCATAAACAAATTCCTTTGAGCCTAAGTTTGCATCATAAACTCAAGCCTACGACCATGACTCATCTAGGTTTCATGTGTCCTTCAAGTCCAAATGAGACCATGGACTTAACCCCAGCTCAAGCCCATATCATATGTGATAAGCTTGAAGTCGCCCTTGTTGAGTTTGGTCTCCTTAAAGACCATTCTTCATCCTCTCCTATTGTGTCATGGGAGTATCAGCTCTTTGGGCTCCCCTTCCCTATGAGTGCATCACATCCTTTGGGTGTAACCATATTTACAACCACATCAACCTTGGACTTTGGTCTAAATCTATGCATACCTAATGGGTCGGTCATGCCTTCCCCACATACCTACTAAGGGATCGATCATAGTTTCCCTTGAAACCCATGCCTTTCCATCTAGCAAGGGATCAATCATGTTCTCCCTTGGCATACACATATACTCACATCATCCACCCTTAGGGGCACATTGAGTTGCACCTAGGGTCCATCATAAGAATATCAACCATTCTACACCCTAGAAAGTAACGACCCAATTGATGCTTAGGAAAGAAACTTGGTAGACCTTACAAATGGCCAATATCTAAAAAGATATCATGTCTAGAGTCTACCATCAATTCTTTTGAAATGATTTTACCAAAACCGTTTTTGGCTTCTTGAAGAGGGACCAAGTTGAATATATGTCTCCTAGGTAGGAATAGTGCTTTGTGAAACAATAGAGTATTTTCAAAATCATTAAATAACATTTCAAAAGTCTTTATTTTACAAGATAGGGCCTAGTTCAAAACAACAAAATATTTTCAAATAGTAAGTGCTATTATGAAAATAAGGCACACTTGATTAGATCGAGTATCTAGAGGGATAAGTTATTCTCCTATCTCATTCTCTCTAAAGAAATGGACAAAGGCCCAATACCTCGAAACCAAAATGCAAAAGAAAAGGAAGGAAAAAAAAAATCAACCTCCAATATAGAGGTCTTCCTATAAAAGAAAGAAAAAGAAAATCAAAAGTTAAAAGAGCAAAGAGTCTTTTCTCAAAATTTCCCCTTTTATACCACGAGATGCTTTAGAAGGAACTCGTGGAAATTCTCCTTGTACCCTATACCATTTATCACCAAAGAAGAAAAGTCTATCATTATAGTCCTAAAGTAGGAATAGAACCTACCAATTCGGATCTCATTTGGTTTAAGGATTAGGCCTTATAGTGTGAAAAATAAAGTTTTGAAATGTTGTTAAACTTTTCCTACAATAAAAACCTCTAAAAGAGTAATGGAGAATCAAAATTGATGTTAAGGAAAATATAGGAGTTGAAAGTCTTGTCAAATAGAAACTAAGGAAGATTATCCTTCAAAAACGATTTTTACAAAATTCAAACATCAAGCAAATGAGTGTAGAAGTCATCCCACTTAGGACAGCCAACCTTCATTGAATCTCACCAAGCTCCCAAAATAGTTTGTGGAGGTCTCCAACACTTGATTCATCCATTACATCTCACACATTTCATGCTCATGTGCATTCATAATAGCCTTGTTCGTATATGGTCCCCATATTTGTCCACTATCATCCATGTTGAGTCACCTTTGGCTAGAAGTCCTCTCCACGCTTGAATTAGGATAACCTAAGTTCAAGAAGTAAGTCCCTTAACAAAGAATGAGAAACCTCATGAAATCTTGACTCAACTCAAATTAACTCTGGAATTCAGAAAAAAAATTTGGTAGTATTATTTGCTATTAACCAAATAAATTTGATTAATGACAAAAGGGGGCATCTGTAAACACCTAAAATTTTTCAAAAAAAATTTTTTTTTTCAAAAGTTTTCCTTTACAAGCAAAGTTATGGTTGTCGGTCTTTTAAGATATTTTTAATAAAGACAGTTTAAGCAAGCTCTTCCCAACCCAAAATTTTGTTGGAACCTAAAAATAAGGGTTACTTTATATGTGAATTTTGTTCCAAAGCCTAGGTAGAAACTTGAAACTCAATTCACAAACTACGAGTGCACGAGCGTGCCAGCTAGTTTCCTTAAACTAGCAAAGTTTGATTTCTGACTTCTTAGATAATGTGAATAAGCTAGTTCTTTTCAACATAGACATTCTTAAAAAGATGCTAAAGGGTCAGTTTAGGCGTTTGAAAATCATTTTAAGATCTGGTATGTTTTAAAAACTAAATTTCAATTGAAGCAAACTTACAAAATCATGAATTCATTTCTTGACTCAAAACAATTCTAATTCTGAAAAATAGAAACTGGTTAGTTTTTAGAGATCAGTTTCTCTAATTTTTTTGACAGTCTTCAAATCTCCTAAAATCTTCAAAATTTTATATGAAGTAGATAAAGATGTGAAGATTCTTAAACTATTTTTGTTTTGATCTTACGTGTTGTGAATGTATAGAATTAAATCTAGGAAGTCCCTGACTCTGGCATTCGAGAAAGAACCTATGACATAGACACAGAGGCTTAAAGAAATGACTATATCTCAGCCTGTAGACACTGGATTTTTATGAAATAGGTCTTGTTGGAAAACAATGGATCTCATATTTCTAATGGATTTTCAAGCAATTTGGGTCATTATAGATAGAGTTATGGACTTTTACCCAACCTCTATTATAGGATATACAATGTTGACAGACTTTATTCCGACTTTGTTCAGTTTTGCCTAATTTTATTCATGACCTAAAATGATCCTAAAATTCTTACAAATTTTATAGACAGTGGGCCTATGTGTAGATTGGGTGTACCAAATTTCATTGCATTTAGATCGCAAAGTAAGGCTAAGAAAATCAGTAATCAAAATGATATAAAATAGAGAAAATAGAGTTTTCAATTTTAATAAATTAATGGATGCATCCGACTAAATTAAAACATCATCCACAATAATTAAATCATACGAAAGTGCAATAATCAAATAAAATTATGAGTATAGCATAAGCATAGAGGGATTAGAGGGTATAAGATCTTATAATGTATATTAGGGTAAAAGAAACTATGAATCAAATACATAAAGGGTACCTAGAAGCATGAAAGAAATCAGACAGCATAACCCCTCAAATATTACATTAAAATGGAGTCATCAACTCCTTAATTACAACCCACTTGAATTGAATTGAAAGAATTAAGAAAAGATTGGAAAGAGAAAAGGGAATAATCGACCTGAAGACCGGAGTTGGCAGCGTGGAGTGGTAGCCGACAGCTTGGGGAAGAAGACGATCCTCCCTTCTTCTCTCTCTCTCTCTCTCTTTCTCTCTTTCTTTCTCTTTCTTGTTGGAATTCTCTTCTTGATTTCCTCTTCCAAACCAGCACCCCAAGCCCCCTATTTATAGTTTTTCAAGAGAGGCTCTAGGCCCTTCTATGGATTGGTTTTGGGGACTTTAATGGGATACCCGATTTGGATCTTGATCCAAATGAAGTTTCTTGATTTGTGGCTACACATGGTCCATCTGTGGCATGAGGAGTGGTCCCCTTGAGCCCATGTGGGCTAGTGTGACCTAGGGTGCAACCCATATGGTCGAGCTCACCCTTGATCGAGCCAACCGACTAGGTGCAGTCCATGAGATGCCTTAACCCGCCCCCTTCATTTCACTTGGCTCGACTCTTGGTCTCTTTGACTTTCCTTGGTAGCCTTAAGTAAGTTTCTTTGGCTTGAATCTCCTAGTCATCTTCACACCCTTGAACATGACCTTGCTCAAGTGCTACATTGGGCTGGTTTGATGAAACCGTGACTTTGTTTGATGCTTCTTTGGGTTTGGCCATTTGACTTGAACCTAAGGTCTGCATGGGATCTAGTCTTGCTTTGAATTAGATCAACCTTATCCTGTTTATCCTTGAATTCATCTTTTCTTAGACCAAGATCTGATTTGTCTTGGAGCTTTAAATTGGATTTTGCCTTGATTAACTCCTTTCTTCGAGCTGGGTTAGAATCTTTACTTATTTGGTATTTGGATTGAGTCTTTTTCAGTTGGGTTTGGTCTTATCCTAGATTGACTCCTTGCTTGATTTGGATATGCTCGCCCTTTTGATTCCATCCTTATCCTTTCTCAGAAACCTCGTCTCTTGTTGATTCGGGCTTCCCTCAGTTTTGGATGGACTTGCTTTCTTTTTTTGATTTTTGAATTTCAAAATTTGGTTTTGCAAATCCAGGGTTTCAAAAATATTTCCCAAAACATTTTATTTTGGAAAATGATGTTTGAAATTTTATGAAATTTCGAGAATACTTTCAAATCATGGATTTTCAAATGTCCCCTAATTTATTTGAAAATATTTTTAGGTGTTTACAAATGCCCCTCTTTGGCATTAATCCAAATTTATTTGGTTAATAATAATTTTAGATCTGCGATTCTGCATCATCAGTAACTGGCCCAACCTGATATTGTGATTTTTTTGAAGAAAAATCTGCAGTTCTGCTGCATCATTGACAGTGACCATGGCGGAATCCTTGTTGGTTGCATTTAAAAAGTGGAATTTTCATAACAATTAGATAGAACTGGCAGTTAACTTAGGCCACAGTGGCAGGCATAAGATTTGAGGAAGCTGTAAACATCATAATTTTGCTACTAAAATTCTCAGTTTTTAGAAACACTATGATGTTTGTTTTCTAGTTAACACTTTCTTGACGCTACTTTCATTTGTTTTTTAAATGATAAGAATTATTTCTCTTCCTATTTAATTATCCTGATAAAGTAGTAAGTTCTTAGAAAACTGGGAACAAACACATGGCCAGTAACTTGGTGCATTAAACTCCAATTCGTGCCTGGTGTACTGGTGGTGCAACGGCCATCACATCTTCTATTTTAGCTGTGTGATCAGTGTTATCTGTATCGCACAGTATCATACGATACGGTGTGATACACACGATACGATAAAGGTAGGTGTATCATTTTTATGAAGTTATCGCACCGTATCGTACGATACGCCTAGGGACCCTTATAAAGGGTTCCTGGCCAAACGGAAACCCATGTTTTTCGCGGGTTTCCTCTCTATTCGAGTTCTCCAAGCTCCCTAAGAGCCGTTTTTCGCCTCATTGGTGTTCAAAGCTCCAAAATCGTGCTCTACGATGTCCGTGCAAGCTTCTTATCTCGGATTTAGATATACTTTTAGTGTTTTTCTTCATTTTTTCCTTTTTATTTATTGTTTTTTTGTATTTTTCTTTTTTAATGACAAAATATGAAGTTATTAAGTGTGTGGATATGATTTTTATTGCATTCATGATTTGGGAGACACTCTATTTGAGTGTTATTTGACGATTGAGGATTTACGAAGTGCTTTTATTTTCAGGTTTTTGTTTGAATTAAAATACTCAATTAAGATGGCAGGAAGGGGTGGTAGAGACTCCCATTCAAAGTCTGATGATCCGGCATGGTAGTGGGGTACACCAGTTGAGGGTTGTAGGTTAAAGATCAGATACTTATTATTTTGTGAGAGGGTGGTTAGTGGTCAAATTTCAAGGTTGAAACATCACCTAGTAGGGACCAGGAAAGAAGTTGCTCCATGCACAGGCAGAGTTAGAAGTTTGCTAGAAGGTATTAAATGACAATGCCTGCAGATGATTGAGAGTATACAGGAAAGGAGACAACAAAAGGATGATTTCGAGATGTTTGAAGAAGCTGATGATGCTACTGGATTTGGATTCACTGATAGTTTGCCTTCAGATGCTAGAACAGATATTGATAGTAGCAGTTCACGAGCACTAGCAGGGGAAAGAGGGTTGTTGAAGACTTTGGTGGTGGTAGAAGAGAAAGTTGAGGAAGGAGTAGAGGAAGATCTTTTTCTAGTATACATTCATTTTTTCCTCCTCCTACTACACCTGGTGCTCAACTTGGAATTCATACTGCTATGGCTTCAGAATAGTTACATGATCAGGCAGACCTTGCAGTGGGCAGATGGTTTTATGATACATGCATTCCATTCAATGTAACAAATAGTTTTCATTTTCAAGCAATGGCAGATGCAATTGCTAACATCGGTCCTAGATACAAGATGCCCTCTTATCAGAAGTTGAGAGAAAAGATATTAGATCAGACCATCATTGAAGTGTAGGAATACTGTTCGATTTTAAGACAGTCATAGAAGGAAACAAGATGCACTATCATGGCAGATGGATGGACAGATAGGCGAGAAAGGACATTGCTAAACTTTCTTGTATACAGTCCTAAAGGACTTATGTACCTGAGATCTTTAGATATGTCAGAAGAGAGGTACACTGCAGATATCTTATGGGAAGAATTTGATAAGGTTATACAAGAGGTTGGGCTAGAGAATGTAGTCCAATTGATTACAGATAATGCAGCTAACTACAAAGCAGTTGGAAAGGAGTTAGCTGATATTTATAGGACTTTTCACTAGACACCATGTGTAGCTTATTGTTTATATCTCATCCTTGAGGATATTGGTGAGATGGATGAAATAAAGGCAGCAACTGAGTGTTGCTAAGATATTACAAAATTCATTTATAACCATGTATTTGTTTTGTGTATGATGAGGAGATGTACAGAAGGTGCAGAGCTTCTTCGAACAGTTGCAACAAACTTCTTATCTGTACAGAGTATTGTGAGACAGAAGTAAGCTTTAAAGAGAATGTTATCCTCAGATGAGTGACAATAATTTGTAGAGTTGCCTCATAACAGAAGAAATAGAAAGTTGAATGAAATTGCAGAGACAGTTTTCAGAAGTACATTTTAAAATGCATGTGTTAGATTATTGAAAATTACCTGTCCTTTAGTGAAAGTTTTGAGATTGGCTGACAGCAAGGAGAAACCATCTACGGGCTACCTTTATAAAGCCATGGATAGGGCAAAAGAAACCATCAAAAATAATTTTAATGAAAAAAAGAGAGATTATGGTCCCAAGCCCGGATAAAGGAGGGTTGTGTTAGGCTTTCGACAGCCAGCGTAAAACTTCGTCGAATTTTTATAACATGGATTACAAAAATTATGAGCATTGCTTTGGGGCGTCCCCGCCTAGCGACGTGCTGCAGAGCCCGAATGCAGTAAGAAGTAAGCAAGGGCCACTACATTTTCGCCTGAATGTAGTGAATCAATTACAGAGAGGGTTCCTACATCATGGACGGGTGTGGGTAAAGAAGTTAGTCCCGCTACATTGCCACCCGAATGTAGTGCAAAATTTTGAGAGAGGGTCTCCGCATTTTGATTATGGACGGATGCGGGGGGTAAGGAAGGGTAAGGAAGCTAGTCCTAGATAATAAGATTCGTATTGGTTCTTGGAATATCGGAACATTATCCGGTAAGCTAATGGAGGTGGTAGATACTATGATTCGGAGAAAGATTCATATTCTATGTTTACAAGAGATAAAATGGGTTGGAGAAAAATCAAAGGAGATAGATGATACAGTTTTTTAATTATGGTACTCAGGTAAAGAAAAGGCTCGAAACGGAGTTGGTATTATCATAAATTAAGATTTAAAGGAGAGTGTAGTAGACATACAACGATATGGTGACCGAACCATAACGTTGAAATTAGTGTTAGGAGCAGTGGTTTTGAATATAGTTTGTGCTTACGCACCCCAAGTAGGACTAGATGATAGTATAAAGGCAGTTTTTTGGGAAGAGTTAGATAAGGTGTTTCAAAAGATTCCACAAAGAGAGATGATTTGTTTAGGAGGAGATTTAAATGGACATGTCGGTAAAGAGGCATTAGGATATCAAGCGATTCATGGAAACTTTGGTTTTGAGGATATAAATGAGGAAGGTAGGAAGATTTTAAATTTTGCTATGGCGTTTGATCTCTTTATAGTCAATACAATCTTCAAAAAACGAGATGAACATTTAATTACTTATAAGAGTGGCTTATCACAAACACAAATTGACTACTTTATTTGTAGAAAAAAAGGTAGAGCGTGTTGTAAAGATTGTAAGGTAATTTAAGGAGAAAGCTTAACCACCCAACATCGACTTTTAGTTATGGATTTACAAATAAAAAAGTGGACAAAGAAGAAAAGAGTGCATCGAGCTATTCAGACTAAATGGTGGAACCTCAAAAGCGAGAAAGAAGATATATTTAAACAGAAAGTCCTGCAAGGAGATGTTTGGAATTATGTTGGCACACCCTGTGATATGTGGAACAATATGGCTATACATATTAGGAAAGTTGCGAAAGATGTGTTAGGGGTATCTAAGGGAGGTGTACCGGCACAAAAAGAAGCTTGGTGGTGGAGTGAAGTAGTACAAAATAAAATCAAGGCAAAGAGGGCATGTTACAAATTACATTATGCTAAGAAAACTAGTGAAACTTTAGAAGCTTATTAGAAAGCAAAAAAGGCCGTTAGTGAAGCAAAAGCTAAGATTTGGGAGGACTTATATAAAAAACTCAACTCAAAAGAGGGTGAAAGAGATATTTTTAGGATCTCTAGGGCTAGAGATAAGAAAACTAAAGATCTTAATTATGTTAGATGCATAAAAGACGAGGATGAAAAAATTCTAGTGGCAAATGATGATATAAGAAATAGATGGAAAACTATTTTTATAATCTTTTTAATGAAAATAAAGATGTTAGTATTAGTTTAGGAGATTTAGCCAACTTAGAAAAGTATATAAAGCACAATTTCTACTGACGTATTCAAAAGAATGAAGTCAAAGAGGCTCTTAAACATATGAAGGGTGGTAAATCGGTAGGACCAGATAATATTCCTATAGAAGTTTGGAAAATACTAGGAGAAATAGGAATTACTTGGCTCACAAGACTATTTAATGAAATATGGAAAAACCAAAAGATGCCCGAGGAATGGAGAGCAAGTACACTTATACCCATATATAAGAACAAGGGAGACATTCAAAATTGTGCGAATTATCGAGGTATCAAGTTAATGAGTCATACTATGAAATTATGGGAAAGAATTATCAAACGTAGGTTAAGACAAGTTTCAAGTACAACACAGAACCAATTTGGGTTCATGCCAGGCGGATCTACTATTGAAGCGATTCACCTTTTGAGACGTCTTATGAAACATTTTGGAGCAAAAAAGAAAGACCTTCACATGATATTTATTGATCTAGAAAAAGCTTATGATAGGGTACCGAGGGAGGTTCTTTGGAGAACTTTGAAAAAAAGAGGTATCCCATTGACATATATTAACCTTATAAGAGACATGTATGATGGTGCAAAAACATGTATGAAGACTCATGAAGGAACAACAGACTTCTTTGAAGTTAATATTGGGTTACATCAAGGATCAACTTTAAGCCCATACTTATTTATAATGGTGATGGATGAGTTAACAAAACATATTCAAGATGAAGTACCTTGGTGTATGTTATTTGCAGATGACATTGTATTAGTGGAGGAGTCTAAGGAAAAAGTTAATAGAAAATTGGAACTATGGAGAGAAACATTAGAAAGAAAAGGCCTCCGACTTAGTAGAACAATGACAAAATATATGGAATGTAAGCTTGATCATTTGGTTACTTCAGAGGACATAGAAATTAAAATTGGCACACATTGCATTCCCCAAAAGGAAAGTTTTACATACCTAGGGTCAATTTTTCAGAGTGATGGAAGAATTGATGGAGATGTTACACATAGAATTAATGCTGGTTGGTTAAAATGGAGAGGAGCATCAGGTATTCTTTGTGATAAGAAGATACCATTAAAATTAAAAGGTAAATATTATAGAGCAGCAATTAGGCCTGCCATGTTTTATGGTTATGATTGTTGGGCAGTTAATCATCAACATGTACAAAAGATGTCTGTGACAGAAATGAAGATGTTGAGATGGATGAGTGGTCATATAAGAAAAGACCGTATACATAATGAGGTTATTAGAAACAAAGTAGGAGTGGCACCAATAGAGGATAAAATGAGAGAATATAGTTTGAGATGGTTTGGACATATACAAAAGAAGATCAAAAGAAGAACCTGTAAGAAGGTTAGAAAAACTAAATTTTGAAAGTATTAAAAGAGGTAGAGGACGACCACAAAAGTGTTGGAAAGAAACAATAAAGAATGATCTAGCTTATTGGGAGTTAACTGCTAACATGGCACAAGATAGGGATCTGTGGAAACAAAGAATCCATGTAGCCGACCCCGTCTAGTATGGGAAAAGGCTTAGTTGTTGCGGTTGTTGTTGTTGTGGAGAAAGAGAGATTATGTGCTCGTGTGGAAAATAATTGATAATAGATGGAATAAACAATTGCATCAGCCTATTCATGCAACAACCTATTATCTAAACCCATCATTCAAGTACTTAGCAACCTTCAAAAGGGACGGTGAGGTTAATCGAGGAATAATTGATTGTATTGATAGATTAGTCCCTGATGAGAGCATAGCAGATGCTATACATCGATAATGCAGCTAACTATAAAGCAACTGGAAAGGAGTTAACTGATATTTATAGGATTTTCTACTGGATACCATGTGTAGCTTATTGTTTAGATCTCATCCTTGAGGATATTGGTGAGATGGATGAAATAAAAGCAGCAACTTAGTGTTGCCAAGATATTACAAAATTCATTTACAACCATGCATTTTTTTTATGTATGATGAGGAGATATACAGAAGGTGCAAAGCTTCTTCGAACAGCTGCAACAAACTTCTTATCAATACAGAGTATTGTGAGACAGAAGCAAACTTTGAAGAGAATGTTATCCTCAGATGAGTGGCAACAATTTGCAGAGTTGCCTCATAATAGAAGAAATAGAAAGTTCAATGAAATTGTAGAGACAGTTTTCAGAAGTACATTTTAAAATGCATGTGTTAGATTGTTGAAAATTATTTGTCCTTTAGTAAAAGTTTTGAGATTGGTTGACAGCGAGGAGAAACCATCTATGGGCTACCTTTATGAAGCCATGGATAGGGGAAAAGAAGCCATAAAAAATAATTTTAATGGAAAAAAGAGAGATTATGTGCCCGTGTGGAAAATAATTAATAATAGATGGAATAAACAATTGCATCAGCCTATTCATGCAACAACCTATTATCTAAACCCATCATTCAGGTACTTAGCAACCTTCAAAAGGGACGGTGAGGTTAATCGAGGAATCATTGATTGTATTGATAGATTAGTCCCTGATGAGAGCATGACAGATGCTATACATTGAGAGATGAAGATTTATGATAATGCTCTTCACTTGATGGGTTTGCCTGTAGCAATTTGCAACCGCACTACAATGCGTCCAGGTAAATTATTTATTTTCATATTTAAGTTGTATCTTATATTACTGTAGATTATGTCTCTAATGTTTATCTTTTTCTATAGATTTTTGGTGGAACAGGTTTGGAACTGATTGTTCGAACCTTAGAGATTTTGCAGTAAGAGTCTTAAGCCAAACCTGTAGTGCAAAAGGTTGTGAAAGAAATTGGAGTGTTTTTGAATACATCCATACAAAGAAGCGCAATAGGTTGGAACATAAAAGACTAAATGATTTAGTTTATATTCGTTGTAACATGCGTCTTCGTGAAAGGTAATGTTGTATTACTTAAATGTTCAATTCAATATTGTTTAACTTCAATTATTAATATTATTTACTAATTATTTATCTTTGTTTGTTGTAGGCAATTAAAAAGAGTAAATAGACAAGAAAGCCAATTTGATCCAATAAGTTTGGATAATTTTGATATATTAGAAGATTGGGTTATGGAAGACAATGAAAAAAATGCCCTCCTAACTGAAGATGGTAGATAAATTTCATCTAGATTAAAGAAAATGGTAGGCCCATAATTGTTTATGAGTGCATGGATCTGGTTTAGATTAGGCATGGTCTCAAGAGAAGGATTAACATTCTTCAAGCAAGATATACTTGGTTTATTCCCTGAATTCCAGAACGTAGTGCAAAAGAATGTCCCAACAGCCACACCTTTCCACTTGCTTCCTCGTCTCCTCCTTGACCATCACTGTTTTTGCCATGCTCATCATCTTCATCTTTAGCATTGGGTGTCGAACACAGTGCCGCACCCTATTATCATCTCCAATCAGTGTCCAAATCAAAGATCATTTATTTTTTCCTGTTATTCCAGCAATGACCAACTCCAGCGATCAGGCGAGAGGCGGTAACAACGATCAACTCCACCTATTATCTATCTCACCCTTCGCTCCCCTCTTCCTCCTTCCTTCATGAGAAACCTCTCTAAAATTATGTCTGGTAAGAAGAGGAGAATGTCCATCCATTTCCAACCAGGGTTTGAACGCCGAAATGCAGTAGCTACCATGGCTGCAATTGAGACCACTAGTTTTGGTGGTTGCCGAACCTTCCACACATTCTACCAAATTTGCCGCCACCTGCTACTATTCCATGCGATTGAAATAGGCTCTTATACCATGTTAGAATTCGTGAGAAGCATAGTGGATAATCAAATATGGAAGAAACCGTAAGAAACTATTAAGAGAAAATATTGAGATTGGAGGAGGAGGCAGGCCTTCCAATGGAGCCCCCCCTCTCTCTTTCTTTCTTAATTTTAGTCTTTTAACCCTAATAAAGACCCCCAACCCTTATATAATGGGTTGTGAAATATAAAATGATCAAAATGCCCTTAGTACTATGGCCAATTACAATAATACCCAAATATAAAAAATTATAAACATAACACTAAAAACAACATATACATATATTCTTCAACATGTACATGTTATGAATATCTAACCAAATTTGGCTGAGTTGAGAGAAAATAAGTGAAGTCCACTATAATCTAGAATTTGGTAATTGAGCAGTAGGTAGAGGCAAGGGCTCATCATGGATCATTGATTGTGCACTATGTCCCTGCATGGCAAATTGGGAAAGCTTTATCCTGAATGATTTGATTTATAGGATAAGCTTAAAAGGACACATGCTGGTGCAAGTTGTAAGACATGGTGAACAATATGATGCACAGGATAGTGCGCATGTTCTGCAATAAGATCTTGATGGTTGCCCCTTTTGATTGGCATTTCTTTTATGGGCATGATAATTGATCCTGACTGGCAAGGTGAATGTCAGTGCACAGGGAGTCATGGATAACATAAGAGATTTGCAGAGGTGAGATATGCCCGAGCCATTGTTCGTTTCTGAGAAAATTGTTCAATGAGAAGAGCCAAGAACCAAGTTTTAGCAGTTTGGTCTGATTTTGTGTTGTGGACCATGGTGCGAGTGTTGGCCTGAAACACAGGAATGGATATGAAACTGTCAAAAGGAAAACTTGGTACAGAGCCACAAGATTATTGTGCACATAAGAATCTTACATACAGAGTTTTCAGTATGCGATGGCCTTAGTGTGTTTTAAAGTACTGTGTGCAGGTTTCTTAGTCTTTGAAATGGTCTATGTTTTGATACGCCTCAAAAGTTTTGCTGTTTCTGAAAGCTAAAGTGGGTGCATTTGTGCTGTTGGTGGAAGATAATGAAGTTTTTCTCTTTCAGCCAAGGGAAAAAACTGAGCCTCTGTTCTGAACACATGAATAGCTTTGTTGGTTGTCCATGTGAATTTCCAATGGGACCGGCAGTGGTTATGATTTAATCCAACTGATTTGTAGCTGTGAGCATATTTGCGCATTTTCTTATCAGTTTGTGAAGCAAATTATGTCATTGGTCAAAATTCTGTGAATGCTGAATTTCATCTCTAAAAACAGCAGCTGCTTATCATGTAAGTCTTCTGCCTTGATCTCTGGTCCTTTATAGTCTAGGTAAAAGTTTGAATGCATGCACAGTTCCATGAACTTGAACAAGATATCTGATGACTAAAACGTTTCAAGAATTGTATAGTTCTGCAAAAAGAAAAGTTACAGTAAGTTCATGCTCATTAGTTTGACTAAGAATAATGGCTTTTGTGCCAGATATCTCAGTTATTTTCTGACTGTTTCTGTATATAATGAATTTACTCAGAGATTCTGTTTGTTGGTTGATGTGTTCTCTCGGATTTGTTCTTTCTACTTTATTTAATGTTCTAAGATGGATTGTTTTTTCTCTTTTGGCATTTGCAGAAAAACAAGTTTTCTCAATTCAATAGAACTTTCTTGTACATTATGCATGTCAGGCACTTTGGTCTATGCTGATGATAGTGATGAATTATACTCTGTGACAAGGTCATGCACCAAAGATGCTAGTTCCTTTGGTGAGGTTGAACATTCACCTACACTGCCTAATACACAGAGCTCCCTTCTTTCTGATTCCAATATCAATGAGGCTGAAGAAGTGGTTCTTCCAAATGGGGATATGTATTCAGGACCGCTTCATGATGGCAGGCCACAGGGTGTTGGGAAGTATGTCTGGTCAGATGGTTCCATTTATGAGGGTGAATGGAGAAGAGGTGTAATAGAAGGTCATGGCAAGATGGTTTGGCCTTCCGGAGCAATTTATAAAGGCCAATTTTCCGGTGGTTATATGCATGGCATTGGTACATATACTGGATCTGATAACGTCACATACAGAGGGGAATGGACTTTTAGTGTCAAGCATGGTTCTGGAAGGAAAGTATTTTCTAATGGAGACATCTTTGAAGGTTCTTGGGTTGAAAATGTAATAGATGGCTCTGGAAAGTATATTTGGTCTAGTGGAAATGTTTATGTCGGCAACATGAAATGTGCAAAAATGTCTGGCAAGGGTATCATTACTTGGACAAATGGAGATTCTTTTGAGGGAAACTGGATGGGTGGCTTGATCCATCGTTTTGGAGTTTATACCTGGGTTGATGGCAGGTTCATGGACCCAGGGTTTGAAAGATGGGAGAGGAACATTTTATCCCAAGGGTGGAACCCTTCCTGCAGACAACAGCTTTTCCTTACTGCTTTAAGGAAAGGTGGTCTGATGCCGAAGTTGACAAAGCAACATCATAGTACACCTACCCGTCGTGCTGCATCCATTGGCATGGGAAACCTCAAGCTTCATAAGACCATGAAGGCTGGTCATGGTTCATCCACTAACCTTACTAGAAGAATAAACTGTTGAAGATCAAGTTAAATCTTGATTAATTAGTGTTACTATTTAGTTATAAATGTATCCATAGAGTCATAGGTAAGTCTGAGTCATGTATATTATGGTATTTTGTAATACGGGTCCTAATGAATCAGATTTTGATCCATTAGGAACCGTAATCCAGTAGTTACTTACTAGGGGTATTATAGTCTTTCAAGTTAGATCAGCCATATAAGTAGTCATTAGGGCTGCCATTAGGTTTTAACGAGAATTAGAGGGTGGTGGCAAGGATTGGCCGACAAACACCTCAGTGTCTTCTTGTATTCAACTTTCATCAATAAAGAAGTTTATGTTGATGATTAATTTCAACATGGTATCTGTTGGAAACAAGATTGCGCAGTGAATAATCAACAATAGAAAAGATGAACACAAGATAGAGAGGAAAAGTGGAGAACGGAGGAGGGGGCATACCTCCAATGGAGGCCGCCCCCCCTCTTTTTCTCTCTTTCTTAATCACGGACTCTTAACCCTAATACAACTTATCAGTCCTTATATAAGGAGCTGTAAAATGTAAAATGACCAAAATACCCCTAGTACAGAAAATTACCAAAATGCCCCTATAGTTTCAGGCGAGTACAATAATACTTAGAAACATAAACTAACACAAAGACACTAGATAAACATATTCTTCAACACCCCCCTCAAGTTGGGAGTGAGATACTTCAAACTCCAAACTTGCCAAAAAATCTTTATATCTGCTTGCAACGTTCTTAATCTGTCTTCATTACTGATTTAATCTTCAACAGCTTCTTTGGCTGCAATATCTTCAACTCAGCTTTCTTGGTTGATCATATCAAGCAGCATCTCTGGCTGCAATATAAACTTAGTCTTCATGGCTAATCATCTCCAGCAGCATCTCTGGCTACAACATCAACTCAGCCTTCTTGGCTGTAACAATAACAAAGCAGCCATCCTGGCTGTCACATCAACAAAGCAGCCATCTTGGCTGTCACATCAATAAAGCCGCCATCCTGGCTGTCACAACATCAAAGCAGCTATCCTGGCTATCATCTAAAGCAGCATCTATGGCTGCAACAAACTTTTATCAACCTTTATTTTTTTTTTCCAAGCAGCTTTTCATAGCAGCAAATTCCTACAACCTCACTGGCTGTGAATAAAAACATTTTTGAAGTCCTCATAACGGCAATCTTTAGCATATATCTCTTCTCTATAAATTGTTTTTCAAATGGAGACAATCATCACGTACTAATCTCTTCTTTGCTCTTTTCCTGAATTTTCATCTCTTAGACATTTCTTCAAACACTTGATGTATAGGTAAATATATCTTCTTGAGCATTTCATCGAACACTTGATATGCAAATAAACATCTCTCTTAGCCATTTCATCGAACACTTGATGTGCAGTTGAATATTTCTCCTCTTGGACATTTCGTCAAACATTTGATGTGTGGCAGAGGCACCACGATTATCATCTAAGGGGCTGCACTCTTTACCATCTTAAGGCCTTCGCTGTCCACAAATTCGAAGTAGGTTAGGACAGAAGATAACATGATTGAATCAGGTTCTACGCCACTATCAACCATTGCTCGAAACCATGACAAACAGGTATCTGCGTGGTCATGGGTTGCATATCCAGCTATAATTGAAATCCAAACAAATGAGCTCTTCATCGACGTCGAAGCAAATACTCGGCCAGCTGCTTCAAGGCTTCCAGTTTTTGCATACATGTCAATCATTGTAGTTGCCACATAAACGTTTTGATCATAATTGTTTCGGATAGCTTATGCATGGATCTCTTTTCCGCTTCGTAAAGCAGAAAAATGTAAAGCAGAAAAAATATGAACATACGGGAAGGATGCTAGAAATTGTGGCAGAATTAGGCATAAATCCTGCCATATGCATTACTTGAATCATAACGGAGACCTCGCTATGCCAATGGTTTTGCACCAAATCGGCAATTACTGTGTTCCATGTGTTTATCGAACGAAGCTCATCCTCTCTGCCATTTTCCATAGTCTCAAACGTTTCCAAGGCTATACTACAATAGCCATACTGCATATAGCCCATTATAATGGCTCCCCAAGAAATAGTGCCTCTCTTAGGTATTTTGTCGAGCAACTTCTGGGCAAATGTCAAATTTCCGCATTTTGTATACAGAGCAATCAACGAATTCGAAACGGGTATCCATTGCAATCCTACTCTTGGAAATATCCTCTTGGATTTGCATCCCGTGCCTAAGATCCTATCTATTTTAGCAAGCCTGAAGTGCGCTCACGACAGTGATCGGATCTGGCTGCAGACCAGCCATCTTCATATCGTCTTACATCATAAGACTCTCCTCATACCTCCCACTCTGCACATAAGCTCCAATCATGGCATTCCAAGAAACAACATCTCTTTCTGGCATTTGATCAAACAGTCATCGTGCAGCAATAAAATCTCCTATCCTTGCATACGTGGTCATGAGAAATTCATCTGACTCGAGCCCATTTCATAGAACATAGCAGTGTGCAGCCTCACCAAGCCGTAAAGCACCTGACATCGCAATTGCTGGCAACACAACCACCAAGCTCCGGCCATTTGGCTTCATGCCCAATCTATGCATCTCCACAAACATGTCAAGTGCCTTGCCCACAAACCCATTATCTGACAAACAGGACAGAATGCCATTCCAAGCAACCAAATTTGATTCAACGGCATCCATTTTCGTGAGCAAAAGAGCGAACCCTAATTCGAGAGAGAGAACGACAAAGACGACACCGAGCCACCAATATTTTATCAATATTTCGATTCCAAGCTCTGATACCATGTTGGAAACGAGATTGTGCAGCAGATAATCAACAATAGAAAAGATGAACACAAGATGGAGAGGAAAAGTGGAGAACGGAGGAGGGGGCATACCTCCAATGGGGGCCGCCCCCCCTCTTTTTCTCTCTTTCTTAATCACAGACTCTTAACCCTAATACAATTTATCATCCCTTATATAAGGAGCTGTAAAACATAAAATAACCAAAATACCCCTAGTATAGAAAATTACTAAAATACCCCTACAGTTTCGGGCGAGTACAATAATACTTAGAAACATAAAACTAACACAAAAACACTAGATAAACATATTCTTCAACAGTATCAGAGCCTCTTGTGTCCGTTTAGCATCAAGCATCGAAGAAAATCAACAAAAAAAAGTGGGCACAGTGAGGAACCCGTAGGACAACAAGTTATTCTCTTTCTTGTTCTTTTAAATTAGTATTTGAGTGATTTCATTATAAAATCGTTGTTAGATTCATTACCTCTCACCGTGAACATTTGCTTTCGTAATCTACAAGTGATGCTCAACAACTGTTCGATGAAATGTCCAAGTGGAAGTGAGATAGTTGTTTCATTTAAAAAATTCGATTTTTCAGTGGTCAACCGATTGGGGCAGATTTAAAGGTATTTCTTCAATGAGATATCAATCCGAATATAGAAAGAAAAAAGATGGTAGAAAGTAATGAGCTCTCGTCAGACAAAAGTAAAGGTTTTCAAATCACAAATTTGAAACTTGATGGCAAGAATTATTTACAATGTGCCAGATCTATTGAGCTGGCTATTATGACAAGGGGGCGATGGGATTATTTGACAGGTGATCTTCTTCAACCCCCAATTTCAGATCCTTCCTATTCTTAGTGGTGCATAGAAAATGTCTTAGTAAGTGCTTGGCTAATACAATTCATGACTCCCTCCATCGGCAATACTTTTATGTTTTTGGACACTGTTAGGGATATCTGGCTGGCAGTTCAGGAAGCTTATGTCCAAAGAAAAAATATTGTGAAGAAATATGATCTTATAGAGAAGATTCGGAAATGCAGACAAGGAAGAAGGTCAGTTAGTGAGTATTATGCAGAGCTAAGAGGTCTGTGGGAAGAACTACATCTGTACTCTAAGACTAAATGTCTGACTTGCACACTAGAACGGAATGAGGAGTTTGAAGAGCGTAAAGTGTTTGATCTTCTATGGGGTATATCATCAGAATATGAATCTGTAAAGAATAACATCCTCAGCAGGAAAGAACTTCCATCTTTGAGTACAGTATACTCACTCCTCCTTAGAGAAGAAGATAGAAAGCTTCTTGAAAAATAAACCAAAATTAATTTAGAGGCCTCACCATTTGTAGGGAAAAATACTTATGTTCTTCCTTTCGCTAGAGGAAGAGGAGGTTATGGTAGAGGCAGAAGTAGATTTGGACAGACACCTGAAAAGAAAGATAAGATCACCTGCTCTCACTGTGAGAAACCACGACACACCGAGGAAACTTGCTGGGAGTTAGTTGGAAAATCTACCTATTTTCCGAATAGAAACAACATAGCATACTTCAGTAGTGATCAGAATGAAAAGCAGAAGATTGAGGAAAGTGTACCTTCTTTAGCTGATATGAGAAAGGAAATTGAATTGTTAAAGGCATGTTTGACTGATCCGCAACAACCTTCTTCATCCTCTCACAGTGAATCACAAGCATCTATTGCCTATCCTTTCTCATTACTAACTCAGGGTAATATAAATTCTTCTTATTCAAGGATATGGGTTATTGATTCAGGTGCTACAGATCACATGATCAGTAAAAGAGATTTCTTTGATAACTATGAATTGACACAGTCACAGATCAATATTAGACTGGCAGATGGATCTCTTACGCCAATAGTGGAAAAAGAAAGTATTATCACATCTTTTGGCACATTGAAAAATATTTTACATATTCCAAACATATCAGTAAGCCTATTATCTGCTATGACTCTGGATTTAAAATGTCGTATAATCTTTGATTCCACTAGATGTGTCTTTCAGGAACTGAAGACGGAGAAGATCTTTGGTCAGGGTAATGTGAGGAGAGGCCTCTACTTTTGCAAGGACAATAAAGGTGTTGCACTACAATCAACAATTATTACTGAGAGACAGAAGGAGCATATACCTCGTTGGCACCAGCGGCTAGGCCATTTACCATTTTCCAAAATAAAGATGTTATTACCTCAATTTAGTGATTGTAATGATTTGAACTTGAATTGTGAAACTTGTCGGAAGACAAAACACCATCGTATTTCATTTCCTTTAAATGAAGAAAGATCTTTTATTCATTTTGATATTGTGCATTCTGATATTTGGGGCCCTAGTTCGACAACTTCTATGCAGGGATACAAGTATTTTGTATCATTTATTGATGATTGCACTAGGTTTACTATAATTTACCTTATGAAGACTAAAGACGAAGTGAAGGAAATTCTTTCTGTATATTGTCAGTTTGTACAGACGTAATTTCAGAGTACCATTAAGATCTTTCGTAGTGATAATGGTGGAGAATTTATGTCACGATCCCTTCATTCATATTTTCTATAGCATGACATCTTACACCAGACCTCATGTTCTCACTCTCCTCAACACAGAATCGGCATATTTTAGAAGTTGCAAGGACTCTTAATTGGATGCAATGCACCAAAATATTATTGGAGTGAAGCAGTCTTAACATCAGTTTTTCTTATAAATCACATGCCAAGCAGGGTGCTCTGTGGTAATACTCCATTTCATTCCCTATGTCCTCGGAAACAATTCCATTTATTACCAAGAATTTTTGGTTGTACATGCTTTGTTCATGTTTATCAAGGTGCTAGAGATAAACTTAATGAAAGATCAATTAAGTGCATCTTCTTGGGATATTCGACTACTCAAAAAGGTTATAAGTGTTATGATCCTTCCAAAAAGAGGTTTTATGTTACAATGGATGTCACATTTCATGAAGACATTCTATTTTATGGAGTGCAGGAAGAACCTTCATCAGAAATACAGTCTACTCAAGTGATCCCACTTCCTCTAGCTGAAATTACATCTACTCGTGAAAATGTAGGTGAATGGCAAGTATATAACAGAGGAAACCGAGGGATTGTCTTTTCAGACCAGACTGTTACCCGAGATCAAAATTTCTAAAGTAAATAAGATTCACCTCCTCTTCATATAACCTCTCATAATTCGGATATCGAAATGAATAATTTACCTATTGCAATTAGAAAAGGGAAGCGTGAAGCTGCAAAATATGCATTAGACAAAATGGTATCATTCTCTCATTATC
The DNA here is from genome assembly GCA_036023115.1 of Brasenia schreberi. Lineage (NCBI taxonomy): Eukaryota > Viridiplantae > Streptophyta > Magnoliopsida > Nymphaeales > Cabombaceae > Brasenia > Brasenia schreberi. Next base: position 12,968,726 of record JAYKKT010000075.1, on the reverse strand, counting down.
CTAGAGAATATAAGCTATTTGTGATGAATACAGATAATACTTTTGTACCAAGGACCTATGAAGAGGCTAAAGTACATCCAAAATGGAAAGCGGCCATGGAAGAGGAAATTTCAGCTTTAGTACGAAATCATACCTGGGAATTGATAGATCTACCATCAGAAAGGAAGACTGTAGGATGTAAGTGGGTATTCTCAGTCAAATATAAGGCAGATGGGAATATAGAAAGATATAAGGCAAGATTAGTTGCAAAATGGTTCACTCAAACATATAGAGTTGATTTTCAGAAACCTTGCTCTAATAGCTAAGATGAACACCATCAGAATCTTGTTAAGCTTGGTAGTTAATAAAAGATGGGAATTATGGCAGTTGGACTTGAAGAATGCATTCCTTCAGGGTGATCTCAGGGAAGACATTTATATGGACTTGCCACCACGATACTTTAATGGGAATGAACAAGGAAAAATATGTAAACTAAATAAATCAATTTATGGATTGAAATAATCCCCACGGGCATGGTTTGAAAAATTTAGTGATAGAATTCAGACTCTGGGGTTTAAACAATGCATCAACGATCATGCACTATTTATTAAGCAAGGCCAAAGAACAATTATGTTACTGGTATACGTTGATGATATCATTATTACAGGAGATGATACTACAGGTATTGGTGAGCTAAAGAAACAACTCAATATTTTATTTGACTTGAAAGATTTGAGAAGATTAAATTACTTTCTGGGTATAGAGGTGATTCATAGCAATAATGCATTATTCTTGAGTCAAAGGAAATATATTGTGGACTTGTTGAAGGAAACAAAAATGGAAGACTGTCGTGTATGCTCAATTCCTATGGAGTCTCCCAAGGAGGATGATAATAATAATGCAGAACCATATGAGGATATCGGAAGGTACCATAAATTAGTGGGGAAGCTAATATATGTCACTATTACACGTCCTGGTATCAGTTTTTCTGTTGGCTATGTGAGCAGATGGATGCATAATCCTTCCAAACATCATATGAGTACAGTCTTTCATATCATTAGATACTTGAAGTCTACACTAACCCATGGTTTATTGTATATGGCGAATTCATCATTGGATCTAAAGATATATTCAGATGCTGATTGGGTAGGTTCGAAGACAGACAGAAAATCAACCACTGGGTATGTGGTATGTTTGGGAGGAAATATTGTATCCTGGAAAAGCAAGAAACAATCAGTTATGTCCAAATCGAGTGCAGAAGCAAAATATCGTGCAATTGCTTCGGGTATGTGTGAAGGGATATGGGTTTTATCCCTCTTAACAGAACTTGGCTTCAAAGTGGATACTCTGGTTACCTTTTACACTGATAGTAGAGCAGCTCTCCAGATTGCCTTAAATCTTGTTTTTCATGAACGAACGAAGCATATTGAGATAGATTGTCACTTCATTAGAGAAAAGATTACACAAGGCATCTTCAATCTGATTCATGTATGCTCAGAAGACCAATTGGCGGATATTTTCACAAAACCTGTTTCAATCAGAGGATTTTAGAAAGCTCTCCATCAGCTGAGAATTACAAACCTTCAAGATTTAACTTGAGGGGGCGTGTTGAAGATCAAGTTAAATCTTGATTAATTAGTGTTATTATTTAGTTATAAATGTATACATAGAGTCATAGGTAAGTCTGAGTCATGTATATTATGGTATTTTTTAATACGGGTCCTAATGAATCAGATTATGATCCATTAGGAACCGTAATCCAGTAGTCACTTACTAGGGTATTATAGTCTTTCAAGTTAGATCAGCCATATAAGTAGTCATTAGGGCTGCCATTAGGTTTTAATGAGAATTAGAGGGTGGCGGCAAGGATTGGACGACCAGCACCTCAGTGTCTTCCTCTTGTATTTGGCTTTCATCAATAAAGAAGTTTATGTTGCTGATTAATTTCAACATAAACAAGTTAGTCGAATGCACTCATAGCTTGTCTGTGGAAAGTCACAGTGTTCTGGAAGCTTCAGTTGAGATGGTAACTGATCACGATTGCTCAATTGCTCTGGAAGACATTGTAGGAGAAATTGAGGAGGTGGATGTGAATGTACTTGTGCTGGAAAGAGAATACATGCAAGGTGTTCTTGTCAGCAAGTTCGTAATCAACAAGGACATAATGTCAGCATCCAGAAGTGCGAAGAGGAGGCAAAAGAGACTTGCGAAGGAGCTCAAAAGGCCTGGTGAAACCATCATTAAAGGCCACAGAAGTTATGATTTGATGTTTAATCTGCAGCTTGGTATGGTTCATTGTCTTTGCTGTCAAAGCTTTGCACTGCATTGCTTTTATTTACTGTTTATCCAATTCTTATAATTAAATTACCTTTTCCTCCTTTCTGTTAGTTCATCTGCAATGCGATGTACATATATTCAGGTGCATGCTAACTAAAGTGTTGTTGATCATTTATTACATTTCTTTCACTTGTTATATTAGTTCCTCTATAGGATAGAAACATAAGCTCTAGTGTTCATAATATGAACCCTAATATAGTTGAATGACTTTTCAATACTTTACTATGATAACTGAATTTGTAACTACTTCTGACCATATTGTCATTTGTGAACTTCCATTTCTGGAAGATATTTCACAATAATCTGGGTAAATTATCTCACCATGAATTCGCTTGCAAGTAGTGGATAGATGTCTTCATTGGTATGCTACTACGTCTTCTCTTTGAATTCTTCTCTCCTGTTATGTAAAATTGGAACTACCTCAACTGTTCTTCACGTTACACATTTTATTAAAGAGATTGTGGATGTTAACGATTCTTGTTCGGCACGCATTTCTTTGCATGTGTTTGTATGTTTAGCACGGGCATAGTGCATACACATTTGTTCTTGCCTATGCTTGTACCTATTATAAATTTACGTTTTTCCTACTTCTTTGGCTATATACACACGCCCATACAGAGAAGGGAGATTCAAAAAACTGATTTTGGCCGTCAGGCATGCTTTCAGATGAATTTTCCTAAACAGGGTTCCCAGCTGACACCTCCTCACCAATCAGTTGATTTTAAGTGAAAGATTATTGTCCAATGGTGCTTAGGTAATTTTTGGATCTCAGATTCTCCTTTGGTTTGTCCATTATTCTGTAATCCTTGTTGTAGCAGTCTTTTGAACTTAAAACAGTATTCTGTTCCATGTTAGCAGCTTCTTCATTTTGGTATTGGCCTTGAGAATAAATTTGTTCAATCTTATTATTATTTTCACTTGGCTACGTTTAACTGTTGTATATGTTGAAGAATATGCATATCTAGTGTTCTTTGTATTAGTTTTATAATTTCTGATATTTTTAGGTATTATTGTAATTGTCCGAAGTACTAAGGGCATTTTAGTAATTTTTTGTATTAAGGGTATTTTGGTCATTTTACATTTTACAACTCCTTATATAAGGGCTGATAGGTTGTATTAGGGTTAAGTGGTTGAGATTAAGAAAGAGAGAGAGAGAGAAAGAGGGGGGGCAACCTCCATTGTAGGTCTGCCCCCTCCTTCGATCTCTCATGTTTTTCCTCTTTAATGTTTTTTTATGTTTGTGATTTTCAATTTCTGCTGTGCAACCATGTTTTCCAACATGGTATCAGAGCGATCGATCGTTGGAAGCATGGCAACCGATGACTTCATTGAGAAGCTACGGGGGAAAGAGATTATGTGGAAATAGAGGAAGGAATGGCACCATGGGAACAACATTCCTCTGTGATCAACATCCCCGCTTTGACTATGACGCCCCCTCTACGATACTTCAGCAATCTCACTCTGGCTTTCTCATTACTTATACCATCAAACGAGAGAAAAGTGCCACAAAGGAAGCGATTGCCATCCTTGAAAAGCATATCAATGGGGTAGGCGGCACAAATGGTCTAAAGTTCTTGTCTCTTGACACAAATGTAGGTCAGAAGAGAAGGAAATTATTAAATGTGTGTGAAGATGGTACAACTGAAGATTTGAACAGTCCTGTAACCAAGGAGGTGATTCATTGTATGCGAGTTCCATTGGCGCTAGTTCATGTTCAAGTGCTGAAAATGTTTTCCCTCTCTCACTGGTGAAGCTAACTAGGAGCGGTTTGCTTCTCTTTACAATCCGTAAATATGTGCGCAAAATAGTCATATTAGTGATGCACGGAACTTGTTTGACAAAATGTCCGAACGTGATTCCATTTCTTGGAATGGCATGTTTGCATGGGTATGCACAAGAGTCGCTTATGCTGTTTATGCAAATGTAGCAGTGTGGTGAAGTTCCTGATGAGGTCACATTCGTTGGTGTTCTTTCTGCATTCTGGCATGATCGGTCAGGGATTAAAGTATTTAGCTCTATGGTTGATGATTTTCATATTGAGCACATAGCTGAGTATTATGCATGTGTAGTGGATCTCCTTGGGCAATCAGGTAAGCTGCAAGAAGCTTATAACCTAGTAGCCAATATGCATGGCAATTTGGAGATTGCTAAATTTGCAGGGGAGAAACTCTTTCAATTGGAGCCTCGGAAGACTGCACACAAGGAAATAATGAACTTGTCCAAAGCAGGGAGGCTTGACGATGCAGTTAAATTGTTCTTTGGGATGACACAATGGAACGCAGTTTCTTGGAATGCATTGATATCGGCCTATGCCAAGAACTGTTGGATGGCGGACGCACGGCGTCTCTTCAATCATATGCCAATATGGAATGTCGTTTTGTAGAATACCATGATGACCGATTATTCCCATAGAGGATGATGGACTGAGGCAGCAGAGTTGTTTCACCAGATGAGGGTGCGCGACTTCTCTTTCACGCTTATCATAACAATTTACTGCAAACAAGGGAAAGTGGATGCAACAAGAAACGTATTCGATGAGCTCCACGAAAGGAGCACTGTTGTATGGAATGCAATGATTACAGGGTGATGTGGTGGTGTGCAATGCCGGTGAGTGAGTGACGCCAGACAAGTGTTTGATGAAATGCCTAAGAGAGAGATGTTTACCTGCATATTAAGTGTTCGCTGAAATGCTCAAGAAGATATATTTACCTGTGCATCAAGTTTTAAAGAAATGTCTAAGAGAGATAAAAAAAATCAGGAACAGAGTAAAGAAGAGATTAGTACGTGATGATTGTCTCCACTAGAAAAACAACATGAAGAAAGTTTACAGAAAAGAGATGTATGCTGAAGATTGCAGTTATGAGGAATAAATAAATGTTTTTATATGCAGCCAGAGATGCTGCTTGAGATGATCATCCAGGAAGGCTGAGTTGATGTTGGAGCCAGAGATGTTCTTGAGATGATCAGCCAAGAAGGCTAAGTTGACGTTGCAGCCAGAGATGCTGCTTGAGATGATCAACCAGGAAGGTTGAGTTGATGTTGTAGCTAGAGATGCTGCTTTAGATGATTAACCAGGAAGGTTAAGTTGATGTTGCAGCCAGAGATGTTGCTTGAGATGATCAACCAAGAAGGCTGAGTTGATATTGCATCCATACATGATGCTTGAGATGATCAGCCAGGAAGGCTGAGTTGAAGATGTTGGAGCCAAAGAAGCTGTTGAAGATCAAATCAATCATAAAAACAGACGAAGAATGTTGGAGACATATGAAGAATTTTTGGCAAGTTTGGAGTTTGAAGTATCTCACTCCCAACTTGAGGGGGTGTTAGAATATGCATATCTAGTGTTCTTTGTGTTAGTTTTATAATTTTTGATGTTTTTTAGGTATTATTGTAATTTTTTGTATTAAGGGCATTTTGGTAATTTTCTGTATTAAGGGCATTTTGGTTATTTTACGTTTTACAACTCCTTATATAAGGGCTGATAGGTTGTATTAGGGTTAAGTGGTTGAGATTAAGAAAGAGAGAAAGAGAGGGGGGCAACCTCCATTGGAGGTCCGCCCCCTCCTTCGATCTCCCATGTTTTTCCTCTTTAATGTTTCTTTATATTTGTGATTTTCAATCTCCGCTACGCAACCACATTTTCCAACAGTATAGGCCCTTGATCGAAGATGTCCAGTTTTTCTATTCTGGTTTCAAACATGTGCGTTTTAAGAAACTCAAAGTCTCAAATTACATCGCATCCTATGTACTGCACAAATCCCAGCTACCCATTTGGGATATTAATAACCAATAACTCCACCAATTAAAGCTTAAGATTTTTTTACCTGGAAATTGGAATGGGTAACACCGGTAGAGGGCATGCATTCGTTCTTCATATTTGCTTCATCTTCCTTGTTGGTTAGCCCCAGTTTAGTGGATGAACCCTGTAATTTGACGTCGTTTATATTCTACTATGGTGGAGGTTTGAAAGCCTAAAATGTGAAACACAGTTACAAATACTGTTTGAAATTTGTTACCATGATAAAATATTTATACTTTTATGTCTCTCATGGAAGTTCTTAGGAAATCTCGTCACTTTGAAAAGAATAACAAATAATTTGAGAAAATTGAGGCATTTAACTTGATTTCATGGCGCCTTGGAAGCTGATGTGTTAAAACTAAAGCTTTAAGTTTCAGCACTAAAGGGTTAGTCGTTACTAGTTTATTTGTCTATTAAGGAATATTCCTAATTAATAACAGTTTAATGTCTATAAATGAAAGCTTCAGAAATGACCACAGTTTTTTCTATTGGTTTCCATTGGTCTTGATCTCTATTGTACCCTTCCTCTTGAACGACTCCATTGGCGAAACTCCTTTTCGCTCTGCATTTTCCTTCGCTTTAAATCACAGTGATTGTCAGCTGGAAAATCTTCCAGTCTGCTGCTATCTTTTGGAGTTAAATAATTACTTTAGTTGCGTATCATTCCCTTTAATTGAAATGGGCACGTCTGTGCCCCCCTAAAAGTGTGGTTTACAGAACCATTTTCTTATACTTCAGACTTGACTCCAAAATTTTAAGCACTTAAAATAATTTCCTTTTTTTATAAGAAATGTGAAAGTTTTGTTTCCAGTGATGTTGAAACATGACGCTCACAACTTAACAAATACTGCAATGGCTTAGAAGAAGACTGATGTTTGCGTCTACCATATGAAATCTCTACCGTAGCACTATCATTTTCCTGAGTCCTCATTCGTGCAAGGTTTATTAATGGTGGATACTGTTTCTTGGTTTTTATATATTTCCACATACATGTAACATACTTGGATATGTCGTTTGTAGGAATTTGCGTGAGATGTTCAAGATAGATGCTGCTGATTATATGATATCTATTTGTGGAAGTGCTGCTCTTAGAGAGCTTTCTTCTCCTGGCAAGAGTGGAAGTGTATTTTTTTCTTTCTCAAGATGATAGGTTTATGATTAAAACCCTTCGGAAATCTGAAGTTCAGGTAGTTTCTTACTTTGTAACTTCATGATCATATGCGTTTTATTTTCCGTTATTAAGGCAACATGACCTGTCACGATTTGAACTTGCTTGTTTTAGGATTTGCAGTGATAGTAGTTGGTCTGGCTGCAGTAAGTTTAATTTTGTCTGTAATGAATTAACAAAACCAATTGCCTTGAAGTGGATTTAGCTACATGGATTCTTAGTCTCCATTGAGATAGTTACTTGCCCAGCTATGAATTAGTAAACAAGTGTGCTGCCCTCCAATGACCTAAATCATTAAAACTTTATTCTTGCTCAAATGCGAAGACTTTGATCTTGTAGTTGTTGCATCAACTGTCTGTTTACTGATCTTAATTTTTCATATGTTCGTTTTTCTTTCTCATGTTCCCTTCTGAATTTTTTCTGTCAATGTCTTCATTGTAAAAGGAAGCTAAACTCTTGAGTTACATGGCTGTGCTTTTTGTATTCGATATAAGTTGAAAGCAGTTGCTTCATGTTGTTGCATACAGGTGCTCTTATACATGCTCCCTGACTATCACCACCATGTCCAAGCATATGAAAATACCCTTATAACCAATTTTTTTGGACTTCACAGAATCAAAACAGGTCGTCATAAGGTACTTCCTCAGCTCATTTGAAATTTGACTTGTTTTATGTGTTATATTTCTATCAAGAAACTCAACATGCATATCTATGCTTTCTTGTTGTAAATTGATGGTGTGGTATTACCCAATGATTTTATCCAAACTTTTTATGTGCAATTTCGCTTTGTAGTAATGGGCAACATGTTTTGCACAGAGTTGAGAATTCATTGAAGATTCTATCTGAAAGGATCATCCCAAGGTCGTTCCACTAACAAAGTTGAAATTGATGAGAACTCCACTCTGAAAGATTTAGATCTCATATATCAATTTTATTTGGAAGCATCTTGGCATGAGTTTCTGTTAAAGTAAGCTTATTGACAATCTCTTTCACTTAGTGAAAGTAAGATTTTGATGATAATTTATTTCTAATATATGCATAATAACTTCATTACTCATGATTTACATGTTGTAAGATGACTTGGGGAATTCATTGTAAGCATGGAAGCATGAGAAATTCAAAGACTTATTATAAGCATTCATGTAGAATTTCATTTCCTATCATATAATCAACATGACAACATTATTGACATAACAGGCCTTTACTGATTTTCCATGTTGAACCTATATATTGGCATTGGCTGGCAACGTACATGGGTACTGATCTCATATCCTCGTTTGAAATGATGGAACTTCTTGAATATATTTGGTCATACAAATGTCTATTCTCAAAAACAGTGTGCTGGACTTCGTGAGGCTTAAGATTGAAAATGAAGTGTTCTTTATTTGCCTACCAGATTTCACACTGCAGAAGGTGTAACTAGGTCTCACCTCTCATGGCAGTTTCCCTGAGTTACCAAGTAAGATAAGGAAAATCTAAAGGATCCACTCATTCTTTACTATTTAATGTACTGCTAAAACCAGAGCTGATCTACTTTAATTTCCAGGCATGATAATGCGTATTCCATCAGTAGGTTCCTTTACTAACATGCTTTGGATGCTGGCTGTGAAACGTGTGTCTCATTCCGACCATGGGTCCATCTTTGTTAAATCCAGCAAATTCATCATACCAGGACAGTGCTAAGCATTTTTTCATTGATCAAGTTAATCGATCCATTATGGTGTACTGTTGACTATCAGTTAGGTAAAACGATGTTCATGCAACATTTTGGCCACTTAATCTACTGAACGGTCAAGACCGGTACTTAAACAAAGACGACAGAAAATAAGTTGCTGGACTGATTTAAAATCAGATATAAAGTTATCGAACTCCCAAATTCCCATTCTGGTTATGTCTCTTTCGAGAGGTGTTCAGTAGACAGATTCTGGATTCAGGCATCCACGAGTTAGTGTAATGATGAACAAAAATTATGTGCTTTGGATGAAGAGGATGTAAGGATTCGTCAATGAACGAAGGTTGATATTGCACGAATCTATTTCACCAAGTCGCCAAGAGTCAAATGGCATTCAATCACGAATATCGATCTTCAAGAATGACAAACAAGAGCGGAAGCATATACAAAACACGTCAAGAAGCAGTGCTAGACTGCATACTTTATTCATGAGATGATGTGGTATTTATAGAGCACATTGTACATGAAAAAGAAATGAAAAATAATCAAGAAACAAGACTAGTGCTGGCCGGCCAGCACTAGCCACTGGGATCCAACGACTAGTTGTTGGCCAGGCCAGCACTAGTCGTTGGGCTGTGCTCAACGGTTACTGGCCAGAGCCAGTGTGGCCCTGGCCCTGATCCTTGTATCAAACAAGGATTGCACGGGCCCGAATGACCCGTGCCCCTATTACATTAACAACCCCCCTCAAACTTTATGGAGTATAAACAGAAAGTTTGTCTAGCAGAAACTGAAACCGAGGAGCTGAAAGAGATTTAGTGAAGAAGTCTGCGAGTTGCATCTCAGATGTTACATAACGAAGCGAAATCTTCTTATTGAGACACTCTTCACGAACAAAGTGGCAATCCATCTCGATATGCTTTGTCCTCTCATGAAAAGTATTGTTGGAGGTAATATACATGGCGCTTTTGTTATCACAATACATGATGGCAGGATGTTGTACAGGGACTCCCATGTTTGCTAAAATGGTTGTGATCCAAGAGAGTTCCATCGCAACTGTAGCCATTGCTTGATATTCGGCTTCCGTGGATGAGAGGAACACCTTCTGTTGTTTCTTGCACCTCCAGGAAACAAGAGATTCACCTAAAAGCACACAAAAACCAGTTATAGAGTGTCTATCGTTGACATCTCCACCCCAATCAGCATCCGTATATATAGATAAATTTCTAGTATTTTGTAATATAATCAAAAACCAATTTGGAGCCACCATTAAGATTTTTAGATCCGATTCGGGAGGAGAATATAATGTCTAATGAATTTCAAAAATTTATTGAAGCAAATGGGATTATTCATAAAAAATCAAGCACTAAAACCCCTCAACAAAATGGTTTAGCAGAAAGAAAACATAGGCATATCATTGAAACTTGTAGAACTATGCTAATTGCAAGTAAGGTTCCTAAATACCTATGGGCCGAAACCATCCTTACTACAGTATATCTCATAAATAGAATGCCCTCGTCTAACCTTGAAAATACCTTACCTTTTGAAAAATTATATAATCTTCCCCCATACTATGAAAGACTTAAAGTTTTTGGACGTAGTTGTTTTGTGTATATAGACAAGAATGATAAATTATCACCTAGAGCCATTGAATGTGTATTTTTAGGATATGGTATTGATAAGAAATGTTATAGGTGCTTTGATCCTATAGGCGACAAACTATATGTGTCTAAGGATGTTAAATTTTTTGAGAATGATATTTATTATGAGACCAAACCCTTGAAAAACTCTGAATCTTTGTTACCTCAAGATTTCTTTGTCTTAGATGAAGACGAGTGCGCTTCAGAAGATCATCAACCTATTCAAGAAAAACTCGTTGAAGACAACAACACTTCACATACACCTGTTGATACCCTTCATCATGAATTTGATATGAAAGACTTGGGCTTGCTGAATTACTTTTTGGGTATATAGATAACCAAAAATAAGAGTGGATACTTTACGTCTCAAACAAAGTTTGCTAATGATATTATTGACAGATTTGGTCTTACTGATACTAAGGTTGTTGACACACCGGAAGTTCTAGGCACCAAACTACGCTCCACTGATGGTGAGAAATTAGATGACCCCATCCCTTATCGGCAGCTCATAGGTGCACTTACTTATCTCACTATTACTAGACCAGATATTTCTCATGTAGTACACACATCAAGTCAATTTCAACAGGCACCCAGTTCTGTTCATATGAGTGTTGTCTTGTGCATTATTAGATATATTAGAAACACTGCCCACAAGGGGGTTCTCGTGGGGCCCCAAACATCCGAATGTATTAGATCAAAAGCCTTATTTGGTACAAAATTCCTTTCTCCAAAAGGAAGATGATGCATTTTCCAAAGAATACAATCCGTACATTCAATTTTTTTTCCTTTAATCGTTTTCATCAAGAGAATATTACATAATTTTTGAGAATCCAAGTGTCCAAGTCTTTTATGCCAAAGCTTAACATCTTGGGCTACATTACAAAACTCAAAATTTGGCATAACAAGATAGTCCATTTTGTATAGTCCACTTTCTCTATGGCCTTGACCAATCACCTTCTTTGATAGGTGATCCTGCACCACACAATGTTTGGATGAGAAAGTGACTATACAATCATTATCACATATTTGTGCAATCGAAAGCAAGTTCAAATTAAGTTTACATTTTGAATTTTAAAGTTTTTTTTTCAAAATTTCCAACCTTTTTTATTTGGAGTTTTGTTCCATCGGTCGTAAACACATGTTTTTCAAAGGTCTCACAAGAATCAATCAAAGCATCTTCACTATGTGTCATATGAAAAGATACACCGGAATCTAAAAACCAATACATACCTTGCGAAGTAGATAGAGCATTCCCGGAGATGCTTGCTTTTTCTTTAAAAATTTCTTCTATGTAAGCTTTGATGTTGTTGGGTAAGACACCTCCTTCTTCCACGGCTCCCACGTTTCCACCCCTTTTTCGAAGTAGAGGACAAGTGGTTTTAAATTGTTCACTTTCCTTGCAATAATGTCAAATTATATCCTTGTTGGGCCATGGTCCCGTGGGCTTCTTGGATGTACCTTCATTGTTCTTGGCACGTGGAGGTTTGTAAGTCTTCAAATTTGCTTCGGGACTTGATGCGGCAAGCACGGCTTCTTTGGCCACATGCATATTTTTTAATCTTGTTTCCTCCATAACAAGATCGGCTAGAAAGGTATCCCCTCTAGGTATAGGTTTTCTATGTATAAGGTCTGATATAATGTTTTCAAATTATCTCTTAAACCACGCATAAACAAGAAAAAATATTGATTCTCCAAAAATTCTTGAAATGCGTCTAATTTGTGAAGTTTTCCAAATTTGTCAAAACTTCTTAATTGAGTCCATAGTTCCGAAAATTCATTGTGATAGTCCCTAATGCTTAGATTCTCTTGTTTGAGCATAATCATTCTTTCCATGAGATCGATTTGAAAGACAAAATCGTCTTGAGAATGAAGCTTTTTCAAATATTCTCAAGTTTAAAACACATTTTCAAAAGCACTAATCCTATTTCTAAGTTTTTCATCCACATTTTGACAAATAATCCATGTGATTTTTGTATTCATCTTTTTCCATAATTTCAAATCTATCTTGAATTTTTCATGTGCTTTGATGATTTCATCATCATCTAAACCATCAATGTCCAAAATTGGTTCCTTTATAGTTCAATCAATGTAATCCTAAAAATCTTTTGATAAAAAATAAATTTTCATTGTTGTAGCCCAACTTTGATAACTTTTCGGGTCTAGAATACATCTAAACAACTCATTTTTACCTTCCATTTTTGTGCAAAAATGAAGATTTTGGACTAACCTCAAATTTGATGCAATTCTTCAACTTTCGTACTTTCGGCACGCTTCTCAATGCACTCATTTTTTTCAATCCGAGGCTCTGATACCATGTAAGGATTCATCAATGAATGAATGTTGATATTGCACGAATCTATTTCACCAAGTCGCCAAGAGTCAAATGGCATTCAATCACGAATGTCGATCTTCAAGAATGACAAACAAGAGCGGAAGCATATACAAAACACGTCAAGAAGCAGTGCTAGACTGCATACTTTATTCATGAGATGATGTGGTATTTATAGAGCACATTGTACATGAAAAAGAAATGAAAAACAATAAAGAAACAAGACTAGTGCTGGCCGGCCAGCACTAGCCGTTGGGTTGTGCTCAACGGTTACTGGCTAGGGCCAGATCCTTGTATCAAACAAGGATTGCACGGGCCCGAATGGCCCGTGCCCCTATTACATTAACAGAGGAAGCATTTTCTGTTATTCTGTAGGCATCTATAACTTTGCAGATCAGCTTTTTATTTTTCAAGAGTTTAAGCCTTTTTAGCTTCATATTAATCTGCTATGTTTCTGCAGGCAAATTGAGCTTGATTGCAAATTTTTAGAAGCACAAAGGATAATGGATTACTGTCTTTTATTGGGTGTGCATTACAGAGCTCCCCAGTATTTGCGGTCGTTGGTAAGTGATCGTGGGTAGAAGTACCAGGAGAGTTTAGACCACTTGCTGAAGAAGGTATATTGCTTAATTATGTTTTGACATTTGTCTACCAATAACCTTGGCATCACCCATATAAAAGATAATAAAACAGTTTCTAAGCAATACGTATGCCCTTAGGAAAAATTGTACTTACCTGAATCAGAACCTTTATCTAGTTAAAAAGCTCACAATCTTATTCTTTCTTAATTAACAAAGTAAACAAAGCAATCAGTATTAGATATGACATGGTTGTTCGGCATTGAATGCTTAATTGACACGAGGTGTTTTCCGTTGACCAACTCAGGTTTGTGTAGAGAGAGATTATGGATAAGAGTAGCTTAAATTATTTCTCTGAATTCAAAACCGTCATGCATGCACCGTGTCCAAACGTTCATTCTGAGATACATTCAAGGTACACTGGAGAAAAGAAAACTTGAATAATGGAGTTCTAAAATCTCTGCCATGAAATTGTATATATTTGAAAATGGGACAATTGTCTTTTTGCGGCCTCTGAAAATTGTTCTATTGTTCTGAGAGCTGTGCTGATTGCTTGATCTACAATTCCTGTTTGAATCGAATTTTGATGCAACAATGTGCACTACCTTTGACATCATCGTTATGTATGTATTCCATCATGTATACCTTCTTTTAAAACTCGACCATCGTCTGTCCCGCTCACATTTGATATTTATCATCTGTCAGTATGTCATATCATGTTGAATTTGATTCTTGTTTTACTTATGGGAGGATCAAGATTATCATGAACAGATATCTATCATTAAGACCTAATATGCTACAGTTACTCTCTAGGTTACCAACTTCTAATGTAAAGTTATTATAATGTTTAGCATAAATTTAAGTTACATAGTGTAATATTGCTTATTACCAATCCAGGTAAACTCTAAATCAATATCTTCACATATTTAGCCATTGTAAGGCATAATCATGTTAGGTGTATGCAACTCGTGAATCCTGAAAAGGAAATAGCTTTTGGATGTTTAGATGGTAGAAGTTTTTTAAAGGGAATTCCTTCTGAGAGTCCTTACAGATCTCTGCACCATACTATATTATAGGAAAACAGGTGTATATGTGTCAAGGAGTTTCTTAGATCCAATTTATCAAGGTCACTGACAGGTTTATCAAGGCCATCAAAAATTATAACTAAACCTAGCTACCAGAGCTTTTCCATATCTCCATAATTTGAATTGCATCCTGCCTTTCGATGTATTTATGTTGTGGAAAAATCTAAATAAACAAGTAGAGCTAGAATAAACGGTTTTTGATGCTTACGAGTAGAAAATACTTATGCATTACTAATTGGACAACCATACTGCAAATCAACTACCTCTAATTATGAGACATGGAATGTTAGGGGCTCAAGGCAGTTAATGTGATTCAGTGGTAGCTGCACATGAAGAAGAAATTTCCAGCTATCCTCAGGGCCTTGTTTTAGTTCCTCGAAGACCTGACCGTAGCAGCACAGTTTTTGGTCCTCATGTGAGAGGTAGCAGGCTACGAGCATCTGCTGCTGGTGATAAGGAACTAGATCTCCTCCTTCCTGGCACAGCTAGGTTATTTGGCACCAATTTCTTCTTTTTCTTCACTGTGATTCAGCTCGCATGTCTATGTGTCGTTTACAACTTGTTTCCAATGATCGATTATCTTTTATTGTTCCAATAGGTTGCATATCCAGCTCGGTGTCAACATGCCTGCTCGAGCAGAACCGATATCGCAAGAGGAAGGTGATTTTGTTTCATGAGGCATATGATGTAGTTCTCTATCTTGGTGTCATCGACATATTGCAAGCGTACAACATGAAGAAGATAGAGCATGACATCAAATCTCTGCAGTTTGATTCCTTCTCCATCTCAGCTGTAAAGCCTGCGCTCTACTCTCTCCGTTTTTTAAAATTCATCGAGTATGTATTTCCTAAAAATCCTTGAGAGATAAAAACCACCTCAAATTGTTTTAAGGTTCATTCAACTGTTTTGGGGGCATTTCCCTTTATATGGATCATCTGGTAAAGTTCCTGTGATAATTTCATAATGAGTCACCATACCATGCATACTGCTTGACATTGTAGTTTATGATATCAGTGACACTAGGAGGACCTATTCCACTGTCAAGTTTCAATTCAGCAGCACAGTGTTATGGTGGTGGCCTTAAGTTGCTAAATCATGAGATGTAGCTAAAATTTTGATGCATAAAAATGGCTACTCGATGAGGGAAATGCTCTGAAAACGGGAAACAGCAGAACAGTACGCCATTGTTATACTCCCTGGCCAGTGACCACCATAGGATGTAAGCCAAAGAGAGAATATTTGTTTGCTGGGAAGATGATGCTGGACTCAGCTCACATATTGTAGTTGGGCTCCTTTTGGATTTAGAGGATCACTCTATGCTTGCGATTGGCTCCATGAGCCGTACTTTAATGCTAGCCCTCCTTGGCACAATCAGGATCCGATCATCATGCCCTCGGGTTTGTAAAGTGCTTTTATTGCACTCCCAATGGTTCAAAACTTGTCTTCTATATATATATTATTCATCTTAGTTGCATAATGCATCTCGGTGCATAATTTAATACTAACATCTTGACCGTTTGACGGTAAAGATCTGAATTACTTTGGAGATGGTGTTGCTAATTTCATTCCGCTCATGCTTAACCATTCAATCTTGTGCGTTACTAGAAACAAGTACAACAATACAATTCATCTGTCTAATTCCAAGTTGCCTCAAACCAAAACCAACGATTTTGAGGCATCCAGTTTCAGATTCAAATCCGTTCAATTTTTTACACTTGTTGAAACCATCGTTTTCGGTTTCAATTCCGGGTGAGTTTTTGAAAATCACAAACCGTGTGGGGTTTTAGGTTTTAATTCTAGTAGGTTCACCACCGATTAGAGCCGGTTTCAAACAAACCATGTCTAAATTGATACTAGGATGAAGCATATAAATATATATATATCGGTTTTAGGTCGTAACCAAACCATGGGTCAAACCAACTGGATGAGATGGAGCATTCTCTCTCTCTCTCTCTCTCTCTCTCTATATATATATATATATATATATATATATATATATATATATAATCATATTGATCACAACAAACATGGTGAAAACAGGGAAAAAGGTAGGTACAAACATTGCCAATCTAAGGAGAGGTACGTCACCCAAAGAAGATTGGAAACGGAGTTTTAAGGGTCATAGATGGAATTCCTTCTCTTATTACACTTGTTGGTCACATGAAGAAAATACCACAAAACTCATTACATTCGTTCTGTAAGCTACAAGTTGAAGATTAAAGACAACCTAAGCAAGCCTCATAGAGGAGCCATGAGAAGAAGTATATGTGTGCTGCAACACTGCTTCCATGAGGCAGCATGTATTTACCACACGAGCACAGAACATTCAGCATTCGTGAATTTCCTCTCTGACCACTGATCTCGAAAACGTAGCTAATGGAAGTATTTGTTAGATCACATCACTCTTCCTCGGCCCAAACGACCTTCTATAAGAAAAACGGTTTCTGAACGCATATTTTCCAAGTTAGTTAATCAGATGAAAAAATCTATGGGGTATGCATCAAAAACAAAGAAATAAATAAACTTTTCGAGAACTTGGGTGGTTTTCCCTGAAAGAGGTCCATACAAGGAAATGATTCTTTACCTGCACCAATATTTTCCATACCAAGAACGAATCAGTTCTCACGTTTCCTCCGTTCCCTAACTTGCTTTTGATTTCTAAATGAAATCACATGTGAACCAAATCAAATTGCCAGGTCAATCAAACATGAATCACCAACGAAAATACGTGAGATTTGACTTGCAATCCATCTCACGGTTCACAACAAGAGAATCAGACCAAAGAGTCAACAAGATGGGAATCCGATTTCCAAAACAATTAACACAAACAGCAAATTTATAAACCATAACCAAAATCAAAAGGGGACCAAAGACATCAACTTTCTGCGCATCAAATCATGCAAGTCGCTACATAATCATTACAAAATAAACATCTTACCCTGTAAGATCAAAGACAAAAAAATAAAACCCAAGTGAGAAAACAAGAACTACCAAGAATACGGCAACAAACAAACACAGCTTGAAATGAAAATCACTCTTTCCCAATACGAAACACAAATTAAATGGCTTTCATGCACTATTAGAAGCGGAAAACAAAAGATGATTTCTAGATATAACGAAGCTAAGCTAGAAGGGGAAAGGAAAGATAGCGAGGGAAAGCCCGCGTGGGCATCATAGCCTAGAGTGGCCTCAAGCCGCGGGCAGTCTTCATCGCGGGCACGGTCCGGGCTTGGGGCACCGGCATGACGGAGGGGATACGGGCGCTACCACACCCACCACCGAACGTGACAGAGGCGAGGGCAACGCCAACCCTGCCGTCCCGGCGGCACCCAAGAGGGCGAAGCAGCCGCTCAGATAAGATCAAGTCGTTTGACCCACAGGGTCTACAACAGCCCTTTTGTGGGCTTTAGGGTTTAGGGTTTTGCTTTTTCTTTTATAAGGACGCTATTTTCCAATATTTCCCACTTCAGACCTCTTTATGGGCCTTTCCAAACTTAACCACCAACCCTAACTTCTCAAAAATGTCTCTATATTTTTATGGCCTTTCCAGTTTCCACACAAAGTCGATTCAGCTAGAAGGTGCAAGCTCGGTTGTCCACTCTGAACATATAGCTATATTCGTGCAACTGGAGCTTGGCTGTTAGGTTGATTTCTTTTTCAAGCTTGAGCAAACTGATGAATAATAAGCTCGATCTCGTTGAGCTTGATCGAACTCTTTAAATGGGGCCAAAAGGCTGAGAAGATAAGCTTTGGTGCTACACTTTTTATATTTGTTTTTGCTCCTTTCAAACCTCTTCTTCTCATCAATATCAAAATAAAACACATTTAAAATTGATGAGTGCAAACCTTCAATTACACCCGTTGTAAAAAGGATCAAATTGAGTAAGACAAATTGTCCCAGTGAGAATGATAATAAGCCTTATGTTCCTCCTTATGTACAAGTTGTTGGTAGCTTGAGGTATGCTATGTTGTGTAGAAGACCTTATATAAGCTTCGTTGTTGGTCTTGTAAGTAAATATCAAAGTAATCTTGATTGACAATATTGGATACCTATAAAACGGATTCTAAGATATCTTAAATGAACAAAAGACTTGATACTGTATTTTCACGTAAATAAACTAAAAGTGATAGGATACTAGATAAACTAAAAGTGGTACGATACTTAGTTATTGATTTTGCTGGGAGAAAAAATGACAACAAATCAACATCTAAGCAAATATTTTTATTTGGAGGTAATATTGTATCTTGATTTGATCTTGATCATGTGCAACCCATCTTGACTTGAGCAAAAAACAGGGTTGTGTAACGTTACATACACAAGAAGCTAAGTATGTTGCTTGTTGTATGGTTGCAACGAGTGACATTTGGATAAGCCGTTTCATATGAGATTTGAAGTTGTATATAGCTAATGAGTCGATTGTCATTTATTCTAACAACAATGCAGTAATTACTCAAATTAAGAGCGGAGCTGATAGCTCCAAAAGCAAGCATATAATGGTTAAGTTTATGTTCATAATATAGTTCAAAGAAACAAGGTATCTATATCATATATGTCAACTAGATGGTTAAGTATCACTATCTCAAAGCATGTTGTAAACATGAGCTTAAGATTTGTTTAAAATATATTAAATTATATAATGATGATTGTTATAACAAGACTTTACACAGTAATGACATTTGTAGCAAATCTTGTCAATGAAGGCCTAATCAATTCCCTTTCAGCTGTATGAATTCGCATAAAATGCAATACAGAAGAATTATAAATAAACTTTGTAATATTTCTGCATGCATCTATAGTCCCTCTTATTTCATCCATTGCACTCAAATCTTCAAGCATTAAGTCTATGCAATGTGCAACACCTGGATTTCATACTAAAGGATGGTTTGCCTCAAGCATCTTACCAGCTGCTCTAAAATTTGCAGAATTATCAATAATGAATTGAACAACATTTGAAACACCGACTTCCTCAATAATTTCCTCAAAAATATGGAGTAAATTATCTGCAGTTTTATCAATATGGAACAAGTCATATGATTTCAAAAATAATGTACCTTTGGAACAATAGACTAGGAAGTTTACCAAAGACCTACACTGACCATATCTGCAACCATGAAATTCAGTCACCACCATTACCATAGTTACCATACATCCCATGAGCAGTAACATCTTCAAATGGTTGAGACATATCCCAACCACCTATTTCTGCCCTCTCTTTCACCCTTAATCTATTCTTTTCCTTCGAAGCTTCTAATACCAGTTCAATCTCATACTTCACTATTTCGGGAACCCGAGGACATGCACTAGAATCCTTCTTCGTTCTCGCAAGGTGATGTTTCATACGATAAATACCTGCACGTTTTGCAGCATTACAAAACATGTACTTATTTACAAGCCTATTGCCTTCATACACAAAAGTACAACATTTTCAAGCCGAATCGACTCTTGTATACGAAAAACCATAGAAAGCACAACTTGAGAAAATCTATAAAAAGATATAGGTAAAACCGGTGCCATAATAGTTTGGCTCAAATGAAGTAAAAGATGTAACATAATATTTGACTATTTTCGACAAGGAAACTTTGGAATATGGGAAGACAAGCCATCTTCTCTCATTCTATGGATGTGTTAACCATTTCAAAATAAAATCCATCAATGGTTTTCTTAAAACGCACACGTTATACTTCTCACGATAACGATAAGGCTTGTAACATAAAACCCAATATAATATTAAGTAAAAAAGCATAGTGTGTGAAAACCGTGAGAAAAGAGAAACACTTCCTCCCTCAAAATCCTTAGACTATTCTCTCTCCTCCTCCTCTTCTTCCTCTACTCACAGGTCTTCCTTCAAGCCCTCCCACTCTCCGTTGCGCTTCTGCAACAAGGACACTAGAAATCTTCATCAACTTTCACTGATGCAGCTTGCTTTATCTTAAATATGAGAGCGCCTATATTTTGAGCCTGTAGCATCATGTGTTGATCTTGTTGTTGGCAGATTACAAAATGCTTGCTTAGAAAGTTATTCACTTCTTGATACTAAGAATAATCATACAGCGACATAATTCAACTTCCGCAACTAATACGCATCTCAGATCAAATGTGCAACACATCTTTTTTTCAGAAAGCAGCTCCTTTTCGCTCTGGCGGAGAAGCTTCATGTCAGGAAATACAATTTATCGTATGGTTGGTATAATTTGCATAAAAGAAAATAGATAAACCTTCTTAATTTTTTGTGCAAGAAAGTTGTCAATTATCACATCTTCAACCAGCTCATAATCTCCATCGTCCTGGCATTACAAAAGTTGGTTTTGACATTATTAATTTTACAAAAGTTGGATTTGACATTATTAATTTCAAACTATAAAACATCTTAACAGTAAGCAAGAAAGTTCAGTAAAGATGGAGCTCGAATAGCAAAATATTGAACTTCGATAGTTATGGAACCTAAGGAGAGTTTGTGGAACCATTTGTACACACCTACATCATCAGAAAGAATTTTTAAGTATAAAACGTATTGCAAAATCCTTTATATGCACCGATAGTTATGGAGCCTAAGAAGAGTTTGTGGATCACTCGTAATCTATTTATTGAAAAATACTACTATTAATTATGTAGCATCAATATGATTCAATCACCACACTTTCTGTTCACAGCTTGAGGATTGTATAATGTGGGCAGCTAGTGTTTTGCTGACAAATAAAGTGATCAACCATGAGGCAACTGTTAAAAGTCCCTCAAGTATGTAACTGAAATAGATCTATGATAATGCTAAAAAGGGCGTCTTAGATCAAGTAAAAGTCTATGTGGATATCCAAGAAGTGAATTACATTTATTTTTCTATAAATAGAAGAAACCAATGATGAAGAAGCATAGGAATTTTATCTCAAAAAGAAAAGCATAGGGGATTGAATTCAATAGATATGGTGGACGGAGATGCAAGTGGATGATATTATTGTAGACATAACTGCTAGATAGATACCGAACCAAAAATCGCTTCCCTTCAGGGAGCTATTCAATTTTTAGATACTTTTGGTGTATAGAAGGTCAGTTCCCACCATGCAAGACTTATTTTGGTCATGAAACATACGCTGAAGAAAACCAGTCTCCTGGTGTGGGGACGACAAGAGACCTAATGGCATCAACGACGGATACTGTTGTTGATGCGGCAGAAGATCTTCCCCATTTCTTGATAAGTTCACCCCCTCTTTGAGATAATATTTTAATTGGAAGAAAATACATGTGCATGTGGTCAACTTAAACATAGCTAGTAAGTGGGCACAATTCAACCTTTCTACAAAATATCTAGACTTCTTACAACTTGTAAAAGATGCTTATTTTTAAATACCTTCTGAACCTTCCTTGTGAATTCTTGCTCAACCATTTTGCATCAGTAATGACTTCTTTCACTGGCATGCCAAGGATTGTAGCATTTAAAAAATCTGGAATCTGTTTCTTATAAGGAACTAATTAGTCATCATTATATTAATGATTTGTAGCATATAAAAACCAGTAACGCCACAAGCATATTACATAAATAATCTAGGCCATACTTTCAAACATCAACAATCAGAGTCTTTTATAGTATAAAGCAACTATAGCTACTAAATTGAGCTACCTGAGTTGTTGAATGGTTTCCCCATATGGTCACGTTCGAACTTTATCAAAAAATACACCAGCTTTCAAGGCAAGCTGAAAAATAACAAAATCTTATACTCTTAGATTCAATCAGAAATGGCATCAACTAACAACAACGAATATCTTATACTCTTACTTGACATTTGGCTATGTTCTCATCCAGCCTTGTCAATGCATGGAAGTTCTTCGAGGGAATATTTGGAGCATTCTTCAAACAAACAAGAGCACTAGCAACAGAAAGGTGTGAGCTTTATCTTTACAAAAAATTAGAAATTGTCTGAATCACATAAAAATCTTTCTTACTTTGTATTGCATGGATTACCAACAACTAGCACCTTGACATTCTGAGATGCAACTGCATTGAGGCTCTTCCCTGTAAGTAAGATTGTTTAGGGTTATGAAGAGTGTTGGAGATCAAGTTTTGTATTCATATGTTTCAATTTCTATGTTTTACTGTCTTATGTAATTTAAATGTGAGTCGAGTTATGTGTTTGGGTCAGTTACATGTTTGGGTCCTAATGGATCAGGTCATATCCATTAGGATCCACTAGAAACCGTGTACTTTAAGTAGGGTTATTTCTGTCTTTCAAGTTAGAACATGTATTAGTATAAATCTGTATTAGGGTTGTTTAATAGAGATGGAGATGGAATAGAAGGACGACAGCGATTTTGGAGCAACCGACTACTGCCCTGACTCAAGGAATATGTATGGTCTTCATTTTCTGCTATTTTAATATATATTTTATGCTTAAATTCAACATGGTATCAGAGCTAAACGCGGAGTTTAAACCCTCATGGATTACAAACAGGCTGATTATGAAGTTTTAACCAGAAACTGAATTTTTTATCGCCCTTCATAGGTGATTAAGTCGTGGGATTCAAGAATCATTTAATCGTTCTCAGATTTCACAGATTCAAAGTTGGTTGATGTTTCTCAAGCATAACTCTAATTTCAGTTATATTGCCAAAATGTGAGAAAGCTTTATATGTTTCTTTGTGAATTGATTGTAGAGGTCAGTCATTAGTGAAGATCATGATTTGGTGAGTCTCTCCCTAAGTGAATTCAGCAAACATAGATTGTGCCGTGATTTGAAGAAAGAAAAGTATACATTATTCAGTCTATATTATTCAACTCTAATTAAGGTTGATTACACGCACCAACATTCAGATTTTGTGGTGTGATTTAGTCAAAGGGTGACTACTTGCAGACAATCTATCTTCAGCTATTAATGGAGAGTATAAAGGTGGGTGATACAAATGAAAATTGTTCAATAGATAAGGGTGAAGGTTTTCAAATAACCAATTTAAAATTGGACGGGAAGAATTTTCTTCAGTGGGCTCGATCGATAGAACTAGCAGTAATGGCAAGGGGGCATTAGGATTATCTGACTGGTGAGGTAATTTAACCTTCAATAAATGATCCTTTATACTCAAGATGGCGTAGGGAAAATATACTAGTCAGTGCTTGGCTCCTTCAGTCGATATCTCCATCAATCGCCAACACTTTTATGTTTCTAGACTCGGCTAAAGACATTCGGTTGGCAGCCCATGATACATATGCTCAGAAAAAAAACATAGCCAAGAAATATGATATTATTGAGAAAATTAGACAATAGAGACAAGGAAACAGATCAGTTAGTGAATATTATGCAGAACTCCGAGGCCTCTGAAAAGAATTACCGTTTTACTCTAAAATAAAATGTCAAAATTGCACACAAGAGAGAAATGAAGAATTTGAAGAACGAAAAGTATTCGATTTGTTGTGGAGAATTTCTTCAGATTATGAGGGAGTGAAAAATAACATTATGAGCAGAGAAGAACTACCCTCTCTAAGCACAATATATTCACTTTTACTTCGAGAGGAAGATAGGAAACACTTAAAGAAGGAAGCAAAAATCAATACAAAGACTACTGCATTCGTGGGGAGAAATACACAAAATTCTTCATTTTCTTGTAGTAGAGGAGGTTATAGTTGTGGTAGAGGTAGATTTACACCTCATTCTGATGAGAAATCAAAATTAACCTGTTCTCACTGTGGAAAAATACGACATACAAAAGAAACATGTTAGGAATTAATTGGAAGACCTACTCAATTCCAGAATAGACCTAATAGTGCTTATTTGAGACAAACAAGATATTGAAAACAGTGGCAGTTCACTAACATGAAGAAGGAAATTGAATTACTCAAGGCTCGGTTGGTTGATTCACATGCTCCATCCACTTCCTCCAGTAATGAAGCTCAGGCAACCATAGCGTACCCCTTCTCATTCTTAGCTAAGGGTAATCTAAACACTTCTAACTCACAGATATGGGTTATTGATTCAGGAGCGACCGATCATACGGTCAGTGGAAAGGAATGGTTTGATAGTTATGAGTAAACTCAAGAACCTGTTAACATCTGATTGGCAGATGGATCTCATACTCCCATAGTTGGAAAAGGGAACATTACTACTTCTTTTCGTATACTAAAAAAATGTTTTACATGTGCCAAGTCTCTCAGTTAATTTATTATCAGTATTTGCTTTAACTCAGGATCTGAAATGTTGTATAATTTTTTATTCTACTGGGTGTGCATTTCAGGAACTGAGGACGGAGAAGATCTGTGGTCAGGATAATGTGAGAAGATGCCTCTATTTCTGTGAAGAAAATAACAAAGCAGCGATGCAGTCTACCTGTATTACAAAAAAACAAAAAATATACCTCGTTGGCATAAAAGATTGGGACACTTACCTTTATCTAAGATTAGGATTATATTTCCTGAATTCAGTTGATGTAATAATTTGAATTTGAACTGTGAAACTTGCCAGAAGGCAAAACATCATCGTACTCCATTTCCTTTGAGTGAAGAAAAATCATCTATTCCTTTTGAAATTATGCATTCTGATGTTTGGGGCCCTTGTGCTACTACTTCTTTGCATGGCTTTAAATACTTTATAACTTTTATAGATGATTGCACCAGGTTTACAATGATATATCTTATGAAAATTAGAGATGAAGTAAGGAATATTCTTCCCATCTACTGTAAATTTGTACGTACTCAATTTCAGGGCACTATCAAGGTTCTTCGCAGTGATAATGGTGGAGAGTTCATGTCCCAATATCTTCACTTATTCTTTGTAGAAAATGGAATGCTACATCAGACTTCATGTGCGTATTCTCCCCAACAAAATGGTGTGTCTGAAAGAAAGATCAGACATATTTTGGAGGTAGCCAGAACCTTACTGATTGGGAGTAATGCTCCCAAATACTATTGGGGTGACGCAGTATTGATAATAGTGTATCTCAAAAACCGCATGCCGAGCAGAGTCCTAAATGGTAATGCTCCCTTCCACTTACTATGTCCTCATCAGAAGCAATTTCACTTACTTCCCAGAGTTTTTGGATGTACTTATTTTATTCATCTGTATCATGGTATGAAGGATAAATTAGATGCAAGATCTATCAAATGCATATTTGTGGGGTATTCTTCTACTCAAAAAGGATATAAGTATTATGATCCTATTAGCAGAAAACTATATGTTACTCTGGATGTTACATTTCATGAAGATATACTATTTTATAATATCCAAGCAGATTCTCCACCTGAAATTGCTTGTCCACATGTGATACCTATTCCTCCGATTGAAAATCAGGCACAACATAAGAAGGAAGATGAATAGATACTACTTACTCAGAATAAAGACTAGCAGGTGTATTAAGAGGTGACAAAAAGGTGTTTTTACCAGGTCAAGATGTTAGTTCAGGTTCAGATTCCTTGCCAACTCAAGTTACTTCTAACGCTTCAGATATTGATCTCCCTATTGCAGTCAGAAAAGGGAAAAGAGAGGTAGCAAAATACTCGTTACAAAAATTTATGTCATATTCTAACTACCCTCAAGAATATTAGGTATTTGTGATGAATACTGATTCAATTCTTATTCCAAAAACATTTGAAGAAGCAGAACAAAAGCCAGAATGGAAGAAGAAATTGATGCATTAGTCAGAAATAAAACTTGAGAACTAGTGAATTTACCATCAGGAAGGAAGACAGTTGGGTGCAAATGGGTGTATACAATAAAATACAAGGCAATATGGGTCAATTGAAAGATACAAAGCTAGGGTTTGCTGCTGTGCCATGTCTTACACAAACCTCCATGTGGATTGATTATTCTGAGACTTTGCCCCGGCTAAGCAAAGATGAATACAATTCGAATAATTCTGAGTGTAGCAGTTAATAAAGGATGGGAGTTATGGCAGTTAGATGTAAAAAATGCATTTCTTCAGGGAGATCTCATGAAAGATATTTATATGGATATACCTCCAGGTTACCTTCAGAAATAAACATAGAATAAAGTATGTAAATTGAAGAAATCAATTTATGGCATGAAACAATCTTCATGAACATGGTTTGAAAAATTTAGTGATGTCATTATGAAATTGGATTTCAGTAAATGTATCAGTAATAATACACTTTTTATCAAGCATGACCAGAAAGTTATCATACTCCTAGTTTACGTGGATGATATTATTATCACTGGTAATGATACAGAGGGCATAGTTGAACTAAAGAAGAATTTAAAAACTTTATTTGACTTGAAAGATCTGGGCAGATTACACTATTTCTTGGGAATTGAAGTAATTCGTAAAAATAACTATTTATTTCTAAGCCAAAGAAAATACATCCTTGACTTACTAAAGGAAATCAAAATGGAGGAGTGTAGAATATGTTCTACTCCTATGGATACTCCAAGAGAAGAAGATAGTCAATCAACAGGAACTTATGAAAACATTGGCAAGTACCAGAGGCTGGTAGGAAAATTGATATATATAACTATAACTCGACTTGATATCAGTTTTGCAGTGGGATATGTTAGTAGGTAGATGCATTGTCCGTCCAGATATCACATGAGCACAGTATTTCATATAATCATATATTTAAAGTCATCTATTACCCATGGGTTACTATATGCTCCACACTCATCGATTAATTTAGAAATCTATTATGATGCTGATTGAGCAGGTTCCAAAACTGATAGGAAATCTACCTCTGGTTATATGGTATGCTTAGGTGGCAATATAGTCTCTTGGAAGAGTAAAAAGCAATCGGTGGTAGCCAGATCGAGTGCTGAAGCAGAGTACCGGGCAATTGCCTTAGGAATGTGTATTAGAAACCGTGTACTTTAAGTAGGGTTATTTCTGTCTTTCAAGTTAGAACATGTATTAGTATAAATCTGTATTAGGGTTTCTTAATAGAGAAGGAGATGGAATAGAAGGACAGTAGCGATTTTGGAGCAGCCGACTACTGCCCTGACTCAAGGAATATGTATGGTCTTCATTTTCTGCTATTTCAATATATATTTTATGCTTGAATTCAACAAAGAGAATATAGGTTCTGCAGAACATGACAAGATTCATATTAGAATAAAAGTCCCCACATTCCATTCCTGGCCCTCGTGGCTTCGCTCCAATTAGGGGTGCCCATTCAGCATCCCTGAATACCTCATAAGGATCTATACCTAAGCTAACTTCCCTCAACAAAGGATACAAGGAATCCTCCAACTCCATTGCAACACCTAGAAAGATTAGCAACTTGAATAAGGAACATTTACCCTTGGGTCAGACTTGTGCTTCTCCTTGATTGGCATCACAAAGATAATCAGGCTACTCACGTAACATGTTTCCAAAGAAACAAGGAAAACTCCTTAAATGGCCGTATCCATGGACATCAATATATTTAGCCAAGAATTCTTACTGACAAGATAAATTCATGGAAAACTACAAGGTCAAAGAGGAATTAAACTTATTTATAATTATATCTTAATAAACTCCGCCTATGTAAGGGATCACCCTTGCATGGCCGTCTCAATCCCGGATAAAGGAGGAGGGTTATGTTAGGCTTCCGACAACCAGTGTAAAACTTTGTCGGACTTATCTATTATGGAGTATACACATTATGAGCATGATATAACTCTGTGAAAATAAAGAATCCATATAGCCGACCCCATCTAGTATGGGAAAAGGCTTAGTTGTTGTTGTTGTATAATTATATCTTAGTACATCAAGAAATTAGCCGCTGCATTTGTGGCATGAAGTCCCCTATTTGATAAGAGACATTCCTTTTCCCACGTTATCGAATGTTAGTCAAAAACATGTTTTACATAAGTGATTTTAATCCATCATCAATTCTTTGAAGAGTTTCAAAATTCAACAATCCATAATGTCTGAAAGATCCCAGCTTGTAACTCATCCTCTTCCAGGGAATTCACTAGATTCAAAGCTCATTCCATATCAAATATCAAAGTCTACACACTAGTGGAATTCACTTTAGTCAACCAAAAGATGCATCTATTACTTCCAGCTAGGACGCATCATACAGAAATAAATGCATACATAAATAAACAAATAAATTATACATACATACATACCTATATTGTATATATTGTATGTATGTATGAATGTATGAATGCATATTGACAGCAATAACTTCACAATATCAGAAACCTAAATAAATGTTATTAGCACAATACTAATGAATTTCCTTGTGATTCCTTTTCTGAACCTTCCTCTGTTTCCTGTTTAGATGTTTAAAATTTTACTAAGATGTTTTTCTTCTTTTCTTATTATTGTTTTTGTATCTTGTTATTTAGCTGCTGAGTTTTAAGCCTGAAGAAATTTAATGGGCTGATATATCGTGCACACAAACATATGCTATGATTAATATCAAAGGGCAGCTAAACCATACAAACATGCACCAAATGGCAGGAATCCATACAATTGGTTGATATGCAGAATAAGTTTTTGTGATTTGTTTCTAAGCAAACATACCTTCAAGAGCGTGAGATGACCTTTCAGATCCTAACAATCTCAAGGCAATCAGTTGATCATGGCCAAAAACCTCGCCAGATGCAAGCTGCAGAAGAAGAAAAGTAAGTATAGGCATACTGCCACCAGCAAAACAAAAGTTTAAGTGGTATAAAATGGTGTTAACTTTTCTAAGTAATAATTTTCAAATTACTTCGACAGCACTTCCCTAATCAGTTTAAATGTGTTTAGAAGCTTCAAAAGAAATTTGAACTTACAATGTCAAATCACATTTAACTCTTCTAAGGAGCAAGTTCTTGCAATATATTTCCAGAAAGTCCGCCAACGTGGAAACAAATTGTTCATACATGCAAAGGCATAGAGAAACAACTAGTGACAATATAACTAAAAGCAAGAAACTTATGTCCCTTGAGAACAACATAATGCATATTGGTACATAAACTCTTAAGCTTTACTTTCTTAAGGAGTGATCCTTGCTTCATAGTCGTGAAAATGGAACAGTTACTGCAACAGACTGGTAAAACATAAGATTATACAGCAGCAAGTAGGAAGAGCACCGATCAAGGTTGATTTAAGATTAAATCCACAAATGCATGTGACCATTATGACTTGTAGCAGTGTGGAAAAAGAATCTCAGATCTTTTCATCAAGTTCGACTACTACATAGCAATTCCTTTGCAATCTTGCAGTAACCGAACAAGCCTGCTAGATTTCCTTCTACCATTTTGAATGTGCAAAGGAACAAGCTAAACTGTATCCCATTTAGAGGTTCTTTCAGCTCTGTATTTATCCGTAGGTGTGTCTTATCAACCCATATGGAAGTATCAACAGAAGCTCAGGAAAACAAGTCGATAAAACGCTCTAAACTCAAATCATGCATAAAACTGTAAGCAGCAGGACGTTACCTTGAAAAGAAGATGACTAGAAATCATCCCAGCTGCACCTGAAACTGCCACTTTTATCAATTTTTTCCATGCCCTTGTTTCTTCATCCTACGATAAAAAATCAGTAAAGCAAACAAAGGATCAGCTTTAATGTTTATTCCAATACCAAATCTTCCTTCGTGTAAAGAATCTCCCAGTGTGGTTCCCATTTCTTTTTTCAACAAAATTATGCGTGTGGCATTTCAAGAAATCCAGGCATTTCTGTCTGCAATCTGAACTTCAATGAATTGAAGATGAATGTACTAGCTAGCAAATAAAATTATCAGCCTTAATATTAACTTCACGCCAATGTACTCCTTCCAGTAAGGACATTTCTTAATGCCCATCCCACTAACTTCCTTAACGAGTCATATCTGTAACACTAAAAACGATAGTGGTTTCCCAATTAAAGGAGAACGTGAAAAAAAATCAACCAGAGGAATAATAGTTAGAATTGGATTTCCTCAAATTGGGATAATTCAATTCTCCTAATGGCTGTTGAAGGTAATAGCAGAGATGAATCTGTTTCATATGTTTGCTTCAGCAGCCCCACAGCTCCACTGTCAGAACTTCATTTGGCCTCTCAACTTTCGAGAATGCAAAATCACATTAATAGATGATTTGTGCGGCGAACCAAGGAAGCCCTTGTCACAGATCCACTTTTAGAAATGGTGCAAGGATTTAAGTTGGATACTTAGATCAGTGACAACAAGAACACCATCAGTATTAGAAATTCTCAAGCTGCTACCTTTCATCTGCTGAAGGTCATAAGACTTGGTAAACTGAGTGTAACCATCGAAATTAACAAAAACAACAGCCGAACCTTAATTCAACATTAAAATTTTAGCAACGAGATAGAAATCCATGGCTACAAAGACTAAACTAAGTAATAAAATAGTCTTCCGCAACACAAAGGAAGCCATAAAAAGTGACATATGAAGTCGACATGTACTTATTGTTGGGAAATCTGAACTTCCGGCGACTGCTTGATGCTGGATTGAACTTGCCGATGGTGCATGTTTGCCGGTTTTCGTGCAACGGAATTTGAGGTTCCCACACAGGGGTTTCCCGGGAGAAGATCTACATACTAGTATTTTTTGTCTTCTGTAATTTTTCCACACTTATTTGTTATGTATCGGCTGACTTTTATAGGCAGCTCGCTCCCCCCTCTTCTCAGATTTCCCTCTTGTGGCTTCTCTCGTTTGGAGCGTTATCCGGGATGTTACCGGAGATCTTGGTAACGTCCACCATATGATCTTTCCTTATCTATGCCAAGTAACGGCTGAACGGTCTGGATGGCTAGTCCAGCCATTACCTGAACCGAGAATGGTCAGATCTTATCATCTCCCACTTAGCCATTCGAGCCAAGTGTACAGACGTACTGGTTTCCTCTCACTCTTACAGAGTTTCACCTAGTACTGTCTTTTCACGACTGCTATTGCAATCGTTACCCATTGTGTGGCCTACACAACAATTTATTTATCCGTTGTATGGGTGTTTTACCTATGCAACACTTTTATCCGTTGTGTGGTTATTTTCCTACACAACAATCAAACATAACTCAAACCCATGTTAGTAACATGTTTTGAGAAGAGATCCTCTGTTATGCCTTTTGTTAAGGGGTTAGCCAACATATCTTCTGTTGGCATGTATGAGATGGATATTTCCTTTCTCATTACCATATCATGAACATAGTGGTATTTTAACATTATATGCTTGCTTTTCAAGCAATCAGCTCCACTCTTGATAAGAGTGATTGCTACATTATTATCACAGTAAATGATAATTGGCTCATCGGTTATTTCCAACTTCAAATCTCATATGAAGCGGCTTATCCAGACAACACTCATTGCAGCTATACAATAAGCTACATACTCAGCTTTCTGTGTATGCAATGCTACACAATCCTGTTTCTTACATGCCCAAGAAATAGCACTACCTCCAAATAAGAATATTTGTCCCGAAGTTGATTTGTTGTCATCTTTTCTTCCAGCAAAGTCAGTGTCTGAGTATCCTACCACTTTCAGTTCATCTGCTTGAAAACACAGTTTCAAGTCCTTTGTTCCTTTCAGATATCTTAAGATCCTTTTCACAGCTACCCAATGCTGCCAACCAGGATTACTTTGATATCTACTTATAAGACCAACAACAAAGCTGATATCAGATCTTATACACAACATGGCATACATCAAGCTACCAACAACTTATGCATAAGGAACATTAGGCTTATCGTCTCCTTCACCGGGACAATCAGCCTTACTCTATTTGACCCCTTTTGCAATAGGTGTATCTGCAAACTTGCATTCGCCCATTTTAAACTTCTTAAGGATATAATCAATATATATCTCCTAACTCAGGCATAAGAGTCTAGATTCTCTATCTCGAGAGATCTTTATTCCTAGGATATAGGATGCTTCCCCCATATCCTTCATTTCGAACTTGGAGTTCAACC
Source organism: Brasenia schreberi (assembly GCA_036023115.1). Classification (NCBI taxonomy): domain Eukaryota; kingdom Viridiplantae; phylum Streptophyta; class Magnoliopsida; order Nymphaeales; family Cabombaceae; genus Brasenia; species Brasenia schreberi. Next base: position 12,936,330 of record JAYKKT010000075.1, on the reverse strand, counting down.
ATGACTTGGTTCTGATCAACAATATGTCATCTACATATAATGACAAGATGACAAAGTGGCTCCCACTGTTCCAAACATATACACAATGATCAAGTTTATTAACCACAAACCCAAGTTCTACAATGGCATTTTGAAAAGTCAAATATCATTGGTGAGGTGACTGTTTCAGGCCATATAGGGATTTTTTCAACCTATATACTTTATTTTCTTGGCCTTCAATCACAAATCCTTCGAGCTGTTACATGTATATGATTTCTTTTAGATCTCCGTTTAGAAAGACTGTCTTTACATCTAACTGATGTAAATCCAAATCATAATATGCAGATATTGTCAGGATTATACGTATGGATGCAAACTTCGCAATTGGGGAATATGTCGCAACATAATTTATCCCCTCTTTTTGTGAAAAATCCTTTGCAACCAACCTCGCTTTAAACTTATCAATTGTGCCATTGACCTTATACTTCTTTTTCAGAACCCATTTATAGCCAATGGCTTTCCTTCCTTTTAGCAAATCAGTCAATTCTCAGACTTGGTTTTTCTCAATGGATTCAATTTCCTCATCCATGGCTTTCTCTCAGTCTGTCGCTTCTAATGAGTTCATTGCTTGTTGATAAGTGAAGTTGTCAGTAACTCATCTAAATCTACCGAATTATACACTTCTTCTGGAAGATAAGTGTGATAATCCTTTAAGTAGGACGGAGTGGTTCTTGGCCTCTTATGTCCACTTAAGGTATTGGTAGTTTCAGGAAGATCTTCAATGAACTCAAAAGATGATTGGTCTAAGTCTACCAGATCATCAACATATTCCTCATTATTTTTCGGGATGTCATTCTTAGTATCTTCTAAGAATTCAACATCTCTGCTTTCAATGAGTCCGTGGTCCTTATGATAAAACCGATATTCTTTTGAACCTTTCGGATATCCAATGAATATACATCTCAAGGACCTACTGTCTAGCTTATCTCTAGACTAATCAAAGATCTTTACATGTGCAACAAATCCCCACCTCCTAAGATAACCTAGGTTAGGTTTTCTTTCAAACCATATCTCATATGGTGTAGTGAATACAGCTTTACATGGTACTCTATTGAGTATGTAAACAGCTAGACTTACTGCTTCTTCCCAAAATACCTTTCGAAGAGAGGCATCGATTATCATTGACCATGTCATATTCAGCAAGGTTTTATTGTATCTTTCAACTACACCATTTTGCTGAGGTGTCCTGGGCATTGTATTCTGTTTTGCAATACCAAAGTTTTTTGTAAAATTCTAAGAATTCTGCTGAGGTATACTCACCTCCTCTGTCAAATCTTAAGACTTTAATTGAATGCCCTAATTGATTTTCCACTTTTTGCTTATATTCTTTAAAAGCATCAAGTGCCTCAGATTTATGTGCCAAAAGATATAAATACATATATCTAGAGTAATCATCGATAAAGGTTATAAAACAATCATTTCCTCAATGTGTCTTTACTCTAAAAGGTCCACATAAATCTGTGTGAATAACCTCTAACAGGGTTATTGCCCTTGTTGTTTCCTTGGAAAAAACTTTTCTTGTCATTTTTCCTTATATACAAGCTTCACACTTGTTGAAAGTATTTCCCTCAAATCTAGGCAATAAGTCAAAGTTGGATAATTTCCTCAACTTTTTCAGACTTATATGTCCTAGGCGTTTATGCCACATATTCACATCAACCATAAAGGCACTCTCAATATAAGCAGAAGTTGTATCGATTTCATTATCACAAAGTTTGAACAGTCCTTGTTCTACATTAAATTTCCCAGAGAATAATATTCTCTCATGCTTTTCCATAGTCACCTTATTAGTAATAAACCTAACCTCAAAACCTTTCTTTACCAAGGAAGGGACCGAAACCAGATTGCGCCTTATAGATGGCACAATTAACACATCAGTAAATACAATTGGTTTGTCTTGTACATATATCCTGAAGGGCCCAATACCCAGAACATCCGAGAAGGTATTATTTTCCATATAGACTCGATGTTCCCTAGGTTTGTATTCCTTCAGATCCATTGCCCCTTCCTTTGTATTTGAGATGTATCGTATAGCTCCTGAATCTATCTACCAACCTGTCACTGAGCGGTCCAAATACAAGCATTATGAAATCACGCAGATTATGTTCTGCTTCTCCGACTGTCCACGTTGTGGGTTGTTTCCTTCACTTTTCTTGTTTCGATAATCCCTTTTGTAGTGTCCCATCTTTTTGCGGTTGAAACACTTGACCTGAGAAGCGGTTTCTTGCGATTTCTTAAAATTTTGACCGCATTTCTTGTTATTCTTGTCAAACTTCTTGTTTGGTTTTTTCTTCTAGTTGGTTTTGGAGCTAGACACTATCTCATCCTGTACCACTAGCAATTTTTCTTTCTTATTTTTTAGCATATGTTCTTACTCTATTGCTAGTTTTAAGGGCAACTCTGAAAGGTTAATTTGAGGCCCTAATCTTAGGGTAGTGGTGACTATGTTCCATGACTAGGGTAGGCTGTTTAGTATAGTTGATATCTGCATCGGTTCAGGGATGGCTAATTTTACTACAGTTAAGTCTCTAGTCATTATTAGCATGTGGTTTACATACTCTACTACATTGTCTTCTTCCTTCATTTTGAATGAGTTATACTTTTGTAGTAACAACTGCACATGCAATTTGGCAGTTGTATCATACTTAGCTGTTATTGAATCAAACAGTTCTTTAGTGGTCTCATATTCTTTGAAGACCCTGATCAAGTCATCCTCCATGTAGGTTAACATGATTGTCCTTGCTATGGTGTTGTCTTTTAGAAATGTTTTATACACTTCTACTTGTTGCTCACTTACGTCTGGAGGTGGTGGACTCAAAGTTTCCTTTAAGACATACTAACACCTTGAAGTGTTAGAGCCAGTGGGATTCTTCTCTTCTACATTTGGAAGTTAAGACCGTTCAACTTCTCAGTTTTTGTCAACTCAGACACACATATCTTAGAGCTCATTTTTATGTGTTTGGCAATAGTAACAATTAAACGGTCTAAAAAGGAAACAAATATAAAACAAAGAGCACACATAGCAAGAATCATGTTAGAACGATGCATAATATCAAACAAGTAGTCCAACGATAATTTCATGAGCTCTTTGGGACAAATTCAAAATTTTTCCTCAAGAGTTTCTACCTTGATACCCCTTAAATAATACCAAGGGTAAATCCATAATTTTATCTATTTGTCTCCTTTTTGTAATTTTTGAAAAAGCCTAAGGATAAACTAGTAAAATTACTCTTTGGTATTTCTCGAAGAATCTATAATTTTTCAAAAGTACAAGGATAAATTTGTCTTTTAACTAGATGGCAGAACTGAAATTATCTAAATCGGGAAGGGCATAAAGGTAAAGTTATTGCCCAGTATTTCATAATTTTCATAAACCGCCAGAGGGTAAAACAAACATTTTGCTCAGTAAGGACAAAATCATCTTTTTATCAAAAAATATCTCGATAAATTGGTGATCTTGCCGAATGGCAAAATTGTAAATAAGAAAAATTGATCGGGGCAAAATAAACTTTTTAGTCCGCTACCCGAGGCGGTTTCGGGAAACCTCCGGTTTTCTAAAACTGTGGGTTTTTTTTTACTACTTAATGAAGAGAGAGAGAGGCGTCTGAGCGCCGACTGCTGGTGTTTTTCCTTTGGGTTTTTTCGGTGGGGATTTACAACGGGAGGAGAGAGAGATCTGTGGCAGTGGCGGCCGTTCTCGGCTTCCTTCTTTCTATCCGCCTGGCTTTGGGCTGACCTAGCGGCTTTCTGCCTTCTGGCTCCCTGGTCGCGAGTGGCTTTGTGTCGACCTTGAGACTTTCTGCCTTCTGGTCGCGGGTGGCTTTATGCCAACTTTGTGGCTTTCTGCCTTCTGGTTGCCTGGTCGTGGGTGGCTTTGTGCCGACCTTGCGGCTTTATGTCTTTTGGATGTTTGGTCGTGGGTGGCTTCATACCGACCTTACGGCTTTCTACCTTCTGGCTTTCCTCCTTTTCTGTGTTTGCTTTATTTTTCCTCTTTCTTTCTCTCTCTTTTTTTTTCTCAAACCTTCTATTTACTTGTATGTATGATTTTGCATGGTCAAGAACCTTACCCTCATACTAGATATTGGGAAATATGAACTTTCGACGACCGCATGATGCTGGATTGAACCTGTCGATGGTGCTTGTTCGTCGATTTTCGTACAACGGAATTTGAGGTTCCCACACAGGCGTTTTACGGGAGAGGATCCAGTATTTTCTGTCTTCTTTAATTTTTCCACACTTATTTGTTCGGTATCGACTGCCTTTTATAGGCACCTCGCTCCCCCTGTTTGCCGGTTTTCGTGCAGCGGAATTTGAGGTTCTCACACAGGGGTTTTCCGGGAGAAGATCTACACACTAGTATTTTTTGTCTTCTTTAATTTTTCCACACTAAGACACCTCGCTACCCCTCTTCTCGGATTTCCCTCTTATGGCTTCCCTCGTCCGGAGCATTATTGGGGACGTTATCAGAGATCTTGGTAACGTCCACCGTTATCGTTATGATCTTTCCTGGATGGCCCCGTTACCTTATCAGAGAATGGCCAGATCTTATCACTTACCGCTTTCATGTCACACGTAGGCATAAAAGACCGTAGCATTCTGACGAATCCGATTTGGGCTTGCCGTTGAGAGGGGGAGAAACGGCATAGGGTGCAGCTGCGGTAGTGGTCTGTGTGCTTCCACTTGGCTACCAATGCCACACCGAACCAAACCCGGAAAAGAAAAGAAACTGCTAAGCGACCAAACTGTAGAATTCTACTCCCATACTCCCCACCATTAGAAAACCACTACCAACACGCACACACACACGGAGAGAGAGAGAGAGAGAGAGAGAGAGAGAGAAACCTGGGTGCTGGAGCAGCAGAACAGACCAACTTGAGAGCACGGTGGTGTTCATGGGACTTGAACTGTAAGGCATGATGATGAGGTGACAAAACGAACGATGGTGATTTTGTGTACACCTTACAAGGAAGAAGTGAGGAGCCACGGCCGTTGATGTTGAAAGATGGTGATGAACAGAGGTAGCCATGGCATGACAACTCGACCACCGCCATCATCATACAACTGCAGAGATTCACACGTTCTCAACTGTTCACAGCGTCGACAGTGTGCACTCGATCGAGAATTTTTATGCATAACGAAAAAATATATCATTGCTCCCTCTCTCTTGAAAAAAAAAACAATAATCACAATCATTAATATATATATATATGTATATATATGTTTAATTTTATTCTTTCACAAATAAATTGTATAAATGCAATATCAAGCATGTTTAATATTAGAAAAGTATCGGCACAACACAATTTAAGTTTATAAACATGGTTAGGTTCTTAGGGCGAGGTGAGACATACACTTCACCCAAAATCTAGAAAAGAATACGTCTGTTGAGCCTATGGGTCTAGGTTCTCTAGCTTGAATAAAGTCCTTGAGTCCTCAAGAATGTGAAATATCTCTCACTCAAAATACAAGTGTGCCTCACCTAAAAAAAATCATGTGTCAACCACTGATTAAGTTTCATGTTAACCAGTGGTGGATCTACGTGAAGGCCGGGAGGCGGCCTCCTGCTCTTGAAATCTTATGATTTCAATATAAAAGATATATTTTACAAATACAAACTTAAAATCGCCCCCCAACACAATGAAATACATACTTCATCGCTCCCCTAGATCTGCCACTGATGTTAGCGATGACGGATATGGCCCTCCTCAGTTGTTCAATATAACCAACCTGAACATAGTTTCGGTTCAAACCAACAAAGTGGAACTGGTTCACCTTGATAAAAAAAGACGAAACTTTCAGAATGTGCATTGATAACAGAGGTGTTAACAAAATTACTATTAAATATAGGTACTCCATACCCCAGTAGGATGATATGTTGGATGAGCTACATGGAGCTTGATTATTCTCCAAAATTGATTTGAGAAGCAGATACCAGATATAAGGATGAAGGAGGGGGACAAATGAAAGACAACTTTCAAAACCAAGGTTGGGCTATTTGAACAGCTACTTATACCCTTTGCATGTCTCTACCATTTAAAAATGGAGATCAAGAAGCATATCATCTTACATCACCACAACTGAGTTCACCATCAATCACAACTGTTGGTAATCGTTTGGAACCTGTAATAGTAGGAAACTATGGGATCCTCGAGGCTGATGCAAAGTATATAGGTGCTAGTTGGACTAGTTTAAAAATTAGCTTATGACACCATCACCAGATGCTTAAATGTTACAATCCTTGTATGCAACTACTGAAGATCATTAGGGCATCAAATATGTAACAGAAAACTGAAAAATACCATGGAATCAAGTTTTAATCGGCTCACATCTCAAGAACCAGATATGTATATATTCTGTCCTATAATCTTTAAAAAATGAGATGAACATTTAATTACTTATAAGAGTGGCTTATCACACACAAATTAATTACTTTATTTGTAGAAAAAAAGATAGAGCGTGTTGTAAAGATTGTAAGGTAATTATAGGAGAAAGCTTAACCACACAACATCGACTTTTAGTTATGGATTTATAAATAAAAAAATTGACAAAGAAGAAAAGAGTGCATCGAGCTATTTGGATTAAATGGTGGAACCTCAAAAGCGAGAAAGAAGATATATTTAAACAAAAAGTACTTCAAGGAGATGCTTGGAATTATGTTGGTACACCTTATGATATGTGGAACAATATGGCTATACATATTAGAAAAGTGGCAAAAGATGTGTTAGGTGAATCTAAGGGAGGTGTACCGGCACAAAAAGAAACTTGGTGGTGGTAAAATCAAGGCAAAGAGGGTATGTTACAAACGACATTATGCTAAGAAAACTAGTGAAATCTTAAAAGCTTATAAGAAAATAAAGAAGAAAGTGAAAAAGGTCGTCAGTGAGGCAAAAGCTAAAATTTGAGAGGATTTATATAAAAAAATCAACTCAAAAGAGGGTGAAAGAGGTATTTTTAGGATAGCTAGGGCTAGAGATAAGAAAACTAAAGATCTTAATTTTGTTAGATATATCAAAGACGAGGATGAAAAAATTCTAGTGGCAAATGAAGATATAAGAAATAGATGAAAAAACTATTTTTATAAGCCTTTTAATGAAAATAAAGATGTTAATATTAGCTTAGGAGAGTTAGCCAAATCAGAAAAGTATATAAACCATAATTTTTAATGACGTATGTAAAAGAATGAAGTCAAAGAGAGTCTTAAACATGCGAAGGGTGGTAAATCAGTAGGGCCAGACAATATTCCTATAGAAGTTTGGAAAATCATAGGAGAAATAGGAATCACTTGGCTCACAAGATACCTGAGAAATGAAGAGTGAGTACACTTATACCCATATATAAGAACAAGGGAGACATTTAGAATTGTGCTAACTATCGAGGTATCAAGTTAATGATCCATACTATAAAATTGTGGGAAAGAATTATCGAATGTAGATTAAGATAAGTATTGCGTACAATAAAGAACCAAATTGGATTCATGCTAGATAGATATACTATTGAAGCGATTCACCTTTTGAGACGTCTTATGGAATATTTTAGAACAAAAAAAAAAGGCCTTCACATGATATTTATTGATCTAGAAAAAGCATATGATAGGGTACCGAGGGAGGTTCTTTGGAGATCCTTGGAAAAAAGAGGTATCCCATTGACATACTTTAACCTTATAGGAGACATGTACAATAGTGCAAAAACATGTCTTAGGACTTATGAAGGAATGACAGGCTTCTTTGAAGTTAATATTGGGTTACATCAATGATCAACTTTAAGTCCATACTTATTTATAATGGTGATTGATGAGTTAACAAAACATATTCAAGATGACATAGAAATTAAAATTGGCACACATTGCATCTCCCAAAAGGAAAGTTTTAAATACTTAGGGTCAATTTTTCAGAGTGATGGAAGAATTGATGGAGATGTTACGCATAGAATTAATACTAGTTGGTTAAAATGGAGAGGAGCATCATGTATTCTTTGTGATAAAAAGATATCATTAAAGTTAAAAGGTAAATATTATAGAGCAACAATTAGACCTGCCATGTTTTATGGTTCTGAGTGTTAGACAGTTAATCATCAATATGTACAAAAGATGTCTGTGACAGAAATGAAGATGTTGAGATGGATAAGTGGTCATACAAGAAAGACTGTATACATAATGAGGTTATTAGAAACAAGTTAGGAGTGGTACCAATAGAGAATAAAATGAGAGAATATCGTTTAAGATGGTTTGGATATATAGAAAGAAAATCAAAAGAAAAACCTGTAAGAAGGTAGAAAAAACTAAAATTTGAAAGTATTAAAAGAGGTAGAGGAGGACCACAAAAAGTATTGGAAAGAAACAATAAAGAATGATCTAGCTTATTGTGAGTTAATGGCTAACATGGCACATGATAGGGCTTTGTAGAAACAAAGAATCCATGTAGCTGGCCCCGTCTAGTATGGGAAAAGGCTTAGTTGTTGTTGTATTTAAATCCTATCTTTTGGTTTTGTTAGAGATTTTGTAGGAATCAAATCTGGTTGTTTTTTATTTTTAAAGGGATGGATCCCATCTATAAATAGGCCTCCCATTATATCAATCTCTCATCTCTCCAATATAAATCTCTCTCATCCATGAAGCATCAATAATATCTCTTTCATTTCTCTATTATATCCATCTCTCTCTCATTATCAAGCAACAATAATATTGCCAAGGAATTGAGCAAGTAAGGTTATCCTACTTCTCTCTTCCTTTTTTTGGTGTGTTGCATGCCAACCTTGAGAGACTGCAAGAAATTCACTCAACCTTAAGTATGCTCAAATAATGAGAAATCAACTAAAGGATATATATCCATTAAACTCTATGAATTTTTGTTGATCCTTCCCAAATATATCTATATCATATACTCCCTCTTCTAATTCTATGATTATAGACTATATCATCTCATCTCCCATTTCTTCGATGGATTGATTGCATCTAGCTCAACTCAAGAAGCCATAAGAGGAAAGTAGTTGCCCATTTACATTCGATGACATGAGTATATAATCACTCTTATGAAAGACTAATCACCCACAAGTTTATGTTGGAGAGGGTATTAGGATATGATCACATATATTTCCCAAGTGAACAGTCCTCTTAGACAGACGCCCTAGGGATATCTATGTGGATGAGTTCCTCTCCAAACGAACATAAATTAACAATAAAATTCTTTAAGTGATCATTAACATTCTAACTGGATGCATCATTATCTTTTATAAAAAAAACCCGTAAATTTCAGCATCATACATAAACCTATTGTGTTATCGAATTTTTTTCGAATCCATTTCCAAATGAAATACTGCCAAAATTTTTCCTTAAGTGACATACATATAGAAAAATGTCTGTTAAAATCTTTATGAACTTTGGATGTGTATAAGGTTCAACAAAAAAATCAAAGATTAGACTCAACCCAGACCAAACCTACTTGTGACAGAAGCCCCACGACCCTTGTTTGGTAAATCTAATGTAACTGAGTCTGTAATTACCCAAATCTTCAAGGACAGTGTCATCGGAAAGCTAACATTGATAACTTTCTATAATGGTAAATCCCATGAAAATAGGAGACCTACAAACATATTTATAGGTATTTTACTGGGACCTTGAGTTTCAGTCATAGGCATTGTCCAAATTCGAGAATAGCATTCGGTTGAAAAAAAATTCTTGATTTTTATCTGATCACCAAATGATAAAAAAATATATAAAAAAATTATAATAAAACCTTATACCAAACACTTGGTTGGATAAAATTTTCAGGATTTTTGGACTCCAAAAGTACCTCAATAAAATTCAAACTTTCACTCTAGAAAACATAATCAATTCTATATGAACCTAGTGTTGCTAAGTGAAACTAATGCGTTTTAGAAAAGGCTACATTGAATCAAAATTATTTTAAGAAAACTTTGGACTTCAAAATAACTCCCCCTAAGCATCTAGGCTAACCCTTGAGTGTTGGTTTAAGAAGGCCTACATCGATAAAAACCTACTTTCCCATATTCGCCTAAGACGTCAAAGTCATACTTAAAACCTTTACAAGTTTAAATAAACATGTTGGCATGCTCGCACACATTTTTGCAAGCAAGGTTTTAAGTCCATATAAGGCCAAAAATTTTATTTACAAAATAATTGACACACCCGGTGGGACGTAGGTCTTAGAGGAGTCATTTAGATCCCGTTGAGTTCTTACAAAACAAGTCTATTTCTAAACCTTTTTCTAAACTCTTTGCAAAACTTGTCTATAGGTCCAAAACCTCCAAATATACATTCAAAACTTCCAAGCATACATCATGTCGAGTTTGAAAGGTTCATCCAAAGAAGCGTCGAGCAAGGCCTCTTCAAGTTCTACAAGTCGGTTTTCAAAAATAACTCAAAAGTCCTTCAAATCACTTTCTCAAACCAAACCCGGGATGATAAGATCACCTCTCTAAAAAGAGAGTTGAGAGAATTAAGAATTGAAAGAGACATTGTCACCATAAGACAAGAGGCCAATGCAGTCGAGTCATGTTCTTTTCATGGAAAATAACTTTGGGTCCGTATGAATACAAACCATGTCTAGAGAATCAAACAGATTTCCATATTCGAGAAAGGGGAGCCAAACCTTGAGTCTTTCACCCTCAAAGATAGGAGGGTCATACAATAATTGTTAAAAGGTCAATCAAAATAAAAGAGGGTATACTCACTATCGAATTTCTTACCATCCGATTATCAAACCGATAGTGAGGATGAAATATCAAGCGTTCACTTATATGATGGTAATGGAGATCCTAGATCCCATTTGCAACTCTTTTTTAAAAAGGCTTATAAGAAAAGGACCCATCAAAATGGGTCTATTGGTTCCCCCACTCCCTCAAGGGGAATGTGTTCAAATGGTTGGTCTCATATGATTTGAAGAGTTTTTCAATTACTACATGCAAAGATTCTTACACAATGTTGACGTTACCCCAACTCTCAACTATTTTAGAGATGCTAAGCAAGCTCACAATGAAGATGCCTATAGTTTTATTGTGAGATGGAGATCTTTGATCAAGCAAGTTAAAGAGCTCATATACGAGGGTTTTGTAGTAATGTTCATTTTAAGAAACTTCAAACCTGATTTGAAAGACCTCCTCTCTCTTCATGAAATTAGCATATTTGAAAAGCTCATCAAAAAGTTATTTCTTTTTTAATCAAACATAAAAAAGGAGGTGTACGTTGACCTTTTGAAAGCTAAGGGCCTCTCTTCAAGACCAAAGCCCACGGTCTATGGATCGTCTACCCCAGATGGAAGGGTGAAATCTCAAAAGATAACGAGTGTTAGGGTTGAGCCTTCTCCATCTAACCCCAATAAACCTTATTTTCCCAAGTCCAAACCATCCATTGCTAAAGACCAGAAAAGTGAGAAAAAATATGAAAGAACAAAAGGAGATTACACACATCTAGGACAACCACTTATGGAGGTCCTAAATATTCTTTTGTACCAAGGATTGTTGAACTTACTGCCAGTTTCCAAAGGGACAACCCCTAAGGAACAGTTTCTCAATGAGTTTTATAAGTATCATAGGCTAAAAGGCCATGATACAAATGATTACTTTTCTTTGAAAAATAAATAGAAGACTTGATTGAGCAATGCATGCTCTATGTCTTCGAGGAGCCAGAGCCTTCACAAGCTATTTTCGAGGAGTCCTTCCCTAAACACGCAAACATGGATGAAAGCTCGAAAGAGGTACATTTCTTCCTTAAAAATTCTCAAAAAATGCTCTCATACTTGTTGTGATTATGCATTGCATACTGGTCACTCTACTTGCCACACACTACACGGTTCACCCATAATATTAAAAAAAGTCAAGCAATTAGTGATCGGAGAGCGCTTAGTGTCTCGCCTCCAGCTAGAGCCTTGATAGTCATTCATGGTGTGCCAAAATCTCTACACCAACATAGAGCCCAATTAGGACTGAGCCACTAAGAAAGTGTCAAAGAGGTTACTAGGTCTAAAAGAATCTACAAACCTTCGCACTTGGGGAACGAATCAAGCAAGGAGCAGTGCATTTTGGATCCATTTTTATTTGCTAGAACTTTATTATTTAATCCCTCATTGAGCTATTGTAAGAGAGGACATCCATTGAATAAAGATTCTACCTTTGGAGAGCAAAGATTTCTTCTTCTTCTTATATACCAACAACTAAGTCTTTTCCCATACTATAAAGATTAGGTATATATAAAAGGTGCATAATTCTTTGTGATCTTCATATAGCCCGTAATCCTTTGTATTTATTAATATGCAATATAAGTACCTAAGTTCATGTTGTTCCCTCATATTAATTATTTAATATATAATACAATGGTCATAGACTTCCCATCATCATCAGATCATGATGTATAATATAAAGGACATATAACCATGAATATAAATTGAAGTGACCTGGAGATGATGGTTTGGTCTTGCTTGGTTTGGTTTGGTTTATTTCTGTTTTACATATCAATTGCATTGAGGATCATTTAACTGCATCAAGATATGACCAAAATGGATCTAGATTCAGTTTTTTGGCCATTTTGAGGTTGTTTGAAGTCTGATTTCGATGTTGTTTGAATTGTTGAGCCCATAATTAAAACTAGAATATTAATGTTATGTTTTTATCATGACTTAGGAACTATATTGGGGTGAGTTCAATAAGGTAAGTATCATGAGATTTGGATCCATATAGAAGCAATGGGTAGGTAAATGTGTTCTCTATTTACATGCATGCTAGAGATAGTTTTGGTTGCTTTAAATAATGCATGCGATCATGAATTGCTTTGTAAATTATTTGAAATGATTATATAAATGTTTGTATATTGGGTGTAGTTGAAAATAATGTTTATTACTTGTGTTGATGCACCATGAGTGTGCTTGTGTACAAGCAAAATATTATTTGGTATGAATCTACCTTGCTCTGTAATAGTATGGGATATTGTTGGGTGATAAATGGTATGGCCCTACTTGTGTTCTATCCAAATATTGTTGCCCTATAGACTTGAGGTACTAGACCAAACAAGTGAGTGAGATGGTCGTCAATATCTTAGACCCAATGTTCTTTGGGTGCCATTAGAGATGATGCGACCAGACAACATGAGGGTTCAAGAAACTCCTATGATGTGACTGATAGTTGGACACAATAATGCACTTGATATTGCAACTAAATCTGCATTACTAGTGTGTGCTTGATTACATACATGTTTGTAGTGATGATATTGATTTGTTTTGCGATAGAGATTTCTATGTTATATTATGTATAATTTAAAAATACATGTCTTTATTGTGTATGCACAATGGAGAAATCACATACACCTATGAAGCACATCTGTTGGTGTTCATATTTTATTTAATACTATTACATGGCGTAGTCAACTAAGACACTAAGGAGATCTGGAGACTTAGAGGATAGGTACGTCATATCCCCATTATGATATGGTAGGATTTGATAGCCTATAAATAGTTTGACTTTTCTTGTTGTTGAATTGTTCTCTTCTAATCATACCACCATATGCTTGGATTCTGATTTATATATTAATAAATGAATATAAATTGGATCTTCGATGCTATTAGTTTATGCCATCATTAAATTGTGAAACGGTCCATAAAATTCAGTCACGTGACATAGACAGGACCTATTCCATGCTTGATAAGTTCGGTGGGGTGTGACAGATTATCTCCAAAAATATAGAGTTTTTTGGGGATGTGCATGGAGGAGCAGTTTTTGTAATCTATATAAATCCTTATCTTTTTATTCCTCTTAGTCATGGGAACTAACTTTGTCTAAAAACCAGGCTGCATACTTGCTTGTTCGAATTAATTTAGGATAGACAATCCATTGAGGTTTTTGCTTTATTACAACCATAACCTTAGGTTTAAACCTTTCCTCCAGATGGTAGTGGGGCTTGGCTCCCGATTTGAGAGGTACATTGAATTCATTTAGGGGACAATACAACTTGGGCAGCTAATGACATTACCAAATGGAGCAATCTTTATACTCGTTAAACATCAATAAAGGGGTCTTGTGTGGTAAAATTGGATTCACTATGATTTGCACAATTAAACGCTATGTCATCCCGCCTCAGGTGGGTGCATAGGATGTTGAATGGGATGTTCAAATTGCATCTCAAGTTTGATTGGATTAGACAACTTTATCCTTACCTTAGCTTCAAATGCCATGAGCCAAAGAAAAAATATGTTGGCGACCTCTTGATTACTATCCATAGGTTACTACCCAGGTATTGGTCGTAATTCAGCCCCAGTGCCAAATTCAGAACCATGAGCAACAAGTTGACATGAATGGATTTCATTTTTGACTAAAAATTTTCAATGTGACAATAAGACTTTATAAGTATTGGAAAAACATTTATTACAATTAAAATATTTGAAGTTTAAATTTTAAAACAAAGCAAATTTGAGGAGTCAAGAAAAATTATTTTGGATTACATCAGAAATTTTAAGTGGTTGATTTATCAAAATTTCCTATTTCAGAGAGGTTAAAATAATTTAAAAGTTTTGAAAGAATTTTCGGTAGGATGATTTTCAAAAATACCAAAATATATTTGGTGAAGGTTATCGGTGCAATCATGTTGTGGCATTAATAACAACGTACTTAAGTGATAATTATACTCATTAGTAGCACATGTAATAGTTGTAACTCATGAACATTTTCTTGCCATATTATGGAATTAAGAGCCACTTACTTAAGTAATAATTGTGTTCATTAATAACATATATAATGGCTATAATAAATTAGCATTTTCAGCCATGTTTGTGGCATTAAGAGCCACTTATTTAAGTTAAAAGGCAAAGAAAAGTATCATCTTTTGGAAATGATTTTTATACTTATCTTGTTGAAAATGATCCTTTGTCGTTTTAAAAGCTATTTTATCTTGATACTCAATTTTGGAAAGAAGCTATTAAAATCGAAATTGATTCTATTTCAAAATGCAACACTTGGACTTTAGTTGACTTACCTCACTGGAACAAAACCTATTGGTTGCAAATGGATTTTTAAAAGAAAATATAATCTGATGGTTCGATTGAAAAATACAAAGCTAGATTAGTAGCAAAAGGTTTTACTCAAAACAAAATATTGATTATTTTGATACCTTTGCTCTGTGACCGAATTTCTTCAATTCGGTTTTGATAGCCTTGCTTCAATTTACAAACTTGTTATTCACCAAATGGATGTTAAATTGAAAATATCTTAAAAAATAATTATTTTGATTGTTATCTTATCTCTTGTCTATTTGATATAAACATTAGGTTCTACCAAACAAAGGATGTCTCGTGGCACAATTAGAGTATGCTAAAATTATTGAATACTTAATATGACATGTACTTGACCTAGCATTGCATATGCAGTAGGCTTATTGAGCTAATATGCAAGCAATCCAAGTAAGTACCAATGATATGGTGTTGATCGAGTATTAAAATACTTAAAAGGAATAATCAATTATAGCTTAGCTTATAGTGGAAGTCATCTAATTTTAAAAAGATATTCAGATGTTAGTTGGGTTAGCTACTCTAGAGATTATACCTCTACAAATGGTTGGATCTTTACTATTGGAGGGGGTGTCCTAAGCCCCTTTTTTTCTATCCTTTATCTTATCATGTCTCGATGATCTTCCTTTTTCACGGTAATTTTGTATGGCTCTTCTTTACTTTTCTTGATTTGTGTTGATATGTGGGTTGGATATACATTTGATAAACCTTTGGAATCAACCCCTAAGCTCAACCATTTTCAATTTGCATAAGTCAGCCAATCCTTGTCCCAAGGTTGCATTTGATCCAAACGAATCCTTGATTTGATTTAATAACCAACTCGAGTTGCTTTGATGTTGACCCATTTAATTTGATTTGTTGATGAAGATGTGCTTTTGATTTTGTCCTCTCCTTTGCTTCTAGGCTTGAGCTCGATCTTGGATTGAATTGGGCCCCACCTGTTCGCCTAATTTGATAAAATCATTTGGGCTTTTTTTAACTTTAATTTAAAACCTTTAATTTGAAACATTTTTAAAAGATTTGAACTTTTCATTTAAAAAGATTTTAAATCGTTTGAATTTTCGAAATTGGGAGTGTTAGGAAAATTTTTGATTTAGGGTGTTTACAAGGAATATTATTTAGCATCTCTCTAGAGCCTTCCATGATTTAGGGATGGTTCTTGCTTGATCCAAATGGGTTTCATGCAGTAAGAAGTAAGCGAGGGCCACTACATTTTTGCCCAAATGTAGTGAATCAATTGCAGAGAGGGTTCCCACATCATGGACGGGTGTAGGTAAAGAAGTTAGTCCCGCTATATTGCCGCCCGAATGTAGTGAAAAATTTTCAGAGAGGGTCTCCGCATTTTGATTATGGATGAATACGGGGGGTAAGGAAGCTAGTCCTAGATAACAAGATTCGTATTGGTTCTTGGAATATCGGAACATTATCGGGTAAGCTAATGGAGGTGGTAGATACTATGATTCAGAGAAAGATTCATATTCTATGTTTACAAGAGACAAAATGGGTTGGAGAAAAAGCAAAAGAGATAGAGGATACAAGTTTTAAATTATGGTACTCAGGTAAAGAAAAGGCCCGAAACGGAGTTGGTATTATCATAAATAAAGATTTAAAGGAGGGTGTAGTAGACATACAACGATATGGTGACCAAATCATGAAGTTGAAATTAGTGTTAGGAGCAGAGGTTTTGAATATAGTTTGTGCTTACGCACCCCAAGGAGGACTAGAAGATAGTATAAAGACAGTTTTTTGGGAAGAGTTAGATAAGGTGTTTCAAAAGATTCTACAAAGGGAGATGATTTGTTTAGGAGGAGATTTAAATGGACATATCGGTAAAGAGGCATTAGGATATCAAGGGATTCATGAAAACTTTGGTTTTGAGGATATAAACGAGGAAGGTAGGGAGATTATAAATTTTGCTATGTCATTTGATCTCTTTATAGTCAATACAATCTTCAAAAAATGAGATGAACATTTAATTACTTATAAGAGTGGCTTATCACAAACACAAATTGATTATTTTATTTGTAGAAAAAAAGATAGAGCTTGTTGTAAAAATTGTAAGGTAATTCCAAGAGAAAGCTTATGGATTTACAAATAAAAAAATAGACAAAGAAGAAAAGAGTGCATCGAGCTATTCAAACTAAATGGTGAAACCTCAAAAGTGAGAAAGAAGATATATTTAAACAGAAACTCCTTCAAGAAGATGTTTGGAATTATGTTGGCACACCCTCTGATATGTGGAACAATATGGCTATACATATTAGGAAAGTGGCAAAAGATGTGTTAGGGGTATCTAAGGGAGGTGTACCGGCACAACAAGAAGCTTGGTGGTGGAGTAAAGTAGTAAAGGCAAAGAGGGCATGTTACAAATTACATTATGCTAAGAAAACTAGTGAAACTTTAGAAGCTTATACGAAAGCAAAGAATGAAGCAAAAAAGGCCGTTAGTGAAGCAAAAGCTAAGATTTGGGAGGACTTATATAAAAAACTCAACTCAAAAGAGGGTGAAAGAGATATTTTTAGGATAACTAGGGCTAGAGATAAGAAAACTAAAGATCTTAATTATGTTAGATACATAAAAGACGAGGATGAAAAAATTCTAGTGGCAAATGATGATATAAGAAATAAATGAAAAAACTATTTTTATAGTCTTTTTAATGAAAATAAAGATGTTAGTATTAGTTTAGGAGATTTAGCCAAGTCAGAAAAGTATATAACCACAATTTCTACCGATGTATTCAAAAGAATGAACTCAAAGAGGCTCTTAAACATATGAAGAGTGGTAAATCGATAGGACCAGATAATATTCCTATAGAAGTTTGGAAAATACTAGGAGAAATAGGAATCACTTGGCTCACAAGACTATTTAATGAAATATGAAAAAACCAAAAGATGCCCGAGGAATGGAGAGCAAGTACACTTATACCCGTATATAAGAACAAGGGAGACATTCAAAATTATACGAATTATCGAGGTATCAAGTTAATGAGTCATACTATGAAATTATGGGAAAGAATTATTGAACGTAGGTTAAGACAAGTATCAAGTACAACAGAGAACCAATTTGAATTTATGCCAGGCAGATCTACTATTGAAGCGATTCACCTTTTGAGACATCTTATGGAACATTTTAGAGCAAAAAAGAAAGATCTTTACATGATATTTATTGATCTAGAAAAAGCTTATGATAGGGTACCGAGGGAGGTTCTTTGGAGAACTTTAGAAAAAAGAGGTATCCCATTGACATATATTAACCTTATAAGAGACATGTATGATGGTGCAAAAACATGTGTGAGGACTCATGAAGGAACGACATACTTCTTTGAAGTTAATATTGGGTTACATCAAGGATCAATTTTAAGTCCATACTTATTTATAATGGTGATGAATGAGTTAACAAAACATATTCAAGATGAAGTACCTTGGTGTATGTTATTTGCATATGACATTGTATTAGTGGAGGAGTTTAAGGAAAAAGTTAATTGAAAATTGGAACTATGGAGAGAAACATTAGAAAGCAAAGGCCTCTGACTTAGTAGAACAAAGACAGAATATATGGAATGTAAGTTTGTTCATTTGGCTACTTCAGAGAACATAGAAATTAAAATTGGCACACATTGCATTCCCCAAAAGAAAAGTTTTAAATACCTATGGTCAATTTTTCAAAGTGTGGAGATGTTACACATAGAATTAATGCTGGTTGGTTAAAATGGAGAGGAGCATCAGGTATTCTTTGTGATATGAAGATACCATTAAAATTAAAAGGTAAATATTATAGAGCAGCAATTAGGCCTGCCATGTTTTATGGTTCTGAGTGTTGGGTAGTTAATCATCAATATGTAAAAAAGATGTCTGTGATAGAAATGAAGATGTTGAGATGGATGAGTGGTCATACAAGAAAAAACCGTATACATAATGAGGTTATTAGAAACAAATTAGGAGTGACACCAATAGAGGATAAAATGAGAGAACATCATTTAAGATGGTTTGGACATATAGAAAGAAGATCAAAAGAAGAACCTGTAAGAAGGTTAGAAAAACTAAATTTGAAAAGTATTAAAAGGGGTAGTGGACGACCACAAAAGTGTTGGAAAGAAACAATAAAGAATGATCTAGCTTATTGGGAGTTAACTGCTAACATGGCACACGATAGGGATATGTGGAAACAAAGAATCCATGTAGCCGACCCCGTCTAGTATGGGAAAAGGCTTAGTTGTTGTTGTTGTTGTTTGTCTTTTTGTTTCTTACTTTCAATCATTTGACGTATGAGTCCATTTGAGTTTCTTCTTGTTGTTATTTTTTATCACCCCATCAATGCATTCAAATAAGAAAATAGGATCTTGGTTCACTCTCATGAGTCTATGAGTCGTCATAAAAGGAAAGTAGATGATTAAGACTTCGTTTGGACATCCTTTCCTATAAGTTGGAAGTTTATAAATTTGTTCTTTGAATCAAGTTGGTAAAACAAAAATTTATGCGAAATCCAAACCCAGTTTCTGCTAGGATTTTTTCATATCGACATGATGATTCCCAGAAAATATATAGAGAGATGATAGGAGAAGAGAAGGGCTTTCCTACCAATGGATGGCGAGAGTCGATCCGTCGGAAGAGAGATGATAGGGGAAGAGGAGGGAGGGATTCCCTGTCAATGGCTGGTGAAACCCGATTCGCCGAGAGAGAGATAGAGGGAGAGGGGAAAATAAGGGCTTCCCTGCCAATGGCTAACGAGAGCCGATTTGTTGGAAGAGAAAGAGAGAATATCGTGAAAGTAGAAGGGAAGGGATCAACGATTCCGTCTGCTTTAATTTTTGTTAGTATTTTTGGAGATAGTTTTCAGTTACTGCCGAAATTGTTTGTAACATTTTCGAAATTGAGACTCAAGACTGTCGAAAAAATACCAATTGGTTGAGGAAACCATTGAAAATATGAGTAACACCATCGACAAAGTTCGCAGAGATTTATTCCTATAGCTACTTTTGCATTTCCAAAGGTTTAAACCTCAGAATTGTAGTCTGATATATTTTGCTTGTTGGAAACCGGAATTGTTTCACTATTGGTCACAAAAAAGTATATTTTGTACTTGTGAATACGTGCATCATGGCCATGCTCTACATTTGATTTTTAAAATAAGTAGTTTGACAAGTGTATCACCCAAACTCAACATGGATACATCTAGTATGGATGTACATTTCTAGGGGCTACAAAAACTGAACATAAGGCACCAATTCAAGAACTATATTGGGCTATATCGAACATTAGCTTTTGCAGAATTAGTACTCATGAGAATTAAACCCCCGACTTCATCATTTCCAGTACCACCCTTGTGCCTTGCAGCAATGCTCTTGAGACACTAATTTACAAATGAAGGACAATGGAAATCGCTAAAATTGTTAAAAGCCAAACTAATTCACAAGTCACATGAACATATAAGTACATTAATAAATTAATAAAAGTATCCTCTAAGGCAGCAAGGAAACTAAGTTTGGTAGTTTATTACATTGGGTAACAACACAATGATATCTTTTACCTGGTCAGAGGTTAAATCACAGGTTGAAGGTCATGAGTTCAATGTTTAGGAGTGCATTTCCAAGCTTCGGCCTCTCCATTATACCAAAAGGGAAAACTGAAGTGGATGGCAGAGACAATAGACAACAGAGATGACCAATCAATTAGTAATCAAAATGAGGAAGGATTGATGATTTTTCACTAATAATTACTAATTTGATCGGTCATCTCTATTGTCCATTGTCTCTGTCATCTCTACTTTGATGTCCTCTCCATTTGCATGTTGTTGTTTCCTATTGGTATAAAATTTATGTTATGCGACAGTGCCATGAAATATACTGGAAGCTCTCAATCTCGGTGGCTTTCACTTTGTGCACTGGTTAGCATTCATGAGTTATACAGTATCATAGTAGCCTTCTGCTTTTCAATTTTTTGTTCACATTTTCATTCATAAACTCCTTTTTGTTCTAGTTTTCATTATACGTGTTCAAATTTCATACAAGGCCACTACCTCGGGTCGGTACATAACGTGGGGTCAATTGGCATGTCATGATCAATGTGGTGGCTAAAACAGTAGCATAAAAGCAAAAGTAGGGGGTTACTAGGAATCACATTCAAGAAGATGAGTACATGTCCTGCCATTTTGTTAAGTCTATAAATAAAACTTATAATCAGGGAAGAAGGCATTGAAAATCAATCATGTTCTTTGTGCCTTTACCTTTTCTAGGAGTAGCAGTAACATAATCTTTTCGATATCTTCTCTAACACACTGAGTGATTTACCTTCCCAAGTAACCCTATCGGCAATTGGGATACACACAACTGAATTCTTGGGATCTCATTTCATTGCTTGAAGTCTTGTCTATTCCCTTCCTCCAAAAGAACGAGTTCACTGTTATTGCAAAGGAACATGCCAACTGACCCCTTTCATCCTATTCCACTTTGTTTTCTGTTATTCGAGTTGAGTCATCACTTGTGACGATAATATATATATATATATATATATATATATATATATATATATATATATATATATATATATATATATATATATATGATATATAACCTCCCCATGTTAATCTAGAAACAAATGTTGGTCAACTTATCGAGCATGCACAAGCGTATAAAGAGAACATCTAGGTCCACTAATTCACGATCACATTGTATGGTATTGGATTGGATTAAAGCATGAGGTTTAAACATGATTCAAACCCAAAAAGATGTACTCCTGGAATTGTTAAACTCAGTGTACTTGAGCATACGATTTACCCTGAAAACCAAATAGCAACAGGTACATGTGACCGGAAGCAGGTTTACCAGGATAGCAGGAGCCAATCACTCTATATTATTTATATATACAACCACACACACACACACTACCCAGGTTTGGCAGGTGGGGCTACCTTGCAAGATTTGCTTGGCGGGTCGACCCGCTCCATTGCCATCCCTGACTGGACCCGTGACGCGACCCACCGAATCGAAGAGGGTCCGGGATTTCAAATTTTGGGGTTTGGCGCAGGTGGGAAGTCAAAGTGCAAAAGAGAGACCCGCGAAGCAAATGGTTTTCTAATTCTATATTTCAACTTGAAACAAATCACAGCCAAATTTGAAGTTGGCGGAAAACGAGTCTCTCTCTCTCTCTCTCTCTCTCTCTCTCTCTCTCTCTCTCTCTCTCGTATGGCGATGCATTCCCGGTGGCAGTCGGTTTCTTCCTCGATGGATTGCGAGAGAAACAAGGAGAACATTCCCCCCTTTTCTTCCTCACCATCTGTGAAAATGTTTAATCTACGATATCCGATTCCGTTGTCCAAGGGAAGATGATGTGGAGAAGAAGGCCGCTCGAAGACATCACCCACCTATTCGTTCCTCGCCTTCAATCTGATTCCTCACGATCAATCTATGTGCTCTCGATCGATCGCGATCTGGTTTCGAGTGGTGGAGACGTTCTCTTCTGCTTCAAATCTGATGGCCTTCGGCGACGAGTGTTTCAGGCAAAAGCCAAGGTGGCCGTCATGCAGCGGCCGTGCCGAGCGTCGCTCCGGAAGAGCTTCAGATAGCGTCTCTCTTCTTCCTCCTTCCCCCATCTTGTTTTTCATTTCTGTGAAAATTTAGGTGATAGAAATTGTCTTGGGTGTTGGACATGTGGTTATACGGAGAGCAAACGAAGGGCAACAATTGTTGTACCTTCAAATAATGAAAACTAATGGAAAATATCTTTCTTCTGTTAATCAGTGCGTTGAATAGTTGAATCCTTCATGCCTTCAACCCCCTTCGGATTTTCCTGGATAGTTGAGTGTTGAAATCAGACCTTAACCTTCTCTTTTAAGAGTGTTTTCAACCTTTCAGGTGTAAGTCCTTGACATTCCCCGCCAAATGATAGAAACCTCTGCTTCCCTTCTTCACCACGACACCTCCACTTGCATCGTTTTGTCCCACTGCGTTCTGCATGTTAATAATATAAACATAGGACTGCACAATAGAAGTGAAGCATTTCGATCCACTTAAGATGTGTTAGCATGACTTGGTTACCTAAAAATCATGACAGGCATTGTCCAAAATTTATGAAAGCGAAGACACTTTGTTGGGAGTGGATGGAGCCAATTTTGTTTTGGCGATATTGTTAGTCACATTGACACGTCCTTTGGTGGTTCTTCGATGGACTGATCACAAGTCATTGGTCAAACTTAAAAACAAAAATTTATTGAAAGGCAGTGAATGAATCACTGACGAGAATAGGGGGGGGGGATCTATGGATTATGATTTTGTACATACAAGGCCTTACGACTACAATGCTCTCTAATCTCTGTTCCAACGCCAACAATTTTGACGGTTGTCAACCCTCTGACTTTTCTATTCATGATTCAGCATTTGGAATTATGTTGAAACCGAATAGCAACAGGTCCAATCAAGTGATCCGGTTGTACCGCACACCATGAATCTCTTTTTCTCTGTCTTGGGCAAATTATCGGGCTATCTTTAAGAACAACTTAATGCAGAGTCTTAAGCCGGAATGGAACAGCCTACATAATGGAGTTTTCTCATGAAATCGGAAGAGGATCTTGAACTTGCAGGAGGAGTGAAGAAGAAGATTGAGGATTTGCTTTATAATGTAAACAGTTTCTTCAAACAAGTTTTGTCATAAGAAAATCGAGATAAAGATCGTTGTTTTCTGTCTCTTTTATTTTTCATCTCCTCTTATGCTAGGCTAGCATTTTCTTTTGTGTCTTTTCGTTTCAACTTATATGTAAGTGGTATAACAAAAATCTTCTTTTATTTGAAATATTTTATTTTTAATAGAAAATACATCTCGTGAAATAAAAAAAGAGACCAAAAGTGGCTACTTCAATAAAACGTCAACTTTCATTCTCTCTTTATATATATATACAAAAATTGGATCATTCCTTGATACATACTTACTCCTTGCTCTTTAAAATATGTTAGGTAACTTCATAATCCACCAACGATACACTCATAAGACATCCAACACAAGCACTCTTAAATGACATTGATTATGTCATGTTTATCCTTTGAGCCACATTGCTAAGAGTTACCTTCATTTCTCTTTTTGTTACAACAGTCTCTTTTAAAGTATCATGTCTTGGTGAAGCACTTGACTTGAGAAACATATTTTATTGTTATGAAATCAAAGAGTTTATTTTTGTAAACACCCTAAATAAAATGTTTTTGAAAATACTCCAAAATTTGAAAGTTGACTTGTTTAAAATTTTTTAGCTTTAAAATGAAAATTTTAAAGTCTTTAAAATAAAGATGTTAAAAGGTTTTAAAATAAAGTTGAAAGTGTAAAGCCCAGAGGATTAGAGTAAAGTAGGTTGACAGGTGGGGCCCGCTTCAAGGCAGAGACGATTTCGCAAAGGGTAAGCTGGAAATCAAGGATGGAGATCAAGTCAAAACAATATCTTCACTCAAGATCAAATCAAAAGTGGACGGCCTCATCAAACCCAACCCGATTAAACCTAGTGCTAGACATGAGTAGCTTGAATTAAACATCAAGCCTTCTTTAAACCGAATGTTTTAATTCAACCAATATTGGATTTTTCTATCCTTATTCATCCTATATACTTGAGCCAAAATTTATCAAATCACCTTTCTACCTAACCTTGATCAAGTGAAGGAATCAACAAATGCAAGCCACTTGAAGAAGCAAGGACTGGCCAATTGGAAGTAAGGGCTCAAGCACCTAGTCGACCATGGCTAGGTGCACCCAATCAAGTCCACAACCAACCCACATGGGGGTGGTCCATAGCTGACCAAAAGGAGGCCACTCCCCTCTTCCACTTGAAGACCATGAAGAATTGGATCTTGGGCTGCCCGTCCCAAGGAAGGGCCTAGAAAGGCCCCCTTGGCCTATAAATAAAGGCCAAGGGGGGGGCAGGTTCAATATCTTCGAGTTCTTGGAGAAGTTGCTGCACTTTGAGTTGCTTGAGTGAGAGGATAGGCTGCTAGGGAGAGGCTTAGAGAGGGAAGAGAGTGTTAGGATCAAAGCTTTTGGGTTTGAGTGAGAAAATTGAGTAAAAGGGAGGAAAGAGAGGGTCAGGCACCATCTTTGGAGGCCATTTGCAAGGAAATCCGGGTAAGTGCTGGTTCTAACTTGATCAAATCCCCATCTCTTCATATTATTCAATTGAAAAGGAGTTATATTAATGGAGCTTTGTCTCTTTCCATGATGTAATAGAAGTAGATGTGCTGAAATTTCTCTTTCCTTTGCTTATGCATTCTATGTGTTTGAGTGTTTGTTTCTACCCCAATATATGTTATAAACACTCTATATCTTCTTATCCCCTTTATGCTTAAGTTATTAGATACATTTCAATTCATTTTCCTTCAGCATTTAATTTTGTGATGTTGTGTTGTTGCACTTTGATTCGTATGAGTTTGACATTATGTATGTTCTAAAACCTGAAAATTGATTTTTAGCATCCTTATATATGTTGATTGTCTGATTTTTCATTTCTCAACCACTACTCTAAACCCTCCGAAATTTTGTAAACTATATCTACACACACATGCCTACTCCTAATAAAATTTTTAAGAATTTTAGGGCCATGCAACAAAGTAATTAAAACGGTGCAAGATCATGAGAAATTTTGCAAACTGTCTATCCATTCGGTTTTTCTACAATAGAGTCTTAGTCTTCATCCTATAACTCTGTCGGTAGGCATCTAAAATCAGTGATTCATAGTTCATTGAAAAGCTGACATCTACAGCTTTCCAACAAAACCAAATTCACTAAATTTAAAACTCTGAGCATCGAGATATAGGCTCATCTTTGAGCCTCTATATTTCTGTGACAGAACAATTCTAAGTATCTAAGTAGAGGCAATTCATTGAATTAATTCTACAACATCCTAACCCCGAATGAAAATCTAAAAAGTGTCCTAGACTCTACATATCTCAAGCTTAGTCCTGTAAAATTTTGGTATTTTCGGAGGTCTTTAAGGTACTTAAAATAATTCAGGAAACAAGTCTTGAAAACAAAGTTTTCTGTTTTTTAGAACTTGTACATTTTCGAACTTGAAAACTAAGTGCACTAGTTTGTCATTTTTCAACACCTTATTTTCATGTGAATTTAGAATATCACCTATTTATATGAAATCTATAAGCGCTTAGGATGACCCTTGAGCATCGGTTCAAGAAGGCCTAAAGCAAAAAGAGCCACTTATCCACAATCGCCAAGTCGGATTCATACTTTTGCTAGTTTTTAGAAACTAGCTGCCATGCTCGCGCACGAAATAGAATTGAAAGTTTCGCTTCAAGTCCCTACATAGACTTGGAGTGAAAATTTCACATCTACACTTTCCTATTTTGCATTCCTAAAAGATCCTAAGTAGGCCATCCTCTATATACATTAGTATAATGGTTCTAGCTAATGTGTTATTTTTTAGAAAGCTTTTGATATTTTTTCTTTTTCTCAATAGTTCAAAGTTTGACCAAAACCTAGAAAACTAGCTTAGATCAAGCCCATTAGCCTAGTTATGATCTAGGCTTAGTTAAAACATAGAACCAAGTATAAAGCTTGTTGATCTAGACTTGATATCCTTCCAAATAGGTTCAGTGTTTAAACATAGAACCAATGATAAAGCTGCACTTATATGATCCCGATCCAACCTGCTCTTTCTTATTTTCTAATTAACCCCAGCCCCGACCTGATTGGTTTTGGTTCCTGGACAACCCAACTGCGGATATCAAGTCTAGATCCTTACTGGAATGAAATTTTGGCTTCCCTCAATAATTTCTTAACTATTTAAAATTGGATCTGCTTCAATCTGGACTAACATTTGGCTTCCCACAAAATCATAATCGTTATTAGTAATTATCATTAATTTTTCATATGGGTAATTTTCCACTAGTGAGAGTATTCTTGTGAATCAACTACGGGCTAAGTATCACTTTGGCACTACTTAGTAAATATAATTTGATTAACTATATGTTGAGTGTCATCGTAGCTCCTCACATAAATATGAAGTGAGTGTTGTGATGGGAGATGACATGTTTTGGGGTGCACAGACTGGATATGAAACTTTCCTTGGATGCTTGATTCCTAACAAGATCCATGCAGTGAGACGAGATTGAGCCGGCCTCCAACTGGCGATCAACATGAACCCAGTGGCGGAGAAAAGTTGGTTTTCGTTTAACATATTGATCTGTTAAAACATATTTCACATGAAATATTTGAGAAAGTTGTAAGACCACATTTCCGTTTCATGGAGATATTTCACATGACACATTTCATATTTATCAAATTTATTGGATAAAGAAAGCATCACATAACACGTAACACAACTGTCAAGATACTAACAAGATATACTATCAAATACAAGTCTTAGACGCCAACTTTCCTTACCTTCCGAGCACTCAAATTGATAAAGGAGAAGAGAGGAAATACCCCGCAGGTTCCAGGGTTTCCCCGTTCAGCCAAACCACGTCAAGAGCATAGTTCGTTAAGGAACCGGCCATCAAGATCGAGAGATGTCTGCATATGTTGGTTACGAAACTCTTAGAGCAATTTTTACAGAGGGATATGGAAGCTGCGGCAGCAGGAGCAATTCATATCCACGAGGAAGCGTTCATCTCGACTTCTATGTTGCCGAATCGATCGGGTCCTTAACTCCGCCGAATCATCGTACGTTGAACTTGGGTCTTATCATACTCGAAAGAAGAACCAACGTCATCTTGCCAGTTTCTCGTATGCTTAATAACCTGAACGTGGATTCAGCGATAAGGGAGCAGCCGATCCATCGCATTGCCAAAGAAATCGATGACATCGTTCGCACATTCGCCATGTTGATGTTTGAGAACGATTCAGTCATCGTGGCAATAGCAACCATGATTGGCCCAATCGAGGTTGCACCTCATGGTAGAAACATGAGTCCTACTTATTTCAAAGGACAAGTGGCAAGGTTGATGAGTGTTATCTGTATCGCATCGCATTGTATGATATCATACGATATATATCGTATCGTAAGTAACTTATCGTATTGTATCATGTGATACAGCTCGTATCGTAAGTAACTTATCGTGTTGTATCGTGCGATACAGCTCGTATCGGACAATCCAACTCCTATCGTAAAATACGGGTGATATGGTCAGAGACTTTTATAAAAGGTTCTTAACCGAACAGAAACCCGTATTTCTGCGGGTTTATAGCATATACTAAAAGCTCCTGAGGTGCTCTTCGGTGGCTCCTAAGGTGCTCTACGATATTTGTGGAAGGCTCCCAACCTGGGTTGTGGTATACTTTTTGAGTTTTTTGGAATTTTTTTCTTTGTATTATTATTTTTTTGTGTTATTCTTTTTTTGAATGACAATATATGAAGTTATGAAGTGCATGAATATTATTTCTATTGTATTCGTGAAGTGGGAGACACTTTATTTGAATGTTAAGTGAAGATTGTAGGTTTTTTATTAGATTGAAGTGTTCAATTGAGATGACAGGAATGGGTGTTAGGGACTTCCAATCTCGATCAGATGATCCGATATGGCAATGGGGTAAACTAGTTGAGGAAAACATATTGAACATAAAATGTTTGTTTTGTGATAATATGGTTAGTGGTAGAATTTCACGATTAAAACATTACCTAGCAAGGACTAGGAAAGAAGTTGCTCTTTTCGTGGACAGAGTTAGAAAATTGTCAAAAGTCATTAAATGATAATATATATATATATATATATATATATATATATATATATATATATATATATATATATATATATATATATATATATATATATATATATATATATATATATATAAAATTGAGAGCATAGTTGAGAGGAGGCAATAGAAGGATGATTTAGAGATGTTTGAGAAAGAGGATCTTGTTGTTGGATTAGGTGATAGTATTCTTTTTTATGGTAGGACAAAGGTTGATAGTAATAGTTCTCGATCACCAACTAGGGAAAAGAGAGTGTTATTAAAGCGGTTGCAAGTGGAAGTGGTAAAAGAGAAAGAAGTAGAGGAATAACTTACTCTAGCATACAATCATTTTTTCCTCCTAGCATTACACATGATACTTAACCTGAAATTCGTGTTGTTATAGCTTCAAAGCAATTGCATGAGCAAATAGACCTTATAGTGACAGATGGTTTTATGATAGATGCATTCCATTTAATGCAACAAACAGTTTTCATTTTCAAGCAATGATAGATGCAATTGATAACATTGGTTTAGGGTATAAGATCCTTTCTTATCAAAAGTTCAGAGGAAAACTATTAGAGTTCCTTCAAACAACTGCAACTTGGTTTACAATTAATTTCTTATATGTACCGAGCATTGTGAAATAAAAGTAAGCTTTAAAGATAATGTTCTCTTTAGATTAGTGGAAGTAATTTGCAGAGTTTCCTCAAAATAAGAAGAAACAGAAAGCTAAATGAGATTTCAAAGAAAATATTTAGGAGTACATTTTGAAACTCTTGTATTAGACTATTGAGGATTATATATCTTTAATGAAAATTTTGAGATTAGATGACAGTGAGCAAAAAACATCTATGAGTTATCTTTATAAAGCCATTGATAGGATAAAAGAAGTCATTAGAAGTAATTTCAATGAAAGAAAGAGAAATTATGTGTCTGTGTGAAACATTATATATAACAGATAAAATAAACAATTGCATCAGCCTATTCATGCAGTAGCTTATTACCTAAACCTAACATTCAGGTATTTTGCAAGCTTTAGAAAGGATGTTAAGGTAAACTGAAGTATCATTGATTGTATAGAGAGATTGATCCCTGATAAGAGTAGAGCAGATGTTATATATCGAGAGATAGAGATCTACAATAATGCTCTTCACTTGATGAGCTTTCCTATACCCATTTGTAATAGCACTAATATGCACTTAGGTAAATTGTTAATCTTAATATTTATGTTTCTTAAATCGTATATTAATTGTGAATTAAGTTCTTGATGTTTGTGTTTTTCTATCAGATGTTTGGTGGAATAGGTTTGAAAGTGATTGGTCAAACCTTAAAGATTTTACAGTAAGAGTTCTAAGTCAAACATATAGTCGAATGGGTTGTGAAAGGAATTGGGTATCTTTCAATACATTCACACAAAAAAGAGCAAAAGATTGGAACATAAGCAGCTCAATGACTTAGTTTTCATATGTTGTAACTATTTAAATATTCAATTGAATATTTTTATTTTACTTAAATTATTAATGTTATTTACTAATTACTTATCTTTTTTTCTTGCAAGTAATTAAAAAAGTTAAATAGGAAAGAAAACAAATTTGATCCAATAAGTTTGGATAATTTTGATATATTAAAGGAGTAGATTATAGAAGATAATGAAGCAAATGCACTCCTCCTATCCAAAGAAGACATTGCATGGATTAATTTGGAAGGAGCGCATCAAGAATATCATAAAGGGGATGCTAATTTTGATTTTGAAGTAGAAGGTAGTGAAGATTTTCGACAAGAAGATAAAGATTATTTGTTTGATGATCCTCATTATATTGTGTAATTATATTTTTCAATTATGAAAGTTGTATTTTTTTCTAAGAATGTCATGTATTGCTTTAGAATATATAATTTTTTTTCAATTATTGAATGGTAAATGATGAATTTGTACTAAATTTTTTTGCATTATATGAACTCTTTTCATTTATCATATTTTTTTCTATTTTTCTATCTTTTGAATTTTTACTAATTTTTAGTATTAAATTATAATATGAGACGATACGATACAATATAGAAATGATAGGTGATATGATGCGCATCAAACAACACTGGATGCAATAATTCCCCCAACTAGAGGTACGACCGGCCCCGGATCTGCAGTCGACGAGTTGAAGAAGGTGAAGATTGAGGATGGAGGGAGGGGCCTAGGCGAGTATTGTATGGTATGCTTTGATGAGTAGAGGCCGGGGTTTAGGCCACTCAAATGCCTTATGCCCATGCGTTCCATACCATTTGCTTAGAGAAGTGGCTGGGGCAGCGACATTCATGTCCCATCTGCCGGTATGACTTGCTAATTGATCTCTGAGCACCATTGACTTGGAGAGGAATCATTTCCTTTGGCTTTTGTTTTCTATGAGTTACATATAGTTCGCACGTTCAGCATGGTCCTCTCTTAGTGAGAATAGCAACCGTGAATGGCCGGACTCTTGCATCTTCTACACCAGATGTAGATCTTTCTGTAAATATTGATCCTATTTACTTCGAGGAAAAAGATACCACAAGGTTGATGAAGTAATTCCATGATCACGGCCAGTTAAGGCTGGCTCTTGAATCGATATCAGCCGTCGACTACTTGAGGAAGTCCAACGTCGAGTTTGGAGGGTGCAGTCAGGGCGGGGATTGTATGAAATGCTTGGATGAGTTGAAGAGCGGAGTTGAGGTAACTGAGATGCCGTGTGTTCATATCTCCCACACTGATTGCATACTGAAGTAGCTGCGGCGGCAACATCTAGTGTGCCGGTTCAACTTGTCCATTGAAGCTTGAGCTCCGTTGTTCTCATCTAAGAATTTAGACTATTTGCTTGTTTTTAACATATGTATGGATTCAATATTTTTGGAATCTCTCTCTTGTTTTTAACATATGTATGGATTCAATATTTTTGGAATCTCTCTCTCTTATATTTATATATATATGTGTGTGTGTGTGTGTGTGCGCGCGCATGCATTAAAACTACATCCTCTCCAATTTTGTCATGTTCACTTGGTTTTGCGTGGCATGAGCATGATTTATAAAAATTTAAGAGTTTTCAAAGAATGTTATTAAACTCATGTGACTCATAAGCAATAATCATAATCCGGTACGAGTAAATATTGTCAGTTATTGTGTATCTGCGGGTTATCATAGTGAGTGGGTTTTCAACTTTAAAACCCAGCCCATATAGAGTAGTCTAGGCATCAATTGCCGTCCACAATTTTGTATTCATGTCAAAAGCAGGTCCATCCTATCTTTTGTGCGACACTTCATCATGCACGTTTTACTTTATGGTAACCAACATTAGGATGTTTAGAGAGTATTATTTATTTGTATTCAGTTTAATATTATTTGGGTCTAGTTTTGGATCATTTAGGGTATCATTTGGTTTGACACTAGAGTAGCTCATTTGGATCCATTTTTATTTGCTAGGATTTTATTATTTAAGTTTTTATTAGGCTATTCTAAAGGGAGAGTAATCATTGAAAAAAGATTTCACCTTTGTAGACCAAAGATCAAATTCTTCTTAGTATTTCTTTCAACTAGGGTGTAGGTGTACGTGTGTTGTGTGAGAGAAGGGCGAGCTAGGAGCCCATAGGTTATCAACTATTCTAGGTACATAAAGTGTCGAATAATGGTCTATTAGGAGGAAGAGTGGTTGTTCCAACAAAGATTATTTTTGTTGCATGTTGAGAAGGAATGAGTTGAGGCAATCGGGTGTAGTTGTCACCATCACCAAATGCTTCTTGGGATCATTTTCATGGATCTGGTAGAGTAATAGTTACAACTTGATATCAAACTCTATTGAGCCATGTGTGATGGTCCAAGGAGGTGGTTTTGGTAGTAGAAGACAATTGGTGGAAGCCCGAGAATCAATTATGGTGGTTCTAGAGTCAAATACCTTCAAAGGTACATTTTGTTTTAAAATTTCAGGTTTTACCGCATCTAACCAATTGCAACGAGGTGTTGCTAGTTGTTGTAATGGTTATAGGTGGTTCTACAAAGGGTTGAGTAACCTAGGAAGATGGTGGAACCCAACCGAGGTATGGTGAAAGCCAACATAGTAGGTCTATTCATCAGATTGGTTATGGGTTGGTTGGATTTATTCCCTGTGTGGGACCCAATTTTATGAAATCCATTGTGCATTGGTCCTTACAAATTTATCAATAAATTTTTACAAAGAGTTGCATGACTTCTTCATGGACTCATAGAAAATAATTTGACAAAAATTGGATTCTGGATCACCAAAAAATAGCGATTCTTCGAAGTATTATTTAGCCACATCATGAATGGTGGATTCGATCAGGTGTTGGTCAAAATTGAGTAGTTTTCACTCGTATGGTTTCTCATGGAAACCACTACCTTGAGGATGATAAGCCATGATTTGGAGGGGCTTGGACGTGATTGACAACCCTACCCTCTTATGCATCTACATGCATGTACATCATCTCCTATTCATTATTTTGTATTTTCTCATTTTCATGCATTTGTATCTTTTCTTGTTTAGGTATTTTTTATCATCTCATTTTATGCATTTGTATATTTTCTTATTCAAGCATTTTTATCGTGTCATGTTCATCTATTTATCCTGTTATGAATTTATATTTTCATGTAACTTATTTGTCCATGCATCATGCATATGTATTCATGTCTACAACTCTAGATTGTTTCCTATTCTTGTGTATTGTGCATTTTTTATCTGTAGTTCTATTGTCATGTATTCTTAAGTTATCCTTGAGTACCTATTAGTGTTAACCTCTATTTGGTTGCCTACTCCTTGCATTGATTGCCGTATTTTATTTGTCTGCCATAACATAAATAATAGTACTTTTATGAGCTTTTGATATCTTATGTTTTGACATATACTATTCATTTTGTGCCTCTCATACATATATGTTTGTCATTATTTTAGCACCTATTCTTACAATGGTCTTTTTATTTATCTAGTCATTAGTATCTATATTCATCTAATAGGTCTACCTATGTCCATGTTTGCCTGCAGTAAAATACTTAGTAGATGATTAGCTATTTGATTACATTACTTGCTTAATGATGTAGAGATCAATCAGACCCAATAAGCACTAGTGTTTAAAGAAATATTATTTATGATGTTATTAGATATTGACTTTCATTTTATAGTTGATTTTCTATGGATGTAAGAAGGTATCCCTTAAAAATTATCTAAAAGCAAGAATCTATGTGATGCCTTTGATGATACACTTCCATGATTTGATCTCAGTCGAATCATTACTCTCATAGTCGAGAATATCATTCTTAGACTCTAACTTTGATATTCTTACATAACTACATTGCTTATATTTGTGTTCTTTGGATTTGATTTTGAAAGTATGGACTTTTATTTGTTCTAAAATAGTTTGAGTTAAATCCTTTTGACAAACCATTTTCACTTGATTTTCAATCTTGAGAAAGTCTAAGAAATCATCAATATTTTCATTTTGGTAATACTATCTTGGTTTTTAAAAATACTAAAATGATATATCCTTAGAATATCTTAGCATATAGATCGGTTAGTGTCTTATTATCTCATTATTGGATGTTGTGGTGTTTGTACTTGATGTAATAGATTTTTGGGTATTATTTTATTTTTGCTCTATTGATATATTCATTCTCTATATGTGTTGAAACATTTTATCTTGAAAAGCCAAAAGATTGCAAAAAGGGCGAAAGGCCTAAAAAAAAGAGGAGTCAAAGGCTAAAAAAAGAAAAAAAGCAAAGCAAATCTCTATTCATATGTTTCCTCTCTATTTGGTATTTGATGTAAGCTTGGAATACTTTAGAAGGGACCGAATAATCTCTTATATTTTCTTGTATTGAGAAGTTGTGTTTCAATGTATATCTTGAGAGTTTATTACACTCAAGGAAGGATCTATGCTTCATACAAGAGTTAAGAGTCTTAGCTTGTTTATATGCCTATAGGTAATTACTTTAGGTATTTTGAAAATTAAGATTTTCGTTACCAAAATTGTTCTGATCTTGTTCCTCTATTAATACCAGTTGGGAGTTAAATTAGAATGATTTTTCCTTATAGATTTTATTAGAAGTAGTTCATTACAAAAAGAGGTTGCTTTTCAAAACTATCTTTATGATTTTCAAAAACTAACTCATGAGCCATGATCACCTACAAAGAATCAAATTACAGGATTGTTCTTATCTTAGTTCTTAGAGTAGAGAGTTTTTCTTTTTTCTTTTCTAGCTTGTAATAAAATGCATATTTTTTACCATGATATTGAGTAGGGGCATCACTTACCTCCTTACCATTTCAGCGTCATATGCCCCTTGCTTGGGTCATATTTGTACTCACATCATGATTCATGGTGCATATTAATCATATACATGTATTTTCATATAAGTTAAGGTATTCTTGAGTCATCTTTAGTATTTCACTTCATAGCATGCATACTTATAGTCATGTAATGTGTATCCGTGGCATTCATGCATTCTTTTCTTTAGCTAGGGGCATTATTTTCTGAGTCACAATAGAATTTAGGAACTTATTTCTTTCGGCACAGTTTCCTCCCTGCTTTGATAAAGATATTTTTGCTTGATATTACTCTATATGATAGTATCTCATTGCCATACATAATTCAGTAAGACCTTCTAAGTCCATAATGATTTCTCTCTATCTAGGTTGTATTGTGATCTCCTACTCCTTTCTCTCCATTTCCATAGATGTTCATCGTTTTGCTTGGTTCTTAGATTTACTTTCTTTATTCTTCTTAGCTTAAGCTAATAATAAGTTTTATACTTTCTCTTTATATTACAAGCTCTAAAATTTCTAGTTTACTTTTATTCAAATTTAACTTGATCTTTCTCTAGATTTTTTGAGTCTTGCAGGGATTTTACAAGAGGTGGCCCACATGAATCGTTCCAGTCACCCACATCCATAATGTGTCATCCCACCAGACATCACACTCTCCTCTCTTTGTTACATATCAAGATAAATTTGTAATGGCTATCCCATTGGACTTGCACCAATCTCTCATTTCGAATGTATTAAGTTTACTTAATATTTTCTTATAATGTAATATTTAGAGTGAGTCTCTTATTTGTATAACTTGTATGATATCTTGCAGATGATATTTCAGAAGAGAATCAATGACCCATTAGAAATTGCAGCTCATGGCATTTTGATTGGAAGAAGAGAAGGATTCTCCAAAAAATTCATTTGTGATCTCCTACACTTCAAGAATTCAAGATTCAGTATCATTTCCATGTTCTTTTGGAATTGTTCCTTTAAAAATCAATTTTATGAAAAACAAGTTTGTTTCAAAAAAATTCTACCCAACGAAAACTTTTATAAATATTTTAAACTTGGTTTTCTATTCTTTATTTTCAAGAAAAAAGTTTTCAAAGCAATCTTGCTAATTTGACTTTGAAAGAAAATTTTCTCTTGAAAATTGGTTATCTTTTTAAAAAAAAATCAAAATCTCATCTTTGTTTTGCACTCCATGAGTATGTATGGTTCATAGTATGTCCCATGACAAGATACCCCTTTGCCCTATTCAAACTCTAATTCAACCCATCATATTTCCCAAAAACAAAATTTTGTGCTTTCACACCAAGTTTCATAAAGAGTTTTCAAGTTTAGCAAAGACAAATTTTATATCAAAATCTTAAAGCAAGTAAAAATTTTGGTATTTGCTTCTTTGCCACCAACCAAATTATCCTTGATTGATGTCAAACAGAGGCATCTATAAACACCCAAAACTTTTCTAGGAAATATTTCTTAAAAAAATATTTTTAAAAGGTTAATTTCAAGGGATATGGAGTGAGACCCTAAGTCTTGACTTTTAAAAAAATCCGAGCTCACATGAAGAAGAAATGAAGTATTTTTGGAAGAGAGAAAGAAGACACAAGGAGGAATTTTGTCCATGAGGTTTTATTAAATAAAGATTATATATATTGGATATTTAATATAGACTAGTTTTTATATTTATTGTGTATAAGAATTTTAGAACTTACATGCACATAAAAATGTATGCACATTCAAGGCACTAAATGACGCTCTATTTGTAAAAATGATGTTTTCAATGCATATATGTATAAGGGCAAAATTTATCATTAAGACTTTATATTTTGAGTATTATTGAATACATAAATGTATAAGAAAAGCCAAAATTTATGAAAAACACTTCTCATGCTCCCCTTTTGCTTTTATTACTACCATTTTGCAAAAAAGCTCTACATTTATATTTATTTTTAAAAACAAGACAAGAAGAGAGCCTTTATTTGAGAAGTTTTATTATATATTTCTGTACATGGCCCAAACCTAGAATCAATTAGGTGACCCAAGCCTATCGAATCCACATTTGTTATAGTCGACTCATGCTAGGGTTCTCAAAATTTATTTGAGCTAAATTACTTAAGTAAGCATTATATTAAAAAATCAATTTTAACCAAAACAAAGCATATCTTAGCTATGGCTCAACTCACCTCCTTGGAATTAGATCTACATCAAGACACGCTAGGTTGTTCCACTATAATGTTTCAAGGCTAATAATATCAAGATTCATCAAGGTTTCAGATAAGACAAACACTCAAATTGTAATAGAGACACCTTGAGAAGCCATCCAAGCCATATCAAACCTCCAAGCTTAAGTGAGCCACCCAAGGAGCCTCCAAGACACATAAGAGGCAGTCATGCCATCAAGCCAAAATTGAAGTCATTTAGCCAAATCAAACAAAAATTATTTCAAATATTTAAAGTCCTATCCTTTTGGTTTTGTTAGAGATTTTGTAGGGATCAAGTTTGGTTGTTTCTTATCTCTAAAAGGGTGGATCCCCCTATAAATAGGCCTCTTGGCCTCCCATTGTATCCATCTCTCATCTCTCCAATATAGATCTCTCATCCATGAAGCATCAATAATATCTCTATCAAGGCTCCAATATATTCATCTCTCTCATTATCAAACTGATCACGGTGAGATCATTATCTTTTATAAATAAAATATTGTTTATGGTTGGGTTTTTAGTTGCATCTACTCCCAAGTCAGGAGCCAAGTTAGACGAGTCTACGTAAGGTTAACCATTTGACTGCTATCATCACTTCGGGCACAATAGTATAAAGTAGAGAAACTCGATAGGTATTTCACTTGTATCTTGAGAGTTCATCATAAACAATGCTCAAAAACCTCGAGGGAGACTGCTTCCCATACAATCTGCAACCAAATACAAGTGAGTCACTAAGAGTGTTTTGAAACAAGGTTCTAGAGAAAAAATACCTTAATTTTTGGTAGTCACTGTTTCAAGTTCCATTGTGTATCGATGTCTCATTGTTGGCATGAAACTCTAGTTCTAGAAGCCCAATTTGAATAAAGAACTTTAGCACCAAGGGAAAGGTGGGCTACATGAACTAGAACACGGGAATCCTCTCTCATGTTGTTACCTTATCTCATAGAAAAATCGCCCCGCACCACAAACCAAACAAGACATTCATCCCAAGCCTATTCACTCATGTATTTCCTTGAAGGCAGGATTCTCCTTATCAATGATATTCATTTTTATCTCGCATCCATCGAGCCAAAATCAAGGAGTTCATCATGACGACCAGTTCGCGAAAACCTCTCCCAAGCCAGCTTCATTCAAAAATAGATACCCCAAGCCTCAGCCACGCTCCCACTGCACCATCGAATGTGGTAAGAGAATCCACATATTCAAAATCTCTATGTAAACCACCACGAAAGGTGAAATTGAGAACCTCGTGATTACTTTGGGGTACCGAACCCAACTCCAAGCGAGTGTAGATTTTGATGCTAAATACATGGAAAAGCGAAGGTGGAGTAAAATGTGGGGACTATATGGGGATAATGGTATATGGAAGATGGGTGAGAACGATATTTTTAGTCTTCATTTAAGTAAGGGTCAGTTAGATGATTCAAGTGCTGACTTTAAACACTATCCCACCAAACATTTTGATTGTTCATCAATTTAAACATTACCCAAAGCACAAAAGAGCAGGATGTGCCTTCGTTAAATTACGTATGAGTAAGACATATGATCGAGTAGAATTAGCTTTTTTTATGGTTCTATTAATGCCAAAAAATGTATGAGGATAGGTGGTAAAAGGTGGAGAGTTTTGAAATAGAAAAGAACACATGGCTCATAAAAGGTTATGACTTTAAGAGTATAAGACAATTCTATTATCCAGAGCTGATTATATGGATCATGGGATCAGTTCATATATCTCAATGAGTATGGCGACAAAAAGAGTAAAATAAACATAGAAGTGAGAAGTTATCGAAAATCACGCCGAAAAACTTGGTACGATATTTGTGATTTTCATGAAAGTCTATGGGCATGTGAAATCAAAGATGGCATCCAGAAATCAATGATACCGTCATAGTTTCTTTCTTTCTTTTCTTTTCTCTTCTTGAGCACATCGAGTGTTATACTACCTCATTGACAACCAAAATAAGGACAATCAGATTCTCGAGAACCCATCTCATCATAGGTGATACCTTATCCAGTCTCATTTCCCTCTTACAATGAGGGTTAGAGTTTTTTAGCATGCCCTTCATCCTCTAGCATTCATCTTGAGCTTATTGTGCCTATCCATTCGTGATTGGCCTTATATAATCTTCAGGCAGAGAATACGAGATGGAGAATGGAGGCTCTAACCACTTTGTGGAGAGAAGGACTTTGCGCATACATGGTGGTTCATACAAAGGAGGTTGAGAAACCAGAGAAAGAAGTCCAGAAGCAAGAAGAGGAAATGTAGGAGTTTGAGGTATCCATCATGAATTTTGCGATAAAAGGGGAGATGCAGGAGCCCGAGATATCTATCATAATTTTTGAGATATAACATGCTATGCAGATTGGGTTGTATATGAGTTTTCAGGATCTACAACAATTGATGCAAATTCATATGTTTCATTATTGACCGAGTAGTCAAAAGGTTGCAGATGTGCTCTCGGAACTAACCCGCATCTGCTCAATCGATGCTTGGGCTGATAATAGGAGTCAATGGGGCTAATCCTGTCAACCCCGTTGTCTTGCACATCACCGTGCAGGCTGGGCTTGAGAATTGGAAGGAGTTGTTGAAGAGGATGGTCATTTCTTAGATGAAACATATATATCGAATGAAGATTTAAGCGATGATTATAAGGATTCTTGGCATTTTTTGGAAGGTATGGTTATTGTTTTATCAACGAAAACTCAAAGGAGGTGCGTAGTTGATTCTAGAAGATGATTTCTTGATAGATAACCTGATTAGGTGGCTTTGGTTAGTATCTCGTAAGTAACATTGATATTCTGATCGTATTTGAGAGACCGTCAGATATTATTCTAAGATATTTACAACCATTATTCGTTATTGCAAAGGTGAATGATTGCCTTTTTAAAACGGTAGTATTGTATTAAACGTAATGCCGACCAACACATTGCAATAGATCAGGATGGTGCCTGCTGATTTAATTCTGACAAATCTCAAGATATCTAACTTTTAAGGGAACCGTCAATTACCATGGGAGTAATAGTTATCAAATCTAAGGTCTGTTTGAAGACTTTCACTACTTCTTTCTTTGTGGTTGATGCTAATCTTGATATTCCTTGTTGTTTGAGAGGAATTGGATATATTCTAATTATTATGCTTTATGGACATTATATGAGAAGTTAATGTTTTGGGCTGGCAAAAAGATCGAAGTCGTTGTTGATATGGAGGAGGTTCGCATACCGCCTTAAGGAGGCTTACCTACACTATAGGTAGGCAGGTGCACTATCGGCAGCCCCGTGGGAGTTACACTATAGGGGCCCACCGGTCTGGGAGCTCTTCGTCATGGGCTGGAGATGAGTAAAGCAATCGGAAGCCGCTTGATGTGCTGTGGATGCTTGGAGAAATGCAAAAACAGGAAGTCTTTTGAGGAAGAAAGTTTCCTTCTTCAATTTAGGGATTTTTATGAGTTAGTATATATTTTTCAAATAGACTTTTGTATTTATATTATCAATTATTTAATCTTTCCTTCTGGGTTTTCGTTTCTTTCTTTTGGGGGTCATGGCTCCGATTATTCCTTTGAGTATGTAGCAAAAGAATGAGTTTGTAAATCTTTTCCAGTTTATTGATATGAAAACAACTCACAGAATCCAAGAAGAGGAACCTATCTTTCCGGATTTGGAAGACGTATTTGAGGAGGTCGAATGTGACCACTTAGTTACATACAGTGAAACTTACATGGACATGGCAGAGCCTATTATGGAGTTGAGAAGTTTTGGAGCGAGGCATCTAATGGAGGGTTCAGGAGATGGGGAGGATATTGGAATTGGTCGAGACCGTTGGATTCCAAACGAATTCCCTTTCGAGATTCCATCTAACAAATTCTCAGTCGCTAGCTTATCTTGGTACACTTACCCACTAAGGTAATTGGGATGCGGATGTGATTTACAAATTGCTCACACATTATAGGCCTCAAGCTCAAAGATGAAACCGAATTGGGATCGTGATCGAATGGAGTGGAGATGGGTCTTTAGGAATTCGCAGTTAGGCCAAGGTCTTTTGGAAGATGAGATGCCGAACAAAATTAGAATTTTTATTTTGGAAAGCAGTGAATGATGGAGTGAATTCAGCAGCATCTTCTCATGTTTTGTTCATTATGTCGAATCAAATAGAAACATGCCTGCATTGTTTGGTAACATGCTCGCTGGCTGATAACGTGCCGAGGATAGTATGTCTTCCTGAAGAATGTATACTAAGGAAGCTCAGCTTTCCCGGTGCTGCGTTTATGGCGTATTTGGTGTGTTGCAGAATGATGATCGTATTTCTTGAGCGGTAAGTTCAAAATCACAAGCCTTTCTGATTCCTTGAATGTTCAGTTGAAGGTTTTGATTGTGTGAACTTGCTCTATCGAGCTGGATTTTGCCCTGTGTTGGAGAAAAGGTCATCAGTTCGACACTCGCAGTGTGTAATGGCTTCAGCGCCCCCGTTTTACCAGCAAAAAAAAGAAAAGAAATCTGTACCTCCTCTTTTTTCTCGACAAGGAATAGGGTTGAAGCCCAAAGAACTAAATAACTACCGGTACAAAAGATGGATAAAATGAACCTTCAGTTTAGACATGCCAGTCGACTAGTTTCAATCGGAATTGAACCGGTTCACCAGAATCGAAACTGGAGACCACTCAATTCAGTTCTTGTTTCACTATTGATGGAACTGGAACGGGCCAAAACCTGAATAAATGGTTTCAAACCACCGGCTCTATGTTTTTCTTTTTGTTTGTTTATTTCAAAATTTTTGATGATTTTTTAACGATTTCAAATAGTTTGAACCTCAAACCGGAACCAATTGCTGCTTCCATATCACTAAACAAGTGGTCTAATGCCCAATCATGAACGAAAAAAGAAAATTGAAAAAGTTGCGCATCTTTCCTCCTTTCTGAAAAGCATGAGCGCACCACCACCATAAACGACACTTTCCGTCGAGGAGTAGTAGGCCGAACATAAAACAAATATAAAAATTCATTTAGCTTGCGTTTTAGAGAGAAAATGATAACTTACACTTTTTACACATAATATTCTTTTTGTATTAGAAATTTGTTATTTCGGTATCCATTCAACCATGTTGATATGCTACGGTTCGGTACCTAAACATAGCTGGTTCTGAACAGGCGAAGGTGGTTTGCCGGTTCGAACCCGGAACCGAACTTGCCAAACTGCCCCTGAAACCATAACCAGAATCAAGGATCCCTTGTTCGGTTGTCTGGAAATGATTCGGGATTTTTATCTTGGACTCGGTATTGGTGCTATTACTTTGTGGTATTTGTGGTACTTCCTATTGAAGCTATAGCTCTTTTCACTGCTAAATGGTTTCAATACCCTCATGAGAACCTAACCAGATTCGAGCCGCTCGTGCATT
Source organism: Brasenia schreberi (assembly GCA_036023115.1). NCBI lineage: Eukaryota > Viridiplantae > Streptophyta > Magnoliopsida > Nymphaeales > Cabombaceae > Brasenia > Brasenia schreberi. Next base: position 12,893,751 of record JAYKKT010000075.1, on the reverse strand, counting down.
AAAAATTTTAGGGGCACAATTAAATATATAGTTTTTTAAATACACTTGGTTTCCAACTATTTCTCATATGATTGTTTTGAAAAACTTACAATTCATATCAATTAAACAGATAGGTGGAATACCTAAAGCCGAACAACACCCAGAGCGTTTAGAACCACACGATACCAGCAGTTCCAAACCGCCCCAGCACCTGGCCTTGCTGCCCCAATTAACGACCAGCCTGATGACTGGTCATTTCTATTATATATACTATAATATGTTAAATATATATTATATATTAGTATAATAATATTATTGTTAATGATATTAAAGACAGTCTATTGATTGCCAGTTGATAGACAAATAAATACTTTTTTTTAATTATTGTACTTAATTAGTGTAAATTTAAGTTTTTTAAAAGAAACATTATTGATGAACAGTTGTCACTTTAGAGCACTCTCCAGGTCTCTACCTCTACAAATATGCACTGTCATTTCACTTATTTTAACCACAGAACACGAGCTCACAGCTAATTCTTTTCATGCTTGCTCTGTTCTCATATTTGTTCCATTTCTTGTTTCTCATTTCACACTCACTCTGATTAACTCTTACTTTTCTCCTATTTTTCTCTTTTCAATGGCTCATCATGGTGATGGTGCTTCCGGTTTTAAAAATAAAGCAAAAACCATTCTAAAAAAAGCTAAAGTTTTATCATCTGACAGACATCTCTGTTGATGTTACTAATCCAAGAAAGCATGACGGATATAAATAGTGATATTGGTACTAACAACTATTTTATAGAAAACTATTTCACCAACCAGTTCAACAAATAGAACCATTATCGATGGTGAATGCCCTCCAAAGGTCATGTCACAAGGATGTAACTTGTTCAGGATTCATTTTACAAAGGTCTATAACTTTGATTTTGAAGATGATTATGACATACTACAAACTCATGTGATGAAAAACATCCAATAAAAGTATATTTAGATATCTAGCAAACCAAATTTTCTTTACACGGAAGTTCTTACACCAGTGGATCTACTTTATGACTTTTTCGCTACAACTCGACTCAAAATAAAGGAGTTTAGACTTTTTTAGTTTAGTAGAACATCTCTCGTTTATTTTTGTTAAAAAAACTTATTTTTCTTGATCATGTAAAAATACACATAATCCCTTAACAATACCTATTTCTAAACAATTTGTTATTGAACATATAGATAATTACACATGAGAGAAAAAGAGTTAATTACATCTTTTAGTTTATTTATATAGAGTGTTACTGTTCACTAGATAAATGATAGTTGGTTAATTCAAATAATATTTAAGCCACACACTACACAGAATATTCGTTATTTTGCTTAAATTTATGAAGAATATTGATTATCTTGTAAGATTTCACTTTATAATATTGTTATAAATACTTATATTATTTATGATTTACAACGAATATGTCAACCTATGTTAGGTGGTAAATTTTTTCATGTTCATCGTTAAGATGATTTGAAAATTTTAAGACGTGAAAATTTTTCAAATAATAATGGAATTCGACTTACCAATTGTTGTCTATGACTATATCGTATAGAAACTTATTAACTCCGTTTATGCATCTTTATTTTACACAATCTAATTTGTTTGAGTCTAATTGAAATATTTGTAAGAGTCTTTAGGATTTCTTGTCTGTTCTAATAACACTACAAATGTATTATCTAGTGTTTACTATCTAACCTATCCTTTATTTATTTATGAAGCTATCAAAGTAGCTTCTATGTTATCATATTTCGAGACACTCCTTACTTGACTAAGTGTACACAGTATATGATACAAAAGTGGCTCTATTATTACACAAATCTTCTTCATATTAATTTAGTTATTATTGCATTGAACCCTAAACTAAAATTAGATAGCTCACAAGAGATATTGATGGCTTATTATGTTACTCTTTTATTCAACGACTTTAAAGATATCATTACCTTAATTAATAATACAAGATCCACAATTAATCGATTATATAGAGCTTATAGTTCTGCACATAGTTATCTTATTATACATATAGATGAAGAAAGCAATAGCAAGTATATCATCTTTTAGAATGAAGGGCTCAGCAAACGTTTGAAATCTATAGGTTTGATTGAGTTTGAGGTATATATATTGCTATTTATTATGACTTACACAAATATGAGATGACGAGGGTGGAGAAAATATGAATGTTGTTGTTTCAGTTTTAACTTTTGTTGTATAGTAAGTAGGTAAATGATTGGACAAGAGCAAGGTGTCGAGCATACGTACCAAACCCATCATTGTTAGGGTTTGGTAACAAAAGAGTTGATTCATACCAAACCAACAAGATCTCACTAATTCTCTATTGTTTTGTCAAAATATATTCAAAACATGGATCAAAGACTGACTAAAATCTACAAAAACTGAATATGGAAAGATAAAAACGTGATTGGTTTTCTAAAAAGGGTACATACTTTTTTGAAACCAGACTAGTTATGGGCCAGTTCTGGTTTGAATGATAAACTGCTTGGACTCGAAAAAGTGTTTGCAAAAATTAAAATTTTAAAGACAAAACTAAAAAAGTTTAGAACTCGCAATTTGGACCTTCCAATTCCGGTTCCATGAAAGGTAGAACCGGGATCAAACTACGTAGTCCTCGGTCCAGGGCCCTGTTCTAGGTGTGGTTTCACAGGTTCTGGTTCCTGCCCTATTCGGTTCCAGTTGGAACTATCGGACTGGTTTCAAATCGGGTATGTCTAATATCAGGTATGCTTTTTCTCATGGTGGAGTTAGCACAACCCGGGTAACGGGTATTGGTATCTCGCTAGAACTTAGACCAGGACCGCCCAGGTTTGACACATGTACCGCCCTAACTGCAAAGCAGACTGACTGAGTTTTGACCCATGTTCGAATTGGGTCAGTTTCACGTAGTTGAACTTTGGAAGACTATTGAATCTGACTTGTATCCTGAGCAAATGAAGGAACAATCATATGCTAAAGCTTCTTACAAAAACAGTGGGGTGTGTCAGGGATGGGCATACACAAGCTCGACCTCATTACTCTCCGAGTTAGATATGTGGTTTGGTTCTTTTTCCTTCGGGCAATGCGTAGGTGTTGGGTGCCTGTAACTCCAATTCCTACCACAATGACATTCTTAAAATTAAAAGTATTTTAGATTAAAATTTAATGAAAATAATTGATTTTTTTAAAAGTGGTTGAGATTTCCACACACACACACACACACACACACGTATATATATATATATATATATATATATATATATATATATATATATATATATATATATATATATATATATAGAGAGAGAGAGAGAGAGAGAGAGAGAGAGAGAGAGAGAGAGAGAGAGAGAGAGAGAGAGGACTTTCCTTAATCCGAAATCAGGTAACATAAGCTCCATTCTGGTTTGACTGGCTCACACTCTTACACGCGCAACTAATTAGACATAACTAGCAGTTTGGAACCGCTGGTTCCAATTTTCCTACAGCCGGGAACTGAAATCCAATCGGGATTGAGCCAGTTCTAGTTTAAGTTTGAGTCTAAACTGTTCAGAAACCCAAAAAGAACACTAAAAAGATTACAATTTTAAAGAAAAGTTTTAAAAATTACAGAACTGGTTCCCGTTCCATGAAAGAAGGAACTAGAACCAAACTAGGTGGTCCCCGGTTCCATATCCGGTTACATCGGTTCTTGTGGTCCAGTTGAAACCGCCGGACCGGTTCCAAACTGCATCAATCCGGATCTTAATCCACACGAGACGCAGGGATCTATTACGAGGTCTGTATCAGGTCCAGATCCTCAAAAGGATACAAAACAGTCCGTACTGTGAGGATTACCGAAATACCTGTGAATGGGATCCCGAGAGTCCTCTGGAGCCCTAGGAAATACCCTTCCCAGGTTCCCATAAAGAGGTTGTACTGCGAGGATTACTGAAATACCCGTGAATGGGATCCCGAGAGTCCTCTGGAGCCCTAGGAAATACCCTTCCCAGGTTCCCATAAAGAGGAGAGAAACATTTTTTTTTAATTACGAGCTAATCCCTAAACGATATTTCTGTTTTCCTTCAATGGGACTCAAGTTCTCTCTCTAATCGTTCGCCTTCCTAACCCTCTCTCTCTCTACCAATGATCCTTTTTCATGCAGCGGTATGCTTTTTCCTTTTCTCGTCTTGTTGGTGATCTTCTCTCACTAGGTAAGGAGCGTCGCTTCTCTATATTGGGATTCGTCAATTTCGCCATATTTATGATTATTGTACGTCACTGTTCTTTTTGAGGGGGTTTTGGTGGTGGGTTTTTGTTGTTAAGTTATTGTGGTATTGCTGGAGATTGTTCATTGGGTTGCCTGTGTTACATATTGAATAGTTCGCTATTTATTGAGTTATCCACTTTGTGGGTGTTGCTCAGTTTTACGATTGCTATTATTCTTTTTTTATTTAATCTTAACACTAGACAGAGCGAAGATTCTTTTGAGAATTATTAGTTTAGTACGTGTTTAGGCGGTATTTTATTTTATTTTTCCGATAAATCGGATGGAAAATATGTTTCTTGCGACAGTCTAGTTGGTGGAAGATTTATTGGGTGACGGAGACATTGAGAACTCTAATTTCTGGGAGCTTTTGGTGTTTTGGCTGATTGAGGATGGCAAAAAAAGTAAAGAAGAAGGCACGACATGCAGGCGGGCATAAGGAGAAAAGATCTCCACTGTCAAACAAAGTTGATAGCAGTAATAAGAAATTGGTTGTTGAAAAGGAGAAGTTGGTCTTGAAAGAGCAAAAATCCTGTAAGCATGCCGATAAGGTCATCATTTTGGAGAAGTTTTCTGCTAGAACTAGGAAGCATGGGAATGTACATTGTCACGATTGTCGAGTCGCTAGCGAGAGGAGAGAGAAGAAAGGAAGCAGGAATAAACAGTCCCAACAGAAAGGGAATATTCAAGAGAATGGTATCTTTAATTGCAGCTATATTTGCCTTGTTTGTGGTCATCGGGGCTGTGGTCAGTCAGATGATCCATCAAGCAATGTGAGTCATGCATTCAAACATTGGCAAACAACACGTCATCCCTATGCAGTTCGGACAGACAATCCAGTTTCGTGCTGGTGTTTTGAATGCGGCATGTATATTACAGGGAGGGTGAAGGCAGTGGCAGAAGAAGGCACTGAAGGAACAGGTGATAGAAATGAAGCTTTATTGGAGGCACTGAAATTTATTAAGGAGCATCACTCAAGTGATTCTCGAGTAGATGCTGAACAAATATGGTCCAATTGCAATTCACAGGAAGCTCATGGACAACCAGAAGTCCGTGAAAATTCAGCTTCAGATGTGAAAGATGGTGAGTTTGGAAACAGTTATGTGGTAAAGGGTTTGGTTAATCTAGGGAACACATGTTTTTTCAATTCAGTGATGCAGAACTTGCTGGCACTTCAAACACTGCGTGACCATTTTAGGAATGCAGTAATGTTGAACACTGGACCGATTTCATTGGCTATGAAGAAACTTTACAAAGAAACAAGTGTGATTGACAAAGATTTGAGGGAGTCAAATCATGGATCCCACAATAGTGGTAGTATAAATCCCAAAAGCCTTTTCAACTCTATTTGCTCCAAGGTGCCTCAGTTCCGGGGATATCAGCAGCATGATAGTCACGAATTACTTCGCTGTTTACTTGATGGGCTGAACAGTGAAGAAATGGTTATCCAAGAATCATCGGTTGATAGTGAAGAAGAAGATGAAGAGAAGAAAGCTTCTCTCTCTAATGGGACTTTTGTGGATGGGAGTTTTGGTGGCCAATTGTCTAGCACGGTGTGCTGTCTCGAATGCGGGCACTGAACCTTTTCTAGATCTTTCACTTCCAGTTCCAATGAGGAGGTGCTCCTCTAAGAAGGAACCAGTGATTCCTCCAACAAAAAGAACTTCCAGTAAGGTGATAACTTCAAATAGAGGGAGAAAAAGTAGAGGAAGAACAGCTGCAGTTGCAGTACCCAGATCGCCAGATGTAGCAACGGATTTGGTGGATATAAGTTTGCCTTCCAGTGAGTTGTCATCTTCATCTGTGCCTTCTAGTATCCCCATTTTAGTAGAAACTACAGTTCAGGACGAGGAATTCTCATGGATGGATTATTTAGGCCCTACTATTCTTTCAGATGAGTCCTCTTGTCATTTAAGTTCGACTGTTTCAGAATATCATGCTGAGATCTATGATTGCTCTGCTACTTCTGTTTCTAATGAAGATGGTTGTACGCATGTGAATGATCCTTCTCAGAATTCAGAAAATGGTTCGGTTCTTGAACATGATTGTCAATCCAGCCAACCAAATCTCACTGATGAGATAGTCCTCGGAGTCAAGACTATCTTACCTTATCAATCTCAACCCCAAAGATCATGCACTGACAAATTAGCTGAAGAATCTACTAGTAATGGTTGTTTCCCTCAGAAGGAACATCTAGGTTATGAGTCTTCTGGTGAAAGCAAAGTTGTGGATGAGATCTCTTTATCGGTCCAAGATTCTGAAGTTTTGCTGTTCCCCCACAACGAAGTTGATTTGCATCCAATTGATCCCAAGAATTCTGGTGGTCAGGCATGTGATGATGTTCCATTGGAGGAAACAAAAATAGAGACATTATCTGTTATTGAATATGCGGAGAAAACCAATGACTTTGATGGATTTGGTGACTTATTTAATGAACCAGAGTCTGTTGAATCTGGACTGGCAAGTGAGAGCCTACAAGAGATGGAAACAATTTTATTGGCTGGGAACAGCGGTGAATCGAACGAAGAGGAGGTTGATGACACAAATTCTCCTGTTTCTGTTGATGTTTGTTTGGGTGATTTCTTTAAACCCGAGCTTCTTTCTGGAGAGCATGCATGGAACTGTGAGAATTGCTCTAAGATTGTCAACTGCCAAAGCCACTCATGTGGCCTAGACTCGAATGGTGGGGCTACACTTACAAAACCACAGGAAGATGGAGATGGCTTTAGAAGCAAAAAATCTGATGCTGATGTTGATCAGAGTCCTGTTGGAACATCAGAAAACGGTGTCCTTCATAGTAATGGTGTATTAGTGGATTCTTCGTCCATCACTGAGATCCATTCTACAGATGCAGGTCTGCTTACAGATGTGGTAGAATCAAATAAATCCCTTCTTGAAACATGTTGTATGGAGCAGCTTCTTGATACTTGTCACAGAGTTGATCGTGTTATAAAACACAAGTACCGAGTGTCAAGTAGAATACCAAAACTGAAAAGGCAAAAGGGAATGATGATGAATTGCAACACAACTGTCATGAAAAGGGACGCAGCAAAAAGATATCTCATCAACAGAGCTCCCCCTGTTCTAACAATTCACCTGGAGAGATTTAGTCAAGATGCTCATGGTCGTTTGAGTAAATTGAGTGGACACAAACTTCCAGACGAACCTTAATTTGAAGCCATATATGGATGCAAGGTATACAACTTTGAAGTTTTCTCTTTTATTCAACTGCCTGATAATGTGCACAGTTTGTGATATTAGTTTTAAAATGTCAGGTTATGGAAGGATCCTTTCATAGGGTGGCACGAGCCATTAGGGCCCGTGCAACACCATTTGGATATGGACTAGGGCCACTAGGGCCCTGGCCATAGTCGTCGGAATCCCAACAGCTAGGCCAGCACTAGTTGCTTGTCTTCTTTCTTTTGGCCTCCAATGTACATATTGTAAGCTCTATAAATACCCTAATACACTATGAATAATACATGCTGTCATTGTACTGCTTTTGCTTTGTGTTTGGCTTGCTTCCACTCTCTTGATTTATATATTTGAGTTTGACACCTATTCTCGGGTGATTTGGAATCTTGGCGATTTGTTGAAGTTGCATCGTGAGCACCAACCTTCGATTATCAACATCAATTTACATGGTATCAAAGCTTCGGATTGAAAGAATCGAGTGCATTGGGAAGTGTGTCATGGGTGCAAATTTCGAGAAAACATACCAAACTTGAGGTTAGTCCAAATCTTTTGATTTTGAATGAAATGGAAAGCAAAAATGAGATGTTTAGATGTATCCTTGACCCAAAATATTATCAAAGTTGGGCTAGGACCATGAAAAAATATTTTTTGTCAAAAGATTTTTGGGATTACATTGATGGAATCATACAAGAACCAATTTTGAATATTGATGGTTTGAACAATGATGAGATTATTAAATCTCATGAAAAATATAAGCAAGACTTAAAAGTATGGAAAAAATAAGTGCAAAAATTACTTAGGATTATTTGTCAAAATGTAGATGACAAACTTAAAAATAGAATTAGTGCTTTCGAAAATACATTCGAAACTTGAGAATATTTAAAGAAACTCCATTCTCAAGATAATTTTGTTTTTCAAATTGATTAGATGGAAAGAATGATAATGCTTAAACAAGGAAATTTAAGCATTAGAGACTATCACAATGAGTTTTCGGATTAATGGACCCAACTAAGGAGTTTTGATAAATTTGAGAATCTTTATAAATTATATGAATTTCAAGAGTTTTTAGACAATCAATATTTCTTTTTGTTTATGCGTGAGGAGACTCGTTTTTGGCCGAGGAAACAAGGTTGAAAAATATGAATGTTGCCAAAGAAGCCGTTATTGCCACATCCAAACTGGGAGCTAACTTAAGACTTACAAGCCTCCTTATGCGAAAAATGTCGAAAGAACATCAAAGAAGTCCATGGGTCCGTGGCCTAACAAGGACACCGTTTGTCACTATTATAAGAAAAGTGGATACATCGAAACCACCTGTCCTCTTCTCTGGAAAAAATTTGGAAATGGTCAAGGAAAAAGCAAGCATCTCCGAGAATGCTCTATCCACCTCTCAAGGTATGTCTTGATTTTTAGATTTAGGTGCTTCTTTTCATATGACACATTGTGAAAATTACTTAATTGAATCTCGTGAAACCGTTGGAAAACATGTATTTACGGCCGATGGTATAAAACTTCAAATTAAGAAAATAGAGAATTTTGAAAAAGAAAATTTTAAAATCTAAAATATAAGTTTTATACCTAAACTTAACTTGAACTTACTTTCGGTTGCTCAAATCTGTGATAATGATTGTATAGTCACTTTCTCATCCAAACATTATGAGGTGCAGGATCATCTATCGAGGAAGGTGATTGGTCAAGACCATAGAGAAAGTGGACTATATAAAATGGATTATCTTGTTATGCCAAATTTTGAGTCTTGTAATGTAGCCCAAGATGCTACTCTTTGGCATAAAAGACTTGAGCATTTGGATTTACAAAAACTATGTAACATTCTCTTGATGAAAAAGATTAGAGAACAAAAGCTTGAATGTAAAGAGTGTATTCTTGGAAAAATGTATATCTCCCTTTTGGAGAAAGAAACTATGTACCGAACAAAGCTTTTGATTTAATACATTCGGATGTTTGGGCCACCGCGCCTGTTGTTTCTAAGGGAGGAGTTCAATACTATGTGATATTTGTAGACAACTTTACTCGCTTTACCTAGATATATCTCCTTAAACATAAATCAGAAGTGTTTGAGAGCCTCTTTGACTTCATTCTTTTGAATATGTCGGTAGAAATTGTGGTTTATATACTTTTCTGATTTGGCTAACTCTCCTAAGCTAATACTAACATCTTTATTTTCATTAAAAAGATTATAAAAATAGTTTTTCTATCTATTTCTTATATCATCATTTGCCACTAGAATTTTTTCATTCTCGTCTTTGATTCATCTAACATAATTAAGATCTTTAGCCACTAGAATTTTTTCATTCTCGTCTTTGATTCATCTAACATAATTAAGATCTTTAGTTTTCTTATCTCTAGCGCTAGCTATTCTAAAAATATCTCTTTCACCCTCTTTTGAGTTGAGTTTTTTATATAAGTCCTCCCAAATTTTAGCTTTTGCTTCACTCACGGCCTTTTTCGCTTCCTTCTTTACTTTCTTATAAGCCTCTAAAATTTTACTAGTTTTCTTAGCATAATGTAATTTGTAGCATGCCCTCTTTGCTTTGATTTTATTTTGTACTACTTCACTCCACCACCAAGCTTCTTTTTGTACTGATACACCTTCCTTAGATACCCCTAACATTTCTTTCGCCACTTTCCTAATATGTATAGCCATATTGTTCCACATATCACAGGGTGTACCAACATAATTCCAAACATCTCCTTGAAGGACTTTCTGTTTAAATATATCTTCTTTCTCGCTTTTGAGGTTCCACCATTTAGTCTCAATAGCTCGATGCACTCTTTTCTTCTTTGTCCATTTTTTTTATTTGTAAATCCATAACTAAAAGTCGATGTTGGGTGGTTAAGCTTTCTCCTGGAATTACATTGTAATCTTTACAACACGCTCTATCTTTTTTTCTACAAATAAAGTAATCAATTTGTGCTTGTGATAAGCCACTCTTATAAGTAATTAAATGTTCATCTCATTTTTTGAAGATTGTATTGACTATAAAGAGATCAAATGCCATAGCAAAATTTAAAATCTCCCTACCTTCCTCATTTATACCCCCAAAACCAAAGTTTCCATGAATCCCTTGATATCCTAATGCCTCTTTACCGACATGTCCATTTAAGTCTCCTCCTAAACAAATCATCTTCCTTTGTGGAATCTTTTGAATCACCTTATCTAACTCTTCCCAAAAGGCTGTCTTTATACTATCTTCTAGTCCTACTTGGGATGCGTAAGCACAAACTATATTCAAAACCTCTGCTCCTAACTCTAATTTCGATGTCATGATTCGGTCACTATATCATTGTATGTCTACTACACTATCCTTTAAATCTTTATTTATGATAATACCAACTTTGTTTCGAGCCTTTTCTTTACCTGAGTACCATAATTTAAAACCGGTATCCTCTATCTCCTTTGCTTTTTCTCCAACCCATTTTGTCTCTTGCAAACATATAATATGAATCTTTCTTCGAATCATAGTATCTACCACCTCCATTAGCTTACCGGATAATGTTTCGATATTCCAAGAATCAATACGAATCTTATTATCTAGGACTAGCTTCCTTACCTCGCATCCGTCCATAATCAAAATGAGGAGACCCTCTCTGAAAAATTTTCACTACATTCGGGCGGCAATGTAGCTGGACTAACTTCTTTACCCACATCCGTCCATGATGTGGGAACCCTCTCTGCAATTGATTCACTACATTCGAGCGAAAATATAGTGGCCCTTGCTTACTTATTACTGCATTCGGGCTCTGCAACACGTCGCTAGGCGGGGACGCCCCAAAGCAATGCTCATAATTTTTGTAATCCATGTTATAAAAATTCGACGAAGTTTTACGCTCGTTGTCGTAAGCCTAACACAACCCTCCTCCTTTATCTGGGCTTGAGACCAGCAATGCAAGAGTGTGGTAAATCGATAGGAGCAGATAATATTCCTATAGAAGTTTGGAAAATACTAGGAGAAATAGGAATCACTTGACTCACAAGACTATTTAATGAAATATGGAAAAACCAAAAGATGCCCGAGGAATGGAGAGCAAGTACACTTATACCCATATATAAGAACAAGGGAGACATTCAAAATTGTGCGAATTATCGAGGTATGAAATTAATGAGTCATACTATGAAATTATGGGAAAGAATTATCGAATGTAGGTTAAGACAAGTATCAAGTACAACAGAGAACCAATTTGGATTCATGCTAGGCAGATCTACTATTGAAGCGATTCACCTTTTGAGACGTCTTATGAAACATTTTAGAGCAAAAAAGAAATACCTTCACATGATATTTATTGATCTAGAAAAAGCTTATGATAGGGTACAGAGGGATGTTCTTTGAAGAACTTTGGAAAAAAGAGGTATCCCATTGACATATATTAACCTTATAATAGACATGTATGATGGTGCAAAAACATGTGTGAGGACTCATGAAGGAATGACAGACTTCTTTGAAGTTAATATTGGGTTACATCAAGGATCAACTTTAAGTCCATACTTATTTATAATGGTGATGGATGAGTTAACAAAACATATTCAAGATGAAGTACCTTGGTGTATGTTATTTGCAGATGACATTGTATTAGTGGAGTCTAAAGAAAAAGTTAATAGAAAATTAGAACTATGGAGAGAAACATTAGAAAGCAAAGGCCTCCAACTTAGTAGAACAAAGACAGAATATATGGAATGTAAGTTTGATCATTTGGTTACCTCAGAGGACATAGAAATTAAAATTGGCACACATTGCATCCCCCAAAACGAAAGTTTTAAATACTTAGAGTAAATTTTTCAGAGTGATGGAAGAATTGATGGAGATGTTACGCACAGAATTAATGCTGGTTGGTTAAAATGGAGAGGAGCATTAGGTATTCTTTGTGATAAGAAGATACCATTAAAGTTAAAAGGTAAATATTATAGGGCAGCAATTAGGCCTGCCATGTTTTATGGTTCCAAGTATTGGGCAGTTAATCATCAACATGTACAAAAGATGTCTGTGACAGAAATGAAGATGTTGAGACGGATGAGTGGTCATACAAGAAAAGACCATATACATAATGAGGTTATTAGAAACAAATTAGGAGTGGCACCAATAGATGATAAAATGAGAGAATATCGTTTAAGATGGTTTGAACATATAGAAAGAAGATCAAAAGAAGGTAAGAAGGTTAGAAAAACTAAATTTGGAAAGTATTAAAAGAGGTAGAGGACGACCACAAAAGTGTTGGAAAGAAACAATAAAGAATGATCTAGCTTATTGTGAGTTAACTGCTAACATGGCACACGATAGGAATCTGTGGAAACAAAGAATCCATGTAGCCGACCCCGTCTAGTATGAGAAAAGGCTTAGTTGTTGTTGTAGTTGTTTTATAATTTTATTGGATATTGCAATGAAGCAAACAACATGATTGATCCTCGTCCATGAATACATGCCAAGAGGAAATCTTCGTGAAGTGATGTTTGGTGGGTATTCTTTCTCTCTCTTTTTTCTCTGGAAGGCAAGCCAGGTTTAGGTAGATCCCTTACAGATGCACACTCGGGTATTGAGTTTTTCACCTTTTGTCAGAAAGTCCACCCCCAAGCCAGTCAGACACGCCCCTTTGGGCTGATATCCAATTTTCTTACGGTGAATTTCAAACATATTAACTACTTAAGATATAATGAGTTTACAAATATGCATTAAATAGGTTACATATTTCTTCACTCCATTCTTAGTTCCCGCTGTTGGAAATGATTGCAAATAAAGTTCCACAAGTTGGATTCTACTCAATCTGGCTTGAGAATTAAGAATACCCCTTTTGAAGTACCATTTTACAATTCACCGTGCTAATAATCAGAGTAAACAATTAACTCTTTTATCTGCAGAAATGGATGCCATTAATGAGGAGAAACTGCTGAAATATGGGGTCATGCTAGGATGCCCAAAGTGCAAAAGTTCCCTCGAAAGGATGTGAACTTTATAACTTTAGATTCGTGCATTCTTTTGAGAAATATAACCATATAAATGTCTGCTGAATGTCCAAAAATCTTGTAAATGACTACTAATAGTTTCTTGTAATGTATATATCGGTTACAAATCTGACAGAAAAACTAGTAGCGATGGTTTATAAAGTATCAGCTATTGGAAGACGGTTAATTATGTTCATGCAAGCCTAGACTCCACATCTTAGCAAAGCTACCTTTGAAGAACACGTGTATACACAAAAAAGAAACACAGGTAAACAGGTGATGCATAATAGAACGAACATGGAGCTGGTACTTTTAAAATGAAGTTGACCCACTCTAAGGCAGGTGCACGGCTTTTTCAGATAATCAAGCCATCAGATCCCTCCAGTCCATTTCAATAGTTCACACTGTGGAGCATTGACTCAATATGTACATAAGCATCTGAGACCTTCTGAGTAACATTCTCCAGTTCTTGACAAAATCATTTTATGATGACTTTTCATCAATGGAACCGCAGTGAAAGGATTTAAATATTCTGAATACTTGAATTCTGTGATCTAGTCCTCTGAAAGGCAGAGCCGCTGGTTGAACTTGCAAATTCCACGCCGATTATCCTGGAATGAATCCCGAACTGATTGCACCATTAACTTTACAGCCTGTAAACTGTACAACTCTTCATTTTGTTCCTGCATATTCGTGCAATCATTGAGCAAGCTAAGTATCTTCTCCTTCCACAAAAGAACCAAACACAAGACCAGATGCATAAAATGAAAGGCAAAAGATTTACCACACTCAGCATCCGATCTTCGAAGCTGCGAGAGTCCAGTTCTAGAGGCATGAATATTTTCTGATAAGCTCTTCTCAAGCTTTTGATCTTAAAGTTCATAGAAGAGAAAATGTTAAAATTTAAAACATCGAAAATAATAAAATAATACAGCTCTGATGATAGTTAAGAGGTTTATTTACATCGTCAGACAAACTAAAAAAGAACTTCAGGTAACACCATAATCAACAATGTCATCATTTCACAGGTTTTCATGTTATAACCAAATTTGTCAATATGAAGTTGAGATGCCTGATGTATAAGAAATGTCACTTAGAAGCTTACCTATACGGCTGTTGAGGCATTCTTGTTCTATTGACAGTTTCCTGAGTTTTAGCTCATGGATGGCATCATATCAATGACCAAAACGAAGTGTCACGTGACGTGTATATACTAGAAGTCCCTCGTATGCATGTTACTGGCACTAGCTGCGATATGTATTTTAGGATCAACGGCATTATCACTGACTTTAAAAGCGTTTAATCAGTTTGTACACCTTATATATGAGTTCTGATGGATGTGAAACCTAGTTAAGATTGAATCACCTCCTTTATTTGGCCGCTGATACATGTTCTACTTCCATACAAATGAATTCTTCGGAAAAATTACTATATGATGTACTAGATAATTTAAAACAAAATTTTTTGTTCTGCTGCCCTCATTACAAGTATCAGAATGATGTTAGAATGGAAGTGGATGAGAATGACCCGACAAAATGACCAGAAGAATGTCATGTGCATCCCTGAGCATTATGACTTGATTAACATTAGAAACAAGTTTCTCCCCAGCTGGCAGGTCCTCCAGTATATTTGCCATATCTTCTCTTGAAAACTCTCTAAGAACAACAAATACAGCAAGTACTCACGCTCATTATCTTTGAATATATGATAAAAAGTCTATGCAAGAAACTATCTTAATGAAACCTAAAGTGTCTTCAAAATACATTCTTTAATGCTGTCAATTTGAAAATGGGAACCTAAACTCAATTGCCCAAGCACGCAAACCTCTATATTTGAAAAACCATGACGCCGGAGACCCTCCAGATTCAAGCCACGTAGTTCTGCTCTATCTCCAGCTACAATCATGTATCTTGGGACATCCTGTGAAACCTGCCAAAGTCGAATGGAATAATCAAAACTTGTACCATAATTGAGACATATATATATATATATATATATATATATATATATATATATATATATATATATGTGCGTGTGATATATATCTATATGTGTGTGTATGTGTCTGTGCACATGCACGTGTGAGTTTGTGCATGTGTGTGCCTGTGTGTACATGATGAGATCAAGAATTCAATGTTGACAGGAAGCATAACATGTTAACATACAACAGATCCCCCACTAACAAAAGCGAATGAAGCGATGTGGCAAAACTGATGAACTAAAGCAGCTCCTGAAGTATGAAGTAATCTTTTGCAACATGATCAAAAATCAATTTGGACCCACTATTAAGATTTTTAGATCGGATTCAAGAGGAGAATACATGTCAGATGAATTCCAAAAATTTATTGAATCAAATGGGATTTTTCATCAAAAGTCATGTACTAAAACGCCTCAACAAAATGGCTTGGCTGAAAGGAAACATAGATATATTATAGAAACATGTCGAACTATGTTAATTGCCAGTAATGTTCTTAAATTTTTATGGGCAGAAGCTACTCTTACTGTTGTTTATCTTATAAATAGAATGCCTTCATCCAATCTTGAAAATATGTCTCATTTTGAAAAATTATATAATATTTCTCCATATTATGAAAAACTTAGAGTTTGTGGATGTAAATGTTTTGTGTATACAAATAAAAATGATAAAGTGTCTCCTAAGGCTATTGAATGCGTATTTCTTGGTTATGGCATAGATAAGAAGGGTTATTGGTGTTTTGATTCAATTGATGACAAATTATATGTTTCTAAGGATGTAATTTTTTTTTAGAATGATGCCTACTATAAGTGTAAATCCTTAGAAAATTCTGAATCTTTCATATCTCAAGATTTTTTTTTTATCTAGAAGAAGACGATGATTGTGACTCTATAGATCATCAGGATAATTTTCTTAAGAGTAGTGATGTTCCGAATACAACTGTTGATTCCCATTCCATTCTTGAATCCTTTCCATTATACTATACACGACGTCATAGAGAACCTGATGACACATGTCTAGAACCTAGGGTCTCAAAATCTCCTCAACGTTTTGTTTCCTATGAATCTTTTGAACTCCAACGCAAAAACTTGATTGCAACTCTTCATGAAGTTAAAGAACTCAAGTTTTATCATCAAGCTAAAGGTATTCCAGAATGGAAAGATGCTATTAGGGATACTCAACGCCCTAGACAAAGCTCATATATGGACAGTTGCACCCATACCAAAGGATAAGAAGGTTATTAGATGTCGATAGGTCTACAAAATCAAAACCCATAGCAATGGTCATATTGAGAGATATAAAACCAAACTAGCTCCAAAGGGTTATCCCCAAGAATATGGAATTGATTATGATGAAACATTTGCCCCGGTTGTTAGGATGACCACAATTAGAATTCTCATAACCCTTAGTGCCATTAGGAAATGGAAACTTGATGTTAAAAACAGTGTTGTCCGTATCGCACCGTATCGTATGATACGGTGCGATACGCACCACGATACGATACGGGGCCCCGTATCGCAGGTGCGGGCGTATCGCACCGTATCGTGCGATACGGCGGTGCGTATCGCCCGTATCGTACGATACGGGCGATACGCCCTGGGACCCTTATAAAGGGTCCTGGCCCGAGAGAAACCCGCGATTTTTCACGGGTTTCCTCTCTCCTTTTGGGTTCTTCAAGCTCTCTAAGAGTCGGTTTTCGCCTCCTTGGTGTTCAAAGCTCTAAAATCGTGCCCTACGGTGTCCGTCCAAGCCTCCAAACTCGGATTTAGGTATATTTTTAATGTTTTTTCCCTTTTTTTCCTTTATATTTATTGTTTTTTGTGTTATTTCGGGGTTTTTTTTTTGAATGACAAAATATGAAGTTATTAAGTGTGTGTATACGATTTTTATTGCATTCATGAAGTGGGAGACACTCGATTTGAGTGTTATTTGAAGATTGGGGGATTTACGAAGTGCTTTTATTTTCAGGTTTTTGTTTGAATTAAAGTACTCCATTGAGATGGCAGGAAGGGGTGATAGAGACTCTCATTCAAAGTCTGATGATCCGGCATGGCAGTGGGGTATACCAGTTGAGGGTTCAAGGTTAAAAATCAGATGTTTATTTTGTGAAAAGGTGGTTAGTGGTAGAATTTCAAGGTTGAAACACCACCTAGCAGGAACCAGAAAAGAAGTTGCTCCATGCACAGGCAGAGTTAAGAAGTGTGCCAGAAGGTATTAAATGGCAATGCTTGCAGATGATTGAGAGCATACAGGAAAGGAGACAACAAAAGGATGATTTCCAGATGTGTGAAGAAGCTGATGATGCTACTGCCACTGGAGTTGGATTCACTGATAGTTTGCCTTCAGATGCTAGAACAGATATTGGTAGTAGCAGTTCGCGAGCACCTAGCAGAGGAAAGAGGGTTGCAGCTGAAGACTTTGGAGGTGGCAGAAGAGGAAGTTCAGGAAGGAGTAGAGGAAGAGCTTCTTCTTCTAGCATACATTCGTTCTTTCCTCCTTCCACTACACCTGGTGCTCAGCTAGGAATTCGTGCTGCTATGGCTTCAGAACAACTGCACGATTAAGCAGACCTTGCAGTGGGCAGATGGTTTTATGATGCATGCATTCCATTTAATGCAGCAAACAATTTTCATTTTCAAGCAATGGCAGATGCAATTGCTAACATTGGTCCAGGATACAGGATGCCCTCTTATCAGAAGTTGAGAGGGAAGATATTAGATCAAACCGTGATTGAAGTGCAGCAATACTGTTCGACTTTAAGACAATCGTGGAAGGAAACAGGATGCACTATCATGGCAGATGGATGGACCGATAGGCGAGGAAGGACATTGCTAAACTTTCTTCTATATTGTCCTAAAGGACTCATGTTTTTGAGATCTCTAGATATGTCAGAGGAGAGGCACACTGCAGAGATCCTACGAGAGGAATTTGATAAGGTTATACAAGAGGTTGGGCTAGAAAATGTAGTCCAATTGATTACAGATAATGCAACTAACTACAAAGCAGCTGGAAAGGAGTTAGCTGATATTTATGGGACTTTCTACTGGACACCATGTGCAGCCCATTGTTTAGATCTCATCCTCGAGGACATTGGTGAGATGGATGAAATAAAGGCAGCAACTGAGTGTTGCCAAGATATTACAAAATTTATTTACAACCATGCATTTGTTTTATGTATGATGAGGAGATACACAGAAAGTGCAGAGCTTCTTCGCACAGCTGCAACTCGGTTCGCAACAAACTTCTTATCTGTACAGAGTATTGTGAGACAGAAGCAAGCTTTAAAGAGAATGTTCTCCTCAGATGAGTGGCAACAATTTGCAGAGTTGCCACAAAACAGAAGGAACAGAAAGTTAAATGAGATTGCAGAAACGGTTTTTAGAAGTTCATTTTGGAATGCATGTATCAGATTATTGAAAATTACTTGTCCTTTAGTGAAAGTTTTGAGATTGGCTGACAGCGAGGAGAAACCATCTATGGGCTACCTTTATCAAGCCATGGACAGGGCAAAAGAAGCAATCAGAAATAACTTTAATGGAAAAAAAAGAGATTATGTGCCCGTGTGGAAAATAATTGATAGTAGATGGAATAAACAATTGCATCAGCCTATTCATGCAGCAACCTACTATCTAAACCCATCATTGAGGTACTCAGCAACCTTCAAAAGGGACGGTGAGGTTAATCGAGGAATCATTGAATGCATCGACAGATTAGTCCCTGATGAGAGCATAGTAGATGCGATACATCGAGAGATGGAGATATATGATAATGCTCTTCACTTGATGGGTTTGCCTGTTGCAATTCGCAACCGCTCTATGATGCGTCCAGGTACATTGTTTATTTTCATATTTAAGTTGCATCTTACATTACTGTGGATTATTATGTCTCTAATGTTTATATTTTTTTTACAGATGTTTGGTGGAACAGGTTTGGAAGTGATTGTCCAAACCTTAGAGATTTTGCAGTTAGAGTCTTAAGCCAAACCTGTAGTGCAACAGGTTGGGAAAGAAATTGGAGTGTTTTTGAACACATCCATACAAAAAAGCGCAACAGGTTGGAACACAAAAGGCTTAATGATTTGGTTTATATTCGTTGTAACATGCGCCTTCGTGAAAGGTAATGTTGTATTACTTTTTCAATTCGATATTATTTAACTTCAGTTTTCAATTGTTAATATTACTTACTAATTATTTATCTTTGTTTGTGTCGTAGGCAATTAAAAAAAGTAAATAGAGAAGAAAGTCAGTTCGATCCAATAAGTTTGGATAATTTTGATATATTAGAAGATTGGGTTATGGAAGACACTGAAGAAAATGCCCTCCTAACAGAAGAAGACGTTGCTTGGATTAATTTGGAAGGAGCGCAACAACATTATGGAGATGAAGAATTTGATTTTGAAGAAGAAGGTGTGGGCGTGGCTGATGATGATGAGGATCTGCAACAAGGAGAAGATGAAGATTATTTACTTGATGATTCTGATTACAATTTGTAAAATGTAACATTATATGTAACTGTAGTATACTGTAAAGTATAAACTATGTCTGTATTTTATTTTTTGGATTCAAAATATGTAAATTTGGATGCAATTGTTCAATGCTGAATGCTCAATCTGTACTAAACTTACATTATATGAATTTAAAGCAATTATCTGATTTTTCCTGATTTTTTCTTGATTTTTTTCGATTTTTTACTATTTTTTATTAATTTTTTATTAATTTTTACATTATTTTAATATTAAAGTACGATACGATACGATACGATACGCCCGTATCGTGGAGCCCAGCGATACACGATACGATACGCGTCAGACAACACTGGTTAAAAATGCTTTTCTGAATGGTTATTTGACTGAAGAAGTTTATATAACTCCTCCTCCTGGTTTTAATGTTCCTCATGGCCATGCTCTTAAATTGCAAAAAGCCTTGTATGGTTTGAAACAAGCTTATAAGGCTTGGTTTGATCGATTCAAAAAATTCATGCATTTTAATAATTTTACAACTTGCTATACTGACACTGTCTTGTTTGTACGCAAAACAGAATCAGGTATTGTTATTTTACTATTGGATGTGGATGATATGATTATCACTAGGAGTGATAAAGCAGGGATTACAGAGGTTAAACGTTACCTTCACCAAGAATTTGACATGAAAGACTTAGGCCTTCTTAATTATTTTTTGGGCATTGAAATTACTAAAAACAATTGTGGGTATTTTATGTCTCAGACAAAATTTGCAAATAATATCATTGAAAGGTCTGGTCTCTTAGATACCAAAATAATTGACACACCAGAAGTTCTAGGTACCAAGTTAAGATTCACTGATAGTGAAAAATTAGTTGATCCCACCCCGTACAAATAACTCATAGGTGCTCTTACCTATCTCACTATTACCAAACCAGATATTTCTCATGCAGTTCATACAACGAGTCAATTTCCGCAAGGACCAACTTCTGTTCATATGAGTGTTGTTTAACGCATCATTCGATATGTTAGAAATACTTCTAAGAAGGGGATTCTCTTAACTTCCTCTTCGTCTTTTGATTTATCTATATATACGGATGCTGATTGAGGTGGAGATGTCAACAATAAACACTCTATGACTGTTTTTTGTGTTTTTTTAGGTGAATTCCTTATCTCTTGGAAGTGCAAGAAGCAACAAAAAGTATCGCTCATCCACTGAAGCTGAATATTGAGTCATGGCTACTGCTGCGACGGAGATTTCCTGGATTACAGCTATTCTAGGGGACATGGGAGTTACTTTGCAACATCCTACAACTATGTATTGCGACAACAAAAGTACCATGCATATTGTATCCAACAATACCTTCCATGAAAGGACGAAATACATTGAAATGGACTGCCATTTTTTTCATGAAGAATGTCTAAACAAGAAGATAATTCTATGTTATGTTATATCAGAGATGCAACTAGCTGATCTCTTGACTAAGTTTCTCTTGGCCACTCGTTTTCAGTTTTTGTTGGACAAACTAGCGGTATATACACTGTCAGTTTGAGGGGGGGTGTTAATGTAATAGGGTGGCACGGGCCCTAATGGCCCGTGCAATACCATTTGGATATGGACCAGGGCCACTAGGGCCCTGGCCATAGCTGTTGGAATCCCAACGACTAGTGCTGGCCGACCGGCACTAGTTGCTTGTCTTCTTTCTTTTGGCCTCCAATGTATATATTGTAAGCTCTATAAATACCCTAATACACTATGAATAATACATGCTCTCATCGTACAGCTTTTGCTTTGTGTTTGGCTTGCTTCCGCTCTCTTGATTGATATATTTGAGTTTGACACTTATTCTCGGGTGACATGGAATCTTGACGATTTGTCGAAGTTGCATCGTGAGCACCAACCTTCGATCATCAACATCAATTTACATTATCAAGATATGCACTTGTCTTTCTTTGGGTGCAAATTATTGACGTCATATCTTGTAAATTTATTCGTTTAATAGTGCATTATTTCCGGTGGTTCCTGGCAATGGACCTAGAACTCTGACTTCTCAAGCCACAAGCTTGAAACATAAAATAATCTTGGTGCCTGTATTAGTAGCACCTAAGGCTACACACTGCATTCCCTTGACTATGCCCCAATACGTTGTCTTTTTTTCTTTCTGTGGTTTATTAAAGTCGTTTTTCAGATGCATTATATGAGGTGATTCTCCTCCATGTGCATTTGAGAATATATATGTGTGTGTGTGTTTGTTCTCGTCGTTTGCTTTCCACTTCTGGTGCTTTAGAGTAATATTTTGATAGGCTAAGTCTAAATGTGTCCTTCAGGTTGCCTATTGATGGGCTAAGTCTAAACAATTACTGAGTAAATGCAGAAGCCACTGGAAGTATCATTAGATCGTTTCACCAGCTAACAATATTTGTCTATCGGGTGGGTTATACTTTCTGTGTTGTGCCTTTCAACGTAACAAATTTTCAGGTTTTACCCATCATAATAGAAATAGTGTACTTTCTCGAGTATTTGTGTGTATCAATGATGAAGTGACTCAATGGGGTAATCATGTGACAAATGATTAGCTTGTGAAGATGACATTTTGGTGATCATAAAGTTGTTTATTTTTATTATAAAGTGGATCAGAAAGTAGCCTCAAGTAGCTTCTTCAACTTGCTTGAGGATCCTTAAGATGACCATAATTTTGGTTTGGCCAGTTGAGTTGAATCAACCCCAAATGTCTTGCTTCAATGGTTTGGATGCACTTTGTAGGATGGAAGTAGCAACCAACTCTATCTCAATAATGAAAAAGAGAGAAAAAGGAAAGAGGAAGAATAAGAACAGTGAAAGAGAAGGCACATACCGATAGGGAAGGGAAATCAATATTAAGAACCAAAAAGAGTTCATTTGAAAGAAAAGTTGAATTTTGTTCAACTAGAAATCTGTCACTACAAGAGGACGGGAGATTCCTTCTTAATATTAACTATATTGAGAGTAATACAACAACAACAACAACAACTAAGCCTTTTCCCATACTAGATGGGGTTGGCTACATGGATTCTTTGTTTCCACATATCCCTATCGTGTGCCATGTTAGCAGTTAACTCACAATAAGCTAGATCATTCTTTATTGTTTCTTTCCAACACTTTTGTGGTCGTCCTCTAGCTCTTTTAATACTTTCAAAATTTAGTTTTTCATACCTTCTTACAGGTTCTTCTTTTAATCTTCTTTCTATATGTCCAAACCATCTTAAACAATATTCTCTTATTTTATCCTCTATTGGTGCCACTCCTAATTTGTTTCTAATAACCTCATTATGTATACAGTCTTTTCTTGTATGACCACTCATCCATCTCAACATCTTCATTTCTGTCGTAGACATCTTTTGTACATGTTTGATTAACTGCCCAACACTGAGAATCATAAAACATGGCAGGCCTAATTGCTGCTCTATAATATTTACCTTTTAACTTTAATGGTATCTTCTTGTCACAAAGAATACCTCATGCTTCTCTCCATTTTAACCAACCAACATTAATTCTATACGTAACATCTCCATCAATTCTTCCATCACTTTGAAAAATTGACCTTATGTATTTAAAACTTTCCTTTTGAGGGATGCAATATGTGCCAATTTTAATTTCTATGTCCTCTGAGGTAACCAAATGATCAAACTTACATTCCATATATTCTGTCTTTGTTCTACTAAGTCAGAGGCCTTTGCTTTCTAATGTTTCTCTCCATAGTTCCAATTTTCTATTAACTTTTTCCTTAGACTCCTCCACTAATACAATGTCATATGCAAATAACATACACCAAGGTACTTCATCTTGAATATGTTTTGTTAACTCATCAATCACCATTATAAATAAGTATGGACTTAAAGTTCATCCTTGATGTAACCCAATATTAACTTCAAAGAAGTCTGTCATTCCTTATGAGTCCTCACACATGTTTTTGCACCATCATACATGTCTCTTATAAGGTTAATGTATGTCAATGGGATATCTCTTTTTTCCAAAGTTCTCCAAAGACCCTTCCTCGGTATTCAATCATAAGCTTTTTCTAGATCAATAAATGTCATGTGAAGGTCTTTATTTTTTGCTCTAAAATGTTTCATAAGACGTCTCAAAAGGTGAATCGCTTCAACAGTAGATCTTCCGGTATGAATCCAAATTGGTTCTCCGTTGTATTTGATACTTGTCTTAACCTACGTTCGATAATTCTTTCCCACAATTTCATAGTATGGCTCATTAACTTGATACCTCGATAATTCGCATAATTTTGAATGTCTCCCTTGTTCTTATATATAGGTATAAGTGTACTTGCTCTCCATTCCTCGGGCATCTTTTGGTTTTTCTATATTTCATTAAATAGTCTTGTAAGCCAAGTGATTCCTATTGTGCGAATTACACATCATAAGGGCTGGCTGTCGGAAGCCTAACACAACCCTCCTCCTTTATCCGGGCTTGGGACCGGCAATGCAAGGGTGATCCCTTACATGGTCGGATTTTATAACATGGATTGAGAGTAATACAAATTCAAATAATTATATCTCAACCCTTGACCTAAGGGCTGATCTATTTAAGTTTCAGTGCACCAATGGTTGTTCATCATTGGAGTTCCTTCATTTAAAATTCAATAGTCTTCCTATTAAAAGCCTCTGCCCGCATTAATGCCTAATTGGTTGAAAATTTCTGCTCCAACTTGAACTGAAATATCTCATTAATTGGGTGGTTGTTTGGTGTTGAATCCCTGACTGGATCACTTTTGAATCCCATTTGAAAAATGATATAAGTTCTTAGAGTAGGTTAGCAAGGACATGAATCAATGCGGGATTAAGACAAAGGTTTATTATAATTGGACTGAAATATCTTAATGCCTTGGTGTCTCAAAAGTGATCCAGTCTGAAAAATGATATAAGTTCCTTCATAAACCGTTTAAGTTAAGATGGAAAGGTGGACATGAATCAAGGACAATTTATGATAGGCCTTGGTGTCTCTCATCAGTGGTAGAGTAGGTTAGCAATTTCATCTCCCCGTTTGAAAAATGATGATAAAAAGGAAAGGTGGACAGAATCCAATCTTCTCTAACAAGGCACTGCATTCAACCTTATTGTGAAACAGAGGACATCTCTGGACTTGATGATCTGCTACAACAGGAAAACTTTCATTGCCTCCACCGTTTGAGTTAAGATGGAAAAAAGAATGACCTAAAAGATAGACTGACTTTTCTTCTTTCACAGTTAGACATGTTCTTATGATCGAGTCTGTCAATTTTGAGTGGAATGTCAACCAAAAGGTAAATTAAACAATTGGAAGCAGCCTCCTAAGGAATACTGGTTTAGCATTATTTAGTTTATGTTCACAATAATGGCAATATCACTAAAGAATCTGTGTTAATTGTACTTCCATATTGTGTTTACATATCTGAGGTCCCAGATTTGTTCTATTGTTGTAAACTCCATTGTGAAATAGACATCTAACTAGGTTGAAAGTCACCACTGCATGCTTCCGTCAATGATATGGTTACAACCTACAAGATTGGTGCTCCTTTTTCCAGAGGAAATGAATAAACTCAAGAAGTCTTGTGTTCACGAAAAAAATTAAACCTGTGTGTGAGAGAGAGAGAGACTCAAAAAGTAAAACTACAAGAAGCTTTAGCAAGTGTCGAGAGCGGAACTTGCAATCCCTTGAGCAAGATCAGTTTGAAGATAAGAGAAGTTGGTTGATGTGCAAAATGAAAGAGGTTGATGAAGTTCTAAAAAATGTTGGAAGAGGGCATGAACTTGCTGTTTTGAATTTAAGTATAAGCGTGACCCAAGATTGATCAGACTGGCAACTAGGAACCCATGTCACTGACACCCACCTCTGGAAAAGGCTGGGTTTTGGTTTTGGTTTTGGTCCTATTGTATTTAAGAGTCTGCTTCATCAATCATAGTCGGCTTTCATGATATACCACCAGTTTTGCGATTGCATCTACTGTGAGCTTAAAATGAGCTTGGACCTGTCTCTTATAAAACTATGAAGCTTCCAGACCAAGCTTTCTTTATCTATCCTCTGAGGCTGAAATGTCAAGCTTTTTATTGATTCATGTTTGTTGCAAACTCTTCATGTATGTATGCTTAAAGGCTGATCAATTACTAGTTGAGATAATTTGCTTTGCTTCTTGATATATGTTAAAGTATATCTTTAATTAGTAGTGTAAATAGTTGATGCCTTCACAATTAACAGAATGTATCTCAATTATGTTCCTTAACATGCTCTGGGTGTTGGTTGTGATCATAATCACCATTAAAGTTCTTAGTGTTTTTCTAGAGAACGGTCTTGGGACGTCTCAGGAAAAGATTCGCATACAGAAACACAAAATGAAAAGAAATGATATCCTTAATATACTTTCTTTATGAAAGCAATAAATCAGAAGGCACTTAGAGGTTTTTAGCTTAAAAGAAGCAGGAATGGAAAACTGTTTTCTTAAAAATCTAACAGTAAAAACTTTGAATATCTGATGAAATATGGCATTTTTAGCAGGGAAATAACCAAGAATATGTTTTCCTGATATTTGACCTGACCATGATACTTTCCCATCTTCCCCATGTTCCTTCAAACATATCAGCAAAATCAGTGATCACTTGAATAACGTGATCTCTCCGCATTTTGCATCAACTGTCTTCCTTTGACCCTCACTTTCACCTTTTTCAAACATTTTGCTCAACACGATCTCTCCACATTTTGCATCTACTGTCTTCCTTTGATCCTAACTTTCACTTTTTTCAAACATTTTGCTCTTGTAACGTAAGTTGTTTATGCAAAGTCTAGATTTTCTATTAGAAAGCATCAGAAATATGCTGATCAGCCAGAATTTATTACCAGGTGCTGCACTGCCACTGACAAATGCAGCTGCATCTACCATCTTGTAGGGGTGGTAGAACATTCTGGGACCATGAGAGGCGGCCATTATGTTGCTTATGTAAGAGGCCAGGAGAAAATAGGCTCCTCTATGGCCACAGAAGATGGTCGGTCTGTTGGCACTTGGTATTACATAAGTGATCATCATGTTCGTGAAGTAGCTCTAAAAGAAGTTCTTCAGAGCGAAGCATACATTTTGTTTTATGAAAGAAGCGAAAGGTAGAGTTGGCTGTTCATCCACCATCCACCCGTGCTTGAAAATTGCAATTCCTTGTATCATGCTGCATGTTTTACCAAAGAAACTTGACAGCACGTCTAAGTTGATGCTCAAAGGCAGCAACTGGTTGTTACATTTCTTTTTTGCCCATTAGAGCTGCAGAGAGAAGGTACGGATTAGATATATACTGAAGGTTTTTAAGAAATGTAAAACTGAAAAGGGGGATTTTCTTTTGTTCCTTGGGCTCCTATTATGAAGGTCACATGCTTTTTGTGATAATTATTATAAGTTCACATGTATAGCATGCATAGCATTTCTAATCTTTAAAATACAAATCAGTGAAGGGCGATTTGTCCCTTTTCTTTCTCATATGCCTTTGATGATGTGAATGCATGATATGGTCCTATATTTGGTTCTTCACTGTTTCATGCGTGCATTATAGTCATAGAGGGTTTGATTGGTCACGATCATATTTAAGGTAATTGTGGATTCTCACAAAGCATTCAACTGATGGCTTGATTTGTGCACATACTTTTATTGATCTCGGGTTTGGAGTTCTAGTGATAATTGCTAATTCATATAAGCACAAGGGAGCAGGGATCTTTATTTGTTCATATAAGCTACCTTATTCTCATACTTTCTATTAAAGTAAATGATATTTGAACATATTATTATGAACAGTGAAACTGGTTTTTAAATTTTGCAAGACTTGTGTTACTTTAGATGTTAGTCCAATGTAGCAACAGCTAAAACCAGAGTCGAACCAGCAGAAAGGACTCAGTAGTTTATTATTCAGGTTCTTTCTGTGGTAGTATGCTGTTGATCCATCTAACCCTTCTCCCCTATGATGGTTGACATTTATCTGTTTGAAATGGACCTGCCTTATGTTTTCTTGCCCAACGTGGAGGAGAGCATCTAAGCTGGGCAAAAGGACAAACTGAGCAGGGGTATGATTCTTTGTTGGGGTTCTCTTGCTGCCTTCTTGAAATTTTATAGTTGCCTACCCTATGTATCCATCATTACCAAATGGCTGTTATGCGGTTTTGTATGTGAGTTGTAGGGAACTAATTCTTTTCAGAATATTTCATTTGTGTTTTTTAGTTTTAGAATGCTATTAAATTTTCTTGTCTCTCTCTTCCTCTTGCCTCAAAAGGATAATTTCAAGTACTTAGTATCAGTTTTGCAAGTGATGGAAAAAATCTGGTGGTTGGCTAAAGTGGAGAGATGTCTTAGATGTTTTATGGTAGTAAGTTACAACTAGAATGGAAAGGTAAACATTATAAGGCAGCAGTTAGACCAGCAATGTTATATGGTCTTGATTGTTGTGAAGAAATGAAAATGTTGATGTGAATATATGGTTAGACAAGGAAAGACCATTGTGTACTGAGGCAAGTGCGAGAGGTATGTTTAAAATGGTTTGGACAGATGGTTTTGCACACATGAAGAAGCAACCAAATGAAGCTTTTGTTAAGATGTGAAAATAATACTTGAAGAGAGAAAGCTACAAAAATGTTAAAAGAACGTATTAAACGGAATAGCTTTTCCAGAAATAAATATGGTAAAGATTGAGCACTATGATGTCAAAGAATTCATGGAAAAGGCTTGGTTGTTGTTTTATTTCTCTCCTCTCTTGCATGCCGTCTTAGAGGTGGTAATTGCTGCACACCCTTCAATTAACTCATGTTAGTTCGAGGAAGGACCTTAGCTGCTGCATCAAGTTCGGAGGTTGAGTCTTTAAAAAGTGAAGCGACAAAGCACTCACAAAGTGGTAATGTCTGTATCCTATTCTTGATGTATTAGGACATGCACTTTTAGTTGTAGTTCAATGTAAAACATGATGCTTTGGTATCTGAATGAGTATTATTGGGCTTTAATGCTCCTATCATTGACTAAAATCTAAATATATGAGTTAACTTTTTATTTTTATTTTTGGTTTTCCATTCACAGCATTGTGGCTACTTTAATCCTTGTAATCATGGGGAAAGGCTTAGTCAGATGTATTAAGTTCCTCTAGTCTTGCATAATGCTTGATTTGTCATAGCATTATGGAATAATGTATGGTCACTAAAGATAAAACGGAAATATCCATGTGGATTCAGGTAAAAGGTTAGGGAGAACCACATTCGCAATCTGGTATACCATGGAGTGAATAGTGGCAATCATTTTGCTTATCTATGTCAACAACAACAACCAAGCTTCGCCACACAACTAGGTAGGGTTGCTTAAATGCATTCTTTGACACTAGAGAGAGAGTTCATGGTGAAAAATCGAGTTTTACAGGCTTCCTCCTTTCTCATCCAGACTGGGGACCAGCCATGGTAGAGTTCAGAGATGGAAATTTTGGTGAAAAATATTATACATATACCTTAAAAATAGAAGTTACCAAAACAGAAAAACTTGCATCTCAATTTGCCTGACAAGTTATCAAGTGACTAAGAAAATGTTCTAAGAAAAACTTATTGCAGCAGATACGAGTTTGCTTTTATAAGAAGGAATTACATGAGGAAACTTATTCATCTCTTCCAATCGAAATCAAATCCTCCGGGCTATGCCGATACGAGAGAATGTTTGATAGAAAGGTACGCTGTCCACTGTGACACCAAAAGCAGACCTAGGTGGAAACTTGATTTTGGGGAGCCACCACAAGTATAATCGGCTTATATTTGAAAAAGAAATGCCATGTTGTTCAGTGTGTTTTTGGCACAAGTGACTCGCCTAGAAATTTTCGTTTTCTTTTTTTTTTTAAAAGAAAATTTCCTTCTTTTCATATGCATAGTTATATGTAATGAGTCATTTCACACACTAAACATACTATGACATTTCCTAATGATCATCTCTATCACGTAGCAGCGGCAGACCCGAGTTGGGGTGAGAGACACTTTATTTCAAGTCCACAAAACTCTTGTAGTTCCCTATGTACAGTGACAAACCCAAGAAAAATTCAAATTTTGAGTGAAATGTACGTCTCACTTCACCCTAAAGTGGGTCGGCCAATGTGATATCAAATAACAATAATGTCTCAAATACCCATTGAAAATCCTCTTTCATGCAACTAATGAAATGGCCATAAATAAGCTGTGGCTAGGGATGTTAATTCCCATCTGAACTGCACTACAGGTATCCAACCTGCACCAACCCGATCGAGGTGGAAAATCTGAACCATGCGAGGTCTGCTCGGGTTACAATGTGGCTCAGGGTGGTTTTAGTGTATATGGAAATAGGGAAACACAGGTTTTCAACATATTTGATGTATCTGATCAGAATCGATCTGAGGCATAAAATTGCATGTTTCTTGAATTCAGTACATTGTTACTTTCATTGACTTTTCTAATCGTGACATGAACCTTATTATAAGAATGATTTAAAAATCTAGACCCGTTTATTCGACGATTTAAGGTGATTTGGTTTTGTCCTGTAAATTTTCATTGGTTTTTCAAATTTCAGGGTGGTCGCCCCACCTCGACTCGTTGTAGATCTGCCGTAAGTCGGGTTATATTAAGTCGGACTCTAGTAATGCGGCTTGGGTTCCGAACCGTCTCAGCTGCGGGTAGGTAAGAGGCGATGGGTGAGAATTATACTTTCATTTATTTTGGTCACAAGTGAGAGATTGAGGGCATGTATAAACGCTTCGAGAATCGAACTGACTACGTTGACCTTGTGATTGGTGAAAACTTTATTTAAAATGTCAAGACAAACAACAGATGTTGAGTGAACGGTGGCGATTCCAAGGCCCATTAATTTTATATTATTTGTGGTATCATCCCAACTTCCTTTCCAGAACCATGCCCGGTAGATAAGTCCGGCGTGCTAAACAAGCCGTCTTCTTCTTTCTCTCACAAGTTCAGTCCAGATAGATTCCTCCTGTGCACTCACCTCCATGCATAAACGGAAACCCCACTGTCGAAGGTATGCACGGTAGAGAAACGGAAGTCGCGACCTGCGTCTTGTGAGTCGAGCGCCCTGCCAGGTTAGCCACCGCTCTGAGTGCCAAACGGGGGTCTGAAGCCGAGAATAAGCCATGGGATCAAGTTAGAAACCCAACGGGGGCGGTTTCTCGAAGTCGTAAATCGAGAAAACAATGAAGATGGACAATTATGATTTAGGAAAATTAGCGGTCGCAGTGTGTCTGTTCATGGTGGCAGGAGTATGTGAGATCGGTGGGGGATGGTTGGTGTGGAAATGGAGAAGAGAAGGGTGGAGTTGGGCTTCACTTGTTTTGGGTGGAGTGCTGCTTGTGTTGTATGGGATCATACCAACGTTGCAGAGGGAGCCTTTTGGAAGGACGTATGCTGCGTATGGAGGGTTTTTCATTGCACTCTCACTCTTTTGGGGCTGGGCCTTTGATTCCTTCCTTCCTGATCGTTGGGACCTCATCGGCTCTTCGATGGCTGTCGCCGGTGTATGCGTTGTTATGTTTGCTCCTAGAAGATCAGGTCCGCACTTAGTAGATGGCTCTTAATTAGTTTTTCTATTGTGTATTTCTTCTTTGTTTTCTATTTTTCATTATCTCTGTTTTTCATAAGCTCGTAAGTTTACTGATCTCTTTGGATATACCCCTATCTGCAAATTGCGAAAACATAGAAACAGTGTTTCTTCTTTTTTTGGTGGGGAGGCCAAAGCCTAACACAGGCACCCTTTGGGAGTCGAACTCCCCACCAGCAGCAATAACACTAGAGTGCTTTGCCGTTGAGCCAACGTTCTCCGTGCATAGAAACAGTGCTTTTAGCTCTACATTGTTGTGCTGAAAAGATGCATCTGTTGCTTGAGCCACAAAAACAGGCCACTGAGGATGGTTGTAACTAGATGTGGCCGGTTTGGACCGGCAGGTCAGGTTGGAGTAGGACTACCTCTCGAATAGACTAGAACCAGAACCAGAAACAAAACTGAACTAGGGACCCATGTGGTCCAGTTCCCATACCTATCATGGAGATGAATTGGAAGCAGAACCCGAACCAGTGCTTAAAAACCATATTTGGATTTTCTGTCAAAATCTCACCTTTATTTCACGCTTCAAATGAAAATGCACCCAGAACCATTGAACCCAAAACTGAGACTAGACTCAAAACCTTTGGCACCGAAATCATCCTGGTCTAGTTGCTTCCATGAGCACAGTGGATCTATATTAAGATGGGGAGACTTGAGATGAGAAGAATTGATTTCTGCTGGTTGAATCCGTGGGCTATACGAACTGCAACTCGAAAGAAACTAGAGATGTTTGCCCGACTCTCATCTGTTAGCTTTGATGGGGCTATGATTGGTTTCCCACTACAAATGGTTGGTCAGCTAGAGAAGGATCCTTTTGAGGAACTCTTAGAGAAGTTGCAAACGAGGTTGGCTGGCTGGAAACCTAAACCGAGCTGGTCGGATTTGCTTGGTGAAATCAGTGGTCAATGCAATGCCAAACTACTAGATGCAGATCCTTCGGCTACCCCAGCAAAATCTGCAATAGAACTAACTTTCATTTGGAAAGTGCTATCGCAAAAAATCGAAAAGGAAACTCAAGGAACACTTTCATTTGGAAAGGTCTCTCCTTTCCGAGGAATCAAGTCGCACTAGTCGGGAAGTCGGTAAAAACTGAATCCTAATAAGATCAAAAAAATTGTTAAAAATTCCAATTGTTATTAGAATCGACATATTTTTTTTATTGCTTGGATAGCTCCATGTGTCTAGTTTCCGACCCATAAAAAATCACATTAATCAAAGTTAATCGAGAGAGGGACAGCGATATCCAAAATATTGACAGATCCAATTTTCCACCTAAGATGACTCGAGCTAGGAACACTTTCGAGGTTTCGATCCGAATCGAACATGACCCTGTCATTGAAGTATTCAACGAGACTATAGTAGCCATCCTGAACTGTGTCATTCCCAATGACAATAGAAAGGAAATGAGCACAACAAAGGACTCCACTTTGTGAAGTGGCAAGCCATCACCAAAAAAAAAGGAACTTGGGGAGCTTAGCATAAGGTGTGAAAGCATGGCTTCAACTTTAGCATTGGGAGGGGTGAAGTGTAACTGTGGTATGATTTCTGGCTGAGACATGATCCCTTACGTGCTCGCGTCCATTTTGTTAACATCGATCAAAGATGTGTTACTCCAGGTGAGAAAGATCTGTAGCAGGATGGAGAATGGACCTACAAGCATGCTCTTTTTATTGAGGGAGGTCGAGTAACTTCATGCCATAAAAATTCTCCATAAGACATTTACTCGCGATGGCTGAATGTGGAGCCATTTCAGGACAGTGGCGTTTAGGTACGACTTCTTATTAGCATGCTGTGGATCAAGAAATTCATTCTTCTGCTCGTGCAAAGTTAGATTATTAATCTGGTTAATATATCTCCCCCACTAGTTGGCTGCGGTAATATTACAAACATCGAACTGTCCCAGATGCGGGGGAGCAGAATCTGTCTTGCACCGCCTGTGTGATTGCTCAGCTTCACCCCAGGTATGGACTTCTTGAGGATTTAATCAAGGATTGTTTCAAAGCCAAGATCCACATCAATGGTTTAACAACTTAGTTACAAGAGAAGACAACTACTTGTTCAATGTGACCCTGCGGTGGGGATGGAGGGTTAACTTGTGTTGTGATATGAAAGGAAACATGGTCGCTGCAGTTGATAGTAGCGTGGGCATCGGCTGGCAGCATTCAGTGGGGAAAGCAGTTGGGCAATACATATCACAGGAATGTTGTTGCATCAAGTAGGAAGCGGAAGCTGCCAAGGGAAGGGATGGTGAAGCTCAGCGCCGCTGCTGTATTCCTGCATAACTCCTCAGGGAGGGTGTGTTTGATACAAGGTTTCAAGAGAATCAAACCTTATTTTTTGGTGCTTGGAGTTTCAAATTCCATTGTGCATCATATAGGCAAAATACATTGCTGGCGTGAAACTGTGGTTTGATAATCTCAATTTTGAATAAAATACTTTGGCCCCAGAGGTGGCAGGCGATAAGAACTGAACCCAAGGCTTCATATAAAAACCCAATGATTCTCCTCTCTCTCTCTCTCTCGTGTTGCTATCTCACCTCGTGAGCTTCAGTATTACTCATGAATCTGACACAAAACTACTGGTAGGTCTAGGCCTGTTCTATTATGAAAGGCCTAACATCATGAATCAAAAGCACCCTAAAATGCCAACAAATTTCAACATAAGATTGCCACCACTATGGCGCCTAACACAGTGTCACGGGACGGAGCAGCAACTGCAAATATCCTAGGCTACAAAATTTTAAGTGCCCGGGCTGCAACCTGCACCAAGTTTTAAGCACTAGAACTGATGAATATTAAATGCGAAAAAAAATAGAGAAAGGAGATGATTCTAATGAAAGCAAGAAATTTATTATCTGACTCGACCTAAAAACATACACGGGTGCTCGTAACAGTTAAAAGGTTTATACCACAAAACTGAAAAGGAAGGCTTTGGGCCAGCTACATGAACCCGCAGTCGGTTGTGTCTAAAAGCAAAAGATTTTGTTGTGTGGTACTTGTCATTAGCTACCTAATTTTGTCATTGGGCTATTATTGTTCACTTATCATCGGCTACCTAACGCAACCCTCCTCTTTTATTTGGGATCGAGGCAGGCAAGAAAGGCGAAGTTAGACAAGGTTCATGCATTGGACCCCAACCATGGGCAGATTATGACGTCCTGATCTTTTGTTTGGATTAAGCCTGAACAAATCCAATTCATAAGGATTTGCTTGGGATCTGATTTGCATTTAGATCTTTTTATGAAATGTCCAACAACGGATCCAAATGACCGAGATCTATAAATAACTACAAAGGTCAAATCCAAATATTGGAAGTCTTGTTCTTTACCAATAGATAGATTATGCTTATCAATAGAGACTCTGGTACATGGCCTTTTCATTTAGGTGATCTCAACACAGATGAGAGTTTCATTGATAAATCTTATAATTGATCTCATTTTATTTCTTTGAATTTCCTTAGATGCCTAAACGGGCGAGGACATGATGGAGATGATCAAGCTTTTGTTTGGTGTGGTCAGTGAGCCTTGTCATATTAAGAACCACTGGTTGTTCACCCAAAGTGGGCTCAGTCATGACCTACCTTGCCAGCCATAGCACCCACCCACCCATTCCTTTCCTTGTCTTCTTCTCCTACGGCCTCCCTAACTCAATCAATCAACTACCTAATTTTGTTTTTAGATGGCCAACTTCAATTAGAAATATTTTCCCATCTTAGTCCATGGAAAATCTCATCACAGTTTCCACCCCTGATGATGAGGAACTCTTCCAGGAAAATGTTGGGTAGGAGCCTCAAATGCCTTTTGTTAGAATCCTTTCGCTACACAGCCAAGATTAGGAGTGGCGATTTTGTGTCCTGGGTCATGTTCGTGTCATGCCATTGTATGTTGGGTAAAAAACAGGTCAGCCCAAACACAACCCCATTGCTTTTGTGTTACTTGGATGGACACGAACACGGAATTTGCATAGATTGCTAGGTTCTATCCATTAATAACTGGATCATTCAGATATTATACTCTCTATCTAATTTATCTGATGTCCAACAGATACCTGGATCATTCAAGAGAATAAAATATCGAATTTATTTGCTCTCCTGAATCTGACCAGATCCAAACTGGTCTATTTCAATATCCAATAAGGTTGGATTTGGTAAACCACCAGCCAAACCCGAATCCAATGAGTAGAACGGTAAAGAAATGTTGAACTAGTGTGTTAGATTGGCAAGTCATGGATGGCGATCTAAGTCAATAGAAAAAGGAGGCTGTAATTGTGTGTTGTATCAATTGGAAAGGGTTAGGAAGAATAAACTGAAAAGGGGAGCGAGGAGAAATATTGTTAAATGGGTTTGGCTTTATTGATTCTTAGTCTCCGTTGTACTCGATCTTGTGTCGTTTTAGCATTTAATCGAAAAAGCCTTTTAAGGAAAAACTTGAAGAGAGTTTCAGTTCTGGGGCGGCAATCTGCTTCTCCTCCATGCACTAGATAGCTTAAATGGGTAGTAGGACAAAGAATTCAAATCGAATCCTGATTCATTTTTGGTCGTATGTGTCTGGCGGGAACAAAGGTTTTATCTGATTCATGACTGGATTTAGACCCATTCTCTGATTTTCAGAGGATGCGGGTCAGAATCTGGACCTAGATGTGGCTCACATCTGAACCATTTCAGGTTTTAAGGATGCAAGGAGAGAAATAGGTATCTGTAAAGGTCCGTGGTGGAGGGTTCATCAAGGCAAGTTTATCACAGACATCAAATTTAAGCGAAGCCAGTGGAGTTTCAATGTGGTCAGACATCAGCGGCGATGGCCGGAATGCCAACATGCTTAGAAATCTAGTGAAATTTGGGCTTTATGGCAAAAGAACTCACACCCATTTGAGAACTAAACCTGCCTGTGGTCACCTTTAAGTGGAGACATGAAAATCGGACTTCCCAACCTTGAAAGGAGAGCCCTTCTGGGTTCATAAAAGCAACCGGGCGTGCACGCACACACACACACACACAGACTCTTTCGAGAACTAAACCTGTGATTCACCTATTAGTGGATACATGAAATTCGGGCTTTCCAGTATTGAAAGCAGAGAGGCTGGTGGGTTCATCAAACCAACCTGAGAGGTTCAAGTGCATGCACTCACATACTTCCCCAAGTCAGGCAATTTGGGTGCCCAAAATGTAATACATTCTTAAATTAGGAGATTCTTGTGCTGTGGCAATTCAAGTCCAGCAGTGACACATGCAAACCTTGTCGTCTAATGCGTACCTTCTTCCTTCGTTGAAGGTTCCGATGATGGCCTTTCTTCTGTCGCCGGATTCGTTGAATCCTCTATTGCCGATGTAACGACCTGCAGAGATGTAGATGCAGCGGATAATGGAGTGCGGGTGATGGACACGAGGTTCCCGTACAAGGGCTTGCACAGATGAATACAATATGAGTTTTTCCTATGTTTTCTGTTTTTCTCATTATCACTCAGTATCTGTATGTGCCTGCCTTTATAGGCAGGCGCTTCCCCATTCGTCGTGCTTATCCACCTGTGGCTTCCCTCGTCTGGGAGCTGTAACGGACGATCGTTACCGGATTTTCCAGTAACGACTATCCGTTACTAGATCTAGGCCTATCCTTAGGTAACGGACTGGATAACCAGTCCAGCTATTACCTGAGCCGAGAATGGCCACATCCTGTAACATCTCTCACTTGGCCATTCGAGTCAAGTGTATCGACATACTGGTTTTTCCTCCCACTTTTCAGGGGTTTTCCCTAGTTATGTCGATTCTTGATTACTATTGCAATTAGAACCTGTTGTGTGGTTATTTACCTATATAACAATATATATCCGTTGTATGGTTATTTACCTATACAACAATCAAACATATCTCAAACCCATGTTTCTAACATGTTTTGAGAAAAGTTACTCTGTTATACCTTTTGTTAAGGGGTCTGCCAACATGTCTTCCGTTGGCATGTAGGAGATGGATATTTTCTTTCTCATAACCATATCATGAACATAGTGATATTTTACCATTATATGCTTGCTTTTCGAGCAATCTGCTCCACTCTTAATAAGAATAATTGCTGCATTGTTATCACAATAGATAACCACTGGCTCGTCTGTTATCTCCAACTTCAAATCTCTTATGAAGCAGCTTACCCAAATAGCACTTGTTGCAGCTATACAACAAGCAACATACTCAGCTTCCTGTGTATGCAACGCTATACAACCTTGTTTCTTGCATGCCAAAGAAACAACACCATCTCCAAATAAGAATATTTGACCTGAGGTTGATTTGTTGTCATCTTTGCTCACAGCAAAATCAACAACTAAGTATCCTACCACTTTCAGTTCATCTGCTTGAAAGCACAGTTTCAAGTCCTTTGTTCATTTCAAATATCTTAGAATCCTTTTCACAGCTACCCAATGCTAACAACCTGGATTACTTTGATATCTACTGACAAGACCAACAACGAAGCTGATATCAGGCCTTACACAACATAGCATACATCAGGCTGCCAACAACTTGTGCATAAGGAACATTAGTCTTATCTGCTGCATGTATATGATTTCTTCTAAATCACCATTTAGAAAGACTGTCTTTACATCTAACTAATGTAAATCCAAATAATAGTATGCAGATATTGTCAGGATTATCTGTATGGATGCAAAATTCGCAATTGGGGAATATGTCTCAAAATAATCTATCCCATTTTTTTATGAAAAACCCTTTGCAACCAACCTCGTTTTAAACTTTTCGATTGTACCATCGACCTTGTATTTCTTTTTCAGAACCCATTTACAGCCTATAGCTTTCCTTCATTTTGGCAAATCAGCCAATTCCCATACTTGGTTTTTCTCAATGGATTCAATTTCCTCATCCATGGCTTTCTCCCAATATGTTGCTTCCAATGAGTTCATTGCTTGCTCATAAGTTAAGTTATCAGTCAACTCATCTAAATCTACCGAATTACATACTTATTGTGCCAGATAAGTGTGATAATACTTTAAGTAGGATGGAGTAACTCTTGACCTCTTATGTCCACTTAAGGTATCGGTAGTTTCAGAAAGATCTTCTATGGGCTCAAAAGATGATTGGTCTAAATCTACCAAATCATCAACACATTCCTCATTGTTTTCTAGGATGTCATTCTAAGTATCCTCTAAGAATTCAATATCTCTACTTTCAATGAGTCTGTAGTCCTTATGATAAAACTGATATCCTTTTGAACCTTTTGGATATCCAATGAATATACATCTCAAGGACCTGCTGTCTAGCTTATCTCTACACTGATCAAGGATCTTGACATGTGCAATTGATCCCCACCTCCTGAGATGACCTAGGTTGGGTTTTCTTTCAAACCACATCTCATATGGTGTAGTGAATACAGCTTTACACCTGTTGAGTACGTAAATAGGTGTACTTACTGCTTCTCTCCAAAATATCCTTGGAAGAGAGACATCAATCAACATAAACCTTGTCATGTTCAATAAGGTTTTGTTGTATCTTTTAGCTACACCATTTTGCTGAGGTGTCTTGGGCATTGTATTTTGTTTAGCAATACCAAAGTCTTTATAAAATTCCAAGAATTCTGCCGAGGTATTCTCACCTCCTCTATCTGATCTCAAGATTTTGATCGAATACCCTAATTTATTTTCTACTTCTTACTTATATTCTTTGAAAGCATCAAGTGCCTCTGATTTATGTGTCAAAAGATATATATACATATATCTAGAGTAATCATCGATAAAGGTTATAAAATAACCCTTTCCTCGATGTGTCTTTACTCTAAAAGGTCCACATAAATCTGTGTGAATAATTTTCAACAGAGTTGTTGTCCTTGTTGTTTCCTTAGAAAAGACTTTTCTTATCATTTTTCCTTGTATACAAGCTTCATACTTGTTGAAAGTCTTTTCCTCAAATCCGGACAATAAGTCAAAGTTGGATAATTTCCTCAACTTTTCCAGACTTATATGCCCTAGGCTTTTATGCCACATATTCACATCAACAGAAAAGACACTCTCAATATAAGTAGAAGATAGATGACTTTCATTATTTGATAACTTGAACAGTCCTTGTTCTACATCAAATTCTCTTGAGAAAACAATATTCTCCCATGTTTGCCCAAAGTCACCTTATTAGGTATAAACCTAACTTCAAAACCCTTCTTAACTGAGGCAGGAACCGAGACCAGATTGTGCCTTATAGATGACACAATTAACACATTGGTTAGTACAATTGGTTTGCCTTACACAAATATTCAGAAGGATCTAATACCCAGAACATTTAAGAAAGTACTGTTTCCCATATACACACGATATTCTCTAGGTTGATATTCCTTTAGGTCCATTGTCCCTTCCTTGGTCTTCGAGCCACCAACCTGTAACTGGGCGTTTAGGTCCATTGTCCCTTCCTTGGTCTTCGAGCCACCAACCTGTAACTGGGCGATCCAAGTATAGGCATTCTGAAATCACGCAGATTATATCCTACTTCTCCGACTGTCCGCATTGTGAGTTATTTCCTCCACCTTTTTTGTTGCAGCAGTCCCTTTTGTAGTGTCCCATCTTTCCACAGTTGAAACACTTGATCCGTGAAGCGATTTCCTACGATTTCTTAAAATTTTGATCACCTTTCCTGTTATTCTCGTCAAACCTTTTATTTGGTTTCTTTTCTTGGTTGGATTTGGAGCTAGATGCTAACTCATCTTGGACCACTAGCAATTTCTCCTTTTTGTTTCTGAGCATATGTTCTTACTCAATTGCTAGTTTTAGGGGCAACTTAGAAAGGTTGATTTCAGGCCCTAATCTTAAGACAGTGGTGACTATGTTCCATGATGGAGGTAGACTATTCAGTATGATTGATATCTGCATCGGTTCGGGGATGACTAATTTTGCTATGGCTAAGTCTCTAACCGTCACTATTTACATGCTCTACTACATTTTCTCCTTCTTTCATTCTGAAGGACTTGTATTTCTATAGTAGCAACTGTACATGTAATTTTGCAGTTGTATCATACTTAGCTGTTAGTGAGTCAAACAGCTCTTTCGCGATCTCATATTCTTCAAAGACCCTAATCAAATGATCCTCCATGTAGGTTAACATGATTATTTTTGCTATGGTATTGTCCTTTAGAAATGTTTTATACATTTCTAATTGTTGCTGACTTGTGTCTAGCGGTGGATGACACACTATTTCCTTTAAGACATACTCTATACCTTCTAGTGTTAGAGCTAACGAAATTCTTCTCTTCCATGTTTGGAAGTTTAGACCGTTTAATTTTTCTGTTTTTGCCAGTTCGGACACACATATCTTAGAACTCATTTTTAAGTGTTTAGCAAAAATAACAATCAAGCGGTCTAAAAGAAAACCGAAAACAAAGGCACACATAGCAAGAGACATGTTAAAGTGATGTAGAATATGAAGCAGATAATCTTTTGAAATTTTTTTTAAGGGGTTTTCTGCCTCTAAACCCCTAAAAAGGATACCAAGAGATAAATCTGTAATTTTATCTATTTGTCCTCTTTTGTAATTTTTTCAAATCATGAGAACAAACTTATAAAATCACTATTTGGTATTCTTATAAAATTCGCAACTGATCGGGGTTAAAATCATAATTTTAACCCTCAGGGCGAATCTGTAATTTTTCCAAAAGAATAGGGGTAAACTTGTCTTTTGGCTGAGTGGCAGAACTAAAATTATTCAAACCGAGTTGGATAAAATAGTAAAATGACAACCCTGGTTTTTTTGTAAATTACAAAAATAGCTAAGGGGTAAAACTGCCTTTTTACTATGACAACTGTGTAATATCCAAAAAGGGTCAGGGGCAGTTTTGTCTTTTTGACACAAACCCCAAGGCATTTTCAGAAACCACTGGTGGTTTCAAAAAACCACCTGAGCAGTTTTGGAAAACCGCTTGAGCAGTTTTGGAAAACAGCTGGTTTTCCCACCGTGGTTTTCCAAAACCGCGGTTTTTGAATTTTTTTTCGTATAGGAACGCTGAAAAGCGTTTTACAGAAGTATGCCTCTCTGGAATGTTTCGAGAGAGAGAGAGAGTAACAGGGAGGGAGAGGGCCGGAGAGAGGAGGTCGGAGGGGACGCTTTGGCCGTTCGTCGACTGTTGGCTGTCGACGGGTTCCTGGCTTCTTCTTTTGTTGGCCTTCCTTTGCTTCGCTTCTTACCGACGTGCCTTTTGCTTCGGGCTTTTTGTTGGCCTGCGTTTTGGCTTCGGGCTTTTTTTCCGGCCTGCCTTTTGCTTTTTGGCTATTGCCGGCCTGCCTTTGCCTTTTGGCTATTGCTGGCCTGCCTTTGCCTTTTGGCTAAATCTGGCCTGCCTTTTTCCTCAGGCTATTGCTTTCGGTTTTTGGGTCGTGCCTGTTTTGGCCTGCCTCAGGGTGTTTTCTTCAGCTTTTTGGCCGAGCCTGCCCCTGGGTTTTGCTTTCGCCACCTCTACCGACTTTCGCCTTCTCTCATCCATTTTTTTTCTTCATTTCCTTTTATTTTTTTATTTTTTTATCCTCTCGCTCTCTTTTGCAAGGAACTAGGCCCTGATACTAATGTTGTCTAATACGTACCTTCTTCCTTCGTTGAAGGTTCCATTGATGGCCTTCCTTCTGTCATTGGATTCGGTGAATCCTCTGTTGTCGATATAACGACCTGCAGAGATGCAGATGCAGCGGATAATGGAGTGCGGGTGATGGACACGAGGTTCCCGCACAGGGGCTTGCACAAACGAATACAGTATGAGTTTTTCCTGTGTTTTCTGTTTTTCTCAGTATCACTGAGTATCTGTATGTGCTTGCCTTTATAGGCAGGCGCTCCCCCATTCATCGTGCTTATCCACCTGTGGCTTCACTCGTTTGAGAGCTGTAACGGACGATCGTTACCGGATTTTTCGGTAACGGCTGTCCGTTACTAGATTTGGGTCTATCCTTAGGTAACGGACTAGATGACCAGTCCAGCCGTTACCTGAGCCGAGAATGGCCACATCCTGTAACAAAGCTGACCAAACTTATTCAATTCATACATTAGATCCAGATCACAAACAAGTTCATGAATCGCTTCGCCGTGAAAGCCGAGTTGATGAACTCCACCATGCATTTCATGAGATGTCAGATCCAGTTCCTCATTAGCTTAGGATTTGGGTCATGGTTAATGACAACACTTGCACGATCAGAAGATCTATATCACAAACAAGTCCACGAATTTGTGAACTCACCTATATGCATTTCATGTGATGCCTACCATAACATTTCATCTTCAACTCAGGATTCGTTCGATCGCTATCAAACACTTGCATGGCCACTCGGGTTCGAAATGAAACACAGCTCTCCGTTGACAGGTACATGGTCATGGATCGAATTCTCCTCCTCCTGCTGCTGCTGCATGGGAGCTTACGGGCTCATGTTCTATTTCATTGCTGGATCCGGGTTCTTTTCACCTTTCACTCATGGTACTGCTTCACTATTGAGCACCTGTTGTCACCACGGTTGTGCGTATACCAAAGGCCTAGCATAATTTGCCTCGCGTAGCCACAGGGTCTTCGTCTACATGGTGCCGACCCTTGATAACGCAGCTTCGCTCGATCTCCTAGTCCAAAAAATAAAAAAGGATTGAGCAATCCATGTTCTATAATGAAGCAGATGGCAGTGACAAGTTTAAACAAAGCTAAACCAGGCCAAGCTAAACTCCTAAACAGATTCCTCTAAGGGCCTACTTTAGTCCAGAAACTTTCATTGGATCTTATC
This sequence comes from Brasenia schreberi, assembly GCA_036023115.1. NCBI lineage: Eukaryota > Viridiplantae > Streptophyta > Magnoliopsida > Nymphaeales > Cabombaceae > Brasenia > Brasenia schreberi. The sequence continues at coordinate 12,850,600 of JAYKKT010000075.1, read as the reverse complement.
ATTATGGATCTAGATCTATTTCAGAACTTTGTTAGATTGTCCTGTTAATATATTATGGTTCCAATCCAGATCCAAATCCAATGTGAAGTACAATTAGAAGACATCAGCCCATTATGTAAAACAGAATTGGTGTCATGTGCTTGGACCTTAACTTGAAAATTTTGTGCATTATTGATGTTAATTTTTCCACCTTTTAAAATAACCCGAATGGCGTAGGTTCCATCCTGTGCCATGCTTCGTTCTCGTTTTTTTCTTGCTTCATAAATATTGCCTTATTGGAAGAAAATGCAATGTAGTCTTTCTTTGTTGGAGTTAACTGCAAATGGGAGATGATAAAGCATAAGATAACCAAGGATTCATATAGCCAACCCCACTTAGTATGAGAAAATGCTTGGTTTTGGTATGCCAATCAGGTCCAAGTTGGCATCCTTTTTCTTATAGACAAGCCGGGTTAGGCATATCCATACCAGATATGCACGCGATGGGGTATTGAACTTGTGACCTTCAAGTTGAACGTTATTTTGGGTCGACCCGTGGCGGGGCAAGATGGAAAGCTGGAGGCCATTTAGTCATCACTTATTTGGACCAATTGAAGCTTAAGTGACTGGATTGTCCAGATCATTAAAAAAAATTAAATGCAATACTTTCTTTCTTTTCCTTGAAAAAAAAGGCAATAATATCAGTAAGCATTGGTCCACAAAAACTTCCATAAAAGGTGAAGAAAATATATGATCACTTGTGTCATTTTCTCTAGAAAATGTTTCAAATAATGGCGGTTTCATCGGGATGTTAATGGGTTGTCTACAGGTTGCCAAGCAAAACATAAACCAAACTTTATCGCACACTACACAGGTTCGCTACGTAGATGCATCGTCGACATTACGATCTTATGTCATGCTAGCGTTTAACTTCAAGAAATAAGATCATGTTTTATCATTTCCTTGCAATACTTTCTAAGGCTTTCCTCCGTCTCTTCTGAAGCATCCAATTGTAACTGATGCATTTTCACAAGCATGTATTTCTCATTTATCTTCTATTGGTATTGCACAACTTTTTCTCTCATAATCTCATTAAAGAATGGTTAAGATTTAGGTTGGATTTCATTACATAGTTCAAGCAAAGCTTTGCTTAATTGTTCTAATTCGGGTTCATCTCGTGTAACAAGTTCCAACACCTAAAACAACCCGCATAACTCACCGGACTGTATCTTGTAAGTAATAACAATTGGTCTTCTTCTGTTCGATATGTTCAGATTTGGTTTTCAGTGCAAACATTAAGAACCGGATCTGAATATGGTCGCTAACTACATACATGTTCTCGTTAGGCAAACTTGACTAATCCGGATCAGGTTATCGGATGCCCAAACCCGAGCCTTTACCTTTGCATCTCTAACCAACTTGACTAATTGAACGTCTTATAAAATTCGTTATTGGCATAGTAGTATGAATGCACTTTAAAAATGTGAGAAAGAGATACCGTGCTTCGTGATTAGTTTATGCCCAAGTGCATTACACCAAACTCCTGTCTTGGAAACTCTGGATGTGATCAGAGGAGAGGGCAAGTTAAAACTTTACCTAGTGAGGTAGTATATTAATATGATATATAATAGTTTAAGAGCTTCATATTTTATATTCTTAGTTGACGTATGCTTAGAAAAAGAGGGCATCTTAATCATATTACATTGATATTATATTTTCTTATCTTAAGGCACCTTAATATGTGGGCCAATCCAATTAAATAATGCAAGGGCTATTAATATGAAGTGTACGCATAAGTTGGATACTATTTGTTTGAGTACAACATTGAACTGGTAGATTAGTTGATCTAAATGACCTATATCTCCGCGCATGTTGAGGGTTTGACATTTTCATATTTAGGTCCTAAGGCCAACCATTGACAGTTGACAACCAACGTAAAATTCATTCGGATTTTTTTTTATGATGATTCTATATTGAAATTATAACTCTGCAGTTTATTTTGAAAATACTCGATTTAAAATGATCGAGAGAACCAAACCATATCCATCATCATCCACAATGCCTTTTGCACAGTATGTTCTAACCTAATTTGACCTAAGAAAAACCACCTTAAAGTGAAAAATTAGTCAAACTTATTCTGATCTGGATATGGTTGGTTTCGGTTATCCTAGAACCAAAACCGACCAGGTGTCGTCGATTCAAGTTACACTTACAAAACCATTAGTTCTAGTTCCAGGCCAGATTCTACAACTAGAATGCATTATATTAAAATTTCACAATTTATTTTGTAAGCTATCGTTATTATTATATTATAATAACCATCATGTCAGCTGACTAGGGGTAGAGTTGCCCATGGGCGGCTCCCTTACCTTTTTGAAATTGGATATTTTTTTTAAATGCCGGGGTGGGTGGGGCAGTGGGAGTTGTGTGGAACTGCCTGTCCGGACCACCTGGTATTTCAAGCTCCTGACTGACGGTTTCAGGGTGGTCTCATACGACCATTTCGAACCGGATCGGAACTGTGGGGTCTCTTCCTGGTTCCGTTTCGATTCACAGAATAATGGAATTGCAACTGAAACTGGGGTCCCTGGTCCCTCTTCGACCTGTTTTGGGCCCGGTATTGTTCTGGTTTGAATTGCCAGTCCGGGTTCAAACTGGCATGTCATACCTGATCCAAACGGACCAAGTGAGATTTGCCCAAATTTGAGAAACCAAACGTATGAGAAACTCAACACGAAACGATTCATCGGTATTTAGCTGGATTCTAACCAGGTAGGGACATATGCATGGTTGTACAAAACCTGTAAACCCACGATTAGGGTCCAATTCAAAATTTATACACATCTAAGAAATGATCTTTTAAAAACAAAAATTCAAATGCATCTTATACTGGAGCATGTTTTTGCCATATATAAGGATTACAATGGTCCATATTTAGCTGGATAAGCAACCAAACCCGAATCCATATGACTGGATTCAGTAAAATTCTTCCACATTTAGTAGCATACTTACTGAGACTGAAATCTTAACCCTACTGACATGTTCATCAATTAAATGTAACGATTTGGGACGGATTCGTCTTTGGTCATTTTCATGATGCAGTATCTTGCGTTCGTGTCAGAAACAGGTCAACACATATGATCCTTTTTCTTTTGTGTCACCTAGGGCGAATGGGCAGGCAGGTCTTTTTCGACATGTTCAGTAGGGTTTCCTTCTTGGGTTTGAAGTGGTCAGCAATTTTGTGTTTCAGGCAATTGCTTAATATTGTTTTGTTTTTCTCGTGCAGAAAGGAGGCCAACATAAACACAACCCGATTCTTCTTTGTCAAATTTCATGACCCAAAACTTTTGATTGCATCGATATCATATCGCACCCCTAATCGCCGTTCAGTCTGTCTGCCCAAAGTAAGAACAGAAAGAAATGAGTCGTGTTAGTGCTAATTGGTTTTTGATATGAACATGAAATGAACACGACCTGATATTGTGAACTATCATCCCCTACCCATTTGGCTATGATTTAAAAGGATGCTCCACACCCAGAAACAACAATATATGATCCGATCCGAATTTACAGACCACGAAATTCGAATCTTACCACCTTCCTGTTACTAAATCCGAATACAAGAATCGGATCGTAAATTACGTGAATAGTAGGGGCATTTAAGTTATCCGTTGCTCCATTCTGAACATAAAGGTGATGAGAAGATCGGGAACGCAAAATCCACGCACACTCTCTCTCTCTCTGTGGGAGCGGTTGTCGGGATCCTTTGTTTTGGTGGTTGAAGGTGAAGAAGAAAGCGCCTTCTCCGGCAAGATTGCCGGGAAACAAAACTCAAGAAATTAGAGACAGAGGAGAGAAATTAATGCGACGCTTTTGATCACGCCGATCTTTCTCTGACGCTCTCTCTCTCTCTCTCTCGCAGCACAGCACGAGCTTCCTTTCCTTTCCTTTTCCTTGGGATAGCCTGATTAAAGCAGGATAAAGAGGTCTCCTCGTAGCTCGAGTTTCTGTGACAAAGGAGGAAGCAGAGCTAACAGAAGGGGATACGAATTGTGACGAAAGGAATCCAGAGAGAAACACCTTAGCAGTTTTTCTTCGGAACGGTCCTTGTCGCGCTTCTTCGGTGATTTGCAGAGCTCTTAAACTTTCCGCTGTCCTTCAGAGGTTAGGGATACTGTTTTCTTGAGCTCCTCTCAAGATCAAGAAAATCGAGACATATTTCGGGAACACAAATTCGAAGAGAGTGTGCATCGGTGGTTGTCTATCTGGATTCTCTATTTTCTCTGCTTCTTCTGGATTCTGAGGGAGGAACCGTGGCGATCTGCTGCTCTTTACTTTTTATCCTCTTAGGTTTTCATCCTAGTAGAATGCTTGCTTATATATCCATCCTGTGAAAAAGAATTTCTCGATTCTCTTCTAAGAGTTTTTGGCTCCTTTGACGGGGAAATCCGGGTTCATGGATCTTTATTCCTATTTGTGATAAATTTTCGCTTCTTTCCGAACCTTCTTAAGTGAAGTTCATTTGTCTCCTGCTTCTCCTTTTCTGTTGCCTAAATCTTGCATCGTCCTTAATTCTAGGTTAACTGGATGGTTATCAAACTCTTGCATTCTCCTCCGTAGAAATCTTCGACTGTTTCCTTTTGACAGCAATACAAATCGGTTACCGTCAATTTACGGCGTCATTTATCAAAAGATCCAGCGAAATAAAAAATTTCCTCTTTTTCTGTCTCCGACTTTCGCTAGTGGCGATTTCCGATTCCCGGTCTTGCCGAGAGAAGCAGCTCAAACAAGATGCAGGGAGCGATTGAAGGAACTACAAGAACGACTCTCCTCGACCACATGGGCGTCCATTCGGCGCTCAACCTGGGCGACCTCCTCCACTACGACGACGCCGGCGGCGATGCCTCCAGCCATCACCGTACGCTCGCATCCATCCTCAAGTATGAGCCCGACGCCCGGACCCTCGGCCCCGGTCCAAGCCTCATCGACGTCCTCAACGAAGGCGACAACGATCGCCTCCGCCACAACCCGAAATTCCCCTGGCTCTCTTTCGGCAACCGACTCCGGTTCCGTCGTGCTGCGGCTATCTGGCGATCTTCGGCCACCGTTCCCGCGGAGAGCCACCGGGATGCCTCGTCAGAAACTCCCCCGTCACCCGGCGGTGAGGCCATCCGCCGGACAACGACGGGCATGAACCTCGCCACGGCGTTAGCGGCGGAGAGGGAGAGCAGCAGCAGAGTCGCGCCGGAAGTGGCCTCCCAGGCCGAGGTGGGACCGACGCCGGATACGCCCTTGAGGGTTTCTCTAATGGCACTGCTGGAGGAGGCAGACCGCCCGGTCGTGATTGGAGGGGCCGCGCCGGCGTCGGCGTCGGCTGCGTCGGCTGCGTCGGCGATGAGGGAGTGGGAGGCGCGCGGTGGTGGTCGAGCTGACGAAGAAGGAGGGGGAAGCGGGGAGGAAAGGGCGTGTTGCGTATGTATGGTAAGGCATAAAGGAGCGGCGTTCATACCGTGCGGGCACACTTTTTGCAGGGCGTGCTCGCGCGAGCTCTGGGTTAGCCGCGGCTCCTGCCCCCTCTGCAACGGCTTCATCCTCGAGATCCTCGACATCTTCTAGCCCCATCTTCTCCGGTAATTGATCAAAACCTAGCACCTGCCTCCTATTGGTTGTCCTCCTCCCTCTCCGTCTGGTTGGTTATTGAGGTTTGTCTTCTTCGGGTAGTTACCCGCTGATGATGAGATTGATGGATCGAGGGCTGTGTGTAAACGGAGAAGAGGATCATGGCATTTTAAATGACGAATATTCTGCTGTTTTCTGGTGTTTTTCATTTGGAAAAAATTGAAATTAATGAGACCATCTCATTTTGTCTACGGTGGAAATGCGCCGACTATGGCTCGTAGTTGCCTACAGGATCGCCCGAGATCCCCATCTCATTCTTCGTGATGCGTTTGAAGCCTTTCTCCATCCCTTTTCAATCGTATATTTTGTTCTTCTACTGTTCCACTGTTTTAAGCGAGCTCAATAGGAAAGTCAATTTAGTCGGCACAACAAGCAATAGTTCAGCTGACTAGGCGTCGATCCAGAAGTTGACTAGTTCGACACCCGCCGTCCTCAATGTATGAAAACAAAGTCTCATTAGTCGTGTTGCCCTCGTTCTGTTTGTTTATCAGTCCACGTCCTACTTTTTTTTCCTCTACTAACTTCAGTCTCTTTTTCCATTGTGCCATCCACCTCATATGAGTCTTCTAATTTCATTATTCTTCTTCCCTTCGGACCCCTCTCAAGAGATTCTTGGCTTATGCGACTGACGTTGAAAGGGCCAGATTGCAACGTTGATATGGCGTTTTGTTTCAGGTCTCTTTCTTTGAGAGGGACGCAAAAGAGTCAAAATCCTGGTGCTGTTGAGTAATAATAGTACACGCAGCGTGGGCATTTTGCTAGAAAATGACGGAGGGGCGTTTATCGTGTTGTGTTGTCGCTGGTGGCGTGCACCCTACACCAACCTATCAAAACACTTTACTGCTTTTTTCCCTATAACTGCTATTGTTTTTGTTGATTTTTCAAATTTAAGGTCCACCCAGCTTAATGCATATATCGCGCTTTCATCAGGTATGTATATTATTCTTTCCTATCTTCGTGAATCATTTGACAAAAAGGTACTAAGATTCACCGAATTAACATAATGGTACCCACATGATGCGAACAGACAGACAACTGCGCAAGTCATGTTACTTGCCGTAAGCTTGATGAATTATTATCTTTTTTCCTTGCGGGGGAGCAGAATGTTTATCTGTATTTAATGTCAAATTTATTTTCCCTCCAAGCTTCTGCACCGACGATGCAGGAAACCCTAATGGGTTTCAACCATCCCTTGTATTGGGTCAGCCATCTTGAATTGCCTCTGATCCATGTAGGCCCAGGTCACCTAGACTTTGAGATAACAGAAACGGACCTGGATTCAGGCTCTGTAGCCGTAAAAAACCATAACCCAGTTGTGAGGGAACTCTATTGCGAAGGCAATTGAGCTTTATAACATTTATTTTTTTGAAGAATCTGACCGGATATCCATAGAATGCCCAAATGCCTTTTCCATGATAGGTTACATATTTTTCCAATAAATTGGATTAAGATTATTAGTTGTTACTTGTTAGACCTTTATTAATTAAAGTTGATTTCAATGCTTTCCTCTACTAACTGGAACACTTTGAATTTAGGCCAACTATAAATTTTCTGAAGTCCTAGCTGGTTCCATGTATCAATTGAATCTTTTGGACTCCACCAATATATGGAACCATTGATGGATCTAGTTTTCTCTTACCAAAATCGGGTCCCAAGTCTACTAAGATTTGATCTAAGTGGATCATATCACGTGACTTGAAAAAGTGAAGTTGAAGGCTTTTTTTATAAAAAAAACAGCCAGAGTATATGCATGACCATAGATATATGAACAGCTCTACAATGACGAAACCATATGTGCATTTTATTGATGATGAGTGGAAGTTGCACAAAAAAACTTTAAGCATTTGTCGAATATCTAGTCATAAGGGTAACTCTACTTGTAGGCTACTTTTGGATTGCTTGCTTGAGTGGGGCTTAAGAAAGTATTCACAATGTTAGCTGACAATGCTAGTACTAATGATATTGCTATTTCATACAACAACAACAACAACAACTAAGCATTTTCCCATACTAGACGGGGTCGGCTACATGGATTCTTTGTTTCCACAAATCCCTATCATGTGCCATGTTAGTAGTTAACTCACAATAAGCTAGATCATTCTTTATTGTTTCTTTCCAACACTTTTGTGGTTGTCCTCTACCTCTTTTAATACTTTCCAAATTTAGTTTTTCTAACCTTCTTTTCTTCTTTTGAACTTCTTTCTATATGTCCAAACCTTCTTAAACGATATTCTTTCATTTTATCCTCTATTGTTGCCACTCCTAATTTATTTCTAATAACCTCATTATGTATACGATCTTTTCTTTTATGACCAGTCATCCATCTCAACATCTTCATTTCTGTCACATACATCTTTTGTATATGTTGATGATTAACTGTCCAACACTTAGAACTATAAAACATGGTAGGCCTAATTGCTGCTCTATAATATTTACCTTTTAACTACTTTAATGGTATCTTCTTATCACAGAGAATACCTAATGCTCCTCTCCATTTTAACCAACCAACATTAATTCTATGCGTAACATCTCCATCAATTCTTCCATCACTTTGAAAAATTGACCCTAGGTATTTAAAACTTTCCTTTTGGGAGATGCAATGTGTGCCAATTTTAATTTCTATGTCCTCTTGAGGTAACTAAATGATCAAACTTACATTCCATATATTCTGTCTTTGTTCTACTAAGTCGGAGGCCTTTGCTTTCTAATGTTTCTCTCCATAGTTCCAATTTTCTATTAACTTTTTCCTTAGACTCCTCCACTAATACAATGTCATCTCCAAATAACATACACTAAGGTACTTCATCTTGAATATGTTTTGTTAACTCATCCATCACCATTATAAATAAGTATGGACTTAAAGTTGATCCTTGATGTAACCCAATATTAACTTCAAAGAAGTCTATCGTTCCTTCATGAGTCCTCACACATGTTTTTGCACCATCATATGTCTCTTATAAGGTTAATATATGTCAATGGGATACCTCTTTTTTCCAAAGTTCTCCAATGAACCTCCCTCAGTACTCAATCATAAGCTTTTTCTAGATCAATAAATATCATGTGAAGGTCTTTCTTTTTTGCTCTAAAATGTTCCATAAGATGTCTCAAAAGGTGAATCGCTTCAATAGGTAGATCTGCCTGGCATGAATCCAAATTGGTTCTCTATTGTACTTGATACTTGTCTTAACCTACGTTCGATAATTCTTTCCCATAATTTCAAAGTATGACTCATTAACTTGATACCTCGATAATTCACACAATTTTGAATGTCTCTCTTGTTCTTATATATGGGTATAAGTGTACTTGCTCTCCATTCCTCGGGCATCTTTTGGTTTCTCCATATTTCATTAAATAGTCTTGTGAGCCAAGTGATTCCTATTTCTCCTAGTATTTTCTAAACTTCTATAGGAATATTATATAGTCCTACCGATTTACCACCCTTCATATGTTTAAGAGCCTCTTTGACTTCATTCTTTTGAATACGTCTGTAGAAATTGTGGTTTATATACTTTTCTGATTTGGCTAACTCTTCTAAGCTAATACTAACATCTTTATTTTCATTAAAAAGATTATAAAAATAGTTTTTTCATCTATTTCTTATATCATCATTTGCCATTAGAATTTTTTCATCCTCGTCTTTTACGCATCTAACATAATTAAGATCTTTAGTTTTCTTATCTCTAGCCCTAGCTATCCTAAAAATATCTCTTTTACCCTTTTTTGAGTTGAGTTTTTTATATAAGTCCTTTCAAATTTTAGCTTTTGCTTCACTCACGGCATTTTTTGCTTCCTTCTTTGCTTTCTTATAAGCCTCTAAAGTTTCACTAATTTTCTTAGCATAATGTAATTTGTAACATGCCCTCTTTGCCTTGATTTTATTTTGTACTACTTCACTCCACCACCAAGCTTCTTTTTGTGCCGGTACACCTCCCTTAGATACCCTTAACACATCTTTCGCCACTTTTCTAATATGTATAGCCATATTGTTCCATATATCACAGGGTGTACCAACATAATTCCAAACATCTCCTTGAAGGACTTTATGTTTAAATATATCTTCTTTCTCGCTTTTGAGGTTCCACCATTTAGTCCGAATAGCTCGATGCACTCTTTTCTTCTTTGTCTATTTTTTTATTTGTAAATCCATAACTAAAAGTCGATGTTGGGTGGTTAAGCTTTCTCTTAGAATTACCTTACAATCTTTACAACACCATCTATCTTTTTTTCTACAAACAAAGTAATCAATTTGTGTTTGTGATAAGCCACTCTTATAAGTTTATTAAATGTTCATCTCATTTTTTGAAGATTGTATTGCTATTTCATATTTTAAAAAAATTTATAAGTTGGAGAATTGGTGTTGCACAAATTTCAACTTTTTACAATCAGATGTATTAATTATATAATAAACTTAGTTGTACAAGATGGTCTAAAGAAAGTGAATACCTCTCTATTAGTTGGATAAGAAAAGCTGTAAAATATATCAGGCAATCTTTAATGAATATACAAAAATTCAAAGAATCTGCTGAAGAATGTCATATTCAGTGTAAGAGTCCATTGTATTTACATGTTATGACGAGTTGGAACTCTACATGCAAAATGTTGAGTATTTGTAGAAAATTTGATTGAGTTATTTGATGCAAAAGATTCATATTTTAAGCATGAGGTGGAATGAGAAAAAGATAATGATGGAATTTCTTTTATTGATTGGGGATTCATTAGAGAGATAAGTAATATCTTACAACAGTTTTATGATACTATTCCAAGATCATCCTATGTCATATCAAACACATTTTGAATAGATATCTGTGGATGACAACAATGTTTGATAAATATTAGAGTGACTATAAAAAGGTAAACAAAATTTTATTTATTATACTTGTGTTCGATCCTCAAGAAAAAAATAAAGCTATGGAGTTTTCTTTTTTAAGATTTACAACATAGAAAATAGAAAAACTTTATTTTAAGGAGTAAGAGATGCTCTAACTGACTTGTATGATGAATATTAAAAAGTGCTTCAACTTCAAAGTGGTTGTGCCTCCTAATCAAGTGAAAGCTACATGAGCAATCTTATGCCAAAGTGAGTTGATTATTGTAGGAACGAAATGAAAACATAGAGACATTTTTAAGGAATAATACCTTAAAAACAAAATGATAATAGAAGGTGCAAGGGCAAGAAAATAAATCAGAGTTGAGTGATATTTATCTTGGTAAGGAAACACTAGAAGATTGTGATAGATTCGATATTTTAAGATGATGAAAGAATAATTCATAATGATTTTCAATTCTTGTATATATGGTTAGAGATATCTTGGTAGTTCTCCTATGTACAATACCTTTTGATTATGCTTTTAGTGCTTGAGGGAGGGTTCTATTTTGTATTTAGGATTTCAACTTAAGGTAGTTGAATGTTTGATTTGTTTAGAAGATTAGCAACTCTTACGCTATTATAACATTCTACGCTTGCCTTATTCTTTTAAACAACAGTAATAATACTCAAAAGGAAAAGCATAACATGATTCGTTTATGGTATCTCTTTGGAAAACAATCTCCTTACTAAAAAAATTATTGGATTTTACAATAAGTAGCAGAAGTAAATTATCTTTATACATAAGATGAAGTGTTTGGATGAACTCTTTTTAACAGTGTATGGTGGTCATAAGGATTCAAATACTCCACAAAGATCCAGCAACATCATGCACTCAATGCTTTTTTTACTGCAGTAACTAATTGGTTTACTCGCGCTCTATCCTTGCTGAAGGTCGTCTCTACAAAGAGATGAAGAAATGACTTGGATGGTGAAATTTAGAGAGAACTGTAGACGTGAAATTTTCACTCCAATCCTATGTAGAGACTTGGAATAAAACTCTAAACTCTACTTGATGCGCGAGCGTGTCAACTAGTTTTCTAAAAACTAGAAAAAGTTAAATCTGATGGGCGATTATGGCTAAGTGGGCTCTTTTCGCTTTAGACCTTCTTAAACCGATACTCAAGGGTCAGTCTAAGCGCTTAAGGATTCCAACTAAACAGGTGAGACTTCCAAATTCACGTGAAAAGCAAAGGTGTTGAGAATGGAAACATGTACACTTGATTATGTTTCAAAATTAATAAGTTCTGAAAAACAGAAAACTTTGTTTTCAGGACTTATTTCTCGAATTCTTTGAATGTCTAAAATCATCAAAATTTTACAGGCCTAAGCCTAAGATGTAATTGGGGCATCTTTCAGATCGTGATTCGGAGCTATATTATTGCAGAATTAAATCTGTGAAGTGCCTCTACTCAAGCACCCGAAACTGTTCTGTCATAGAAATATAGAGACTCAAAGATGAGCTTGTATCTCGGTGCTCAGAGTTACAAATTTAATGAATTTGATCTTAATGGAAATCTATGGATGTCAACTTTCTAATGAATTAAAATTCATCAATTTTAGATACTCACAGACAGAGTTATGAGATGAATACCCAGACTCTATTGCAGAAAAACTGGTTGGACATATAATTTACAAAAACTTTCCTGATTTTACACAATTTTAATTACAATATTGCACGACCCTAAACTTCTTGCAAATTTTATTAGAAGTGGGCCTATGTGTGTGAAAGAAGTGTGCAAAATTTTGGAACAATTGGAGTAGAGGTTCGGGAATTAAAAATCAAGCAATTCATGTATGGAAAGATAATGAAATCCAGATTTCAGGTTTTTAAAATCATACGTGATACAAACTCACACGAATTGAAAAGCAACAACACAACATCATGAATTAAATTGCTGAAGGAAAATGAATTGAAATATACTTAATAGCTTAAGCATAGAGGAGATTGGAGAATATAGAGTGTTTATAGAATATAGAGAGGTAGAATCGAGAAATCAAACACATAGAGTGCATAATCAAAGAAAGGAAAATTTCAGTAACATCTACTTCTATTACATCATGAGGGGAGACAAAGCTCCATTAATACAACCCCTTTTGAATTAAATTTGAAGAAGAGATGTAGGAGAATGAAGATGAAACAACATTTATCCGGACTTACACAAGAGACTGACCTCCAAGGTAATGGCCGGCCACCCCTTTTTCACCCTTTCCCTCTTTGATCAATCACTCACTCACCAAACTGTGGCCTATATTCTACACATCCTTTCCTCTCTAATGCTCTTCCCTAGAAGCTCTCACACCCTCACAAAACTCTCAAAGTGCAACACCCTTGTTGGCCTCTTCCAAGTCTCTCCAAAGATGGGATTCACGCCCTACCCTTGGCCTCAATTTATAGGCCAAGGGTGGATCCTCTAGGGCCTTCCTTGGGGCGGGTGATCCAAAGTCCAAACCCAGCCTCAAGGCCTTCCAATTCACGTGGTCTTGGTAGTCCTCCATGGTCATGCACTTGGCTAGGCTTGATTAAGGTCTTGATCAACCTCCTTTGTGGCTCGTGCTTCCTTGCTTGAGTTAAACTTGATACATGGGCTGGATGTGGCTTGATAAATCTTTGAAATTAGCCTAAGATTCGATCCATTTCATCTTGCAAAAGTCGGCCAATCCTTATCAAAATGTGACCCTTGGTTCTAGGAAATTGTTGACCGCATTTGATTTGATAAGATAAGCACTCAAGCTGACATGTTAGAGTTGGCCCATTGGATTTGATTTTGATGAAGATATGCTTTTGACCTGGTCCACTCCTTTGCCTTCGGGCTTATCCTTGGTGAGCTCGATCTTGGCTTAAAGTGGGCCCCACCTGTTCACCTGATTCATGCATATCCTCCGGGCTTTATCCTTTTAACTTTAATTTAAAACCTTTAAAAAGATTTTAAATCTTTATTTTAAAGCAAAAGGTTTTAAATCATTTAAGCTTTCGAAATTTGGGAGTGTTAAGAATTTTTTTTAAGGTGTTTACAAGAACCACTCTGTGACAAGCACAATCAACTATGAGGCCCCTCTTATATCGACTCAAAAGAACCTTCAAGGGAAGATCAAGAGTTTGATCCCTGGAGCATGGACATCTGATAAGGGTCTGCCTAACCCTATCTTGAAAATTAAATAAAAAAAAGTTGAAAGAACAGTAGGGAGTAGTGATTTATTTAAGATCACAACAAGAGAGCTTTCTTTTTTCAGAAGCAAGACTTGATGTTACTTTGTTGAAATATTGTTATTCAGTATTAGATGAGTTCTTTACATATCTTATCATATAGAATAAACTTCAATGAATATTATAACTTCATTAAATGAAATTAAAATAATGCAAAGAATGTCTTGATCGTTCGATTCACATGTCACGCCAGGGTGCCGCCACCAATTACTTATAGCAACATCCCTCACTGATGCAATCAGGCTCTGCGTCCGGTTTATCACCCCCCAAAAAAACAGCATGTATCAATGACGGCTGCACAGTTTTTTTTCGTTTTGTGAATGACACAGCATCATGAATTAGCAAACTTAATCCCATTTGATTTAATGTGGGTCGGATTCTGACCTAATTCAGCTCTTATTAAGTCCAACCTGCTTTTATTCAGCCTCTCCATTGCAAATTCAGGTTGCTTAGGGTGCATTTGATTCGTGGTACCACATTTCTAGTATTAGAACGGTAGGTTTAGACTTGTAACTATAGCTTTGAGCGATGATAATTTCATGCTTGATTCACAAATAGTATCGAAGCTCAAGCTTTCTTACTTCCTCGAGTCGTAGCCCACTTTTCTCCTAAAGCCGAAGTTTTTTACTGTGGGCTATCAAACCAAAGTTTTACGCGGGCAAATGTTTTCGTGTTTGATTCGTAATGTAACTTAAAACCATGAACACCAAAAGACAAGGTCTAGTCCTCCTGAAATCTTGTATCAACACACTCTTAATATCTGTATATCTAACCCATTATTAGACAGGAATAAGTTTTAATAAATGAGTTCTAAAAGCTTCATAATGAAGCAAAGACTTCATGACACTTTACCATTTTATTCATTAATAATTGTTTCTCATTTTTGAATCAATAAAATATAAAATGTGTCACATGCTTGTCATGTACGTCGGGTAAAAACCTTTTCCTACCCTTTTCATAGAAAAAAGAAAAGGAAGAAATCTTTTCCTGCCTATTAATGTCACCCCGTTGTGAATTAGCACATCAACCCCATCGGGTTTAGCTCAAGTTTTGCATTGAGATCTAATTCAATGAATCAGGTCGAGTTTTTTCTCCCAACCAATAAGATGGGATTAAGTATAACCCCATTCGATCATATGATTTTTTTAATAAGCTCAAAAAGATGACATGGCAGAAGTTAGCGGAGCATCATCACAGCCTGAAGGAACCCATAGATAACATGAAGATATTAACAATCAATACCTTGGGTTGGAGATGATGCCCGGACTAGCATGGCACGGTTTCTTTAGTGCCAGTGGGCATCCAGTGGAAAACTCATGTAAGATGAACTGCCTTTGTGTATATTATTTATTTAGTGGTGGATTAGTTAAAAGAATGAGGTAACAAAAAACTTAAGTTGTAGAAAAAAACATTAAAACAAATAATTGTAAGATTAGTAGAATGAATAACTAATATATGGAGTATAAGTTTAGTAATCCTGTTAAAATAGATGGTACAAAAGTTAAAATTGATAAGCATTACAGATGACTCAAAAGAAGAATTTTAAGTATTTAAGGTTAGTCTTTTAAAGTGATGAAAATATTGATAGAGATATTATATATAAATCAACATAAGTTGGCTTAAATTGATGGTGCTTAAGGTGATTTGTGTAATAAGAAAATATAACTAAAGTTGAAAGGTAAAATTTATAAATTAGGAGTTAGACAAGCAATTTAATATGATGTTGAATGTTGGAAACCAGTCATAACATATGCAAAGACAAAATCCAAAAAAGAGGTCAAAGCGGGAGTTCTTTCAATCCTAGATGGAATTGAGGTGAATGTGTAGGCAGAGATCATCTCATAAAAACTTGATGTAACCCCCCTGGTTGAAGATAAGAAGAGGAAAACACGTTTAAGATGTTTTGTACACATAGAGAGGCGTTCAAATCAAAATGCAAGAAGAAACTAAATATTTTAAAAAACCGTAAAATTGCCGAAAAGAAGCCATTGAACATGATATAATTTTTTCAGAGATAGAAGAACCCGTGCTATAGTGACAAAAACCAATATAGCGGACCTGGTCTTGTGTTGGTGGAGGATTGGCTATAGCCAGATGCTCGCCTTGGATATCTAACTCGTGACCTTCACCTTGTGAGTCGAAACCCTAGTCAAGCGAGCTATTGCTTATTCGACAAGTTTAGTTAATAACCAAATAGATATGTTTTAAAACAGAAAAAGCCATCAACTGAAATTCAGTGGCGAAGCTTTAATCAGATCCAGCTTTGCATACCCATTCTGACTAATTATATCCAGATTTATGGGACACTGTTCACTTAAGAGAATACCCTCAGGGTCAGTGGGAGTGTACCCACTTTACTTTCTTGCAGTTTTCTTAATTAAGTTCCTTAAGACAGAAATTCGTCATCATCAACTTGGAAAAAGGTGTTGTAATTTTTTAAAAAAATGAAAAAAAAGACTACGAGCTGATCATCAGAGGTCTGGAATTTTTAGATGAACAACCAACTATTAACAAGTCTTTAAATATGTATAGGCTGGCTTCAGTTTATCACTTGAAGACAGACAGGGCTCTCTTTCACACCGTTGAGATCTGGAAACCAATTTGAAGCTTTTCGGCTTCCAATTATGTTGAACTTCACTTTTGACTTTAAAGGGAGTCCCGCGTAAAGAAAATAAAAACCCTAATTCTTATTGCATCCCTAAGGTCTTCCTCTCAAAAAGAGAAACAAAGTTATGGCCTTATTCACATCGATCCCCTTGCTGCCGGTTTCTGCAAATCCTCCCCAGCAGCATTTCAGCAACCAAAACAATCTGCCTGGTTCGACCGATTCGATAAGAAAGACATAATTTATATAAGTCAGCTACAGGGCTTAACCTGAAAATGGTTGGTTTCAGGTGAACCAGAAACGGTGGTTCAAAACTGCCGCTTCTGACTCACTTGGAACCATGAATTATAACTGAAGCGGTCCACCTAGTTCTGGTTAAATTTCATGACCTCCGATCCCAGTTCTGGACCAGAACAAAAAAAAAAGGTAAAATGGAAATAAACTTATAAATTTGGACTAACTCATTTTGGTTACAATTCAATGTGAATAAAATTTCAAAACCATGAAAATAAAAATTGTTTGTCAATGTTGTTAGTGTATGGGGTCTTTAATAAATATTGTCTCTTTTAGATAGATCGATTATTTTTGGAGAATCGATGTATCTGCTTGTAGATGTTGGATCGGCCTTTTTCCTACAGTGTATCATCAAATTGAATTTCTTGCTGAAATCAGCGTTTCTAAAATCCTGCTTTGAATCATCATTTTCTTCTATATATTAGAAAACAATAATCAATATCTTATTTAAGAATGTCTACAAACAAAAATCTCTACTAGTGAACATGAGAATACTTATGCAACAAAAGGTTAGCATGACTCTCTTAGGTGTGCTAGAGAATTATCCTTTAAGTTTTTTCATTGCTCCATACTCTTAACTCTTTAGATGCAAAGGATCCCAACGATCACTTCAAGAGTACAATGAAGAACTCTTGACTCTCCTTCTAATAATCAAGTCTTTAACAATATCAATTCACCAATATGAACTTACTATTGCACTTTCTTTTATGCGTTTAAAGGAGGGTGCAATAAAAAGTTTCGAAAAGCAGATTTGTAAAGGAAAATCGGTAGGAGGGAGAATTTTCATTTCGGGTTCAGATTCTTACTCATATTTTCATACTAGTGAACATGAACTAGGAGATATGGTTGTTCAATCACATAATTACTCTTGAATTTTTTATTTGAAACTGCTAATAAATGCCTCTTTTCAGTTTTTTAAATGACATCATAAAAAGCCATGACATTTAGAAACTCACGGCTATTCATTCAAGAGCAACTTAAATGCCCTTTATCAACAAGTTTAGAAAACATGTTATTTTGATAATATCTTTATAATCCTCATGAATTTCAAAATAATTTTGAAAATCACCATCTTAAAAATCTTATACCTTCACTATAGGGATCTTACAATTTAAACCCATATCTAGGAAGAGGTGGGTTCCTACTCATTAGAGTTAGAATGGTAGTCAAGCTCTCAATAATCTAATCTAGCTGAAAAAGCATGCACAACTTACATATAAGATTTAAATGCCAATAAAGTCACATTTTAGATGCTTTGTATCTAGTATCATTTCTCATGAGTGCTTTGAGAGTAAAAGCTCAAGACTCTATAAAGCGACCACACTTCACACTCACGTAGGTAGACTCTATCGGAGGAGGTGCCTCCCAAAAGAGCACCCCATCAACTATATGCTATAGGTCTATTAAGAGCATTCTTTATCAAATCTTTTATGTAACTATGCCTCAAACCAATATGTCTAGATTTCCCAGTATGCATCTGGTGGTAAGCTTTGATAATGTACTTTGACTTTCACAATTCATCGATATGAAAGCTATTGGTTTTGACTATATTGGAATCTCATGCAGCAAGTTTGTAAGTCACTTTGCTTTCTTTTCTATTGATGCTAAAGCAATAAGTTTGGCAGTTATGATGGAGTCGACAATATGTGTTTGTTTCTTTGAAGCCCAACAAGTCGTGCCTACATTAAAAACCCTTTCACTTGTAGAAGCATGTTCTTCCATGTAAATTACCCAGCTAACATATAAATATCCTTTTAAGACCGAAGGACTTCCTTTATTCACTAAGCAATAGTTTTTATTCTAGTTTTTCTAATGTCTAGAATAACATTAGTCACTCCTAAAAATCACTAGATAAATATTTCTTACCATTTCCAAATTCATTTAAATCAATTTTACTATACACACACTTGCTCGTATTCATTTATTTTATATCCATTAGTGCAAGAATGAATCGTGATCAAACTTTTGATGTCATTGCTTAGGGGCTTGCTTTAGTCCATACAAGGACCCAATTACAATTTAAAACTTTGTTTTCTTGACAGGAACTGCATAAGCCCTTGAGGGATTTGCTTCATACACCTCTCTTTATCCAACTCACCATTTAAGAATGTTGTTTTAACATACATTTGAAGAATAACAAATTTATAGATGGAAGCAAGTGCCAAAAGCACTCTAATTGTAGCAATTCTTGCTACAAGTCGCATATGTATCAAAATAGTCATACTCCTTCTTTTTGTGTAAACCCACTTAGCAACTAGTCTTGCTTGAAATTTATCAATGGTTCCATCTACCTTCATTTTTCTTTGTGAAAATCCACTTATGAACTAATGAGCTTGGAACCAGGTGGAGGTCTACAATTTTCCAAGTTTATTGCCTATTATTAAATGTTCCATTTCATCTTGTATGCTTCATCTTCTAGAAAGATGCATCTTAAGACTTCTGTTACCTCTTCAAATGTTTTGGATCACTTTTTGCATTATAGCATAGTGGTGCATGACTCTCTAATGGAGTCTCTTGTCCTTTCAACTAGGAACATGAAGAAATCTGAGTCCGTATGTTTTTATCTTTCTAATTCTTTTACTTCTTCTAGGCTTGTAGAACTTTCCTAATGTATATCTTTATTTGATACATTATTCTACGGATCATATTCGTTTCTATTAAAATGAACATTGTCTTTGAGCCTTGGAATTGAGTTAAATCTATCTTCTTTTGAAAAATTTCATCATTAGACTCAATTACTATATTCACATAGATATGAATTCGTTGAATTCAATTACTAACGAATCTATATGCTTATGTGCTATTTTTTTAGCATATCAGAAGATACATTCTAATTCTTCTCTCACCCAATTTCTTCCTTTTGGGTTTAGGAACCTTTACTATTGCCTACCTTCTACAAATCTCAGTACTTTACAACTCCTAGTGAAAGATTGGACTTTCTTTTCTTCTAAAGTTCAGTATGGGATTATCTTAGTACATACTTTTATTTGAAACTCTATTTAAAATATAACAAGAATCAATATAGTGTCATTTCAATAGCTTTTTGCTAGACCAAAATAGGATAACATCATACCATTTCTTCCAACACCTAATTTTTTCTTTTCTAGTACCTTCGTTATTGTGGGGAATATAGATGTGATTGTTTGTGTATTATTCTGGACTTAAAAACTTGGGTTATAGCTATTCCTCCTCATCGGACATACACTTTTAATGAGAATCCTTTATGTTGAGATTTCTATTTGACCTTAAAAAATCTTAAACTTATCTAACATCATCTTTGGATACATTGATATATATAGGTACCTAGTCGATCATCTGAATGTTATAGAGTATTTCTTACCACCTATAGTGATCAATATAAAATCACATACATCGAGAATGTATTAAGTCTAACATTTTAGAACTTCTTTCTACTCTTGGAAATGGAAGCCTTGTTATCTTAGTGAGCATGCAAAAACTACATGAGTGATTTGTTTTATTCATATTAGATTTAACCATGTCATCTAATTTCTAAAATTCATATGCCCCAATCGTTAATGTTATATATCATAGGAATCAATCATATAAATATAATCAACATTCTTATTTTTAACAACATTCAATTTGAACATGTTCTCACAAAGATACCATTTTCTTACAAATTTGTGTCCCTTTATTAATATGAATTTGTGCTCCTTAAGTATATGTGAAAAACCATACTTGTTTATAAAGGACATTGACACCAAGTTTCTTCTTACATCCATAACATAAGTTACATGCATAAGAATAAGAATCTTGCTTAATGTAAATTTGAGTTCTACAGTCTTTTCCTTAACTTGAACAGTTGAAGTATTGCTCGTGTATAAAATGAGTTTGTTTCTTCCTTAAATGAGAAGAGACTTTTCCTTTTACACACTTGATGGGTTGTACCGAAGTCCACCCACCATGCACCAATCTCTTCAACTAAGTTGGTCTTAAAATTATCACCACAAGGCGCTTCTTTAACTATTTAATTTTTTGAAATATCGACAATGGTAACAATTTCCTTATGTTTTCTGACCATTGACTACAGTATTGATTTACTAAAATCCCAATATCTACTGAGGGTTTTTTAGACTTACCTTCCTAGACTTTCTTCTTCAATAATTGTTTCTTTGGAATCTTTTTGCTTGCAGTATAGTTCCCCAAACCCAAAATGATTTCTTAATTACTTGAGAGAGGTATCTTCTTGTGTTTAAGAGTATCTTTAAAATAACTCTAAGAAGGAGAAAACTTGTCTATTATTGAGGATACAATGATTGTATAATCCTTGTTCATCTGTTAATTAAAATTATTTAAGATTCATGTAAGTTCATAGAATTGTTTTATGCCGGATCTACTATTTACCATTCTATAATTATTAAATCTAGTGACAAAAAACATTTTACTTATTACATCTTCAGCCATGTACCTTGCTTTCCACAAATCTTTAGTACTTGTGAAATCTTGGTAGGCATTGAACAATACATTTGACGGCTTACGTATATAATTGTCAGTCCCCTTTTTGTCATTGTCGAGTCCTTTTAACTGGTTTATTTTTTTGCATCTCCAAGTATTGGTGTTGTCAACTCATAGATGACCTTTAGGGTAGCAAGGAGGAAATGAGATTTTCTCTGTAGCCTTAGAAAATTGCCTCCATTGATGAAATCAGATGCCATTGTTTTCGAAAGAGCACATAGAAGCCACAATAAATCCAAAAAATGTTAGGGTATAGGGCTATAATGAAGATTTGCACTTTTTGAGATATTAGTTTTTTTTAGAGAAATCAAAGAATCTGCTTGTAGATGTTGGAAACTTTCAACTTATAGATAGTCGATCTTTTTGTTGGAAGAATTAAAAAAACTAGAATACTAGACGTAATCAACCTTTTTCCATAGTATATCGGCAAATTGAATTGACCGTTGAAATCAGCATTTCCAATCTCGCTCTGAATTGTTGTTTTCTTTCGTATATCAAAAAATAAAGTGAGTATTGATATTTTGGAATAGAACAATTTTTAAAAAGCCAAGTTCGCACGTGACACATTTTTGAAGGGTGGGAATTAGTTTTGCAGAATCCACATTTTACTCCTCAACTCGATTTTTGAGCTAAATGGAATCTTTGCAAAAGAAGAAAAAGCCTAATTTTTGTTACATCTCTTAAATCTTCCAGTGGAGAAACAAAGACGGCACAATTCCCCCCTATCGCACCGGTTCCATTACTGCTGATTTTCTACTTCCTCCCCAGCAGTATTACATCAACCAAATAAATCGGCCGAAATTTGGTTAGGGTAGACGGTAACCAGCAGGGAAGCAAAACGAGTCCTTACCCGCAGGATGTTGGTTGGTGCTGTTAGACAGAAGAATTTGAACTTCCCATCTATGATGACACGTATTCAATTATAATAAAATTGCTTTGGGTAAGGAAAATCATTATATATCAATGTTGAAGCAGAAGAACTGAATTACTGTATATCAAAGAAACGAGTCTCCAAAACCACGGAAAGAGACGACCACATGGTGGTCATGATGACTTCGTAAAGTGGGCTTCGTTGGGCATTTGTTAGGCTGCCTTACAATGTAAATCTGATCCCCTTTGGATTCGTAAACATCTTGGTTCCTATGCCAAGTCCACAGAGCATGAGTCTCATTCTTCACCTGCAAATCATAGGTTCCATGTTAAATCTCCGAGTTAACCCTTATGTTCAGAAAGTAGTCTAGCACATCTTAACAGGTTTCGTACTGCCAGATGGCAGCTGCAGATGCAAAAGGTATACAGTGACTTCAAAAATTGAGTGCTAGAATACAACCATATATATATATATATATATATATGTGTATACATTATAAAGAATTTCATAAAGAATTCCTGTTTCAATGAAACTTGAAAAATAACTGAGTATTTAAGTAATAAATAGTTGATATTTTATAAAGCGGCTGGCCCGTTTGATATGGTTGAAGCACAAACGAATTCTTATATTAAGAACAGTCTGTGCAATGCCAGCAAATTGAAGTGATTTGCATGTGAATTCATAACCTTCAAATCTGTATCCAAAGGTTAGTTTTATGCAACTGCTTATTCAATTGACAGATTCATACCTCTAAGATTCCATGGCCGAAGCTGGCATCTCTAAAGGCGCTAAAATTGGGTTGTCGATCCCAGCAGAATTTCCCCGCAGCAGGTCCAGATGTAAAATTCCAAGCACATAAACCACTCATATGATGATCTGCTGTGCTTAAGGGGTCGGGACAATTACCGGGTTCATCTGCATGAAGAATAGCCATCTTTTCTCGGTTGCCACCATCTCCAACAGTGATGTGTACTGGACCACAGGGATCCAGTTCATAATTGAAGACTCTGTTTGATCTTTCATACGCATGGACCTGGTCAATTTGGCAAAGAACATCTGAAGATAAGAATCTGATTAAGATCAAATTATGTCAGCTATTAGAACAGAATTAAGTGATATACTATTTTTGTTTATCGCTGGAGAAGCTTCCATTTGAATGTTGGCAAAGACGGTACAGAATAAAAGCAGAGCAAACACCATGAATTTGTAATCCTTCCATCCATTGTGAGAAGAAAATGGGCACCATACGTTATGTTTGTAGCAAATATTATTCTAATTTTCATATTTCACTGTGAACCTGGGGAGCACTAAAACTTTCTATAATTATCATAAGAAATTAAAACCCACATATGATAGCCCTGATTAATAAAACTTGAGAGGGAGATGAAAACTCACATGGCCATTGAATACTATGTCAGCACCATACGAGTAGAGCAACTCTTCCATTTCCAACCTCATGCACTCTGCTTCTCTGTAATGAGCCACATACGAGCTGTACCAAGGTGAATGCCAAGTAGCAATCAGCCATGGAGTAATGGATCTATCCACTTTAGCCAGATCAGCCTCCAACCATTTGTACTGATCCCCTAAAAGTGAAATATAGATTTTGATCAAGCAGTTCCAGTGGGTTCATTTCCAGATGAAAAATATTTGATGCCAATATATATCGATGTTACCTGTTCTGTTGAAATTGGTATATGCACCAAGCATGATGAAATGTATCCCTCCAGCATTAAAAGAATAGTAAAAGGTGCTTTTTGATCCACTTTCTTCACTGGGAAATGCAAACCTAGAATTATAAGCTGCAAATGTAACCTTTCCTGCTTGGTCCTCAATCTCATGATTTCCTTCTATAACCATCATTGGAACTTTTGAAACCAATGGTTCCATAAACCTGGAAAACAAAGAACTACAAAGTTCAATCAAACATTACATGATGAAATATAAACATATTGCAGAGAATAAGAGGAGAATCTTCAACTTTTATAATTCAGTGTAGTACAGACTACAGAGGCTTAAGATAAGTTAGATCCCCCAAAATTTACTTTTTGACTCTTTCATGTTATGAGACATTGATCAGAAAATTTATGTTCATGAACTTAGCATGATAGCTGTGTATAAATGTGCATTACTGAGCATAGGTAAACAACCTTATTGAATACATTAAAGGTAATACTATTGACATATAACCAAGTACCCAGAAACATTCAAGAAAGCAATAGACAATTCAAAACAGAAAGAGTTTTATTATGAATAGAACCTATAGACTACAAAACTTCTAAAATATGCAAGTCCATAATAATAAAGCACAGTTCTAGATAAACACGAAATCAGAAATATCTGGGAAGGACGGGAAAAGAGATAGAATCATGAGTACCTTCCCCAGTAATCCCAACGAGGC
The DNA here is from genome assembly GCA_036023115.1 of Brasenia schreberi. Classification (NCBI taxonomy): domain Eukaryota; kingdom Viridiplantae; phylum Streptophyta; class Magnoliopsida; order Nymphaeales; family Cabombaceae; genus Brasenia; species Brasenia schreberi. The sequence continues at coordinate 12,826,224 of JAYKKT010000075.1, read as the reverse complement.
TGATGCGTCTCATGAATTGGTGTATTGGGAAATGCACAAGAGTAGCAATCAGCACCAGTTCCATTTGTAAGATAGAGATTGGCGTAAGTAACATCTCCAACCAGCAAAAAGAGGTCAGGATCATTTTGTATCATATGATCAATAGTAGACGTAGTATTGTATGTGAGACCGAGATCTCCCACAATTGCAATTCTTGATGGATAACTTGAAGGACCAGACTTCGGCATTGTTGTGAAGGACCGGACCCTGCTCATGGCAGCCACAGAAGGATCTCCACAACTATAGTAATATTTAGTGCTAGGTTGCAGCCCTACAAATTAAAAAACAATTTAGTTAGCCACTGTAAATATACACTTAAACCTTGAAAGACATTTTAGGAGTAAAAAGAGCATAAATGAGATAAAGGCATTTCCTGACAGGGGTTTACAGTACAAAACCAGGCAGCTTTTAAATTCAGGCTCAATAGCCTGGTGGAAAGATTAGCCAAGTGGCCAAAGAAGGTAGCTAAAATGAGGAAAGAGTGTGTTCGTGTGCGTGAGCTGCGTAAACTACACATTCTCCATGCGTTGAAAAATTGGGGCAAAAATATCATTTACAAATTTAAAAGAGAATTGGAAAATGAAACGATACACGTGACATCCTTGTCTCACTTTTGTGTGTGGTGTGCAGTGTCGGCGGTGTTTAGAAACGAATCACGTTATAGAGAGTCTCTTCAAGCACTCGACACATTCAGTTTTGTAAATGATACTATCGTCACCTTCAGAAACTCACGTTTAATGAGAGGAACCTCATTTGTCGTTTCTAGGAGTAAAATCAGACCACCAAGTTCGATCCAAACAAGCAGCCGAATCCAAGTTGAAATATGTAGAAAATTAAGCTCAGAACGAGGAGGATACGATAGCGATTCAACTTACCAGTAACACGAACATGATGAATTATTCCTGATGTGTAGTTCTGCATCCCTTCAAATGGGTAGAGTTGATTGTAAATGAGAGAATCGCCAGTAGCTTTGTTGGTCAATGGCTCAGACGTCCCATAGTAAACCATGCTTGCTACGCTCCCAGGGTCTAAAGGCTTTATGTCGTTTCCAATTTGGAAGTCACCTGAAAAACAAAAAAAGTGGACTAAACTCACGGTTAGATGGAGCAAATTTAGGTGACGAGGTATCATTCACGCAAACAGTCAGCTGAAACTAATCAATACTTGTTCATGAGATTCTTGTCCGACATACGTTAGTTGCATCTAATCCAGATTTGTCGAAACCAAGAACTAAGCAGCCGGGTTTATAAAATAACTACATATATGAATCCGTGATAGAGATTGACGCATCAGATTGCTAGCGGACCCGAATGTAGTCAATCGGAGCTCACGTAAGAAACTGCAGACATTTGGTTTCTGGTAGCCCATCGGTCTTAAATCTCAAACGGGTTGTGTCCTCCGCTCTAATTGTTGATGAGCAACCCGTATCGCAAAAGTCAAATTACGAATCTAAATCTATGATACGTACTCTTAGAAAGAAACTAAAACCCCCATTAAAATACATGTAGGTACCATATACCCTGTATGATATAATCAAGACTTGATACCATGTATGGGATCACAGGCATCAATCTCAATAGATCCCAGCCTTTAAATTTTGTCGTCTAGGGCTGGGGATGTAAAATTTGGACGGTTAGGACTTGGCTGCCATCCCCAGCCATGGCGATGGCTATCCTCGTTTCCCTCACTGATTACCATTTAATAATCGGCTTTCGGACCAAGTTTTGGGCGTATGTCCAAATCCAGCAAACACGATCACGTGTGATGCAAGGGTGTATTATTTGTTTGTAAACTGAACCGGTGTGGCTCCTGTGATGCTCGCACGTTGTTGTTTGGTTTCCATCCAAATCCAATCCAGACGTGCATCTAGGGATGGCAATGGGGCTGGCTTTCATTCTGCCCCTACCGTGCTCGTACTACAAGCTTCCTTTTACACCCCATCGCATCCGGCCCCGCGTTCAAACTATAAAAGTATTTTTTAGAAAAAATCAGTTAATATTATATACTCAAAAAATAAAATATTTTCTTTATGGTTTTTTATATTATTAAGTCAGAAGCTATTACATGTAGATGTATATATATATATATATATATATATATATATATATATATATATATATATATATATATATATATATATATATATATATATATATATATATATATATATAACAGAATGGGTTTACCTAAAAGCCTACTCTATCTGGTCCCTCTTGTAGGTCTTTCCACCATTGCCCCATCCTGCAACAGGGTGGGTTTTTTTCCTTCAGGATCCGTCTTCACGGGGTATCCGTGAGGCAGGTAGGACTTGCCGTCCCTACGTACATCTGCATCCAGTACCTGTCCCGGGCCCATATTTTACCTAAAACCCTACTCTATCTGGTCCCTCTTGTAGGTCTTTCCACCATTGCCCCATCCTGCAACAGGGTGGGTTTTTTTCCTTCAGGATCCGTCTTCACGGGGTATCCGTGAGGCAGGTAGGACTTGCCGTCCCTACGTACATCTGCATCCAGTACCTGTCCCGGGCCCATATTTTACCTAAAACCCTACTCTATCTGGTCCCTCTTGTAGGTCTTTCCACCATTGCCCCATCCTGCAACAGGGTGGGTTTTTTTCCTTCAGGATCCGTCTTCACGGGGTATCCGTGAGGCAGGTAGGACTTGCCGTCCCTACGTACATCTGCATCCAGTACCCGTCTCGGGCCCATATTTCACAACACGGATCCAATCTGGATCAAATCTGCAACAAAAGTAGTCCATCATTTTGTGGCCTTGTTTGGGTCCTATCGGAAGCGATAGAGTATCATTGGGTAATACCGGCCATACGAGTCCAACCCGAAAATGAAGCAACGAACGAAACCGTCGCTTCGAAAAGTTGAAACGCTACCCTCTAAGAATCCTCCTCCTGAGCTCGCGTATACATGGGATTGCTAATATGACCCGATTCAGGTAATACTTGCGTCTTCTTTTCTCGTACGCCTCAAGCCACGTTCCAATGGTGGGTGAAGGCAACTTTGGCGTCTAGACGTGTAAAGAGAAAATGCCATAATCTTGAAAAGGATTTGACTGTCAAGATGGACAATTTTAATCCCCAAAACCTGCAAGCTTGAGAAAGATTTTCTTGCAAATGAAAAGGATAAATATATATATAAAAGAAATGGCCTAGGAAAATAGTACCCTTAAATTACAGTGAGACTATATACTCCTTTAGGGAGATTACCAATCCTTTTAGAAAAAGTTAAATGGAGTATAGATTCTGACGGAACTAAGACAGACAACTAGAGGCACCTAAGGAGAAGATAAGTGACGCATGTAATATGAGATAATGAAGGACATCATACAGCAGAAAAAAAGAACATCCCAAGAACATTCCGGTTTGTTTCTGATTCCTTCATACCCAATCTAAACCTTCGAGAAACAACGCCCTTTGCGATCTATGACGGTGCTTTCTGTTGTCATCTAACTGGCTTCTATCCAGAAGAGCAAGAAAATTGGCTCCATTTTAGACAATTCACTTAATTCTCCACAACAAGCCAAATTCCTCACGAAGCGTTCATCCAAATCAGCACTCGACAGCTAAAAGCCCTAAAAGGCGTACTCATCATCGATTAATCACAATCATCAAATATACTCACGCAACTCCGAGACGGTCATCGTCATCATTTTTCAACATCAAGAATCCAGAAATAACGGAAATTAGAAGCAATTGCGGCGTGTGATTCTCTTCATTTCACCTTCATCAGCATCAATATCAGTAACTTAGTCATCGCCTAAGGTTTTCCTTCTTTGACAATAGCCTAGTCATCGCCTAAAACTAGAAGCGATTTTCAGTCCATTTTGATTCTAACCGTTTCCCTGAGCTAGCAAGCATTGTCACAACTACATATACCACTCCGCCTCCAAACCGCTAACGGTTGATAAGACAGTTGCGCCCTCCCGTTCTGCCTCAGACAGGCGCCCAAACACATGCTTGCGCCCCCCCCCCCCCGGCCACACACACACACACGGAGAGAGAGAGAGAGAGAGAGAGAGAGAGAGAGAGAGAGAGAGAGAGAGAGAGTGACCCGTGATCCAAGAGATCCATACGGCGTCATCGGAGGACAAGGAGACGGAGATCTGTTCGGGCTCCAAACCGCTAACAGCCTTGACTACTCGAGGATCATCTGGCGGGAGATCGACAGCGTGGCCTCGGAGGGCGATGTCGAACGGCACAGTGACGGGCTCGAAGGGGCCGTCTAGCGTGGTCGGTATTCCGGCGGCGATGGTAACGTCGAAGATCAGGCAGAGAACGGCGACAATCCGCCGAACCCGAGGCCACGCAGTACGCCCCATCCGCAGAGAGAGAAGGAAAGGAGGGAAGGAATAGTTGCCGGTGATCGTTGCCAACGAATTTCGCGGCGTTAAATACCTTTCGAAAAGTAATATTCGCATACGTCGAGAAGGAATATTCCATTTTATCGAGGGGCCGTTACGTAGATTGTGTGCTGCGTTGCGTGCGGGTTTTCTGTTTCTTCGTACTGCAGCAATTCACGCGACTTCTTCGGCCGCCGCTTGTAATGCACGAAGAGCATGGTACGACCTTTTTGTAGGATGTCCATTTCGTTCCTCCGTTGGTAATTTCTTGATCTGTATCGTGTCGTGGCTTTATATCGTGTTAGTAAACCAAAACGGTTTTCGTTTCCCTTTTGTCCTTCGAGTCTACTTGTGTCTGGAGAGAGATACTTTGGTATTTTTTTCATGTTTCATAGTCTTATCCTTTGGTCTTCATGGCGAAATCAGGTCACCTAGAAATGCGTTCATGCCACTTTGAATAGCACGAGACAGTTTTCAGGTCATGTTTGTGTTATGGTATGTGTCGTGATTTATATTAGGCCCTGCCCCTTTCAAACCTTGTAAAGCTTAGTGAATTTTTATTATTGTCGTTTTTTTTAATATTTTTATCATTTAGTTTTTCATACATTCTTACCTAAGTATTTTTGGTAGTCTTTTCATAGGTTCAAACCATCATAAAACCATTTTATCATTTAATGATATCATTCCCAATTTATTTCTAGTATTTTTATACGTGCAACTTGATGGTGACTTTTCAACAACTTTCTTTGGATTTCTTGCCGGATAGGTTGTCCATGCAACGGATGACCTATGATTTTGGGGATAAAGAACAAAGAGTATAGGTATGTTTCTCTCTTTCCCATAACCGGATTTTCCATAGAGGATTTGCTAGTTTGATTTTTTTATGTATAAGTTCAGTGCATTGCTATGTATTTATAAAACACTGTCTGGCTCCATCCTCTCAGATTCCCTGGTTGGGATTTTCGTTGAGAGCCCTTATCTGTTAGTTACTGTAACCATCTATAGAAAGCAACTAGATGGCCGGTTTAACCGTTTTTGTGAATGATTATACAGAGAATGACCATTCTCTCGGCTTTACATCTCCCACTTAGCCATTCAAGCTAAGTAATTTGACATACTGGTTTTACTTTCCACTTTTGTGGGATTTTACTAGTCATGTCATTTATGATTATTGTGCAATCATTACCTGTTATGTGGTTTCTTACCTACACAACAATCAAATATATCTCAAATCCATGTTTGTAATATGCTTTGAGAAAAGATCTTCTGTTATACCTTTAGTTAGGGGGTTTGCCAAAATATCATCAATTGACATATATGACATGTATATTTCCTTTCTAATTATATCATGATCATACTAGTATTTAACCATTATATGCTTGCTTTTAGAGTTGTCAACTTCATTTTTTATCAGAGTAATTGTTGTCACCATAAATGATAACGCACTCGTTGGCTATATCCAACTTCAGATCACGTATGAAGCACCTTATCTAAATGGCACTAATTGCAGTCATACAACAAGCCACATACTCAGCCTCTTATGTATGCAACACTACACAATCCTATTTTTTATATGCTCAAGAAACAACTCCACCTCCAAATAATAATATTTGTCCTGAGGTTGATTTGTTGTCCATTTGAGTATCCTATCACTTTCAGTTCATCTGTTTGAAAATACAATTTCAAGTTTTTTGTTCATTTAAGATATCTTAGAATCCTTTTTACAACTATCCAATGTTGCCAATCATGATTACTTTGGTATATACTTACAAGATCAACAATGAAGCTGATATCAGGTCTTGTATATAACATAACATACATCAAGCTTCCCATAATTTGTGCATAAGGAACATTACGCTCTCCGATCGTTGACCTTCTAGTGTTTACAACTCTCTGTATCTGACGACCTTTGTTTGTTTGACCTTCTAGCCTTTATAGGTTTTTGGTTCCTCTAAGAGTCTCTTCGACTGTTGGTCTTCCAGTGTTTACACCTCACTTTCACCGACAACCTCTGATCATTTGCCTTCTTGCCTTTACAAGTCCCTCTGGGTGACGACTTTCTGGCCGGTTCTTTTTCTTTTTTTCTGCAACGTGTCTCAGGTCATTGTTGGTGGTTTCTGATAGACCACTTGGTGTTTTTGGTCACCTGAGGGAGTTCTCTCTTCTTTTTCTCTTTGTTTTTTTTTCTATTTCAAAAACAGAACACTAATAAGTGTACCTCTCTTTTTGCAGGTTGAGGAGACTCTGATACCAATGATGGCGACTTTTCAATAGCTCTCTCTGGATTCTTTTCAAACATCTCCATATTGACATGATGAATAATGAAGGTTTAAATTTTAAAAGTTAAATGTATCATTGTACTTTTTATAAATGATTTATTTTATTTTTTAAATTTAAATCTTTATCATTGATCATATCAAACTCACTCTCTCTAATATATATGTGTGTGTGTGTGTGTGTGCATGCACATAATTGTGTATCCAATGAGGTGACAAAAAGAGAAGAAGATAAGTATTTGAAAAACTAATAAAATATAATCAGTCAACCATGGATTTTATTTAATTATGATGACTCATCAACCAAATAAGTTGAACCTACATATTCTCTCTCTCACCCCAAATCATTCTCGAAGCCTAAGTCATCGTACCTACTCTTCTCGAGTCCCCAAAACAGTCTTTTAGTTACAGATTGAGTTCGCTCTCTTATCCGCTATCTCATACTCTCTGTCAAGCCCCAAGTTCCGTTTAGGATGAGAGGGTCATGGTGGTTTGGTTGATCTAATAACCAGGTATTCATCTACAAGGGAAAAACCGATGACAGTTGAGATGGAGTTAGAAGTATGTAGTTGGGCGCTGAGCACAATTTATGAGAGACTAACCACCAAACTATAATCAAGGCAACAACAAATGAGCAATATAATCACAGGGCATGAAGTAAAATCTACATGTAAAAGAATTTTATGTGCGAGTAATGGTTGCACAACTTGGTGAATCAAGGAAGAGAAACAAAATACCCCAAATAGTGATATGTTGAATTGGTAAACTATAAAGTTTTGCTGGTCATAATACGAGAGAACTGAAGGAATTCTAAAATGAAAGACACCACAATAATGTTGGAAGCCAAAACGAAATAGTGGAAACACACTAACTTCAACTTTTTTAGATTACAATTATTTAGGACTCTTGGAAACCCATCGAGGATTTTCGATTATCTAGGCTAATGTTAGCTAAATGATATAAAATAAGCTTGGATCATAGAAGAACCAAAAGGCTTTTATTGAAAAACTAAAAATTGATGAGCTTGATTTACCAAGAAACCTCTTAGTAAACATATTAACAATTTGATCATGTGATTTGCAAAACTCAAGTAGAAGCTCTTCAAACTTCACTAAATCTATGATGAAATAATACTTAATGTCAATATGCTTGCTGTAGACGCGCGAAAATCCCCGCCTCTTTGCCCCTTTCGTGGCTTGGAGTGGATCTTATCGTGCGTCTAAGGCCTAGATATACAAACAGGGCGTGCCAGCTAGCTTACTTAAGCTAGCGAAGATATATTTAACACTGACTTCTAAACGTGGCGACTGTGAGCAAGTGAGCTCTTGTCGTCGCAGACCTTCTTGCACCGATACGCAAGGGTCAGTCTGTACGCTTTTGCAAAAATCGAGTTTTAGGGAGAAAGTCTACGAAACGATTCGAGGTGTCTATTTCGGGTTTTTAAGATGCGATTGCATGTTTTAGATCACGTGGATTTGCACGTGCCTAAGTCCTTTCTTTTATCCCTTTTTGGGTCGCCTAGTTTGTGTGTTATGAACACTCCACTACATGGGCGAATTCGAGCGGGGGTTGCTTCGATGCAATATGCGTCCTACCTCGTGGTATGGCGTAGATGCAATGCAAACTCACGCTACTCCAAAGGGAAAACCCGAAATGTAAAGACAATGCTGAAGGGAAATAACAGAAGGGAAATAACCGAAGGGAAATAACCGAAGGGAAATAACCGAAGGGAAATACGTATATATCTTATGTATATGAGCCCTTACTCGGGTCTTGCAAATAAGAGCGAAGGCTCAATGTGGGTGCGTGCTTGAATTGAAAGACTTACACACACGACATGAAATTAAACCCAAATATAAATTGCAGTATGGCCTTGACTAAGGTCTTGGGAGTAAGAGCGAAGGCTCAATGTGTGTGAGAGTGCTTGAATTGAAGTACTACACACACGACATAAATGAAACCCAAATATAACTGCAATAAGGCCTTTACTAAGGTCTTGGGAGTAAGAGCGAAGGCTCAATGTGTGTGAAAGTGCTCGAATTGAAAGACTTACTCACACGACAAGAAATAAAACCCAAATAGTATAGGTCGGCCCTTACTTGGGTCTTTCAAATAAGAGCGGAAGCTCAATGTGTGTGAGAGTGTTTAAATTGAAAGACTTACTCACACGACAAGAAATAAAACCCAAATAGTATAGGTCGGCCCTTACTTGGGTCTTTCAAATAAGAGCGGAAGCTCAATGTGTGTGAGAGTGTTTTAATCGAAAGACAACGCACCCAACTTAAATAAAACCCTTCGGAAATGAAATATATATACGTACACTTATATATATTAGGGGCTGATTAGGCCCGTGTGTGTTCAAAATTGTGCACGACTAAGAGAGTGCACGTGTGTGGTTGTGCCAAGCCACGTTATTACAAGCGGGGGGAGACTATGCTCCGTTATTACAACCCCGTATCAAATTGAATTTTAAGCAAGTGTACGACTAGAGACCGAGTTTAGACACTTACGAGTAGCTGGTCCGTAGAGGTCTTGCTTGAGCGTGGCCTTGGCTTTGGGCTGCAAACGGGAGCTCCGCGAAGGTATGTGCTCAAGGGCGCTGGCCGGCTGCAAATGGGGCGCGGGATGGACGCCTCGAAGGGGACCGGTGGCAAGTGGGCGGCGCCTCCAAGTAGGGAGTTTAGAGTGGCTGACTAAGTGGGTCTTAGGGTCACTAGGGAAGTTAGGGACTTAGGGGAAACTGGCCCTAAAAGGTGAGTTAGTGGGAAGGCCAAATAGGGCACCTAGGGGGGTCGGCCGAATGGGAGATGGTGGCTAAGCAGTGGCCAGCCACTTGGGTTATCTTAGGTTCGGCTAGGCTTAGATGGTGGCGGCAAAGAGGTGGAGCTAAGGGGAAGATGGGTGGCTAAGAGTGGAGAGGTAGTAGAGAGTGGCTTTGAGGGAGTTAGGGGGACTTACCGAATGGGTAGGAGTGGCGGATGGAGTGGGAGAGTGGCGGGCAGGTGGCTGTCGGCTGGTGGAGTTGGGGGAAAGGTGGTGACGTCCAGCTGGGGGGGCAGTGATGGTGACGTGGGAGAGGGAAGGTGGCGGAGCAGGTGGCGGCTGGTGGAGGAGTGGTTCCCACTTTGAAAACCCGCCCACAATGAGGGGGGTTTAAATAGGGGATGGGTAGGTCGGTTAGGGCTGGGTTGTGGGTAGTGGTTAGGTGGTTTAGGTAGGGTAGTATGTAGATAAGGTGGGCTGGATGGGGTTGGGCCAGATATTTTAAAACTAGGTGTTTGGGAAAATCGTGGGCTAAGGGTGGTTTAGGGCTAGGTTAGGTGGTTGGGTTTTAGGGTGAGGTTTAGTGAGCTAGGTTAGGTGGTTTAGGCTAGGTTTAGGCTAGGATTAGGGAAATTAATCTAGGTTTAGGGAAGGATTAGGGGAGTGGGTTAGGTGATTAGGTCGGGATTAGGCCGGGATTAGGGAAGTGGGTTAGGTGATTAGGTTCAGATTAGGGGTGGATTAGGGTGGAAGGCTAGGATTAGGTGTTTTGGGTTAGGTTTAGGTGAGGGAGCTCCCTTAGCATGGCCCATAGACCTTGATCACCCCATGTTGGTGCAGCCCTAGGTTAGGTTTTAGCTAATTACAAGCTTAAACCCACTCAATTAGGCTAACCCACAAGATTAAACCCAAACTTGACACACAAGTCAAGCTTAATACAACACTCTTGATATTTTTCACCCCCACTCTCTTTCATGCCCAATATCCCACGTGAATTCCAAGTGGGCCCCACCTCCATTTATGAGAAGGTGATGTGGGCCATGGATATGGGTATTGGATTGGATCTCTGGATCCAAATCCAAATCCAAGTCCACATATGGGTTTGGATTGGAATCTGGATATATATGGTCCAGATCCAATCCGAACTGAACTCTGACTCCTTCGAGCTGGGTTCGAGACGGACGATTCGTGCGGGGCCTGACAGCATCAGTGCTCCGTCTGCGTTGGGTCTTCGCCAACATGGTCGCCCGCCTCCGTTTCTGCCTTCCGGAGATGACTTCAAATGCTTTTTTGATAAGAACAGGGTCTTGGACGTTCGAGATCCTGGGATGTGAATCAGATGCAAGAGTTGCTGCGCCGGGCTCGACAGGTGCTCCGGTTCCGGGCTCTTCTTGGCTCTCCTGGTCCTGTCTTGATCGGGCCAAGCCACTTCGGGGTTTCAAAACATGTTTTAAAAGGGTTTTCAAAAGCTATATCATATGTTTTTGAAAAATAAAGTTTAAAACATATATACAGGGTTGTTTGGAAGGCTCCTGGGTTTCCAAACTCAAAAATGGCCCTTTGGGGCTGCTTGTATCAAAACCAGATTTGTTTAAGAAATTCGTGGGATTTCGGGGTGTTTACAGATGCCCCTCTTTGGCCTTGTCCAAATAGATTTGGATAAGGGCAAAGATGACAAACACCCCTTTTAATGTCTCCCTAGATCTAGCCACGAAGAATATGGGATCATCCCATTTTAACAAAATCTCAATTTTACAAACTCTGGTAGGAGGAGATATCACGCCAAAGGGTTCACTTATGGAATCTGGTCCTAAATGGGATCATGTTCATGCAAGTACCATGCGTGGAATGCAGATGACATGGGTGTGGTGCCCAGAGTGGCGACCTCCCAGAGACCAGGTGTGGTCGAACTCTAGAGACTTACAAGGCCTACTGCTCCAAGTGAGCAAAAACCCTATGCTGTTCGATGTTCGGTTTTCAAAACTTATTTACAAAAGCTATTTACAAAAGGGACAACTGTCTTGAGTCTCGATCCTAAGGATCTCGAGCTCTTCGCGCTTGCCCTTGTTTGAGTCTTAACACTCGCTTATCTAGCGGAGGTTTTATAAGAAAACAAGCCTCATTTCAAATTCTTACGCCTTACTCGAAAGGTCGAATTCTCAAACAAGATGAAATTCAAGTAAGTAAATCCTATTTTTACTTTAGGATTCCTCGAAATGAACCATGCTTTAGCTTGGGATAAGCCAGGGATGGGAAAGAGATACCACGGTCCTTTCTGAAGTGTCCCGTGGTTTAAGGTATAGAAGGCGGAAAACTGCTCTTTTTGAGCTTTTTGGCCTCTTTTTCCTTCCTTTTTTTTTTCACAGAGGGTCTCCCTTTGGGAGTATTTTTTCTTTAATCCCTCTTTTTCATAAGAGAATCGATTTTTCTTTTAAATTCTGGTTTCTTTCTTTTGGAAAGAGACTTTGAATGGGAAATTCCCTTTTGTTTTGGGCCTTTGTTTTCCTTTTGGAAGGAGAAGAGAAGAGGGGAGGACTTATCCCAAGCCTACACTCGATCCATTCCAGATCAGCCTATTTAGAAATAGCACGTACTACTTGCAAGTATCTTGCTATGTTGAACTAGGCCTTTCTTTGTAAGAAAAGGATTTTGAAATGTAACCACGATTTTGAAAACTCCACTCTTTCACAAGTGCGAATTCTCTCACTCAGGGTCACACGAGTTGCCTTTTGCACCTTATTCACATGTCTCAGGGCAGCTATCCCTATAAAATTTTCAAAACTGGAATTTAATCCAGATCCTACACATGATACTTCTTTAAGTATTGAATATTGATAGGATCTGCTAAATTCCTACCTTCTACATCGATCAACCAATATGAATTATTCGTAGTGGTTGCTCGTACAACATAGGGTCCATCCCAGTTGGGGCGCCACTTGCCTAGGGGGTGTGGGCCACGATGGTGGATGGTTTTCAAGACCAGATCTCCCACTTCAAAGTGGCGAGGTCTCATGTGTTTGCTATAATGTCGGGCTATCCTTTGCCGGTATGCACGAGCATGATCCATAGCAAGGAGTCGCCTCTCATCTAGCAAATCTAGTTCGGCCATCCTAGCATGCTGAAGCGTCTCTAGGGGGAGGTCGAGTGTAATGGATGTATGGAATGAATGCAGTTGGGTATGAATGGGAAGAATGGCGTTTGTGCCATAGACCAATTCGAATGGTGTGGCATTCGTGGGAGCCCGGATGGAAGTCCTATAAGCCCATAAGGCTTCATCCAGCTTCTCATGCCACCTCCTACCCTTCTCTAAGGTTTTCTCAATGATACCAATGAGAGTCTTGTTTGTGGCTTCGGCTTGGCCGTTGCCTTGAGGGTAGTAGGGCGAGGAGAAGTGGTGAGTTATGCCATACGTGTTGCACAACTTAACCATCCGCTCGTTCTTGAATGGGGTACCATTATCAGACACCAGGTCTCGTGGAACCCCAAATCGAGCCAAGATATTCCTCCGGATGAAAGCCACCACATGTTGCCCCATTACATTCGTTAGGGAAATGGCTTCGACCCACTTGGAGAAATACTCCGTGGCTGCTAAGATAAAACGATGCCCATTCGAGGCCTTTGGGAATATGGGGCCTACAATGTCAAACGCCCACATGGTAAATGGCCAGGGGCTGACCACGGAATGCAATGCAGATGAAGGGATATGAATGGCGTGCCCATGCACTTGACATGGATGACACTTCCTAACATGATCGTGACAATCCTTTTTCAGGGTGGACCAAAAATAACCCCCTCTAAGTATTTTCATCGCCATCATGTTGGCATTAACATGACCTCCACATTCTCCATCATGGAACTCGTGCATTACTATCCTAGCCTCCTCTAGGTCGATACACCTAAGCAGAATGCCGGTAAAACTCTTTTTGTATAAGACCCCACCCAGAATGGTGTATCGGGTCGAAATCTTACGGATGAATGCCCTATCTTTGGATGTGGCATCCTCGGTGAATCCCCCATTTTCTAAAAATTGTTTTATGTCATAGAACCAAGGTTTTTCAATAGACTCTGGGTTGTTTTGGCAAATATCCAAGTCGTGTGTGGATGGATGGGGCGCATGCCATATTTCCAAAGATCTGGTCCCTGAAATGGGATCGACCTTCAGGGCTGAACCCAAGGAGGAGAGGGCATCGGCGATGCCATTGTCCTCTCTTCCCACGTGTGTGAGCTTACACGACTGGAAGGATTGGACCAATCGAGTGGCCAACTCGTGATATGGAAGTAGTTTCTCATTACGTACTTGCCAAATTTTTAAAACCTGGTTTATGACAAGGAGCGAATCTCCAAAGACCTCGATGCATGATGCCCCTAGAGTTTTCGAAATCCTTAAGCCTTGTATGAGTGCTTCATACTCAGCTACGTTGTTGGAACATTCGAAATCTAAGCGGACTGCTATGGGAATCTCGCCCTTTTCAGGGGAGATTAGGATGATCCCGGCACCAGCCCCTCGTTGGTTTCGTGCCCCGTCGAAGTGCATCTTCCACACTTGGTTTTCGAAAGAATTTGCCAAAATGTGGTTTTGAAAATGGTTTTGCAATATGCCTTCGTCAGGCATTTCGACAAGAGTGGGATATGCGTCCTCCAAGGGGAAGTCAGCCACGTAATCTGCTAGGGCTTGCCCCTTAACGGAGATCTGGTGATGGTATTTCAGATCATACTCCATTAGAAGGAGTTGCCATTTCCCCAATCTACCCGTGAGAATGGGTTTTTCGAACAAGTGCTTGATTGGATCAAGCTTGGACACTATCCAGATCTCATGATCTAGGAAGTAGTGTCTGAATTTCTGGCAGGCCCAGACTAGGGCCAAGCACGTCTTCTCCATGGCTTGATAATTTCGCTCATAAGCCAAGAGAGTTTTCGAAATATAGTAGATGGCATACTCCTTATGGGCGTCATCCTCGTATTGAGCCAACAGGGCTCCTAAAGCGTTTACATGCACGGAGATGTATAATAAAAGCGGTTTTCCTTGCTTTGGAGGATTCAAAACGGGGGGATTAACCAAGTATGCCTTTAGTCTCTCGAAGGACTTTTGGCATTCGTCATCCCATAAGAATTTCGTACCCTTCCTCAATAGTTTGTTGAAGGGTTCGCATCTAGTTGCCAGATTCGATATGAATCGGCGCACAGATTGTAATCGACCCTGGAGGCTACGGACTTGGGTGAGATTGGAGGGTGGAGCCATGTCTATGATGGCTCGACACTTAGAGGGGTCGACTTCTATTCCCCTTTGGCTCACCATAAAGCCTAGAAGCTTTCCTGATTCTACCCCGAACACACATTTTTGAGGGTTTAGCTTTACTTTGTAAAGCCTAAGCCTTTCGAAAATCTTTTGTAAACATTCGATATGGGTGCATCGGGTTTTGGATTTTGCCAAGAGATCATCTACATACACTTCTACAAGCTCGTGAATTTGATCATGGAAGATCGTGTTCATGGCTCGTTGGTATGTTGCGCCGGCATTTTTCAAACCAAAGGGCATGACTGTATAGCAGTACGTGCCCCATGGGGTTGTGAAGGCGGTCTTACCCTGATCTCGTGGACTTAGTTTGATTTGATTATAGCCTGAATAGCCATCCATAAACGAAAACATTTCATGATTTGCAGTACTATCGACTATCAAATCTATGTTTGGTAAAGGATAATTATCCTTTGGAGTGGCTTTATTCAGGTTTCTGAAATCGATGCATATTCGAATTTTCCCATTGGTTTTTCGAACTACAACGATATTTGACAACCAATCAGAATACGCAATGGGTTTTATAAATCCGGCTTTTAACAGATCTTCTAAACCCTCTTTGACTTGCGTGTGTACATTCGGGTGTATTTTCCTAAGCTTCTGCTTTATTGGTTTTACACCTACATCTAAGGGAAGACGATGCTCGACTATGCTGGGATCTATGCCCGGCATGTCTTCATACGTCCATGCAAACACATCTAAATAGGTTCGTAGAAATGCAATGAATGCTAACTTTTCAGTTTCATGCAAGCATGCGCCTATTTTGATGGTTTTGGGATTTGAATCATCCCCTAGGTTCACCTCTACGAAATCTCCTCCTACTGATTGGGAAGGTCTTTCAAAATCGAGAATTCTATGAAATTCTGGGAGCTCAGAAGTGGGATCTTCCTCAAGGGGATCCACTTCTGGGCTTTGATCATTCTCGTGGGCTATAGACCCGAGGGAACTTGATGCGTGATTTTCAAAATAACCTGGTTTTGTACTTAGATTTTCAAGTGATTTCGAAATTTTTGGTCTGGCTATGCAGACGATGTTTCTTTCGAAATCCCTTTCTTTTGCTAAAGTTAAACCAGGAGCAGCTATGTACAAAATCTTTTTGGTATTTTCCAAATTTTCGATTTTTTTGGGTTTTTGCAAAACAAGAACTTTGGGAACTATACAAAGCACACTTTTTTCGAGTTTTTGCTTTTCCATTGTTTTTGGTTTTTCTTGTTTTTCGATTTTTTTGGATTTTAAGTTTTCAAATGTTTTTGGTATTTTTAGAAAAAGGGATCTTCCGTCATACCTACAAAGGGAAAACACTATGGGTTAGACTCGGAATAGGAGGTCTAAACCATAGGTCTCTTAAGACAGGCTCCGGGGCACCCTTGACCCAGGTGGTCACAAGGGGTGGCTCCGGCGGTATTCGGGGAGTATAGCCGATCCCATATCGGCTTGGGTTGGCCCTAGGAAGGATGGGCTCTAGGAGACCCTGGTTTTGTGCCCCTAGACTTTTGTAGGGCGTGTAGCCCATGTTCAATAACATGTTCCACGACCTTTTGTTTTTTGAAAAGATGGGATATAAGTCGTGGTCCTGGAACATGCTATCGTCCATATTAGGCTCGTAGGGCCTTTTGTCCAGGGGTTTTGGAAATAGGGAACGTTTGGGTTTTCCTAGGAGGATTAGAGTCGGGAGGGGGCCTGCTTCGGGCGGCCCCTTCACACATACAACCTTCCTAGGGTTGTTCAACACGAGCCGAGGTGGCTCAACCATAATTTGCCCCAGGTTAGCCTCATGGGCCTGGGAGCTCGATAAACAAGGGGAGTTTATGATCCCCTGAAGCTGTGGGTGACTCTCACCTAGGATCACTACGACTTGGTCCCTAAAAGGGATCTTGACACACTTGTGGAAGGTGGATGGCACAGCGCACAAACTATGTATCCAGGGTCTTCCCAGCAACAGGTTATAATGGGGGTGGATGTCCAAGACATGGAACACCCCCGTGTGTTCGATCCCTCCCGTTTCCATTGGGAGTTCGATGGATCCTAAAGGCCTAGATGCATTCCCATCGTATCCAGTGATAACGATGGGGCTTGGGTTCACTGAAGTCAAGGTGACTCCGATTTTGTACGCCACGTGAAGTGGAAGGATGTTGAGCCCTCCTCCACCATCGACTAGGCACCTATTCAGAGAGTGGTTGTTTAGAACCACCTCGATATGCAGGGCCTGGTTATGGGTTTCGTAGGGTCTATCTACATCATCTTCCGAAAAGGTGATGGGCGATTTTGCTCCTAATAAAGCCACTTGGGCAGACAAGGATTCCGGACTTATGTTCGAATCAACCTTGGCCCTTTCTAGAATTTTCTCTAAGACAAGTCTATGCCTAGGCGAGGTTTTGATAAGCTCTAGGATAGACATGTGAATAGGAATCTTTGAAAGGTGGTTTTCGAAATCATAAGGATTTAGGATGGTTTTGTCCTTATCTGCTTTTGGCAGACCACTAGGGATACATGCTTTTGAGGGGCCAGGCACACTGACCACCTTTTGAGCACCTTGAAGGTGCGGGGGTTGGTAGATCCTCCCGGACCTAGTGACTTCCCCCACGACCAGCCTAGGGTTCGCGCTAAACTTGGCTCTAAGGATGAGTTGAGGAGGACCTTGGATTTTTAAAACTGGTTTTGCCGGGGTTTCCACTTTTGATGGTCCCCGAATGACGACTTGGGCGGGCCTCTTGTATAGTACAAGGATGGGCGCACAAGCAGGTCGACCAGGTTCGGGCTTTTGCGCTAGTTCCTTGGAAATGGTGAGGGTACATACCTCCTTTCCTTTCCCACTGCCACTGGCGTGTTTGGGAAAGGGTTCCTTGAAGATAGCTTGAGGTGGCTCAGGTTCCGTAGTGACCTGGAGCCGGCCCTCCGCTATCAAGTTCTCAATTTTATTTAGAAGAGAGAAGCACCGTTTGGTATCATGGCCTTTGAGCCGATGATACTTGCAAAATCGGTTTAAATACCCCCCTTTGGACGTGACTCCTTCGGGGATTTCAGGGAGTTCGATCATGCCCTGGGCAAGTAGGAGGTCTAGGACCTCCGACACAGGTTGCCCCAGCGGAGTGTACTCCCGTTTTTCAATTGGTTTTGAAAAGTTGCGTTCTCTCTTATTTTCTATTTTTTCAAAATTTTTAGAAGTGCCCGCCATGCCTGGATCCACCCGGACATTGGCGATTTTATGGGGTTTTGCCCCTTTGTCCGTTGTGGGCAGCCCATATGCGATGGGCTTTTCCACACGTGTTTTGGGAATGGCACTTCCTTTCCATAAGTGGTCGTATGTCCCTTTTCGCAAGTTGGTTTCGAAAAGGGAGGCCTTTTTGATCAACTTATGGAAAGTTGAAATCTCATGGAGCGAGAGAAGGGTTTTTAACTCGCTTTTGAAATTATCCAGGATGAGCATTACTGTGCATCCTTCGGATATAGGCTCTCGCACTTGGCCTAAAAGAGACCTCCATCTTATAATGAAGGCATGCACGTCTTCGTTCATGCCTTGCTTTGTATCCCTTAGGGTATTCAGGGTTGGCGTGACTTCCACGTTGTGTGCAAATCTTTGCATGAAGCAGTTCGCTAACTCTTCAAAAGTAGCGAACTGGCTTAAGTCGTAGGAAGCCAGCCATTTGGCAGCTGTGCCCTTAAGGGATAGAGGGAACCAATACACCCATTTCATCGAGTCCTTTTTCTTCTTATGGGCTCGACGTGAGAAAAGCTGCAAGTGAGACCTAGGGTCTCCCATGCCATCATACCGATGGAAGTTCGGTATTTCATCGTCACTGTCTGTTTCGTAATCCATAGGAAGGAAATCAGACAGGGCGTAGCTTCTTTTCTCTTTATTTTGCCCTTTCAGCAGTTGCTGTAGGGCTTTACGGTCCTTTTGTGTGAAGGACTCGTGGTATTGGTTGCCTTCCATTACGGAGGCTTCTTTTTGCTTGCGAGGTTTTTCAATTTTCTTTTTAGGCCTTTGTTCACCGTTTGATGAACACGAATCGCCTACTTCAGCCTCTTGGCTGAGAGCATCGATTTTGACCTCAAATTCCCTTCTCAAGTCCTCGATTTCATCTAGTTTTATTTTGTTTTTGAAAATCCTCCTAGAGTGAGAACTTGATGCGCATGAGCCTTGGCTCGACACTTCACTTGGATTGGATTTTGACATGCTTTTCAAGCTTTTTCAAAATTTCCTAAGTAAAAGCAAAGAAAACAAGTTAAAACGACACCTTTATAAAATTTTCGCAAAACTCCTACAAGTAAACTCGATTTTTGAAAAGGCTCACGTCCCACCGGGCGTGCCAATCTCTGTAGACGCGCGAAAATCCCCGCCTCTTTGCCCCTTTCGTGGCTTGGAGTGGATCTTATCGTGCGTCTAAGGCCTAGATATACAAACAGGGCGTGCCAGCTAGCTTACTTAAGCTAGCGAAGATATATTTAACACTGACTTCTAAACGTGGCGACTGTGAGCAAGTGAGCTCTTGTCGTCGCAGACCTTCTTGCACCGATGCGCAAGGGTCAGTCTGTACGCTTTTGCAAAAATCGAGTTTTAGGGAGAAAGTCTACGAAACGATTCGAGGTGTCTATTTCGGGTTTTTAAGATGCGATTGCATGTTTTAGATCACGTGGATTTGCACGTGCCTAAGTCCTTTCTTTTATCCCTTTTTGGGTCGCCTAGTTTGTGTGTTATGAACACTCCACTACATGGGCGAATTCGAGCGGGGGTTGCTTCGATGCAATATGCGTCCTACCTCGTGGTATGGCGTAGATGCAATGCAAACTCACGCTACTCCAAAGGGAAAACCCGAAATGTAAAGACAATGCTGAAGGGAAATAACAGAAGGGAAATAACCGAAGGGAAATAACCGAAGGGAAATAACCGAAGGGAAATACGTATATATCTTATGTATATGAGCCCTTACTCGGGTCTTGCAAATAAGAGCGAAGGCTCAATGTGGGTGCGTGCTTGAATTGAAAGACTTACACACACGACATGAAATTAAACCCAAATATAAATTGCAGTATGGCCTTGACTAAGGTCTTGGGAGTAAGAGCGAAGGCTCAATGTGTGTGAGAGTGCTTGAATTGAAGTACTACACACATGACATAAATGAAACCCAAATATAACTGCAATAAGGCCTTTACTAAGGTCTTGGGAGTAAGAGCGAAGGCTCAATGTGTGTGAAAGTGCTCGAATTGAAAGACTTACTCACACGACAAGAAATAAAACCCAAATAGTATAGGTCGGCCCTTACTTGGGTCTTTCAAATAAGAGCGGAAGCTCAATGTGTGTGAGAGTGTTTAAATTGAAAGACTTACTCACACGACAAGAAATAAAACCCAAATAGTATAGGTCGGCCCTTACTTGGGTCTTTCAAATAAGAGCGGAAGCTCAATGTGTGTGAGAGTGTTTTAATCGAAAGACAACGCACCCAACTTAAATAAAACCCTTCGGAAATGAAATATATATACGTACACTTATATATATTAGGGGCTGATTAGGCCCGTGTGTGTTCAAAATTGTGCACGACTAAGAGAGTGCACGTGTGTGGTTGTGCCAAGCCACGTTATTACAAGCGGGGGGAGACTATGCTCCGTTATTACAACCCCGTATCAAATTGAATTTTAAGCAAGTGTACGACTAGAGACCGAGTTTAGACACTTACGAGTAGCTGGTCCGTAGAGGTCTTGCTTGAGCGTGGCCTTGGCTTTGGGCTGCAAACGGGAGCTCCGCGAAGGTATGTGCTCAAGGGCGCTGGCCGGCTGCAAATGGGGCGCGGGATGGACGCCTCGAAGGGGACCGGTGGCAAGTGGGCGGCGCCTCCAAGTAGGGAGTTTAGAGTGGCTGACTAAGTGGGTCTTAGGGTCACTAGGGAAGTTAGGGACTTAGGGGAAACTGGCCCTAAAAGGTGAGTTAGTGGGAAGGCCAAATAGGGCACCTAGGGGGGTCGGCCGAATGGGAGATGGTGGCTAAGCAGTGGCCAGCCACTTGGGTTATCTTAGGTTCGGCTAGGCTTAGATGGTGGCGGCAAAGAGGTGGAGCTAAGGGGAAGATGGGTGGCTAAGAGTGGAGAGGTAGTAGAGAGTGGCTTTGAGGGAGTTAGGGGGACTTACCGAATGGGTAGGAGTGGCGGATGGAGTGGGAGAGTGGCGGGCAGGTGGCTGTCGGCTGGTGGAGTTGGGGGAAAGGTGGTGAC
The DNA here is from genome assembly GCA_036023115.1 of Brasenia schreberi. Lineage (NCBI taxonomy): Eukaryota > Viridiplantae > Streptophyta > Magnoliopsida > Nymphaeales > Cabombaceae > Brasenia > Brasenia schreberi. The sequence continues at coordinate 12,805,295 of JAYKKT010000075.1, read as the reverse complement.
GTCCAGCTGGGGGGGCAGTGATGGTGACGTGGGAGAGGGAAGGTGGCGGAGCAGGTGGCGGCTGGTGGAGGAGTGGTTCCCACTTTGAAAAACCCGCCCACAATGAGGGGGGTTTAAATAGGGGATGGGTAGGTCGGTTAGGGCTGGGTTGTGGGTAGTGGTTAGGTGGTTTAGGTAGGGTAGTATGTAGATAAGGTGGGCTGGATGGGGTTGGGCCAGATATTTTAAAACTAGGTGTTTGGGAAAATCGTGGGCTAAGGGTGGTTTAGGGCTAGGTTAGGTGGTTGGGTTTTAGGGTGAGGTTTAGTGAGCTAGGTTAGGTGGTTTAGGCTAGGTTTAGGCTAGGATTAGGGAAATTAATCTAGGTTTAGGGAAGGATTAGGGGAGTGGGTTAGGTGATTAGGTCGGGATTAGGCTGGGATTAGGGAAGTGGGTTAGGTGATTAGGTTCAGATTAGGGGTGGATTAGGGTGGAAGGCTAGGATTAGGTGTTTTGGGTTAGGTTTAGGTGAGGGAGCTCCCTTAGCATGGCCCATAGACCTTGATCACCCCATGTTGGTGCAGCCCTAGGTTAGGTTTTAGCTAATTACAAGCTTAAACCCACTCAATTAGGCTAACCCACAAGATTAAACCCAAACTTGACACACAAGTCAAGCTTAATACAACACTCTTGATATTTTTCACCCCCACTCTCTTTCATGCCCAATATCCCACGTGAATTCCAAGTGGGCCCCACCTCCATTTATGAGAAGGTGATGTGGGCCATGGATATGGGTATTGGATTGGATCTCTGGATCCAAATCCAAATCCAAGTCCACATATGGGTTTGGATTGGAATCTGGATATATATGGTCTAGATCCAATCCGAACTGAACTCTGACTCCTTCGAGCTGGGTTCGAGACGGACGATTCGTGCGGGGCCTGACAGCATCAGTGCTCCGTCTGCGTTGGGTCTTCGCCAACATGGTCGCCCGCCTCCGTTTCTGCCTTCCGGAGATGACTTCAAATGCTTTTTTGATAAGAACAGGGTCTTGGACGTTCGAGATCCTGGGATGTGAATCAGATGCAAGAGTTGCTGCGCCGGGCTCGACAGGTGCTCCGGTTCCGGGCTCTTCTTGGCTCTCCTGGTCCTGTCTTGATCGGGCCAAGCCACTTCGGGGTTTCAAAACATGTTTTAAAAGGGTTTTCAAAAGCTATATCATATGTTTTTGAAAAATAAAGTTTAAAACATATATACAGGGTTGTTTGGAAGGCTCCTGGGTTTCCAAACTCAAAAATGGCCCTTTGGGGCTGCTTGTATCAAAACCAGATTTGTTTAAGAAATTCGTGGGATTTCGGGGTGTTTACACTTGCTTATCTAATGAGACATTGGATTTTTTGCTAAGTCAATTGCTGACTTATTGATGCACTTAGTCACTGGTGCACACTCTTGCTTGTGATTTAATTCCACTAGCATTTGACATACTTGAGTAATATGCCATAGTTATATATTATGTTTTTACAGTAGATAAAACTGTCACTTGTTGCTTCTTTAAGAACCAAGAGAAAATTTCATTTCCCAAATAGAGGCATAACGAGAAGCACGGCTTTCTTTCTCCAACATATCATCCACAATCACTATCTATATATCCCATAAGTTCAAAGTGATTAAATGAAAAGTTAAGTACGTCATCATCCACAATACCTTTAACGTATCATAAAATCCACTTAGCTGCGGAGACTCCAAGAACCTACTCATTATTCCAACACTATAAACAGTGTCTACTTGAGTAGAAGTTAAGTAAACTTTCTATAAATCCTTTGAAATATATCTAATCGACTTTGGTACCACTTCCTTCTATTGTTAGTTTAGACATTTCTTCCATTGGAGTGCAAATCAGTTTACCATCTTGGAACATTCAAGAATATCTTTTGCATTCTTATGTTGAAAAACAAAACTTCTGTCTGATTGAGTCACTTCAAGGCCAAGGAAGTAAGACATAAGACTCATGTCAGCCATCTCAAATTCAAGTGTGATATACTCCGTGAAGTTGACAATCATTTCTTGACTCTCTAATAAATATTAGGTCATCAACATACAAACAAACTATGAGCATTTCTTCATATGAGTCAATCTTGACATAAAAGGTACACTCATGAGGGCATCGATCAAAGCCATAATCCATATTTTATGGATCAATTATTGTATACCAAGTTCTCAATGCTTGTTTTAGGCCATAAAGAACTTTTTTTAATTCAAAGATAAAACTCTCTTGTTCCTTTTTTATATAGCACTTAGGTTGACCAACATGCACTTCCTCTTTAAGTGCTTCATTTAGAAATGCAAACTTGACATCTATTTGTTTTATTTTTCAATGCATTTAAGCAATCAAAACCATAATAAGATGAATTGTATCTAAACTTGACATCCATTCAGGTTTTTGTTTGTATCCCTTCAACTATTAGATGAGCTTTTAGCCTATTGACCTCTCTATTGGGTTCATATTTGGTCTAGAGTTAGCTCCCATGTGTTCTTCTCGAATGCATATATATCACCATTCATAGCTTAAATCTACACTTCATCTTCTGAAGGTTCATGAAATGCTATTGGTTCAAAATTCACAATAGGGAATAATTAATAATTTATTTGCCATAAGTGTTATCCTCTTTAGGTAGCACACAATCCTTTAACTGAGTGGGTAAAACTCGTTCTCATCTTTGACATGTAGAATGTTCAACTAAATTGCTTGGAGAATTTCTTAAAGGGTTGGTCTAATTATCAAATGTGCTAGAAGATTGTAAAGTTTGAACATCGGAATCAATCATAATGGGATGAACATATTGTTTCTCATCTATGATAAAATGATTTTGCTTCTTTTTTTCAATGCTACAACTCCATTCACCTTTCTCTTCAAAGGTGACAATGTAGTTAAGGTTAATGATCCCCTTTTTTATTATTGAATTATACAACCAATAATCTTTGTTCTCTTCACTACACCCAAAAAAAACTTCTCACTTTTGCCATCAAGTTTCTTATAGGTCTCATTTGATATTTGGGCATAAGCTATACAACTAAGTATATGAAGATGACTAATTGATGGTGCTCAACTATTCTATGCCTCCATTGGTTTCTTGAAATCAAATCCTTTAGTTGTGTATTGATTCAATATGTACACGGCATATAAAACTTCTTCTACTCAAAATTATCTTGGTAGATGCTTTAACCCACAACATGGTATGAACCATGAAGGGTACAATTTTTTCTTTCTACAACTCCATTTTGTTTAGGCATGTAACTCAGTGTAAGTTGGTGTTTTATTCCACTTTTCTTAAAGAAAATGACCCCCACCATACACTTAGTTTGCAATTAGTTCAAAAACTTGTATTGGTCACCCACTTTATTTCTACATGTAGCTTTAAACTCTATAAAAGAGAATAGTATTAAATTTGTGCTTAAAGAAACAAACTTATATTTTTTGCTAGTCATCAATGAAGATAACAAAATACTTATATCCTTTGTTCGACGATTCTTCAACCGGCCCACAAAGATTGGAACACACTAACTCCAATGGCTTCTTTGTTCTTCATGAATCACATACTTGTCTGGGACAAGATATATCGGCAGTTCCTACTCTATCTTCTTTTAGATAACAACTTGAAGCTAACAAAATTTACATGCTTGAACTGCTTGTGCCATAGTCATGAGGAGTCTTAGGCTAAAGCAATGAGATACGAAGTGACATACCTAATATATAAAAGAAAAAGATTATTATGAGTCAATTTCACCTTTGCAATTAGGACTCTTTTAGTGTCCTCAATGATACAAACTCCAGTTTTGATCTCCATATATGTCTTTTTCAGATAATTGTCTCGTACTTAGGAGATTATCACAAAGGTCAATATAAAACACATTAGAAATGTGTTGGTCTGACCCATCCTTTACCTTGATGTGAATCATTTATTTTTTCATGATAGGAATCTTCAAGTTGTTCTCAAACTTAACCTCCGATTAGTAGGTGCTTTAAGGTTTTGAGAATAACTCCTTATCACCGTACATATGATTGATGCATCCTATGTCTAAGTACGAAATATTCATTTAGTTCTCCACAATAGCATCACAAGTGAACAACAAGGCATCATGATTCTCAACTCCATCATTATTGCTTTTACACTCAGACTTGCATTTGTAGTACTTAATATTCGACTTATCCTTTTGTTGTTTGATATTCTTTTTGTCACCTTAGAGGAACCCTTTCTCTCATCTTGCAATACTAGTTGCATTTGCAATGCTTCTATTTTTGGTTTTGTAGAACTACGGTTCACAAATTCAAATCTACTTGAAGAAGTTAGGACAAATAAAAAATTGAGTCACTAAGAACTTACCTCTTATCGCTCCTTATGTGCTCTGGACCATCTTAGTTCTTTTCATAAAAAATCTTCTTCCTCTATCGAGTAAAGGTCGATCTCTCACACTAGCGATTTTCTTGGTTGATTAAATTTAAAATTTCTGCATATTGAAGATAAAGCTGAGCCTCAAGAGGGGCTTGCTTGCTATCCAGGTATGGGTAAGTTTTCTAAGTGTTCAATTCAGGTTTTGGCAAAGTAGTTTCAGGTCATAGTTGAATGAACTCATTCAATAAGTTGGGTTTTCAACTAACTGGGATTTCTATGATAAAACAGGTTGGCTAGACTTAATTTAGGCCCACTAGGTGACAAACTAAGTTGGGTAGGAATAAGTAATGTGCAATTAGGTCTCTAGGGTTGCCTAAGTGTGGATTTAGGTATGGCTCAAGGTGGGTTAATGGAATCTTAGCTTAATGGGCAGATTGTGTTCAAGTTAAGTTGGGGGACCTAACTAAGTTAATTAGGGTCTAACTAAGCAGGTTTGTGAAGGATTGAATCGTTAAATTAGTTAAAGCGTAATAGGGTAAGATTGTAGGCTGATTAGGTTCAGGTTGGGGCTGATTGGGTTTAGTTTGACGGAATTGAAGTGGGTGGCGAATCTGGTCCTAGGGGATAATAGAAGGGATAGCAAGCAGTATGTATATGCGGTGGCTAAAAGAACAAATTTTCAACAATAAGAAACATGTATCCTCAATGAAGCAAGATGCAATCAAGAATTAATACTAACGCAATACCAGTAGCTAATTCTAAGATGCTGAAAATTGAATTAACAACATAATGCAATATGGATATGAGAAGCTAATGCAAATTAATATGTATACCGAATTACACAGACCAGGTTTAAATAGCTATGTGAACTGTCTAATGCTATCAGCAACCTAATTAAGACACAATGCATCTAATTGTGTTTCGCAGTTAACTAATTGTGATGCAGTGATTAATATAACTAGTTTGATGCTAAAAAGAAATTGATGCATGTCTAGGTTGTAAACAATATAGCATTATGTATGCAAATTAGGATGCAAGGCTAATTAATGATAACCATATTTATGCAATGCAGATTACTAATAAGAAGCGGTATGTATCACTAATGTGCATCAGGCCGAATTAATAAGTAAATGACTAGTGTTAGATAAATGAATTAAGGATATGCAACAGACGCAAATAGGTGAGAGACTAAATAATATATGAACTTTGCCTAATAAAATAATTGATATGCCTATGATGAAACTAATAAAAACTAAATTAAGAAACTTTGTGATTAATATGAAAATAAAATGCAAACTAAGATGCATGTATATGCTGAACAATAAATCGAGAATAAATACTGTGTAAATTATAGGCTTAATGTGATTAATGACCAGATTTTGGCAAATAACTAATATGAGAGCTGGTTAATATGGACCGACTCCTAATTGTTAATGCAAAGATGATGATGGATTACATATGGATTGTGAGCTAAGGTAAGGAAACCAATGAGAATCGAGCGCTGGAAGATCAAATATGCATGCATGGGCGGGCTACTAACAGCTCTGGTGAAGGTATGTTATGGGCGATTAGATGATGAATGCTAACAGGACTATGATGCAAAATAAAAGTTAATTTAATGCCACTAATAAAGGAAGCTAATGGATGACTAATATGTAAACATGCAACTAATATGTTGGATGACTTATGCAACTGACATGCTAAATGACAATTTGCAAATATGCAACTAATAAAGATCCTAATGCAATTACGATATAAGATTAAAGGAAGCTAAATATGAGATGAAAATAAAACTAAATGATATTAGTAAAAACCAAACCTAATTAGCGCACCACCGATAGGACTTGAAGTTGTTGATCCCTCTTGGCAGAGCACTCTCGCAAACACACAAATAGAGAAAGGAGAGAAGGAAAGCTCTTGAATTAGAATTGCTGGAATTTTCTGGGATGGATTACGAGGCTTGAGTCCTGTTTTTGGTTTTTTACAGGCCAAAACTCAAAAGAGCTGCAAAAATCAAATCTAGGAGATTTCCAGCTGATTTTATCTTTATCTTATGTTTTTTTCAGCAAAAAGAGATCTTCTTGCGGGTCCCATTCCAATTTCTGGCTAGGTCGACTTCTCATTTTGAACCAAGAACCAAGGTTGTATGAGGTTCGGATTTGACTGAGCCTAGACAGACCAGTTCCCATTTGGATAGATCTTCACTTGAGTCGACTTCACATTTGGTGAAGACTTGTTTTGGTTCCCCCATACGCATTAACAATAGCTCCTCCATCATTTGAATTAAGCCTTGGGTCAATTGGATCTCGTCTAGGCTTGAGTGGGCTAGGTTTGTATAGTTGGAACATTTTATTAGATTGAATCGGTTGATGCCAAATGTGTTACATAAGGCAATTTCTTAATTAGGATTAAAGTCAATTCAAGATCAAATGGATTGAACTTAGCTTGGGTCAAGATTGAGTTGATTGAACCTCGATTGGGTCATGGATGAATGGGTTGAACCTAGCTTGCTTGGGTCAAGGTTGAGTGGTGTCAAATGGGTTTGGCCATTGGGTCAAGTCAAATAAAGGATGATGTTGTTGGTTTCCAAAATCCATGGAAATGATAAACTTATATGCACACAAGTAATTAACCAACATTTAAAAAGTTTATATCTGATTTCTCATGTTTTAGCAGCCCATATGTATTTCGAGTAGCAATAAAACTATAAATGCATAATACATATGAAAAACAATGCCTCCATACATGTATATATATTTCAAAATCACATTTATGCATTCTAAACCCACATTTAATTAATGTATATACATATATGTGTACATAAACCAAATGGGAGAATATATTTATCTATTATAGCAAGTCGCCTTGTATAAACTCAAGCACATATGTACACATAAATATATTTTTATATGAAATTGTCAAATGTACATATAAATATATATGTAGGGTTCGACTTGTGCATTATGTGTTCACTATCTATAATTTTCACTTTAAAACCATATGAATACACATACTATGCAGAATAAACTCATCTAGGGCTCAACTCGACAGGTTCAGGATAAATTGGGTGGAAGTCATGTAAATAATATTGGCCAAATAGGTTAAACAAACTAAGCTTTGTTGAATCAGGTTTCAAGCTAAGGAAACAAAGGTCTAGCTTCATGGAGGTAAACAAGATTCAAATGTACCTCAAAAGGGAGCTGGACTAAAGCCTAGGATGACCCAGTCTGGGCTAGTCTTGGGCGGCTCATAGTGGACCCATGAGGACATTACGTGGTTGCTACCAAATTTCTAAGTTGGATAGTATCTGTGTTAATTGAAATCATGGATGAATTTGACTCAAATATGTTTCATACATATTTGCTCCTTATTTAACTTTCTTTCAGAATGAACTTGGATCTAGAGTTAGATCTGTGGTTGCATTGAACTGAACCACAATAGGGCCCTGAATTGTGGGCTTTTCCCATTTTTAAAATCATCTTAACCTAGTTCTAGTGTGAGCTAACTTTGTATAAATTAAGACTCATCACTTCATGTACCTCGAAATCGGTCTTTCAAAAATCAGTTTTTAAATCAAAACCTTATTTTTCTAAAAAGAAATTTGAGTGTTTACAATTCATAAGCTCATCAATGGACAAAATGAAGAGATCTCAAGATTCTTTAATAGTGGACATTACAATGTATTCAAATTGTAATGTTAAAGTCTGAAGATTCTTCTCGACTATCTGTTAGTCTTTGATATTCTCACTATTAACCTTGATTTGATTTGCAAGCTCCAACTTGTATAAATTGACTCAATTTTTTTCATTTGAAGAAGCTTGAACTGTCATTAGAGAGTTTGAGATGAACCTTTTGGACTCTCTCAACTCCCTTATAAGACTCAACAAGAGTGTCTCATGCCTCATTTCTTGTGTTTGCATTTGTCACCTTATGGAAGAGAAAAGAATGTGATGTCTAAAAGATGTAAAAAGTAATTTATGATATTTCTTGTGATCTTCCTTTAGAAGCTTATGCTCTCTTAGTATCAAATTATCAACAATTGTTGGTTTTACCAATCCTTCTTTGATGATTTATGTTAGCTCCTAAAACCCGAATAGTACCTTCATTTAGATTCTCCAATGATCAAAATTCTTTCCATCAAACTTTTGAAAATTGAGATTGGGCTATCCAAATGCTACTCACGCAAATCATTTGAGAATTTTCAAAGAAACTAGGCCTTGATACCAAATATTGGAAGCAAAAAGGAAATAGTGAAAACACGCTAAGACCAAGAAAATTTAAGAAAATTCAAAGGAAGAAGGAATTTTACTCATACTTTAGAATTTGAAAATATATCATATTTATAGGGCTTGTAAAATGAATGCTAAACACATTTTTCTATGATATCATTACATTATTCTAGGACAATTAAAATAAGCACACTAAATTAAGCCTTCCTAAATTACAACTATCTAAGACTCTTGAAAAACCCAACAAGGCTTTTCAATTATTTAGGTTAATGTTAAATTATCCAAAATAAGTTTAGTTTCATAGAAGAACCAAAAGGCTTTCATTGAAAAAACAAAAATGTTGCAATTAGGAACATTCTAGACGAGCTTGGTTTACCAAAAAAACTCATTTTTCAACAAATAATAACTAAACTAACATGCATATTAGAAACTATGTAGGTTAGAGTTTAGAACTTCAAACACCAAAAATGGTTGTGGAAAAAGAGAAATCAAGCATCGAGACTATTGTAGATAATGCATGTTGTACAAGAGTGCAATAGGGTACATCTCTGGTAAGTTATTTATGTTGGGTTTGAATTTGCAACTAAACATAAGAAAACCAAACTCACAAGAAACAAAGGACAATGAAAATGAAACCTTTATAAAGAAAAGGCCTCCATCTAAGGATTACAGTTAGGAAAGTAAAAAAAAGAAAAGAAAATGAAATGAAATATATTATAAGTTGATTCTTCAATTGATATATGTGTTGTTCAAGATGAGCAACTACTTCCTTTTTTTATCTAAAGGTGGGTTGATTTCAAGGTTATTCTTAGTTGCTCCACTCTTTTAAATGACATGCACTTCTCCAAATAGTGAGTCATAAATCATGATAATAGCCTTGCACATATTTTCTTATCATGTTCCTATTATTAGAAAGCAGTTAGTCATATATGTTTATTATTTTCACCTTCCATCTTTACTCGTTAAATATTTTCAAGTGGCTCCTTTGGTTCCTTGTTTATGCTAATATTGAGAAGAGAGCAATTGCATCTTGTGAGCGGCTACATGGCTTACTTGTATGTACATGTAGTGCTCTTCTGGAACCACTGGAACTAAAGTTTATAATTCTACTACATCTAACGTATCAGAATGGGGTTGTTTTGTTCGTCTGTTCTTTGATTTACCAAGTTGTGCGACGATTTGTCACACACAAATTTTTCTTGCATGTGATTTTACTACATCAATCACTTGATGTCATCATCTTGATTGTGGTTTGGTAGTTAGTCTCACACACTAGCTCAGTGCATAACTACATGGGTAACTCACACATTAAGCTCAATGCACAACTACATGGATAAAACCCCATTTCAACAACCAATGGCCCTTGCCTGTTATATCCTTCTAGGTAAACCAAACCATAACAACCGGATTCTTAAATAGTGAACCTCATCCAAACTGAATTTGGGTCTCAAGAGAGGGATTGAGATAGAGGGCATGGGGAAAGTACAAGGAATTGAGGGCAAACCCATTGTAGAGAAGGTCAAGCTAGAGTGATGTGGGGCAAGAGAGGGAGAGTCCTTACAACGAAACGAGAGATTGGAGGGAGGGAGGCGAAAAGGAATAGAGTAGCATGCACAAGAGAAAGAGAAAGATGGGACTACAAATTGTGGTGAACAACAATTCAATGAAATCAAGCAGACATGGTTTAGCATGAGAGGTTATGCATAGGAGTGATATATATATATATATATATATCGAGAGAGAGAGAGAGAGAGAGAGAGAGAGAGAGAGAGAGAGAGAGAGAGAGAGGCTTCTCACTTATGTGCATAAGCATTTCATTTGAATATTACTCAATCAATGATCTTAACTATTTTATTTTTGAGATGTATAGTATGGATAAAAAAGTATACATGTACTTTTTATAAGTAGTACTTAATTCGAAAATACACTTTTTATTTTTTACTTATTTATCCCAATAAATTTTCTCAAAATTAAAGTTGAGCATTCAAGATGAAAATATGATAGTTCTAAGTAGCATGGTCCACACAACTCTTACTGTTTCATTCATTTAAAAATAGCCTCTTCCATGATTATTTAGAACCGAGTTTGAACAGGATTCATCAGAATTAACATCAGCTTACAACATAAACCAACTTAAATATGCAACCTTAGCATTTATTTTTCAAATGGTACAAACAAAGAGTAACTTACGTTATTTTGGATCTTCACTTGCTCAATGGATTGAAGAATTGCGTTGTAGGCATTCTTATCAGTCAAAATGTTTCTCAGCTCATCAACACTATATGGGAAAAAACAAAGAGTGAAATTAGATACACGAAGTTGAGATCATTTGATGCTGAAAAGTTATATTGTTGTCACCCACAACTGTCTTTCCCTTTTATTATGATGTCTTCTGGTAGATATCGTGACAATTTTTAAGAAAGGCTAAGCAAATGCGTTATATCTTTTTTCTTTAGTAAGCATGAAGAGAACATAAGCCCGTTGTATCTGGCCCTCTCAATACACTCAGTATCTCATAGTTAATAACCAGTATAATTATAGACCATTTGAAAGAACAAGAGCATCAATTTGTCAAAATCGCCAGCTAAAACAGTTAGTGACAAGTTCCATAGCTCAAACCTCTATGACTTTGATAGTTGATGTACAAAACACGAGAGAAACTAAATGTTGTTTGATTTTGTTAAGAAGCAATATAGCACAAAAGAGAAATACACCAAACAGTGCTTGCACTTAGATGTTGAAAGAGCAAGTGATTTGTTAGACTCAGATGCATAACAAATGATCATGTCAATGACAAAAGACTCGTAAGAATGAAGACAAACTAACCTCTTATCCTTCAAAAGCGTCTAGACTAATCTTTGAGAAACATGATTGGAATGAAAAGAAAAAAAAAGCAAAAAATACACATAGATCAAGTACTATATATAAAAGGACATCTTTTTCGTACAAACCATCCATGTAAAAGATTGACCTATTAGGATCATTGAGTAAGATTAAATATGAGAGCTTGTATGCTTTAGTGCAACCTCTATTCATATGTGTGTGCATGTAGGCACATATATGCATGTGTAGTGTGTGCATGTGTAGAGGTTGTCGCTCCTATGCAAGACACATATATACATGTGTAGTGTGTGCATGTGTAGAGGTTGTCGCTCCTATGAAAGACAGGCCCATATATACATAGAGATAGAGAAGATTCAGCCACCTCAAGATTGTCTCTCCTTACTAGATTAGGTTCACCCAAAAGGGTTTATCATAACTGACTAAGCCATGCCTACACTAGAATGATATGTATAAAGCATGTGTGCAACATAGGCACTTATTACAAGGAACAATAAGACATACACCAATTGTTGCAAGAGAGCGGTGCACACATGTGTGCTCCTCAATGGCACAGTGCATATGGGGCATGCGAGTCGCTAGTGCTCTTGGAACAAGTCCCGTGACAATTATCTCCTGACTGAGCAAAGCCTCATCATTGATGTTTCAAAAAAATTGAACTCCCATGGTGCTCCTTTGACTAAGCATCAACCTTGACTAGCCTCTGCTACATGACTCCCTGTCTACACCTCAATGCCCCTCGAGTGCGCCTACACCCAAAGCTCCATCGAGCATGGCACTACATCATCATGGCCTCCACACTCTCCATGTCGAGCACACACATCATTTGCACACATGTCTCATGGTATCACACCCATGCATGACTTTAGGAATGGTGACTCCACACAGGGGTGTCAAAGCTCTCGCAACACCTCATCTTCTAACTCTAGTGCCATGAGGTCGACTCCTATGATCTCTAGGGAGGTTTGCCCCATCGAAAGGAAGAAAAAGTGTTAGGAAGGCCCTTCTTTCGCTCTGGATACAACAACAACTAAGCCGTTTCCCATACTAGATGGGGTTGGATACATGAATTCTTTGTTTTCACATAGCCCTATCATAAGTCATGTTAGCAATTAACTCAATATAAGTTAGATCATTCTTTATTGTTTCTTTCCAACATTTTTATGGTCATCCTCTACCTCTTTTAATACTTTCAAAATATAATTTTCATACCTTCTTATAGGCGCTTCTTTTGATCTTCTTTCTATATGTCTAAACCATCTTAAAAGATATTCTCTCATTTTATCTCTTATTGGAGTCACTCTGTAAACACCCTAAAAATGGTGATGTTTTCCAAAAACTCCTAAGTTTCAAAATCCAGCTTACAACCTTCTGAAACCTTTAAAAAAAACCTAAAATTTTAAAGCTTAAACCTTTTAAGAAATATTTCAAAATAAAGGTTTTAAATTCAAGATAAAAGCCCATGGATTTCAAAGCATATCAAAACGGACAAGTGAAACCCGATCCAAAAAGTCAGTTCGAGGTCAAGTTAAAAAGTGAAGGATGGGCCAAGCTAGTCTGGATGAAAGCCAGATTGAAGATCGAATCCTTTGTTTATATCGAAGCAAACTCAACTTCAAAAAGACAAAATGAAACCAAGACCCTGATGAAGCCCTCAAAAATCAAGAACCGGGCCTATCAAAACTGAAATTAGTGTTTGCTTTAAAATTTGGGATCGACCTCATCAGGTGCAAGCTCGAAACGGGGCCAAACGGATTAAATCAAGCATCAAATGAGAAGTCCTAAAAGCAAGCATTGGCCGGTTAAAGGGGCTGGGAAAAACTCAGTCTAAAATCGGGTCACCGAGGAACCGGAGCCCTCTCAAAAATCGTCCATTTCATTCACCAAAGAAGGACTCAAAAGAAAATTTTTGGATTAGATCTGGACCAAAAGATCCAAATCCATACTCCACAAGAAGACAAAAAACTTGGATTAGATTCAGATCCAAACCGATTGGATCTGGTTGGATCTAAGGATCCAAACTCGATCCAAAAGATTCACCCTTGGCCTATAAATAGGGCCAAGGGGTTCACGTGAGATCTCTTGGGAGTTTTGGAAAGGAGGAGAGAGAAGGAGTGGAGCATCCCAAGGGCTTCACGTGAAGAAGCTTGAAGGTTTCAAGGTTGGAAGGTTAAGGCTTGGCCAAGGTGGAGCTCATGACCGCACCAAGTGGAGGTGGAGTTCATGTCAAGGTTTGACCAAGGTGAGTGCCTAAACCCGAACTGAACCTTGGAGCTCACGACTAACCTTGGATGCTTAACCGAACCAAGAGGCTTCACCTTAGGTGGCCGAGTGAAAAGGGGCTGACCTTGGGCTGGTCGAATCTACCTTGAAGGACCTTAGGGTGGTTGCACCAAGGAGGACTCGTCTAGGGAGGGTGGTTGCACCAAGGAGGACTCGAGCTAGGCTTGGGGTTGACCAAGGGGCTGCGCCTTGAATCTGAGTGCACCAAGGTGGAGGGTTGACCAAAGCTAAAGACTTGGCAAAGACTTGGAGGAAGGCGACTACACCTTGAAGGCCACGGAAGTCAACAAAAGGGGCTGCACCTTGAAGACGCCTTGGAGCTTGACCAAGGTCAAGGACCCGGCCAAGGGTGGTTGCACCAAGGAGGACTCGGCTAGGGAAGGGGATGCAACATGATGGCTCGAGCTAGGATTGGGGTTGACCTGACTAAAATGAACCATGGGCTGCACCAAGTGGAGGACCCGGCTAGGCACCAACTGGCCAAACTTCACCAGGGCTTGGAACCGAACCGCACAAAAGGCTAAAGCGAACAGGGAAACTTGTAAGTACTTTAACTTCGGTTTTAAACCGTTTTCTTCATTAAATTCAATTCAAAAAGGGGTTATATTAACGGAGCGAAGCCTCCCCCCATGTTGTAATATTTGTGCATGAACACGATCGCACCCATGAGCACTTGAGCCATTTCGCTCTTAACTGGTGGATGAATATGATCACACTCACATGCACTTGAGCCTTTTCACTCTTTACACTCACATGCACTTGAGCCTTTTCGCTCTTAAATTGGTGGATTGAACACGATCACACCCACGAGCACTCAAGCCTTTCCGCTCTTTACACTCATGTGCACTCGAGCCTTTTTGCTCTCTTAAGCTAAGTATATATATTCAATTCGCGTGAGTTTTACTTTTGTTAAAGTAGAGTGAAAGCACTTCAATTTGTATGAGTTTTACTTTTGTGAAAGTAGAGTGAAAGCACTTCAATTCGCGTGAGTTTTACTTCCGTGAAAGTAGAGTGAAAGCACTTTCAATTCGCGTGAATTTTACTTTCGTGAAAGTAGAGTTAAAGCACTTTCAATTCGCATGAGTGCGTGAGTTTTACTTCGAATGTAGAGTGGGTGCAATTTCAATTCGGGTGAGTTCGCATCATCGTTCTCAAAAACCCAAAACAGAATTTATAGCATCTCTGCATCCGCTCATTGCGGCAAATCACTCGAACACTCACTCAAATCAAGCTTAAACTAGGCCCACACACTCCACACACATCAGGCCTAAATAAATAAAACTTGCAAAAGTCTTAGGGTCGTCCAACCTCGTAATAAAAATTGGCAAGAGTGCACGAACCAAATTCTTTCAAAACACCGATCCTTCAATTAATTTGAAGTAAAAACTTGTTTGAAAATCAAAGTTTCTAAGCGCTTAAACCGATCCTTGAGCATCGGTTCAAGAAGGTTTAAAGCGAAAAGAGTCCGCTTGCCTACAATCGCCAAAAGTCAAAAAAACGTTTAAAAAACTTCGCTAGTTTCTGTAAGCTAGCTGGCACGCTTGCGCAAGCGTAGGCACGAAAAGGTTCACTTAGAGTTTTCTAACTTGGGAGTGGAAATTTTCATGTTTATAGAATTAGTACGCCCGGTGGGAGCCGGGTCTTAAGTGAACTTCAATTCAAATAAGTAAAACTTCAAACCTTTCAAAAACGTGTTTTCAAAATTATGCACCAAAAATTTTGCAAGTAATGGATGAAAAGCCAAGAAAATCCTCATCGAGTAACTAAAAGTAGTTTTTCAAATCGTCTAAAGCCCAAGAAGAGCTAGCTGCTATCAAAGAAATTTTTAGAAAGATGGACGCTTTAAGCCATGAAATTAAAGCGCATCGATCACATAGTAGCTCATCTCGGGCACATAGAGATCATGAAAGGAAAACCGATCCTAAACTCGATGAAGGATATGAGGCTAAAGATGAAACCCGAAGGCGAATCAAATCATCAATTCCCAAGCCTCCAAACACTCCAACCTTAAAAAAAAAACCAAAAAAAGATTTTCCTACTTCAAAAACTCAAAAAAATCTGGAAAATTTTTAAAAAGACAAAAAAATTAAAAAATCAAAAATTTGAAATTTTGGGAGCTAGAAATGAAATTCCTGATTCTGGGCACACAAACACAGTGGGACATAAAATCTATACCCCACAAAAACAAGAGTCATATAAAGGTAGGATTCGAAAAGGAACGCCTCGAAAAGCAATGGGAGCTCAAAACAAAGTCACCCGGGGACAAGGCCTGCTCTCACCACAAAAAGGTAGACAAATCGGAAAGAGGTACGCCTGAAACCTATCCTCTTCTAAACTCTCTTCTCGATATAGGGTCATCGGATGCATTGAAGCACACTCATGGACCCACAAACCCACAAAACGTGCCCGAAAAAGAGGATTTTCAAGGTGCGCCGAATGTCCCGCACCACAAAAAAGAATTTCAAAAACAAAAACAAAATAAAGTTCAAAAAATGGTAGATCTTAAGGCATGCATCAACATCCTAGGAACCCCTACCATGAATGAGCCAACTTCCTCAAACCTTCCTAGAACCCTCAAGGGACCGAGCATGGCTTCCCTTGAAAACCATATCTCCCAACCCAGGGTCGTATGGAAGCCCAAGTCTCCCACCACCCCAAAATCTAAACTCCTACCCAAAATAAAATGGGTATATACCCATGATATAGACAATTCAATGTTCCAAGGGCATGAATTTTATAAAACCTTTTCAAAAATCAAAAAGCCTTGGAACATGATCTTAAACATGGGATATAAACCTTACAAGGGCCTAGGAGTCAGAAATCAAGGTAGGCTAAAACCCATCATACCCAAAGCTAACCCAAGTCGATATGGATTGGGCTACAACCCACCCATACCCCCTAAGCCACCACCTAAGACCACTTGGGTCAAGGGTGCCCTTAGAACCCACTAAAACCGAAACCCATGGCTTAGACCTTTTGATTAGAGTCTAATTCATGAAGTTTTCTTTGTAGGTTTGATGGAAAAGCCCTCTTTTTAAGAAAACCAAAAAAATTAGATATTCTCAAAAACCAAAAAAATTGAGAAACCTATAATATCCCAAAAACATTTGAAAAATCTGAAAATTTCAAAAAGAAATTTGTTTCATTGAATTAGAGGCTAAAACTCTCCATTTTTTTGGGATATTATAGGTTTCTCAATTTTTTTGGTTTTTGAGAATATCTAATTTTTTTGGTTTTCTTAAAAAGAGGGCTTTTCCATCAAACCTACAAAGAAAACTTCATGAATTAGACTCTAATCAAAAGGTCTAAGCCATGGGTTTCGGTTTTAGTGGGTTCTAAGGGCATTGAATTTGAAATGCCAAAAAAATCCTCCAAATTTTGATTCCAGAAACCAATGATGCTTTAACTCTCAAAAAGAGGCTAAAACTCTCAATGAGACTTTTGAAAAAGGGTTAGAAATTTGAATGATGCTTTTCAAAAAGATTTTGATAAATCCTCCAAATTTCAAAAACCTCCAAAGCATTACAATTCATGTGAATGCATTGGGTGCTTTACTCTATCAATATGAAGATGATACCTATAGAAAGTGTGCCATTTATTACATTTTGAAAAATCTATTTGGCATGTGAAAGAAATTATCAAGCCAATAGAGAAATCGTGCTTGGACTTGGTATAGGCTTCCAAATTCGAGACATTATTTCCCATGTCATGAAAAGGGAATGATGTTGATTCATTCAAGCACTTATTTGAAAAAACTATCTTAATGGGTAGGCAAGATAAATGGTAGCCCTTTTCAATGGAGTATGAATTCATCCTCAAAGACTCCATTAAGGGACAAGCCCTACATCATGTTGCTGAAGTGCCTCTTCGAGACACATTCCCCATACTTGATCAAATGCCCCATGAAGGCATATTTTCCAAAAGAATTTCAAAAACCATGCTTGGACAAATTGTTTCAAAGAAAATCAAGCATGAGAAATATATTTCGATCAAGGGGCAGGTAGCGAAATCATCTTCATATCCCCCAAGAAAGTTTTTTTAGAAAGGGAGGATTTCCCGAATTTGCTGCTTCAAAAAGATCAAGTTTTGATCAGAACAATTTTAACCCTACATATGACCTTGAAAAGAAAGATTTTCAATGTCTCATTGATATGAAAACCTTGATAAAGTTAGGATAAATACATGAGTCCCATGATGGAAAATGTGGAGATCATGTCAATTCAAATATGATGGCCATGAAGATCACTTAGGGCTGGTTATGTTTGTCCACCCTTAAAGCAAAAATCGTCATGATCATGTTAGAAATACCATAAATGTCAAATGCATGGACATGTCATCCCATTGTCCACCTAGAATTCCCTTTGAAAAACCATGGCCCTTCACCATGTGACCGCGTGAATCATTCATCTCCATCAAACTAGGGGCATTAAAAATGCATCCCCTAGACATCTTCCATGGAGAATCAATTTCATAAAGCATGTATCTCCATCATATCATGTGGAATACATTTCATGTTGTCATTATTTCATAAAGCATGTATTTCCATTGAATCACATGGAGTGCATTGTTACATATCATACATCATATACACCTCATTAGCCCAAAGAGGCCCAAAAAGGGTAGCAACCCGAGTAGGAATGTCCCCATGTCATAAAAAGGGTAACAAAAATCAATAATACATGTTGATATATTGATATTGTGGGTAGAAATTTAGTAGACCTCGAAAATGCCGAAATACTCAAAAGGGTCTATGTTAAAATTCTTTCAAAAAGACTTTTAAAATTGAGCTCCTTTGAAACTTCTTGAAAGAAGGATCAAGGTTGATTGTATAACCCCAAATGAAGGAATTGATGCTTTACGAAAAGTAGAGTTTTCAAAAACAAATTGGTAACATTTCAAAAATCCTTGGCTTACAAAATGAAGCCTTGTTCAAAATGACAAAATATTTTCAAATAGCAGATGCTATTAAGAAATGGGACGATCTCGGTTGAATCGAGTAACCAAAGGGATAAGTTTTCTCCCATTTTACTTCTCTTTCCAAAAAGGAAAATTGGCAATGTTTAAAAGAAAAAGAAAAGACAAAGAGAATACAAAAACTCCTCGAAAAAAAAGTCTTTCCCAAAAAAGAGATATAAAAACTTCTTAAAAAGTAGTCTTCTCTTTGAAAGAAGAAAGGAAAAAGAAAAGAGAATACAAAAACTCCTTAAAAGGAGTCTTCTCTTTGAAAGAAGAAAGGAAAAAGAAAAGAGAATGCAAAAACTCCTCGAAAAAGAATTCTTTCCCGAAAAAAAGGAATACAAAAACTTCTTCAAAAGAGGTTTTCTCTTGAAAAAGAAAAAAGAAAAAGGAAAGCCAAAGCTCAAAAGAGCAAAATTTTCAACTCTTTGCCTAAAATCGCGGGATGCTTCAGAAGGGACCGTGGCAACTCTTTCCCATATCTCTGCAGCTTATCCCAATGGAAAAACTTTCAACTATGAAAATCCTAAAGTAGAAATAAAATCTACTTATTTGGATTTCATTTTATTTGAGAATTAGACTTTGTTTTGTGGGAAATGTAACTTTGAAATATTTTCCAAAATTTCCTACCAAAAACCTCTACCAAGTAGTAGGTGTCGAAACCCAAATAAAAGGAAGTATGAAAAATTGGAAGTCCTTTTGATGGAAGATAAAAGGAGTTTCTTTTGCAAAAAAAAATTTCAAAACCCCAAAATGTCAAAAGACATGGGATAAAAGCCTGCTTTGAGTAGTTGGCCTTTAAAAGCTCTCTCCAAGCTCAAAAACCCAAAAATATCAAAAAGACAGCATAAAACCTGCTTGGAGCAGTCGACCTTTAAAAGGCTCTCTTTAAGCTCAAAAACCCCAAATAAACTCTCCCAAAAGCTCACCTCGCTCACTCATGCATGCATTCAACGCTCATGTATGCATTCAAGAGTCATTTATGCATGATCATGCCTAGGAAAAATCCCCACATAGGAAAAGTCCCCTTTTGGCTGGAAATCCCCCTCCTATGATCAAAGAAAAATAAATTTTACAAAACGAAGGATGATTCATTCTCAAGAAAATTTGGGAAGAAAATACATAAAGGGTGTTTTCTTCTTTGACATTATCCAAATACATTTGGGTCAATACCAAAGAGGGGCATCTGTAAACACCCTAAAAATGGTGATATTTTTCAAAAACTCCTAAGTTTCAAAATCCAGCTTACAACCTTCTGAAACCTTTAAAAAAATTCAAAATTTTAAAGCTTAAACCTTTTAAGAAACATTTCAAAATAAAGGTTTTAAATTCAAGCTAAAAGCCCATGGATTTCAAAGCAGATCAAAACGGACAAGTTAAACCCGATCCAAAAAGCCAGTTCGAGGTCAAGTCAAAAATTGAAGGATGGGCCAAGCTAGTCTGGATGAAATCTAGATTGAAGATCGAACCCTATGTTCATATCGAAGCAAACTCAACTTCAAAAAGGCGAAATGAAACCAAGACCCTGATGAAACCCTCAAAAATCAAGAACCGAGCCTGTCAAAACTGAATTAGTGTTTGCTTCAAAATCTGGGATCGACCTCATCAAGTGCAAGCTCGAAATGGGACCAAACGGATTAAATCAAGCATCAAATGAAAAGTCTTAAAAGCAAGCATTGGTTGGTTAAAAGGGCTGGAAAAAATCTAGGCTAAAATCGGGTCACCAAGGAATTGGAGCCCGCTCAAAAATCGTCCATTTCATTCACCAAAGAAGGACTCAAAATAAAATTTTTGGATTGGATCTAAGCCAAAAGATCCAAATCCATACCCCACAAGAAGATAAAAAAATTGGATTGGATCGAGATCCAAACCGAAAGAAGAACCCTTGGATCTGGTTGGATCCAAGGATCCAAACTTGATTCAAAAGATCCATCCTTGGCCTATAAATAGGGCCAAGGGGTTCACGTGAGATATCTTGGGAGTTTTGGAAAGGAGGAGAGAGAAGGAGTGGAGCATCCCATGGGCTTCACGTGAAGAAGCTTGAAGGTTTTAAGGTTGGAAGGTCAAGGCTTGGCCAAGGTGGAGGGGCTGACCAAGGTGGAGCTCACGACTGCACCAAGTGAAGGTGGAGTTCACGTCAAGGTTTGACCAAGGTGAGTGCCTAAATTCGAAGTGAACCTTGGAGCTCACGGTTGACCTTGGATGCTTAACAGAACCAAGAGGCTGCACCAAAGGTGGCCGAGTGCAAAGGGGCTGACCTTGGACTGGCCGAACCTACCTTGAAGGACCTTAGGGTGGTTGCACCAAGGAGGACTCGGTTAGAGAGGGTGGTTGCACCAAGGAGGACTCGAGCTAGGCTTGGGGCTGACCAAGGGGATGTGCCACCTAAGTGCACCAAGGTGGAGGGTTAACTAAGGCCAAAGAATTGGAGGAAGGCGGCTGCACCTTGAAGGCCATGAAAGTCAACAAAAGGGGCTGCACCTTGAAGGCCACGGAAGTCAACAAAAGGGGCTGCACCTTGAAGAGGCCTTGGAGCTTGACCAAGGTCAAGGACCCCGCCAAGCGTGGTTGCACCAAGGAGGACTCGGCTAGGGAGGGGGCTGCAACAAGGTGGCTCGAGCTAGGCTTGGGGCTGACCTGGCTGAATTGAACCATGGGCTGCACCAAGTGGAGGAACCGGCTAGGCACCAACTGGCCGAACTTCACCAGGGCTTGGAACCGAACTGCACCAAAGGCTAAAGTGAACGGGAAAACTTGTAAGTACTTTAAACTTTGGTTTTAAACCGCTTTTTCCATTAAATTCAATTCAAAAAGGGGTTGTATTAATGGAGCGAAGCCTCCCCTCATGTTGTAATATTTGTGCATGAACACGATCGCACCCATGAGCACTCGAGCCTTTTCTCTCTTAACTGGTGGATGAACACGATCACACCCACGTGCACTCGAGCCTTTTCGCTCTTTACACTCACATGCACTCGAGCCTTTTCGCTCTTTACACTCACATGCACTTGAGCCTTTTCGCTCTTAAATTGGTGGATTGAACACGATCACACCCACGAGCACTCAAACCTTTCTTCTCTTTACACTCACATGCACTCGATCCTTTTCTTTCTCTTAAGCTAAGTATATATATTCAATTCGCGTGAGTTTTACTTTCATTAAAGTAGAGTGAAAGCACTTCAATTTGCGTGAGTTTTACTTTCATGAAAGTAGAGTGAAAGCATTTTCAATTCGTGTGAGTTTTACTTTCGTGAAAGTAGAGTGAAAGCACTTTAAATTCGCGTGAGTTTTTCTTTCGTGAAAGTAGAGTGAATGCACTTTAAATTCACGTGAGTTTTACTTCTGATGTAGAGGGTGCAATTTCAATTCGGGTGAGTTCGCATCATCGTTCTCAATAACCCAAAACAGAATTTATAGCATCTCTGCATTCGCTTATTGTGGCAAATCCCTCGAACACTCGCTCCAATGAAGCTGAAACTAGGCCCACACACTCCACACACATCAGGCCTAAATAAATAAAACTTACAAAAGTCTTAGGGTCGTCCAACCCCATAATAAAAATTGGCAAGAGTGCATGAACCGAATTCTTTTAAAACACTGATCGTTCAATTAATTTGAAGTAAAAACTTGTTTGAAAATCGATGTTCCTAAGTGATTAAACCGACCCTTGAGCATCGGTTCAAGAAGGTTTAAAGGGCAAAGAGTCTACTTGCCACAATCGCCAAAAGTCAAAAAAATGTTTAAAAACCTTCGCTAGTTTGTGTAAGCTAGCTGGTACGCTTGCACAAGCGTAGGCACAAAAAGGTTCACTTCGAGTTTTCTAACTTGGGAGTGGAAATTTTCATGTTTACACACTCCCAATTTGTTTCTAATAACCTCATTATGTATACGGTCTTTCATTATATGGCCACCCATCCATCTCAACATCTTCATTTCTGCCATAGACATCTTTTGTACATGTTGATGATTAACCGCCCAACACTCAAAACTATAAAATATGATAAGTCTAATTGCTAATCTATAATATTTACCTTTTAACTTTAATAATATCTTCTTATCACATAGAATACCTGATTCTCCTCTTCATTTTAACCAACCTACATTAATTCTATGCGTAATATCTCCATCAATTCTTCTCACATTGAAGAATTGATCCTAAGTATTTAAACTTTTCTTTTGGGGGATGTAATGTGTGCCAATTTTAATTTCTATGTCCTCTGAAGTAACCAAATGATCAAACCTACATTCCATATATTTTGTCTTTGTTCTACTAAGTCAGAAGCCTTTACTTTCTAATATTTCTTTTCATAGTTTTAATTTTCTATTAACTTTTTCCTTAGACTCCTCCACTAACACAATGTTATCTGTAATGTTGTTGTTGTTTCACTCTAAAATCCCAATTATGTTCTTTCACTATGGATAAAGGATAAAAAATATGCTTGTGCCCGTATCAACAGTGGCAACTCTCTTAGCCACCCACGGATGGCTCTAAAGCAACAAGGGTGACACCTCGGAAAACCCACATGAGCTATGGTCTCTCGAAGGCAAACGCCTCAAAGAGGAGCCTCTTCGGTCCATTCCTGTAACCAGCTCATGGAGAACATCATGCTCCACACACTTGTTCTCTTGATCATATTCAACAATGCCCAAACCAACTTCCCCACTTGGTGTGCATCCACCATGGTTGTGGTCTCTAGAAGGGCATGCAAGCATTCCTCATCATGGAGGTTCATGGGTCCAACAACTTCACACGAAGTACTAGAAATGCTACACTCCCATCATCAACTCCCGCATCTACTGCATAACTAGCCAAATAGATTCCACTGAAGGAGTTGGGTTGCAAAATCTTCTTCCTTGGTAGCAACAAGGATAGAGGATGTTCTTTTTCCTTTTGCCATTCAGTTGTGAAACAATGGCAAATATGTTCCTAGCAACTTGTTTCACTCTCGTTAGTAAATAGTCTATAAAAATCAATAAAGTGACTTTTTGCAACAGTGCACAATCGGTGACAATAATTTGTTACTAATTCCTAGTGCCAACAACTTTGTTGCCCTAGTCTTCCTTTTAGTTTTGTAGTAATGCAACAAGTCTTGAATACATAACCATACAGGACACACTACTATAGACAACCAAGACCTATGCCAAACAATGACTTTTATACACAAACTATTACAAAGATAACTTACACGGAAATTTGCAAAAATCAAAATATGACCTGTAAGTGGATTATAGTAAACTCTTTTACAAGTGATTCATAGGTATAATTGATGCAACAACTTTCTTCATTCCAAACAATTGAGACTTTTCATTTGAAGGCTCAACACAATCCTCATTATCTCCACTTAATTAAACACAATCAATCCACAACATACCAAATCATTTCACCGATCACAACTAATTCTCTATAATAGTTTCTTCAAACTCCTGATCTACATCAATTTTTCATGATCAAACTTCAATTCACCTTAGATCTCATCAAAGGAATATCCTAGAAAGAAAATTTCACTAAATTCACGATTTTTAGTCGACTTATAGTCAATTTTGCTTGAGGTTTTGTAGACAGTCGAATCAACATACAATTGTCTCAAGATTGGTCAATCTAATGTTCTATCTACTCTTTATATGTCAATCTTCCTTCAATACAAATTTTGGAATAAACAAAAGAAATTTTCCTTGTGAAATCATCATCGTAACTTCTCAAAAATCCAACTTGTGTCAGAGTTGCAAAATTTGATAGAAATTTGTTCATCGTGACTTGATCATTCTTTTCTCAGTCAAATTGACTTTCGATTGAATGTTTCAGTTGGAAAACACTTCAATTTGATGTACATTAGGCCCATCTCAAGCTGATCTACTAAAGGATTACAACAACGAAGATCAAATCTTACCAAAATTTTAGATCTAAACCATTTTCTACTAAATTTTTTTGTCACTATTTAGATCTTACTCAAATTGAATTAGCAAACTTTCGGTGGGTCTTCTATCTTCACTAAAGAGCATAGATCACTTTGATACCAATTATAACGATGCTTATATCAAGTCTACCAGGAATATAGACTTGGATCATGAATCCAATCCAAGTCTTATCTAAAGTAAGTTACCTAGTTTGTAACTGTGCAATGATCTAACTAGAACTTACTAGACTAAGTTCACCTAAAAGAGGTTTACCATATAAGCTATGCCTATACTACAATTACGTATATAAAGAATGCATACAACATAGACACTTATTACATTGAACAATAAGCTATGCATCAATGGGTGTGACATGCAACTGAGTGTGCTCGTGTGTGCTCAGTCACCAAGATTCATCCGCACCCACTAAAGATGGAGTTTTTAGCTTGATGATGGTAGTAGGATACTTTTCTACTCAGTTGCACACGATAAGAGAAGGAAAACGGTACTCATGATTTTCCTAGCCTCGGGCTTGTCACTCGTGTAAAAACCCCAAAATGGGAATGTTTTCAACAAACCCCTGAATTTCGAAAACCAACTCACAACCTTGTTTTGAACTTTTAAAACCCTTAAATTTTGAAGTTTAAACCTTTTTCAGAAAATATTTCAAAATAAAGGTTTTTGAATTCAAGTAAAAAACCCAAGGATTACAAAACAGCTCAAACTAACACGTGAAACCCGATCCAAAATCCAATTCGAGATCAGGTCAAAAAGTGAAGGAGAGGCCCAGCCTATTCGGATAAAAGCGAGATGGAGGATCGAACCCGATGTCCATTTCAAAAGTCAAATTCAGCTCCAAAAATGCAAAATGGAACCAAGACCTTGATGAAGCTGTCAGAAATCAAAGACCAGGCCTGTCAAAATGGAAATCAGTGTCCGCTTCAAAATCGGGGATCAACCTCATCAAATGAAAAGCTCAAGATGGGGCCAAATAAATCAAAACCAAACATCAAGAAGTCAGGAAAGCGAGAAATTGGCCGGTCAAAAGGACTGGGAAAAACCCAGCCTAAAATCGGATCATCGAGGAACCGGAGCCCGCTCAAAAACCGTCCGTTTCAAGCATCAAAAAAGGACTCAAAAGAAAAAATTTGGATTGGATCTGTACCAAAAGATCCAGATCCAGGTCCCACTAAAGATTAGATCGGGTTGGATCCTAGGATCCAAACTCAATCCAAAGAACCACCCTTGCCTATAAATAGGGCCAAAGGGGTTCACGTGAACTCTCTTGAAAATTTTGGAAAGGAAGAGAGAGGTTGGAGCACTTGGTCAACAATAGGGGGAGGACTTGGTCAACAAAGGGGGGAGGACTTGAGCTCAAGCAAAGGGGTTCACGTAAAGCATTTGGTCAAAGATGGTAGGCTTGACCCAAGGTGGAGTCAAGACTTGGCCAAGGTGAGTGCCTAAACCTAGGGTAGCTGCACCAAGATGGAGCTCTTGACCAAGGAGGGTTCGAGCTAGGCTAGTGGGTTGCATCTTGAAGGACCAGCTGCACCTGGCCGAACCCACCTTGACCTACACCTTGGGCTGAACCAAGCCCAAACCGTGGGCTAGCTGCTTGGCCGAACCCACCTTGACACCTGGCTGAACCCACCTTGACCTGTACTTTGGGCTAACCAAGACCTGGCCGAACCCACCTTGAAGGACTGGCTGCACCTGGCTGAACCCACCTTGACCTGCACCTAGTTCACGGCTGCACCTTGGGCCGACTTGACCTGGCCGAACCATACCAAGTGAAGGGGCTGACTTGACCTAGCCGAACCACACCAAGGGGAGCTTGAAGGACCCGGCTGCACCAGGGTGGAGCTCGACCAAGTGAAGCGAAAGGGGCTACGCACAGAAGACTAAATCGAACGGGAAAACTTGTAAGTACTTTTAACTTCGGTTTTAAACCGTTTTTTCCATTAAATTCAATTCGGAACAGGGTTATATTAATAGAGCGAAGCCTCCCCTCATGTTGTAATATTTGTGCATGAACACGATCGCACCCACGAGCACTTGAGCTTTCTCGCTCTTAACTGGTGGATGAACATGATCACACCCACGAGCACTTGAGCCTTTTCGCTCTTAACTGGTGGATGAACACGATCGCACCCATGAACACTTGAGCCTTTTCACTCTTTACACTCACATGCACTTGAGCCTTTTCGCTCTCTGCCTCAATATACATTATAAACATTCTATACTTTGAACCCCCTCTGTTCTTAAGCAAGTATACGTATTTTATTTAGCGTGAGTTTTACTTCCGTGATCTTAGAGTGACTGCACTTCAATTCGCGTGAGTTTACTTTCGTAAAAGTAGAGTGAAAGCACTTCAATTCGCGTGAGTTTTACTTTCGTGAAAGTAGAGTGAAAGCACTTAAATTTGCGTGAGTTTTACTTTTGTGAAAGTAGAGTGAAAGCACTTAAATTCGCGTGAGTTTTACTTTCATGAAAGTAGAGTGAAAGCACTTCAATTCGCGTGAGTTTACTTTCGTGAAAGTAGAGTGAAAGCACTTAAATTCGCATGAGTTTTACTTTTGTGAAAGTAGAGTGAAAGCAATTTAATTCACGTGAGTTTTACTTTCGTGAAAGTAGAGTAGTTGCACTTTCAATTCGCGTGAGTTTTACTTTCATGAAAGTAGAGTGGGTGCAATTTCAATTTGAGTGAGTTCGCATCATCGTTCTTGAAAACCCAAAATAGAATTTATAGCATCTCTGCATCCGCTCATTGCGACAAATCGCTCGAACACTCGCTCAAATCACACTGAAATTAGGCCACACATTCCACACATACATCAGGCCTAAACGAATAAAACTTGCAAGAAACTTAGGGTCGACCAACCCTCGTAATAAAATTGAAAAAAGAGTGCATGAACCAAATTCTCCCAAAACACTTGTCGTTTGAAGTAAATACTTATTCGGAAGTCAAAGTTTCTAAGCACTTAAACCGACCCTTGAGCTTCAAGAAGGTTTAAAGTGAAAAGAGTTCGCTTGCCTACAATCGCCAAAGTTAGAAAATCATTTTAAAATCTTCGCTATTTTGAGTAAGATAGCTGGCACACTCGTGCAAGCATAGGCACGAAAAGGTTCACTTTGAGTTTGCTAACTTGGGAGTGAAAATTTTCATGTTTACATGATTGGCACGCCCTGTGGGACCCGAGTCTTAAGCAAACTTTGATTCAACAAGTCAAAAACTTCAAAAAATTTTTAAGAAAAATGTTTAACTTTTGCCATTTTGCACTTATAGGATTTCCAAAAATTCTGAATCATGTCGAGTTCAGACTCCAATGAAGTGTCTAGCCGAGCCTCTTGCTCATCAAGTCCCTTTTCCAAGAAGTTTTCATAAACCACTTTTAAAAGCAAGAAAGAAGAGCTTGAAGACATGCAAAAGGAATTCCAAGCAAGGATCGCCGCCCTTAGCCAAGAGGCCGAGACAGCCGAGTCTTGCTCATCTCATGGCGAACCCGCCAAGGCTAAGAAAAAGCCTAGCAAGTCAAAAAGGCCCAAAGAAACCTCCATCATGGAGGGGGACCAATATCACGAATCCTTCACACTGAAGGATCGAAAGGCCTCTAACAACTGTTAGAGGCCAAAACAAAGAGAAAAGATCGTGCGTATTGTCAGATTTTCTTCCTTCAGATTACCAAACAGACAATGACGATGACATACCGAACTTTCATCGGTATGATGGCACGGGGGATCCTAGATCTCACCTGCAACTCTTTTCTCGTAGAGCCCACAAAAAGAAAAAGGACTCTGCCAAATGGATATATTGGTTCCCCCTCTCCTTTAATGGAACTGCTTCAAAATGCATCGCTTCCTATGACTTAAGCTAGTTCGCAACTTTTGAAGAGTTAGCAAATAGCTTTATGCAAAGGTTTTCCCACAACGTAGAAGTGACCCCCACTTTAAACACCCTGAGGGACACAAAACAAGCATCGAACGAGGATGTACATGCATTCATCGTTTGATGGAGGTCCCTCTTGGGGCAAGTGAGAGAGCCCATCTCTGAAGGATGTGCAGTAATGCTCATCCTTGATAATTTCAAAACGGAGTTGAAAAACACTTCTTTCTTTGCACGAAATTTCAACTTTTCATAAATTAATCAAAAAGGCTTCCCTCTTTGAAATAAATCTAAAAAAGGGGGTCTACGATGACTTATAGAAAGAAAAAATGCTTCAAAAAAATGATTTGAAAAACCCAAGACTTACGGGCTACCCACTGCTGACAATGAGGCAAAACCCCCAAAAATTGCTAATGTACGAGTGGAAATGAACCCGACCGGTACTTCAAAGAAGAATGAACCAAAAATTAAAAAAAAGATTCAAAAAACATTTGAAAAGAGGGAGTATAGCCCACTGGGGCAGCCCATCTCGGAGGTCCTCAACCCCCTGCTCACCCAAGGAATGGTAACACTCCTTGAGATTCTCGAGGGGACCTCTCCAAAAGAGAAATTTTTGAACAAATTTTGCAAATATCATAGGCTCAAGGGCCATGATACAAATAAATGTTGCTTCTTTTTAAACAAAATCGAGGACTTGATAGAGTAGGACTGGCTCCAGATCACAGAGGAACCGAAGCCTGCCCAAGCTGTTCTTAAAGAGCCCTTCCCCAACCACACAAGCACTAGTGGGAAGGAAAAAGAGGTATGTGTTTTCTCGGCTTCCTTAAAAAAATTGGAGCATGCATTGCATACGGATTTCACGACTTGTCACACACAACCTTCTCTCATCGTAATTAAAAAAGCCAAGCAAGTAGTGATCCGGGGAGCGCTTAGAGTCATGCCCCCAACTAGAGCCATTTTAGAAATTCGGGGTACTCCGAAACACAAAATTATAGCCAACATAGGAGTGAGCCCTAGGGAAGATGTGGACGAGGTGACCAAGTCCGAAAGGATCTATCAACCCCCACATCTAGCCAAAATGCTACCAAAGAAGTGGTCATTGTTCTTGACCCTTCAAAATCATGCATTCCCAAAGCATCTCAGGTCATGGACAAAGGAAAAAACATGTTAACCCCATATGATTTTGAAATGCATCTTTCCAAGATCCCTATAAATATGTCTATCCTAGAACTAATCCAAACTTCCTCCAAGCATAGACAAGTCTTAGAGAAAATCTTAGAAAGAGCCAAGGTTAACTCGACCATAACTCCTGAGTCCCTGTCCTTCCTAGTCGCACCTATCTGTGCTAAAACCCCCATTGTGTTATCAAAAGATGAGCTAGAACGATCATACCAAACCCATAACCAAGCCTTGCATATAGAGGTGGTATTGAATCACCATCCTCTAAACAGGTGTTTGGTTGATGGGGGAGGAGGTTTAAACATCCTTCTATTACACGTGGCCTTTCAAATCAGAGTCTCCTTAACCACTGTGAATCCAAGCCCCATCGTTATCACAAGATATGATGGAAATGCATCCAAACCTTTAGGAGTCGTAGAGTTACTCAAAGAAATAGGAGGTATAACCCATGCAAGGGTGTTGAATGTCTTAGACATACAACCCCATTACAACCTACTCCTAGGAAGACCATGGATACATAGCCTTCGGACTGTGCCATCCACCTTCCATAGGTATGTCAAGATCCCCTATGAAAGCCAAATTGTGATAATTCTAGGAAAAAACCACCCTCAACTTAGGGGAACTCAAAACTTCCCTTACTTGTTAAGCCATCAAACCTGTGAGTCCAACCTAGGAAAACCCTTGGTCATACCATCCAAGTGCATCCTAAAAAGACCTAAGGGCGTCGTGCATATCAAGGGGCAACCCAAAGCCTGCCCACCCAAGACCATAACCATCCTAGGAAAAACCAAAGCCCAAATTCTCCCAAAGTCCCTAAACAGGAAAGCATTTGAGCATGACAAGGATGACACCAAGTTCTAAGGCCATCCACTTTACAAAACGTTTTCAAAATTAAAGAAACCTTGGAACATGATGTTAAACATGGGTTACATGCCCTATCAAAGTTTAGGAAACCAAAACCGGGGTTGCTTAGAACCCATCCTACAAAATCCTAAACCAAACCGACATGGGATAGGTTGCACCCCAACCATACCCCCTGAACCACCACCTGTGACCACTTGGGTCAAGGGTATCCTAGAGCCTCCTAAAACCGAAGCCTATGATTTAGACCTCTTATTTAGAGACTAATTCAAGGTGTTTTCTTTATAGGTATGATGGAAGACTCCTCTATAACCAAAAATCCAAAAAAATTGCATATTTTCAAAATCCAAAAACATTTGGAAAAACCTAAAAATCCAAAAACATTAGAAAGTTGTGAAAATCCCAAAAAGAAGGCGATTTACATTCTTCCTTCCATTTCTTTACAAAAATCCAAAAGAATAAAAAAACTCAAAAATACCAAAAACAAGGTTTTGTATAAACCAGCTCCTGGTGTCAATTTCGAAAAAGCTAAAAAAATTGAAAATTTTGAAGAAAAAATTGTCTTAATACAAGGCCCAAATTTTGTGAAATTTGTAAAAATCTCAAAACCAAAGCCATGTGTTTTTGAAACCCTTGCTTGGCCTCAAACTTCCCTAGGACCTAGAATTCTCGAGAATGATCAAAGCAAGGAGGAGGATCAAGCCTTCGAGCTTCCCGAGTTTCATAAAATCCTTGACTTGAAAAAACCTTCAAATTCTGTAAGAGGGGATTTTGTAGAAATCAACCTAGGGAGTGAGTCTAATCCTAAGCATGTTAAGATAGGCACATGTTTGCAGGAGCATGAAAAAGCATCATTTATTGCATTCTTGAAGACCTACATAGACGTATTTGCATGGACCTACGAAGACATGCCGGGTCTAGACCCAAAAGTTGTAGAACATTGTCTTCCCCTAGAACCACATGCTACACCTATAGAGCAAAAGCTTAGAAAAATCCATCCCAATATCCACTCTCAAGTAAAAGAGGGTTTAGAAGATCTTTTAAAAGCTGGATTTATAAAACCCATTGTGTATTCTAGCTGGCTTTCAAATATAGTTGTGGTTCGAAAATCCAATGAGAAAATTCGGATTTGTATCGATTTTAGAAATTTGAACAAAGCCACTCCGAAAGATAATTTTCCTTTGCTAAACATTGATTTGATAGTGGATAGCACTGCGAATCATGAAATGTTTTCTTTTATGGATGGCTACTCGAGTTATAATTAAATCAAGTTAGCACCAAAAGATCAGGCTAAGACTACTTTTACTACACCTTGGGGCACATATTGTTACACAGTTATGTCCTTTGGATTGAAAAATGCTGGTGCCACATACCAAAGAGCTATGACTACTATTTTCCACAATCAAATTCATGAGCTCTTGGAAGTATATGTGGATGATCTTTTGGTAAAATCAAAAACCCGATGCACACACTTTGAATTTTTGCAAAAGGTTTTTGAAAGACTTACGCTTTACAAAGTGCAACTAAACCCTTAGAAGTGTGTCTTTGGAGTGGAATTGGGTAACCTTTTAGGCTTTATGGTAAGCCAAAGGGGCATTGAAGTCGACCCCTCTAAGTGTCGAGCCATCATAGACATGCCTCCACCCTCCAACGTGACCCAAATCTAAAGCCTCCAAGGTTGCCTCCAATCAATTAGGAGGTTTATTTCAAACTTGGCAACAAGATGCGAACCTTTCAACAAGCTTTTGAGAAAAGGGGTGAAGTTTTTATGTGACGATGATTATCAAAAAGCTTTCGAAAGATTAAAAACTTATTTGGTAAATCCTCCGACTTTAAAACCTCCAAAGCAAGGAAAACTATTGTTGCTTTACATTTCCATGCATACGAATGCATTGGGTGCTTTACTAGCCCAATATGAGGATGACAGCCATAAAGAGTATGCTATTTACTACATTTCAAAAACTCTATTAGCATATGAAAGAAATTATCAAGCCATGGAGAAAATGTGCTTGGCATTGGTATGGGCCTGCCAAAAGTTCAGACACTACTTCTTAGATCATGAGATATGGGTAGTGTCTAGGCTTGATCCGATCAAACACTTATTTGAAAAACCTATCCGCACAAGTAGGCTTGGTAAATGGAAGCTCCTCTTAATAGAGTATGATTTAAAATTTCACCATCAAACCTCCATTAAGGGACAAGCCTTAACTGATCATGTGGCCGAATTCTCAATTAAAGAGACATATCCCATACTTGATGAAATGCCAGATGAGGGCATCTTTACAAACGATTTTCAAAACCATGTTTTAGCAAGTTGTTTAAATGAAAGCCAAGTATGGAAAATGCACTTTGATGGGGCAAGAAACCAAAGAGGGGCAGGTGTTGGAGTCATCCTCATATCCCCTGAAAAGGGAGAGATCCCCATTGCTATTCACCTAGATTTCGAATGTTCCAATAATATGGCTGAATATGAGGCACTCATACAAGGCTTGAAAATTTTGAAAAATCTAGGGGCATCATGCATCGAAGTCTTTGGAGATTCTTTACTTGTCATAAACCAAGTCTTGAAAATTTAGCAAGTCAAAAATGAAAAACTCACTCCTTACCATGAATTGGCCACCAAACTGGTCGATTCCTTCAAATCATGTACACTCACTCACATAGGTAGAGAGGACAATGTCATAGCAGATGCCCTCTCATCCTTAGGATCAGCCCTAAGGGTCGATCCCACCTTGGGAACCCGATCCTTAGAGATATGGCACTCACCTACTCCATCTACCCACGAGTTGGAGATTTGCCAAAATGACCAAAATTCCATTGAAAAACCCTGGTTTCAAGATATTAAAAACTTCTTAGAAAATGGAGGATTTTCGGAATTTGCTTCTTCTAGGGATAAAGCTTTTATTTAAAAATTTTCAACCCGATATGTGATTTTGGGATGAGTTCTCTATAAAAAGAGTTTTACCGGCATCTTGTTGAGGTGTGTAGACCTTGAGGAGGCTAGGACTATAATGCATGAATTCCATGATGGAGAATGTGGAGGGCATGTCAATGCGAATATGATGACCATGAAAATACTTAGAGCCGGTTATTTTTGGTCCACCCTCAAGCAAGATTGTCACGATCATGTTAGGAAATGTCACCCATGTCAAGTGCATGGACATGCCATTCATATCCCATCATCAACCTTACATTACATTGTCAGCCCATGGCCTTTCACCATGTGGGCGTTTGACATCATATGACCAATCTCCCCAAATGCGTCAAATGGACATAGGTTCATCCTAGCAGCCACCGAATATTTTTCTAAATGGGTTGAAGTTACCTCCTTGGCTAATGTCCAAGGGCAACATGTAGTGGCATTCATTAAGAAGAATATCTTGGCTCGATTTGGAGTTCCAAGAGACCTAGTGTCTGATAATAGCACCCCTTTCAAGAATGAGAAGATGGGAAAGTTTTGTTATTCCTATGGCATAACTCAACACTTCTCATCACCCTACTACCCTCAAGGCAATATTCAAGCCGAAGCCACAAACAAAACTCTCATAAGCATCATTAAGAAAACCTTAGAGAAGGGTAGGACATGGCATGAGAAGCTTGATGACGCCTTATGGGCTTATAGGGCTTCCATCCGAACACCCTCCAATGTCACGCCATTTGAGTTGGTCTATGGTACAAATGCTATTCTCCCCATTCATACCAAATTGCATTCATTTCATACATCACTCACACTCGACCTACCCTTAGAGACTTTTCAACATGCTAGGGTGGCTGATCTTGATTTATTAGATGAAAAAAGGCTCCTTGCTATGGATCATGCACATGCATACCGGCAAAGGATAGCCCACCATTACGAAAAGCATATGAAGACTCGCCACTTCAAAGTGAGAGACCTTGTATTGAAAATCATCCACCATCGTGGCCCACATCTAGTTGGAAAGTGGCGGCCCAAGTGAGATGGTCCCTATGTTGTAAGGGGAACAACTACTAATAATGCATATTGGTTGATTGATGTCGAGGGTAGGAATTTAGTAGACCCTATAAATGTCAAATATTTGAAAAAATATCATGTGTAGGGTCTAAGCTAAATCCTTTTGAAAATGTTTTTAATGGGATCTCCTTTGAACTTCTTGAAAGAAGGATCAAGGTGGATCGTGTGACCCTAAATAAGGGAATTAATTCTTTTGAAAAGTAGAGTTCTCAAAATCAATGGGTTACATTTCAAAAATCTTCATCTTACAAAAGAGGGCCTTGTTCAACATAGCAAAATATTTTCAAGTAGTACATGCTTTTTTAAAATAGGGTGATCCTAGATGAATCGAGTAAACCATTGGGATAAGTCTCTCCCCTCTTCACTTCTCTTCTCTAAAAAGGAAAATTTGGCAAAAAGCAAAAAAAGAGGATATGAAAATCTCTCCAGAAGTCTCCTTCCAAAAGAAGGTAAAATGAGAAAAGAAAGAAAATAGTTTTTTGATTGAAAAAGAAAAGAGGGAAAAACAAAAGGAAAATCCTCTAAATAGGAAGCCCTCTATGAAAGAAAAAGGAAAAAATTGTCAAAAAGCTCAAAAGAGCAAATTTTCTATCTCTTTGCCTTAAACCATGGGATGCTTCAAAAGAGACCATGATAACTCTTTCCCATATCCCTACGATTTATCCCAATGAAAAAAGGTTCATTTCGGAGAGTCCTAGAGTAAAAATAGGATCTTATTTGAATCTCATTTTGTTTTAAAATTAGATGTTGTTGGGTAAGGCGTAGAAATTTTGCAATGTTTCCTAGTTTTCTTATAAAACCTCTACTAAGTAGTAGGTATTAAGACTCAAGTGAAGGGAAATACAGAAAGCTAGAAATCCTTGTGATTGAAGTTAAAAGGGTTTTCCTCTTTCGAAATCAAATTTGAAAAAACCCCGAACATCAAGCAACATGAGACCAGCTCACTTGGGGCAACCGGCCTTCATGAGCCTCCCAAGTTCAATCATTGTATGATTAGGGTCTCTAGAAAATCATATTCTCCGGCATATCATCCATGTCACCCACTCATGACCATGCATGTACACAAGGTCGTCGAGCACATGATCCCAATTAGGACTAGAACCACAATAGGCCAAGTCCCCTTTGGCGTAAATTCCCTCTTACCTGTCATAAGAAAAAGGGTTTTTAGAAAGTTGGGATGATCCATATTCTCGAGGAAAGATCCAAGAAGAAAAACAAAAGGAGCATTTTCTTCTTTGACATTATCCAAATACATTTGGATCAATGCTAAAGAGGGGCATCTGTAAACACCCCAAAATGGGAATGTTTTCAACAAACTCTTGAATTTCGAAAACTAGCTCACAACCTTGTTTTGAACTTTTAAAACCCCGAAATTTTGAAGTTTAAACCTTTTTCAGAAAATATTTCAAAATAAAGGTTTTGAATTCAAGTAAAAAAACCTAAGGATTGCAAAACAGCTCAAACGAACATGTGAAACCCGATCTAAAATCCAGCTCGAGATCAGGTCAAAAAGTGAAGGAGAGCTCCAGCCTATCTGGATAAAAGCAAGATGGAGGATCGAACCTGGTGTCCATTTCAAAAGTCAAATTCAGTTCCAAAAATAGAAAATGAAACTAAGACCCTGATGAAGCCGTCAGAAATCAAAGATCGGGCCTGTGAAAACAGAAATTAGTGTCCGCTTCAAAATCGAGGATCAACCTCATCAAATGAAAAGCTTAAGACGGGGCCAGACAGATCAAAACCAAGCATCAAAAAATCCGAAAAGCAAGAAATTGGCCAGTCAAAAGGACTGAGAAAAACCCAGCCTAAAATCGGGTCATTGAGGAACCGGAGCCCGCTCGAAAATCGTTCATTTTATCCAAAAAAAAAAGGACTCAAAAGAAAAAGGTTGGATTGAATTTGTACCAAAAGATCTAGATCCAGGTCCCATTGAATATTGGATCGGGTTGGATCCTAGGATGCAAACCCAATCCAAAGAACCACCCTTGGCCTATAAATAGGGCCAAGGGGGTTGACGTGAACTCTCTTGAAAATTTTGGAAAGGAGGAGAGAGGTTGGAGCACTTGGTCAATAAAGAGGAGAGGATTTGGTCAACAAAGGGGGAGGACTTGGAGCTCAAGCAAAGGGGTTCACGTAAAGCATTTGGTCAAAGATGGTAGGCTTGACCCAAGGTGGAGTCAAGACTTGGCCAAGGTGAGTGCCTAAACCTAGGGTAGCTGCACCAAGATGGAGCTCTTGACCAAGGAGGGCTCGAGCTAAGCTAGTGGGCTGCACCTTGAAGGACCGGCTGCACCTGGCCGAACCCACCTTGACCTGCACCTTGGGTTGAACCAAGCCCAAACCGTGGGCTAGCTGCTTGGCCGAACCCACCTTGACCTGCAGCTTGGACAGGCTACACCTGGTCGAACCCACCTTGACCTGCACTTTGGGCTGACCAAGACCTGGCCGAACCCACCTTGAAGGACCGGCTGCACCTGGCTGAACCCACCTTGACCTACACCTAGTTCATGGTTGCACCTTGGGTCGACTTGACCTGGCTGAACCCACCTTGACCTGCACCTTGGACTGGTTGTACCTTGCCGAACCCACCTTGACCTACACCTAGTTCACGGTTGCACCTTGGGCCGACTTGACCTGGCCGAACCACACCAAGGGGAGCTTGAAGGACTCGGCTGCACCAGGGTGGAGCTCGACCAAGTCAAGCGAAAGGGGTTACGCACAAAAGACTAAATCGAATGGGGAAACTTATAAGTACTTTTAACTTTGGTTTTAAACCGCTTTTTCCATTAAATTCAATTCGGAACGGGGTTGTATTAATAGAGCGAAGCCTCCCTCCATGTTGTAGTATTTGTGAATGAACACAATCGCACCCATGAGCACTTGAGCCTTCTCGCTCTTAATTGGTGGATGAACACGATCGCACCCACGAGCACTTGAGCCTTTTCACTCTTAACTGGTGGATGAACATGATCGCACCCATGAGCACTTGAGCCTTTTCACTCTTAACTGGTGGATGAACATGATCGCACCCACGAGCACTTGAGCCTTTTCGCTCTTTACACTCACATGCACTTGAGCCTTTCCGCTCCCTACCTCAATATACATTATAAACATTCTATACTTCAAACCCCCTCTGTTCTTAAGCAAGTATACATATTTCATTTAGCGTGAGTTTTACTTCCGTGATCGTAGAGTGGCTGCACTTCAATTCGCGTGAGTTTACTTTCGTGAAAGTAGAGTGAAAGCACTTCAATTCGCGTGAGTTTTACTTTCGTGAAAATAGAGTGAAAGCACTTCAATTAACGTGAGTTTTACTTTCGTAAAAGTAGAGTGAAAGCACTTAAATTCACGTGAGTTTTACTTTCATGAAAGTAGAGTGAAAGTACTTCAATTTGCGTGAGTTTACTTTCGTGAAAGTAGAGTGAAAGCACTTAAATTCGCATGAGTTTTACTTTTATGAAAGTAGAGTGAAAGCACTTCAATTTGCATGAGTTTTACTTTTGTGAAAGTAGAGTAGCTACACTTTCAATTCGCGTGAGTTTTACTTTCGTGAAAGTAGAGTGGGTGCAATTTCAATTCGGGTGAGTTCGAATAATCGTTCTCAAAAAGCCAAAACAGAATTTATAGCATCTCTGCATCCGCTCATTACGGCAAACCGCTCGAATACTCGCTCAAATCATGCTGAAATTAGGCCACTTATTCTACACACAGATCAGGCCTAAACGAATAAAACTTGCAAGAAACTTAGGGTCATCCAACCCTCGTAATAAAATTAAAAAAAGAGTGCACAAACAAAATTCGCCCAGAACACTTATCATTTGAAGTAAATACTTGTTCAGAAGTCACAGTTTCTAAGTACTTAAACCGACCCTTGAACATCAGTTTA
This sequence comes from Brasenia schreberi, assembly GCA_036023115.1. NCBI lineage: Eukaryota > Viridiplantae > Streptophyta > Magnoliopsida > Nymphaeales > Cabombaceae > Brasenia > Brasenia schreberi. Next base: position 12,766,921 of record JAYKKT010000075.1, on the reverse strand, counting down.
AGAAGGTTTAAAGCTAAAAGAGTTCGCTTGCCTACAAACGCCAAAGTTAGAAAATTATTTTAAAATCTTCGCTAGTTTGAGTAAGCTAGCTGGCACGCTCGCGCAAGCGTAGGCATGAAAAGGTTCACTTCGAGTTTGCTAACTTGGAAGTGAAAATTTTCATGTTTACAACTCGCTCATAAGGCAATACCTTCTCTCGCTCATACACACACTATCTAGGCTCTCGATCTTCTTACATACACACTCACGGGTAAAGGAAAGGACTGAATAACCTAGAAAGAGGACATGAGGTTAATTGATATCAGGGTACTCAATACAAGACTCCAAACCTAACACTCTAAGTGACTCATAGATTAGCTAACAAACACCCCACTCCTATTTATAGGTATGGATGCAACCAAATGCTTCTTTAAGAAGCCTTTAGTAGGTTGAACTCACTAGGAGACTCCAACTTTGGAAGCTCCTATCTCTTGATCCTCAGGGTTACAAGAGGTGGCACCCAAGGGTGTTACACAATTATAACAAGAGGGGTTACAAATATGTTAAGAGGAGTTAATCGACTACAAGAAGAGAGTTTTTCGAAAGATGATGATATCTAAAATCAAACTCAAGACAACACACCATAAGCTATTCGGTCCCCTCTTATTCTAAGGTGGGATGCCCTAACGTCCCTCAAGTGAGCCTACACTGAGGCTCCATCAAGTATGACATGGCCTCTATGTTCTCTATGTATGGCTCATGCATCATTTTCATACCTATCTTGTGGTGCCGCTCCCATGCATCCATCTGAGCTTTTGGGAATGGGAACTCTGCACCCGAGTGTCGAGGATCTCATAGTGCCCCATCTCTTGACTCTAGCACCACGGTGTTAATGCCTACGATCCCTAAGGAAGTTCACCCTCGGACGAACTCTCTCTTCCTCCTAAAGCCCATAATATACCATCAGCTACCTCGACATCGATGAGGTCCTCGGCTGCTATGCTCCTTCTTCAATGACGCTTATGATCGAAAGGAATGAAAAGTACGACAAAGATTCCTCTTCCACTCCAAATGAAGGACCAGGAATCTATCGGTGTCTGTATTGACAATGGTAGCTCTCTTAGCTACCCCTCAACGACTCTACCATAATAAGGGTGACCCTATCTATGCAAGAACCACCAAGCCTGCACGAGGTATGGTCACTTGGAGATGTATGCCATGAAGAAGAACCTTTTTGGTTCATCCCCATAATTGGATTGTAGATAACATCTTGTTCCACCCTCTTCTTCCCTCAATCTTCGCCAACAACTCCCAAGCCAACTTTTTTACCACTCACCCGATGTATCTCCACCATGGTCATGGTCTTCAGAATGGCATGAGCATAAGCCTCATCATGGAGGCTCATGGACTTCACATGAAGTGTTGTAATGTTGCATCCCTTGCAATCATAGGAGAAACAAAAGGTGTACTAGAAGGGTCCATTCTTCTACTAGCCAAGGAGAAGTGTCACAACTCCTCACCAACTAAATCAAGTTCTCCTCCTTCTCTAGAGACTACCAAAAGGGTCAATAAGCTCTTATGAAGACCTTATTTTAGTTGCATGGCTGATAGTATCATGGCCTCGCATGTATGTTCGATCGGTCTCTTGTTGAGATCACATTGTAGCATGAACCTCGGTTGCTGAGGATCAATGCATACCAACCCTTTGAGGTGTGGTGCAACCATCATTTTGGCTAATGTGAAAAAAATCATAATTGGGTACCACTCTAAAATTGTCAGTGGCACTCACTATAAAACTTAACATGCTGGTCCACGACCTGACTTGGAGACAATAGTATCTTGCAATACCGGCCACTTTATTGGTTAGTGTGTTGACATTTTTCAGCATTTGTCTAGAGGGTGAAAGTCTCAACCCCGTGGTGTATGCAATCATAGTGGAAATAAATGAGTGCAAGGCATTGGTGTCTACCAAAGCATGGACCACTATGCTACTTATATGTAGCAAGTAGTTGGAAGCTTGCTGCCTACGCATCGTACCCACTGGTATTTGACCTAACTACATCGTCCTTAGCAAGTGTTGCTACTAGTTTCGCCTTCTTCGTACAAAAATACATCTGGTGCAAGCCTTGGCTGATGAAGCAAGGGTCTCATCCTTTTCCAGGGTTATTCGATTGGGCAGTTTGGGTACCAACTACAACATTGTGTTCAACCGGATAATGGTTGACCTTAAGTGTACCAACAAACTCTTCATTACCTTGGTGAGGCTTCCTCCACTTCCCTTTCATTTTGTTTATGAGCACCAAGATTGTTACTGTTAGACTCCTTGCCATAGTGCTTGGAAGCTCAGGGCTCTACAAATGACTCTATTGCATCCATTGCCTATGATATTAGTGGGGCTCCATTTCTTTCATTCAACTTGAGCCCAAGGCTAAAGTCTATCTTCAAAATAGAAGAGTTTATGATCCTCACTCATGTTTTGTACTTCAAGTAAGAGGATGCTTAATTTCTTCAGGTATTCGTGAAGTGAACCTATATGCTTGAGTTTTCTAAGCAACTCTCGTGTTCGTCGGTTGCTATTAGTGGGTGTAAATTGTTGCCTTATCTTTATTGTAAATTGATCCCAAGATAAAGGGGGTACTCGCCCCTTTCCACCACTGTCACTTCTTGGGTTCATCATAATTTAGCATCGTTGCTTAAAAACATGGCAATAGTGACCTTGCCTTCATCGGGTACTTAAGAAACCTTTAGGTAGTGCTCTAAGTTCTAAATGAAGTTTTCGACCACTTTACGGTCTCGTTCGCAATCATATGGTTTAGATTCTGGGATTTTAATTTTGAAGGATGAAGGAGTGGCATGTGCAATCTCATGCAGGATCGGGATAGCCTGTCGTCAGGTTTCACTCGATCCCTGCAACTCTTCCTCAATCTTATCCACCCAATATTGTTGCTCCTTGAAAGTTGTCAGTTGTTGTGTGAGCCTCAATTGGATCTCTTGCAGATTCACTTGACTCATTTGCAAGCTCACCATCTGTTGTGCTATTTTCATCAAGAACGCTTCCATCATTGGTCGTCCTAAAGTATCTTCTTCATCAAGCATATCTTGTCTACCTTTACCCATTGATTTTACTTTTTGATACTTTGTTGCTATTGTTACAGTGGAGGACACCTTTCCTTGAACATTTACAAGACACTGTACACAACTTATAGCAAAATACAGACCCCAAACAAGTTGTTGCTCAATTACAACAAAGATTACAATGCTGATTACAATTAGCTACTATACAACTAAATTTGCAGACAAAGAAGAACATACTATTAAATGTTGGTTGCTTCCAACCACGTGCTTCTGTCTGACGTCGGCTGAAAGTTTCTATTCGCCTAGAGAGTCTGCAGCAAAATGTTTGTAGATTTGTTTGAGGTTTCCATACAGGAGTTTCCCGGGAGAGGACCTATTCGGTTTGATTTTTCCTTTTCTGTATTTTTTCCAGTGTTCTCCCTATATTCGTTGTTCTGTTTATATAGAGCAGCGCGCTCCCCCCTCTTCCCAGATTTTTCTCCTGTGGCTTCCCTCATTTGGAGCGTTATTATCCAGAGCATTATCGTAAAACCTGGTAACATCCTCTGGCTGTTATGATCCTTCTTTATCCAAGATATAGGTAACGGTTTGGATGGCCTGTCCAACCGTTACTTTTGCTGGATGGCCGAGAATGGCCACAACACATCATCTCCCACTTGGCCATTCGAGCCAAGTGTACTCTCTTATAGGGTTTCACCTAGTACTGTCTTTTCATGATTGCTACTGCAATCGATACCCGTTGTGTGGTTATTTCCCTTCACAACAATTTATTCGTTGTATGTTTATTTACCTATACAATACTTTTATCTGTTATGTGATTATTTCCCTACATAACAATCAAACATACCTCAAACCCATGTTTGTAACATGTTTTGAGAAAAGTTCCTCTGTTATGCCTTTTGTCAAGGGGTCTGCCAACATATCATTTGTTGGCATATATGAGATGGATATTTCTTTTCTCATAATCATATCATGAACATAGTGGTATTTCACCATTATATGCTTGATTTTTGAGCAATCAGCTCTACTCTTGATAAGAGTAATTGCTGCATTATTATCATAGTAAATGACAACTAGCTCGTCAGTTATTTCCAACTTCAAATCTCTTATGAAGCGGTTTATCCAGACAACACTCGTAGCCATACAACAAGCTACATACTCAGCTTCTTATGTATGCAATGTTACACAACCCTGTTTCTTACTGTAAACACCCCGAAATCCCACGAATTTCTCAAATTCATCTGGTTATGTAAAAGCAGCCCCAAAGGGCCATTTTGAGTCTGGAAACCCAGGAGCCTTCCAAACAACCCTGTACATATGTTTTGAACTCTATATTTCGAAAACATACAATATGGCTTTTAAAACCTTTTTAAAACATGTTTTGAAACCCCGAAGCGGCTTGGCCCGATCAAGACAGGACCAGGAGAGCTAAAAAGAGCTCGGAACCAGAGCACATGTCGAGCCCGACACAGCAACTCTTGTATCAAATTCACACCCCCAGGATCTCGAACGTCCAAGACCCTATTATCATCAAAACATCCTTTGAAGTCATCTTTGGAAGGCGAAAACAGAGGCGGACGATCATGTTGGCGAAGACCCAATGCAGACGGAGCACTGATGCTATCAGGCCCCACACAAACCGTTCGTTTCGAATGCAGCTCGAAGGAGTCAGAGTTCGGTTTGGATTGGATCTAGACCATATATATCCAGATCCCAATCCAAACCCATGTATGGACTTGGATTTGGATTTGGATTCAAAAAAATCCAATCCAATATCCATATCCATGGCCCACATCACCTTCTCATAAATGGAGGTGGGGCCCACTTGAATTTCACGTGGGATTATGGGCATGAGAGAGAGTGGGGATGGATAAGATCAAGTGTGTTGTAATTAAGCTTGACTTGTGTGTCAAGTTTGGGGTTAATCATGTGGGTTAGCCTAATTGAGTGGGTTTAAGCTTGTAATTAGCCAAAACCTAACCTAGGGCTGCACCAACATGATGTGGTTAAGGTCTATGGGCCATGCAAAGGGAGCTCTTTCACCTAAACCTAACCCAAAATACCTAATCCTAGCCTTCCACCCTAATCCGCCCCTAATCTGAGCCTAATCACCTAACCTACCTCCCTAATCCCGGCCTAATCCCAACCTAATCACCTAACCCACTTCCCTAATCCTTCCCTAAACCTAGGTTAATTTCCCTAAACCTAGCCTAATCACCTAACCTAGCTCACTAAACCTCACCCTAGAACACACCCACCTAACCAAACCCTAAACCCCTAAACCACCCCTAGCCCACAACCTACCCAAACCACTAGTATCTAAAATATCTGGCCCTACCCTTTTCAGCCCACCTCATCATCATACCATCCTACCTAAACCACCTAACCACTACCCCAAACCCAGCCCTAACCGACCTACCCATCCCTATATAAACCCCCCCCCTTGGGGGCGGGTTTTCCTATCTAGAAGCTCTCTCCCTTCCCATCCTCTCTCACCTTAGTCCAGCCCAACCGAGCCCAGCCACTTCATCCACGTCCAGCCAGGCCTTCAACCTGCACCACCACCAGCCACCACCGTGCTCCACCTGCTCCACCACACCCCAGCCGGCCCACCACCTGTCGCCACCCCTGCCTTCGGCCGAACCAGTTGCTCCACCACACCCGGCTGCTCTCCAACCACTCGCCGCCTCCCATCATCCGGTTAGTACCCCATACTCCACTCTACTTCTTCTCCACTCCCTCTCCACTCTCAGCCACCTGCACTACCACCACCTGCCCCTACAGCCAGCCACTTGCTGCCACCCTTCCTCCTCAGCCGAACCCATAGTATCCTAACTACCCACCACTACCTAACCAACCTAGCTACACCCGGCTACCCCATCCAACTCCCTAAGAGCTTCCCCTATCTAGTTCCCTTCCCTTAGTGCCATATTCCCCAACACTACACTCCCCCTAGTGACCCTCCTTAGGTCCTTTAACCCAACCCACCAAAGACAGCCCATCTCTAGTGGCCGGCCACCTTCAAGGCGCCTCTTTCGCGCACCAAGGACCTCCGGCCAGCACCTCTTGCCGTTCAACCTCGCGGAGCTCCCTTTTGCAGCCTAAGGCGAAGGCCAAGCCCACGCTCAAGCAAGGCATCTACGGACCAGCTACTAGTAAGTGCCTAACTCGGTCTTTAGTTGTATACTTGCTTGAGATTCAATTCGATACGGGGTTGTAATAATGGAGCATAGTCTCCCCCCGCTTGTAATAACGTGGCTTGGCACACCCACACACGTGCACTCTCCTAGTTGTGCACGATTTTGAACACACACGGGCCTAATCAGCCCCTAATACATAAGTATATACATATACTTTCATTTTTGTAGGGTTTTGCTTAAGTTGGGTGTGTTGTCTTTCAATTCAAACACTCACACACATTGAGCCTTCGCTCTTATTTGAAAGACCCAAGTAAGGGCCGACCTATACTATTTGGGTTTCATTTCATGTCGTGTGTGTAAGTCTTTCAATTCAAGCACTCTCACACACATTGAGCTTTCACTCTTATTTGAAAGACCCAAGTAAGAGCCGACCTATACTATTTGGGTTTCATTTCATGTTGTGTGTGTAAGTCTTTCAATTCAAGCACTCTCACACACATTGAGCTTTCGCTCTTATTTGAAAGACCCAAGTAAGGGCCGACCTATACTATTTGGGTTTCATTTCATGTCGTGTGTGTAAGTCTTTCAATTCAAGCACTCTCACACACATTGAGCTTTCACTCTTACTCCCAAGACCTTAGTCAAGGCCTATTGCAGTTATATTTGGGTTTCATTTCATGTTGTGTGCGTAGTACTTCAATTCAAGCACTCACACACATTGAGCTTTCGCTCTTATTCCCAAGACCTTAGTTAAGGCCATACTGCAATTTATATTTGGGTTTAATTTCATGTCGTGTGTGTAAGTCTTTCAATTCAAGCACGCACCCACATTGAGCCTTCGCTCTTATTTGCAAGACCCGAGTAAGGGCCCATATACCTACTCTATATACATATCTCCCTTCGGCACTTACTTTACAAGTCATTTCCCTTCGGTTATTTCCCTTCAGTATTGTCTTTACATTCGGGTTTTCCCTTTGGAGTAGCGTGAGTTTGCATTGCATCTATGCCATACCACGAGGTAGGACGCATATTGCATCAAAGCAAGCCCCGCTCGAATTCGCCCATGTAGTGGAGTGTTCATAACACACAAACTAGGTGGCCCGAAAAGGGATAAAAGGAAAGACTTAGGCACGTGCAAATCCACGTGATCTAAAATATGAAATCGCATCTAAAAGACCCGAATTAGACACCTCGAACCGCTTCGTAGACTTTCTCTCCCAAAACTCGATTTTTACAAAGCGTACAGACTGACCCTTGCGCATCGGTGCAAGAAAGTCTGCGACGACAAGAGCTCACTTGCTCACAGTCGCCACGATTAGAAGTCAGTTTTAAATATATCTTCGCTAGCTTAGGTAAGCTAGCTGGCATGCCCTGTTTGCATAAATAGGCCTTAGACACACGAGAGGATCCGCTCCGAGCCCTGAAAAGGTAAGAAGCGGGGATTTTCGCGCGTCTACACTTACATGCACAAGAAACAATATCACCTTCAAATAAGAATATTTGTCCTGAGGTTGATTTACTGTTATCTTTGCTCCTAGCAAAGTTAGCGTATGAGTATCCTACCACTTTCAGTTCATCTGCTTGAAAACACAGTTTCAAGTCTTTTGTTCATTTAAGATATCTTAAAATCCTTTTCACAGCTACCCAGTGCTGCCAACCAGGATTACTTTGATATCTACTTACAAGACCAACAACAAAGCTGATATCAGGTCTTGTATATACAACATAGCATACATCAATCTACCCACAGCTTGTGCATAAGAAATATTAGGCTTATCGTCTCCTTCACCAGGACAATCAGACTTACTTAATTTGACTCCTTTTGCAATAGGTGTATCAGTAGACTTGCATTCATCCATTTAAAACTTCTTCAGGATATAGTCAATATATCTCTCCTGACTCAAGCATAAGAGTCTAGATTCTCTATCTCGAGAAATCTTTACTCCCAGGATATAGGATGCTTTCCCCATGTCCTTCATTTCGAACTTGGAGTTCAACCATGACTTGGTTTTGACAATCATCTCGTTGTCATTTCCAATCAACAATATGTCATCTACATATAATGATAAGATGACAAAGTGGCTCCCACTGTTCTAGACATATACACAGTGATCAAGTTTATTAGCCACAAACCCAAGTTCTACAATGGCATTTTGAAATGTCAAATATCATTAGCGAGGTGACTGTTTCAGGCCATATAGGGATTTTCTCAACCTATATACTTTATCTTCTTGGCCTTCAACCACAAATCCTTTGGGTTGCTGCATGTATATGATTTCTTCTAAATCTCCATTTAGAAAAGTTGTCTTTACATCTAACTAATGTAAATCTAAATCATAGTATGCAGATATTGCTAACATTATACGTATGGATGCAAATTTTGCAAATGGAGAATATGTCTCAACATAATCTATCCCCTCTTTTTGCGAAACACTCTTTGTAATGAACATTGCTTTAAACTTTCAATTATACTATCGACCTTGTATTTCTTTTTCAAAACACATTTACAGCCTATGACTTTCCTTCCTTTTAGCAAATCAGCCAATTCCCAGACTTGGTTTTTCTCAATGGATTCAATTTTCTCATCCATGGCTTTCTCCCAGTTTGTTGCTTCTAATGAGTTCATAGCTTGCTGATAAGTCAAGTTATCAGTCAACTCATCTAAATCCACTAAATTACACACTTCTTCTGTAATATAAGTGTGATAATCCTTTAAGTAGGACGGAGTGGCTCTTGGCCTTTTATGTCCACTTAAGGTTTAGGTAGTTTCAAGAAGATCTTCAATGGGCTTAAAAGATGATTGGTCTAAATCTATCAAATCATTAACACATTCATCATTGTTTTCCAAGATGTCATTCTTAGTATCTTCTAAGAATTCAACATCTTCGCTTTCGGATATCCAATGAATAAACATCTCAAGGACCTACTATCTAGCTTATCTCTAGACTGATCAAGGATCTTTACATGTGCAATAGATTACCACCTCCTGAGATGACCTAGGTTGGGTTTTCTTCCAAACCACATCTCATATGGTGTAGTAAATACAACTTTATTCGGTACTCTATTGAGTATGTAAACCGTTGTACTTACTGTTTCTCCCCAAAATACCCTTAGTAGAGAGGTATTGATCAACATAGACCTTGTCATATTCGGCAAGGTTTTGTTGTATCTCTTAGCTACACCATTTTATTGAGGTGTCTTGGGCATTGTATTTTGCTTACAGAATTCTAGAAATTCTGTCGAGGTATATTCACCACATCTGTCTGATCTTAAGACTTTGATCGAATGCCCTAATTTGTTTTCCACTTCTTGCTTATATTCTTTAAAAGCATCAAGTGCCTTAGATTTATGTGCCAAAGGATATAAATACATATATCTCGAGTAATCATCGATAAATATTATAAAATAACCTTTTCTACGATGTGACTTTACTCTAAAAGGCCCACATAAATCCGTGTGAATAACCTCTAACAGGGTTGTTGCCCTTGTTGATTCCTTGGGAAAAACTTTCCTTGTCATTTTAACTTGTATACAAGCTTCGCACTTGTTGAAAGTATTTTTCTCAAATCTAGGCAATAAGTCAAAGTTGGATAATTTCTTCAACTTTTCAAACTTATATGCCCTAGGTGTTTATGCCACATATTCACATCAACAGTAAAAGCACTCTCAATATAAGTAGAAGATATATTAATTTCATTATCACAAAGCTTAAACAGTCCATGTTCTACATCAAATTCCCCAGAGAATAGTATTATCCCATGCTTTTTCACAGTCACCTTGTTAGGGATAAACCTAATATCAAAACCTTTCTTTACTAAGGTAGGGATCGAGACCAAATTGCGCCTTATAGATGGCACAATTAATACATCAGTTAATACTATCGGTTTACCTTGTACAAATATTATGAAGGACCCAATACCCAAAACATCCGAAAAAATATTATTTCCCATGTAGACTTGATGTTCTCCGAGTTTGTATTCCTTCAAATCCATTGCCCCTTTCTTGGTCTTTGAGATGTGTCGAGTAACTCCAGAATCCATCCACCAACCTGTCACCAGGCGATCCATATACAAACACTCTGAAATCACGCAGATTATATCTTGCTTCTCCGACTGTTCGCACTGTTGGTTGTTTCCTCCACCTTTCTTGTTGTGACAGTCCCTTTTGTAGTGTCTCATCTTTCCGTAGTTAAAACACTTGACCCGAGAAGCGATTTCTTATGATTTCTTAAAATTTTGACCGCTTTTATTATTATTCTTGCCAAACTTCTTGTTTGGTTTATTTTTCTTCTAGTTAGTTTTGGAGCTAGACCCTATCTCATCTTGTATCACTAGCAACTTTTCTTTCTTATTTTTGACCATGTGTTCTTTCTCTATTGCTAGTTTTAGGGCCAACTCAGAAAGGTTAATCTTAAGCCCTAATCTAAGGGCAGTGGTGACCATGTTCTATGAAGGGAGTAGATTGTTTAATATTGTTGATATTTGCATCGATTTCGGGATGACTGATTTTTCTACGGCTAAGTCCTTAGCCATTACAAACATATGGTTTATATGCTCTATTACATTATCTCCTTCTTTTATTATAAAGGAGTTGTACTTTTATAGTAACAACTGTACATATAGTTTGGCAGTTGTGTCATATTTGATTGTTATTGAGTCAAAAACTCTTTACCGGTCTCAAATTCTTCGAAGACCCTAATCAAGTCATCCTCCATATAGGTCAACATGATTGTCCTTGCTATAGTGTCATCTTTTAGAAATATTTTATACATTTCTACTTGTTGCTCAGTTGCGTCTAGAGGTAGTGGATGCATAGTTTCCTTCAATACATACTCAACACCTTTTAAGTGTTAGAACCAGTGAGATTCTCCTCTTCCATGTTTAGAAGTTAAGACTGTTCAACTTCTCAATTTTTACCAACTCAAACACAAATATTCTAGAGCTCATTTTTATGTGTTTGGCAATAATAACAATTAAACGGTATAAAAAGGAAAGAAATATAAAACAAAGAGCACACATAGTAAGAATCATGTTAGAACGATGCATAATATCATGAAAACAAACCAACGACAATTTCATAAGCACCTTGGAACAAATTCATAAATTTTTCCAAAGAATTTCTGCCTTTAATTTTTTTTAAATAATACCAAGGGTAAAATCATAATTTTAACTATCTACCCACTTTTGAAATTTTTTGAAAAAGCCTAAGGACATACTTGTAAAATTACTCTTTGGTATTTCTATAAAATTCGTGACTAATCGGGGTTAAAACTATAATTTTAACCCTTAGGCCAAATCTGTAATTATTTCAAAAGTATAGGGGCAATCCTGTCTTTTGACTGAATGGTAGAACTAAAATTATCTCAATTGGGAAGTGCATAAATATAAAATGACAGCTCGGTATTTCATAATTTTTATAAACTACCAAAGGGCAAATTTGACTTTTTGCACAATAAGGGCAAATCTGTCTTTTTACCTAAAAATATCTAGACAATTTCATAATTTTGCCTAGTAGCAAAATCATAAATACTGAAAACCGGCCGGAGCAGAACAAACTTTTTAGTCCGTTGCCCTAGGTAGTTTCTCGAAAATTGTTGGCGATTTTCCAAAACCGTGGGCAGTTTCGAGAAACCGTCGGTTTCGGCCCGCAATCGGTTTCGGCCCGCAATCGGTTTCTAAGCTACTATAAAAGGAAGAGAGGGAGAAGGAGTGGCGATCGATTATTTTTCGATCATCGGTGTTCCCCTGCTTTTTTCGACGGGAAGTTGGCGATGGAGAGGAAAAGAGGGAGACTAGAGAGAGGCGGCCGACAACTCTGTCTTAATTCCCCTTCTTTTTTTTGTGGTCTGCTCTGCGACGGTTCTGGCTTGTTCTTGCTTGCCTGCCTTCAGGCCATTGGCGGTTTTGGCCTATTCTTGCTTGCCCGCTTTCAGGCCGTTGGTGATTCTGGCTTGCCTGCCTTAAGGCCGTTGGCGGTTCCAGCCTGTTCTGTCCGTGATCTCTTCCGTTTGCTGCCTCCTCTTTCCCATCCTTTTCTCTTTTCTCTTTTCTTTCTTTTTTTTTCTCTCTTTCTCTGATAATCCCTTTACCTGAGCAAATTTTTTTTTTTTGTAGGGTCAGTGACGAGGCCCTGATACCAGATATTGGATGTTGGCTGCTTCCAACCACGTGCTTTTGTCCGACGCCGGCCGAAAGTTTCTGTTCGCCTGGAGAGTCTGCAACAGAATGTTTGTGGATCTGTTTGAGGTTTCTACACAGAAGTTTCTCGGGAGATGACCTATTCGGTTTTATTTTTCCTTTTCTGTATTTTTTCCAGTGTTCTCCCTGTATTCGCTGCTTTGTTTATATAGAGTAGCATACTCTCTCATTTTTCCGGATTTTCCTCCTGCGGCTTCCCTCATCTAGAGCGTTATTATCCAGAGTATTACCGTAAAACCCGATAACGTCCTCTAACTGTTATGATCCTTCCTTATCCAAGATACATGTAACGGTCTTGATGGTCAGTCCAGCCGTTACCTGTGGTGGATGGCCGAGAATGGCCACAACACATCACATGCTTGCAAACTTACTTACAGCAAATAACACTTAATCACAACAGATCAGCACACGAATTACAGCAATTACACAAAGATTATAGCAACACACGCAGACATGAACCAAATACAATCAAACTTCTATCACTGCTGCAGAAGATTGTAGAAACACACTCGATTTCTACCCAATCCTTGTCAATTTATGCTTGATTTGCTTCAATGTTGATCCAATCTGTTCTTAATCAACTTCATTGTTGGTTGATCTCTGCAATTTTTAGCCAAATTGCTAGATCTTCACTTCAACAAATAGAGATTAGCTTCGTTTTGCACAAAATGACACCCGGTTTGATTGTTTGAAGTCGATTACAATTAGATCGCAGGATTTTCTCAACGACCTAAAACTATTTCCATTGATCACCTTGTGAACGATCAAGTCCTCATCAACCGATCACTGAACCTCGTGGTCTAGGATCCGATCAACTCCATACATGTCCATCTCTCTTCAATATGAATTTAGGATGAAAAGGACGTTGTTTGCTTCAACAAAACATCATCAACAATCATCAAAAAATTAGACTGTACGAAGTTCACAAAAATCGACTGAAACCAGATTTTTACAGAAATCAATCATGAATTTGTAGATCTGCCTTGATCTGCACTTAGCTTGATTCTTCTCCACTAAATGTAGGATTCAACTGCGGAATTATACTTCTGTAATTACTATTTTTCTGCATACAATTGGAGATCACGACTCTTTACTCTGATCACCTCAAGACAGTCATTTTCATGAACGATCTCACGTTAATTCTCACGATCTACTCTTGATCATGATTAATGATGTCCAGATCTTGCTAAACTTTTGCTGGAAATGGATGCCAAGTGAAATCGTTTTGTAGCAAGGGCTTCGATCTCTAATGGCAATCAATCAGTTGGTTTCTTTGCTGCAACTTCTCCTTGATATCAACCTCGAACCGCTCTCATATCACTTTATCACCAAGCTTCATTCGTGCCTACTAAAGAGGGAGGTTTCGGCTTGATGATGGCAGTAGGGTACTTTCCTACTTAGCCGCACATAACAAGAGCACGGAAACAACACGCATGACTCTTCTGGCATCGAGCTTGTCACTCGCTCGCAAGGCAATGCCTTCTCTTGCTCACACACTCTCTAGACTCTTTATCTCCTTACATACACACTCAAGGATGAAGGGAAGGGTGGAATAGCATAGAATTAAGAAAGGAGGTTTATTGATGTCAAGGCACTCAATAAGACTAACACTTTGAGGACTAGCTAACCAATCCCCGGCCAGCCAGCACCCGACTCCTATTTATAGGCATGGGTGGGGTTGGATGTTTCCTTGAGAAGCCTCTACCTGGATGAACTCCCTAGAAGACTCCAACTCTACAAGCTCCTATCTCTAGAATCCCCATGGTTATAAGGTTTGGGGCCCAAGGGTGTTACACCATTACAACGAGTAAGAGGGGTTAACCAACTACAACAAGAGAGGTTTCTCGATGATGGTGCCACCTAGAATCAAATTCATGATAGCATACCATTGCCGATAGAGTGAAAACCTGCTGCTAATCACATTTTGTTGTTGAATTCCGATTCTTGTTGCTGTAAACTTGTTTAGATTTGATCTACCTTGTGTTTTCTAGTTCATTTGGATGAATTAGTGTCTTGTAGATCCCCCTAGTGGTTTGAAAATTGTCTCGGATTCAGTTTGTAAATTTTGTATGTAATTGGGTTGGGGAAAATGCATTGTGGGAAGAATGGAGTATGTCGTGTGTAGACTTAAAGGCGCAGAAGTGATCAAGTAGACCTGTTGTTGCGGCTTAGACTATTACAAAAATAGAGCAGAAGTAGTTCAACTATATGTTGTTGCTGAGAGCAGAACTGCAGTGTTAGGATCAAGTTGTGAAGTCATGTTGAAGGTTTCAACATGAGTGAATCGCAGGAAGTTGAGTCGCTCCGACGTGGAACTTGTTAAAATTCATGGAGGAATTGCAGTAGAAGTCTTGTTTGCTACCGTTGTGGGCGACTGAAAGGATCAAAGAATCAAAGTCTGGAAGGATTGTGATCTGCTTGTGGGAACATCAGAGAGTTTGCTGTTGTCAAAACCTTTCCCGCTGCTGTTGTGTTGCTAAGAATGTAGAAGAGGATCTAGCACTTGCTGCTCGAGTTGCAACAAGAAAGACTTGTAGATTTAGTAGTTGCGTAGAAAACCTGAGGATGTTTCTGTTGCTGATTGCCATTGTGTTTGAGAGTTGATGGATAAAGGAAAGTTTGTTGTTGCTGCAACTTCCTCGGTTGCTGTTGAAGTGGAAGCAGTTTCGCATGCGTTCAGTGCAGAGGAAGCAATTGTGCAAATCTTTCAGATGTTGCATACCTTTCAGACTTCTAATGAGGTAAAGACGGTGGCTTTCAAACCTCTACCGAGGCGAGGATGGAAGCCTTTCAGACTTCTACGAAAAGGAAACTAAAGCGATTGGAGGCTAGTATGTGAGTGTTGCAGGCGATCCAACACCGGAGTTCTTCCAGTATCCCCTCTACTAGTGGCCCACCTACATCAAACCATATGACATAAACGATTGAAATGAATTCAACGTGCCTTTCCTATAGACTTCGAGTTCTTGAACCCAAGTCCATTCAGGGGGTCACGAGGTATTATAAGCTTTAAGTTGGGCCTTGGTCAGGAGTAGTGGACTTGGTAGTGGCTATTATTGAGGAGTACGTGATGATTCTTGGATGCGACTTCTTAACAATAGTACAGATTATGCCCGTGCCACATCTTTGAGGGTTGGTGATTCTCTACGAGGACCAACTGAGGTTTGTACATTGCGTATATCTAGGCAAAGCTCTCGACACCATGACATGCTTTGCCTATACTTCACCAATGATCGGTCAACTGTTGGGCCGAAGAGGAGCCATCGGAGGTTTCTTCGGGCAGGGACCAGGCACTACCCGATCGAGAGTTGTACACCTAGGGGGTTCAATCAAGGGTTAATCCTCCTTGTTGCCATGTAGAGAGCCTGCAATTCGGCATCAGGAGAGACCTGACGCTCTTGGCAAGGCACAGAGAGAATGAGTGTACTATGCAGTGGGAGTGTGGAGGCAGCGTTTAGGATGCACCATGCTCAGCATCGACGCACAGGTAGTTACACTCGAGGCACGCAGGGTTATGGATGGGAAAGTCGTGCAGAGGAGGTTAATCGGGGTCGAGGCTCAGCAGGGGAGCGTCACAAGAGCTCGAGCACACCCGAGACCTCGAGATCGAGGTCTATCTCAACGTGAGAGAATTGTCACGGTACATATGCTGAAAGCACTAGCATCGTATGAGGAGGGGCTTTCACTCTATCCACACCGCTCACCCGCACCAGAGCAGTGTGCATCTTCATGTCTTTTGTAATAAACGCCTACGTTGCGCGTACGTGGTCTTTGGCTTATGCCTTGTACATACTCGCTCAGGCGAAAGGGCAAGTCTCGTGTTAACCCCTTTTAGGTAAGTCTAGCTTCATGGGGTTCAGTTAGTGCTCATGTAACTAGGAACCGAACCATGTAGGTCAGCTACGTCCGATTGATTAGATCCAGCCATGTTAAGTGGATCTGGATCCCATGAGTGCCTAGAGACTTCTAGGCATTGCATGTGATGGCTATAAAAGCCACCCCTCTAGTATGTAATAATCAGCAATTAGAGAGCCAGATCCCTTGTTCTTCTATCGTATGAGCCTTGCTGTGAGAGTGAGCGACCAAGAGAGATCATGAGGGATGATCTTCCATCACATAGAGAAGGAAGAGAGGTTGAGAGGCTGGTGAAGGCTTACTCCATAGTAGATTTCTGCTGTTGCGATCATCGGAAAAGCCATTGTTGGGTGTCATTTGGTGAAGTTGAAGGTCAACCACTACAAGCAGCATCACAATTATTGATGTTGATGCTACCAACTCATGACCGACTATTACTTTATGATGGAATGAGTGTAATAACATTGTTATATGTGTTTCACAAGAAATCCTTAAAACTTTTTAAATTACATGCATTCCACATCACCAAAAAACAATGAGTGGGCACGATCCAATTTATATATATATGTGTATGTATGTATTGATTACATTCTACCAACCACTGATATAGTAATTTTTTAAATACCCTCAAACCTTCAAAATTACACTCGTGCTCTCAAAAAAAAATGGTTGAACTTGAGTGAGCAATGTTATTATCACTTAAGACCTAGTTTTCACACGTGTGTGTTGTGAAAACTGAACCATACATACTCATGTATTTCTCTTTCTTTTTATTTGCCATGGGTGTGATAATTTGTGCTTTGTACTTTTCTCTAATACTATATAACTTTTTAAATAGTACTCATCCCCAAAAAACAAAGAAATGCAATGTATATTGTATCAAAAGTGTGTTTCGATATATGTATGTGTGTATGTATATGTATATGTATATGTATATGTATATATGCTTATGTGCATGCAAGTGCTGCACGAATGCACGAAATGAGCTATCACATGGTTTTGTAATGATATTCCCTATCCATATCTCATCAAATCAAATTCAGGAACACATAGTTCTAACTTCCAGCTGTAGTCCGACCTGCTTATAAGGATCATGTGGACACCCATACCTGTCAAAGCAAGCCTCACTACGTGAGAACAGAGAAGGAAAACCCAAAACAAATCGATAATAACTACGGTCCAGTTTCTTTGTGGCCGACCACATAAAAGCACCACACGAACACGACCCAACAAATACATGATTGTCTTGGCCCAAAGGAACAAAAAAACAACCCCTCAATTATGTTTTGGTTGGCCTATTAATTTCACGAACACAAAATGACACGACATGAAGAAGACCCAAGACTAAATATTGATGCAAAAGTACACTTGGCACGATTGAAATTTGAGAAATCCAAGTTCCTCTCCAGCCAAAGTGGCTTTTAGAGAATTGGACATTTTGGGTCGACCTGTTTTTCATACAAACTCAATTAACATGACTTGAAACATGGAATCGTCACCCTTAAACAAAACAATGCTAAATCCAACAGTACCATCGTGCATGAAACATCAATATCGAATTGATAAGTTTATCTTACATAGTAGATATGGCAAGTTTGGAACCAGCCTTGTGATTCCAACTGGAGCTGAACCAGGCCAAGAATCGGCTATTACCTGAACTGGTGATTCCAAACCATCGGTTTTTAAGTTTAATCTTTTTTATGATTTTGGGTGGCTTGGGACTCAAACTAGAATTGGAACTGGCTGTTCCAAGCTGGAACCAGCCTGATCCCAGTTTGGCTTCGATTACCGGTTCCAAAAAAACAGGAACCGGCAGCTTGAGACTGCCGGTTCCAGGACATGTCTAATCTCATGGATCATAGCCAGACCAGCATGGGGATGATAGCTGAATCAGTCCCAGATGTACCTGTTCCTTCTCCAACCCAACCATTGACAGACGCAGGACTGATTTCACTAAAATTGACGAATGGAATCAGTTAAAAAATGATCCCCTACAAGCCACGCAGGCCTTACATATTTGGTTTATTACTGGAAATAGTTTTCTTGGTTTTCCCTGGTTTTTAAGCTTCTATGAACCTGATTCGACAGATCCCCTGGATCTATTCAAGAATGTATCCAATTCAAAATCCGGTTGTCATCGGCTTCAACAACCGATTGGGCTGGGAAATGAGCAGAGTACTCTGGTCTTTTAAATGCACTCACCTTTGTCAGCATTGATAGAATTAACAGCATCCTTGTGAAGCTCCTCTGCTTGACCCCAACGCAATTCTTTTATCAAGTGGAAAAAGCTCCCTGCGCGGTCGAGTCGGTGTTAAGTGACGGCGCTTAATCCCTGGACTGGGCTAGTCGCACGAACCTTTGCGATCTCTGATGGGCACTTTATGCTGTTTTGCTCATCCCTCTTGGCGAGAGTGCCGTTGCTAGCACATAGCTACTTGAACAGGATATGAGCCAAGTGGTTTTGGCTCAAGTTGGCTTGTATAAGTTAAATGGAGACCAGAACACAACATCTGTCCTGTTTTTGGATCTCTGTGGGATCCAACAGATTTGCACGCAGCAAACTTGCTTAACTTTGGACCCCAACTTGTTATCTTCCACATTAATACTATATAAGCTAAGCCTTGGATTATTAATATTATGTGGTCCATTTATGGAGAATTATATCGTTATATTCAAATCTTATGGATCTTTGTTGTCTATATTATGATTTGTTAAAGTTAAAATAAAGATAGAGAGCCATGACTGACATAATTCTTGTGCCTACCTAATTCCAATAAGGGCGTTTGAGGGGATACAGCCTGGAGGTTACGTTCCTCTTGATTGACCTGATCTGGTGACAACAGAACCCGTTGCTAGAATTGAACAAATTGACCTCATCTGGGTAAATTGAATGGATGGATAATTCATACAAGGGGGGCGAAATTGACCTGACCTGAACAGTAATGTGCCTTGGATCAGATTTACTGGATTCAAATCAATGCATATCAACTAAGAATTGATGAAGAAAGGAGCAAACATTAAGCTTTTCCCCAATGTCATTCATATACGGTTAAGATATGAAACGCTAACATCATTCACAGCCTATGATAGCAGTTCACAAACTCTCACTGTATTTGATTGCAAGGGATAGCACAACGATCATGCAAGAAATGAGTACTGAAAGCAAGTTTTACCTAAGATATGTACAAATTTTCACTATCAATCTCATGGTTTAAGCAACAGACCCATCCATTTCCCGGTGAGAATGATGGATCTCAAAAGCCAAAAAACACACCCAAGAAAGAAGACACTCGTAAAACTGACATGACAATGGGATTCAAAGATTCCAAACAACATAAGACCCATCAAGCAAGACGAACCAACTACAGAAAGCACACAAGAATGACCTGGAACCAAGCCAATCTTTTTCTGCACCAAAATCTTGGTGGTGAAACTTGCCAGACTCCTAAAACAAAACTCATCAGCATTTTAGCCTTTGGTTCGCATGATTGTGATGCTTCCTCTCCCTCCTTCTGTATGGATTTTAGTCAAGGCAACAACAGGCTTCCCCGAGAATGCTGAAGTAGGATATGGTGGAGTAGCATCTTTGTTCTTCTTGTTCTTTGACTTTGAAGCTACTGGAGTGAGTATGTGTTGGTTAATGTCATTTAGTGTTACATCGCCTTGCACTCCACAAGGTTTAATGAGGGTAAAAGGATAAACAACAGGGGCAGTTAATTTTGCAGGAGTCCTAGAGAGGGATGGTGTGCCTGGTATGAAGGAATGACATAAGAAATATGTGAAGGCTAATTATCTGAACAATAATAACTAAAGATGTTGTAACTTTTTTATTATTGCCAGCAAATTCAAGGAGTTTTCCCAGAAGCAGTGGCCATAGTCCATATTAGCAGCCTGAATCCAACACTTCAGGCACAAACTAAAAGAGCGCTAGAATCAAAATGCATTCTGAAGTTCTACCAAATCAATTGATAAGTACCTGTAAAACAAATACAAGGAGCTCGAGGTGTAATCTCCTGCTGCACATCCATTTCAATTTCAGGAGGTATGGTGCAAAACTCTAGAACAGAAGAAATAAATATACGTGTCAATAATTGAGTTGTTTCTGTCAGTCAGCTTTTTAAAGAACAAGCAATACGCATTTAAGCACCTGAAACATTGAGCAGATCATCAGGGACACCAGAGATGTTCCTGTTGAACAACAACTTATAAGTTTAACTGTTTCTCAATATATTAGGCAACATAAATTATTAACTGAAAAAAATAGAAAGGATTACATATCAGCTGAGCTAATCTGCATTTCATGCTCATTAAAACATTCCACCATCCACTCCTCTGGTGACTGATCCATGCACTCACTCCCAGAACTGCAACGTTCTTCTAATACAAATTTAGAATTAAAAGTTAACACCTTCAATACAAACTTTATCATGAAATACTCACAACCGAACCTAATCTCCCAACTTAGATAACCACACAGAGAAGTCACAGACACATGCACATGCAAGCATGAACAAGCATGTACACACACATATAGGGAGAGAGACAGACAGACACAGAGTGAGAGAGAGAGAGAGCAACCAGGAATACTTCCAGTCCATAGTTGACCTTCATGAACTGCACTTGGAAGGTACAGATCTCCACTTTCTTCAATCAAAGAGTCCTCCATCATCTGGCATTAAAATTATGAGACCTTTGTGGCATGAGTAAAGAATGAGTAACAACTAAAATGACTGGAGCATATGCGTAGAAAACCAGTGTGATAAAACTGGAACTTCACAAACCTTAGACTTAACAAGAGCAGATGGAACATTCTCATTAGGAATGGAAGCAGTCATCTTTGATGAAGGGAATTGCAACATACGGCACCTTTTCAATTGCGACGAAGAGTTCTTATGCTCTTCCATTCCCTTTTCAGTAACCACTGGCGTATTTGATTTTAAACTGTCAGTACTCAGTTATGTGCCTTAACTTTGAATATATTGATTCCATGATCACAAAATCAACCAAAAAATGAACTTGTTTCCACTGGTGAAGTTCAAAGGTGAAAAGACAAGCATTCAAGAACGGGTTCACAACTTCACCTTCATCATGAACAGAGGAAACAGGGTAATCAAAACCAGTGTAATCCTTTATTGGAGTCATTTCGTCAAACATACACCAGGAATCTTTTTGAATTTGGTTCAGTCCATCCCACAAGCAATGTGAAATGTCTAAAAACAGAAACAGTTTCAAAGTTAGAGAAACCAAAGATCTCCAAAACAAATAGAACATAACCTAATTCAACAAAGCATACCAAGCAGCGAATTAGAACCAAGCCGAATATCCTCTTGCCAATCCCAAGGCTCAGCACTAGTGATTTCCAAGAATGCAACCAGAAAGAGTAGGATTAAGAACTCAGACAAATCGATCCATCTAAATAATTTACAAGTTGAAAATCATTATATGGTTCATTCAGTGACACCAGCAAATGATAAAAAAAAAGGCTAAAAACCTCATCAGGGGAAAAAAAGGGCTACCAAAGAGAAACCAAATGTCAAAATGACAAATATCACATTGTAAATGCTCTAGGAAAGAATAGAAACAAAAATACAGAACAGATAGCAGTATAAGAAGACACATATCTGATATTAAGTACAGGAGAAAAGGAAGAAAAAGGTTTCGTGTATGACGAAATATGGTCAATTAAACATAAATATAAGCACGAAAAGAAGAATAGGAAGATAGACAAATAGAAAGATAGATACATAGATAATATCCACTCTCCACTTCTTAATATTCGATATGTAGAGAGAACCTCTGAACAGATAAACAAAAGACAACACAGATTAAGAAGATGTGCTTTGATGCGGAAATTTTCTCAAAGCCCACCAACCCAACTAGTCTTTTCATCAATCATTTATCCCCAATAGACGAATCATCAAGCGAACAAACCCCTAAAACATCTCTCTGATGATAAAGAAAGGCTAAATAAAAACAATTTTTTCTCAAATATATAAGAAACTCATAGTTCCCACGAAGAGAAACAGATTCGTGGCAGTGAAGATATTACCTTACATTGGCCAAATCCATTTGTTGATGGTCAGATGAACCCGGCCTTGACATTGATAGTGTGCTAATACTGCTGAAGAACACTTAAAGTAGCCGTTAGGATCAATGCCTCTTTCTGGGCATTACTCTTTTCTTTACTTCTGCCTCTCTCTTTTTTTCTAAGAAAAGATGCGGAAGAGAGGCAGAGTGATGTTCATGAGAGACACTATTTTCCCACGAAAGAGAGAGAGAGAGAGAGAAATCGTCGGTTACATGTTTGGGGTTCTTATTTTTCAGCAATAATCATTAATGACAAATCCTTGATTAATTACTGTGTGCTCACCATATGGTTCAGTCATTTATGTGTGTTCACTAGTTCAGTAATTAATGCAAATAGCAACCAGGTTTTCATTTTCACGAACATAAGGTTTTCTCCAGAAAAATCTCTCCACTATCTGAGAATGCCAAATAGAACCATCTCTTCGTACCCCTTGACATAAAAGGCGACAGGTTTTACTTG
The DNA here is from genome assembly GCA_036023115.1 of Brasenia schreberi. Taxonomy (NCBI): domain Eukaryota; kingdom Viridiplantae; phylum Streptophyta; class Magnoliopsida; order Nymphaeales; family Cabombaceae; genus Brasenia; species Brasenia schreberi. Next base: position 12,744,128 of record JAYKKT010000075.1, on the reverse strand, counting down.
ACGTGGACAAACACACCCTTCCGTGGGCTGCCGTTCAAGTAACCCCAGTTAACAGCAAACCATAGTTATCTCATGGTGAAAACACCCACGAATCATCCTTAAATCACAGTCACGCCATCCTCATGAAGAGATTTCATTTCCCAACAAAGATATCTATCATAAACGGGCGATTCTCTCTAGTTCATGGCTGGTAGTAGACTTACAAGTGAGGTCATGAGTTTGATACCCAGGACATGCACTGACTTCAGCCCCCGGTGGGATGATAAATTACACAATGAGGCATGAAGCTTGTGACTACAGGTGTCTTGTACATTTTGTGTTTGTTTGTTTGAGGCTGTAAAGTTGGGCTGGCACCTAAATTTCAGGTTCAAAGAATTCGGTGCTTTCGATTTATTTATGGTACTCAATTTACGATCGGCTAGAAAACAGTAAGTTTAGATCAAATTGTAGTCACTAGCTCCAACTATGTTCTATGATCTATACTAGCCAATTGATCATTCATTCTACATCCTCTATGATCTTGACAACCCGTCTTTCTCTCATTTAAGTCATCTTTCTGCTTTATTATGTGTTAGCATTTGCTACATCAAGGACCTGCCAAACAATATGAACTTGTTTATGCCGGTATGGGTGCGTGCATGCATGTGCCCCTGTGTGTGTATGAGAGAGAGAGGGGGAGTCTCAAAATCTCTCAAAAAGGAAAAAAAAATGAAACACAAACACAGTATTGATGTGTGATTTTGGATCTAGATCCAGTTCAACCAGTATCATCAGGTCAGAAGTTTCTTTCTCTAGCTGACTTACCGTTTCCGTTTGGCTCGCGTTTCACGTCTAGTAATTTGATTGGTGAATTTCCGCGGGTAATAACTTTTACGTAGTAAAAGTGAGGGCCTATATTGGCGTTAGGTGGTAAGTCAGGGGATTCTATTGAAAAACGAGTAAAATATATTTGGAAGACAACAATAAGCGAAGATCCCGTTTTAAGCATCTGTTTTTCAGTATGGCGTGTATTACTTAAAGGTCCCACTTTTTACGGTACATTACTTAAATAGCCTTACTTTTGGTTCTCATGACTGACATAACGCATATTTACGTTTCAGTTTATAGCAAGTACAGACCTCCATGCGTTATGTTGAACTGATCGAAACAGTGAGACGATTATATGGAACCCGATTGTCATTATTTAAAGTCGCCACTTTAGACACGGCACGAACACAACAAAAAAGTTCATCTTCGCGTCAACACTAATTGCAGCACGAAAATAGTGAGGTTACATTCAACTTGACCTGTTTTTCTTACACAAAATGACAAGACACACCTGGACATGAAGTTTTTAACATATAACAAACAACTGAACCTTTTTCTATATTAGGGGTTGGTTACATAGATTTTTTTTTTAATATAAGTTAGATCATTCTTTATTGTTGTTTTTCAATATTCTTTTTTAATATTTTCACCATTTAGTTTCTCATATTTTTTACTAAATCATCTTAAATATTTTTTTCTAAGTTTATCATCTATTTATACTACTCATTATTTATTTATGATAACCTCATTATATATGTGATTTTTGCTTATGTGTTCATACATTCATTTCAACATCTTCATGTATATTATAAACATCCTTTTATACAACGATCTATAATATTTAACATATAATATATATGTATATATATATATGTATGTATGTATATGTTGCAGTCAAGGTACATAGATTTGTTGTCTAATATTATTCATGTTATTAAGAAAAATGATAAATTATGGGTATGCATTGATTATCAAAATATAACTTGACCACTCTTAAGGATCAATATGTCATGCCAATTGTAAACACCCAAAAAATTTCAAATGTTTTCAAAAACTCTTAAATTTCCAAAACCAGCTTACAACCTTTCTGAACCTTTTAAAAGCCCCAAATTTTAAAGTTTAAACATTTTTTGAAAGATCTCAAAATAAAAGTTTTTAAATTCAAGTTAAAAGCCCATGGATTCCAAAGCAGATCAAACAGACAGGTAAAACCCGATCCAAAATCCACCTCGAGATCAAGGCAAAAAGTGAAGGAGGAGCTAAGCCTATCTGGATAAAAGCGAGATGGAAGATCGAATCTAGTGTTTAGTTCAAGGCGAGTTCAAATTCAAAATGCAGAATGGAATCAAGACCCTGATGAAGCCATTAAGAATCAAGCGACATAAGAGACTAAAATAAAGAATCGGGCCTATCAAAACTGAAATAAGTATCCGCTTCAAAATCTGGGATTAACCTCATCAAGTATAAGCTCGAGACGGGACTAGACGAATTAAACCAAGCATCAAATGAAAAGTCTTGAAAGCAAGCATTGATCGATTAAAAGGATTAGAAAAAACTCAGTCTAAAATCGGGTCACCAAGGAATCGGAGCCCGCTTAAAAATGGTCCATTTCATGCCCCCAAAGAAGGACACAAAAGAATTTTTGGATTGGATCTGGACCAAAAGATCCAAATCCACGCCCCAAAGGACCCTTGGATCGGGTTTTGGATCAAAAGATCCACTCCTTTGGCCTATAAATAAGGCCAGGGGGGGGGGGGCTTGTGAAGGGGGAGTGGCTTGAGGAGAGAAGGTGGAGCTTGAGCAAGCTAGGAGGAGAAGGGGAGGACCCGACCAAGAAGGTGGAGCTTGAAGCAAGAGGCCGAGTGGAGCAAGGGCTTGGGGGCTTGGCCGAGTGAAGCATGGTTGAAGGTAAGCGTCTAGATGTAGGCTAGCTTGGACCGAAGCAAGGCAAAGCGGGTCCACCTTGGGCAGCCGTGGGCCAGCTTGGACCGAACTAAGAGAGAGAAGGTGGGCTTGAGCAAAGGGAAGGGGTTGCACCAAGGGCTCGAGTGAAGGGGAAGCTTGCAAGGAAGAAGATAGTCCGATTCCATACACGAAATTTTCAACATTTTAGGAAAACTTGTAAGCGCCTTTAAACTTTAGTTTTAAACTATTTTCAACATTTAATTCAATTCTAAAGGGGTTGTATTAATGGAGCGTAGCCTCCCCCTATGTTGTAATATTGATTAGCTCTCTTCGCTTGTCATTTAATTGATAGATGATCACGATTACACTCAAGTGCACTAGAGCCTTTTCGCTCTCTTACCCCAATATACTTTATAAACCTTCTATACTTCGAATCCCCTCTCTTCTTAAGCCAATATACATATTTTATTTCGCGTGAATTTTACTTTCGGGAATGTAGAATGACTGCACTTTCATTTCGCGTGAGTTTTACTTTCGGGAATGTAGAGTAACTGCACTTTCATTTCCCGTGAGTTTACTTTGGAAATGTAGAGTGACTGCACTTTCATTTCGCATGAGTTTACTTTTGGGAATGTAAAGTGACTGCACTTTCATTTCGCATGAGTTTTACTTCAAATGTAGAGTGAGTTTGCATCATCATTCTTAAAAACCCAAAACAGGATTTTCAGCATCTCTGCATCCGCTCATTGTGGCAAATCCCTCGATACTCACTCCAATCACACTGAAACTGAGCCCACACATTCCACACACATCAGGCCACAGTAAGTAAAACTTGCAAGAATTTTAGGGTCGACCAACCCCGTAATAAAATTAGCAAAAGTGCACGAACCGAATTCTTTCCAAAACACTAAGCATTCACGATTGATTTGAAGTAAAAACTTGTTTGCAAATCGAAGTTCCTAAGCGCTTAAACCGACCCTTGAACATCGGTTCAAGAAGGTTTAAAGTGAAAAGAGTCTGCTTGCCTACAATCGCCAAAAGTTAGAAAATCATTTAAAAAGTCTTCGCTAGTTTGTGTAAGCTAGCTGGCACGCTCGCGCAAGCGTAGACACGAAAAGATTCACTTCGAGTTTTCTATAACTTGGGAGTGGAAATTTTCATGTTTACACCAATGACTAACAAATTGATCGATGCAACATCTGCTCATTAAATTTTGTTATTCATAAATGACGCCTTGAGGTAAAACCAGATTAAGGTAAATCTCAAGGATACACATAAATCTGCATTCTAGCATCTAGGGGCATTAGAAATTTAAGAATGGGTAGTAATGATATTTAAACTTAAAAATACTAGTGCCACATATCAATGAGCGATAAATTATATCCTTCATAGTTTAATCAAGAAAATCATGAAGGTATATATAGATAATATTTTGGGCAGATCTAGAAGTTTTGAACAACATTTATTCGACCTAGAGTAGGCTTTTCAGCGGATGCAGAAGCTATATTTAAAATTGAATCCTAATCAGTGTGCTTTTGCAGTATCGGTTAAACAATTTCTAAGTTTTCTAGTATATAATAGAGGTATCAAAGTCAACTGAAATAAGGTCAAGGCTATCATTGATGCTCAACTATCCCAGAAAAGAAATGAATTGTAGGGTTTAATCGGGTAGATCAATTATCTATAATATTTAATCATTAATAGGATTGTAAACACCCCAAAAATTCCAATTTTCAAAACTCCCAAAACTTCAAAAGCCATCTTGAGGCCAAAGCAAGAGAAAGAAGAAAAATTCAAGCCCGTTTGGAGAAAAGCCCGACAGAAGGCCAAAATCGTAATTTAGGTCAAAAAGTAAAAGCAGCTCCAAAGTGCATAAAGAGACCAAGAACCTGATGAAGTCGACAGAAGTCCAAGACATGGCCCATCAAAATGAAGAATGGAGTCCGTGGGAAAATCTGAGATCGATAGTACCAGAAACCGGCCAAAAACAGAAAAAGGTGGATCAAAATAGACGCGAATGTCTTGAGAAGCAGAACATCAGTCAGAAAAATAATTTGAGGAAAACCCAAGCCAAAATTGGGTCGTCGAGGAACCGGAGTCCGCTCAAAACTAACTGTGGAAAGCGCCAGAAAGGACTCAAAGAAAGGAGCAGAAAAAATTGGATTGGATTTGGACCAAAATATCCAGATCCAAATCTAAATAATATTTGAATCGGATCTGGATCCTAATATCCAGATCTGAGATCCAGATCTAAACCCAAATAATATCTGAATCGAATGTGGATCTCAAAACCCAAATCCGACATCCAGATCCAAACCTAAATAATATTTGGATCAGATCTTGATTTTGAGATCCAGATCCAAGATCCAAACCCAAGACCCATCCCCTTGCCTATAAATAGAAGCAAGGGGGGCATAAAAAGTTCACGTGAAATATCTTGGGAGGAGAGAGAGTGAGAGAGCGGGTTAGCCATGGGTCGTAGCAATGGGTCCTAGCCATGTGGGCTTGATAAAGGGTGTGGGTTCAAGCCTTGTATGGACCTAGACCTAACCAAAGGAATGCAACAAGGTGGGCTTAGACCGAAGGGGAGGCTGCAACAAGGTGGGCTCGGCATGGATGGCGTATGGTGGACTGGCTCCAAGAGGTAGGTCCCCTAAAACCTCACCCTAACTAGCCTAGGGTCGACCTTTGACCTAACCCAAACCTAACCCCTAAGCCCAGCCCAAGCACACCCCGTGCTGCACCCTGCTACACACCTTGCTGCACCCAACACCACCCCCAACCACCCATGGCACCCTACCACGTGCCCTCCTATGCGCCACACCCCCTGGTGCGCAGCGCCCTGCCGCACACCCTCTGCTACACAACACCTTTGCTGCGCAGCGTCTTGCCGCGCGCCTACTACACGTCCGTCTCCCTAGCGCCTAACCCCCTCGCCGTGCAGCGCCCAACCGCACAACGCACCCCCTATCTGAACCTACGCGCCCCAGACGCACCCTACCCCCAGCTGTGCCTAGGCGGCGCACATTCCTACCACACCCCCTCAGTCACCTGCCATGCCTCCCACGCCACATCACCTGTAACACCCAACTGCCACCCCAGCCACACCCTGCCACCTTCCCGCACCAACACACCTAGCCGCGGCACCCTACCGCACGCCCTTCTGCACGCCACACCTCCTGTCGTGCCCTGCTGCGTGCCCCCCCTGTCCTGCTGCGCGCCCCTCCTGTCCTGCTGCGCGTCCCTAGTCCTGCTGCGCGTCCCTCTGTCCTATTGCACCCTGTATCGTGACTCACCTAAAGCCACACCATAAAGCCAACCGAGTGCACCTAGCACTCGGCGAAGATGGGTTGACCGTGCACCAACCTTGACCACCCCCTACAAGCCCTAACCAAGCTAGGTGTTGGCCGCACCTAGCTCATATCCATTTATCTAAACCAAGACCTAGACCTAACTAGGACCATACCCACTAAACCGAAACAAAACCCCTTTGGCCAAACCCAACCCATACTAAGTCCCAAACCCACTTGATCTCCTTGGCTAAAACCTACTTGAACCAAGCCTCCCTAGTGACCAAACTTGACCGGCTGCACCCTTGGCCAGCCTTGTCACCTCACTCCCCAATCGGCTTACCTCTTGGCTGCACGTCACCAAGGCTCGCCATTTAAAGGAGCTTGCCCCTTTGCTGCAACATGAAGATGCCTTGACCTGGGCTCAACAAAAAAAAAGGTGGACATGACCTAGCAAAATCCCGAATTCAACTTAGGAAAAGTGTAAGTCTTTCAAAATATATATCAAGTTGCTTTATCTATTCAATTCAATTCGATATGGGGTTGTAATAACGGAGCGAAGTCTGCCCCCGAAATGTAATATTTGTGCTTGATACACAACCACACACGTTCACTTGAGCCGTTTTGCTCTTATATTGCACACATACATACACGTGCATTGATCCTTTCCGCTCTTAAGCTAAAGTATATATTTCAATTTGGGCATTTATTTTAGTGAAAGTTGTGTGAGTTTATCATTTAAATTCTACACACTCACACATATTGAGCCTTTTCGCTCTTAAGCTAAATGTATATACTTCAATTTGGATATTTGCTTAAGCTGTGTGAGTTGTAGATTTCATTTTGGGTGGATTAAATTCAAGTCGTGTGAGTTGTCATTTCCATTTACACACAAAGAACACACACTCACATTGAGCCTTTCCGCTCTTAGGATATATGTATATATTTCAATTCATGTCGATTTACATTCAAGTCGCATGAGTTGCAATTTCATTCTGGGTGGGTTTAAATTCAAGTCGTGTGAGTTGCCATTTCCATTTACACACCAAGAGCACTCACTCACAATTGAGCCTTTCTGCTCTTAAGATATACATATATTTCAATTTCTGCAGTTTACATTCAAGTTGTGTGAGTTGCAAGTTCAATTAGCGTGGGTTTTACATTCAAGCTGCGTGAGTTGCACTTCAATTTCAGGTATTTATATTAAGTTGTGTGAGTTGCGCTTTCAATTCGAGCCTAGCTCACATCATCACTCTCAAAACATGAAAAGATTTCGCATCCTTGCATTCGTACACTTCCAAAGAAACCCCGAATCCTCGATCAAACCACGTTGAAAATAGGCCACATATTCACACACATATCAGGCCTAAATAGCTAAAACTCAAAGACTTAGGGTTGTCCAACCCTCGTAAGTAAAAATTGCCAAAGTGCACGAAATCAAATCCTTTCCAAAAACACTTATTGCTCAAGTAAGTTTTGAAATTGAAATTGTTTGAATTGAAGTTTCTAAGCATTTAAACCGACCCTTGAGCATCGGTTTAAGAAGGTTTGAGCGAAAAGATCCCGCTTTCCCACTATCGCCAAAAAGTCAGATATTTTCAAAAATCTTCGCTAGTTTGAGTAAGCTAGCTGACACATCCATAAAGCGAAGTAGGTACGAAAAGGTTCATTTCTGGTCTTATAAACAGGGAGTGAGAAATTTCATTGTTTACAGGGATGACATCGTGTAGGGAATAAAGCAACAATTGGCGTTTGAGAAGATCAATGAGTATTTAGTGAAACTGCTTATGTTGGTGCTCTCGATTTTAGAGAAACTATATATAGTCATTGTAGAAAATTCTATTGGTACCTACTTGACATAAGACCGCTAAAGACAATACTGAGTAGGCTATTTTCTATTTGAGTCAATTACTTACTGATGTAGAATTCTGATATTCTCCAATTTAAAAGATTTGTTTGGCCTTGTATCATTTCTATACAAAATTGGAGCATTATCCTCTCATAATCAAAGTACAAGTGATAAGCAAAGTCAACATCTTGCATTATTTATTTGGCCACCTAGATCTTCAAAGCAAGCTAGTCAAGTGAGCATTCAAATTGTACCATTTTCACTTGAAGCAATGCCCTGTCAAAACAGTAAAGGGTCAGGTAGTGGTCAATTTCTTTGCACACTTTAGATATATCGAGGTTATTGACCTTTTAGAAATTATGTAGGATAAAAATGTACTCAAGGTGTGAGAATTCGTGCATACTATTTTCCCGATTAGGAAAATAGGTATAATCTTAATTTTCTTGGAGCAAAGCCTTACTAATAATGAGACAGAATACCATGCTTTGATTTATGGTTTAGGTTTGGTTTTCATTGCCTTACTAATAATCAAGGTGTAAGACTCCATGAACCTATTAATCAAGCCTTACTAATAATGAGACAGAATAATTGTAGATGTAAAAATTTTACTCCAAAGTCTATGTAAAAACTTGAAATAAGTTTCCAATCTAAGTTGTTTGCGCAAGCGTGCTAGCTAGTTTCACTTAAACTAGCAAAGTTGTATTTCTGACTTCGAGTAGCGATTGTGGGGAAGCAAGGTCTTTTTGTTTTAGGCTTTTTTGAACCGGCTCTCAAGAGTCAGCCTAGACTCTTTGAAGATTGATTTAAATAGGGTGTGTGTTTCCAAAATTCACTTTAGAGTCAATTTGAATCAAACAAAACATGCACTTGATCTAAGGAATCTAGGATCTATTTTCAGAGCTTGTTTCTACATTTTTTTAAATAGCTTTGGGAACTCCAAAATTCATGAAAATTTTACAGTATGTTAATCAGAATGTGAAGATCTGCTATACAGAAATCTAAGGAATCTAGGATCTATTTTCAGAGCTTATTTTTGTATGCTGTGATTTTTTTAAATTAAATCTAAGAAATGCCTCTACTTAGGCGTTCAGAACCAATTGTTAAATAAATAAAGAGGTCTAAAGAAACTTCTATATTTCGATGCACGAAGCTTCGAGTTTTATGAATTTAGTCTTGTTGGAAATCTATGGATGTCAGATTTCCAATGAGACTAATTTCAATTGATTTGACTCAATACAAACAAAGTTATGTGATGATTACCCAACCTCTATTGTAGAAAATACAAATTGGATAGACTTGGTTCTGAATTTGTCTGAATTCTCCTATTTTATTTACATTGTTGCATGACCCTAAAATTTTTGAAAATTTTATTATATGTGGCTTGTGTGTGAGGATTCGATGTTCAAAATTTTAGGTTATTTGGAGAAGAGATACGGAAATGAAAAATACAACATTAGACATATGTAGGATACTAAAAACATAATTTTTGTTTTTAAAGTATACGTAAATGCATTCATCCAAAATTAAAAAGGCTAATCACAGCAAAATTAATGTAAATAACTGAAGGAAAATGAATTGAAATATATTTATAGCTTAAGCATAGAGGGGATTAGGAGATATAAGAGGATATATCATATAGAGAGGTAGAGAAACTTGAAATTGAACATGTAGTATGCGTAAATGTAAAGGAATGAAACAGCATTACTACTCTTATTATTTCATGAGAGGAGACAATGCTCCACTAATACAACCCCTTTTAATTGAATAGGATAAAGAGAGATTGAAACAAGCAAGGGAAAGAAATTTGACCTCGGAATCAGACCTTAATGGGTGCCGGAGTGTAGATGAGGTAGGAAGGACTTGTTTCTTCCTTCTCTTCTCCCTTGTCTTTCTCTCTTTCTCTCCCTCTCTTCCTCTCTCTCTTGCTACAACAGTCACTCTCTCTCTTAGGCTCTCTCTACACGTCCTTCAATGCTGAAAATCATCCTCCAAGACCTCTATTTATAGGCCAAGAGAGGGGGGGGGGGGGGAGGCCTAGAGCCTTGCACGAGATGGATTGGGCCAAGGTTCTTTGGCCTAAGCTTTGATCCAACCCTATGGTTGAACCCATGTGTTCACATGGGCCTTGTCATGGTCCCCCCTTGGGTCATGGGTCAGCCAAGGTAGGTTGGGTCTAGGTGATTGGATTAGGTAAGGCTAAACTGGTTCAACCAAGGCATGTTTGGACAAGGTAATTCGGTCAAGGTTATTTGGTTAGGCAAGGCTAGGGTGGTTTGATCAAGATATGTTCGATCAACTAAAGGGAGGATGGACTGGCCATGGTGGGTTCGGTTGGCTAGGTTCTCCTTTGGGGCAACCTTTGATGTGACATTTGATGGAATCGTGCCTTGACTTGGTTCATGTCTTGGGTCTTCCCTTAGTCCATGGCTTGGTCTTCTTGAGCCATTGCATTAGGCTATTCCATATCTTAGTTCAAACCATCTTATTCATCATTGAGTGCAACTCGAATCTTAGTCTCTATGCTCTTGATTTGGCCCAGCTTGTCTTGTTCAACCTTTGGTGAATGAACTAGAGTTTTGCTTTTGATGGTTAATCATGGCTTTATCAGTTCTTCACTTTAATCTTCTGCTAGGTCGGGCCCTGAATCCTCGGCATTGCTTTCGTTCATTTGCTTTTGATCTATGCTGCATTTCTTCAGCCTTTCTTTTTGAAACTTGATTTCAAAATTTCATATTTAAAACATTTGAGATCCTTTTTGTTTTTATAAAATTCGCAAGCTGTATTAAAATCAGGAATTTTTGAAAACAAGCTTATTGTTTTAGAAATCCTAAAGCAGGCTGGGCTATATTTCAAATTTTTTTTTTGGGTGTTTACAATAATCAAGGTGTAAGAAAGGTAGAGATTTGTGGGGACTCTCAAGTCATATTAAGTTAATTAATGGGAGATTACGAGTGCCTTAGTTTGAATTTGCAACTCTTGTATCAGTATGCAAAACATTTGTTGGGAACATTCCTTGAAGTGAAACTATAGTACATACCCAAAGATATAAATTGAGTCATAAAACAACTTATGAATTCCAGATAGTGATATCCTCGATTAAAGAAATAGATAAACCTTGTGACTAGCGAGATTCATTAGTAAAATGTTTGAATCAACTTTTGCAATACTTAGATATTAAGACTTGATGCAGAACGTTAAGTTATATTTACTTGGATGCTGAGTAGTATAATGGAACCATTAGGGTTTGTCTTCAAGATGTTTGAATCGAAAGGAGCTCAAAGGGTGATGACTTAAGTTCATGAAGTAATTTGTGGGGCTAATCGGTCAGGACTTAACATAAAGTGGTTGATATATCGACATGGTATTATTGGTTAACTATGCATGAAGATTGCATCAATTATGCAATATCAAGAATACTAACACTTTAGTTTGTTGTAAAAAGAAAGTACAGTAGAACTTCACTTGATCATTAAATCATGACCACTCTAAGGTTGGGCCATAGACCTAATTGGAAAGATCTACTCGAAATCTTTAAAAGGTGCATTTTAATGTCACAAAACTCATTCTAATTACTTTACTAAGTGGATTAAAGCCTTATCACTAAAGGTGGTACCCCGGGATGAAGTGATCAAGTTAATCAATGACTATTATCTTTTGGTTTGGGATACCAATATCAATGGACGACATTCACCAGAGGGAAGGTAATGGTTTTTCTCGAAAGCTTCAGTGTTAGGTTGATACATTTAATCCCTTGCTATGCATAGGTAAATGGTTAATTCGAAGCTACCAATAGAGTGATTATTTATTTGATTAAGAAATCTCTCAAGAATAATTCAGTGGAAAAATGGCATGGGATGTTGCCTAAAGTTCTTTGGCCATACTGAAACTCTAAAGCCTTAGTGCCTGGTGTAGATGTGAAATTTTGCTCCAAAGTCTATGTAGAGACTTAAAATAAGCTTTCACACACTATGTCATGCGCGAGTGTGCCAGTTAGTTTTACTTAAATTAGCAAAGATGTATTTTCTGACTTTAATGGCGATTATGGGAAAGTGAGATCTTTTTGACTTAGGCCTTCTTAAACCAACGCTCAAGGGTCAGCCTAGACGCTTTGAGGATTGTTTTGAATAAGGTGTGTTTTCAAAATTCACTTTCGAATCAACTTCACTCAGCCGAAAAAATGCGCACTTGGCCTATGGAAGAAAATTTTTCTAAGTTTAAAAAAATAGAAACTCATTCTATTTTCAAAAGTTATTTTTGAATTTTTTTGAATAGTTTTGGAATCTTCAAAATTCATGAAAATTTTACAGTGAGAAAACACAAATATGGAGATTATGGAACTATTTTTATTCTATTTTTTTGTACTGTGATTGTGCAAAATTAAATCAAGAATGTGCCTCTGCTTACGCATTCAAAACTGCTCTGTTAAAGAAATATAGATGTTTAAAGAAATATTTGTATCTTGGTGCACAAAGCTCTAATCTTTATGAACTTAGTCTTGTTGGAAAGCTATGGATGTCAGCTTTCTAATGTTTTACTGAAATTAGTTCACTATTGTATATACCCAAAATTATGATATTTTAAAAAATTCCTGAATTTCAAAAACCAGCTTACAGCCTTGCTAAACCTTTAAAAACCCTAAATTTTAAAGTTTAAACAATTTGAGAAATATTTCAAAATAAAGGATTTAAATTCAAGTTAAAAGCCCATGGATTTCAAAACAGATCAAACGGACAGGTGAAACTTGATCCAAAATCCAGCTCAAAATCAAGTCAAAAAGTGAAGGATGGGTCAAGTCTATCTGGATAAAAGCAAGATGGAAGATTGAATCTGGTGTTCAGTTCAAGGCGAGTTCAAATTTGAAAATGCAAAATGAAATCGAGACCCTAATAAAGCCATCAAGAGTCAAGCGCTGTAAGAGACCAAAATCAAGAACCGGGCCTGTCAAAACTGAAACCATTATCCACTTTAAATCTGGGTTCAACCTCATCAAGTGCAAGCTTAAGACGGGGCCAGACAGATCAAACCAAGCATCAAATGAAAAATCCAAAAAACAAGCATTGGCCGGTTAAAAGGGCTGGAAAAAACATAGCCTAAAATCGGCTCACCAGGAACTGGAGCTCTTTTGAAAACCGTTCATTTCATGCCCCAAAAAAGGACACAAAAGAAATTTTTTAGATTGGATCTAGACCCAAAAGATCCAAAATCAATGCCCCAAAGGACACAAAAGAATTTTTTTGGATTGGATCTTGGACCAAAAGATCCAAACCAGTCTAAAAAAGATCCATCAAATTTGGATCGGGTTGGACCCAATGATCCAAACTCAATCCAAGAATCCACTCCCTTGGCCTATAAGTAAGGCCAAGGGGGGGGGGGGGGGGACTTGTGAAGGGGTTGGAGAAAATCTCTTGAGGAGAGAGGTTGGAGCTCAAGAGGGTGGGCTCAAGCAAGGCTTTGGAGGAGAAGGTGGAGCTTGGAGCTTGGGGCTTGGCAAGGGTGGAGCATGGTTGAAGGTAAGCCTAGACTTGGGCTAGCTTGGACCGAACTAAGAGGGAGTAAGGTGGGCTCGAGCAAAGGGAAGGGGTTGCACCTTGGGCTAGACTTGGGCTAGCTTGGACCAAACCAAGGAGGAGAAGGCTTGGCCGACTACCCCAAAGGAACTTTGAAAAGGGGCTGCACCAAAGGCTCGAAGGAAGGGGAAGCTTACAAGGAAGAAGACCGACTGATTCTACACAAAATTTTCAGCATTTCGGGAAAACTTGTAAGTGCTTTTAAACTTTGTTTTTAAGTCATTTCTCCATTTAATTCAATTCGAAAAGAGGTTGTATTAAAGGAGCGTAGTCTCCGCCCATGTAATATTGATTAGCTCTCTTCGCTCGTCACTTAATTGGTGGATGAACATGATTACACCCACGTGCACTTGAGCCTTTTCGCTCTCTACACTCACATGCACTCGAGCCTTTCCGCTCTCTGCCTCAATATACTTTATAAACATTCTATACTTTGAACCCCATCTCTTCTTAAGCCAATATATATATTTTATTTCGTGTGAGTTTACTTTGGAAATGTAGAGTGATTGCACTTCCATTTCGCGTGAGTTTACTTTGGGAATGTAGAGTGATTACACTTCCATTTCGCGTGAGTTTACTTTGAGAATGTAGAGTGAATGTACTTTCAATTCGCGTGAGTTTTACTTTCGTGAATGTAGAGTGAATGTACTTTCAATTTACTTGAGTTTTACTTTCGGGAAAGTAGAGTGATTGTACTTTCAATTTGTGTAAGTTTTACTTTTGGGAAAGTAGAGTGACTACACTTTCAATTCGTGTGAGTTTTACTTTCATGAATGTAGAGTGAATGCACTTTCAATTCACGTGAGTTTTACTTCGGATATAGAGTGGGTGCATTTTCAATTCGGGTGAGTTCGCATCATCGTTCTCAAAAACCTAAAACATAATTTTTAGCATCTTTGCATCCACTCATTGCGGCAAATCTCTCAACACTCACTCCAATCACACTGAAACTAGGCCCACACACTCCACATACATCAGGCCATAATAAATAAAACTTGCAAGAATCTTAGGGTCGTCCAACCCCATAATAAAATTGGCAAAAGTGCACGAACTGAATTCTTTCCAAAACACTGAGCATTCACGATTGATTTGAAGTAAAAACTTATTTGCAAATCGAAGTTCCTAAGCGCTTAAATCGACCCTTGAGCATCGGTTCAAGAAGGTTTAAAGCGAAAAGAGTCCGCTTGCCTACAATCGCCAAAAGTCAGAAAAACGTTTAAAAAATCTTCGCTAGTTTGTGTAAGCTAGCTGGCACGCTCGCGCAAGCATAGGCACAAAAAGGTTCCCTTCGAATTTTCTAACTTGTGAGTGGAAATTTTCATGTTTACAGAATTGGCACACCCGGTGGGACTCGGGTATTAAGCGAACTTCAATTCAAACAAGCCAAACTTTAAAAAAAAATTCAAGAAAAGTGTTTAACTTTATTATGCACTTGTAGGATTTTCAAAACTCTGAATCATGTCAAGTTCAGACTCCAATGAAATGTCTAGCAGAGCCTCGTGCTCATCAAGTCCATTTTCCAAAAAGTTTTCAAAAACCACTTTCAAAAGCAAAAAAGAAGAGCTCGAAGACTTGCGAAAGAAATTTGAAGCAAGGATCGCCGCCTTTAGCCAAGAGGCCGAGGTGGCCGAGTCTTGCTCATCTCATGGCGAACATGCCAAGACTAAGAAAAAGCCTAGCAAGTCGAAAAGGCCCAAAGAAACCTCCGTCATGGATGGGGATCGAAATTAGGAATCCTTAACACTGAAGGATCGCAAAGCCCTCCAACAACTGTTGAGAGGACAAAAGAAAGAGAAAAGATTATACGCACTATCGGATTTTCTTCCTTCAAATTACCAAACAGATAGTGACGATGGCATACCGAACTTCCATTGGTATGATGGCACGGGGGACCCTAGATCCCACCTGCAACTCTTTTCTCATAGAGCCTACAAAAAGGACTCTGCCAAATGGATATATTAGTTCCCCCTCTCCCTTGAGGAAACTGCTTTAAAATGGCTCGCTTCCTACGACCTAAGCTAGTTTGTAACTATTGAAGAGTTGGCGAATAATTTCATGCAAAGGTTTTTCCATAACGTGGAAGTGACCCCACTTTGAACACCTTTAGGGACACAAAACAAGCATCGAACGAGGATGTACATGCATTCATCGTTCGATGGAGGTCTCTCCTTGGGGAAGTGAGAGAGATCATTTCCGAAGGATGCGTAGTAATGCTCATCCTTGAAAATTTCAAAACAGAGTTGAAAACACTTCTTTCTTTGCATGAAATTTTGACCTTCCACAAACTAATAAAAAAGGCTTTCCTTTTCGAAACAAATCTTAAAAAGGGGGTCTATGATGACTTGTAGAAAGAAAAAATACTTCAAAAACCATGATTTGAAAAAAAGATTGAAAAAACTTTTGAAAAAAGGGAGTATACCTCACTAGGGCAACCCATCTCGGAAGTCCTCGACCTCCTGCTCACCCAGAGAATGGTAACATTCCCTGATATTCTCGAGGGGATACCCTCGAAAGAGAAACTTTTGAACAAATTTTGCAAATATCATAAGCTCAAGGGCCATGATACAAATAAATGTTACTCCCATTTAAATAAAATCGAGGACTTGATAGAGTAGGGCCGACTCTAGGTCACCGAGGAACCGGAGCTAGCCCAAGCCATTCTTAAAGAGCCCTTCCCCAATCATACAAGCACCAGTGAGAAGGACAAAGAGGTATGTATTTTCTCAGCTTCCTTGGATGGTTTGGAGCATGCATTGCATATGGATTCCGCTACTTGTCACACACCACCTTCTCTCATCATAAAAAAAGCCAAGCAAGTAGTGATTCGGGGAGCGCTTAGAGTCCTGCCCCTGGCTAGAGCCATTTTAGAAATTTAGGGTGTTCTAAAGCACAAAATTAGAGCCAACATAGGAACGAGGCCTAGGGAAGGTGTGGGCGAAGTGACTAGATCCTTCCGGATCTATCAACCCCCACATTTAGCCAAAGATGCTACCAAAGAAGTGGTCATTATTCTCAGCCTTTCAAAATAATGCATTCCCAAAGCATCTCAAGTCATGGACAAGGGAAAAAACGTGTTAACCCCCTATGATTTTGAAACACATCTTTCCAAGATCCCTATAAATATGTCTTTCCTAGAACTAATCCAAAATTCCTCTAGGCATAGATAAGTCTTAGAGAAGATCTTAGAAAGAGCCAAGGTTAACTCAACCATAACGCCTGAGTCCCTATCCTTCCTAGTCTCACCTATATGTGCTAAAACCCCATTGTGTTCTGAAAAGATGAGCTAGAACAATCATGCCAAGCCCATAACCAAGCCTTGTATATAGAGGTGGTATTGAATCACGGTCCTCTAAACAAGTGTTTGGTTGATAGGAGAGGAGGTCTCTGTGAATCCAAGCCCCATCATTATCACAGGATACGATGAAAATGCATCCAAGCCTTTAGGAGCCATAGAGTTACCCATGGAGATAGGGGGTATAACCCATGCAGGGGTGTTCCATGTCTTAGACATACACTCCCATTATAACCTACTCCTAGGAAGACCATGGATACATTGCATTCGGGCCATGCCATCCACCTTCCATAGGTGTGTTAAGATCCCACATGAAAGCCAAATTGTGGTAATTCTAGGAGAAAACCACCCTTAGCTTAGGAGAGTTCAAAACTTCTCTTGCTTGTCAACCCATCAAACCTGTGAGTCAAACCTAAGAAAACCCTTGGTTGACACATGCAAGTTCATCCTAAAGAGACCTAAGGATGTCGTGCATATCAAGGGGCAACTCAAGGCTTGCTCGCCCAAGACCATGACCATCCTAAGAAAAACCAAGACCCAAATCCTCCACAAGTCCCTAAACAAGAAAGTATTTGAGCATGACATGGATGACACCAAGTTCCAAGGCCATCCACTTTACAAAACATTTTCGAAATTAAAGAAGCCTTGGAACATGATGTTAAACATGGGATACATGCCTTATCAGGTATTAGAAAACTAAAACTGGGGTTGCTTAAAACCCATCTTACCAAATCCTAATCCAAACCAGCATGGGATAGGCTATACCCCCCCCGAACCACCACCTGCGACCACTTGGGTCAAGGGTACCTTGGAGCCTCATAAAACCAAAACTTATGACTTAGACCTCTTATTTAGAGACTAATTCATGGTGTTTTCTTTGTAGGTATGATAGAAGACCCCTCCATAACCAAAAATCCCAAAAAATTGCATATTTTCAAAATCCAAAAACATTTGGAAAAGCCTCAAAACCCAAAAACATCAGAAAGTAATAAAAACTCAAAAAGAAGGTGATTTACATTCCTCCTCCTTCCATTTCTTTACAAAAAGCCAAAAAAATTGAAAAACCTGAGAATACCAAAAACATGGTTTTGTATATACCATTTCCTAGTGTCTATTTCGAAAAGCCAAAAAAATTGAAAAATTCAAAAAAAATATTGTCTTGGTAAAAGGTCCAAATTTTTCAAAATTTGTAAATATCCCAAAACCAAAACCATGTGTTTTTGAAACCCATAATTTACCTCAAACTTTCCTAGGAACTAGAATTCTCGAGAATGATCAAAGCAAGGAGGAAGATCTCCTCCTCCTTGAGTAGGGTCAAGCCCCCGAGCTTCTCGAGTTTCATAAAATCCTTGACTTGGAAAAACTTTCGAATGCCGTAGGAGGGGATTTTGTAGAAATTAACCTAGGGAGTGAGTCTAAGCCTAAGCACGTTAAGATAGGCACATGTTTGCATGAGCATGAAAAAGCATCATTCATTGCATTCTTGAAGACCTACATAGATGTATTTGCATGGACCTACGAAGACATGCCAGGTCTAGACCCAAAAGTTGTAGAACATTGTCTTCCCCTAGAACCAGATGCTAAACCTATAAAGCAAAAGCTTAGAAAAATCCATTCCAATATCCACTCTCAAGTAAAAGAGGGTTTAGAAGATTTTTTAAAAGCCGGATTTATAAAACCCATTGCGTATTCTGAATGGCTTTCAAATATAGTTGTGGTTCGAAAATCAAATGGAAAAATTCGGATTTGCATCGATTTTAGAAGTTTAAATAAAGTCACTCCAAAAGATAATTTTCCTTTGCCAAACATTGATTTGATAGTGGATAGCACTGCGAATCATGAAATGTTTTCTTTTATGGATGGATACTCGGGTTATAATCAAATCAAGTTAGCCCCAAAAGACCAGGCTAAGATTGCTTTTACTATACCTTGGGGTACATACTGTTACACGGTTATGCCATTTGGATTGAAAAATGCCGGTGTCACATACCAAAGAGCTATGACTACTATTTTTCACGATCAAATTCATGAGCTCTTGGAAGTATATATGGATGATCTTTTGGTGAAATAAAAAACCTGATGCACCCACTTTGAATCTTTGTAAAAGGTTTTCGAAAGACTTAGGTTTTACAAAGTAAAACTAAACCCTTAAAAATGTGTCTTTGGAGTGGAATCGAGTATGCTTTTAGGCTTTATGGTGAGCCAAAGGGGCATTGAAGTCGACCCCTCTAAGTGTCGAGTCATCATAGACATGCCTCCACCCTCCAACTTGACCCAAATCTGAAGCCTCCAAGGTCGCCTCCAAGCAATTAGGAGGTTTATTTCAAACTTAGCAATAAGATTGAACCTTTCAACAAGCTTTTAAGAAAAGGGGTGAAGTTTGTATGGGACGACGATTGTCAAAAGGCTTTCGAAAGATTAAAACTTATTTGGTAAATCCTTCGACTTTAAAACCTCCAAAGCAAGGAAATCCATTGTTGCTTTACATTTCCATGCATACGAATGCATTAGGTGCTTTACTAGCCCAATATGAGGATGATAGCCATAAAGAGTATGCTATTTACTACATTTCGAAAATTCTATTGGCATATGAAAGAAATTATCAAGCCATGGAGAAAACGTGCTTGGCATTGGTATGGACCTGCCAAAAGTTTAGACACTACTTCTTAGATCATGAGATATGGATAGTGTCTAGGCTTGATCCAATCAAGCACTTATTTGAAAAACCTATCCTCACGGGTAGACTTGGTAAATGTCAGCTCCTTTTAATGGAGTATGATTTAAAATTTCACCATCAAACCTCCATTAAGGGACAAGCCCTAGCTGATCATGTGGTTGAGTTTCCCCTCGAAGAGACATATCCCATACTTGATGAAATGCCCGATGAGGGCATCTTTACCAATGATTTTCAAAACCATGTTTTAGCAAGTTGTTTAAATGAAAACCAAGTATGGAAAATGCACTTTGATGGAGCAAGAAACCAAAGAGGGGTAGGTGTTGGAGTCATCCTCATATCCCCTAAAAAGGGAGAGATCCCCATTGCTATTCGCCTAGATTTTGAATGTTCCAATAATATGGCCGAATAAGAGGCACTCATACAAGGCTTGAAGATTTTGAAAAATCTAGAGGCATCATGCATCAAAGTCTTTGGAGATTCTTTACTTGTTATAAACCAAGTTTTGAAAATTTGGCAAGTCAAAAATGAAAAACTCATTCCATACCACGAATTGGCCACCAAACTGGTCGATTCCTTCAAATCATGTACACTCACTCACATAGGTAGAGAGGACAACGCCATAGCAGATGCCCTCTCATCCTTAGGATCAGCCCTAGGGGTCCATCCCACCTTGGGAACCTGATCCTTAGAAATATGGCACTCACCTACTCCATCCAGCCATGATTTGGAGATTTGCCAAAATGACCAAAATTCCATTGAAAAACCTTGGTTTCAAGATATTAAAAACTTTTTAGAAAATGGAGGATTTTCAGAATTTGCTTCTTCTAGGGATAAAACTTTTATTCGAAAAATTTCAACCCGATATGTGATTTTAGGAGGAGTTCTCTATAAAAAGAGTTTTTCTAGCATCTTGTTGAGGTGTGTAGACCTTGAGAAGGCTAGGACTATAATGCATAAATTCCACGATAAAGAATGTGGAGGGCATGTGAATGCAAATATGATGGCCATGAAGATACTTAGAGCCGGCTATTTCTGGTCTACCCTCAAGCAAGATTGTCATGATCATGTTAGGAAATGTCACCCATGTCAAGTGCATGGACATGCCATTCATATCCCATCATCAACCTTACATTCCATTGTCAGCCCATGGCCTTTCACTATGTGAGCGTTTGACATCGTAGGACCAATCTCTCCAAATGCATCTAATGGACATAGGTTCATCCTAGCAGCCACCGAATATTTTTCTTGAAAAAGCAAAATTTCTAAAAATCAAATGTTTTGAGAAAATTTTTGGGTATTTACACCTGACAAGACTCCATTTAGATTTATGTATAGATAAGATGCGGTCTTAGTGATGAAAATTAATGTTAAGTCTTTCCAAGTAGCCAAACAAAACAACTTACCACTCAATAAATACTCACAGTCATTGATGATAGAGCTCAATTTAGTGGGTGAAGACCGTTTGATGACATTCAATAATTTACTTTTCAATAAGGAAAAAGTTGCTCGAGCATATTACACCCATCTAAGTAAAACCATTCAAAAAAGTAGACTAAGTTTGGAAGATCAACCTACTAATCTCTAAAAAAGACCCTCAATTTTGGAAGTGGTCTCTCAATTGAGATGGACCGTATCTAGGCTCGAAGGTTCTAACTAGAGGGACATATAGATTGACGAAAATAAAAAAGGGAGAACATACGAGGAGTATAAAAGAGAGATACTTGAAAAAATATCTTCTTTCAATTTGAGAAGGTAGTAGAGTGGCATAATGAATATGAGTATATAATTATCCAAAGAATTATAAAAAATAAGAAATATTATTCATCCTGAGGTAAATGCCTTATCAAAGGTAGTAGAGGTCCTTAACCATGCCAATTTGCCTTAGACTATAGCTATTCGACACTCTTCGTACTCCCATTCTTAACCCTAAAATTCTCACTCACTAGTTGTTCTTTTTATGCTTGGCTCCTCGAAAGGTACTCTAGGTAGGCTTCTTGCAATTCTCATAGTTTTTGCTGCTTTTTCTCATAATTTCCACTTGTAGTTGTTAATTCTTAATAGCACAGAGCTAAACGATATTTAGCGAGGTCAACTATGATGTGAGGGATGCAACTTGTCGAGAGAGAAAGTCACATCTGAGACTGTCAATATGGTTATGAGCTTCTTGACACCAATCCATACTATCTCATAAATTGAAAGTTTGACACCAAAAGTTATTGAGGGATATTCTTGAATGAACTCATTGTTGCACAAGTTGGTCCAATCAATGGCATTGTATGATACCTAACATAGCGGCTTATGATTTTTAACCCAATCATAGATTTTATGCTAGTAGGATTAAACATTCTCTGATAGACTCTGTGAGTCTGGACCATACTGTAGACATGAAAATTTTCACTTCCAAGTTTATGTAAAACTCTAAGTGAAACTTTTCTATCTACTTGCTTGCGCGAGCGTGCCAGCTAGTTTGCAAAACTAGTAAAGATTTTGAAAATTTTGATTTCTTCGGTGATTGTAGGCAAGTAGACTCTTTTCACTTAAACCTTCTTCAACCGATGCTCAAGGGTCAGTTTAAGCACTTAGGAACTTCAAGTTTAAAATAAATATGAACTCCAATTCACATGAATAACTGATGCTTTTGAAAGAATTTGAATGTGCACTTTGATTCAAAACTTGAAATGAACAAATCTTGAAAAACAGAATGTTCTGTTTTCAGGGCTTGTTTCCAAAATAGATCTGGATATTCTACAGTCCTCTAAAAATCACCAAAAATTTATCATACTAAGTCTTTGGTTGGAGGACCTATAGCTTTTTACAGATATGAGATTTGAGTTCTATTGAATCAGAATTAAATTCGTGAAGGAGGCTTACTCAAGTGCCCGAAACTATCCTGTCATAGAAATACAAAGGATCAAAGATGAGCCTGTATCTCAGTGATTGAGTTACAAATTTAATGATTTTGATATTGTTGGAAAGCTATAGATATCAGCTTTCTAATGCATTAAGAATCAATCAATTTGGACTTCTGTAGACAGAGTTATGGGGTAAAAACCCAGACTGTTACAGGAAAAACGATTATGCAGACAATGAACAGTTTTTTGTTTGGCTTTGCCCAATTTTACTTACGTGATTGGACGGCCCTAAAATTCTTGAAAATTTTATTTAAGGTGGAGTAGAAAGTTTCAGGTGAAAAGGAGCAAGCATCCGAAAATGAAAATTGCAACAATCATCAAAAGCAGTGATGTTGAAAGTTCATATTTCGGTTTTTAAGAATCTAATGATGCAAACTCACCCGAAATTAAAATGCAACAACTCTACATTCCCAAATTAAATTGCTGAATATAAATAAAGGGAAATTATCTTTATAAGCATAAGCATAGAGGGGGTAGAGAATATAGAGTGATTATAGAATATATTGGGGAAGAATCACATAATCGAACAATTAGAGTGCATGTGTGCAATAGTGAAAATTCAACAAATGAAATGAAAAGCATTGAATCTAATCACTATTACAACGTGGGGGGAGGTTGAGCTCCATTAATACAACCCTAAATTAATTGAATTGAAAGAAGGAAGATGGAATTAAAATTGAGTTGAAGATATACTTACACGATTTTGACAAGATGGGCTAGGATTCAAGAGTGAATCCGGCCACCACTCCTTCTTCCTTCAAACTCTCTTGCACTCACCTAGCTTTTCTTCCCCATACAAATCACGACCCTCTTGCTGGAAAACCCTCTTGCCTAAACCCCAATCTCAGCCCTCAATTCCCAAGCCTTTCCGCAATTTTTAGAACCTCAAAGAATCTGGAACCCGCCTCCCCCTTGGCCCCTTTTATAGGCCAAGGGGGCTGGTTTCTAGCCCCTTCTATGGGGCGGGTTGGACCTGCTGCTTGGTTCAATTTGGATCCATTTGATCCAGCTCAAGTGGTCCCCAAAATGTTGACTTGGACTAGCCCATGTGGGCTACTCTAGGGTGCCACAGTTTGAGCTTGGGTGTAGCCTTGGTGCAGCCGATCCTAGCACATCTTGTCCTCCTTTACAATTTGATACAAACCATCTTGCCGTGCACTCTTGCATTCAATCACATTTTGATTCTTGATTTGATTCAGCTCTACTTTGATGTTCAGTCCAACTTGAAATGTCTTTGAATTGAGCTTGTCACCACGGTCTCGAGTTCGTCATGGTTTTGGCTTCTTCTTGATGATCACGGCCCCAACAGGTCTTGGAGATTTGTAATGCTTACTCTCAAACTGTTCGTTTATACGGTGGTGATATTCTTTGTTTCGCTCTTCATCTTCGGATTCCTATCTAATGACCCAGGACGTAATCCTGGACGCGAGGAATAAAGAATAATGTATTTTTCCTTTCCTTTTTTTATTTCTCAATCCATCTTCTTAACTTAGGATTTGATCTATTCCATAGATTTCATTTAGATAAATGAAACCATCAATTCAACCAAGCCAATCAGGATTTCTAGAATTATAAAGATAAATATCCAGTGGGTGGGGGGAACAGGACAGAGGGATTTGAACCCTCACTATAAAATAGATTAGCAATCTGCCGCTTTAGTCCACTCAGCCATCTCTCCAAATTGCAAAAAACGAATAATTCATATGTGACGCGACGTGTGAAGTAAAGATTGACTTGACTTTCTTTTTTTCTTTATTTTTATTCTAGAAATATATCTAGAACTATATATTATTATTCTAGAGATATATATTAATTGATCCCATTTATACAACCATTCAAAACGGATATCTCTAAAGGAAAAAAAGATCCCTCTTTGATTTTCTTTCGTCCAAAAGGTTATTGTTTTCTCCATCTAGCTAGACAACATTTCCTCTGAATCCTAACCTAAAAATGGAAAACTGCATTTAATATGTTATTGAAATTGAAGCCGCAACAAGAGCTATTTCTATTTCTCTGATATGAAGGAAATTTATTATATTGTTATTCCTCCTTTGATTCATCTCATCGTTGCTTTTTTTTTACTGGAATGTAAAAAGCGTATGTATGTTCCCTCAAGACCTCAAGAGACAAGCTTTGTTTGAATAAACGCTTGATAAAAAAGATGGAACTATAACTTAACTCAACACCCAAAACTCTCAAACCACCTACCCTACCACTTTCACCTCTACTCCACCTCCCCTACCCTACCTACTATAAGGGGCGTGGTTGGTGAGCGATTCCAACTCCATCCAATAGTTGATGCAAACAACTCGATGCAAACCTACGACTCTAAACATAAAAGTGATAAGATGGTCAGTGATAGTAACTCATCACACTCCAATGAGATGCTGGAATGATAAGGGTGCACTCGCCACACTTAAGGAAGCCCTAGAGTGATAAGAGTTATCGATTCTTATGTAATTCAGATGAGAGAAAAAACCAGCTATTGATTTCTTTCAATGGAGCCCCATTTATGCTCACCCTTAAGCTAGGTTATTGCATCAAACAAATATTAAGTAGTAATAATGCAAAATAAATAACATGGGGAATCAAAACAGTAGATTGGGTGTCACAAGGCCAAGTAATGAGGTTATGCACCTTTTAAGATGATTGTTGAGCAGATTAATACCTAATTAAGCTGGTAGTTGACAAAATGATAGGTGTTAATTTAAGGTTTGTGGTTGATCAGTTGGAGCTGGGAGGTGCCAACTTAAGCTTTTAGATGAACCTAGATGCATCTAGTTGGTGGGTCCTCAAGTTTGGCTTGGGCCAACTCTACTAATGCTGGCAACTGTTTCATCATGGATCTAGTGATCTGGCATGTGCTTGGAGGATCCTAGTACTTGATGTCACCATCATCACCTTAGGGTAATGAAAGATTTGTCCCTAAGTAGAGGCTTAGGTCCCACATATTGAAAGAGGGGGATATGTTGTAACTCTTGGGTAGATTCAGTTGATAGGAATTGTCATTGATTCGGGTCAGGATTTTGAAGGGTCCCACAACATGAGGTGAGACTTTGGAAGTGAGTAGGTGTGGAAAGTGCTCCTTGCGCAAGTGTACCTACACTCGGTCTCCTCATTGGAACTGAATGGTCTTCTTCTTCCAGTTAGCAACATGGGCATAAGAGTGTGAGAATTGCTCAATATGTCACTGTCCTTGTTCATGTAATTACTGGAAGTTCATGATAGCCTTTTCACCCACTGAATTGGCAGTACTAGACATCGGTAATTTGGTCAAATCTAATGGTGTAAGTGGATTATAACCATAGACAATCTTGAAAGGAGTAGTCCTAGTGATACAATGTACAATGAGATTGTAAGCGAATTCAACTCAAGCAAGACCGTCCTCTCACTTTTTTGGGTTATGTGGTATGAAAGCATGGAGAAGAGCCCTTAGAGTATGGTTGACAACTTAGGTTTGTTTGTCCGTTTGGAGATGATAGGTAATGTTGAAAAGAATCTTGGTATCAATCTACTTCCACAAGGTGCACTAGAAATGGCTTAAGAATTTGGGATCTTGATCAGATATGATGGACTTGGGAACCCCATGGAGTCGAACAATCTCTTTAAAGAAGATATTGATGATGTGAGCATCGTCATATAATTTTCTGCATGGGACAAAGTGGGCCATTTTTGAGAAACGATCAACAATTATAAAAATGGAGTATTTGACTCAAGCACTCTGTGGTAAGCCAAGTACAAAATCCATGTTGACATCCTCCCATAGACCATTAGGAATCGGGAGGGGAAGGTAAGAGTCTTATTGCACTGCCTCTTGGCTCTTAGCTTATTTGCAGTTGGAGTAGCAATTAACCACCCCATATACAATCCTGTGCATGCCCGTCCAATAAAAGTGTTCTTTGAGGGCATCTAAGGTCTTTTGTTCTCCAAGGTGGGCAACTATTCCTCTGGCATGAGCTTCTCTCACTAGTAGTTCCCACATGAAGCTTCTAGGAACACATAGTTTCCTGTATCGAAATAGTAAATCATCCCCCCAAGGTAGAGTATGAGTTGTTAAGACATGAGGAGCAAACTGAGAGTCAATTGGATTTAATTCCTTGTGATGCTCCAAACCAAAGTACCGAGTTCTTAGTTCGGTGAGGAGAGTATGTTGTCAGGATAGTACATTGGCCACCAATTTGGTTTTGCCCTTGTTATATCTGATAGCATAAAGAAAAACCTCTAGGTACTCTACCCACTTGGCATGACACTTATTGAGCTTTGCTTGTTCCTGCAAAATTCTTAAAAATTCATGGTCAATGTGGATAATGAACTCCTTAGGGAGGAGGTAGTATTGCCATGTCTGTAGGATTCGGATTAGCACATAGAACTCTTTGTCGTAGGTGGAGTAATTTAGGGTTCCTCATTTGAGTTTCTTACTGAAATATGTTATAGGACACCCTTCTTCAAGGAAAATGACATTAATCCCTGTACCCAATGTATCACACTCTAGTTTGAAAGTTTTGCCAAAATTAGACAGTGCAAGTTTTAGAGTTGAGTAATTAGTCTTTTGATCTCCTCAAAGTTGTGTTGGGTGGTAGGATTCTAGCGAAACTCCTAATCCTTTTTTAGTAGATACATAAGTGGTGTCATGATGTTATTGAAGTTCTTAATAAACCTGCGATAGAATGAGGTGAGTCCATGAAAACTGCGGATGTCACTAATCTTTTCGAAAATCGGCTAGTCTTAAATGACCTTGATCTTTTAGCGGTCAACCTCTACCACCTATGTCGATCTAATGTATCCTATAAAGTTGACTCGGGGCTAGTAGAATTGATATTTCTTTAGGTTTCTAAAAGTTGTTGAAACCAGAGTATTTGAAAAACAACTCAAAGGTGGGATAGGTGCACAACAACATTCTTGTTGTAAACTAGAATGTCATCAAAGTACATGACCATAAATTTATAGATGAAGCCTCGTAAAATGTGGTTGACAAGTCTCATGAATGTGTTGGGCACATTAGTGAGGCCAAATGGCATGACCAACCACTCATACAATCCATCTGGGTTTTG
This sequence comes from Brasenia schreberi, assembly GCA_036023115.1. Classification (NCBI taxonomy): domain Eukaryota; kingdom Viridiplantae; phylum Streptophyta; class Magnoliopsida; order Nymphaeales; family Cabombaceae; genus Brasenia; species Brasenia schreberi. Next base: position 12,716,778 of record JAYKKT010000075.1, on the reverse strand, counting down.
AATGCAGTTTTCCACTCACCCATTCATGCATCAGAATCTGGTGATACCCACTTTTCAAATAAAGTTCGGAGAAGATGCTAGCACCATTTAGTTCGTTCAACATACCATGTACTTGAGGGATGAGATGTCGATACTTGTTGGTGATTTTGTTGATAGCCTGATTGTCCATACACATGCGAAGTGCCCCATTTTTCTTCGAGTCTAGGAGAGTTGGTAGTGCACAGGGACTAATGAACTCACAAATGAATCCTTTATCAAATAACTTCTTTACCTGCCTTTGCAATTTATTGGCTTCTTTTGGACTACTTCGGTATGCCAACTGGTTGGGGATCACGACCCCTAGAATTAATTCAATACTGTGCTCAATACCTCTCACGGGTTATCATACATTCTCAGTCATCCAAGGAAAAGGTGGGTGGCATTCATGGGTAGGACGTCGTACAACTCTTGGTCATGGCAATTTTGTCCTAGTGAAAATGGTACTTTAACTAGTCAATCCACCTTAGGGGGGCATCATTAGTTAACTATTGAAGGTAATACGGCCTTGGATGTGGGGTGGTGTTGAGGTTTAGTTTTTCTACTAGTTTTGTGGAAGCCATATTGGTGCAGCTTCCCCATCAATGATTATCGAACATACCTTGTCTTGAATTATGTACCTTGAATGAAAGATGTTTTCTTGTTGCTTTGAATAGTACAGGGTTAGGAAGCTTAGTGCTCGGCACACCACTAGGAGTGGGCCATCATCTGCACACACTTGATCATCATGGCCATGGATGTCTTCTCTTCAAGGCCAAATTCATCCTCACTAGTAACCTCATCCGATTATCTTTTTAGAATCATTGTCTTTTTTGTTTGGACATTGAGAAGCGATATGTCCTTGTCTTAAGCACTTGTTATTTGCTAATGTGGTGGGGTTACTCAGTCGGGCCTCAAGCTGGGATTCTTTAGAGGTGCAAACTTGTTAGTGCATTTTCTATGGTGCTTAATTGTGGTGGCCAATTAAATCATGTCTTCCAACTCATTAAAGGGTTGGATTTCTGTCATATTCGCTATCTCGACATGCAATTCCCCTATGTAACGTGCTAATTTGCTCACATGCTACATTGTCCATCTCATCATTAGTGTTTCAAACTCTTTAGTGTAGTCTTCTACACTAAGACTGACTTGCCGAAGGTTCTGCAACCGAATGTATAACTCTTGGCGGTAATAATTAGGCATGAATTGTCATTGCATGTCGCTTTATGAATCTCCAACTGTTGACTTCTTGCTCCTATCCTAGTGTTGCTGCTCTCTTAGGTTTTTCCTCTAAAGTAAAGTGTACCCTGTGAATTCCAAGGCCACAAGTTGACACTTTTTATTTTTGTATCCAATCCAAGTAGTTATCTGGTGAACTAGAGCCTCAAAAGGGTGGAATTTTTATTTTAATGGGTTGATCATTCATTGCACAGGGTTGATTAGGGAGGGGCCCATGCAGGTTGTCGATCTTGTTGGTGGCCAAGATCATGTTCTTTCTCAAGTGAAGGATCTCTATTCATCCTTTTATGGGTACAGGATATCTCTATAAGTTTTGCGACCATGGTTTCCAACTATAGTTAACAAACTGGCAGGTGTTAATTTAAGGATGGTGGTTGATTAGTTAGAGTTGCGAAGCGCCAACTAAAGTTTCCATATGAACCTGGATGCTTCTAGTTGGTGGGTCCTCAAGTTGGCTTGGACCTAGTGATAACCTTACTAGTGCTGACAACTATTTTGTTATGGACCTAGTGATCCACCGTATTGTTGGAGGATCCTAGTACTTGATGTTCACATCATTCACTACCTTTTTGTTAGTCAGTCACATCCCTAAAAAGATTTGAGGAGGTCGCCGACTAACACATTTTTTGCCAGAGAGCTAACACAAAAGGTAGCGAGCACCCTATAGCCATCCCCCATATATATTATCAACAACATTATATTTTCACATCCTCGTTTATTAGAACTATTACATGTATTTCCACGAGTATTGGAGTTTGATAATATATATAAGAGAATCATGTAAGAGTTTTTCATGTTTTCAATATAATTTCTTACATGGTTTACAATGGTTGTATATATTATAATTTTCAAGTATAAGGTGTGTTTTCTTAAGGTTATCATATTCATATCAACTCACAAGAATTTTGTTGTAACCCTCACTTTTATGAGTATAAAGAAGGAAGATAATTATATCTAAATATTAAGGTGTGTGAGAGAGTTATACACTCCAAAAAAAATTCCGTGTGTAATCTACAATGACCATGATCTAACTTTAATAAATACCATTTAATCCATATTTATGGATTGAACACCGTTCTTGCATAGACAATACATTGCAAAAAGTATTAAAACATTTACTATGAAATTGACAAAGAATAAAAATATAACCGGTGCATTTAGTGCAAGTTGGAGGAAGATCGTTCATTCATCATATGAAAGTAGCTATAAGGAGGTAAGGGAAGTATTGTAATTTAAGTGATATTTTTTTTATTTTACTCTCTTACATTAAAGAGCAATAGTTGGACATGTGTAAGGAAAAAAGTGTCTCAGTATGGACATATAGGATGTCTCATTATGATACTCATACAACTAATAGGTATACAAAATTGGTTGTTTATACGCATGTAGATCGTTTGTCGTGAATATTATAATGATTTTTTAGTAATATTGGGTAGGGTAGAGAGCACACTATAAGATTGGAAGGGTTCCTCGATAGATTAACTAAAAGTGATGTACAATTTAGAAACAAATACATTCGTTGACTCAATTACAAATTACACAATTCAAGAAGTCATTTGAGGAATCTCAAACCATCACTAGACACTATATTGACATGATATAAGATATTAAAGGAAATATGTATAAAACAATATCTCGATATGCTCTTGACTTAGTTGTAAGGAGTACAATCGTATTGAGATAGTAAGTCTAGACCTGTCGGTGTACATTGCGACATTCACATGGGTTGTTGCTTGCTCACGAGATCAGTCCTATTCTTAAATATGGTGAATCAATACAATTGTTAACAATTGATCCATTTTAAAGGAAGCTTGATATAGAGGTGAACATGCCCCATCTACTGATCATACAAGAGAGGATGTAGGAACATAGATGTTGGAGACCATTTAGAGCAAACTAAGACACCATCCAAATTGAGATAAATTTGTTAAGATGTTGGGTGAGCAGTTGAGTTTTGAGTATATCATCCTACATGATCCACCCATTCATCATCATAAAAGAAGACTAAGTAACATACCTACATAGAGGGATTTGTAAGCTTGCGAGCATATCGACAAGAATGGCTCCTTGAACAAAGTTATGTGTATATAGTTGATGGTGTGAAGCTTCTCCAAGGGTCGGTTCTTCTTTATTAGGGAGTTATGATCCTCTTTCAAATATTTGCTTACTTGCTTTTCATGTTGGGTCTTCTATTAAGAAGAACACTTGGAGACTGCAAAGACTTTGAACATTCATATGAAATATATTTGTGAATGACTCGGGGAATTTTGTTGGACTGAAAATTATAGATATCGAGTCATTGGCGAACTTTTTAGATAGAAAAAAAGTGGTGGCATGAAACTCTAAAAGAGTTCTTGAAGGAAGTGGTATGTTCACGTGACATACTCATGAGTTTTCATAGAGGAGAGTGGCATTGATGATGTTATTGGATGTTCATGCTAGACACAGGTTGAGTCATCGCTAATCGATGGGGCATAACATTGGTCTCTCTATTAAGTGGTCAACCACATTTATGTCGTTAGTATTAGACAATGAGCAAAAAGTTGTGAGATGTTTGGTATATGTGCTATCATTATTCAATAGGTATTTTCTATCAATAATGATAATATCTTTATACTACATAGATGTTATTTAAGTATTTAGTATATTAATTTGTGACTTATCTTCTCTTATACTCTATTTTTTAGTTGTACAAGGTTGATGACTCTTTGGTGCCTTCTATTTTTCCATCTAAGCAATGATATCAGTACGAAAAAGTCGAGACTTAAGATCAACCCTTCCACGCATGTATTGAGATGTATATATGAATGAGTTAGGAGATGATATTGTACATGTCATTGAGGATGACGATTAGATGTCTTTATATTTATAAATATAATTATTTTAAAATATAAATAAACTCATTATTTTAATCCAATTGTATCCAATTATGTATTTATTTGATTATATTGAGAGCAAAGAGTAAGAAACCAAAATATCTTTCCTTACAAATATTACTTACATATATATGTAATGAATAATACAAAAAAGAAATCAAAAGCCCCGAATACAAGATGTAAACCTAGCACATGGATCATGTGCACTGCCGAGCTCATTCATCCTCACTGTCATCTTCTCCTATCTCACAAAATATCATCAACTGATATGTTCATTGGCAATACTGCTCATATGTCTCTATCGATTTTAGCAATATAGGATCACTCAACAATAATCGCAATACGCCCTCTTAGTGTTGTAAAGGTTGTGCTAGTGTGTCACATATAATTTTAAGACGCTGGTATATATAAGTAATTACGAGTAACATTAGTATATCATCCAATAAAAATAGAGTTTTAAACCAGGCTAATATATAAAATATGTATTTACCTACATGAAGAATGATAAATCATGTTGCTTAGTTGGAGATAAGTCGGACACAACTAATTGATGAAATCTCTAAAACAGTTGATGCATCTGAGCAATGTATCACTCTATATAGAATTCGTTGTACTAATGAGGATATGCTAATGGGATGTTAAAGTGCTCAAGCTCAAAACAATGTCCGTATTGTATCTCCCAAGTGGCATCACATGGTTATTGCCAACTCTCATCTAACTAGTGAGCAATAATGCCCATGTATGCATGCAACTATTAATTATTAGTCCATATTTCAGCCTTAAGAGATTCCCAAGTTAGGATTGGTCTCTTGTGTTTCCTGGTTCACAAAACTGTTACTACAAGTGCATTGAGTGACATCCAATTGCAATAGTGAATGCCACTCCACGGCAATGGTTTTTGTTTCCCCTTTTTTCCTTTCCATAAGTCGAAGGCCTCTATCCATAAGCTTAAACTTGTACCCAATCTGAAGGAAAAGCTTCAGATGACTTCTTGATGTTTGCACATTTATTAATTTGGTTCATATGATTTGAGATTTATTTTAAACTCACTAAGAACATCACTCGAAGAAGACATGAAAAGTGGTTTCACCTAACTTGAGTAATGTGTCACATTAAATTTAGTATTATTAAATTGAACATACAATAATTACTAATATTATAGAATAATTAGTATAAATAAATATTTAAGTAAAATATAGAATAAAAGTTTACTTGAAAATTGTCATAGCATGTAATGCTAATGTGGCAGATGGTGTAACACCTTATCAACTAACATAAGCTGTCACCACAACTTATGCGCTACATCAAATTAAAAGTAAAAAGCATTTTTCACTAATTTAATAAATAGTGAAACCAAAGGACAATCCAAACAACTTTTCAAATGACACAAGAAAAGTGGCTAAAACCACATGATACTTTTATGAAGTTTTTCCTATTTTGAAATTTATAATAAACAAACATCCAAAACTTGAATTAGAAGTCAACAAGAATGTGTGCCTTGAACAACAATGCCAACTACGAAATGGCTGCTGAAAGTACACATCTCACTACCTAACATAAAGCTTAACAAATTTGAGCAAGGATTTTCTTTGCCCCTTTTGTGTACGGTGGAGAGGCCCAAGCCTGATTCATAACCTTGGTATCAAATTCATAACCTTCAACTTGGAATGAGGTGACCTCCACGGCAGGTGAGCTATATCTTGATGCTCAATGAGCATTTCTTTTGGGTAGGAAGGGGTAATACTAGACATGACAGGAATGGTACAATGTCAAGGTCTTTTGGTCTCACTGACATGATAGGATTCATAGCATTTTAATCTTAGCCAAAAGACTCATAAATATGGACCACATCTTGTATGTCTTCCCTTGCCATGAGGACACACACTACAGATAATGGTGTTTTCCATCCTCTTGTTTCCAAAATTCACTTTGAAAGATGGTTTTCAATCAAATCAAACTCATGCACTTAGTCTAGTGATTGGAGATTTTCATATTTTGAAAATCAGAAACTAGTTTTGTTTTCAACATTGATTTCCGAATTTTTTTGGATGACATAGAGGTCTCCAAAATTCATGAGATATTTATAGAATATAGAATAGAATGTGGAGATTGTAAGACTATTTTTATTTTGTGCTTTGGTGTTGTGGATCTGTAGAATTAAATCTGAAATAGACCACTGCTCAGGTATTTCAAGATATTCTCATACAAAAACACATAGGCCAGAAACATTGGAGGGACTTGCCAAGACTTGAGAGAAGTGTAGGAAGGGGTCTAGGAGAGAGAGGAGGTACTGCAACAAGAGAGAGAGAGAAAGAGAGAGAAGAGAGAAAAGAGAGAAAAAAGAGTGAGAGGAGAAGAAGAAGGGGACGACTTCCTTCTTGAATCCATGTGCCATTGGAAGGCCGATAAGTAAGTGTTCTTCTTCTTTTTCTCTTGATTCTTTTCTCATATTCAATTTGAAAAGGGGTTGTATTAATGGAGCTTGAGTATCCCCTCATGTTTGTAGATGTGATTTTATTTCAAATCGTGGGATTCGAAATCAAACCCTCGAACTACGTCGGGTTGCGCGAGCGTGCCAGTTAGTTTATCAAAACTAACAATTTCTGATTTTCTGACTTCTAAGAATGATTGTAGACAAGTGAGATCTTTTCGACTTAGGCCTTCTTGAACCGGCGCTCAAGGGTTAGCCTAGATGCTTGAAATTTGTTTGAATCCATTAATTCGAGAAAGGAAAAACCAGATTTTCCAATAGTTTCAGATTTGTGTTTAAGTTCTTGATTTCTGAAAATTTTTAGATTCTGAAAGTTGCAGAATCTGTTCAGTTCCAAAGACCTATTCTTCGAATTTTTAAAAATACTTCTGATTCTCCAAAAATTCTAAAACTTTTACAAAATAGAGACACGTGTCTGTAGAATCAGAATATATTTTTATTTTATAATTTTGTTCTTTATTTTCTGAGAATTAAATACAGAATTAGAAACTGTTATAAAATTCGGAACAGCCCTGTTTCTGTGAATCAGAAGCTTAGAAAAATAGCAATATCTCAGCACTCTGTCATCCAATTTCGATAAAATTTATTTGAAAGGTACGGATGTTAGGTTTCCGTAGAATCAAATTTCATCCAATTTCATTCAGTGGTTGCAGAGATATGAGCAAAAGAACAGAGGTCTGTTACTAAACGTTCTGTTTCTGTAAAACGCAATCTGGATTTTGTATAAACTTCACGGATCTAATTGGCTAGGCAACAGTTCATAAAAATTCCTCAAAATTTTATCTAAGAACTTCTGATATGTCTAGATTATTCATGCAAAATTTTGAAGCAATTGGCTTATCCGTTTGTCTATAAAAATTCCGTGATCAGACACGTGTGCACGGACAGTTTCAGAAACCAAGTTTGCAGAAAATTTCAGAAAGTTCCTAACGTGATTCTAAAACGAAATTCAACCTATATCAGTCCTAATGATGCATGGAAATCATCTAAACATGGATTTTAATTCCGTTTATGAAGGAATCATGCATGTTTGTATCGATATAAATAAAGAACATGGGCTCAAGGCCTTGATTCATGTACAAATTTCCAGAATCTGTGCTTTTTCAGATTCTCATGAATTAAAACCAATTTGTGCAAGAATTTCAACCTGTGTGAGTGAGAGGGGACGTAGGAGCACTTCGCTGGACGATCGTCGGACGTCGGAACCAAGCCGGACTTCCTTCTTCTCCTTCTTCTCTTCCTTTCTCTCTCTCTCTCTCTATTTCTCTGAGTTTTCGGACTAAATGTTCCTCTCTTTTTTTTGGTTCCCTCTTGATGCTCGTTGGTTGATGCCTTCTGCAGGACCTGGGAGAGTCTTTTTATAGGCTCTGGCTGTGATTTGGATAAGCTTGACGGTTGGGATTTGGATGAGTTCTGTTTTGATTGTGTTGATAAAATCTTATCTGAATTGGTTGGAACGTCATCTGCATTTGATAGGCATAATCCTTGTTGAACGTTATCTGATGCTATTGACCATGTTTGCAGCAACCACCTTAACTGCAAGCTCATGCAATTACATGGACACAGCTGATGAAAGAGCAACTGCACGCAAAGCATTTACATAGAAATCGGATCCCTCAGGTGGGGTCGAGATGCGCACAAAGGTGCAATACTCATGAAGAGTCGTCGTCGATCAATCACTCTTCACCACTGCTCAGGAGCTAGCTTTTGATTTTGATCTTATGCCTTTTAGTAAACATTGAGAACCACCACACTAGAGTCACCACTCCTCATCAAAATGTTGTTATCGTTACAGATGTCTTACTGTTCTGATTTTTGACCAGCTTCCCAATAATGCTTTCCATGAGGGTGTCCTTATATGAGACATGGTTGTGTCTCTACGCTCTTGAATGGACATAAACGATTCAGTTTTCTGAGTAGATTTCTCAATCAATTTCCTTTTGAGGAGGGAAAGAAAATAAGGCAATTGTAACCAAAAAATTGCTTCAGAGGGATCTTCAAAAAGTGATGCAGCAAAGGCAAATCTTACTGCATATCCTTTATCAACTAACTTAGCGTATGGCTCACCCTCTCATTGTCAAGTAGACAGCCTTCCCTCCAATATGGTTCCAACCTCATTCATGGAACATCTGAACTGAAGCTTTGAAATGCAGATGAATACTACTAAGATAGTCTAGCAATAAATGCAAATGATGTTACATACTTACCTATTAGGAACATATTTGAATTAAGCCCATGTTACATTTTTGAAAATCAACTTTCATGCTCATTTAATCCTTTCCACGAGTGTTGGGATATTAAAATTGCTTTTATCATAACATATCAATAGCATACCAGTAACAAATGACGATGCAAATTGATGTATATCAATACTAATTACCTCAATACCCAAACATAACGTAGATACGTTACGAAAGGCGTTTGATACCAAACCTTCATTTTCAGAGGCTTTCGTTCTTGCTTCCACCTTTCCTTTCTTTTGATAATACCGACCTTACCCTCTAGAAATTGATTTCTTTCCAAATGTGAGTTTTTCTTTCTAGGAAGCTCACTTTCCCTTTTTAATGCTCGTTTTCCCTTTCTGAGCGTCCACCGTCCTTTCCAGGTGTCAACTTGTGTTTTTGATACCTGTATCTTTTCAAAAGGCAAGCTTTCAACATACCTTTTGTCATAAATCTTTTAAGGAAACGAAATCCTGCTTTTCTAGTGCTAAGGGCAAAATCATCATTTTCCCCAATTTTGTCAAAATTCAAAATTTTTAGAAAGGAAAGCATTCTTTCATCATTTTAAAGCTTCCATAAAATTTTGATACCGAAACAAACTCGTTTAGTGCCTTTTTCCTTCAAAAACCCCAAAATTGCTAAAAATGGCCACTTTCCTAAAAAGGTAAGAATTTTAAAAGAAAATTTTGGGTGTCTACAATGTTGTAATAGCAAATAGAAATACTGCCCATTTCATTTCGTGTATGTTTATGCACTCTACTTGTTTGCTTTAATGATTCTCTACCTCTCTATATTCTATACACTCTTATATCTCCTAATCCCCTCTATGCTTAAGCTAAATATATATTTACATTCATTTCCCTTCAATTATTTACTTTAATTTAGTTGTGGATGGCTTTTAAATTTGGATGAATGCATGCATATATGTTCTAAAACTGAAACTATGTCTTCCTACATCCTACATACATCCATTGTTTTATTTTCATTTCTAAACTGCTACTCTGAATGGTCTGAAACTTAAGACACCGAATCTACACACACAAGCCTACTAGCAATAAAATTTTCAAGAATTTTAGGGCCATATAGCATCTTAAATAAAATAGAGAAAGATCGGTCAAATTCATAGTCAATTCTACACCGTCTGTTTTTTCTGCAATAGAGCTTGGCTAAACTTCTCATAACTTTGTTTACACACTTGAGCAGTGGTCTTTTTCAGATTTAATTTTGCAAATCCACAGCACAAAAATACAAAATAAAAATAGTCTTAGATTGTCTACATTTTGTTCTATATGTTGTGAATTTTTCATGAATTTTGGAGATCTCTAAACTATTAAGAAAAAATCAGAAACATGCTGTGAAAATAGAACCAGTTTCTGTTTTTCAGAACTTAAAAAGTTTTGTTCATTAGACCAAGTGCACGAATTGCTTTGAATAAAATTGTCTTTCAAAGTGAATTTTGGAAACATATATGCACAAATTAATCCTCAAAGCATCTAGGCTGACCCTTGAGCATCGGTTCAAAAAGGCCTAAGTCGAAAAGATCCTACTTAACCACAATCGTCCACGAAGTCGGAATTACACTTTGCTAGTTTTAGTGAAACTCATTGGCACGCTCCCACATAAATGAAGTAGATTGGGAAGTTTGTTTCAAGCCTCTACATAAGCTTTGGGATAAAATTTTCACATCTACATTCCTCTCCAAGCTCTTTGAAATAAGATTCATAAGCTACTGACTATATAAAAGGATATGTAAGTTTCTCTCATCCATCAATATAGGACTAAAGTTTATTTCTTGGTCTTAACATTCACAAGTCCCTAACATGTGACTTTAAATTAAAGGACTTTCACATATATCAGTGACACATCAAATGAATATTTAGTGATACTTAACAAGAATCAAATACAATTAATACATATGAGTTTAATTAACCCTTCTTCCTCTTCACGTAGCCTTTCAAATAGGAGTAACCATTTCTAGGCTAGAACATAGTCCCATCGTTATCATTGGATATGATGGCAACTCATCCCACCCATTAGTAGCCATCGAGTTACCTATGAAAGTAGAAAATATGCCACATACGGGGCTGTTTCATGTCTTAGACATAAACCCCCATTATAACTTGTTGTTAGGACCTTGGATACATAGCCTCTGAGTTGTCCCTTCAACCTTTCACAAATGTATGAAAATTTCATGGGATAAAGTAGTGGTAGTCCTTGGAGAAGACCATCCACACCTTAAAGGGAATACAAAACTTCCCTTGTCTATCGAGTCATCCATCAAGTGAGAAGGCCATGGAGACGCCTCACTCACCCAAAATTGTGTACACCCTAGGAGACTCCCAATCCCATAGAATCGTCCATCTCCTAGGAACCCCCAAATGCTTAGAGCCACCCTCCCCTAGGATCATGTATTTCCTAGGAAAGCCCAAGCCTTCCCCCACCCAAACTTCCCAACTCCAACCCAAGCCAACCCGTGCATATGACCATGATATTGATGACACATTATTCCAAGGCCATTCTCTTTATAAAAAAAATTTAAAACTCAAAAAGCCTTGGAATATAATGTTGAACATGGGATATGCACCTTACAAAGGTCTAGGAGTCAAGAACCAAGGTAGGTTAGAGCCCATTCTACCTCTACATAACTTAGATCGGCATGGATTGAGATATACCCCATCCATACCCCTTGAGCCACTACCTAAGACCAATTAGGTGAAGGGTACCCTAGAACCCACTAAAACCGAAACCTATGACTTAGACCTCTTGTTTAGATTATAATCCACTAAAATCTAGAAAACTTTCAAAACCCAAAACATTAGAAAATTCTGAAAATTTCAAAAAGAAAGTCTTTTATGTTCATCCTTCTAGCATTTGTTTGGAAAAATCCAAAAAAATTGAAAAAGTTAAAAATCCCCAAAATTTTGGTTTTCAAAACTGTGTACAAATTCAAAAATCGGTTTTGACAAAACCCATGTACATCATCCATCCCTAGGGGCACATTGGGTTGCACCTAGGATCCATTCCTAGAACATCCTCCAAACCACACCCAAGGTGTGCATCTTTGATGCACCCGATCCCCCAGATCCTCCTTGGATATAAAGCTAACTCTGGGTTTTTGTATATATTGTAAAGGTTATTCCCAAAATCCAAAAAAAAACTGTAAAAGGAAAAACCAAAAACTTTCAAAAAAAAAGAGAAAAATCAAAACCATTTTGTCAAAAAAATGTCCATTCCCTTAGAGATGATATGAGTGATGTCAATTTACATGAACTTCCTCAAAATCAAGAAAATCATGGACTTGAGAAAATATTCAACTTCCTTAGAAGGTGACCAACATAGGAGTCAAACCCAACCTAAAATGCATCAAAGGCTAAGATCATATCATGCATATTCCTAAGCCATGCCAAAAACCAAGATCGTGCATGTATAGGTCATTCATGTATTACATTGAATATCATTCATTACATGCCACAATAGGAGTCGGGAGACATAACTCTCACTCATGTCTCATCATCTCATTATTATTTTGAGGGGCATGACTCTTAATGATGTATGATCATTGCTTTTGAAAGACATGAGTATAATAATATTGTTCTTCATATTTTTCCAAAAACTTATAAAACTTTTTAAATTATATTCATACCACCAAAAAGCAATGGGTGAGTATGAACGACCATGTCAAAAGTGGGTAGGATCGGATTTTCATGTATATATATATATATATATATATATATATATATATATATATATATATATATATATATATGTGTGTGTGTGTGTGTGTGTGCATGCCATTCCTCAAAAACTAAGAAATTTGATCATGCTGGCAAAAGATTCAATAAAAATTTACAGAAAAGTGCTTCATATCAAACTCAAACATTTATCAGATCACACTGGAGAGAAGATGGGAAATCAAAAGACAGGTTTCAAAATTTTGAGATTCAAGTTATTCACATTAAGAAAAGCCAAGCATTAGAATTTCTGTGTGCTGTTGAATTTTCCTTCGCTCGAATTCACTCCACTCTAAATGCACCCTTACATATTGTTTCCGATTTCTAGCGGCAGCAGAATACTTAATGCATGTGAACATGTAACCATAATATTTTAATAGTGATGCATGTACAAAAGATAACAGATAATGCTATATGGTTTCCAGAGTTCCATTGCAATTTCCTTGATGGACATAGGTAGGAAGTAAGCCGATGGGCAGTGAAAATCGACTCACATGGGAGTTCACTTGACAAGCAGCATACCTTTTGGTGATAAGGGGCCTAGAATTGTGGCTTGATACTGCCGGTGCGCAGGTAAGTCTCAACTTCTAGATGTGGCTTCCCCATGTAAATAGAAATCAAAGAGAAGGGCCTAGGTACGAGACAGCTAAGGCTTTATGTACAGACAGAGACAGTTGTTGTCTGACATCGACTCCTTATGACGCAAAAGTCTAAGTGGCTCTTAAATCAATGAATCAAATGAAAATGTTTAGAAGAATTACTTGAAATTCATGCAACTGTTGTCCGCTAGATCGCTGGTCAAAGAAAAAAAGCCTTGTCCACACTGAACGGGTCGAATAGATGGATGGTCAGTTACTCGGGTGCTTTATCGTGTCACATATCTTACTCTTTCCTCCCAAGACTTTTGAACCCTCCTTTGCCTCAAAGTCTTTATGATTTAGTTTCTCAGGCATCTTCCTCAAAGCTCTATTTAGATGTCTCTCCAAATGCTCAAACCATTTTTCTCAGTTTTATCTTCCATCAATTCGTTGGTGTCACACGAAACCTTCTTTCTGTATGATGTCCTCATTAATGGTGCGCCTTTCTTGTATGGATATCCACTCAATGTCTTCTTTTGTATCAATACCATTACTAACTTATTGCATTCCTGATTGTTGTTATATATATATATATATATATATCAATGTTGATGAGACAAGAGACCACGGAATCACAAATGAACATCGTGAGGGACCGACGTTATATCTTATCTGAGTTAATACGCACACATCATATAAATACATGTGTGTGTATTTGTGAGTGTTATAATGGAAAAAATGGCATCAGCAAACAAATTCTACTGCTGTAAATGGTGATAACATTTATCCGGCTGCTGTTCAATAATCATGCTTAAGCATCCATTTCCAGGTAGAACTGCAGCATTTGGTGAAAAAGTGACTGGGAGTTGAACTTTCTGGTAGTGCTTTAATTTTTGCTTGCTTCACTACCTATTTGCGCAATGAAGACTTCATGAAGAAACTGACAGAGTTGAACTGTCTGTTCAAACACTTTTCTGTAGTTCATCCCCCAGTAGTCTTCATGTTGAAAGAACTTCATGTTATGTTAGTATTTAACTCCAAAATAACGAATTGTTGTTCTATGTCCGATCCTTCCAATAAACTGTTTTTTTGTAAGGAATCATTTTGACTAGGGTAGGCAAACGGGGAAAACATGTCAAGTCACTGCGGACCCGGGTCATAATCGGCTTGACAAGGACTGAACCAATTTTAGTCCATTTTCAAGACCTGTAAATGACTCAATCAGGTATGGTTTATATATTATATATATAACACATGAAAAGATACAATTTGGAAATTTAATATATCTTATTTATTACATTTCAAGATTTTTTAGGCAGTTTCAAGTCGGTCTAGCTCCACCAAGGCCCGACCCAATTTTTGCCAGGTCAATTTGGAAAAAAACTGAGTTGCCCATCCCGAGAAGTTCAGGGATGGCAATGGGGCGAGTTGGGAACTGGTATATCTGTACCTGTCTCACACCACAACTCAACTATGTGCCCCTACCCATCCCATTACATGACGCAGCTGCTAGGGGTTCGGGTCTTTTTCCCTTGCAGCTAATGGAGCACGTAACAGCAACGTCGATCTTAATAAACTTCGTAAGGCTTCTGGTACTTTGATAAAAATCACAAATCCAATCCAACTATTTATAAAATAAGGTTAAGTATTTGAAATTTAGAAATTTAAATTATGGAATTATCTTCCCTATGCATGGGTTTCCTGCTTTTTGAATTGTCAAAAGATGGAAGTATCTTGATCAGGGAGAAACCTATCTTTCATAAAAACATGTAAATTTTGTATCATGTTTTGCATGCAAATATTGCTTTATTCTCTCTCTCTCTCTCTCTCTCTCTCGGTCTTTGGAAAAGGTCACAGATGCTTATCTTGATTGTCTTTTGATTTCGACCGAGCATACGAGGAATGTTCTCTTGCATGTTGAAAAAGGAGAAACTAAGAGTGATTATGGATAAGTTATCTTGATGTCAAGAATCGTCATGAGATGGAATTATCTTTCCTTTCCTGATTCATGAATTGTCGAAAGATGGTAGTCTTTCCTTTATTCGGGTGTCTTGATGTCAAGAACTTTCAAAAGAAAGAACTATCTCTCCTAGATTTGTGTTTCTCTTGAAATTAATTGATTCTTAAACCCCAAACTCGGTGTGGTTCCAGAAAGGCTCCAAAAGAACTCGAGTGATGTTCCAGCAAAACTCTAGCAAGCTTTGGCTATACTTAGGTTTGGCCCCAGAGACTCGGTAGGTTGGTTCCGGTGATGGTCTGCAACGGGATTCTGTGAACACTACATTGACATGGAGAACAAACTGAACTATATGCCGAAAATTGGCATGGGATCTAAAATTGGCATGAAAGCATACAAAGTGCAAAGACAGCACACGATGTGTAGAAGTCGAACACGAAGTTGCCAAAGAAACAGGTCACTGAGTTAGTAATGGCTCTGTATCTAGAGTGAACGGTGTAAGGAGTTTAAAAGCAACTCCCTCCAGACGTTGAAAACAAGCGAAAAGAGATCAAACTGATAACAAGTACAATTCCAGATCCCAAAGACAATATTTGATTGACCACCCTGAAAGCCAAGCGAGTCATGTTAGTAGGGCACATACCGTTCAGTTGGTTGTCCTTTAACATTAGAATTCACACAATTCCCTCGGGGATGATCCGCTCGTCTACTACTATCACCTGAGTTCAGCAATACCATAATTGGTCGACACCAGAAGAACATAAACAGAATCAGATGAATGAATATTTCTTTCTGTTGGATCAATCTGTTTCTGTTCATAGTAGAATTAGACATCATATACCATAATTATTTGAAGATCCCGACCAATTGAACTTCTAAGAAAGCCCTATGACAATCGGTGCTGTCTTCAGTTGATGGAGATGATTATTTTATGTTTTTCCTCTGTTGCACCATTAAAGAAATCAATCTGTCTGTGGTCTCCACATACTGTAGATCCGTTGGGATTCCATGCATCTGCTTTGACTGGAATTAGATTCAAATACTATTGACATTTTAAAAGATGCAAAAACCTAAACTATCAGTTATAGTGGCTACAACTATAGGAGAAAGAGTGGCCGCCATTGGCATTTCAGTGTCGATCATGAAACTCTTCATCTTGGCTCGAATATAATGTTACAGATGTTACAGAGTGGCCATTTTCGGCAACTCAGCACGATAATGGCTGGACTGGCTATCCAGACCGTTACCGTGGCAAGAGTTACAGATGAGACCTAGTAACCGCCGGACCGTTACCAGAAAACCCAATAATAGTTCAAATATAGTTGCTCCGGATGAGGGTAACCCAGCATGAAAAGTTAGGAAATGTGGAATAGGCACTGCTCTATAAATAAAAGGAGTGCGTATACACAAAGATTGATATACTGTTGATGTAGAGCATGGACTGTTTAAATTTTGTGATAATAAAATTGGTACTTCTTCTACTTATATTAAGTGTGCCTTTATTGTTGATGTGAATATGTGACATAAACGCTTTGGGCATATAAGTCTAGAAAAGTTGAGAAAATTATCCAACTTTGACTTACTACTTGGATTTGAGGAAAAATACTTTCAACAAGTGTGAAGCTTGTATATAAGAAAAGATGACAAAGAAAGTTTTTCCTAAGGATTCAACAAGGGCAACCTTGTTGGAAGTTATTCACACGGATTTATGTGAACCTTTTAAAGTAAAGTCACATCGTGGAAAGGTTTATTTTATAACTTTTATCGATGATTACTCTAGATATATGTATTTATATCTTTTGGCACATAAATCTG
This sequence comes from Brasenia schreberi, assembly GCA_036023115.1. NCBI lineage: Eukaryota > Viridiplantae > Streptophyta > Magnoliopsida > Nymphaeales > Cabombaceae > Brasenia > Brasenia schreberi. Next base: position 12,699,854 of record JAYKKT010000075.1, on the reverse strand, counting down.
AGTCACTGGATGCTTTTAAAGAATATAAGCAAGAAGTGGAAAAGCAATTAGGGTATTCAATCAAAGTCTTAAGATTAGATAGAGGCGGTGAATATACCTTGGCAGAATTTCTTGAATTCTGTAAAGACTTTGGTATTGCAAAGCAAAATACAATGTCCAGGACACCTCAACAAAATGGTGTAGCTGAGAGATACAACAGAACCTTATTGAATATGACAAGGTCAATGTTGATTGATGCCTCTCTACCAAAGATATTTTGGGGAGAAGCAGTAAGTATAGTGGTTTACATACTCAATAGAGTATCGTGTAAAGCTGTATTCACTACACCATACGAGATGTGGTTTGGAAGAAAACCCAACCTAGGTCATCTTAGGAGGTGGGGAACTGTTTCACACGTACAGATCCTTGATCGGTCTAGAGATAAGCTAGATAGTAGGTCTTTAAGATGTATATTCATTGGATATCTAAAAGGTTCAAAAGGATATTGATTTTATCATAAAGATCATGGACTAGTTGAAAGCAGAGATATTGAATTCTTAAAAGATACTAAGAATGACATCATGAAAAACAATGATGAATGTATTGGTAATCTAGTAGACCTAGATCAATCATCTTTTGAGCCTATAGAAGATCTTCCTTAAACAACCAAAACCTTAAGTTTACAGAAAATGACAAGGGTCACTCCGTCCTACTTAAAAGATTATCACACTTATCTTGCAGAAGAAGTGTGTAATTCGGTGGATTTAGATGAGTTGACTAATAACTTGACTTATCAGCAAGTAATGAATTCATCTGAAGCAACAAACTGGGAGAAAGCTATGGATGAGGAAATTGAATCTATTGAGAAAAACCAAGTTTAGGAATTGGCTGATTTGCCAAAAGAAAGGAAAGCCATAGTTCTGAAAAAGAAATACAAGGTCGATGGTACAATCGACAAGTTTAAGGCGAGGTTAGTTGTAAAGGGTTTTTTGCAAAAAGAGGGGATAGATTATGTTGAGACATATTTTCCAGTTACAAAATTTGCATCCATACGAATAATCCTAGCAATATCTTGATACTATGATTTGGACTTACATCAGTTAGATGTAAAGACAATATTTCTAAACGGAGTTTTAGATGAAATCATATACATGTAGTAGCTCGAAGGATTTGAGGTTGAAGGCCAAGAAGATAAAGTATATAGGTTGAGAAAATCCCTATGCGGCCTGAAACAGTCACCTCGTCAATGGTATTTGACTTTTCAAAATGCCATTATAGAACTTGGGTTTGTGGTTAATAAACTTGATCACTGTGTATATGTCTGGAACAGTGGGAGCCACTTTGTCATCCTATCATTATATGTAGATGACATATTATTGACTGGAAACAACAATGAGATGATTGTCAAAACCAAGTCATGGTTAAACTTCAAGTTCGAAATGAAGGATATGGGGGAAGCATCCTATATCTCGGGTATAAAGATCTCTCGAGATAGAGAATCTAGACTCTTATACCTGAGTCAGGAGAGATATATTGACTATATCCTCAAAAAGTTCAAAATGGGTGAATGCAAGTCTGTTGATACACCTGTTGCAAAAAGGTTTAAAATTAGTAAGGCTGATTGTCCTGGTGAAGGAGACGATAAGCCTAATGTTCCTTATGCACAAGTTGTGGGTAGCTTGATGTATGCTATGTTATGTACAAGACCTGATATCAGCTTTGTTGTTGGTCTTGTAAGTAGATATCAAAGTAATCCTGGATGGCAACATTGGATAGCTGTAAAAAGGATTTTAAGATATGTGAAAGGAACAAGAGACTTGAAACTGTGTTTTCAAGCAGATGAACTGAAAGTGGTAGGATACTCGGATGCTGACTTTGCTGGGAGTAAAGATGACAGCAAATCAACCTCGGGTCAAATATTTTTATTTGGAGGTGGTGTTGTTTCTTGGGCATGTAAGAAACAGGACTGTGTAGCATTGCATACACAAGAAGCTGAGTATGTAGCTTTTGTATGGCGGTAACGAGTGTTGTTTGGATAAGCCACTTCATACGTGATTTGAAGTTGAAAATAACCGACGAGCCAGTTGTCATTTACTGTGATAATACTGCAGCAATTACTCTTATCAAGAGTGGAGCTGATTGCTAAAAAAGCAAGCATATAATGATGAAATACCATTATGTTCATGATATGGTTATGAGAAAGGAAATATCCATCTCATACATACCAACAAATGATATGTTGGTAGACCCCTTGACTAAAGGCATAACAGAAGAACTTTTCTCAAAGCATATTACAAACATGGGTTTGAGGTATGTTTGATTGTTGTATAGGGAAATAATCACACAACGGATAAAATGTTGTGTATTGATTGCAGCAGCACACATGAATTGACATTACTAGGTAAACCGTGAAAAAGTGGGAGAAAAACCAGTATGTCAGTACACTTAGCTCGAATGGCAAAGTGGGAGATGTTATAGACGTTACAGAGTCTCCATTCTCGGCAACTCAGCATGGTAACAGCTGGACTAACCATCGAGACCGTTGCCGTGATAGGAGTTATAGATGATGTCTGGTAACCATCGGATCGTTACCAGAATACTCGGTAATAGTCTGGATATAGCTGCTCCGGATGAGGGAAACCCAGCGTGAAAAGCCAGGAGACGTGGAGCAGGCACTGCTCTATAAATAAGAGCAATGCGTATACACAAAGACTGATATACAATACACAAAAAAATACAGTATTCTGTCTCTTTGGAAAAGGTCGCTGTAAGGAAACCTCAAACACCAAAAACGCCATTTCTGCTGTAGGTTTATCTGGGAGATTGGATGGAGAGTGAAACTCAATGGACTCCGGCAATAGGCGCAAAAGCAAGCTTCAGTTGGAGCTTCAGTCGGCTAGAGAAAATCTCCATCATGTAAACTGTGTCCTCTGCCGCCCATGCTATAAATGTCTTCCCTCGGTGTTTCCCGCTTAAGTAGGTAATCAACTAATTTTGTCACCAAGAACGCACAAAGCTGATTAACAGATAACACAGGGGCTAGCTGAAATTTGCCGATGTTCTCTCTCTGTTTTAAAGCAAAAAAATGACCTCGAGTGCTCGAACTACCTTCCAGTGCAAGTTACTTAGGTGGGTAAACATAAAATTTATGTGAGGTTCTTCTCCCAAACATGAGCGACTGGGAAGATCATTGTGAGCTGTAGAACTTAAGAGCATAAGCTTAGCGAGGTTCATGAATCCATACAGCACTGTAGTTAAAGACAGAGTTCGTATGAAGATTGTGTGCATATCTGCATGCTGTGTTTGCTTATACTCCATCATCATATCTGTTTCTTTCTCAATTACGAGTTCTTTGGTGTTAGGCAAGTCCTACAATCTTGTAGCCCTTTTGTTTCATGACAGACGGGTCTACATGTTGTGTTTGCTTATACACGATCATAACATTTGTTCATTTCTTATAGCTACTTGAATTTCTTTGTAGTTTGTAACTCTTTATCATCTTGATAGCCACTAATTTCTTGGTGAGGGTTGCTTTTGATATGTAAAAACCCCTTTTCGTATTGGTGAAAAAAAAAGTGACACTGTGCATGGCCTAATCGAGCTTTTTTAATCAGCCCTTCTGTTCACTGCTTCACTACAGATAGGATTATAAAATGATGATAACAAAATTAATCAGTCCACTTGTTAAATGCATAGGCCTAGGAGTGAGAATGCTTTTGTGAGAACACATTATCGTTACAAAATGAGACCGAAAGTTCCTTCATTTCCATTAAAACTAAAATGAGGCTCAAAGATAATCATGCCTTCCAGTGTATGACTCTGTTGACCAGTACACAAAGTTCCACAATTGTGCAGATTACATGTATACATAGAGCTAAAATACTTCACACCGCACATATTCTTGTATGTGATTCAATCAATAACTTTAAATAAAATATCCTGTTTTACCAGCTCGAGACAATGGTTACACGTGAAGGTATCTCATCGGTTTGTCGACAGAAAGCAAAAGCACATGATTCTTAGAATGACTATAGGTAATGATAGCAAATGGTTCCTAGCTCTCTGGTTGAATGAAATAAGATATTTAGCTATATTGGGATCTTGATTTAAAAGGTTGAAGTCTGCAATTTTGGCTTGAAATCCTCAAACAACAGAACGTTGATGGATCGGATGTTCTTATCTATTATCAAAGTCCGAACTTCTTCATGCCAACATTGCTGTATAGGGACAGGTTGTTTGCGGAGCAGTGACGTGGTTCTACTAAAGAGTTCGTCGACAATCTCTCACTAATTCTTCGTTTTCTTTTTTCTTGGTTACAAAGGGAGGTCAAAGAATAATTCCCCTCGCCCCCTGAGTTCAACTCGACACCTACAGCAACAGCTCCGGAGCGCCTGCCAGTTGAGCTAACGCTCTTTCTTTGTTTGTGATAGGAACTTTAATCTTGTTAGCCCAGATTACGAATAGCACTTTTGTTCTCTTCCCTTCTTTTCTAATGAATAAGTTATTCTCAAATCCAGCACGATCACCTAAACAAGCATTCTTTCTCATCGAAGGCACGTGTGCTAAGCAAATAGCCAAATTCCAATCTTTTATACGTGCTTCAACTCCAACATCTTCCTTGTATTAAATTGTATACGGTGTCTCATAAAAGTATATGCTTCTTACATGTTATTTATATTAAAACTTCAAATTGTTTTGTGGAGTTTTGCACCGTCTTACTGGATTTCTATGTAAATTGTTATTTGTATTACAACATATACGCTTCTTACATATTTAACATAAATAGTTGATTATTCACATACAATGCACTTGTTGGTATGCTCATCCCATGATTTTACCATAGAAGAAATTGATTTTATATGAAGATGGACTTAAATTGGTTTATCAAGCAAGCGGGTGTATAGAGAAAGATGGTTCTAATATGTATGTAAATATGGTAATTTGGTGTGGTAACATGAGAACTTCATACCGTACACAGTCAACCTGTAATCTGTACAGACTCTAGTGAGTTATGCTTGAATAAATATTTGTTTATTTTTTGATAATTTTCAATATCTCAAAATTCTTCGGGCTTGTGTTCTACGCGGATGAGTCATTTTAGGTTGACCAGAATTCCAGCTTCACAAACCAGAATCCATACAAGACACGGTTCATAAATGTTCATTTTGTAGATTCTACATGGCACTTGCAACCGTAGCACGTATACATGACCTTGATGGTTCAATTCAAGTCCATCCCCTAGCCGGGAGAGTCGTGGCTCTTTGTCAGGAATGCGCCACAAGATTTGTCGAACAAAGACACTAGCTAAAAGTCGAATGCATGTAATGGAAAGTCATCTTTTTCTTTTGGCAAGATGAGGTGTTTAGAAGGACTCACGTTAGCAGTCCTTCCAGAACATGAAGGTATACGGAGACTCGTAGATCCTCAAGCAATGCAGGAGACGATGAGATGCCCCAACTCAACAAAAATTACAATGCAATGTAACATGAGTTCTGTATATGGTTTTATGTAACGGGTCTTGGAAAATACATGATTATGTGAACACTATTGCCTTTAGCGGCTAAGTGCATCCTTGTGTCTCCTTTAATGTGAAGCTCCAACATAAATTATCCTCGTGTTACGCTCAATGTATGCCATTGAACAAGAATGGAAATAAGGGACTCAAAATCGACAATATGCAAAAAGGTTCAACTGCTTTAAACAATAAAAAGGTAAGGGAGATAAATGGACCTTCATTGTTGAAGCACACTGCCTAATGCAATGAGTGATCTTCAGGCAAAGTATTGCATATTGTTGTGGACCCTTAGTAATGCACACGTGACATTCAGCAATCAATAATAACACGTAACTATCACGACAGTATTGTAAATCCTAAACATATAAATAGAATCATTTAACTTTCTCAAGTGAAAAAGTGCCATGAATAAAATAAAGCAATTGTCAAAACAAATTGATTAAATTTATATAATACTAAGATTAGGGAGAAAGACACATTTATTGTAAAAACTATACCGTTTATCATTCTCATATTGCACTTCATGAACAATATGAAACAAGGCATGGAAATAATGACCTTAAATTCAATAATATACAAAAATAAATAAATTGACTTTGTAGGAATACAAAGAATGAGGGAGAGATATAGAACTTTAAGGTAAAAGGTCAACCATCAATCGTTGTAATATTGCACTCCATGAATAACACGAAACAAGGAATGACAATAAGGAACTGAAAGCCAATAATGTGTAAAACAAATTAATTGACTCTACGGAATCAAAGAATTAGGGCAGGAGAAATAGAAAGATCTTTACGGTAGGACCTCCACTATCACATTGAATTCAAAATCAACACAATGGCTTCTAGTGGGTAAGTGCATCCTTGTGTCTCCTTTAATGTGGAAAATCAAGCATAAATTATCCTCATGCATCACTCAGTGGATGCCATTGAACAAGAATGAAAATAAGGGACTCAAAATTGATAATATGTAAAATAAGTTTATTTGCTTTAAACAATAAAACAATGAGGTTGATAAACTGGCATTCATTGTTAAAGGACACTGCCTAATGCAATGGTGAATCTGAGCCAAGCATGGCATAGAGTTATGGACCCTTAGTAATGCACATGCGGCCTTCGAAAAGCAATAACAATATGGATTATCACCATCATAGCTATTGTGTTTTACTGCATGTAACTATCACAAAAGTATTATAAAACCTAAATATATAAATGGAATCAATTTTCCCCAAAGGAAAAAGTCTCATGATTGGAATGAACCATATATAATACGAAGATTTGAGAGAGACATTTATTATAAAAGCTATACCATCTATCACTCTCATATTGCACTTTGTGAATGACATGAAATAAGCAACTTAAATAATGACCTAAAATTAATAATATGCAAACCAAATTAAATTGGCTTTGTATCAATACAAATAATGAGGCAATGATATTGTTTAAAACAAATCAACTTGTTTTGCATATTCTTAATTTTGAGTCCCCTATTTCTATTCTTGTTTAATGGCATTCATTGAGTGCGACATGAGGATAATTGATGCAGGAGCTTTCACATTAAAGTAGACACAAGGATACACTTACGCGCTAAAGGCCATAGTGTTCATTTTGAGTTTGAAGTGATAGTGGAGCTCATACCGCAAAGGTCTCTCTATTTCTCTTGCCCTGGTTCTTTCATTCTTTCAATAATATGCAAACCAAATTAAATTGGCTTTGCATCAATACAAATAATGAGGCAAAGATATTGTTTAAAACAAATCAACTTGTTTTGCATAATTGTTGATTTTTAGTTTCTTATTTCTATTCTTGTTTAATGGCATTCATTGAGTGTGACATGAGGATAATTGATGAAGGAGCTTCCACATTAAAGCAGACATAAGGATGCACTTACATGCTAAAGGCCACAGTATTCATTTTGAGTTTGAAGTGATAGTGGAGCTCATACAGTAAAGGTCTCTCTATTTCTCCTACCCTGATTCTTTCATTCTCTAGAGTTAATTTATTTGTTTTGCACATTATTGACTTTGAGTTCCTTATTGCCATAACTTGTTTCATATTATTCACAGAGTGTAACATTACAATCATTGAAAGTCAAGCTTTTGCCTTAAAGGTCTCTACCTCCCCATCAATTTTGTATTGCTACAAAGTTAATTTAATTTGTTTTGCATACTACTGAATTTAAGTAACTTATTTTCATGCCTTATGCCATGTTGTTTATGAGGTACAATATGAGAGTGATAGATGGTATAGTTTTCACAATAAATGTCTCTCCCCATAATCTTAGTGTTATAAAAATTTAATTAGTTTGTTTTGACCAAGACTTGCTTCATTTCCATTTATATGTTTTGGAATTATAATGCTTTCATGGTAGTTACATGCAATCAAGCAAGACAGCTATGATGGTGATACTATTATTGTTATTGCTTGCTGAAAGTCATGTGTGCATTACTAAGGATTCACAACATTGGATTAGGTGGTGTGCTTCAACAATAAATTTCCATTTATCTATCCAATTTTTTATTATTTAAAGAAAATCATATTTCCATTCTCATTCAATGGCATTCATTGTGTGCGACATGAGGGACGATTGATGTTGGAGCTTCCACATTAAAAGACACAAGGATGCACTTACCCACTAAAGGTATTTTACAAGACAAAAGACCAACATTGGGTGACCCAACTCAATTAAGTTAAAGGTCATATTGTTGATTTTGAGTTCTAAGTAATGGTGGAGCTTCAATCATACAGGTCTCTCTATTTCTATTGCTCTTATTCTTTCAGTCTCTAGAGTCAATTAATTTATTTTGTACATTATTAACTTTGAGTTCCTTATTGCCATAACTTGTTTCATGTTATTCATGGTGGGGCTTTTATCTTAACTGTCTCTATCTCTCCCTCATTCTTTGTATTCCTAGAAAGTCAATTTAATTTGTTTTGCATAATATTGAATTTTAAGTCCTTATTTCTGTGCCTTATTCCATGTTCATGAAGTGCAATATGAGAGTAAAAAATGGTATAGCTTTTACCATAAATGTCTCTCTACCTAATCTTAGTATTATGTATACTTCATTTGACACTTCTTACTTTGGGGAAGTTAACTAATACCGTTTATATGATTAGAATTTACAATATTTTCATAAATGTTACATGCAGTCAAACGCAACAGCTATGTTGGTGATGCTCCGTATTGTGTTGGTGATGCTCCGTATTGTTATTCCTTGCCAAAATTATGTGTGCATTCCTAAGGGTCAAAAACACTATTAGTTATGTGCTTCTTATTTTGAGCCTTTTCCATATTATTACCTACTATGACATAAGAATGGTTGATGGTCGAGCTTCTGACGTATTGATAAACTTTTGGAAAGTCAAGATCTCATGAAGGGAGAGGAGTGCTTTCAAATTAGTTTTAAAATTTTCAAGGATGAGCATTACTGCACACCTTTTATAAATAGGCTCTCTAACTTGGCCTAGGAGTGACCTCCACCTAACGATAAATGCGTGTGCATCCTCATTAGGGGCTTATTTCGTATCCCTCAAAGTGTTGAGAGTGGGTGTGACTTCTACGTTGTGTGAAAATCTTTGCATAAAGCAATTCACCAAGTCCTCAAAATTGATGAGTTGGCTTAAATCGTACGAATCCAACCACATTGATGCATTCTCCTTTAGAGAATGGGGGAACCAATAAACCCATTTAGAAGAGTTCTTCTTTTTCTTATAGGCTCTTTTAGAAAAGAGTTGGAGATGGTATAGAGGATCTCCATTTCTATCATACCAATGAAACTCGGTCTTTCATCATCTCTATTAGTTTGGTAGTTAGATGGTAAAAAGTCAGATAGTGAGTATGATTTATTTTCTTTTATTTGATCTTTTAACAGTTGTTGTAAGGCCTTTCTATCTTTAATTGTGAAAGACTTGGGTTCTGGTTCCTCCTTGAATTTGGAGGTCACTTTAGGCTTTCTAGTGTGATAGGGTCTCTTATGAGCCCTTCGTTGCTTGCCGTGAGAGGAGTAAGATTCTACCGCGTTGGCCTCTTGGCTTATTGCAACGATTCTTTCCTCAATCCCTTTCAATTCGCCTTTTAGGGAGGCAAGCGAATCTTCCCGGTTTTTCAAACATTCTTTCGAAATTCTTTTCGAAAACCGACTTGTAGAGCATGAGGCTCGGCTTGACACCTCATAAGATCCTTCTGAACTTCACATTATTTTTGTAAAATCAACCGTTGCACAAAGAATGGATTTTTGAAAAGTGACTTGTTTTAAAAACTAACACCAGATCAACAATTCTCAAAGACTCAGGTCCCACCAGGTGTGCCAAATCTATAGATGTGATATTTTATTCTAAAGTCTATGTAGAGACTTGAAATCAAATTCTCAAAACTAAAAGTACGCGAGCATACCAGCTAGTTTGCCCAAACTAGAAAAGATAACTTCTGACTTCTTTAGCGATTGTGGGTAAGTGAATTCTTTTCGACATAAGCCTTTTTGAACCGATGCTCAAGGGTCAGCGTAGACGCTTTGAAGATTGTTTTAGATCCGATGTGTTTTCAAAATTCAATTTCAATTTCCAAAAACTTGACAAAATTGTGAACTTATCTATTTGAATGAAAGTTTTTGAAAATTCTGAAAACCAAAAACTGGTTCTGTTTTTAGAGATTTGTTTTCAAATTTTTTTAATAACTTTCGAATCCCAAAATCTAAAAAAATTTATAGGAAATAGAGATTGATATGAGATTTATGAACTATTTTTATTCTTATTTTAAGTGTTGTTGATGTGTACAATTATATCTGAGAACATACCTTACTCAGGTATTTGGGAAAGATCTATGATAGAAATACAGAGGTTTAGAAAAATAGTTGTATCTTCATACACAGGCCTTCGATTTCTATGAATTGGTCTTGTTGGAAAGCTATGAATCTCATATTTCTAATAAGATCATTTTCAATGAAATTGGGTCACTGAAGATAAAGTTATGTGATTATGACTGGAAATGTAGGTTTTACATACTCTGTTCTAATTTTATCTGACTTTCTCTGATTTTTTTTATGATGTTACACGATCCTAAAATTCTTGAAAATTTCATTTACAGTGGGTATGTGTGTGTAGATTAGGTGTGCAAAATTTTAGCGCATTCGTATATCTAGCAAGAAATTAAAAATCATATATCAAATGTATGCAAAGTGTAGACAACAAGTTTTCAGTTTTACAACATATGTAAATGCATTTCGTCCGAATTTAAAAGACAATTTACAATAATTAAAACATAAATAACTGAAGTAAATGAAGAAAATTATGATTATAGCATAAACATAGAAGGGATTAAGAGATATAAGAGCTTACAATGTATATTGGGGTAGGAGAAACTGAAAATCAAACACATAGCATGCATCCATGAACATAAAGAAAATTGGGCAGCATAACCCTTAACTATTACATAAAAAATGAAGTCAGATGCTCCTTAATTACAACCGCGTTGAATTTAATAAAAGTGGAGAAGAGAGAAATTTAAAAGATAAGGGAAGAAATAACTTTTACCGTGGTGGATCAGGTGGTGGCAGGCGACTTGCTAGCAACGGCTTGGAGGGGACAGCACCTCCACTCTCCTCCTCCTTCCTCTCTCTCTCCCTCTCTCTCTCTTTCTCTTCCTCATTTGCTGTAGGATTTCCTCTCTTTCTTCAATGCCTCAAACCAACCCCCAAGGTTCCCTTTTATAGATTTCAAGGGGGGCCTCTAGGGCCTTCCACAGTTTTGGATTTTGGGCCAATATTTCATCTAAATTTGATCCAAGGGATGGTCCATTGCTGCACATAGGTGCATGTGGGCTAGGGAGTGGTCCCCTCTTGGTCCATGTCGGCTTGCTGCAACCCACATGGATCTACCTCCACCTTGGGCATGGCTAGGTGAAGTCACCTTAGCCTGCCTTTATGCATTGGCTCAGTCTTGATGGCCTTGCTTGATGACTTGAGCTTTGGTCTTGCTTCTTCAACTAGTTTCAATCTTTGATTTTGAATTGTCTTAAAGGCATTACCTTGGTTTTGACTCACCTTGATTGAATCCAAGCCTTGATCGAGCCACCCGCCTAGGTGTGGTCTTCATTTGACTCATGATACAGCCCGCCCTCATGGTTTGGTTCAAGGGGGCGGTTCCCACTTGGTCTAGCTCATCTTGATTTGAACCGAAATGTCTTGTTGAATCATTTCCACCCAACCATGTGCCTTAGCTATGGCTTTGCTTTGATGCCTTCTTTTATCCTTTGGCTTGAACTTGAGGCTTGAATGGACTCTAACATTGACTTGAATTAGCTCAATCTTGCACGTCTTATGATCACTAGCTCCCTTGGGATGGATCATCTTGAGTGTTGGATTGGATCGAGCTTAGCTTGGGATGAGCCATTCTTGGCTTTGAAACTTGATTGGGGCTTGATATTTGATCATGCCTTGACCCATTCCTTGCTTCGAGTTAGGTTAACCTCTTGACTTGTCTGAAGTGGGTCGAGCCTTGGTTGGCTAGACCTGGTCTGGGCCCTCAGTTGCCTTTTTGCTTTGATGTGCTTGCCTTTGTGGATTCATCTTTACCTCCTCCCGCAAATCCTATCTCCTATTGATTCGGGCCTTGCTCTATCTTCGGGAAAATCAGCATGTTCTTTTAGATTTAAATTGCAAAACTTGATTTTGTAACTCCGGGGTTCAAAACATTTTTATTTCAAAATGATGTTTTCCAATTTTATGAAATTCATAGGATGTGTTTAAATCGTGGATTTTAAAATCTGCCATAGTTTATTTTGAAAAACATTTTTAAGGTGTTTACATCTATCACTCTCATATTGCACTTCATAAATGACATGGAATAAGACACGAAAATAAGGACCTCAAATTCAATAGTATGCAAAATAAATTCAATTGACTTTACAACAATACAAAGAATGAGGGAGGAGATAGAGACCTTTCAAGTAAAACCCTACTAGCAATCATTATAAAGTTGTACTCAATGAATAACATGAAATAAGGACTGACAATAAGGAACTCAAAGTCAATATTGTGTAAAACAAATTAATTGACTTCAGAGAAGGAAAGAATAAGGGCAAGAGAAGTAGAGAGACCTTTGTGGTAGAAGTGACATTATCACTTGAAACTAAAAATCATAAGTATGACCTTTAGCCTAATTGAGTAGGGTTGCCCATTATTGGTCTTGTGTCCTTTAAAACACCTTTAGGGGGTAAGTGCATCATTAATGTGGAACCTCCAACATCAACCGTCCTCATGTCGCACTCAAAAAGTACCAATGAACATGAATGGAAATAAGGCACTGAAAATGGATAATATACAAAATAAGTTGATTTGGTTTAAACAATAAAAAAGCAAGGTAGATAAATGGACCTTTATTATTGAAGCACACCACGTGCTGCAATGCATGACTTTTAGACCAAGCACCGCATGGTGTTGTGGACCCTAAGTAATGCACCTGTGACCTTCGACAAGCAATAATAATACAGAGTATCACCATCATAGATGTTGTGCTTGACTGCATGTAACTATCACAAAAGTATTATAAATCCTAAACATATAAATAGAATTAGTTAACTTCACTAAAGAAAAAGGTGCCATGAATGAAATAAAGCAAGGCTCGGTCAAAACAAATTGATTAAATTTATATAATGCTAGGATTATGGAGATAGAGACATTTATTGTAAAGTTATACCATCTATCACTCTCATATTGTACTTCATAAACAACATGGAATAAGGGATGAAAATGAAGATCTCAATTTTAATAATATGTAAAACAAATTAAATTGACTTTGTAACAATACAAGAAATGAGGGAGAGATAGAGAGACCTTTAAGGTAAAAGCTCCACCATAAATCCTTGTAATATTTCACTCCATGAATAACATGAAAGAAGGAATGGCAACAAGTAACTCAAAGTCAATAATGTTCAAAATAAATTAATCGACTCTGGAGAATGAAATAATTAGGAGAAGAGAAATAGAAGGACCTTTGTGGTAGAAGCTTCACTATCGCTTGGAACTCAAAATCTATACTATGGCCTTTAGCGGGTAAGTGCATTCTTGTGTCTTTTGATGTGCAAGCTCTAGCATCAATTGTCCTCATGTCACCCTCAATGAATGCCATTGAACAAGAATGAAAATAAAGGACTCAAAATCATGCAAAACAAGTTGATTTGCTTTAAATAATGAAAAAATGAGGGTGATAAATGGACCTTCACTGCTAATTCACAATGCCTGATGCAATGCATCACTTTTGGGCAAGCATGGCATAGTGTTATGGAGCCTTGGTAATGCACACGTGACCTTTGGCAAGCAATAACAATATGGAATTTCACCATCATAGTGGTTTTGTTTAACTGCATGTAACTATCACAAAAGTATTGTAAAGCCTAAACATATAAAAAGAATCAGTTGATTTCCTCATGGAAAAAAGTGCATGAATGAAATAAAGCAACTAAAATACTAAGATTAGGTAGAGAGACATTTATGGTAAAAATTATACCCTCTATCACTCTCATATTTTACTTCATAAACGACATGGAATAAGGACCTCAAATTCAGTTTTATGCAACACAAATTAAATTAACTTTACAATAATACAAAGAATGAGGGTGAGATAGAGACCTTTAAGGTAAAAGCTCCACCATCAATAATTCACTCCATGAATAACATAAAACAAGGAATGGTAATAAGGAACTTAAAGTCAATAATGTGTAAAACAAATTAATTGACTCTAGAGAATGAAAGAATAAGGGCTAGAGAAATAGAGACCCCATTGTGGCAGAAGCTGCACCATCACTTGAACTACAAAATCATCAATCAGTATCGCCTTTAGCCTAATTGTGTTAGGTCACCCATTGTTCGTGTTTTGTCTTCTAAAACAACTTTAGTGGGTAAGTGGATTATTGTGGCCTTTAATATGGAAGCTCCAACATCAATTGGCCTCCTATACCATCTATCACTCTCATATTGTACATAAACGACATGGAATGAGGCATGGAAATAAAGACCTCAAATTCAATAGTATGCAAAACAAATTAAATTGACTGCAACAATACAATGCTTGAGGAAGAGATGGAGACCTTTAAGGTAAAAGCTCCACCATAAATGAGTGTTATGTTGCACTCCTTGGATAACATAAAACAAGGAATCGCAATAAGGAACTCAAAGTTAATAATGTGTAAAACAACTTAATTTACTAGTGAATGAAAGAATAAGGGCTACACAAATTGAGAGACCATTGTGGTGAAAGATGCACCATCACTTGGATCTCAAAATCGACAGTATGGCTTTTGCCTAATTGACTTAGGTTACCCATTGTTGGTCTTTTGTCTTCTAAAACACTTTTAGTTGGTAGGTGCATCCTTGTGGCCTTTAATGTGGAAGCTCAGATATCAATTGTACTCTTCTCGCGCTCAATGAATGCGATTGAAAAAAATGGAAATAAGAGACTCAAAATCACCAAAATGTAGTGAATAATTTACAGAGAGGATCTCCGCATTTTCAATATGGACAGATGCGGGGGTAAGAAAGTTAATCCTAGATAATAAGATTCGTATTGGTTCTTGGAATATCAGAACATTATCTGGTAAGCTAATGGAGGTGGTAGATACTATGATTAGAAGAAAGATTCATATTCTATGTTTACAAGAGACAAAGTGGGTTGGAGAAAAAGCAAAGGAGATAGAAGATACAAGTTTTAAATTATGATACTCAGTTAAGGAAAAGGCTCAAAATAGAGTTGGTATTATCATAAATAAAGATTTAAAGGATAGTGTAGTAGATGTACAATGATATGGTGACCGAATCATGATGTTGAAATTATGTTAAGAGCAGAGGTTTTGAATATAGTTTGTGCTTACACACCCCAAATAGGCTTAGAAGATAGTATAAAGACAACTTTTTGAGAAGAGTTAGATAAGGTGATTCAAAAGATTCCACAAAGGAAGATGATTTGTTTAGTTGGAGACTTAAATGGGCATGTCGGTTAAGAGGCATTAGGATATCAAGGTATTCATGAAAACTTTGGTTTTGGGGATATAAATGAGGAAGGTAGGGAGATTTTAAATTTTGTTATGGCATTTGATCTCTTTATAGTCAATACAATCTTCAAAAAATGAGATGAACATTTAATTACTTATAAGAGTGGCTTATCACAAACACAAATTGATTACTTTATTTGTAGAAAAAAAAGATAGAGCATGTTGTAAAGATTGCAAGGTAATTCCAGGAGAAAGTTTAACCACCCAACATCGACTTTTAGTTATGGATTTACAAATAAAAAAATGGATAAAGAAGAAAAGAGTGCATCGAGCTATTCAAACTAAATGGTGGAACCTCAAAAGCGAGAAAGAAGGTATATTTAAAAAGAAAGTCCTTCAAGGAGATGCTTGGAATTATGTTGGTATACCTTGTGATATGTGAAACAATATGGCTATACATATTAGGAAAGTGGCAAAAAATGTGTTAAGTGATTCTAAGGGAGGTATACCGGCACAAAAAGAAGCTTGGTGGTGAAGTGAAGTAGTGCAAAATAAAATTAAGGCAAAGAGGGCATGTTACAAATTACATTATGCGAAGAAAACTAGTGAAACTTTAGAGGCTTATAAGAAAGTAAAGAAGGATGTGAAAAAGGATGTCAATGAAGCCAAAAGCTAAAATTTGGAAGGATTTATATAAAAAACTCAACTCAAAAGAGGGTGAAAGAGATATTTTTAGGATAGCTAGGGCTAGAGATATGAAAACTAAAGATCTTAATTCTTTTAGATACATCAAAGACGATGATGAAAAAATTCTAGTGGCAAATGATGATATAAGAAATAGATGGAAAAACTATTTTTATAAGCTTTTTAATAAAAATAAAGATGTTAGTATTAGCTTAGGAGAGTTAGCGAAATCAGAAAAGTATATAAACCATAATTTTTATCGATGTATCCAAAAGAATGAAGTCAAAGAGTCTCTTCAACATATGAAGAGTGGTAAAGCGGTAAGACCATACAATATTCCTATAGAAGTTTGGAAAATACCAGGAGAAATAAGAATCACTTGGCTCACAAGATTATTTAATGAAATATAGAGAAACCAAAAGATGCCTGAGGAATGGAGAGCGAGTACACTTATACCCATATATAACAACAAGGGAGACATTCAGAATTGTGTGAATTATCGAGGTATCAAGTTAATGAGTCATACTATGAAATTGTGGAAAAGAATTATCGAACGTAGGTTAAGACAAGTATCAAGTATAACAGAAAACTAATTTGGGTTCATGCCAGACAAATCTACTGTTGAAGCGATTCACCTTTTGAGACGTCTTATGAAACATTTTAGATCAAAAAATAAAGACCTTCACATGATATTTATTGATCTAGAAAAAGCTTATGATAGGGTACCGAGGGCGGTTCATTGGAGAACCTTAGAAAAAAGAGGTATTCCATTGACATACGTTAACCTTATAAGAGACATGTACGATGGTGCAAAAACATGTGTGAGGACTCATTAAGGAAGGACAAACTTCTTTGAAGTTAATATTGGGTTACATCAAGGATCAACTTTAAGTCCATGCTTGTTTATAATGGTGATTGTTGAGTTAACAAAACATATTCAAGATGAAGTGCCTTGGTGTATGTTATTTGTAGATGACATTGTATTAGTGGAAGAGTCCAAGGAAAAAGTTAATAGAAAATTGGAACTATGGAGAGAAGCATTAGAAAGCAAAGGCCTCAGACTTAGTAGAACAAATACAGAATATATGGAATGTAAGTTTGATCATTTGGTTACTTCAGAGGACATAGAAATTAAAATTGGCACACATTACATCCCCAAAAGAAAAGTTTTAAATACCTAAGGTCAATTTTTCAAAGTGATGGAAGAATTGATGGAGTTGTTACGCATGAAATTAATGATGGTTGGTTAACATGGAGAGGAGCATCAGGTATTCTTTGTGATAAAAAGATACCATTAAAGTTAAAAGGTAAATATTGTAGAGCAGCAATTATACCTGTCATGTTTTATGGTTTTGATTGTTGGGCAGTTAACCATCAACATATACAAAAGATGTCTATGACAGAAATGAAGATGTTGAGATGGATGACATACAAGAAAAGATCATATACATAATGAGGTTATTATAAACAAATTAGGAGCGGCACCAATAGAGGATAAAATGAGAGAATATCGTTTAGGATGGTTTGGCCATATAGAAAGAAGATTAGAAGAAGAACTTTTAAGAAGGTATGAAAAACTAAATTTGGAAAGTATTAAAAGAGGTAGAGAACGGCCACAAAATTGTTGGAAAGAAACATTAAAGAATGATCTAGCTTATTGTATAAGGTTGATTAAAGCCTTAAAACAAGCCTAGCCGAATGCCTTCCAAGTCCAATCGACTAGGACCAAGGCATGGGAGTCAAGGCTAAACCAACCCACATGGGGCTGGTCCACTTTTGACCACATTTAACCACAAAGTATCACAAGGCCACGTGATTTGATGGACCTTGGGGCTGGGTTTGGACCCTTGGGTCACCCGCCCCAAGGAAGGGCCTAGAAGAGCCCCCCCTTGGCCTATAAATTGAGGCCAAGGGGGGGGCGTGATTCATCTTGAGATCTTGGAGGAGTGAGAGAGAGGCTAGCACTTTGAGAGCTTTGTGAGGTGTGAGAGCTGCTTGGGAATAGCCTAGAGAGGGAAAGGGGAGTGTAGAAGGTAGGCCACATTTTTGAGAGGTTAGTGTTTGATCAAGAGGGAAAAGGGTGAAGAAAAGGGGTGGCCGGCCACTATCTTGGAGGACGTTTCTTTGTGTAAGTCCGGTAAGTGCTGTTCCATTTTGTTTCTTCTACATTTCTTCTCAAATTAAATTCAAAAGGGGTTGCATTAATAAAGCTTTATCTCCTCCCATGATATAATAGAAGTAGATGTTGCTGAAATTTCCCTTTCTTTGATAATACACTCTATGTATTTGATTTCTTGACTCTACCTCTTTATATTCTATAAACACTTTATATTCTCTTATCCCCTCTATGCATAAACTATTAGGTATATTTACATTCATTTTCCTTTAGCAATTTCAATTCGCGATGTTGGGTTATTGCTTTTCAATTCGTGTGAGTTTGCATCACGTATGATTTTAAAAACCCGAAAACTAGATTTCATCATCTCTACATATGTGGATTTTTTGATTTCTCATTCTCGAACCTCTGCTTCAATTGTTCCAAAACTTTGCACACTTATTCTATACACATAGACCCACTTCTAATAAAATTTGCAAAAATTTTAGGGTCGTGTAACATTGTAACTAAAATTATATAAGACCAGAAAAAATTTTGTAAACTATCTGTCCAACCAGTTTTCTTCCAATAAAGCCTAGATTTTCATCCCATAACTCTGTCTGTGGGTATCCAAAATTGATGAATTTTGATTTATTAGAAATCTGACATCCATATCTTTCCATCAAGATCAAATTCATTAAATTTAAAACTCTAAGCACTGAGATATAGGCTCATCTTTGAGTCTATATTTCTGTGACAGAACAGTTCCACGTGCCTGAGCAAAGACACTTTTTATATTTAATTTTGCAACAATATAACTTCGAATTATGATATGAAAGATGTTACAGACTCTCCACATCTCAGGCTTCTTCTTGTAAAATTTTGATGATTTTAAGAGGTCTGAAAGGCATCCAAAAGGATTCGGGAAAGAAGCTCTGAAAACAGAACTTTCTATTTTTTAGAACTTGTTCATTTTGAAACTTGAGTCAAGTGCACATGTTTTCACTCTCAACACCTTTGCTTTTCACTTGAATTTGGAAGTTTCGCCTGTTTAGTTGGAATCTCTAAGCGCTTAGACTGACCCTTGAGCATCGGTTCAAGAAGGTCTAAAGCTAAAGGAGCCCGCTTAGCCACAATCACCCATCAGATTCAATTTTGCTAGTTTTTAGAAAACTAGCTGGCACGCTCACGCATCAGGTAGAGTTTAAAATTTCATTTTAAGTCTCTACATAGGCTTGAGGTAAAAATTTTACATCTACATTCCTTCTCTAGAAGATTCTTGAAAACTCTATAAATACCAACCTTGGGTTGGGTTTGAGGAGGGGAAAATTAGAGAGAAAAGACATCAAAAGAGAGAAGAAAGAGATAGAAGAGAGGAAGAAGAAGGAAGCTAGCCCTTCCCCACCAGTCAGGTTTCCTTCTCTCCTCTTTTCCAATTCATTCCATTTTGTAATATTGGGAGTATCCATCTCTAATCCATTTTAAAATCAAGATAAAGTACTGCAAATTCATGCTAAAGGCCATCAGTAAGAAAATCTCTCACTTGTTTAATATTTAGTTTCTTCTATCCCAATATATACCATGTCTTATACTTCCTCATCTCCTCTATGCTTAAATATATTATAATCTCTTCTCCCATTTCTTGATTGTTGTTATTTGCCTCCAAATTAATTCAAGAAGTCATAAGAGGGACATTAGAAGCCATGTTTTACATGCAATAATATGAGTATATAAATCACTCTTATGGTGGATTAAATATCCATAAGTTTATGTATGAGTGGGCAAGGGTTATGATCGCATATATATCTAAGAAAGCTATCCTCCTCGAGAGAGTTGCCCTAGGATTTTATATGTAGATAAACTACCTCATCAAACATACACAAGTCCTTAACATAAATTTCTTTGGATGATCACTTATACATTAAGGATCAAATTGGATGCATCATTAGTTTTTGAAAAGAAAACTCTGTAGATTTTAGTATCTTGCATAAATCATGCCTGATCCTCAAATTTTTCAGCCTTCATCTCTGATCGAAATATTACAAAATTTGTTTTAAACATTGTATACATATTGATTAACATCTAGTAAAATTTTCAAGAATTTTAGACATCAGTGATGCCGTGAATAAAATCATTAAAAAATAAATTCAACCCGAGACAATCTTTATGTAAAAATGCCTACAATAGACCTTTAGATACCTAAAAATCATGAAAATGGTTTTATTGGAAAGCGAACTTGAACATCTTTCCAACTTGATAGATGTCATAAAAATTCAAATCCTACGTACAAAGATAAAGGTACTTACTAGTCCTTTACTTCTCAGTCACAAACATTGTGCTGAATTTCAAAATCACACTCAGTTTGAAATCTTCATTGAGTTAATTCTAATCATCCGATAAACAACAAATTTAAATAAAAATATCCAATAAAACTTCACACCTATATCTTACTTAGGTAAATTTTTTTGGGATTTTTAGATCCCCAAAAAATTACAAACATCTTCTGTTGGAAATAGAACAGATTATGTTTTCAGGACATCGACTGATTCTTGCCAAATAAATCACGTACTCGTTTTGGAAAATTTATTTTCATTGAAAATTGTTTAGAAAAATCTCGGATTATAAATCGCTCTTTCTAAGTGTTTGGATTGATCTTGGAGTACCGGTTCAAGAAAGTCTATGACAATAAGAATCTACTTGTCCACAATCGCCTAAAAGTGAGAAAATCACTTTTCAAGTTTGAGTAAACTTACTGGCACACTCGCACACAATTTTTGCAAACGAAATTTTAAGTCAATAATAAGATAAAAAAATTATAAAAATAAAATGGCATTCCCAAGGGGACTTGGGTCTTAGAAGAGTTATTTTGATTTGGTCAATTTATTTTGAAATAAATCAATTGTAAACACCCCAAAAATGGTGATGTTTTCCAAAACTCCTAAATTTCAAAATCCAACTTACAGCCTTTCTGAACCTTTAAAAACCCCAAAATTTTAAAGTTCAAACCTTTTGGGAAAGATCTCAAAATAAGAGTTTTTAAATTCAAGTTAAAAAGCCCATGGATTTCAAAGCAGATCAAAACGGATAGTTGAAACCCGATCCAAGATCCAACTCGAGATCCAGTCAAAAAGTGAAGGAAGGGCCAAGCCTGTCTGGATGAAAGCCAGATTGAAGATCGAACCCTTTGTTCATATCAAGGTAAGTTCAGCTTCAAAAATGCAAAATGGAACCAAGACCCTAATGAAGCCATCAAAAATCAAGAACTAGGCCTGTCAAAACTGAAATCAGTTTCCGCTTCAAAATTTAGAATCAACCTCATCAAGTACAAGCTCAAGACGGGGCCAGACGGATCAAATCAAGCATAAAATGAAAGTCTTGAAAGCAAGCATTGGCCGATTAAAGGGGCTAGGAAAAACTCAGTCTAAAATCGGGTTATCGGGGAACTGGAGCCCGCTCAAAAACCGTTAATTTCATGCACAAAAGGACTCAAAAGGAAAATTTTGGATTGGATCTAGACCAAAAGATCTAAATCCATACCCCACAAGAAGACCCAAAAAAATTTAGATTGGATATAGACCAAAAAGATCCATTCCAAACCCAAAGGGAGGTCCCACTAAAAATTGGATCGGGTTTGACCCAAGGATCCAAACCCGATCCAAGGATCCACTCCCTTGGCCTATAAATAAGGCCAAGGGGGGAGGGGGGGGCGGTTTGAAGTTGTTGGAGGCTTGAGGAGAGAGGAGAGAAGGTGGAGCACGTGAAGGGCTTGGAGTGGAGCTTGAGGCCAAGTCTTGGTCGAGTGCAAGGGTGAAGGCTTGGGGCTTGGCAAGAGGGGAGCTCGACTTGAGGTAAGCCTAACCTTGGGTTTGTGTGGGCTGCACCTTGGCCGAGTGATCAAGGTTGGAGCAAGGGCTCCATCAAGAGTGGAAAAGCTTGGACTGAACCAAGTGGACTGCACCAAGGGCCAGCTGTGGGTTAACCTTAGACCGAACCAAGAGGCCGACTACATCTTGGCCGAAGTGGAGCTTGAAGGCCATGAGCAAGGGCTCGAGCAAGAAGGAGGCGCCTTGAAGGTCTTCGCCGTGGAGCTCAAGGCCTTGGAGAAGGAGCACGAGCCAAGCATTGGCCGAGTGCAAGGGTTGAAGAAGCTTGGACCAAGGGGTTGCACCTTGGCCGAGTGATCAAGGTTGGAGCAAGGGCTCGACAAAAGCTTGGCCGAGTGAAAGCTTGGAGCAAGGTAAGCCTAAAACGTGGGCTAGCTGGGACCGAACCAAGAGAGAAGGTGGGTTAGCTTGGCCGACTGCACCTTGGCCGAACTGCACCAAAAGGGTTGCGCCAACCGTGGGCTATTTGGACCGAACCAAGAGAGGAAGTTAGCACGAGCAAGGGGAAGCCGACTGCACCAAAGGACTCAAGTGAAGGGGAAATTTTGTAAGTGCTTCAAACTTTGGTTTTCAAGCCATTTTCTCCATTTAATTCAATTCGAAAAGGGGTTGTATTAATGGAGCGAAGCCTCCCCTCATGTTGTAATATTGATTAGCTCTTTTCGCTCTTACTTGGTGGATGAACATGATCACACCCACGTGCACTTGAGCCTCTTTGCTCTCTGCCTCAATATACTTTATAAACATTCTATACTTCGAGCCCCATCTCTTCTTAAGCAAGTATACATATTTCATCTCGCGTGAGTTTTACTTTCGGGAATGTAGAGTGAATGCACTTTCATTTCGCGTGAGTTTTACTTTCAGAAAAGTAGAGTGAATGCACTTTCATTTCGCGTGAGTTTTATTTTTGGGAAAGTAGAGTGATTGCACTTTCAATTCGTATGAGTTTTACTTCGGATGTAGAGTGAGGTGCAAATTTCAATTTGGGTGAGTTTGCATCATCATTCTCAAAAACCCAAAACAAGATTTATAGCATCTCTGCATCCGCTCATTGCGGCAAATCTCTCAACACTCGCTCTAAACACGCTAAAACTAGGCCACACATTCCACACACATATCAAGCCGAAATAAGTAAAACTTGCAAAAATCTTAGGGTCATCCAACCCGTAATAAAATTGGATAAAGTAAAGGAATAGAATTCTTTCAAAACACTTGTCGTTCACATTGATTTGAAGTAAAAAAACTTGTTTGCAAATCGAAGTTCCTAAGCGCTTAAACCGACCCTTGAGCATCGGTTCAAGAAGGTTTAAAGCGAAAAGAGTCCGCTTGCCTACAATCGCCAAAGTAAGAAAAATTTTTAAAAAGTCTTCGCTAGTTTGTGTAAGCTAGCTGGCATGCGCTAAGTGACTGACGCGCCTCGCCCCAGCGTCACTCAAGCGTAGGCATGAAAAGGTTTACTTCTAGTTTTCTAACTTGGGAGTGGAAATTTTCATGTTTACATCAATTCTAAAATCATGCTCTAAACTTCTTCTTTTTTAAAACTTGGCTGTAGGTCTGAAAATTTCAGCATCCATCATGTCAAGTTTGGAAGGTTAGATAGGAGAGTTGTCAAGCAAGGCCTCGAGCTCTACAAGTCGATTTTCAAAAAAATCTTTAAAATTGTTTTCTCAAATCTAGGAGGATAAAATTGCCTCTCTAAAGAGAGAATTGAGAGAGTTGTAAATTGAAAAAGAAATCATTGCTTTAAGCCAAGAGGTTGATGCGGTAGAGTCTTGTTCCTCTCATGGGAAACAACCCTAGGCTCACAAAAGGATGCACTACGTCCAGAGAACCAAACCGACTTCCAAGTTTGAGGACGAGTTACCCCATCTTGAGTCCAAAGATGGTAAGAAGATGCACACACCAAGTAAGATAAGATGGGGGTGCTACCCCTCCTCTTGATCAATTGTAGTAAGAATCAGCTTCCTTCCTGGTTGCAGTATTGCAATATCTCCTCCTTCAGTTCTCAGAAAGACTGATGTGCCTGCTTTAATTGAATTGCTAACGATCGATCTCTTTCATTTGATATCTGGCGGTTTCCCATTATTGACGGCTCTGTGCTTACTATCTCCTACCTTCAAGGCCTTATGAAGTACCCGATCCTGGATTGAGCTGTGTTTAGTTATTCCTTTCCCTACGACAGGTCTTGAACTAGTCACTGCTACCGCCCCCTGGGAGTGTTATGGTCCAACATGGAGGAAAGAAGGTTGGTGCTCATGGGGTTCAACGTTTCCAGGGTCTGACTCTTGTGTTGGTACACAACCGTATACTCACGATTCATGATCATGATGGCATTTGGATTGGTATTCTCAGCATCTCATATAAGTGTAAACACCCAAAAATTTTTTCAAAACATTTGATCTTTTAGAAATTTTGCCTTTTCAAGAAAAAATTATAGTTTTGAATCTTTTTAAGGGTTTTCAAATAAAGATACCTTAAAAGAACTCATTTCCACACCAAAATTTTGTAGCAAACTCAAAATAAGGATAAATGACACCCCTCTCAAAAAAATCCAAATTTGACAAAGAGCCAAAAAAATGATTGCTTTACCCTTAAGTCCAAATTGGTAGGATTCTATTTTTTTAAGATTGTCTCTAAAGAAAGAAGGGTTTTAAACAAGTTTATAAAAAGACAAATGAAATGAGACATTGGGAACCAAACCCAAAAACGTTTGCAAAATGTCAAATTTACAAAAACCTCTAAAATTCAAAAACAAATCAAATCCAAATCAGACATCAAAAACTCACCCAATTGAGAATAATCTTACTCCGGGACCCTACACCAAGGGTTAAAGAGGTCCGAGACCCTACACCCAAGGTTTAAAGAGGTCCGAGACCCTACACCTAAGGGTTAAAGAGGTTCGAAACCCTACACCCATCGAAAGGGTTAAATGGTCTGACACCCTACACCCAATAAAGGGTTAAAGTGATTGAAATGGTAAAGACAAACTCACGGAGCGAAAGCAGGTCACCGATGCAAACAAACACTAAGAATGGAACTCAGTTGTTTTTCAAAAAGAATATTTGAAGATTTTGATAAAACTCGATGTTTTCAAATATATCTTACATGAAATGGTTTTAGAAAAGCAAATATTTGAAACCATGAATCTTAACTAAAATCAAAGGCTCGACTAAGGATATAACCTAAGATCAAGAAGTTGCATTTGTACCAAATCAAAGGCTCGACTAAGGATATAACCAAGGTTGAATCAAGTTGGGCATCAAAGAACCCAAGTCAAGACTCGAGGCAAGCTACCATGGTCAAACAAGGGGCGGGCTAGGGTGAGTCGAGCTCACCTAGCCAAGCCCAATAAAGAATGCAGCTCATGTGGGCTTCACCAAGCCCACATGGGTTAAGAGGGGACCACCCTCCTAGGCCATGTGCATGAATGGGCCAACTTTGGGAATCGGATCAAGCTTGGGCCAAAGAAACTGCATCTATGTCCAAACCATGGAAGGCTCTAGGCCCCTTCCCTTGAGGCCATAAATAGAGGCCTTGGGGCTGGTTTTTCAACATGAAATGAGGATGGAATGGAGTGAAGAAAGAGAGGGAGAGTTGCAGCAAGGGAGAGGAAAAGAGAGAGAGAGAAAGAGAAAGAGGAAAGGGGAGGAACCACCCCTTCCACGAGTTGTCTTCTTCTTTTGTTGTAACGAGCAAGGCAGTTAATCCCCTCTTTTTCCATTGATCTTTTTCTTACTTTTATTCAATTTAAGGGGTTGTAATTAAGGAGCAGTTGTCTCCCCCCATTGATGAAATAGCTACTTGATTTACTGCCCAATTTAATTTCAAGTACATGTCTTCTATGTGTTTGATTTTCAATTTCTTTTACCCTTCTATACTTTGTATTCTCTTATATCTCCTAATCTCCTCTATGTTTAAACTATGATTATACTTTACTTTATTTCCTTCAATCATTTACTTTGAAATTGTCATGATTTGAATTTAAATTTCGAACGACATGCATTCATGTATGTTCTAAACACAAAAATCTATTTTTTACATCCTGCATTTACTAGATATTTGATTTTTAATTTCTTGCTCCATACTCTGAATGACCTAAAATTGTATACATTGAATCTGTACACACCATCCCACTAATAATAAATTTTTAAGAATTTTAGAGTCGTGCAGTCATGTAAATAAAATTATAGAAAATCAGACAAATTCAGAACCGAATTTGTATAGTCTGTGTTTCCTACAATAGAGGTTGGGATATCATCCCATAACTTTGTCTACAGTAACCCAATTTCATTGAAACTAGTCTCATTAGAAAGATAACATCCATAGCTTTCTAACAAGACTATGTTCAAAAAGATTGGAGGTCTATACACTGAGATATAGTCATTTTTATAAACCTTTATAATTTTATCACAGATCAGTTTCGAATGCCTGAGTAGAGGTAAAAGACTGATTTAATTCTGCACAATCACAGCACCAAAAATTAAAATAAAACTAGTTCCTGAATCTCCATACTGCTTGTACTCACTATAAAATTTTTGTGATTTTTAGAGACTCAGAAGTTATCAAGAAAAATTTGGAAAAAAATTCTGAAAATATAACCAGTTTCTGTTTTTCAGAACTTTGAATTTTTTTTTTTCATTACCTAGGTTAACGAATTTGATTAAAGCACTCCTTCATTGTGCGATGGGGGTCTTTGTTGGGTCAAGTTAAAGAGCTCATTTTTAAAGCCCGTGTCATCATGTTAATTTTGAAAATTTTTAAAAATAATTTAAAAGCACTCCTCTCCCTCTAGGAAATCAGCACTTTCGAAAAACTAATTAAAAAGTCATCTCTTTTTAAAGCCAATTTGAAAAAGGGAGTCCATGAAGATTTGTAAAAGGGAAAAGGATTTTCTTCAAAACCAAAACGTGGAGCATATGGGCCACACGCCCCAAAAGGAGGAGTTAAATATCAAAAGGTGGCCAATGTGAGAGTAGAGCCTTCCCCGTCCAACTAGAGCCCTCCTAAACCTTCTGAACATAAACCAAAATCTTCCTCCCAAAAAAATCAAAAAAATATATATATATGAAAAAAAAAAGAGACAATCACTCATGAAAGTCCTAGACATTTTTCTTGTGCAAGCCTTGGTGAGCCTACCCTCGATTCTCGAAGGAGCACCCCCAAAGAGAAGACTTTTAAACGAATTTTGCAAGTATCATCGGCTAAAAGGCCATGATACAAATAATTGTTTTTTATTAAAAAATAAAGTTGAAGACTTGATTGAGCAAGGTAAGCTTCACATCTCTGAAGAGTTGGAGCTCCTCAAGCAATTTTTAAAGATCCTTTCCCCAATCATGCAAGCTAAGCATAAATTCTAAAGAGGTATGTCTTTCTCCAAAAGTTCTCGTGGGAATGCTAACAACACTTATTTAGATCAGGCATTGCATACGGTTCATACTACTTGCCACACACTACATCTTTCTCTCATAAGTGTAAAAAAAGCCAAGCAAGTAGTGATTCGGGGAGCGCTTAGAGTCTTGCCCCCAGTTAGAGCGTTGATAGAAATTAGTGGTGTGCCAACACACCAAAATAGAGTCCAACTAGGATCAAGCCATAAGAAAAGTGTTGAGGAGGTTACTAGGTCCGAAAGGATCTATCAATCCCCACACTTAGGAAAAGCAAGGTAAAGATGTTGTGTTACTCCAATATGATCTAAAAAAATATTTATCTAAACACCCAATCAACACATCTATTTTAGAGTTAATCCAAAACTCACCTAAACATAGACAAGTGCTAGAGGGAATTCTAGAAAAAACCAAGGTTAACACATCCATAACTCCCGAGTCCTTAATGTATGCCTTAGGAGTAACCACGACTAACAAGTTTTCAATTTTATTTTTATTTTTTCTTTTATTTTGAAATTCTTTTTGTTGGTGTGGGACTTTTGGTGGACCTTGAAAATCCATCATTTGGCACATTGAGTGGGCTTGTGGGTACATGAGTGTGATTTGGTGCATAGAATGCAAGTGAATGATTTACCGATCCTACACTAAGAAGGATCGGATCGTTAGGGAGTTTTAGGGAGAATGAGTTTTAGGCATAACTTTTTTGAGCTTGATTACCTTCCCATTGTGAGAGCAAGCTTCCTTGTAGGCGTACCGAAGTGGCTTGAGCTCATGCATGGCTTCGAGCTCCTATTGTTTTACTAGGTCTTGAGCTTCATCCTTCAAGCCTATACTTGCAACACTCATTCCCCTTTATGTTTGTTTA
This sequence comes from Brasenia schreberi, assembly GCA_036023115.1. NCBI lineage: Eukaryota > Viridiplantae > Streptophyta > Magnoliopsida > Nymphaeales > Cabombaceae > Brasenia > Brasenia schreberi. The sequence continues at coordinate 12,671,464 of JAYKKT010000075.1, read as the reverse complement.
TTTGGGAGGAGAAACCTTCGAAGTGTGTGAATTGGTGCTCATGAGAATGGAACCCATTGAAGCACATGTTTCTGAAAATTTTGGGGTGACTTGTGTGAAGAAGATCTCATGCCCCTCTCCGTATGTGTGCCTAGAAATGTAGACTCCTTTTTCTTCATTCTTCTTTTTTAAATTTTCACTTTCAATTTTCACAATTTCATCACTTGTAATTTTTTTATTTTCAATTGTTTTTTATTTTTGAATATTTTCTAGCTGTTTTTGGTTTTTCCAAATATGTAATTCTTAAATTTTTGGTAGAAAAGGGGTGTTAGGAAGTAAATAACTAGTAGGGCTAGGAATAAATGAATCAATCCTAATACTTGCTATTTTTGTGGCCTCACATCCTTCATCGAATTTTGAGGTTTGTTTGGTTCTCTAGGCATGGTTTGTCTCCCTAAGGACCTGAGATTGTTTCTCATGGGAACAACGTACCTTGTTCTCTTGGTTTAGGGCAACAATCTCCTTTTCAGTTTGTATATCTTTCAACTCTCTTTTTAAAGAGGCAATTCTATCTTCCTGGGTTTAAGAAGACCTTTTAGTATCTTTGGAAAACCGATTTATGAAGTTTGATGAGGCCTTACTCGACATATTTTTGAACGAATCATCCAAACTTTACATGGTATGTGCTGGAAAATTTCAAACCTATGGCCAAGTTTTGAAAAGAAAGTTTAGAGCAAGGTTTTGGAATTTTGCCCGAGCGTGCTTACAAGTTTACTCAAACTTGCAAAGTGATTTTCTGACTATTAGTCGCTTGTGGATAATAGGTTCTTATCATCATAGGCCTTCTTGAACTGGTACTCAAGCGTGAGCATAGCATAGACACCCAAATATTTTCTCAAAATAATTTGATCTTTTAGAAATTTTGCCTTTTCAAGAAAAAAATTGCGATTTTTTGGTCTTTTAAGAGTTTTCAAATAAAGACACCCTAAACAAACTCATTTCCGCATCAAAATTTCATGGCAGCCTCAAAATAAGGATAAATGACACCCCTCTTAAAAAAATTCAATTTTTATAAAGAACCAAAAAATGATTGCTTTGCCCTCAAGCCCAAATTGGTAACATTCTGCCTGTTCAAATGATTTAATCTAAAAAAAGGATGTTTTCAAACAATTTTCTTCAAAGAAACAAATAGAAATGATACATTGAGAACCAAACCCACAAAAATTTTGTAAAATATCAAATTCACAAAATTACAAAAACCTTTTGAAATCCAAATCAAATCAAATTCAAATCAAGCATCAAAAACTCGCTCGATTGAGGATAGTCCTACACCGAAACCCTACACCCATCAAAGGGTTAAAGTGGTTTGAAATCCTACACCCAAGAAAAGGTTAAAGTGATTGAAACGATAAAAGACTAACTTGCGGGGCGAAAGCAGGTCACCCGTGCAAACAAATACTGGGAATGGAACTCAGTTGTTTTCAAAAGAAAAGAATATTTGAATATTTCGTTAAAACTCGATGTTTTCAAATATATTTCAAATGAAATGGTTTTAAATAATAAAAAAAAAATATTTGAAACCATAAATGAAAAGAAATAAAGCAAAGATCAAATCAAGGATAAGAACAAATTAGGATGGGAGCGAGGATCAAGATGACAGTTGAACCAAGTCTGCATCAAGCCACGACCAAGCACACCTTGGCCAAGCTCACATAACTTGATCGGATCAATAGGACTCATCTAGACAAAGCTCCATAAAGAAGGGGACCTGGCTCGAGCATGCAAGGTGGATTCAAATAAAGGTTAGAACTCATTCAAAGCCTCAAGTTCGAACCAAATGGCCAAGAAGAGCATGAAGCAGATCACGATTGAAATGGGATAAAGGAGGTTTGAGATCAAGTTTAAATACAAGTCAATTGAAACTCAAATGGAACCAAACAAGTGGTGGGCTAGTCATGTTATACATCCTAAGTTCAAATGAAATGATCGAAGACCGCATCATGAAGCCAACGGTTTGTACCAAGTCCAACCGACCATGCTCAAGTGCACATGGCTGACCGAACCCACCATAGCCAATCCATCCTCCCTTTAATTGATTGAACATATCTTGATCAAGCCACCTTGGACTTACCTAACCAAATAACCTTGGCCGAACATGCCTTGGCCAAGCTTGACCGAACCACCTTGGCCGAATATGCATTGGTCGAATCACATTGGTCGTGCCTAACCCATTCACCTAGACCCAACCTACCTTGGTTGACCCACGACCCAAAGGGGGACTAGTACAAGGCCCACGTGAAGAGTTGGCCATGGGGTTTGAATTGGACTTGGGCCAAGAAGCTACCCAATCCACATCGTGGAAAGCCCTAGAAGCCTCCCCCTTAGCTTATAAATAGAGGGTTTGGGGGCTCATTTCTAGTATTGAAGAGAGTGTAGAAAGGGGTCTAAGAGAGAGAGTAGGTGTTGTTGTAAACACCCAAAATAATTTCAAATTTTAACTCAACCTGTTTTAGAATTTCCAAAACAATAAGCTGGTTTTTGAAAATCTTGATTTTTAATACAACTTATAAAATCAAAAGGAGATTTTGAATATTTGGAAATTCAAAAGGATTTTAAAGTTTTTAAAACAAGATAAGGTTGAAGAAATGCAGCACGCAAAAGAAATGCTGAAGACTCAGCAAAAGGCCAAAGCAACAGTTAAAACAGGCTCACATCAAGCAGGGACCAAGCTTAGGTGGGCCTAGACCAAGCAAAGATCATCTCGGCCAAGCCCACTTACCCCGACCAAAGGAGCAAGCTCACCTAGCTAAGGAGCAAGCTCACCTAGCCAAGGAGCAAGGAAGAGGACCATTCAAAGTGGCACCTGGCTGCACCAAATGAAGCCAAGGACTGCACCCAAGGACACCTCACCCCATGAGCCAAGTCAAGCTCATATTAAACAAGGTGTAAGGCTGGCCAACAGTGAATGGATGAGCCACACCCGGGTGCAGCCAATGAAGCCAAGATAGCATCAAGGTGGCACAAAGACTAGCCGAATGCATTTGGACTCACCTAGCCAGTTGCATCCAAACCGTGCCTAGGTGCACCTAGCTCGAGCCAAGGACCAACCCACATGGGGCTAGTCCAACACTTGATCAAGAGGGACCACAAAGGTCCACGTGATGGCCTTGGAGTGGATCAAGGCAATGGGTCAAGAAGGAACATGTCCAACCCGCCCCAAGGATGGATCTAGCAAGACCCCTCCCATGGCCTATAAATAGAGGCCAAGCGGGGGATGTTTCTAGCATCTTGGAGATTTGAGAGGCTTCCCAAGGCTGGAGTGAAGGCTAGGAGAGGGTCTAGGATAGAGAGAAGTTGTTGTAATTGAAAAGAGAGAGAAAAAAAAAGAGAGAAGAGAGAAAAGAGAGAAAGAAGAGAGTGAAAGTAGAAGAGGAAGGGGGCGATCTCTCTCTTGTGTCTGGGTTCCCTTGGAGGGCTGATAAGTAAGCACTTTTCTTCTATTGATAATCTTGATTCTCTTCTTTATATTTAATTTGAGAAAGGGGTTGTATTAATGGAGCTTCGTCTTCCCCCATATTGTAATAGCAAGAAGATATTTTGCCAATTTCGTTTCATGTTTATGCACTCTACTTGTTTGCTTTCTTGATTCTCAACCTCTCTATATTCTATAAACTCCTATAACTCCTAACCCCCTCTATGCTTAAGCTAATATATACATTTACATTCATTTCTATGCAGTAATGTGCTTTACTTTTGTTGTCGATGTCATCTAAATTTGGATGGATGCATGCATATAATTTCTAAAACTGAAACTCTATTTTTTTACATCCTGTATACGTCGATTGCTTTATTTTTCATTGCTAAACTACTGCTCCGAATTATCTAAAACTTAAGGAACCGAATCTACACACACAAGCCCACTATAAACAAATTTTTCAAGAATTTTAGGGCCATATAGACGCGAGAATAAAACATGAAAAGATCGTTCAAGTTCAGATTTTGTTTCTGCACAGTCTATCTTCCTGTAACAGGGCTTAAGTTAAAGTCCCATAATTCTGTTTGTAGTGAACCAAAATTGATAAAATTAGTCTTATTAGAAAGTTGATATCTACAGATTTCTAACAAGACTAAAATCATATAATTTAAAGTTGATATAGAGAGGCTTCTTTAGGCCTTTATATTTTTATAACAGAGTATCCTAAAGCACTTGAGTAGTGGTCTGTCCTAGATTTAATTCTCCAAATCCACAGCACCAAAGACCAGAATAAAAATAGGCTTAGAATCTACACATTCCATTCTATGTTCTTTCTCATGAATTTTGGAGATCCCTAAGTCACCTAAAAAAATTCAAAAATTGGTGCTAAAAACAGAACCTGTTTCTGTTTTTCAGAACCTGAAAATTTCCAATCACTAAAGTAATTATACGAGTTTGATTTGATTGAAAACCATTTTCAAAGTGAATTTTGGAAATATATATAGCACAAATAAATCCTCAAAGTACCTAGGCTGACCCTTGAGCATCGGTTCAAGAAGGCATAAGGCGAAAAGATCTCACTTAGCCACAATCACCCATGAAGTCAGAATTATAGTTTGTAGTTTTAGTGATACTAGCTGGCACGCTTGCACATAAACGAAGTAGATTGAGAAGTTTGTTTGAAGCCTCTACATAGGCTTTGGAACAAAATTTTCACATCTACAGAATTGGCACGCCCGGTGGGAGTCGTGTCTTTGAGGATTTCATCAAGCTTGGTGTCAATTTTTCCAAAATTCACTTCTTCAAAAGTTTTGGTGTTTAATTCATTTCTTGTGCACAGGTCTATCATTTTCTTCAAATAATGTCAAGTTCAGAAGGTTTATATGATGTGTCAAGCCGAGTTTCATGCTCTTCAAGTCGTATTTCAAAAACATGTTGCAAAAACTGGGATGATTCGCTTGTTTCCCTAAGAAGGGAACTCAAATTCATAGAGGAAAAGATCATCGTTCTAAGCCAAGAGGCTGAGGCAGTCGAATCATGTTTCTCTCATGGAAAACAAGCGAAGGCTCACAAGAAACCCTCTCATGTCAAGAAAACCAAAATGGTCTCTAGGTTAGAGGAGGAACCAGAGGCCGAGTCCTTTACCATAAAGGATAGGAAAGCCCTACAACAACTACTCAAAGGGTAAACAAAGGAGAAAATAGCCTACGCACTATCGAATTTCTTACCTTCGGATTACCAAACCAATAGTGATGATGACCTACCAAATTTCTACCGGTATAATGGAAGTGGGGATCCTAGATCCCACCTTCAACTCTTTTCTCGAAGAGCCTACAAGAAAAAGGACTCTTCAAAGTGGATCTACTGGTTCCCCCTCTCTCTCAAAGGAAACATATCAAAGTTGTTGGTTTCATATGATTGGAGCCAATTCGCCAACTTTGAAGACTTGACGAACTGTTTCATGCAAAGGTTTTCATACAATGTTGAAGTCACACCAACCTTGAACACTTTGAGAGACACAAAGCGATCTCCTAACGAGGATGCACACGCATTCATCGTTAGATGGAGGTCACTTTTGGGTCAAGTTAGAGAGCACATATCTGAAGGATGTGCAGTAATAATCATCCTAGAGAATTTTAAAACCGATTTCAAAGCCCTCCTCTCACTGCATGAAATCTTGAATTTTTAAAAGTTGATAAAAAAAGCTTCGCTATTCGAAGCAAATTTGAAAAAAGGAGTGTATGAAGATTTATGGAAGGGGAGGAGTTTTCAAAAAACCTATTTGAAAAGCAAGAGGCATATGGGCCACATGCACCGGATAGTGGGGCCAAGACCCAAAAAGTTACAAACGTTTGGGTAGAGCCAAGCTCGGTCGGACCCTTGAAACCCTCTAAACAAAAACATTTCAAGAAAAATAAAAAAAGTTTGAAAAAATGGGGTTCACCCACCTAGGACAACCACTCACAGAAGTCCTAGACATTCTCTTGACCCAAGGTCTCATCAATCTCCCGACGATTCCCGAAGGAGCACCCCCTAAGAGAAGGTTTCTAAATGATTTTTTGCAAATATCATAGGCTCAAGGGCCATGATACGAACAAGTTTTTGCTCTACAAAATAAAATCGAGGACTTGATAGAGTAGGGTAGGCTCCACGTCTCGGAGGAACCGGAGCCCTCCCAAGCAATTCTAAAAGAACCCTTTGCTAACCACGCAAGCAAAAGCGGGAAAGGAAAAGAGGTACGCCTTCTTCCTCAAACTTGTGGGATTGAGTATGCAATGCATACGGTTCACACTACTTGCCACACACCACTTTCCATTGTAATAAAAAAAGACAAGCAAGTACTGATCCGGGGAGCGCTTACAGTTCTGCCACCGGCTAGAGCTTTGATAGAAATTCGTCGTACTCCGAGGCATCCAAGTAGAGCCAAGTTAGGAACGAGCCTTAGGGATGGTGTAGGCGAGGTGACTAGTTCCGAAAGGATCTATCAACCCCCACACTTAGCCAAAAATACTACCGAGGAAGTGGTCGTTTCGCCCAACCCTTCGAAAGCATGCATTCCTAATGCATCTCATGGCATGGATAAGCGTAAAAGTGTTGTGTTAACCCCATACGATTTGGAACTTTGTAAACACCCTAAAAATGCTGATGTTTTCCAAAACTCCTAAGTTTCAAAATCTAGCTTACAGCCTTCTAAAACCTTTAAAAACCAAAATTTTAAAGCTTAAACCTTTTGGAAAATATTTCAAAATAAAGGTTTTAAATTCAAGCTAAAAGCCCATGGATTTCAATGCAGATCAAAATGGACAAGTGAAACCCAATCCAAAAAGCCAGCTCCAGGTCAAGTCAAAAAGTGAAGGATGGGCCAAGCCTATCTAGATGAAAGCCAGATTGAAGATCGAACCTTGTGTTCATATCGAAGCAAGTTCAACTTCAAAAATGCGAAATTAAACCAAGACCCTGATTAAGCCATCAAAAATCAAAAACTGGGCCTATCAAAACGGAAATCAGTGTCCGCTTCAAAATCTGAGATCCACCTCATCAAAAATAAGCTCGAGACGGGACCGGACGAATCAAATCAAGCATAAAAAAGTCCTGAAAGCAAGAAATTGGCCGGTCAAAAGGATTGAGAAAAACATAGCCTAAAATCGGGTCACCGGAAAATCGGAGCCCACTCGAAAACCGTTCGTTTTATGCCCCAAAGAAGGACTTAAAAGAAAAAGTTTGGATTGGATCTGCACTAAAAGATCCAAATCCATACCCCACAAGAAGACAAAAAAATTGGATTGGATCTGGACCAAAGAATCCAGATCCATATCCCATTGAAAATTCAATCGTGTTGGATCCAAGGATCCAAACCTGATCCAAAGATCCACCCTTGGCCTATAAATAGGGCCAAGGGGGTTCAAGTGAATGGGTTGAAAGATGGAGGTTTGAGGAGAGAGAAGGAGTGGGGTCTTCAAAACATGGAGCACCTTGGAGCCCATGGTTTGGAAAAAGCAAAAAGGTGGTTCACGTGAATATCTTGGAGGCTTGAAGAAGGAGGAGAGAGGAGTGGAGCTCAAGGTGGTTCACGTCAAGGCTTGGCCAAGGTGAGTGCCTAGACTAAGGGCTTGGCAAGGTTCGAGCAAGGCTAAGCTTGGACCTTGGATGCTTGGTCGAACCACACCAAGAAGTTGGTTGAGTGCAAAGGGGTGACCTTGGGCTGGCCGAACACCAACAAGAGGGCTCAACCAAGTGGAGGACCCGACTAGGCTTACCAAAGGTGGAAGGCTTGAAGGCCGAGTGAAGTGGGGTTGACCAAAGGTGGATCTTGGGCCTTGGAAGGTGGAAGAACCGGCTGCACCGAAGGGTTGACTTGGGCTGAACCAAGGCCAAAAGGTGGGTTGTCTTGGAGCACCAAACCGGCTGCACCAAAGGGTTGACTTGGGCTGAACCAAGCCCAAAAGGTGGGCTACCATGGAGCACCAAACCGGGACCGAGTGGGCTAGCTTTGACCGAACCAAGGACCAAGGCTAAACCGGCTGCACCAAGTGGAGGAACCAAACTGCACCTTGGGCTCGATCAAGTGAAGGACCCGACTGCACCAAGGGTGGCTTGGCAAAGGGGGCTGACTTGGACCGAACCAACTTGAAGAGGAGTGAAACTCGACCAAGAGAAAGAAGGGGTTGCGCAAAAAGGGATAAAAAGCGAACAAGGAAAAACTTATAAGTTCTTTAAACTTTGGTTTTAAATCGTTTCCTCCATTAAATTCAATTCGAAATGGGGTTGTATTAATGGAGCGAAGCCACCCCCCAAGTTGTAATATTTGTGCATGAACACGATCACACCCACGAGTACTTGAGCCTTTTCGCTCTTAATTGGTGGATGAACACAATCGCACCCACGAGCACTTGAGCCTTTTTACTCTTTACACTCACATGGACTCGAGTCTTTCCGCTCTCTGCCTCAATATACGTTATAAACATTCTATACTTCGAACCCCCTCTTTTCTTAAGCAAGTATACGTATTTCAATTCACGTGAGTTTTACTTTCGTGAACGTATAGTGGCTGAACTTTCAATTTCAGTGAGTTTTACTTTCGTGAAAGTATAGTGGATGTATTTCCAATTCACGTGAGTTTTACTTTCGTGAACGTAGAGTAGTTGCACTTTCAATTCGCGTGAATTTTACTTTCGTGAAAGTAGAGTGGTTGTATTTCCAATTCGCGTGAGTTTTACTTTCGTGAATATAGAGTAAATGCACTTTCAATTCGCGTGAGTTTTACTTTTATGAAAGAAGAGTGGGTGCAATTTCAATTTGGGTGAGTTCGCATCGTTGTTCTCAAAAACCCAAAACAGAATTTATAGCATCTCTGCATCTGCTCATTGCAGCAAATCGCTTGAACACTCGCTTCAAATCATATTGAAACTAGGCCACACATTCCACACACACATCAGGCCTAAACAAATAAAACTTGCAAGAAACTTAGGGTCGTACAACCCGTAATAAAATGGGCCAAAGAGTGCATGAACCGAATTAGTCAAAACACTTGTCATTTGAAGTAAAACTTGTTTGAAAATCGAAGTTCCTAAGCGCCTTAACCGACCCTTGAGGGTTGGTTGAAGAAGGTTTAAAGCGAAAAGAGTTCGCTTGCCTACAATCGCCAAAGTCAGAAAATCATTTTAAAATCTTTGCTAGTTTGAGTAAGCTAGTTAGCACGCTCACGCAAGCGTAGGCACGAAAAGATTCACTTCAAGTTTTATAACTTGGGAGTAGAAATTTTCATGTTTACATAATTGGCACGCCCGGTGGGACTCGGGTCTTAAGCGAACTTTAAATCAAACAAGTAGAACTTCAAATCTTTCAAAAAGGTATTTTCAAAAACTTGTGCACCAAAAATTTTGCAAGAAATGGATGAAAAGCCATGGAAATCTTCGTCGAGTAACTCAAAGCGGGTTTTCAAATCATCTAAAGCCCAAGAAGAGCTAGTTGTTATCAAGAAAATTTTTAGAAAGATGATACTTTAAGCCATGAGCTTAAGGCACATCGATCACATAGCAGCTCATCTCTGGCACATAGAGATCATGAAAGGAAAACCGATCTTAAACTCGATGAAGGATATGAGGCTAAAGATGAAACTCGAAGGCGGGTCAAATCTTCCATTCCCAAGCCTCCAAGCTCTCCAACCTCAAAAGAAAAATCAGAAAAAGATTTTCCTACTTCAAAAAGCCAAAAAAATCTGCATAATTTCCAAAAACACAAAAAAATTGAAAAATAAAACTTTGAAATCCTGGGGGCTAGAAATGAAATCTCTGATTCAGGGCACACAAACAAGGTAGGTGTAAACACCCCGAAATCCCACAAATTCCTCGAAACAAACCTGGTTTTGTAAAAGCAGCCCCAAAGGGCCATTTTGAGTCTGGAAACCTAGGAGCCTTCCAAGCAACCCTGTACATATGTTTTGAACTCTGTATTTCAAAAATATATAATATGGCTTTTAAAAACCTTTTAAAACACGTTTTGAAACCCCGAAGCAGCTTGGCCTCATCCAGACAGGACCAGAAAAGCTAAAGAGAGCCCAGAACCGGAGCACATGTCGAGCCCGGTACAGCAACTTTCGTATCAAATCCACCCCCAGGATCTTGAACGTCCAAGACCCTGTTATCATCAAAACATCCTTTGAAGTCATCTCCGAAAGGTGAAAATAGAGGCAGACGATCATGTTGGCGAAGACCCAACGCAGACGGAGTACTGATGCTGTCAGACCCCGCACAAACCGTTCGTTTCGAACACAGCCCGAAGGAGTCAGAATTCAGTTTGGATTGAATCTGGACCATATATATCCAGATCCCAATCCAAACCCATGTATGGACTTATATTTGGATTTGGATTCAAAAATCCAATCCAATATCCATATCCATGGCCCACATCACATTCTCATAAATGGAGGTGGGGCCCACTTGAATTTCACGTGGGATTATGGGCATGAGAGAGAGTGGGGGAGGATAAGATCAAGGTGTGTTGTAATTAAGCTTGACTTGTGTGTCAAGTTTGGGGTTAATCATGTGGGTTAACCTAGTTAACATGGGTTTAAGCTTGTAATTAGCCAAAAACCTAACCTAGGGCTGCACCAACATGATATGATTAGGGTCCATGGGTCATGCAAAGGGAGCTCCTTAACCTAAACCTAACCAAAAACGCCTAATCCTAACCTTTTACCCTAATCCTGTCCTAATCTGAGCCTAATCACCTAACCCACTTCCCTAATCCCGGCCTAATCCTAGCCTAATCACCTAACCCTCTTCCCTAATCCTTCCCTAAACCTAGGTTAATTTCCCTAAACCTAACCTAATCCTAGCCTAATCACCTAACCCACCTCACTAAACCTCACCCCAAAACCAACCCACCTAGCTAAACCCTAAACCTCTAAACCACCTGTAGACATGAAAATTCTCATTCCAAAGTTTATGAAACAAACTTGAAATGAAACTTTCCACCCCTACGCTTGCGCGAGCGTGCCAGCTAGTTCAAAACTAGCAAATGTTTGTAAGACTTCTAGGCGATTGTGTGCAAGCGGGATCTTTTCACTCACACCTTCTTGAGCCGATGCTCAAGGGTCAGTGTTGAGCGCTTAGGAATTTCATTTTACAGCAAACATGATTCCCTTTTACATAAACAAGTGTCTTTGAAAAATTTGTTGAACTTGTGCACTCGGATTCAATACTTGGAAAAACTCAAGCTACTGAAAACAGAGAATTCTGTTTTTAGAGCTGTTTTCTAGAGGAGTTTTGAAGGCGTCACAGACTTCCAAAAATTATCAAAATTTTACCAGACAAAGCTGGTAGTATGGAGAGACTGTAGCCGTTTTCAAATCTGCATTTGGAGCAGTATTGAATGAGAAACAAATAATCTACTCAGACCACCTCACTGACTCGGAACAGCTCTGTTTCAGAAATACAGAAACTCAAAGATGAGTCTGTATCTCTCTGCTCAGAACTCCGATTTTAATGATTTTGATGTTGCTGAAAAGCTATGGATGTTAGCTTTCTAATGCATCAAGAATCAACCAATTTGGACTCCTGTGGACAGAGATATGGGACTTTTACCCAACCTCTGTTTCAGGAAATCCGACTGTACAGACAGTGGTGCAGAAATCTGGTCGTTCTTAATATGCTTTTATTACGTGGCTGAGCGGCCCTAAAATCTTGCCAATTTTATACAGAGTGTCTCAATGTGTGTGGAATCAGTGTGCCAATTTTCAAGACAATCGGAGTAAGCATCACAAAATTAAAATTGCAGAAACAGACATATGCAGAGATGCTGAAATTCGGTTTTCTGTTTTATAAATGTAATGATGCATAACCCACACGAAATTAAAATGGAACAACCCTTAAAGCAAATTTGCTGGAATATAAATGAATGGGAAGTACTTTATAGCTTAGACATAGAGAGGGTTAGAAGTATAGAGGGTATATAGCATATAGGAAGGGAGAAGCATTAAAGCAAACACTTGGCGTGCATGTGGGTGTATAGTGTTTCATCCACGAAATTGAAATGGCAGCAAAGCTAGATTATTACAACTCGGGGGGAGATGAAACTCCATTAATACAACCCCATTTAATGAATTGAATGGAAGAGAATGGAACTTAGATTAAGTAAGAAAGGTCTTACACGAGTTTTGGATGCGAAGGACCGGATTTCAATGATGAAGCCGGTCTTCCTCTTGATGGCCTTCCTTCTTAACTCCTACAAACTCTCACCTAGCTTCCCCTTCACTAGAAAACGTCCCCCCTTTGCTGAAATTTTCTGCACCTAGTCTAGCACACACCACCCAAGGTCTCTCTCTTCTCTCTCCAATCTCAAGTTATGGAACCCGCCCCCCCCTCTTGGGCCTTTTTATAGGCCAAGGGGGGCTGGTTCTAGTGGCTTCTTGTGGGGAGGGTTCGAGCTTTAGCTTGGTGGATTTGATCCGCTCCAAACCGGCTTCTTGTAGTTCTTCATTGAGTCGATTCGGACCAGCCCATATGGGCTGGTATAAGTGCCATGGCTTGGTGTAGCCCTAGAGCATGCGGTTGGTTTTAAGCAACCTTACAATGTGCAACATGTTTTGTTTGGGCTGATTTCTTTAAACTTCGACCCACTTGAATTCGCTTCTTTCTTTGATTCGGCTCCCACCTTTTGCTTTTGAGTTACACTTGAAATCTTCTAGAATTGAATGAGCTTGTTACCATGGCCTTGAGTCTTGGTTCCAAGTTGGCCCCATCTTGATCGGACAAACTTGGATTTGATCGGTCTTGACCTTCCATTTGGATAAGTTGTTGAATTTGGACTTGATATGCTTCAATCTTCTCCACTTTTTGGGAATCAATCTGATTTAACTTGATCCGTATCTTGATACACTTTATCTTCTTTCCGGGAATCGAGGCCTGGATTGGATCTCCGCCTACTTCGAAACTCATGGGCTATTTGGATTTAAAACCTTTATCTTGAAATATTCTCCCAGAAGGTCAAAACTTTAAAATTTGGGGATTTTGAATTTAAAGGTTCATAAAGGTTTTAAATTGGCCTTCAAAATTTAGGAGTTTTTGAAAATACTTAAAAAAATTTCGGGTGTTTACACCACCCCACCTAAACCTAGCACACAACCTACCCAAAACCCCTTGTATTTAAAATATCTGGCCCTACCCTAAAACCAGCCCCACCGCCCTTCACAAAAGCTATAAACCCCCCCCCTATTGGGCGGGTTTTTCAGCTTTGGGTCCTCCATGTCCAGCCCATCTTCCATCATCTTCCACCTTCCCCACTCCCAGCCGGCTCCTCCACCTGCACCACCACCAGCCACCACCGTGCTCCACCACTCCCAGCCACCCGTCGCCATCCTCTTCACTCGACCGAACCAGTCGCTCCACCATACCCGGCTGCTCCTCAACCACCCGCCGCCTCCCATCATTCGGTTAGTACCCCATACTCCACCTCACCTCTTCTCCACTCCCCCTCCACTCTCAGCCACCTATACTACCATCACCTTACCCTAACACCAGCCACCTGCCGCCACCATTCCCATTCGGCCAAGCCTCACCCAACCTAACTACCCGCCACTACCTAGACACCCTAACTACACCCGGCCACTCCACCCAACTCCCTAAGACCTGCCTATATTACCTCCCCACATCCACCACTACCTTACCCCATCTCCTAGCTAGTTCCCTTCCCCTCCACCATTGCCTAGCCACCCTAGCAGCCCGCCACCACCAAGTCTCCCAAGCAGTCAGCCACTCCAACCGACTGTCACCTATCCCTTCGGCCAGCCACCCGCCAGCCATATCCTTCCCCTAGATACTCCCTTAGGCTCCCTTAGTGCCATACTCCCTAACCTTATCCTCTCTTAGTGACCCTACATACTCACCTTAGCCCCACGCACAAAACCAGCCCTTCGCTAAGTAGTCGGCCACCTTCAAGGCGTCTCGTCCGCGCACCTAAGGCACCCGGCCAGTAGCCCCTTGTCGTTCAACTCCGCGAAGCCCCCTCTTGCAGCCCAAGGCGAAGGCCAAGCCCACGCTCAAGCAAGGCATCTTCGGACCAGTTATTAGTAAGTGCCTAACTCGGTCCTTAGTTGTATACTTGCTTAAAATTCAATTCGATACGGGGTTGTAATAACGGAGCATAGTCTCCCCCCGCTTGTAATAACGTGGCTTGGCACACCCACACACACGTGCACTCTCTTAGTTGTGCACAATTTTGAATACACACGGGCCTAATCAGCCCCTAATATATAAATATATAAATATATATATATATATATTAACTTACGTAGGGTTTTGCTTAAGTTGGGTGTGTTGTCTTTCGATTCAAGCACTCACACACATTGAGGCTCTTACATGAAAGACCCAAGTAAGGGCCAAGCTATACTATTTGGGTTTTATTTCATGTCGTGTGTGTAAGTCTTTCAATTCAAGTACTCACACACATTGAGCCTTCGCTCTTATTTGAAAGACCCAAGTAAGGGCCGAGCTATACTATTTGGGTTTTATTTCATGTTGTGTGTGTAAGTCTTTCAATTCAAGCACTCACACACATTGAGCCTTCGCTCTTATTTGAAAGACCCAAGTAAGGGCCGTGTTATACTATTTGGGTTTAATTTCATGTTGTGTGTGTAGTACTTCAATTCAAGCACTCACACACATTGAGCTTTCGCTCTTATTCCCAAGACCTTAGTTAAGGCCATACTGCCATTTATATTTGGGTTTTATTTCATGTCGTGTGTGTAAGTCTTTCAATTCAAGCACGCACCCACATTGAGCCTTTGCTCTTATTTGCAAGACCCAAGTAAGGGCCCGTATATACCCTATATACATATCTCCCTTCGGCATTTACATTACAAGTCATTTCCCTTCGGTTATTTCCCTTCAGTTATTTCCCTTCGGCATTGTCTTTACATTCGGGTTTTCCCTTTGGAGTAGCGTGAGTTTGCATTGCATCTACGCCATGCCACGAGGTAGGACGCATATTGCATCGAAGCAAGCCCCGTATTCCCGCTCAAATTCGCCCCATGTAGTGGAGTGTTCATAACACACACTTAGGAGGCCCATCAAGGGATAAAAAGAAAGACTTAGGTACATGCAAATCCACGTGATCTAAAATCTGCAATCATATCTAAAAGACCCGAATTAAAACACCTCGAACCGCTTCGTGGGCTTTCTATACCCTAAAACTCAATTTTTCAAAGCGTACAGACTGATCCTTGCGCATCGGTGCAAGAAGGTCTGCGATGATAAGAGCTCACTTGCTCACAGTCGCTACGTTAGAAGTCAGAATAAAATATATCTTCGCTAGCTTAGGTAAGCTAGCTGGCACTCCCTGTTTATATAAATAGGCCTTAGACACAAGAGAGGATCCGCTCCAGGCCCTGAGAAAGCCATAGGCGGGGATTTTTCTGTGTCTACAGTGGGACACATAATCTACACCCCACAAAAGGATGAGAGTTACAAAAGGGTAGGATTTAAAAAAGAATGCCTCAAAAAGTAACGGGAGCTCAAAACAGAGTTACCCGGGAATAAGGCCTGCTCTCACCACGAAAAGGTAGACATGCCAGAAAGAGGTATAGCTAAAACCCATCCTCCTCTAAACTCTCCTCTTGATATAGGCTCATCGGATGCATTGAATCACATTCATGCACCCATAAACCCACAAAATGTGCCCGAAAATGAGGATTTTCAAGGTGTGCCAAATATCCTGTACCACAAAAAAGAATTTCAAAAGTAAAAACAAAATAAAGATCAAAATGTGTAGACATGGAGACCCCTAAGGCATGCATCGACATCCTAGGAACTCATAACCCTACCATGAATGAAACCATTTCCTCGAGCCTAGTCTTGTACCCTGAACCCGAGCCTAGGACCATAAACCCAAATAAACTATCCCTAGCGGCACCACGAGTTGCATTTAGGGGGCATGTCAAAACCCTTCCCAAAACCCTCAAGGAACGAATCATGGCTTCCCTTGAAAACCATATCTCCCAACCTAGGGTCGTGTGGAAGTCCAAGTCTCCCCCTTAGTGTCATACTCTCTAAACTCAACCTTCCTTAGTGACCCTACGTAGTCACCTTAGCCCTACATACGAAACCAGCCCGTCCTTAGCAACCGGCCATCTTCAAGGTGCCTCTTCCGTGCACCAAAGACATCCGACCAGCACCTCCCCTTGCCGTTCAACCTCGCGGAGCTCCCTTTTGCAGCCCAAGGCGAAGGCCAAGCCCACGCTCAAGCAAGGCATCTTCGGACCAGCTATTAGTAAGTGCCTAACTCGGTCCTTAGTTGTATACTTCCTTAAGATTCAATTCGATACGGGGCTGTAATAACGGAGCATAGTCTCCCCCCGCTTGTAATAACGTGGCTTGAAACACCCACACACGTGCACTCTCTTAGTTGTGCATGATTTTGAACACACACGGGCCTAATCGGCCCCTAATACATAAATATATATATGTACTTTAATTTTCGTAGGGTTTTGCTTAAGTTGGGTGTGTTGTCTTTTAATTCAAGCACTCACACACATTGAGCCTTCGCTCTTATTTGAAAGACCCAAGTAAGGGCCGTGTTATACTATTTGGGCTTTCATTTCATGTCGTGTGTGTAAGTATTTCAATTCAAGCACTCACACACATTGAGCCTTCGCTCTTATTTGAAAGACCCAAGTAAGGGCCGTGTTATACTATTTGGGCTTTCATTTCATGTCGTCTGTGTAAGTCTTTCAATTCAAGCACTCACACACATTGAGCCTTCGCTCTTATTTGAAAGACCCAAGTAAGGGCCGTGTTATACTATTTGGGCTTTCATTTCATGTCGTGTGTGTAAGTCTTTCAATTCAAGCACTCACACAAATTGAGCCTTCGCTCTTATTTGAAAGACCCAAGTAAGGGCCGTGTTATACTATTTGGGCTTTCATTTCATGTCGTGTGTGTAAGTCTTTCAATTCAAGCACTCACACACATTGAGCCTTCGCTCTTATTTGAAAGACCCAAGTAAGGGCCGTGTTATACTATTTGGGTTTAATTTCATGTTGTGTGCGTAGTACTTCAATTCAAGGACTCACACACATTGAGCTTTCGCTCTTATTCCCAAGACCTTAATCAAGGCCATACTGCAAGTTATATTTGGGTTTAATTTCATGTCGTGTGTGTAAGTCTTTCAATTCAATCCAAACTTCCACCCAAAATAAAATGGGTATATATCCATGACATGGACGATTCAATGTTCCAAAGGCATGAACTTTATAAAATATTTTCAAAAACCAAAAAGCCTTCGAACATGATCTTAAACATGGGATATAAACCCTATAAGGGCTTAGGAGCCAGAAATCAAGGTAGGCTGAAACCCATCCTACCTAAAGCAAACCCAAGTCTATATGGATTGGGCTACAACCCACCCATACCCCCTGAGCCACCACCTAAGACTACTTGGGTCAAGGGTGCCCTTTAAAACCCACTAAAACTAAAACCCATGGCTTAGACCTATTGATTAGAGTCTAATTCATGAAGTTTTCTTTGTAGGTTCGATGGAAGAGCCCTCCTTTTAAAAAATCCAAAAAAATTAGATATTTCTCAAAAACCAAAAAAATTGAAAACCTTCAAAATCCCAAAAACATTTGAAAATCTGAAAATTTCAAAATGAAATCTGTTTCATTCCCCCATTCTTTATTTGGAAAAAGCTTCAAAAAGAAAGCCTTTATATTGATCCTTGAATTTGTATTTCGAAAAAGACAAAAAAATTAAAAATTTTCAAAAACTCCAAAAATAATGGCCATGTACAAAGCCCTTCTTCAAATTTTTCAGAAATTGTCTATATTCCCCAAATACGGAATCATCCAAGATTGATATAATCCCTTTCTCTTGCCGAGAGCTTTCTCAAAATTAAAATGCTTGAGAACCATCAAAGCAAGGAGTTTTTGAACCCATAGTGTGTGCATGTTTACATGAGCATCATGCATTGCATTTTGAAAATCCATACTTCCATATTGGGTCTAGACATCATGAAATCGTCTACCCCTAGAAATTCAAGGGTTTATGTCAAGCCAAAAGGGGCATGAAAATCGACCCCCTAAGTATCGAGCCATCATAGGCATGTCTCCATATGAATCAAATCCGAAACCTCCAAGGTTAATTCTAAGCTAGCAAGATGCAAACCTCTCAATGAGACTCTCGAAAAAGGGTTACCATTTGAAACGATGATTTACAAAAAACTTTTCAAAAATTTCATGATAAAACCTCCAAGTTTTTAAAACCTCCAAAGCATGCTTTACATGTGAATGCATTGGGTATTTTACTTGATCAATGTGAAGATGATATCCATAGAAAATGTGCCATTTATTACATTTCGAAAACTCTATTTGGCATGTGAAAGAAATTATCAAGCCAATAGAAAAATTGTGCTTAGCCTTGGTATAGGCTTCCAAATTCGAGACATTATTTTCCACATTATGAAAAAGGAATAATGTTGATTCGTTCAAGCACTTGTTTGAAAACCTATCTTAATGGGTAGGCAAGGTAAATGGCAACCCCTTTTGGAGTATGAGTTCATCCTCAAGACTCCATTAAGGGACAAGCCCTACATCGTGTGGTTGAAGCGCCTCTTTGAGACACATTCCCCACACTTGATCAAATGCCCCATGAAGGCATATTTTTCAAATGAATTTCAAAAACCATGCTTCGATAAATTGTTTCAAAGAAAATCAAGCATGGGAAATATATTTCGATCAAGGGGCAGGTATCGAAATCATCTTCATATCTCCCAAGAAAAGTTGTAGAAATGGAGGATTTCCCGAATTCACCTTTTCAAAAAGATCAAGTTTTGATTGGAACAATTTTAACCCTACTTATGACTTTGAAAAGAAAAAATTTCAGCATCTTATTTATATGAAAACCTTGATAAGGTTAGGATAAATACATGAGTCCCACGATGGAAAACGTGGAGATCATGTCAATTCAAATATGATGGCCATAATGATCACTTAGGGATGGTTATGTTTGTCCACCCTTAAGCAAAAATTGTCATGATCATGTTAGAAATATCATAAGGGTCAAATTCATAGACATATCATCACATCGTCCACCTAGAATTCCCTTTGAAAAACCATGGCCTTTCACCATGTGGCCGTGTGAATCATTCAACTTCATCAAACTAGGGACATTAAAAATGCATCTCCTAGACACCTTCCACGGAGAATCAATTTCACAAAACATGTATCTCCATCATATCATGTGGAATACATTTCATATGATCATCATTTCATAAAGCATGTATTTCCATAGAATCACATGGAGTGCATTGTTATATATCACATATCATACACACCTTATTCATCCAAGAGGCCCAAAAAGGTGGCAACCCAAGTAGAAATGTCCCCATGTCATAAAAAGGGCAACAAAAATCGATAATACATGTTGATATTATGGGTAGAAATTTAGTAGACCCCAAAAATGCCCAATACTTAAAAGGGTCTATGTTAAATTCTTTCGAAAAGACTTTTAAATTGAGCTCCTTCGAAACTTCTTGAAAGAAGGATCAAGATTGATTATATGACCCTAAATTAACGAATTGATGCTTTACGAAAAGTAGAGTTTTCAAAAACAAATTGGTGACATTTAAAAAATCCTCAGCTTACAAAATGAAGGCTTGTTCAAAATGGCAAAATATTTTCAAATAGAAGATGCTATTAAGAAATGGGATAATCTCGGTTGAATCAAGTAACCAAAGGGATAAACTTTTCCCCCATTTTACTTCTCTCTCCAAAAAGGAAAATTGGCAATATTCAAAAGAAAAAGAAAAAAACAAAGAGAACACAAAAACTCCTCGAAAAAGAAGTCTTCCCTAAAAAACGGAATACAAAAATTGCTTAAAAAGGAGTCTTCTCTTTGAAAGAAGAAAGAAAAAAAAAAGAGAATGCAAAAACTCCTCAAAAAAGAAGTCTTCCTCGAAAAAAAGGGAATACAAAAACTTCTTCAAAAGTGATCTTCTCTTGAAAAAAAGAAAAAAAAGAAGAAGAAAAGCCAAAACTCAAAAAAGCAAATTTTCCGACTCTTTGCCTAAAACCACAAGACGCTTCAGAAGGGACCGTGGTAACTCTTTCACATATCCCTGTAGCATATCCCAATGGAAAAAGGTTCAACTATGAAAATCCTAAAGTAGGAATAGAATATACTTATTTGGATTTCATTTTGTTTGAGAATTAAACTTTGTTTTACGGGAAATGGAACTTTGAAATGTTTTCCAAAATTTTCTATCAAAAGCCTCTACCAAGTAATAGGTATCGAAACCCGAATAAAGGGAAGTATGAAAAATTGGAAATCCTTTTGATAGAAGATAAAAGGAGTTCCTTTCGAAAAAAGAAATTTTCAAAACCCAAAAATATCAAAAAGATATGGGATAAAACCCGCTTGGAGCAGTCGGCCTCAAAAGGCTCTCTCTAGGCTCCAAAAACCCAAAAATGTCAAAAAGACATGGGATAAAACCTGCTTGGGGCAGTCGGCCTTTAAAAGCTCTCTCTAGGCTCAAAACCCCCAAAAATTCTCTCCCAAAACCTCACCTCGCTCGCTCATGCATTCATTCAAAAGTCATTCATGCATGATCATGCCTAGGAAAAGCACCCCACATAGGAAAAGTCCCCTTTTGGCTAAAAAATGCCCCTCCTATGATCAAAGAAAAAGAGTTTTACTAAACGAAGGATGATTCATTCTCAAAAAAATTTGAGAAGAAAATCCATAAAGGGTATTTCTTTTTTGACATTATCCAAATACGTTTAGATCAATGCCAAAGAGGGGCATCTGTAAACACCCTAAAAATGGTGATGTTTTCCAAAACTCCTAAGTTTCAAAATCCAACTTATAGCCTTCTAAAACTTTTAAAAACCCAAAATTTTAAAGCTTAAACCTTTTAAGAAATATTTCAAAATAAAGGTTTTAAATTAAAGCTAAAAGCCCATGGATTTCAAAGCAGATCAAAACGGACAAGTGAAACCCAATCCAAAAAGCTAGCTCGAGGTCAAGTCAAAAAGTGAAGGATGGGTCATGCTTGTCTGGTTGAAAGCCAGATTGAGATCAAACCCTGTGTTCATATCGAAGCAAGTTCAACTTCAAAAAGGCGAAATGAAACCAAGACCCTGATGAAGCCATCAAAAATCAAGAACCAAGCCTGTCAAAACAAAAATCAGTGTCCGCTTCAAAATCTAGGATCGATCACATCAAAAACAAGCTCAAGACGGGATCAAACGAATCAAATCCAGCATAAAAAAGTTCTAAAAGCAAGAAATTGGCCAGTCAAAAGGACTGGAAAAAACCCAACCTAAAATCGAGTTACCGAGGAAATGGAGCCCGCTCGAAAATCATCTGTTTTATGCCCCAAAGAAGGAGTCAAAAGAAAAGTTTGGATTGGATCTGCAATAAAAGATCCAAATCCATACCCCACAAGAAGACAAAAAAAATGGATTGGATCTGGACCAAAGAATTCAGATTCATGTCCCACTGAAAATTGGATCAGGTTGGATCCAAGGATCCAAACCCAATCCAAAGATCCACCCTTGGCCTATAAATAAGGCCAAGGGGGTTCACGTGAATGGGTTGGAAGATGGAGGCTTGAGGAGAGAGACGGAGTGGGGGTCTTCAAAACATAGAGCACCTTGGAGCCCATGGTTTGGAAAAAGCAAAAAGGTTGTTCACGTGAATATCTTAGAGGCTTGAAGAAGGAGGAGAGAGAAGGAGTGGAGCTCAAGGTGGTTCACGTCAAGGCTTAGCCAAGGTGAGTGCCTAGACTAAGGGCTTGGCAAGGGTCGAGCAAGGCCAAGCTTGGACCTTGGATGCTTGGCCGAACCACACCAAGAAGTTGGCCGAGTGCAAAGGGGCTGACCTTGGGCTGGCCGAACACCAACAAGAGGACTCGACCAAGTGGAGGACCCGACTAGGCTTGAACCAAAGGGACCGGCCAAAGGTGGACCTTGGGGCTTGACCAAGGTCGAAGGCTTGAAGGCCGAGTGAAGTGGGGTTGACCAAAGGTGGATCTTGGGCCTTGGAAGGTGGAAGAACCGGTTGCACCGAAGGGTTGACTTGGGCTGAACCAAGCCCAAAAGGTGGGCTGCCTTGGAGCACCAAACTGGCTGCACCAAAGGGTTGGCTTCGGCTGAACCAAGCCCAAAAGGTGGGCTGCCATGGAGAACCAAACCGGGACCGAGTGGGCTAGCTTTGATCAGACCAAGGACTAAGGCTGAACCGACTGCACCAAGTAGAGGAACCGAACTGCACCTTGGGCTCGATCAAGTGAAGGACCTGACTGCACCAAGGGTGGCATGGCAAAGGGGGCTGACTTGGACCAAACCAACTTAAAGAGGAGTGAAACTCGACCAAGAGAGAGAAGGGGTCGTGCAAAAAGGGCTAAAAAGTGAACGAGGAAAAACTTGTACGTTCTTTAAACTTCAGTTTTAAATCGTTTTCTCCATTAAATTCAATTCGGAACGGGGTTGTATTAATGGAGCAAAGCCTCCTCCAAAGTTGTAATATTTATGCATGAACATGATCGCACCCACGAACACTTGAGCCCTTTTGCTCTTAACTGGTGGATGAACATGATCGCACTCACGAGCACTTGAGCCTTTTCACTCTTTACACTCACATGTACTCGAGCCTTTCCGCTCTCTGCCTCAATATACGTTATAAACATTCTATACTTCGAACCCCCTCTTTTCTTAAGCAAGTATACGTATTTCAATTCGCGTGAGTTTTACTTTTGTGAACGTAGAGAGGTTGCACTTTCAATTCGCATGAGTTTTACTTTTGTGAAAGTAGAGTGGTTGCATTTCCAATTCATGTGAGTTTTACTTTCGTGAACGTAGAGTAGCTGCACTTTTAATTCGCGTGAGTTTTACTTTCGTGAAAGTAGAGTGACTGCATTTTCAATTCGAGTGAGTTTTACTTTTGTGAATGTAGAGTGAATGTACTTTCAATTCGTGTGTGTTTTACTTTCGTGAAAGAAGAGTGGGTGCAATTTCAATTCGGGTGAGTTCGCATCATCGTTCTCAAAAACCCAAAACAGAATTTATAGCATCTCTGCATTCGCTCATTGCGGCAAATCGCTCGAACGCTCGCTTCAAATCATGCTGAAACTAGGCCACACATTCCATACACACATCAGGCCTAAACAAATAAAACTTGCAAGAAACTTAGGGTCATCCAACCTGTAATAAAATGGGCCAAAGAGTGCACGAACCGAATTCATCAAAACACTTGTTATTTGAAGTAAAACCTGTTTGAAAATCGAAGTTCCTAAGCGCTTAAACCAACCCTTGAGGGTCAGTTCAAGAAGGTTTAATGCGAAAAGAGTTCGCTTGCCTACAATCACCAAATTCAAAAAATCATTTTAAAATCTTCGCTAGTTTGAGTAAGCTAGCTGTTACGCTCATGCAAGCATAGGCACGAAAAGATTCACTTCGAGTTTTATAACTTGGGAGTGGAAATTTTCATGTTTACAAACTTTATCTTTCTAAACTCCCCATAAATATGTCTATTTTAAAGTTGATACAAACATCACCTAAACATAGACAAGTCTTAGAGGGAAACCTAGAAAAAGCTAAGGTTAACACATCCATAACTCCCGAATCCCTATCCTTCTTGGTCTCCCCAATCTTTGCCAAGGCTCCTATCGTGTTGATCGAGGATGAATTAGATATACCAAATACAACCCATAATTAAGCCTTGCATATAGAGGTGGTATTGAATCACCACACTCTAAACAAGTGCTTGATCGATTGGGGAGGAAGTGTAAACTTTCTTCCTCTTCACGTGGCCTTCCAAATAAGAGTCCCCATTTCTAGGCTAGAACCAAGCCCCATCGTTATCACTGAATACGATGGCACCCATTAGGAGTCATCGAGTTGCCCATGAAAGTGGAAAACATACCACATACGAGGTTGTTTCATGTCTTAGAAATAAACCCCCATTACAACTTGTTGTTAGGAAGGCCTTAGATACATAGCCTCATAGTCGTCCCTTCAACCTTTCACAAGTGTTTGAAAATTTAATGGGATAACCAAGTGGTGGTAGTTCTTGGAGAAGACCATCCACACCTTATGGGAATTCAAAACTTCCCTAGTCTATCGAGCCATCCATCAATTGAGAAGGCTATAGAAACCCCTCACTCACCCCAAGTCATCCATCCTCTAGGAGGCCTTCAATCCCATAAAACCATCCACCTCTTACGAACCCCCAAACGTGTGGAGTCATCCTCCCCTAGGATCGTGTGTCTCCTAGGGAAGCCCAAGCAACTCCCAAACGTGTAGAGTCACACTCCCCTAGGATCGTGTGTCTCATAGGAAAAATCAAGCCATCCCTAACCCATACCTCCAACTCTTAGCCAAACTAACTCATATGTATGACCATGTTATGGACGACACATTATTCCAAAGCCATCCTCTTTACAAAAAAAAATTCAAACTCAACAAGCCTTAGAATATGATGTTGAACATGGGATATATATCGTACAAGGGCTAGGAGTCAAGAACCAAGGTAGGTTACAACCTATATTACCTTTGCCTAACCCGGGTCGACATGGATTGGGATACACCCCATCCATACCCCCTGAGGCACCACCTAAGACCAATTCGGTCACGGGTGCCCTAGAACCCACTAACACCGAAACCTATGGCTTAGACCTCTTGTTTAGAGTCTAATTCATGGTATTTTCTTTGTAGGTTTGATGGAAGACCCCTCCTTAGAAAAAAATCTAAAAAAACTATATATTTGGAAAAACCAAAAAAAATTGAAAACCTTCAAAACCCAAAAACATTTGAAAAACATGAAAATCGTTTATGTTCATTCTCCTAGCCTTTGTCTGGAAAAAGCCAAAAAATTTGAAAAATCTAAAAATTTTAAAAAGAAAGTCTTTTACATTCATCCTTGTAGCTTGTGTTTAGAAAAAGACAAAAAAATCAAGAAATTTGAAAACTCCAAAAATCTTAGCCATGTACAAAACCCAATTTCAAGTTTTGCCAAACCTGTGTATATATCCAAACCAAAATCATCTCATAGTTCATTTGGGCACAACTCTCTCTTGCATAATACTTCCCCAGAAATCAAGGCACTTGAGAGTGATCGAAGCAAGGAGGTAGATTTCCTCATCCATGAGGAAGATTAAGCCTTCGAGCTTCTTGAATTTCATAGAATCCTTGACTTAAAAAAACCTTCAAATTCCGTACGAGGGGATTTTCTAGAAATCAATCTAGGGAGTTAGTATAACCTAAAATATATCAAAATAGGTATTTGTTTGCTGGAGCATGAAAGAGCATCATTCATTGCATTTTTGAAATCCTATGTGGATGTATTTGCATGGACCTACGAAGACATGTTGGGTCTAGACCCTAAGATTGTAGAACTGTAAACACCCTAAACAAAAATTTTCTGAAAATACTCCAAAATTCGAAAGCTAACTTGTTTTAAATCTTTTAGCTTTAAAATGAAAATTTTAAATCTTAAAAATAAAGATTTTAAGTTAAAGTTAAAAGTATAAAGCCCAGAAGATTGGAGTAAAGCAGGCAGAAAGCAGGTTGACAGGTGGGGCCCGCTTCTAGTCGGGGACGATTTCGCTAAGGACTGTAGACACGAAAAATTTTCACTCCGGGTTCTTAGGCCTGAAGTGAACCTTTCCGTATGTCTAAGTCGCTTTTATAAAAAGGGCATGCCAACTAGCTTACTCAAGCTAGCAAAGTAAGTTTTTGAATATCTGACTCGTTTGGGGCGATTGTGAGCAAGTGGGCTTTTTTCGTCGCAGACCTTCTTGCACCGATGTGCAAGGGTCAGTCTGTATACTTAGCAAGGTCGAAAATGTAACCTCTTTGAAAATATACAAAGTGTTTGATTTGGGATTTGTTTGTATTGTTGCAGATTTTATTTCACGTGAGATTTGCACGTGCCTATGTCTTTCAATTTTATGCTATTTAGGCCAGCTAGGTGTGTGCACAAGTGACCTAAGTTGCGCAATTTTTGCATGGATGTATGGGGTTTGCTTTGATGCAATATGCATCCTAACTCGTGGTATGGCGAATATGCAATACAAACTCACACAAGAGAATGGGAAAACCCGGAATTGAAAGACATAACCGAAGGGAAATTACGTAAGGGAAATTGCAAAAGGGAAATATCGCTATATCTTAAGAGCGGAAAGGCTCAATTGTGTAAGTGTGTGTCGTGCTTATATTTAAAGACCACTCACACAGCTGAACCTTAAAACCCAAATCTTAAAGACATAGCGAAAGGGAAATACAACTATATATATATGGGCCTGAAGGTCGCCAACGTGTGCGTGGGTGTTATGTGTATATGTAAAGACAACTCACACAACTTGAATGTAAAACCCAAATTGAATTGCAATACGGCTCTTATTAGAATCTTGGGAGTAAGAGCGAAAGCTCAATGTGTGTGAGTGTGGAATTGAAAGACCACGCACACAACTTGAATGAAAACCCCAAATTGAATTGCAATATAGCTCTTATTAGAGTCTTGGGAGTAAGAGCGAAAGCTCAATGTGTGTGAGTATGGAATTGAAAGACAACACCCACGACTTGAATGTAAACCCACGCAGCTGAACTTATATAAATAAAGCTATATCTTAGGGGCTGTCAAGACCCGTGTGTGTCCAAAAAGTATACAACTAAAAGCGGAAAGGCTCAAGTGCACATGTGTTCTTGTGTGTCATACATCAATATTACATCTTGAGGGGAGACTACACTCCATTATTACAACCCCATATCAAAATTTAATTGAATATAAAGCAAATTCATATAATAGACCAAGTTTAGACACTTACATGTAGCTGGTCCATCTTCAACTTGCGTGGATTTGGACTGGTGATTTGCCTTGGGCAGCTAAGAGGAGTCCCTTAGGTAGCTTGTCGCGGCTGGTAGGAGTGTTGGCCGGCTGATATTGAGGTGTTTTAGGGAAGGTAGGTTGATCTAAGGTGTGATGCTAGGAGTTGGGATGAGTTTAGGGACAGGTAGGGGTGCTCGGATAGGTGGAAGGAAGGATCATGTTGGCTGGGTGGAAGGGAGAATGGTAGGTGGATGGGAATGCTGGCAGGTGGTGCAGGTCGGCTGGGCATGTGTTGGGTTGTTGGTCTAAGGCGTGGTGTTGGGAGTTGGGCGACTAGGGGTGGCAGGTGGTGCTCGGCTGAGAAGGAAGGTGGCAGATGTTGTTGGTCGGCTGGGAGCTAGAGTGTTAGGTTGTTGGTCGACCGGGAGCTAAAGTGTCAGGTAGATGGTGCTGGCCTGGGGTATGGTGAAGGGGTGTTGCTGCTTTGGGGAAGGGAGAGTGGTACTAACCGGGAAGGAGACGGCAGGTGGTGTTGGTGGCCGGGTGGAAGGGGATGACTGATGGTGGCCAGGTGGAAGAAGGTGGCACTATCTAGGTCCTGGCCGAATGGAGGGGATGAAGAGAGGTTGGCCCAATCCCAAGAGTGAAGAGAGAGGGAACCCGCAGGTGAGGGATGGGTTCTTATATAGGCTGGCTAGGGATTAGTGGCTGGGGGGATAAGGGAGCTAGGTCGGTTGGGCTGGGGGGCCAGATCTTTTCATTTCGGTGGGCTGGGATATTGTGGACTAAATATTTCATGGGTTAGGATGGTGGTGGCTGCAACTAGGCTGGGTTGGTTTGGGAATATTGTGGGCTGGGCTAGTGATTTGGGGTAGGTTGGTTAGGTGGGCTGGGTTTAGTTGGTGAGGGACTTAGTTAGGTGAACTAAGGTTAGCTTAGGGCTAGTTGGTTGGGGTCTAGGTGGTCTAGCTAGGTGAGGTCGGCTAGGTGAGGTGGGTGTGGTTTTGGGTGAGAAGGGCTAAGTCTAGGTTAGGTTCGGGTTAGGTTTTAGGAACAATGGCTAGGTGAGGTAAGCTAACTTAGGGCTAGGTTTAGGAACCACCTCTTGGCGCCGGTCCATTACCTTAGTTGCAGCCATATCCAAGTTGGTGCAGCCCTAGGTCAAGTGTAGGTGCATACAAGCTTGAACCCATACTCTTGGTTAAACCCACAAGGCTAACCCACTTTTGACCAAAAAGTCAAGCCTACCAACTTTCTCACTCTTACTTTATGGGCCCTTTTCTCTCTCTACCCAAGCCTTCCAAGGGCATTCACGTGAACTTTTATGGGCCCCTCACCCCCATTTATGGGGAGGTGAAGTGGGCCATGGATATAGATTTTGGATTTAGATCTTGGGATCCAAATCCAAATCCAAATACATTTTGGGTTTGGATCCAGATCCGATCCAAATTTGATTTTTTTGATTCCTTCATGGCGTTTCGAAACGGACGGTTTGTGCGGGGCCTGACTTCATCAGTACTCCGTCTTGCGTTGGGTCTTCGCCAATATTTTCGTCCGATCTCCTTCTCACCTTCGGGATTTCATTTTGATCATCTTTCTAATATTTGGGCCTTGGATGTTTGAGAATTTGAGGATGCTTTTGACATGAGAGTTGATATGCCGGGCTTAAAGTATGCTTCGGGTCCAGGCTCTCCTTTGCCTTTTCGATCCGCTTTTATCAGGCTAGGAGGCTTTTGGGTAGAGAAATATATTTGGATAATGGCAAAGACGACAATACCCCTTTTAATGTCTCCCTAGATCTATCCACGAAAATATGGGATCGTCCCAATTTTTGAGCAAAATCTCTCTTTTAAACCTGGTAGGAGGAGATATCACGCCAAAGGAGACTTTTCTATGGTTTCTGATCCTAAATGAGGATCATGTTATAACAGTGTTCATGCGTGAATATGCACATCTATGACATGGATGAGACGCCAAGCAGGGCGACCTCCTAGAGACTAGATGGTATGGTCGAACTCTTGAGACTTACGAAGACCTGCTGCTCCAAGTGAGCGGGCCCTATGTTGCTCGATGTTCGATTTTTCAAAATCTATTTATAAAAGGGAAACTACTTTTAGCCTCGGTCCTAAGGATCTCGAGCTCTTCGCGTTTGGCTTTGCTTGAGTCTTGACACTCGTTAATCTAGCAGAAGTTTTATAAGAAAACAAGCTAAATTTCAAAATTCCTACGCCTTACTCAAAATGTCGAATTCTCAAACAAAATGAAATTCAAGTAAGCAAATCCTATTTTTACTTTAGGATTCCTCGAAATGAACCATGTTTTACTTGGGATAAGTCGTAGGGATGGGAAAGAGATACCATGGTCCCTTCTGAAGCGTCCCGTAGTTTGAGGCATAGAAGGTGGAAAACTGCTCTTCTTGAGCTTTTTGGCCTTTTCTTCCTTTTTTTCATAGAAGGTCTCCCTTTGGGAGTATTTTTTCTTTAATCCCTATTTTCCATAAAAGAATCGAATTTTGCTTTTAACTCAGGTTTCTTTCTTTGGGAAAGAGATTTTGGCGGGGATTTCCCTTTGTTTTTGGCCATATTTTCCTTTTGGAAGGAGAAGAGAAGAGGGGAGGACTTATCCCAAGGTCATACTCGATCCATTCCAAATTAGCCTATTTAGAAATAGCACGTACTACTTGCAAGTATCTTACTATATTGAACTAGGACTTTGTTTGTAAGAAAAAGGATTTTGAAAAGTAACCACATATTTGGAAAGCTCCACTCTTTCACAAGTGTGAATTCTCTCACTCACAGTCACACAATTTGCCTTTGAACCTTGCTTTCGAAGTTTCAAAGCAGCTATCCCTAACAATTTTCGAAAATAGGAATTTAACCCAAACCCTACACATAATACTTCTTCAAGTATTGAATATTGATAGGATCTGCTAAATTCCTACCTTCTACATCGATCAACCAGTATGAGTTGTTCGTGGTGGTTGCACGCAACATAAGGTCCATCCCACTTGGGGCGCCACTTTCCAAGTGGATGTGGGCCACGATGGTGGATGATTTTCAAAACCAGATCCCCCACTTCAAAGTGGCGAGGTTTTATATGTTTGTCGTAGTGTCGGGCGATCCTTTGCCGGTATGCATGAGCATGATCCATAGCAAGGAGTCGCCTCTCATCTAACAAATCTAGTTTGACCATCCTAGCATGCTGAAGCGTCTCTAGGGGGAGGTCGAGTGCAATGGATGTATAAAATGAATGGATTTTTATATGAATGGGGAGAATGGCGTTTGTACCACAGACCAACTCAAATGGTGTGGCATTCGTAGGAGTCCGAATGGAAGTCCTATAAGCCCATAAGGCTTCATCCAGCTTTTTATGCCACGTCCTACCCTTCTCTAAAGTTTTCTCAATAATACTAATGAGAGTCTTATTGGTGGCTTCGGCTTGGCCGTTGCCTTGAGGGTAGTAGAGCGAGGAGAAGTGGTGAGTTATGCCATAGGTCTTGCACAACTTGACCACCCCTCGTTTTTGAATGGGGTGCCATTATCGAATACAAGGTCTCTTGGAACTCCAATTCGGGCCAAGATATTCCTCCTAATTAAAGCCACCACATGTTGCCCCTGCACGTTGGTCAGGGAGGTGGCTTCGACCCACTTGGAGAAGTACTCAGTGGCTGCTAAAATGAACCTATGTCCATTCGATGCCTTTGGAAATATTTGGCGTACAATATCCAACGCCCACATGGTAAATGGCCAGGGGCTGACCACGGAATGCAATGAAGATGATGGGATATGAATGGCGTGCCCATGCACTTGACATGGATAACACTTTCTAACATGATTGTGACAATCCTTTTTTCGGGTGGACAAAAAATAACTTGCTCTAAGTATTTTCATCGCCATCACGTTAGCATTGACATGACCTCCACATTCTCCATCGTGGAATTCATGCATAACAGTCCTAGCCTCCTCTAGGTCGACACATCTTAGTAAGATGCCAGTAAAACTCTTTTTATATAAAACCCCACCCAAAATCGCATATCGGGTAGAAATTTTTCAGATGAATGCCTTATCCTTGGATGTGGCATTTTCAGTAAATCCCCCATTTTCTAGAAAACATTTTATGTCATAAAACCAAGGTTTTTCAACAGAATTTGCATTATTTTGGCAAATTTCCAAATCGTGTGTGGATGGAGTGAATGCATGCCATATTTCTAAGTACCGGGTTCCCAAAGTGGGATCGACCCTTAGGGCTGAACCCAAAGATGAGAGGGCGTCGGTAACACCATTATCCTCTCTTCCTACATGTGTGAGTGTGCACGATTGGAATGACTCAACCAATTAAGTGGCCAACTCGTGATACGGAAGAAGTTTTTCATTTCACACTTGCCAAATTTTCAAAACTTGGTTTATAACGAGGAGTGAATCTCCAAAGACCTCGATGCATGATGCCCCTAGAGTTTTTGAAATCCTTAAGCATTGTATGAGTACTTCATATTCAGGTATATTGTTGGAACATTCGAAATCTAGGCGAATTGCTATGGGGATTTCACCCTTTTTAGGGGATATGAGGATGACCCCAGCACCTGCCCCTCGTTGGTTTCGTGCCCCATCAAAGTGCATCTTCCATACTTGGTTTTCGAAAGAGTTTGCCAAAATGTGGTTTTGAAATTGGTTTTGCAATATGCCTTCATCAGGCATTTCATTAAGTGTGGGATATGCATCCTCTAGGGGGAACTCAGCCACGTAGTCTGCTAGGGCTTGCCCCTTAATGGAGATCTGATGATGGTATTTCAGGTCATACTCCATTAGCAGGAGTTGACATTTGCCCAATCTACCAGTGAGAATGGGTTTTTCGAACAAATGCTTGATTGGATCAAGCTTGGACACTATCCAAATCTCATGATCTAGGAAATAGTGTCAAAATTTTTGACAAGCCCATACCAAGGCCAAGCACGTCTTCTCCATGGCTTGATAATTCCTTTCATAAGCCAAGAGAGTTTTCAAAATATAATAGATGACATACTCCTTGTGGGTGTCATCCTCATATTGAGCTAATAAAGCTCCCAAAGCATTCGCATGCACGGAAATATAAAGCAGAAGAGGTTTTCCTTGCTTTGGAGGCTTTAAAACAGGGGGATTAACTAAGTATGTCTTTAGTCTTTCAAAGGACTTTTGGCAGTCGCCATCCCATGAAAATTTCGTGCCCTTTCTCAACAACTTGTTGAAGGGTTCGCATCTAGTTGTCAGGTTTGAGATAAACCTGCGAATGGATTGTAATCGACCTTGGAGGCTACGAATTTGCGTGAGGTTAGAGGGTGGAGCCATGTCTATGATGGCTCTACACTTAGAGCGGTTGACTTCTGTGCCCCTTTGGCTCACCATAAAGCCTAAGAGCTTTCCGGACTCTACTCCGAACACGCATTTCTGAGGGTTTAGCTTTACTTTGTAAAGTCTAAGCCTTTCGAAAATCTTTTGTAAGTATTTGATATGAGTGCATCGAGTTTTGGATTTGGCCAAGAGATCATCCACATATACCTCTACGAGCTCATGAATCTGATCATAGAAGATCGTGGTCATAGCTCTTTGGTATGTGGCGCCGGCATTTTTCAAACCAAAGGGCATGAATGTATAGCAGTACGTGCCCCATGGGGTTGTGAAAGCGGTCTTACCCTGATCTCGTGGCCTTAGTTTGATTTGGTTATACCGTGAATAGCCATCCATAAACGAAAACATTTCATGATTTGCAGTACTATCGACTATCAAATCTATGTTTGGTAAAGGATAATTATCCTTTAGAGTGGCTTTATTCAGGTTTCTAAAGTTGATGCATATTCGAATCTTCCCACTGGTTTTTCGAACAACAACTATATTGGATAACCAATCAGAATACGCAATGGGTTTCATAAATCCGGCTTTTAACAGATCTTCTAAACCCTCTTTGACTTGTGTGTGTATGTTCGGATGTATTTTCCTAAGCTTTTGCTTTATGGGTTTTACATCCGTATCTAAGGGAAGACGATGCTCGATAATACTCCGGTCTATGCCCGGCACGTCTGCATACGTCCAGGCAAACACATCTAAGTAGGTTTTTAGAAATGCAATAAATGATGATCTTTCATTCTCATGCAAACATGCGCCTAACTTAATGAGCTTGGGCTTTAAATCACTCCCTAGATTTATCTTTATCAAATCTCCTCCTACTGAATTCGAAGACTTTTCAAAATCGAGAATTTTATGAAATTCTAGGATCTCAGAAGTGGGATCTTCCTCAAGGGGATCCACCTCTGGGCTTTGATCATTCTCGAGGTTTATAGATCCTAGGAAATTTGATGCATGGATTTTAAAAAGACCTGGTTTCACACTTGGAATTTCTATTGATTTCAAAATTTTTGGTCTGGTTCTACAGACAACGTTTCTTTCGAAATCTTTTGCTTTTTCCAAATCCTTACCAGGAGCAGCTATGTACAAAATCTTTTTGGAATTTTGTAAATTTTCGATTTTTTTGTGTTTTTGTAAAACGAGAATTTTGGGAACTATACAAACTACTCTTTTTTCGAGTTTTTCATTTTCAAGTGCTTTTGGCTTTTGTAATTTTTTTATTTTTTTAATTTCGAGTTTTTCAAATGTTTTTGTATTTTTTATTGAAGGATCTTTCATCCTACCTACAAAGGGAAAATGCTATAGGTTAAA
Source organism: Brasenia schreberi (assembly GCA_036023115.1). NCBI lineage: Eukaryota > Viridiplantae > Streptophyta > Magnoliopsida > Nymphaeales > Cabombaceae > Brasenia > Brasenia schreberi. Next base: position 12,638,006 of record JAYKKT010000075.1, on the reverse strand, counting down.
CTCTAAACAAGAGGTCTAAATCGTAGGTTTCTGCTTGGGTAGGCTCCAGGGCACCCTAGACCCAAGTGGTCCCAAGGGGTGGTTCTGGTGGTATTCTGGGAGTATAACTAATCCCATATCGGCTTGGATTTGCCCTAGGTAGTATGGGTTCTAGGAGACCCTGATTTTGTGCCCCTAGACTCTTATATGGCAAATAACCCATATTTAACAGCATGTTCCATGATTTTTTGTTTTTAGAGAAATTTTCATATAAATCGTGATCCTAGAACTTGTTGTCGTCTATGTTATGCACATAGGGCTTTTTGTCCAGGGGTTTTGGAAATAGGGGATTTTTGGGTTTTCCTAGGATGGTCAGGATTTTGAGAGGGGCAGCCTTGGGTGGCCCCTTCACATATATGACCTTCTTAGGGTTTTTTAGTGTGAGCCTTGGTGGCTCAAGCAGGGTCTGTCCCAGATTTACCTCGTGGGTCTAGGAACTCGACAAGCAAGGGGAATTCATGACCCCTTAAAGCTGAGGATGACTCTCACCTAGGATCACTATGACTTTGTCCCTGAAAGGGATTTTGACACACATGTGGAAGGTGGATGGTACAGCAGACGGGCTGTGTATCTAGGGCCTTCCCAACAATAGGTTATAGTGGGGGTTAATGTCTAGGACATGGAACACCCCTGTGTGTGCTATCCCTCCCGTTTCCATGGGGAGTTCGATGGATCCTAGTGGTCTAGATGCATTCCCATCGTACCTAGTGATGACGATGGGGCTTGGGTTTATGGATGTCAAGGTGACTCCGATTTGGTTCTCCACATGAAGTGGAAGGATGTTGAGCTCTCCTCCCCCATCGACTAGGCACCTATCCAAAGAGTGGTTATTCAGAACCACCTCGATATGTAGGGCCTGGTTATGGGACTCGTAGGGTCTTTCTACATCGTCTTCCGAGAATACGATGGGCATTTTCGCTCCTATAGATGCCACTTGGTTGGACAAGGATTCTGGGGTTATGTTCGAACTAACCTTTGCTCTTTCTAGAATTTTCTCTAACACGAGTCTATGCCTAGGCGAAGTTTATATTAGCTCTAGGATGGACATATTGATAGGAATCTTTGAAAGATGGTTTTCAAAATCATATAATTTTAACACGACATTTCCTTTCTCTGGTTTCGGCGGAACTCTAGGAATACATGCTTTTGAGGGGCCAGGCACACTGACCACCTTTTTAGCACTTTGCAGATGTGGGGGTTGATAGATCCTCCCAGATCTTATCACCTCCCCCACGATCAACCTAGGGTTCGCACCTAACATGGCTCTAATCGAAAGTTTTGGAGCACCTTGAATTTTTAAAATTGGCTTAACCGGGGATGGAACTCTTGGTGGTCCCCGGATGACTACTTGGGCGGGTTTTTTGTAAAGTATGAGAGTAGATGCACATGTAGAGAAACCAGACTCATATGCATGCGCTAGACTCTTCGAAATCGTGAGAGTACATACCTCTTTTCCCTTCCCACTAGTACTTCCGTGCTTGGGGAAGGGTTCTCTAAAGATAGCTTGGGCAAGCTCGGGTTCCTCAATGACCTAAAGTCGGCCTTCTGCTATCAAGTTCTTGATTTTATTTAGGAGGGAAAAGCATTGCTTTGTATCATGGCCTTTAAGCCGGTGATACTTGCAGAATCGATTGAGAAATCTTCCTTTGGAAGTGATTCCCTCTGGAATTTCAGGGAGTTCAATCATACCCTGGGCGAGTAGGAGGTCTAGGACCTCCGATACAGGTTGCCCCAATGGAGTGTACTCCCGTTTTTCAAATGTTTTTTGAAAGGTTTTCTCCTTTTTATTTTCTAGTTTTTTAAAATTCCTAGAAGTGCTCGCCGGGCTTGGATCCACCCGAACATTGGCGATTTTGTGGGGCTTTGCCCCTTTATCCACGGTGGGTAAGCCATAAGTGTTGGGCTTCTCTAAGCGAGTTTTTGAAACCATGCTTCCTTTCCACAAATGATCATAAATCCCTTTTTTCAAATTTGTTTCGAAAAGGGATGCTTTTTTTATCAACTTATGGAAAGTTGAGATTTCGTGAAGGGGGAGAAGGGTTTTCAACTCGTTTTTAAAATTATCCAGGATGAGTATGACTGCGCATCCTTCGGATATTGGTTCTCGCACTTGTCCAAGGAGAAACCTCCAACGAATGATAAACGTATGCACGTCTTCGTTCATGCCTTGTTTTGCATCCCTCAATGTATTTAAAGTCAGCATGACTTTTACGTTATGCGAGAATCTCTGCATAAAGCAGTTCGCTAACTCTTCAAAAGTAGCGAACTGGCTAAGGTCATAGGAAGCCAGCCATTTGGCAGCTGTGCCTTTGAGGGACAAAGGGAACCAATACACCCATTTCATCGAGTCTTTCTTTTTCTTGTGGGCTCGATGAGAGAAAAGTTGCAAGTGAGACCTAAGGTCTCCCATGCCATCATACCGATAGAAATTCGGTATTTCATCGTCATTGTCTATTTCATAGTCTATAGGTAAGAAATCAGACAGGGCGTAACTCCTTTTCTCTTTGTTTGGACCTCTCAGCAGTTGCTGTAGGGCTTTACGGTCCTTGTGTGTGAAGGACTCGTGGTATTGGTTGCCTTCCATTGCGGAGGTCTCTTTATGTTTGCGAGTTTTTTAAAACTTTTTCTTGGCCTTTGGTTCGCCATTTGACGAACATGAGTCAGCTGCTTCAGCCTCTTGGCTAAGAGCAACGATTTTGGCCTCAAAATCCCTTCTCAAGTCCTTAATCTCTTCTAGTTTGTTTTGTGTTTTCGAAAACCTCCTAGAATGAGAACTTGATGTGCATGAGCCATGGCTCGACACTTCATTGGATTCTGGATTTGACATGCTTCAATGCTTTTCAAAATCCTAAGTATGAAATACAACAAACAAGAGTTAAAACACTTTCTTTGAAAAAAAATTTGTGAGGTTTTCTTATATGAATTGACTTTGCACAAGGCCCAGGTCCCACCGGGCATGCCAAAACCTGTAGACACGAAAAATTTTCACTCCAGGTTCTTAGGCCTGAAGTGAACCTTTTCGTATGTCTAAGTCATTTTTATAAAAAGGGCGTGCCAGCTAGCTTACTCAAGCTAGTGAAGTAAGTTTTGAAAATCGGACTCGTTTGGGGTGATTGTGAGCAAGTGGGCTCTTTTCGTCGCAGACCTTCTTGCACCGATGCGCAAGAGTCAGTCTGTATGCTTAGCAAAGTCGATTTTGAACAAATGGAACCTCTTTGAAAACATACGAAGTGTTTGATTGGGATTTGTTTGTATTGTTGCAGATTTTATTTCACGTGGGATTTGCACATGCCTATGTCTTTCAATTTTATGCTATTTAGGCCAGCTAGGTGTGTGCGCAAGTGACCTAAGTTGAGCGATTTTTGCACGGGTGTATGGGATTTGCTTTGATGCAATATGCGTCCTAACTCGTGGTATGGCGAATATGCAATGCAAACTCACACAACAGAACGGGAAAACCCGGAATTGAAAGACATAGCCGAAGGGAAATTGCGTAAGGGAAATTGCAAAAGGGAAATATGGCTATATCTTAAGAGTGGAAAGGCTCAATTGTGTAAGTGTGTGTCGTGTATATATTGAAAGACTACTCACATAGCTAAACCTTAAAACCCAAATCTTAAAGACATAGCGGAAGGGAAATACAACTATATACATGGGCCCGAAGGTCGCCAACGTGTGCGTGGGTGTTGTGTGTATATGTAAAGACAACTGACACGACTTGAAATGTAAAACCCAAATTGAATTGCAATATGGCTCTTATTAGAGTCTTGGGAGTAAGAGCGAAAGCTCAATGTGTGTGAGTGTGGAATTGAAAGACCACGCACACAACTTGAATGAAAACCCCGAATTAAATTGCAATATGGCTCTTATTAGAGTCTTCGGAGTAAGAGCGAAAGCTCAATGTGTGTGAATGTGGAATTGAAAGACAACACCCACGACTTGAATGTAAACCCACGCAGGTGAACTTATATAAACAAAGCTATATCTTAGGGGCTGTCAAGGCCCGTGTGTGTGCAAAAAGTGTACAACTAAGAGCGGAAAGGCTCAAGTGCACATGTGTGCTTGTGTGTCATACATCAATATTACATCTTGGGGGCAGACTACGCTCCATTATTACAACCCCATATCAAAATTTAATTAAATATAAAGCAAGTTCATATAATAGACCAAGTTTAGATACTTACATGTAGCTGGTCCACCTTCAACTTGCGTGGATTTGGATTGGTGATTCGCCTTGGGCAGCTAAGAGGAGTCCCTTAGGTAGCTTGTCGCGGCTGGTAGGAGTGTTGGCCGGCTGATATTGAGGTGTTTTAGGGAAGGTAGGTTGATCTAAGGTGTGATGCTAGGAGTTGGGATGAGTTTAGGGACAGGTAGGGGTGCTCGGATAGGTGGAAGGAAGGATCATGTTGGCTGGGTGGAAGGGAGAATGGTAGGTGGATGGGAATGCTGGCAGGTGGTGCAGGTCGGTTGGGCATGTGTTGGGTTGTTGGTCTAAGGCGTGGTGTTGGGAGTTGGGCGACTAGGGGTGGCAGGTGGTGCTCGGCTGAGAAGGAAGGTGGCAGATATTGTTGGTTGGCTGGGAGCTAGAGTGTTAGGTTGTTGGTCGACTGGGAGCTAAAGTGTCAGGTAGGTGGTGCTGGCCTGGGGTAACCCACAAGGCTAACCCACTTTTGACAAAAAGTCAAGCCTACCAACTTTCTCACTCTTACTTTATGGGCCCTTTTCTCTCTCTACCCAAGCCTTCCAAGGGCATTCACGTGAACTTTTATGGGCCCCTCACCCCCATTTATGGGGAGGTGAAGTGGGCCATGGATATAGATATTGGATTTAGATCTTGGGATCCAAATCCAAATCCAAATACATTTTGGGTTTGGATCTGGATATATATGGTCCAGATCCGATCCAAATTTGATTTTTTTTATTCCTTCATGGCGTTTCGAAACGGACGGTTTGTGCGGGGCCTGACTTCATCAGTACTCTGTCTTGCGTTGGGTCTTCGCCAACATTTTTGTCTGATCTCCTTCTCACCTTCGGGATTTCATTTTGATCATCTTTCTAATATTTGGGCCTTGGATGTCTGAGAATTTGAGGATTTTTTGTCATGAGAGTTGATATGCCAGGCTTGAAGTATGCTTCGGGTCCAGGCTCTCCTTTGCCTTTTCGATCCGCTTTTATCAGGCTAGGAGGCTTTTTGGGCTTCAAAACACTATTTATAGTCTAAACAACAATATGTACAGAGTTTTAAATCATATGTACAGGTTTTCAAATATGTACAGGGTTGTCTGGAAGGCTCTTGGGTTTCTAGAATCAAAATAGCCCTTTGGGGCTGCTTTTGTAAAACCAGGTATGTTTGAGAAAATCGTGGGATTTTGGGGTGTTTACAAGGACAAGCCCAAGTGGGATGGTTCATATGTTGTGAGGGGAACAACCACAAACAATACATATTGGTTGATTGATGTTGAGAGCAGAAATTTAGTAGACCCTATGAATGCCCAATACTTGAAAAAATATTATGTATAGGGTCTATGTTAAATTCTTTAAAAAAAAAAATTAAATGGGTCTCCTTTAAACTTCTTGAAAGAAGAATTAAGATGGATTGTATGGCCCTAAATGAGGAAATCGATGCTTTATAAAAAGTAAAGTTTTCAAAATCATTTGGTAACATTTCAAAAAAATTTGGCTTACAAAATGAAGCCTAGTTCAAAATAGTAAAATATTTTCAAATGATAGATGCTATTAGAAAATGGGATGTTCTTAGTTGAATCAACTATCTAAAGGGATAAGTGTTTCCCCCATTTTACTTCTCCCCAAAAAGAAAAATTTGCAAAATTCAAAAGAAGGAAGAAAACAAAAGCCTCCAATATAGAGGTCTTCCAAAATCAAAAGAAAAGGAAGAAAATAAAAACCTCCAATATAGAGGTCTTTTAAAAAGAAAAAGGAAATACAAAACTCCTCCAAAATAAAAAGAGGTCTTCCCTTTGAAAGAAAAAGAAAAGTCAAAGCTCAAAAAGAGCAATTTTCCATCTCTTTGCCTTAAACCACGAGACGCTTCAGAAGGGATCGTGGTAACTCTTTCTTAAATCCCTATGACTTATCACAATGGAGAAAGATTTGATCATTAAAATTCCAAAGTAGAAATAGGATCTACTTATTTGGATTTCATTTTGTTTGAGAATTAGACTTTGTTATGTGAGAAATGGAATTTTGAAATGTCTTCCAAAATTTCCTACAAAATCTCTGCTAAAGTAGTGGATATTGAAACCCAAATGAGGAGAAATATAAGAAATTAGAAATCCTTTTCATGGAAACTAAAAGGAGTTTCCTTTGAAAAAGAATTTTGAAAACCCAAAATATCAAAAGAAACAACATGGGATTGTCTCACTTAGGGATAGTCGGCCTTCATAAGGCTCTCCCTCAAGCTTATACATATCATGAGTGAGTCTCTCCACACACAACACACTCCATACCATGCATGCATTCATAAAAAGTTAGTCATGCATGATCATGCTAGGACTAGTGGCTTACCTAAGTTTAAGACCCCTTTGGCTAAAATCCCCTCCTCCATGAAAATCCAAAGAAGAGGATACTATAAAATGATAGAAAATTCATATTATCCACTCAAATGTGGGAAGGAAATTTAAAAAGGTGTTATTTATTTGTCATTATCCAAATAAATTTGGATTAATGCCATAGAGGGGCACTTGTAAACACCCAAAATAATTTCAAAATTTAACTCAACCTGTTTTAGAATTTCCAAAACAATAAGTTGGTTTTCAAAAATCCTGAGTTTTAATACAACTTATAAAATCAAAAGGAGATTTTAAATATTTGGAAATTCAAAAGAATTTTAAAGTTTTTAAAACAAGATAAGGTTGAAGGAATGCCGCACGCAAAAGAAATGTCGAAGACTCAGCAAAAGGCCAAAGCAACAGTTAAAGTAGGCTCACATCAAGTAGGGACCAACCTTAGGTGGGCCCAGACTAAGCAAGATCGTCTCGACCAAGCCCACTTACCCGACCGAAGGAGCAAGCTCACCTAGCGAAGGAGCAAGCTCACCAAACCAAGGAGTAAACTCATCTAGCCAAGGAGCAAGCTCACCTAGCCAGGGAGCAAGAAAGAGGCCCATTCAAAGGTGGCACTCGGCTGCACCAAATGAAGCCAAGGACTGTACCCAAGGACGCCTCACCCCATGAGCCAAGTCAAGCTCATATTAAACAAGGTGTAAGGCTGGCCAAGAGTGGAATGGACGAGCCACACTCGGGTGCAAACAATGAAGACAAGATAGCATCAAGGTGGCACCAAGACTAGCCGATTGCATTTGGACTCACCTAGCCGGTTGCATCCAAACCGTGCCTAGGTGCACCTAGCTTGAGCCAAGGACCAACCTACATGGGGCTAGTCCATCACTTGATCAAGAGGGACCACAAAGGTCCGCGCGATGGCCTTGGAGTGGATCAGGGCAATGGGTTAAGAAGGAGCATATCCAACCCGCCCCAAGGATGGATCCAGCAAGACCCCTCCCATGGCCTATAAATAGAGGTCAAGCGGTGGACGTTTCCAGCATCTTGGAGATTTGAGAGGCTTCCCAAGGCTGGAGTGAAGGCTAGGAGAGGGTCTAGGATAGAGAGGAGTTGTTGTAATTGAAAAGAGAGAAAAAAAAAAGAGAAAAGAGAGAAAGAAGAGAGTGAAAGTAGAAGAGGAAGGGGGCGATCTCCCTCTTATGTTCGGGTTCCCTTGGAGGGCTGGTAAGTAAGCACTCTTCTTCCATTGATAATCTTGATTCTCTTCTTTATATTCAATTTGAGAAAGGGGTTGTATTAATAGAGCTTCATCTCCCCCCATGTTGTAATAGCAAGTAGATATAGTGCCAATTTCGTTTCATGTTTATGCACTCTACTTGTTTGCTTTCTTGATTCTCAACCTCTCTATATTCTATAAACTCCTATAACTCCTAACCCCCTCTATGCTTAACCTAATATATACATTTACATTCATTTCCATGCAGTAATGTGCTTTACTTTTGTTGTGGATGTCATTTAAATTTGGATGGATGCATGCATATAATTTCTAAAACTGAAACTCTATTTTTTTGCATCCTGTATACGTCGATTGCTTTATTTTTTATTGCCAAACTGCTGCTCCAAATGATCCGAAACCTAAGACACCGAATCTACACACACAAGCCCACTAGAAACAACATTTTCAAGAATTTTAGGGCCATGTAGACTCGTGAATAAAACATGAAAAGATCATTCAAGTTCAGATTCTGTTTCTGCACATTCCATCTTCCTGCAACAAGGCTTAAGTAAAAGTCTCATAACTCTGTTTGTATTGAACCAAAATTGATAAAATTATTCTTATTAGAAAGCTGATATCTATAGATTTCCAACAAGACAAATCATACAATTTAAAGTTCTATGCATCGAGATAGAGAGGCTTCTTTAGCCCATTGTATTTTTGTAATAGAGTATCCTGAAGCACTGAAGTAGTGGTCTATCTCAGATTTAATTCTGCAAATCCACAACACCAAAGACCATAATAAAAATAGGCTTAAAATCTATATATTCCATTCTATGTTCTTTCTCATGAATTTTGGAGATCCCTAAGTCACCCAAAAAAATTCAAAAATTGGTGCTGAAAACAGAACCAGTTTTTGTTTTTCAGAACCTAAAAATTTCTAATGACTAAACTAAGTGAACGAGTTTGATTTGATTGAAAACCATTTTCAAAGTAAATTTTGGAAATATACACCAGCATAAATAAATCCTCAAAGTACATAGGTTGACCCTTGAGTATCAGTTCAAGAAGGCCTTAGGCGAAAAGATCTCACTTAGCCACAATCGCCCATGAAGTCAGAATTATACTTTGCTAGTTTTAGTGAAACTAGCTGACACGCTCGCGCATAAACGAAGTAGATTGAGAAGTTTGTTTCAAGCCTCTACATAGGCTTTGGAACAAAATTTTCACATCTACAGAATTGGTACGCCCGGTGGGAGTCGTGTCTTTGAGGATTTCATTAAGCTTAGTGTCAATTTTCCCAAAATTCACTTCCTCAAAAATTTTGGTGTTTAATTCATTTCTTGTGCACAGGTCTATCATTTTCTTCAAATAATGTCAAGTTCAGAAGGTTTATATGAGGTGTCAAGTCGAGTTTCATGCTCTTCAAGTCGTATTTCAAAACCGTTTTCGAAAACACATTGCAAAAATCGGGATAATTCGCTTGTTTCCCTAATAAGGGAACTCAAATTCATAGAGGAAAAGATCGCCACTCTAAGCCAAGAGGCCGAGGCGGTCAAATCATGTTTCTCTCATGGAAAACAAGCGAGGGCTCATAAGAAACCCTCTCATGTCAAGAAAACCAAAATGGCCTCTAGGTTAGAGGAGGAACCAGAGCCCGAGTCCTTTACCATAAAGGATAGGAAAGCCCTACAACAACTACTCAAAGGGTAAACAAAGGAGAAAAGAGCCTACGCACTATCGAATTTCTTACCTTTGGATTATCAAACCAATAGTGACGATGACCTACCAAATTTCCACCGGTATGATGGAAGAGGGGATCCTAGATCCCACCTTCAACTCTTTTCTCGAAGAGCCTACAAGGAAAATGACTCTTCAAAGTGGATCTACTGGTTCCCCCTCTCTCTCAATGGAAATGCATCAAAGTGGTTGGTTTCATATGATTGGAGCCAATTCACCAACTATGAAGACTTGGCGAATTATTTCATGCAAAGGTTTTCACACAATATTGAAGTCACACTATAGACGTGAAAATTCTCACTCCTGGTTCTTAGGCCTGAAGTGAACCTTTTCGCGTCTACGTCGCTTTAGGGCATGCCAGCTAGCTTACTCAAACTAGCGAAGGATTTTGAGAAATATCTGATGTTTTGGGCGATTATGGGTAAGTGGGATCTTTTCGTTGTAAACCTTCTTGAACCGATACTCAAGAGTCGGTTTAAACGCTTTGAAAATCTCGATTTTTAACAAGCATGGACTTTTGAAAAGAGTACGCAAGTATTTCATCGATTGTATGCCTAATTTGCAGATTTTATTACTTGGATTGTACATATCCAAGTCTTTGTTTTTACGCTGTTTAGGCTAGCTAGGTGTGTGCATGAGTGACCTAAGTTTGGTATGTTTGAACGGGTATTTGAAGCTTTTTTAAAAGCGTACGTATGCAAGTATGCGAAATATCTCAAGTTTGGAGAGTATGATGTGAGCTAAGCTCGAATTGAAAGCAATTGCCACAACTTAAATGTAAAACCCGAAATGTAAAGACGTAGCTTAAAGGGAAATACCTAAACTTTAAAAGCAACTCACACGACTTGAATGTAAATTGCGGAAGGGAGATATACTTATATTAAGAGCGGAAAGGCTCAATGCATGCGTGTGTGAGTGTAGAATTGAAATGACAAACTCACATGACTTGAATTGAACTTGCCGAATTTGAAATATAAGTATATATATGAGCGGGAAGGCTCAATGTGTGTGTGTATTGTGTATAAATGTAAAGACAACTCACACGACTGAATTTTAAAAACCCAGCTGAAAGGGAGATATAGATATAAGAGCGGAAAGGCTCAATGTGTGCGTGTGTGTTGTGTATAAATGTAAAGACAACTCACACGACTGAAATTTAACAACCCGAAATGTAAAGACATACACAACTGAACTATAAAACTCACGTAACTGAAAGTATATAGATATGTCTATATCTTAAGGGATGCCAAGGCCAAAATGTACGTGAGAGTATTTGAGCAAGAGCTCGGGTGTCCTTTGTGTACAAGTGTGGAATTGAAATGACAAACTCACACGACTTGAAGTAACAACCCGAATGAAATTGCAGCCTATATGGCTCTTACTAGAGTCTTTGGAGTAAGAGCGAAAGCTCAATTGTGGGTGTGTGCAAATCGTGTATGGTTAAGAGCTAAAGCTCAAGTGTACGTGGGTGTTTTGTGTACAAGATAAGAGCTAAGGCTCAAGTGCACGTATGTGTCTCGTGTACGAGATAAGAGCTAAGGCTCAAGTGCACGTATGTGTCTCGTGTGTCAAGCACTAATATTACATCTCGGGGGCAGATCACGCTCCATTAACACAACCCCATATCCGAATTGAATTGAATATGAAAGGAGTAATGTAAATACTAAATTTTAAACACTTACAAGTGATTCGGCTTTCTTCTCCAATCTACACGAGCTTGGGTCCACTATGGCAGCCACGAAAGGGGTCCTCTTCGCTATGCTTGAGACGTGAGGTGGCTGGCTCGAATTAGCTTAAAGGGGGTGTGAGTCACTTGGGCTTGAGAGAGGGTTCACGGCCAAAAAGGTGGGTCGCGTGGCAAAAGGGGCTTTAGGTAGGGCTAAGGTGTATGGCGGTGTGGTGTGGTTTTGGGGTGGTAGGGAGTTGGCTGGGGTGGTGTCACGGGATATGGCAAGGTAGGTCGGTGGTGTTGATGGTTGGGAGTTGGCTGGGGTTGTGGTGAAGGGTGAGGTGCAGGTGGATGGGAGTCGGCAGGGTATTCGGCACGCTAGGCGTGTAGGACAGGTGACAGAGGGGGTTCGGTTGGGGTGGTTGGGAGTTGGTTGGGGTTGTGGTGAAGGGTGAGGTGCAGGCGGATGGGAGTCGGCAAGGTATTCGGCACGCTAGGCGTGTAGGACAGGTGACAGAGGGGGTTCGGTTGGGGTGACAAGGCGCGGGACAGGCGCGTAGGGCATGCGGTGGGGGCGCGTGGAGGCGCATGGTGCGGTGTCAGGAAGCCGGGTAGAGCGCGGGGCACGCGGGAGTGGCGCTAGGGCGCAGGTGGAGTGATGAGGCGATTCGGGTGGTGACGGAGGGGAACCGGGTGCTAAGAGGTGTCGGTTAGGATTAGGGGACAGGTAGGGCGGTGGCTGAGGCGGTTCGGTGGATTAGGGGTTAGGTGGTGTGGATTAGGTGAGGTTTAGAGGGTTAAGAAGAGAAGGGTTTAGGGGGAGATTAGGTTTACCTAAAAGGGAGTTCGGCTAGGTCTAGGCCCAAGCATCGGTCCAGCCACCTCGGGTCATGTTGGTGCAGCTATGTCCACCTCGAATCATGTTGGTGCAGCCCTTGTTAACCCCCTTTTAGCCCACAAGCTTAACCCACTAAAAAGAAAATTAAGAACTAATCACTCACCTTAACCCTTTCTCTCTCCTCCAAGCCTTTCACATGAACACCCTCTTGGAGACCCCCTTACCTCTATTTATAGCAAGTGAGGTGGGTCTTGGGTTTGAATATGGGTTTGAGATCTGGATCCAAATCCAAATCCAAGTACTATTTGGATCTAGATCTGGATATTTATGACCAGATCCGATCTAAATCCAAACATTTATATGGATATGGATCTGGATATTTTGGTCTAGATCCTATCCAATCTAAACACTATTTGGATTCAATCCAAATCCAAACACTATTTTGATCGATCCAAATCCAAACACTATTTGGATATGGATCTGGATATTTATGGTCCAGATCCAATCTAAATTTTCTCTGAACAATCCTTCTTGGCATTTCGAGATGGACGGTTTGTGCGGGCCCTGGCTTCATTAGCGCTCCATCTTATGCTGGGTTTTCCCCAGTTTTGTCGTTTGAATTCCTTCTCGCCTTTTTGGACTTCGTTTCTGCTCAATTTCGTCGTTTTTTGCTTGAATTTCTGTTGCTTGGATGGATGTGCTTGACTTGGCTTTTGGGTGCTCCGGGCTGACAGTCTGCATCGGTCGTTTTGCCTTTTGACCCTAGCTCTTCGGGCTTCTGCACCTGTTTCTGAGGATGCTTTGGCATTCAGGGCTTCACCTGTTGAAAATTGGCTTTTGCAAAATTGGGACTTGGCCCATATGTGTAAAAATCAATTTGAACAGGGTTTAAAGCAAAATTTTGAGCTTTTACAGCCCTTGGATTTTCGAAAACTCCAGTTTTGGGTTTTTAAATGAACTTTAAAACCAGGTGTTTGGTTTTGAAATTCGTTTTATTTTGGGGTGTTTACACACACCAACCTTGAACACTTTGAGAGACACGAAGCAAGCTCCTAACGAGGATGCACACGCATTCATCGTTAGATGGAGGTCACTTTTGGGCCAAGTTAGAGAGCCCATATCCGAAGGATGTACAGTAATGCTCATCCTAGAGAATTTTAAAACCGATTTCAAAGCCCTCCTCTCACTGCATGAAATCTTGAATTTTCAAAAGTTGATAAAGAAAGCTTCGCTATTCGAAGCGAATTTGAAAAAAGGAGTGTATGAAGATTTATGGAAGGGGAGGAGTTTTCAAAAACTCCTATTTGAAAAGCTAGAGGCATATGGGTCACACGCACCAGAGAGTGGGGCCAAGACCCAAAAAGTTACAAACGTTCGGGTAGAGCCAAGCTCGGTCAAACCCTCGAAACCCTCTAAACAAAAACATTTCAAGAAAAATAAAAAAAAAGTTTAAAAAAATGGAGTTCACCCATCGAAGACAACCACTCATAGAAGTCCTAGATATTCTCTTGACCCAAGGTCTCATCAATCTCCCGGCCATTCTCGAAGGAGCACCCCCTAGGAGAAGGTTTCTAAACAAATTTTGCAAATATCATAGGCTCAAGGGCCATGATACGAACAAGTGTTTTGCTCTCCAAAATAAAATTGAGGACTTGATAGAGCAAGGTAGGCTCCACATCTCGGAGGAATCGAAGCCCTCCCAAGCAATTCTAAAAGAGTCATTTCCTAACCACGCAAGTAGAAGCGAGAAAGGAAAAGAGGTATGCCTTCTTCCTCAAACTTGTGGGATTGAGCATGTCGTGATCCGAGGGAGCGCTTAGAGTCCCGCCCCTAGCTAGAGTCCCACAATCTGTTTTTCCTGTAATAGAGGTGAGATAATCTTCCCATAACTTTGTTTGCAATGAGCTAAATTTAATGAAACTAGTCTTATTGGAAAACTTACATCCATAGCTTTCCAACAAGACTAAATTCATAGAAATCGAAGCTCTATGCACCGAAATACAGACCTCTATGTTTGTATAATAGAACGTTATGAAACACCTGAGCAGTGGTCATTTTCGGATTTAATTTTGTAAATTCACAACACAAAACATAAAATAAAAATAGTCTTAGAATCTTCACATTCTGATCTTTATTTTGTTAATTGTTCATGATTTTTGGAGATCTCTAAACTATCCAAAAAAAATTGGAAACAAGCTCTGAAAACAGAAATAGTTTGTGTTTTTCATAACTTGAAAAATTTTCATTCTCTAGGCCAAGTGCACAAGTTGCTTGATTAAAATTTTCTTTTAAATTAAATTTTGGAAACACACACTCAGCCCAAATTGATTCTCAAAGCATCTAGGCTAACCCTTGAGCCTCGGTTTGAGAAGGCCTAAGACGAAAAGATCCCGCTTAGCCACAATCGCCCCACGAAGTTGGAATTATAACTTTGCTAGTTTTAGTGAAACTAGCTGGCACGCTCGCATAAGAACGAAATAGATTGAAAAGGTTATTTCAAGCCTCTACATAGGCTTTGGAATAAAATTTTCACATCTACACGTAGACGCTTAGGAAGAGTGATTTATTATCTTGGACTTTCTCAAAATAATTTTCAATTAAAATGATTTTTCCAAAACAAGATATCTTTTATGTTTTCCAGTAGATGAGTTTTTCAATTTTTTTGTTGTTTTATAGGGATCAAAAAGTCCTAAAAATTTTACCTAAGCAAGACCTAGGAAGCTTTAATGGAGATTTTTATTTGTATTTTTGGTTCATCGGATGATCAAAATTAAATCCGAGAAGATTCTTAACCAAATACTATCTTGAAATTCGAAATTGTTTCTATGACTAAAATATAGAGGTTCACTAAAATATATGTATCTTTGTATGTATGATTTGGAATTTTATAAAATTAGTTAGGTTGGAAAGCTATAGATATTTCCAAAAAAACCATTTTCATGATTTTTGGGTTTCTATGGAAAGAGTTATCAAGGTTTTACTAAAGTTCAATTGCAGAAATTTTGCACAAATAGAATCTATTTCGGGCTGAGTTCGGTTTTGATGATTTTTTTATTCGGCCTCACCCATGTCTATAGACATGAATTTTTATTTCAAAACCTATGGAGAGATTTGAAAAGAAATTCTCAAACTACGTCATGTGTGCGAGCGTACCAACTAGTTTGCTCAAACTAATAAAGATTGATTTTCTGATTTCATGTAGCGATCGTGGATAAGTGAATTATTGTCGATGTAGGCCTTCTTGAACCGATGCTCAAGGGTCAGCCTAAACGCTTAGAAAATTATTTGATATCCGGTAATTTTTCAAAAATGAGATTCTAATTTCAAAAGCTTGACAAAATCGTGATTTTGGTTCTTAACTTAGAAATATTTAAAGTCTTGAAAAACAGAAATTGTTTATGTTTTGAGAGGATTGTTTATGATTTTCTTGAAATAATTATGTGTTTCCAAAAATTCTAAAAATTTTACAGAGGACAGACTTTCATGTACCTATTTAGAAAATATTTTTATTTTTCTTTTATGTACTAAAGATACATGTCATTAAATACAGAAACAGACCTTACTCAGACATTCGGGATAAACATGTGCTAGAAAATCAGAGGTTTAACAAAACTATTATATTTTTATGTTCAAACCTCCGATTTGTATGAAATTTTGAAAAGTTATGGGTTTCATCTTTCCAAAGAGTCCATTTTCAATAAATTTAGTTCACTGTGCACAAAGATATTCAGGAACAACCCGACCTCTATCACACAAACTTTTGGTTTTCCAAAATTTGTTTTGAATTTTGTAAAATTTTCTGATTTTGTTAATGATGTTTAACAAACCCAAAATTCTTGAAATCTTTATCATAAGTGCCTCTATATGTCTAGATTAGACGTGCCAAATTTTGACGTATTTGGAGCAAGGGAAAATTAAAGAGAAATCTTTTACCGAACTGTGTTTGTGTTTTAATCTGAATTAAAATGAATCTATAGCTATAAAACAATAGTCTAAATCCTAAGGATCATGTGAACATAGGGAGATTAAGAGCTTCATGATCTTAAGTTGTGTTATGGAGTCGAAAGAACTAATATCAAAGCATATAACAAAGGCCGCATGAAAGAAAGATGGGGTTGTCCTGTGGATCTGAATCAATACATTTTCATGGAGACTTAAGCTCCTTAATTACAAGACCATAATATTTACTGAAAAAGGAGATGATTGAAGCAAGGAAGAACCTGTGATAGAAGGTGGTAGAAGGTCTGCAACTGGTGGATGGCGGTGGGCAGCAACCTTCTTTCTTTCTCTCCCTTCCTCTCTTTCTCTCTTTCTCTCCCTCTTGCTGAATGGTTTGCTCAACTGTGATTGATTGGTGTTGGGTGGTAGTTGATGCATTGCAACCCCCTTGAGGCCCCTTTTATAGGCAAAGAGTTGCCTATTGGCTACAACCATTTGTAAGGCAACTTGCCTTATTGCAAGTTGCTAAAATGGGGTAAAAGAATGTTGTCCAAGGCCTTCCAAATCAAGCCAAGGCCTGCTACATTCACTTACCAAACTATTCAATACGTGATATGGCAAGTTACCAAGCCTAGATGAAACTGACCAAGTCATGGAATGCTTGCGACGTTCGTCTAGGACTGGGGTGACACCGCCCTTTTGCTTAACTTAATCACTAACTTCAGTTGTGTTTAGTCGAGCTGCTGCTGTATTGAATTTGACAAACCAACCACCGAAAGGATTGTCACTGAATTACTGAATCTGAATTTCGTCCGTTCTTGTTGTTGAATTCTGCTGACCAAGGCTTGGAAAGTGGTTGTCCCTCTTGTTAAGCTTGGCCAAGCTGGATTTGGAAGGACGTTGTTGTCCTCTTCTCTTGCTGAAATTGTCCAGCACCTGCTATAGTAAATGGCCCATCTTAGGAAAGTTGGGAATTCGGCTGAGACTTTGAGATGATGCTGAAGGTGGCTCCAATTGGGAAGTTGTTCATCTGTTCCTTCAAGATTGATGTCAGCTGCAATTAAAAGGGTAAGCAGCTTAAGGTGGAGTTGTCCTCTTACTACAGTCGGCCAGGGCAACTTTCCATGTTGGAGTCGAGTAAGGCATGAGTTGGTAAGTATATTTACTGCTCTTCAAAACCGATTGTTCAACCAATGACTTGCTCCTTCCATATAGATCAACATGAGCATCAATTGGGAAATAATCTAGTGAGTTGTTCCCATCAACGGTCACCATATCGTGTGTGTTTGGAGTGTCGTGTCATCATTGTTGTTTAATAATATTTCTACTGAGATTGGTTCTTCGTTGGACAACACAGATATTCAATAAGACCATATCGAGTTAAGGTGGCTGCACCCACCTTGCTAGACTTAGAAAGGGAAAGGGATTAACATTAACTAAACTTAGTTGTTGTCACTATCCAATTAAGCATCACTACATGCCGAATCGAGCATTACAACTTGCCAAACCGAGCATTACTTTCCTTTTGTATGGATAACGCTGACTTTCCTTTCTTAACGCTGACTTTCCTTCTTGAATGTCGACTTTCCTTTTTTGAACGTCAACTTTCCCTTCTAATACCTGAAACTAAAAATAACAGGTTACATTGCCCAATAACATCGAAATTGGCAGGTGCTCGGTTGTTGCCTTTTTTGTTCATGCCATCTCCTCTTTTCGGGGAGTTTGCCTCCTTTATGTCCAGCCCCAATCCAAGGTTAAGTGGTCCCCTTGTGATGAATTGGACCAGCCCATGTGGGCTGGTCTTGGGCTTGACTAAGGCTCAAGACCTTGGTTCTTCTTCAACCGGTTAGGGAACTCAATTTAGCTTGGTCTTCTTTGATGAAACCCGCCTTTTTCTTGGACCTGGGAGGCCACGGTTGGAGCTTGAATTTTGACCTTTGGTGCAGTTGGCCGAAGTTGGTGAAGCCGTTCTAACTTGATGTATCCGGTCCTAGCTCATTTTGCCAAATCTTACAACTGGACGTATCTCATTTGGCCGGGCCATAGCTAGGTTTCTTCAAGGGATTTCGACCAAGCTTGAATTTGATCCTTGAATGCTTCGTGTTCCTCCTTGATTTTCCCTTTGAATGGGACTTGATGTCATTCGAACTCGATTGGTTCGATTTTCCCTCTGGTCTTGATCTCATATTTGTTTTTGAACTTGCACTTTGGTCTTTGTTTTGGGCCATGGTATAGGTTTGAATATGGATATATTTGGTTTGAATTTAAGACCTTTAAAACCTTTTGAAAAATCTTTCACAAGCTGGTTTTTCAACTTTGTAAAGGTTTTGAAATTCTTTTAGGAAATTTTGAAAATATTTTTATTTTAGGTATTTACAGCATCCGATTTGATCATTAATATTTTAGTGATCATCCAAAGAAATTTAGTTGAGGACTTGTGTTTGTTTGGGTAGGAACTCATCTACATATAAATCCTCAAGGCATCTCTCTCAAGGAGGATAACTCTCTTAAAAAATATATGTGATCATAGTGAAGTATCTACGTTTGCACAAACTTATGGATATTTAATCCACAATAAGAGTGATCTACATACTCATATCATTGCATCCAAAAGATGACTTCTAATGTCCCTCTTACGGCTTCTTGAATTAATTTGGAGGCAATTACAACAATAAAACACGGGGAGAAGAGATGATAATATACTTAAGCATAGAAAAGATGAGGAAGTATAAGATACGGCTTATATTGAGGTAGAAGGAACCGAATATCAAAAAAGTGATAAGTCTTCTTACTAATGGCCTTTTGTGGACATTTGCAACACTTCCTTGGGAATTACAAGAGATTGGAGAAGAGGGCTCCAAAATATTACAAATGGATTGAATTGGGAAAATGGAGTAAAGGGGAAAACCTAGTCGAGCTTTTGCTTGGGCAAGCCTCTCTTGGTCGACGATTCCTTATGTTGGCTTTCTTCTCCACGCCTTCCTCTTCTTCCTCTCTCTTTCCTCTCTTTTCTCTCCCCTCTTTGCTAGTTTTCTCTTTAATTTTTGCCTCCTTTGAAACCCAATCCAAGGCTGGTACTTATAGAGTTTTTGAGAAGTCTCTAGGCCAAGCATATTCCTTGGCATCTCCCTAGAATCTTCTACGGTTTTGGGTTGGTTCATGCTTGGTCTAAATGGGCTCCAATTCAACCCAATTTGTTGGTCACGTGGGGGCAGGGGGGGTTCCATGAGGTCTCATGGGTGGCACATGGCCTAGTCAAAGTTGGACATGGTCCCTCTTGATGCATCCCAGCCTGCCTTTGTGTAGTTTGACTTGGTGTGTTCTTGTTAGGTGAGGTCTAAGTGTGTCTCGCCTCATGTTGACCAGCCGTGGTTCGGGTTGGACCACTTATGTGACTTGGTTTGACTTCAGTTGGCTTGATTAAGGCTTGATTCATGGCTTTGGTTCATCCACCTTGGCCTGATCAAGTTCACTTTGGCTTGGTTCGATCAAACTTGGCTCTCCTTGTTGTAGTCAAATTTGTCTTTGCCTTGGTTTAATTGGAATTTTCTGCATGGATAGCCCATTTGGACTTGAATTGGGCTTGATCATGTGCCCATCTTGACTTGATTTTTGGCTTGATCATATGCCCATCTTGACTTGAGTTTTGGCTTGATCATGTGCTCATCGTGACTTGATTTTTGGGCTTGATCGTGTGCCCATCTTGACTTGAATTTGGGCTTGATCATGTGCCCATCTTGACTTGATTTGATTTGTTTTGGGCTGGTTGCATGTGCAGCCCATCTCAATTTGGTTTGGGTTGGTTGCTTGTGCAACCCCTCCCGATTTGGTTATGGCATATTACATGTGCAACCCCTCTCGATTTGGTTTGGGTTGGTTGCATGTGCAACCCATCTCGAATTTGGTTTGGGCTCACCTCATGTGCAACCATCTTGATTTTTTTCTTCATCCACTAAGAGTTTGCTTTCTCATCGTATCAAGGATAGCCTCCTCAGATTTTGCTCCGCTTGATCTAGTCTCTTTTCAAGTAAGATTTTATTTTATGGTTTCAAATGTTTTTATTTTATTATTTAAAATCATTTCTTTTAGAAACATATTTGAAAATAATGAAATTTAACAAAATTTTCAAATATCCTCTTTAGTGTGCACTGAGTCTCATTCCCAATATAACAGTTTGCATAAGTGACATGCTTTCGCTCCGTGAGTTAGTACTCTACCATTTTGACCGCTTTAACACTTTGATGGGTGTAGGGTCTTGGACCACTTTAATTCTTTGATGAGTTTTGGGTCTCGGACCAATTTAACCCTTGGATGGATGTAGGGTCTAAGACCACTTAAATTCTTGGATGGGTGTAGGATGTCCTCAATCTGGTAAGTCCGTCATGTTTCAGACTTTTTGTTTATTTTTGAATTTCAACGTTTTCGTAAGTTTGTAAACTAGTCACTTTGCAAACATTTTGTGGATTTGGTTCTCATTGTCTCGTTTTAGCTTTTTAAATTCTTTCTTTAAAGAAAATCATTTGAAATAGCAAAATTTCACTAATTTGGCCTTCGAAGGCAGAGCAGTCATTTTTTGGTTTTTGTAAAAATTTGATTTTTTTCAAAAGGAGTGCAAAGTACCCTTATTTTGAGGTTTCTACAAAACTTTGGCATGTAAATGGGTTCGTTTAAGGTGTTTTTGTTGAAAAACCTTAAAAGACCCAGAACTATCATTTTTCTTGAAAAGGATGAAATTTAAAAAAATCTTTTAAAAATTTTTGGGTGTTTCCAACCATTTATGACTCTCATATTTCACTTCATGAATGACATGAAATAAGACACAAAAATAAGGACCTCAAATTCAATATTATGCAAAACAAATTAAATTGATTTTTCAACAATACAAAGAATGAAGGAGAGATAGATACCTTTAAGGTAAAAGCTCCATCATCAGTCATTGTAATGTTGCACTACAAGAGTAACATCAAACAAGTCATGGTCATAAGAAACTCAAAGTAAATAATGTACAAAACAAATTAATTGACTTAAAAGAATGAAGGAATCAAGGTAAGAGAAATAAAGAGACCTTTGTGGCACAAGCTCCACTATCACTTGGAACTCAAAATCAACAATAAGAAAATACGGACCTCAAATTCAATAGTAGGCAAAACAAATTAAATTAGCTTCACAGCAATACAAAGAATGAGGGAGAGATGGATATCTTTAAGGTAAAAGCCACACCATCAATCATTGTAATGTTGTGCTCCATGAATAATAAGAAACAAAAATGGCAATAAGGAACTCAAAGTCAATAATCTCCAAAACAAATTAATTAACTCTAGAGAATGAAAGAATAAGGGCAAGATAAATAGAGAGACCTATATGAGTGAATCTCCACCATCACTTAAAACTCAAAATCAACAGTATGACCTTTAGCTTAGTTGAGTTGAGTCACCTATTGTTGGTCTTTTGTCTTGTAAAATGCCTTTAGTGGGTAAGTGCATCCTTGTGTCTTTTAATGTGGAAGTTACAACATCAATTTTCCTCTTATCGTACTCAATGAATATCATTGAATGAGAATGGAAATATGGGACTCCAAATCGATAATACATAAAATAAGTTGATTTGCTTTAAACAATAAAAAGTGAGGGAGATAAATGGAACTTTATTGTTGAAGCACACCACCTATCCAATGTGTGACTTTCAAGCCAAGCATGGCATAGTGTTGTAGACCCTTAGTAATGCACACATGACCTTCGACAAGTAATAACAATAGGAGTGTGACCATCATAGTTGTTGTGCTTAATTGCATGTAACTATCACAATAGCATTATAAATCTAAAACATATAAGCAGAATCAGTTAACTAACCCAAAGAAATAGTTGTGAGGAATAAAATGAAGCAAGGCTTGGTAAAAACAAACTGATTAAATTTATATAACACTAAGATTAGGGGAGAGAGGCATTTATTTTAAAAACTATATCATCTATCACTCTCATAATGCACTTCATGAATGACATGAGTAAGACATGGAAATAAGGACCTCAACCTCAATAGTATGTAAAACAAATTAAATTGACTTCGCAGCAATACAAAGAATGAGGAGAGATGGATATCTTTAAGGTAAAAGCCCCATCATCAATCGTTGTATTGTTCCACTTCATGAATAACATGAAACAAGGAATGACAATGAGGAACTCAAAGTCAATAGTGTGTAAAATAAATTAATTGACTCTAGAGAATGAAAAAATCAAGGCAAGAGAAATAGAGAGACCTTTATGGTACAAGCTCCACTATCACTTCGAACTCAAAATCAAAACTATGGCCTTTAGTGGCTAAGTGCATCCTTGTGTCTCATTTAATATGAAGATCCAACATCAATTATCCTCATGTCTTACTCAATGAATGCCATTGAATAAGAATGAAAATAAGGGACTCAAAATTGACAAAATGTAAAACAAGTTCATTTGCTTTAAACAATAAAAAATACAGGAGATAAATGAACCTTCATTGTTGAAGCACACTCTCTAATGCAATGCGTGATTTTAGGCCAAGCATAGCATAGTGTTGTGGACCCTTAGTAATGCACACGTGACATTCAGCAAGCAATAATTAAATGAAGCATCACCATCATAGTTGTTCTGCTTGACTGCATGTCACCATCACGAAAGTATTTTAAATCCTAAACATACAAATAGAATCCGTTAACTTTCTCAAACGAAAAAGTATGATGGTGATAATCCATATTGTTATTGCTTGTCGAGGGTCACTGTGGGTCCATAACACTATGCCATGGTTGGCTGAAAGTCACGCATTGAATCAGGCTATGTCCTTTAACAATGAATGCCCATTTATCAACCTCATTTTTTTATTGTTTAAAGCAAATCAACTTGTTTTGCATATTATCGATTTTGAGTCTCTTATTTTCATTCTTGTTCTATGGCATTCATTGAGTACGACATGAGGATAATTGATGTTGTAGCTTCCACGTTAAAGGAGACATAAAGATGCACTTACATGCTAAAGGCTATAGTGTTGATTTACTGATTGAAGTGATAGTGGAGATCATACCACATAGGTCTCTCTATTTATCTTGCCCTGATTCTTTCATTCTCTAGAGTGCATTAATTTGTTTTATGAGTTCCTTATTACCATGACTTATTTCATGTTATTCACGCAGTGCAACATTACAAGGATTGATGGTGGAGATTTTACCTTAAAGGTCTCTATCTCCCCTTATTCTTTGTATTGCTATAAAGTCTATTTTATTTGGTTTGCATACTATTTATTTTAGTGCCTTATTCCATGTTGTTCATGAAGAGCAATATGAGAGTGATAGTGGTATAGCTTTTACAATAAATGTCTCTCTCTTTCTAATCTTAGCATTATATAAATTTAATCAATTTGCTACCTTCTTTTTTAATCTAGGACATCATCGTTTAATGTGACCAATTTTTTTATAATGATAAAAACTAACTCTTTTTTAGTGTCACTAGTTCCTTCTATTTTGAAATATGGAAGACAATAGGGCTTTAAGTTAGCCCCCACTGTAGAGGTAACTAACGTAGAGCCTTTTGGCTCTAGTTTCATTGAATCTAGTCTCCACCATCAAGAGATTAGCAAGAACCTCTCTAGCATGGGAAATGGCTCTTGATGAATAAGATACGATCGAACATCCTCAAATTCCTCCCTTAGTCCTCTCAAAAATTGATTACAAAAATCTTCATTTTCTTCACATCATCGTCTATCAAAACAATGGGTGCATTTGTTCTCATATCCACATAATTGATTCCAAAAGTTAGAGAATTTGCTAAAATGGTTACTTACCTCTTGTCACCTTGTCTTAGTAAGGATAATTTGTCCCACAATGCCATCCAATATGCAATATCACTTTATACATGACCTTTTTTCAAACATTCTCATGCTTCTTTAGCATTTAATAAAGCTCAACTCAATAGTAAACTCAACATGGCCAAACGTAATCTCAAAATATTACTCATTATAATGTCTTACTAGCTTATCAAACAATGTACAAAACAAGAATTAAATAAGATAGAGCTAGCATTACCACTAGCCTCCACACGGCTAGAATTGTAGCTATTGGAGGCCAAGCTGACCAAAAAAAGGAAAATAAATAAAATAAAAAATACATTATTTGCCCATTAGATTTAACACTTCACAATGAAAAATGGGTGTGATTGAGGGTGGAGCTTCTACCCTTAAGGTCTCTCTTATTGTCTTATGCTTTGCCTTGTTTATGCCAAGTAATTTCTTTTACATATTATTGATTTTAAACTAACTAGTTACTATATCTTGTTTCATGTACTTTATGGAATGCACATGAGAGCAATTCATGGTGAATCATCTATATTATTAGTCACTGTCTCATTCTTTCTATTGTATAAAGGTAATTCATTTGTTCTACATGTTTTTAATTTTGAACTTCTTATTTCAGTACTTTCTTTCATTTTATTCAAGGAGTGTGACATCCAAACAATTATGGTAGAGCTTCTACCTTAAAGCTCTCTCCATCATTTATTCTTTGTGTTGTGTCCAGTCAATTAATTTGCTTTATATATTATTAGTTCAGAGCTTCTCAATTGCATGCTTGGTTTCAGGTCGTTAATAGAGCACAATGTGAGAGTACTTGGTGGTAGAGATTCTATGTTAAAGCTCTTTATGCCCTCTCTCATTCTTTGTATTCTGCAAAGTTTATTAATTAGTTTCGCACAACATTGATTTTGAGCTCTTTATTTTCTTGTATATTTCTTGTTATTCATTAAGAGAGACATGGGAGAAATTGATGGTGCAGCTTGTCTACCTATCATTTTTATTTAGCCCCCTTATTTCCATGCATTGTGTCATTTCATTCATAGGGTGCAACATGAGAGTGATTTAAGATGGTGCTTCTCTCTCTCTTTCTATATATTGTGTATGGTCAATCGTTTTGCAGATTGAAGCATCATACTTTCAACTCTTGTTTCATGAAGTGTGACATGAGAGCCATTTGTGGTAAAGCTTATGCCATAAAGGTCTCTCCTCACTTATTTTTTGTATTGTATAAAGTCAATTTGTTTTGAGTATTATTTGATTTTGACCTCTTTATTTCCATGCTTTCTTTCATGTCTTTCACATAGTGCAACATTGAAACTATTTATTGTGGAGCTTCTACATTAAAGATTTCTCTCTCTTTATATTGTATAAAGTCGATCAATTTAACTTGTAATACTATTGATTTTGAAGTTTTTACCTTGTGACTCTATCCTTTGGTAATTCCTTGTATTGTTTAAAATCGATAGTCAATTATTTTGTAGTACATGCACGTTATTTTAAATTGTCCATTTTCCTCTTTTTTTGAGTCATTCATGGGAACCAGAGAAATTGAAGGTAGACCATCTACTTTAAGCACTTTTCTTCTTATTCTTTGGGTTGCATGATGTGTACTTACTAACTCTGATTTACTTTTTTTCATGGCTTATTTCATGTAACTCAATGAGTATGACATGAGACCAATTTATGGTGGAGATTATACTTTAATGGTCTCTCTCTCCCTTATTATTTGTGATGTGCAAAGCCCATTAAGTTTTTTGCATTTTCATAATTTTTAACTCCCTATTTTATGCCTTTTTATGTCATTTGCCAAGTGTAACATCGGAGCATTCAATGGTTGAGCTTCAACCTTGAAAGTCTCTATTCCTCTCCTCATTATTTTATTATGTAAATTGAATTAATTAACTATCTTAATGTTGATTTTAAGCTCTATCGCCTTCTCTTGTTTCATAGAGTTCAAAATGAGGGCAACTGATAGTAGAGCATCTACATTGAGGATCTCTCTCTTTGCCCTCATTCTTTATATTATGTAAAGTCAATTAATTTGTTTTGTCTACTTTTAAATTCAATATCCTTGTTTACATGCCATGTTTCATTTTATTAATGGGGTATGAAATGAGAGAAAACGATTGAAGGGCTTTTATCATAAAGATCTTTCTCTCTTTCTCATTCTTTGTATCATGTAAAGTCAGTTAATCTCGATTTTGAATATTATTGATTTTCAACTACTTATTTTAATTCAATACCTTATTTCATGCATGTTTCCACGTACATTAAAAGACAGTCAAAATTCAATATGGTGACACTTTACTGCATTGCGAGTAACTAAATAAAGAATGGCTAATAGCTGTTTTTTGTTGTAGTGGTGCCATTCAACTTTTTTTTGCATGCTTTTGATTTTGAGCTCTTAACTTCCTTAGAATCAATTTCGTCAATAAAGTGCAACATCAAGGCGATTGATGGTATAACTTCTATCCTAAAGTCAATTAATTTGGTTTGCATATCAATGATTTTGAGTTCCTTTTTACCATTCCTTCTTTTATGTCATCATGAAGCATATAGTTTGAGTGATTGGTGGTACAGTTTTTACCTTAAAGGTCCTCTCTTTGTCATTATTTGTATTTTGTATACTAAATTAATTTGGTTTACATACCATTCATTTGAAGCTCCTTAATTTCATGCCATGTTTGATGTCATTCATGGAGTGTGACATCAGAGCGCTTCTAGCTTAAATGCTTGTGTCGCATTGTTTGTATTATGTGAAGTCAAATAATTAGTTTTATCATACTATTGATTTTAAGATTTTTATTTCTATGTCTCGTTTCATGTCATTGCAGAATTATAACTTGAGTGTGATTGATGGTGCGGTGCAACTTCTACTCATTTCATGTATTATAAAAAGTTAATAAATTTGTTTTGCGTACTGATTTTGATCTCCTAATTTACTTCCATAATTTGATATCATTAATAATTATATCATTAATACTATTGATGATTGAGCTTCTACCCTAAAAGGTCTCTCTCTCGTTCTTTATGTTATTTTATGTTAATCAATTTGTTTTGCATATTATTGATTTTGAGCTCCATAATTCCATGCATTGTTTTAAATGTTATTCATGGAATGACACATTAGAGAGATTAATGGTTGAGATTTTACCTTATAGATGTCTCTTTCCCTCACTATTTGCATTCCAATAGTTAATTAAATTGTTTTGTTTATATTTTATTATGAGCTCCATATTTCGATTTCTATCATTCATTGAGTGTAATGTGAGAATCATTGATGGTTAAATTTTTACCTAAAGGTTTCTCTCTCCCTCAGTGTTTGTATAGTGTAAAGTCAATAATTTGTTTTGTATACTTTTAATTATGAGTTCATTATCTTTGTAACGTGTTTCATGTTATTAATGAAGTGTGACATGAGAGTGACTTATGGTGGAACGTCTACCTTAAAGGCATTGTTGTCTTTTTCATTCTCTGTATCATGAAAAATCAGTTAATTTTTCTTTGAACTATCCATTTTGAAGTCTTTATTTTCGTGTTGTTTGTCATGTCATTCACAAAGTCCAACATTAGAGCATTTGACTTTGGAGCTTGTCTTCTCTCTCTCCCTCATTGTTTATACAGTTTATAGTTAATTTATTTTCCACATCTGTTATTTTGAGTGCCTTGTTTTACTAATTGCAACAAGAGAGCAATTGATCATGTTATGGCAATGGTTTAATTACATTGGCCATGGATTAGACCATAGCTCGATTGCCAATGGTTTTGTCTGCAGGCATCTAATTGCCCACTAAAGTTTTGCACAGGTAAATGTCCTTTTCCCGCGGTTAAAATCGTCGACGAAGCCTCCTTTCGTAGTGGGGATGGAACCAAAATCATATTTTTCTTCATTTAAATGGGTCTTTCTAAATGTAGCTCCTCAATAAAAGGGAGAAAATTCCCCCACCTTCAATGTTAGATCGGATGCACTCTGGTGGAGATTTTGGTCAGATGTGAATTCTTCTCTTCATAACGTCAGTGAAAAACATGATTATGGTACTTTGGGGATTGTTGAGAGTGGACGCCAAAAGTTACATATGCTCCAGATTCTCCATGTTGTAGGCGTTTGCTATCCATCGTGATATCTAGGGTATGATGGTGGTTTGCATTTCATGACCAATGACTTATATTATTAAAATTCTGGTTAAGCGAAGTTTTATATAGAGAGTATGTTTAGTTGAAACAGTCTAGCCATGGTTCCTTTAGGGTCAAACCATGGTGATTGGATGTACAAATCATAGTTGAAACTATGCAAAATCTAGGTTTTACTTTCTGCTACTGCTGGAAGTTGCTGCAGCATGTTTAGGTTGTGATGCCTACCCAAAATGGTGAAGTTGTATTAAAGTTGGAAGCATCAAGCTTGAATCCTATTGACCGGATATTTCAAGTTGAAGTTGTTTCTGCCATGCAAACTTCCATTCTTTCCAGGTAATTAAGTATGTTAGGTAATTATATCAGTGTTTGTCTCTTGTGAAGAAAGCAATTCATAGTTTTCATTAGGGAAGGAAAAGCAAACCAAATAACCCTTGTTCATGGCACAGTTTGTTTTCCACAGGAATGAGTTGAGATTACCGAACAACCTCTGTTAGAACATGTTTACGAACAGTTCGGTACCTTTTAGAAGTTGAGCTGAACATAATTGAGAGAGTGTTGATTATTGGTGATGGCTACTTTCAACTCACTATAACCATATCCGTGAAAAAAGGGAAGAAGGGTCCTCCTCCCAGATTTCATGTAATTTTCATTTTCTTTAAAGAAAAACCTTAAAAACGATAATAGTTTTAATTTTTCAAAGATATTGTGAAAATCTCTCATAATTTAGATATGGCTTTAAAGGAAAGCCTAAAGTGGACATCACAGGAATGAGAAGCCGGGTATATAAATAATATTTATGTACGATGACAAAATATACAACAAAATCATCCCCGTTGAAAACCCTTTACGGGTAACCTTGTTCTTCCGTTCCTCTTCTTCAGCTACTTCCGTTGTGCTTCAGCATCAAGATTGCATTCGGGCTCACATTAGATTCCATCACTAGTATCTGAGCCTATTAATTCTCGACTGCATTGTATCATAATTATAGAAACAACATATGACAAATTTACAGTTCTACCCAGAACTGTTTGTTTGATTTACAAAAATACCTAAAATATAATTTTACTATTTTCTCCATCCGATTTCATTTAAATTATAAAAATAGACAAAAAATCAAAATATGAGCTTGTCTATTTATTGAATAGAAATTTACAGAATCATATAAAAGGGGTATTTTTATTGTTTTGTCCCCAAACTTGTTTTTGAATTATTGAATCTTTTTACATTTTACAAATTTTTAAAATGGCATCTATATTTTGTTTGAAATTATTGATAGGTGCCTAGAAATATTTACAGTTCAGTACTTGGATATTTTAGATATTGTAATTTATTACCTGGCTATGTTTGATTACTTGTTTATTAGAAAATGTCTTGTACTTTATAATATGTTACTTATTTTTTGTTTCTCATTTGAAATATTCAGATCCTCTGAGTTATCTTCGCCAAACTTTTAAAAATGACTTCTACAATATGTGTTTCTGAATTGTCAAAAGTTCAAAAACTACAAACAAACAACAACTACGCCTTTTCCCATACTAGGCGGGGTTGGCTACATGGATTCTTTGTTTACACAGAGATCTATCATGTGCTATGTTAGCAGTTAACTCACAATAAGCTAGATCATTCTTTATTGTTTCTTTCCTACACTTTTGTAGTTGTCCGCTACCTCTTTTAATACTTTCAAAATCTAGTTTTTCATACCTTCTTACAGGTTCTTAATCTAATCTTCTTTTTATATGTCGAAACCATCTTAAATGATATTCTCTCATTTTATCCTCTATTGGTGACAGTCCTAATTTGTTTCTAATAACCTCATTTTGTATACAGTCTTTTCTTGTATGACCACTCATCCATCTCAACATCTTCATTTCTGTCACAGCCATCTTTTGTACATATTGATGATTAACTGCCCAACACTCAGAACCATAAAACATGACAGTCCTAATAGTGACAGGTTCTTCTTTTGCTCTTCTTTCTATATGACCAAACCATCTTAAACGATATTCTCTCATTTTATCATCTATTGGTGTCACTACTAATTTGTTTCTAATAACCTCATTATGTATACGATCTTTTCTTGTATGATCACTCATCCATCTCAACATCTTCATTTATGTCACAGAAATCTTTTGTACATGTTGATGATTAACTGCCTAACACTCAGAACCATAAAACATGACAGGTCTAATTGTTGCTCTATAATATTTACCTTTTAACTTTAATGGTATCTTCTTATCACAAAGAATACCTTATTCTCCTCTCCATTTTAACCAACCAACATTAATTCTATGCATGACATCTCCATCAATTTTTTTATCACTATGAAAAATTGATCCTAGGTATTAAAACTTTTTTTTTCGGGGATGAAATGTGTGCCAATTTTAATTTTTATGTCCTCTGAGGTAACCAAATGATCAAATTTACATTCCATATATTTTGTCTTTGTTCTACTAAGTCGGAGGCCTTTGCTTTCTAATGTTTCTCTCCATAGTTCCAATTTTCTATTAACTTTTTCCTTAGACTCCTCCACTAATACAATGTCATCTCCAAATAACATACACCAAGGTACTTCATCTTGAATATGTTTTGTTAACTCATCCATCACCATTATAAATAAGTATCGACTTAAAGTTGATCCTTGATGTAACCCAATATTAACTTCAGAGAAGTCTGTCATTCCTTCATGAGTCCTTACACATGTTTTTGCACCATCGTACATATCTCTTATAAGGTTAATGTATGTCAATAAGATACCTCTTTTTTCCAAGATTCTTTAAAAAACCTCCCTCGGTACCCTATTGTATGCTTTTTCTAGATCAATAAATATCATGTGAAGGTCTTTCTTTTTTGCTATAAAATGCTTCATAAGACATCTCAAAAGGTGAATTGCTTCAACAGTAGATCTGCCTGGCATAAATCCAAATTGGTTCTCTGTTATACTTGATACTTGTCTTAACCTACATTCGATAATTCTTTTTCATAATTTCATAGTATGGCTCATTAACTTGATACCTCGATAATTCGCACAATTTTGAATGTCTCCCTTGTTCTTATATATGGGTATAAGTGTACTTGCTCTCCATTCTTCGGGCATCTTTTGGTTTTTCCATATTTCATTAAATAGTCTTGTGAGCCAAGCGATTCCTATTTCTCCTAGTATTTTCCAAACTTCTATAGGAATATTATCTAATCCTACCGATTTATCACCCTTCATATGTTTAAGAGCCTCTTTGACTTCATTCTTTTGAATACATCGGTAGAAATTGTGGTTTATATACTTTTCTGATTTGGCTAACTCTCCTAAGCTAATACTAACATCTTTATTTTCATTAAAAAACTTATAAAAATAGTTTTTTTTATCTATTTTTTATATCATCATATGCCACAAGAATTTTTTCATCCTCGTGTTTGATGCATCTAACATAATTAAGATCTTTAGTTTTCTTATCTCTAGCCCCAGCTATCCTAAAAATATCTCTTTCACCCTCTTTTGAGTTGAGTTTTTTTATATAAATTCTCCCAAATTTTAGCTTTTGCTTCACTCACGATATTTTTCACTTCCTTGTTTACTTTCTTATAAGCCTCTAAAGTTTCACTAGTTTTCTTAGCATAATATAATTTGTAACATGTTGTCTTTGCCTTGATCTTATTTTGCACTACTTCACTCCACCACCAAGCTTCTTTTTGTGCCGATATACCTCCTTTAAATATACTTAACACATCTTTCACCACTTTCATAATATGTATAGCTATATTATTCCACATATCATAGGGTGTACCAACATAATTCCAAACATCTTCTTGAAGGACTTTCTCTTTAAATATATCTTCTTTCTCGCTTTTGAGGTTCCACCATTTAGTCTGAATAGCTCGATGCACTCTTTTCTTCTTTGTCCATTTTTTTATTTGTAAATTCATAACTAAAAATCGATGTTGGGTGATTAAACTTTCTCCTGAAATTACCTTGCAATCTTTACAACACACTCTATCTTTTTTTTTTACAAATAAAGTAATCAATTTGTGTTTGTGATAAACCACTCTTATAAGTAATTAAATGTTCATCTCGTTTTTTGAAGATTGTATTGACTATAAAGAGATCAAATGCCATAGCAAAATTTAAAATCTCACTACCTTCCTCATTTATATCCCTAAAACCAAAGTTTACATTAATCCCTTGATATCGTAATGCTTCTTTACCGACATATCCATTTAAGTCTCCTCCCAAACAAATCATCTCCTTTGTAGAATCTTTTGAATCACTTTATCTAACTCTTCCCAAAAAGTTGTCTTTATACTATCTTTTAGTCCTACTTGGGGTGCCTAAGCACAAACTATATTCAAAACCTCTACTCCTAACACTAATTTCAACGTCATGATTCGGTCACCATATCGTTGTATGTCTCCTATACTATCCTTTAAATATTTATTTATGATAATACCAACTTCGTTTCAAGCCTTTTACCATAATTTAAAACTTCTATCCTCTATCTCCTTTGCTTTTTCTTCAACCCATTTTGTTTCTTGTAAACATAGAATATGAATCTTTCTCCGAATCATAGTATCTACAACATCCATTAGCTTACCGAATAATGTTTTGATATTCAAAGAATCAATATGAATCTGATTATCTAGGACTAGCTTCCTTAGCCCCTGCATCCGTCTATAATAAAAATGCAGAGACCCTCTCTGAAAATTATTCACTACATTCGGGCTACAATGTAGCAAGACTAACTTCTTTACCCACACCCGTCCATGATGTGGGAACTCTCTCTGTAATTGATTCACTATATTCGGAAGAAAATGTAGTGGCCCTTGCTTACTTATTATTGCATTTGGGCTCTGCAGCACATCGCTAGGCGGGGACGCCCCAAGGCAATGCTCATAATTTTTGTAATCTATGTTATAAAAATCGGACGAAGTTTTACGCTGGCTGTCGAAAGCCTAACACAACCCTCCTCTTTTATCCGGGCTTGGGACCGGCAATACAAAGGTGATCCCTTACACGATATTTGAACAACATAAAACTAAATTCCATCAATTCCTTCGAATCAGGTTCTCAAATGATCCTAATGTGAAATTCTAATCCAAAACAAGCTTAGAGTTTCAGCTTCTCTCTCTCTCTCCTTACCCATTCTCCCAACACAACACACACACAAACACACGAGAGAGGGGGTTAGTCGTAGGATTTTGATCTGCTGTTACTAGCAGATGCCTAAAATCTGTATTTGTCCGTGACTCTCTTGTTTTAGTTTTACTGGGATTGGTATATATTCTATTAGATGGCTTTCAAAACTACAACACGATGTGTGAAGAAGGCCCCTTCATGATAGTTTCTGTCTAAATGTGCTCTCAAGTGACATTGGTGTTATCGGATAGCTCTAGTTCAGGTAAAGGTGAGAACGTTGATAGCCTAAAGCAATTTACGGCCACTACTTCAATGGCTTGAGAGCCACCTATTTTAGTGGTTGAATGGCAGTATAGTGATATTTTAGTGTGTTGCGCTTGCTAAACAAGATTCCTAAAGCAATTTATGTCACAACAAGGATTGTTGCTAAGGAGAGGAAGTTAGGAACTCACCACTACCTTGAAGGCCCAGATAAGAGAAGAAATTCGTAACTTTCTTTGATACAATCTAAACGAGTGCATTTTCATTCATAAAATGGGTATTTATGCTAGAAACATAACTCTCAACTTAGCCAATCAAATAAATATTGTTTTATTCAGTCTAATTATGTTAGTTCACTTCCCACTTAACCAATAAAATAAAAAGGTGAAATGAGTACATTTTAAAGTTCAAAACAGACACTATAGACCTCAATATGAATTTTAATGAATCTACTTAAGCATTAAAACAAATCCACTAAATCTGAAATTACTTAGCCCTAGCTCTACATCGGGGGTCCTCCAGCCAACTCTTGACTTTGGACAGGGCTACCGTTGAGTGTAATTTATCTTTCATGTCCTCTTCATGCCTAGCTTGTCTATGCATGCTCTTGGATTCCTACTTGAATAGTGTGAGCGGCTAATTAAGTCCATTACAACCACCATGTTTCATGTTGACAAGGATAAAAGTTTCATGTTTGCCTATAAATGGTTGTTCTTCGTTCCAACAAAGTATCTCAGCTATATCAAGCCTTCTTTTATCAAATGTTTGTTTTTACTTAGCTAGGACCAGATTCCGGTTAGGGTTTCAGGATCAAACTGTGTGGGGCCAAAAAATAATATAAAATAATTGAAATTTAAAAAAGTAAAACTTTTTCGGCTGTTTGGAATTACCAGTTTCGATTTTGCGCTGGTTCTCATTCCACCTTCCAGTTCCATGAAAGGTGGAATGGGAACAAAACCAGGTGGTCTGGGGTTCCAAGTCGATGGTTCTGTTCTGGTTCTAGCCGCTTCAAAGCCCAGTTGGATTCCGGTTAGAACATCTCTTCTGGTTTGAAACCGTCCATGTCTATGGTTGGTAGAATGCCAAGTCGGGATCAATTTGGCCATCAAACAACTGGGTGGTTGTAGCCATTGTTATTTGATAGACAAGCTAGGGTAGGTGAACGCCTGCTAGATGCACCATAAATATTTGCAACTCATGACTTTCAATATGAAGGATCCTTTGGGTTGACCTCTAGCCGGAGCCAGAGCTCTGTTTTGCACCATCACTTTCTCTTGCTTACAAGCATTATTAGAACTTGCAAAAGGAAGTCACCTTCCAATTAGTGGTTTTATGTTAATCAACTACTAAATTCCTTGCTACAGAATTTAGCCTTAAGCGGTGCCAAACTTTACAACATCCCAAGCGGGGTCTGATGTAAGGGCCTCTGGCATCTAGACAAAGTCAGGGGTTCGATTCCCCGGGGATGAACTCCTTGAAGGACCCCATGACAAACATATGGGTCCTATCCTTCAAGTTTTGTGCTGAGTTAATCGAGCCCACTGAATGTGGTTTCTTCAGTAACCGAAAAGAGAAAGGACGCCGTGATGGTATTGTTCTTGTAAAATAAAAGAGTCATTATTAACTTAAATAATTTATTCAAGGGGAAGTTTTCTTAGTAACTCCTGTAGATGTGAAGGGGTGGTTAAATCTCCGGAAATAGTTCAATCCTGGGTTAATTTCTGTGTTCTTGTTTACGGGCAAGATGACTAAGGATTGGATGGTGAAATTCAATCACACTCTGCAGCAGAGAAATCAACATGCCAAAATATTAGCAACACAAAGCATCGACTTCCCGCCGGGAGTGCGCATAGACAGGGAAATTGGGTCATGTGGTCGTGTTACTTCGGGTTCGGATAAAAATAGATTAACCCAAAATCCAACCCGATTTTTCTTAGGGTCATATTCTTTGAACTCCAATGCGACCCTGCTGGGGTTCGGGTCAACTTCAGCTTAACCCACTATATACAAAAGTACATCAATTATACACATACTATTCATATTTAATATCATAATATGTATTTACCTGTAATGATATGTATATTCTATATGATATATATTAAGTACACACATATGTATTTACATGATATGTATCTTTCATATATTTATATATACACACGTACATATACATACACATTGAGAACCTCATATATGCTAGCACATTTAGGTATTAGCAAATCAAAATAAATCATCTATCTTATATGATGGATGATTGAATGTGTTTGTGATTTTTGCAGCTGTATTTTATTCACATGCATAACTTTTGCTTTTAAAATGTAAATTTAAACCATCCATAACACAAAATGGAGGGTAGAAATTGTTTGAATTTTCTAATACTTAAGTGTGTTAGTGATGCCAGGTTCTCTACATACATACATATAAATATATACATACATACAAATATATGTATATATACACGTGTGTATGTTCAATTTGGGTTTGAGACCCTGATTCCTCCATACTTTGATTGGGTTCGATTTTCCTGAGCTGGATCTGACCCGAAATTCTTAAAACCTGTCCCGTAATGAGCATATTTGGTATTTCATTCCACCAATGTTTCTGGAACTCTTAGCCGATCGGATGGGAGTTTTTAGTTTCTGTCACACTTTATCCTCTTGGCTGTTGAGAGTTGACATCTAAAATGGACACGGCTTGAAAAGTCCAATTTCGTTTCCACCCAAAGCAACGATCCATCCGGCCGCCACGAATCACTTGCATCTATCGAACGAAATTTAGGACGGCTTTTTCCTGCCACGAACATGCAACCACCCAACAAAATAGACCCGAAAAATAAAATGGCCACTGCAAGATATAAAGTAGTTAGTTACAAGTGTAATTTAGCATGGGTCTTCATGTATCACCTTCGCAATAATAATAGCAACAACAACAACAATAATAGTAGACCCCAATAATAAAATCACGTGTTGTTGGTGGGGTGGGGATGCATGGAGTGTGTGTGTGTTAGGCCGCGGCCTCCTCCTGTACATATAAAAAAAGTAAAAAGTAAGACGACTCACATAGGCCTTGAAAATGCACCTGGATGTGCACGAAATCTGATTCATAAAAACCTAGATTGAAGTAAGGGTGTCTACCACCACTTGTCGGTCAATCACATCCTGCCTTTAAAAAGAGTGGGATGTGAGCCGTGCATAGAGCATTAGCTCATCTGTTAAGGCTCTCCGACTCCCACGTCTCAGTTGATGGGCATGCATGATACATGTTAGGACTTAGCCTCCCATTGTAAAAAAATAAAAAAAAAAAAGTAGGATGCGAGCCAGCTGATGTTGAAGTTCTTTTCCATTTACACCAAGTACTAGAGCCAAATAGGGAGACTGGAAGGAAGGTACCCATTAAGACTCACTTTCACAATGACTCTGGCTCTTGACCAAGCCAGTTCTACGAATCTTTGGTATGTGCAGGGTCCAACTTGAGTCTGGCTCCCATCACTCTGATCCATTAAAGGAAAACACATGCACTAACAATTGGATAGGACACAGGGATGACAATCTAAGACATAACACGAGATAGGACACGGACGTTTCTTGAAAAAGTCGAGCATCCAGCCGAAGTGATCAAAAGATCATGATGTCTTCTTGTTGACATGAATTTATGACTTGAACACGAAATGACACGATGTCACTATAACGTCGAAAACAGAACTTTTTAACACATGGCAGGACAACAAGACTTAGATACAACCCAAGAGAGTTAGGCTTATGTCCACTCAAAATAACATAAAACTAGCTTGACTTGTATAGACATATGTCCCTTTACAAATTGGCTTGGTTGTTCGTTCAACCATAAGCCGAACCGTGCCGATCCAAAAGCCAGCCG
Organism: Brasenia schreberi; assembly: GCA_036023115.1. Lineage (NCBI taxonomy): Eukaryota > Viridiplantae > Streptophyta > Magnoliopsida > Nymphaeales > Cabombaceae > Brasenia > Brasenia schreberi. The sequence goes on along the minus strand of JAYKKT010000075.1, from coordinate 12,600,839 downwards.
ACCAATAACCATAGTGCAAACAAAAATGAACCGGGGATCCCCCTGTTCAATTACAATTAAGATATTTGGCAAACTCCATCGGAACCATTACCAATTCTAGGTTCAATCATTTGGAATCCGCAGTTCTAATCGGAACTGTGGTAAAAAAATTCTAATTTTTTTAAATTCAAGGAATATCTATACATTTTGAAATTGGGAAAAAAATCTAATCAATCATCAACTGATTGAGTGAGGCAACCCAGCCTAGCATATAGATTTGAAATCTGGTTTCTTTTATTACTTCTAATATTGTCTAATACAGAACTAGTGGAACCAAAAACGACCGCCAGTTACAATTATAAGGTTCGGGGCCATGTCTTCATTCGTGAACTGGTTGACATGATTGTCACAGAAAAAGAAAATGACATTTCACACGAATATATCATCCAAACATGAAATTGCCACCCGTAATAGGGTCTTTCTAGAAGAAAATCGAACAATATTCTGATGAGATGCATACTATAATCGATCAAGCTCTTACACAAGATGAATTTGTGGTCGCAGCATTTTTTTAGTTACAGCTAAAGGCACGGGAGTAGAGAGCCCTGCCAGGTCCGTTTACGCCCGAGTGCGGCATGGTTTACTCATTTTGCATTCTGACTCGGGTTAATTATGTCATGAGATGAATCCTGAGGTTTACATTAAGCTACTAATGAACTTGTATTATTAAATGCTAATATATACACACTGAGTGATGGTTTGAAACCATCAGTTCCTATTTTGAGTCGGTTTCATGACCCAAGTTCGACCCATTTCGGTTACTGTTGATTCCATGACCGATTCAAACCGCTATATCGGGTCCCAACTAGAGATGTCCGACCCTGGCACTGATGGGCCGAGATAAATATACCCCAGGCCGGGCCAGATTTTGGCTGGAACTGTAAAATGCTGACTCAGCCCTGCCCATATAAATAAATATTTTATTATGTATATAGTTTTTTATTACATATATATGTACTTTATATATAGATATGTATATATATTATATATTTTTTCCAATTACATATGCATATATGTAGTTTTTTTCTATTACATGTATGTATATATATGTATATATAGATATATGAATGTATATGTCTACAAAAATATATAAAGTTTTTTATTACATGTATGTGTGTGTGTATATATATATATATATATATATATATATATATATATATATATATATATTTATAATTAAGTTTATATTTAAAGTAGATATAAGACCTGATCTAATATCCAACAAGCATGTGGCCCTTCCAGTCATTTGGCCATGCTTCTAATATCCAACAAGCCTGACCCATTTTGACATCTCTAATCCCAACTGGCCAAGTCTTTGCAAGCAAAACTCAATTCTTATACAATGTTTTCTAACAAATTTTAACATTTCAAATAACGTTTAGTAAAACCTAAACAAAACACATTTAATAATGGATGTAGTCTTTTGAACTGAAATCGACAAACACAAGTTTGCTAAAAAATGATAAAAAGCGGCACTGTCACATTTTCAAGTCCAAAATATTGGTTCGTGTCTGTGTGAATACGAAACTTCAAGTGGGAAAGCGTGTGTGGGCAGCAAAGAAAATACTCTGGGAAAAACAAATGAAAAGACGAAAACACAAACGGGAAGCCAGCGCGTGGGGCTCATAAGTTTTCTCTACCCTCCTCTTTTCTTTCCTTTTCGTCTTTTTCCCCCCTCTCTTTCTCCGTTGGAAAAACCAATAGAGCCCCTCTGGGTAACGCTCCACAATGTGATCCCAAGGATCGAGAGCCCCAAAATCTATCTGAAGACCTCTCCTCTCTTGGGCGCAAAGGATATCTTTGGTGATTAGGGTTACCCGTTTATGATCGGCCTCATTGGTGGGTAATCCTTATGCCGATTGCATTTTTCTCTTATTGTAATGCATTTGACTCATTGCTTCTGGATTCCGTTTCAGGAATTCTCGACTGATTCTTCTTTTCTTGTATTTACTTTTGCCCCACTTTGGTTGCGTTCCTTGTTGGACTCAGTTGATTATTTTGTTTGATTCCGTTGTTGGTGTTGCTTCTTTTTCTAATGTTTGGGGATATCTTTGTTTTGTTTTTGCGTAGAGATGATTTTATAGACTGTTTCATTTGATTCAAAGTATTATTTATATCCATTTTAAGGATGAGGAGAGGGGGAATCGATGTAGTTAATTGTATTTTATTTGTAATTTTTCTCATTTATATGGATAGTAGAGTGTCCAATGGTTCGCCTACTCGGCAGTTTAATCCGTCATGAATCGATTGCAATTTGTCATGCTGATTTCATTGATGATCTATGGAAGAACGAATGTGTTCTCAAGGAAGTTGAAAAACAAAGAAACTGTTCTAATTTTGCATGATAGGCTTCCACCATAACCGTTGACAACGTTTACTGCTTCAGTTGGGGAGATATTCCTGATGAAATTGATGATTAAACCTTTTATTTCTCTTACAAAAGCTTCAATTGACAGTGACTGGAAAAAAAGCCTGAATTGATGATTACTAAAACATATTATTGAGGAATAATGCATGATGGAACTCGAGGGTAGCCTTGATCAGCGTCTGCAGAGCAGCATCTGTATGTGTATTCTGAGACCTGTGACTTGCAGTGGTACCTTCCAAATGGCATGAACTTATTTCTATCAAGGAATCAATTTTTCCATATTATAGAGTAATAGTTACATGACATCCATCTCCTATGTCAAAGGAAGTAGTTACATCATTTCCTATTTGAAAGAAATAATATATCTTTCTCTATTTCTGTTGGATAGGTAGGTTATGGACATCTGGATCTGGTGAAGATTAATGGGGCACAAAGTTATTAATCTTTGACAAGAAAGAACCGTGCCTAAGAGTTTGCTGGCTGTCTTGGTGTTCGTTGGAGATGCTGTCAGCTTCTTCTGGCTGAAAGAAGCTGCATCCAGGAATGCCGATAACGTACTGCATGATATTTTGCTACACATACCATCAGAAAGGGTTTTTCCAGAATGGGTTTTATTTTGTGCTCCCATTTAGAGAAGTTATAATTTTCAAAGACCAAGCGAGCAGTACTCAATTGCTAGCATGACATGTGTAAATAGTCCTATTGGAGGTTCAGTGAGGCACCATCAACCTGGGATGTCAAGAACTCGAGAGATGGAAAGGTGAGATGGTCATCACCTTTATGTAAGTGTGTGGCACATTCGCTCATATATCAACACCTTTTTGTTTAGGTATAATCTAGTAATGCCAATACTCCATCTGATAAGTCTGATCCTTCTGCAGGTACAAAATCATTGAAGAATTAGGAGATGGGACATGTGGAAGTGTCTTCAAGGCAATAAACCTAGAAAATCATGAGATTGTAAGTTATGGCCTTTTATTAACAGAAAAACTTCAACATAGTAAGATATAGATTGCAAGTGGTTTTAATGAGGGTATAGTTAGGAACTTTTATGAGATCTGGATTCAAGCACTTCCTACTGTCTGTTTGATTAGGTGTAATTACATCTGAATCTATACTGGCTTCAGTTTATATTAACATCATGATATCAAACGGCAATCTGGGTCCCCCATTCAGCTTATTGCCTTATTATTGAAAAGGCTTTACTTGTTCCAGGTTTATAATAGTTGATTTGGTGTAAATCTGATCTTAACATGACCAAAATACATGCCTGATTAGATATGATCTTCCTTTTATTAAGATTATCAATATCCAAGTGTCCCCAAGTACGGTTCTTTTTCTTGTGGCTGAGGATTGTGTTTCGATGCAGATTCATTCTATGTTACAAATATAAAGAAAAGAGGGAAATATGTGAGGAAATTGTTGTTATAGTGGTGAGGAAGCATTCCTTCCAAATGTGTCTGAATGCATGACATGTGTGAATGCTGCTGCTTAAGTAACTGATCCTTCATCCTTAAACCACTTAACCTGTGGTTGAGTGGATTTAACATGTCACTAATATTAAAAATAAGAAAAGCAGTGTTTTTTATACCATATCGTATCGTGTATCATTTTGCTCCATGATATAGGTGTATCGTATAATATCATAAATTTGTTAGAAATAGTTTAAAAATTACCAAAAATAGAGAAAAATCAGAAAAATTCACAAAAAATCAAGAAAATTCTAACCTATAATTCAAAAGTGAGTAAACATTCATTACACATCATTCAAATTTCAATGTATAAGCATTTAAGCAGTACACATTTATATTTAAACAAGTAGTAAAATTACAACTTTCGTAATTGAAAAAAAGAATTACATATTGTAATCCAGATCATCTAACTAAATAATCTTCTATCTTCTTCTCCTCCTTATTCAAGATCTTCACCACTTTTAGTCAGTGTTATCCGAATCGCATACGTATCACCACGATACGATACGGTACCGTATCTACGCCCAATTTTTTTTTCAATTTTTTTTTCAATTTTTTTTTTGTAAGTTTCTGGCCTCTCTTAGACTCTCTTCACTTCTCTCCAAGGCATCCTCTGATATGCTTGTTTGAGATTTCAAGCTGTGTATGTAACATGTAAATTCGAGTTTATAATTTCATTTATTGAATAAGAATAATTTATGAACAAATAAAAATTGTGACAAAATCATTTCCCTTTCTGTTGCCAACTTTTTGGTATATTTCTGCTACCAGTTTCTAATTTCATGAAATCGCAAACAATAAAGAACAATTTGGTTGTCTCGTTTCATTGAGTGGGCATTTCACAACTTCACTATTGTAGGGTTCACCTTACATGACTTCCATTGAGTTGAACATGATCAACATGTGTGAGGCTTAACTCAGCCTGTGAAGTGAGAAATGGTGCTCAAGCATTAGTTAAAAAGCTAGTCTCCAGTAAGAGAAAAAGGGGATATCATCAAGTAACAATATCACATCATTGAGGTGTCATAGACTTAATAATCAAAGAAATGGAGCTCATCATTTTGCTCACATATGAAAATTAGAAAATATGACAACTACATGTACAAAGATAGCCGTTTGTTAATTTTGATATATTAGATGAGTGGATTATGAAAGATAACGAAGAAAATGTACTCCTAATCGAAGAAGACATTGCATGGATTAATTTGAAAGGAGTGCAACAACATCATGAAGGAGATGAAGATTTTGATTTTGAAGCAGAAGGTGATGAGAAACTTTGAATCTTCATCAAGGAGAATATGAAGATTATTTAGTTAATGATACTGATACAAATTTACAATATGTAAAATGTAAATGTATTTCATTTTTTGCTTCAAAATATGTAAATTTGGATGCAATTGGTCAATGTTGAATGCTCATTATGTACTAAACTTTGCATTATATGAATTCAAAGCAATTACCAGATTTTTTCTAATTTTTTCTGTTTTTTTAAAAAAAAAATTCTTATGATTTTTACTAATTTTTTCTGATTTTTAAAATATTTTTCTATTTTTTTAATATTAAAGTATGATACGATACGATACGCTCATATCGTGGAGGCCAACGATACGCGTCAGACAACACTACTTTTAGTAGCAAAATCAATATTATCATCTCCTTGCTGATATTGATGCGCTCCACTAAATGTCTTCTTCAATTAGGAGTATATTCTTTTTTCATCATCTTCGATTCTTCCATATTCCACTTTTCTAATATATCAAAATTATCAAGACTTATTGATCAAATTTCTCATACCTACTTGGGTTTAACTTTCTTAATTGCCTACAAGAATGATAAGTAAATAAAAATTAAAATTGAAAAAATTAAGATTAAAAACTTAATAAATTAAAACATTGAATTGAATACTTAATTACTAAGTAATTCTTAATTACCTCTGTCGAAATCGCATGTTGCAACAGATAAAAACTAGGCCATTGAGTTGCTTATGTTCTAACCTATTACGCTTTTTGTGTGGATATATTTAAAGACTCTAATTTTTTCACAACGAGTTGTACTTTTTGACTCTAAACTCTTATTACAAAATCTCTCAAGTTTGGGTAACTTGATCCACCAAACATCTAAGAAAAAAAGATAAATATAAAGATCTATTCCACTATAAATATAAGATTTAAGAAACTTAAATATTCATATAAACATTTTACCTAAGCACATATTAGTACGGTTGTGAATGACTACATGTAAGCCCATCAAATGAAGAGCATTATCGTAAATCTCCATCTTACGATGTATAGCATCTACTCCACTCTCGTCATGGACCAATCTGTTTATGCAATCAATGATACCTCTATTAACCTCGCCATCCCTTTTAAAAGTTGCAGAATACCTAAACATTGGATTTAGGTATTAAACTTCCGCAGGAATAAACTTATGGAATTGTTTGCTTCATCTATTATTAATAATCCTTGAAAGAAGTACATAATCACTCTTTCTTTCATTAAAATTACTCTTGATAGCTTCTTTAGCCCTATCCATGGCTTGATTTCTCATTGTCAGCCAATCTTAAAACTTTAACAAAAGGCATGTGTTCCTTAATAATCTAATAAAGGAGTTCCAAAATGTACTCCTAAAGACCGTATTTGAAATCTCATTTAGTTTTCTTTTTCTCCTATTTTGAGGTAACTATGCAAACCAATGCCACTTATCCGAGGTAAACTTTGTCTTCAAGGATTGCATTTATTTAACAATGCTTTGTACTGTCAAGAAATTAGTTGCAAACCAAGTAGCAATCATATGAAGGAGCTCTGTGCCTTCTGTATATCTCCTCATCATAGATCATATAAATGTATGGTTATAAATAAATTTAGTGATATTTTTGACAACCCTCATTTGCTGCTTTTACCTCATCAATATCCTTAAAGATGAGATTTAGACAATGGGCTACACACGATATCCAATAAAAGGTCCCATAAGTGTCATCTAACTCCTTTATAATTGCTTTTATAGTTAGTTGCATTATATGTAATTAATTGGACTACATTTTCATGCCAAACCTATAATATCACCTTATCAAATTCTTGCCTTAGAACCTTTGTATTATGGTGCTCCTTTGACATTTATAGTGATCTCAAAAGCAAAAGTCCTTTAGGATAATAGGGAAGAAAGTTTAATAGTCTTTCCTTGCGTATATGTCCATTCATCTGTCATGATAGTATATCCAGTCTCCTTCCATGATCCCTTAAAGTTGAACAACACTCTCTCAACTTATTATAAGATGACATCTTATATCTTGGACAAATGTTAACAATGACATCTGCTATTGCTTGAAAATGAAAATAATTTATTGTATTAAATGGAATGCGTGCATTGTAAAACCATCTTCCCACTGCATGCTCTGCCTATTCATGCAATTGCTCTTAAGCCGTAACATTATGAATTCCCGATTGAGCATCAGGTACTAGGAAGAAAAAACAACTATATGCCAGAATGCTAGAATAAGATCTTCCTCTAGCCCTTTCTCTTCTACCACTTTCAAACTCTTCACGCACAAGAACAAGAAAAGAAAAAGAGAAACAACTCCCTTCCATCTGGCTGGTGGTCGATAACTACTACTACCAACCTATGTCCTAGTATTAGAGAGAATGCTATCACCAGCACCAAAGTCCAACATCCCCTTCCTCAAACTTTCCTGCATTTTCTTTTTCTTGCCTCTTCTCGATACATTCAATCATTTGGAGACATTGTCATTTAATGACTTTTGGTATTTTCTTAACTTTGTTCATAAAATGAGCAACCTCTTTTCTAGTTCTAGGTGATATTTCAATCGAGAAATTTCACTACTCATCACCTTATCACAAAAATTATATTTGATTTTCAATCTATTTCCCTCAATTGAAGTACCCCATTGCCATACTGGATCATCGGACCTTGATCGAGGCTTCGTAGCAGCACCCCTTCTTACCATCTTAATTTACCACTTAAATCTTAATAAACTTGAAAATAAAAATACTTTATAAATCTCCAATCCTCACTTCATAAACCACCAAAACACTTAAAGAGAGTGTCTCCCACCTCATAAATTGCGACAACTACTATTACAACTACAACTAAGCCTTTTCCCATACTAGATGGGGTAAGCTACATGGATCCTTTGTTTTTTTGTAGAATCTATGTTAAGTCAGACAAAGTTTTACGCAGGTTGTTGGAAGCCTAACGCAACCCTCCTCCTTTATCCGGGCTTGGGACCGGCCATGCAAGGGTGATCTTTTACATGGGCGGAGTTTCATAAATTGCGACAAATAAAACAAAAAGATATCCACTCACTTCATATATTGTCATTCAAAAAAGGAAAAAACAAATAACACAATAAAATATAAAGTATATTGTTTCCAGCCCTGAGTATCCCCATTATTCATAATTTGTTAAACTGGATCTATATCATACTGGTGATGGTGAAATGTGTCCATATTTTGGATATATTTAACATTATTTGTAGATTTATCTTACTTACTGAGGTTGAACTATATAAAGTTATAAATTAGTGATGCAATACTTTCTTTTCGTCTTTTACCTTTCTCTAGACCACGTGTTTGTGGTTCGATCTCTATTGCCACAAATCTTGTGTGGGAAGGTAGCATGGAAATATAGAACTATGTTCTTAATAACTTAATAGCTCTTAGTCTGGTTAAGTTGTTCCCTTAGCTTAAACTAATAGTTGAAAACTTGATAGGTAATGATAAAAAATGACTTATGTGCATAAGCAGATTAACTTATATACTAATTCAGAACAAACAATTGAAATAATAAGGGGCGAGATAAGACTTCCATATTGATGTACCTAGTCAGCCAGCATCACCTCATGTAATTCATCAATTAATAGTAAAAATGAGATTGAATATTCATCCAGTGCATTTCATGAAATATAAATCAATTCAACCAATGGTGAAATGCTTGTATGTACTAAAAGACTGCAAAATAAAATGGATATAGTTTAGTTATTAAATAGCCGACCCCGTCTAGTATGGGAAAAGGCTTAGTTGTTGTTGTATAGTTTAGCTATTAAAACTCAGATATATGTTGATGAGAACTGAATAAATGACTCGTATCAAGACATATGAGCAAACATGCAAGTTAAGAATATATAACATGTGAACAACATTCTTCTGATTTAAAAATACAAGAACATGAATGATATAGAATAGATAAAGTGTATGATAGCAATGCAAGGGCACGACAATATGCAATACATGAAGTATTGAGCATACACAACATGCAATACGAGAAAGGGTCAACAAAGCAAAAAAGTGGAAGAAGAAAATGAAGCAGACAGAACGAAGATGGATCAAAGGGAAAAAAAGGAAACTGGGAAAAGTGAATTTTAAAATATCTTACGTTTAACCTATTTAAGTGAGTCATTTTTGGTATGCTGTGGACACTTAAGCCTGATAAGCAGGACAACTGCTGGATACCCCTGACCTAGCTACTAGGGTGTGCGAAGACTGATAAGAATGCTTAAGTAAATGTTTAAATGCACTATTAATGATGTAGCAGTAAAGAGAACACTTGTTTTCTTCATTCGGGTGTCTTGGTCCTCCTAAATGCATCTGGGGCCAGTCCGATAGTGCCATAAAAGGAAGCAACTTATTTGACTTCATTGGAGTTTTTATTCATCTGCTTTAGCCTGTACAATAAGTTAGCGGATAGCTCCTAAAGCTTTTCATTAGGAGTTTCATCTAAGGCAACACAGGGGAATGGCAGCTTTTGGATAGTTCCTTTTTTCCTCCTCTCTTTCATTGCTTAGTTCAAGTTTATATTACATCATTCTCATTATATGAACTTGAATGTCAACATTTTTTGTAGGTTGCGATCAAAAAGATGAAAAGAAAATTTTATTCCTGGGAAGAGTGTGTAAATCTGCGAGAAGTGCAGGTATGTTCAGATATAGGAAACTTGAAACTGGATGCCTTTTTGTTTGACAGAAATGAAGCTGCTGTATTATGTTTTGCAAGCTAATATGCCTTATCATGCAGTCCCTGTGCAAAATGAACCATCCCAACATTGTGAAGTTGAAGGAGGTTGTTAGGGAGAATAATGAGCTTTTCTTTATATTTGAATACATGGTAAGACATGTTCTAACTTCTAAGGACTTCTTAGTTTAGGTTAATATTCGATACATTGCAGATATCTGCATGTAGCCTGTATCTTTGATCCTAAATAATGGGTTTCCTCATCAATAATGCAGGAATATAATTTATACCAAATCATGAGAGATAGGCAATTTCCTTTTTCTGAACCAGAGATATGCAATCTTATGTCACAAGTGTTGCATGGAGTTTCTTATATGCATAAAAATGGATATTTTCATCGGGACCTTAAACCAGGTAGGAAGTAGTTTCTCTATTCATGTGTAATATGTACTTTCCCCCTTCCTCTATGACGCGTCACACATATTGCAAGCTTTCTCTTGTGTTTTCCATGACATCATTTTCTCGATGCAGAGAACCTACTTGTCACTGATGATGTTATAAAAATTGCGGATTTTGGGCTGGCAAGAGAAGTAACATCTAAGCATCCGTATACTGATTATGTTTCAACAAGATGGTGAGCTGCTATGCAGTTGTTTGGCTTCACATGCTGCTTGTGACTCTATCTGATTAGAAGGAAAAGGACATCGCTGAAGTGGTCTGAGAAAGCCTTTTTAAAAAATATATACTGATTAACTCTAGCAGTCATCACTTATTAAATGAGTCACTCAGTGCTCTGAGATAGCCTTTTTGAAATTCAAAATTTTATGTGATTTATCCTTTCTTGTATTGATTGTTTTGTTAATTGGGTTGAAAACTGAACCTGGAATCCATCCGGCATTGCTGTAACTCCATATGGTTCATGGTGTAGAGCACACCAAAATCAGACAGTTTTTAACCACTGCCTCTGGTTTATCAGGAACTGAACATGTCTAGCAATATATATTTTTAATTCAAAATCGGAAAACTTTTTCACTCATAAGGAAGAAGGCAGTGAGGAATCCATTTTCTTGCAACTTATGTCATGATATGTTTGAGAAAATAAAAGAATAGCGGACATTTAGAATGCAATATTTATCAGATACTATCAATTTACTTCTTTAAAGCAAAGGTTGGCGAGGAATTGGATTTCTTGGCGAAAGCTGTTATTGAACCTGGCAAGTCCAACCATTTGGTGCAATAGCACAATAGTGTGTCCTATCGTTCCACATTTGGTGAATATTAATGGTTCATTTTTCATCTTCTTATATTCATCAGGTACCGTGCACCTGAAGTCCTGTTGCAGTCTTCAATGTATACCCCTGCAATTGGTATGTAACCTTTGCCTGCCGTGCAAGCGTTTGTAATTTTGCTAACAGTAGTAGTGATGTGTATATTGCAGTTCTAAGTTACTGTTTGCAGACAAGGTTTTCATGATTTTTCAGTCACATCCTCTTTTTTCAACTCATTTTCTCCATTAATTTGTTCTGCGTCAACAAATGGTTCAGTATATCTTTTTTATTTGGTTCTGATCCAATTAGGCACACGCTGATTGGATATTCTACTGTAACATATATATTGTCATAGGCTATATAGCTAACTTCATTAGATTTCACAGACATGTGGGCTATTGGGGCAATACTTGCTGAGCTCTTCACATCACACCCTCTTTTCCCTGGTGAAAGGTAAAACCAAATTGCTGGTGAATATTTTCTGTCAACTCGTTGAAGTACTTGTGAAAATGCTCTGACGATAGATAATCAGCAGTGTTGTGGTCTCTTTGGAATTTAAAATAAAATTTTTTCATTAAAGACATGAAAAATACAATAAAAAATAGTAAGGGTTACTCTCTCTCTCTCTCTCTCTGCTAAATATTATGATTTGTGATCTTTCACTCCAGAGAAAGAAATTCACAGTTTTCAGTTATTTTATAAATTCAATAGAACACTTTGTGTGCTTGCATCAGTGAAACAGATCAAATATACAAGATATGCAGCGTTCTTGGGACCCCAGACTACACTACATGGACTGGAGGGCTGAATCTCGCACGATCTCTAAACTTTTACTTTCCACAGGTTAGAATCATTGTATTTGATACCATTTTGGGCTCATATGTTGAGTTCGTTCTTTCATCTTCTTTGCAAACTTGTTACAGTCTTCTTTTGTTCCCCTTTTTCTTTCACAATCTTTGTTGTTTGACATGTATATTATCACCGATGTAGATGATGCCTGTCAACCTTTCAGAAATTATTCCTCGAGCCAGCTCAGAAGCAATTGATTTGATTATGGTAGGTACCATATCACCTTCACGCTTTGCTTATTTCCGCACAGGGATGCTTAGTTTACTCAACTCCTTGTAGCATCTATGCTCATGGGATCCACAAAAGAGACCATCAGCAGAACAATCACTCTACCATCCTTTCTTCAATGTAATTATGCGTTCTTCTTTGATCTTTTCAGTTCATGCATAGGAGTTCCTATTCTAACTTGTTTCCGTTTTAAAAGGTTGGCATACCACGTTCTTTTCCTCTTCCATTAACAGATGGGTTTGAGGAAAAACCAAATCAAACTGGTGAGATGCAATGACATATGCATGCATAGACAAACCGCTTTGTTGATGTTCCAATGACCTTGGTCATTTGTAATGTTCAGGGGAATCTGGTCCAAAACTTGAACTGAACCTGTGGGATTTTGGTGCTGCATCAGATGATTGCTTCCTTGGTTTGACTCTGGGGATCAAACCGAGTGTATCTGATTCAGGTATTGTGCTCATGTCTCCATAGAATAAGTGCATTATTATGTTGTTCTGTTACTTGGGTGTTTTGCCGCTTTATTTTCAATAGAAATTGTTTACTAGAAAGTGAATCGTAAACTCATGCTAGTCTAGATGCCTTTATCTAGAAACCTAGACCAAAACCAAGGTATTTTCATCCCCAAGTGTTGCTGGCTAACCTATAACTAGATCAAGGATAAAAGATAAAATGTAAATATTCTGTAGCCACCCAGGTAGCTGCTTCTTTGGCTGTCTAAGAGTGGAGCTTCTTCCCTGGACCTTGCAGCTACACATTCAGAATAGGTGATTGAATGAGCTTGGGCCACTGTCAAACTTTACAACAACAACAACTAAGCCTTTTCCCATACTAGACGGGGTCGGCTACATGGATTCTTTGTTTCCACAGATCCCTATCGTGTGCCATGTTAGCAGTTAACTCCCAATAAACTAGATCATTCTTTATTGTTTCTTTCCAACACTTTTGTGGTCGTCCTCTACCTCTTTTAATACTTTCCAAATTTAGTTTTTCTAACCTTCTTACAGGTTCTTCTTTTGATCTTCTTTCTATATGTCCAAACCATCTTAAATGATGTTCTCTCATTTTATCCTCTATTGGTGCCACTCCTAATTTGTTTCTAATAACCTCATTATGTATACGGTCTTTTCTTGTATGGCCACTCATCCATCTCAACATCTTCATTTCTGTCACAGACATCTTTTGTACATGTTGATGATTAACTGCCCAACACTCAGAACCATAAAACATGGCAGGCCTAATTGCTGCTCTATAATATTTACCTTTTAATTTTAATGGTATCTTCTTATCACAAAGAATACCTGATGCTCCTCTCCATTTTAACCAACCAGCATTAATTCTATGTGTAACATCTCCATCAATTCTTCCATCACTTTGAAAAATTGACCCTAGGTATTTAAAACTTTCCTTTTGGGGAATGCAATGTGTGCCAATTTTAATTTCTATGTCCTCTGAAGTAGCCAAATGATCAAACTTACATTCCATATATTCTGTCTTTGTTCTACTAAGTCGGAGGCCTTTGTTTTCTAATGTTTCTCTCCATAGTTCCAATTTTCTATTAACTTTTTCCTTAGACTCCTCCACTAATACAATGTCATATGCAAATAACATACACCAAGGTACTTCATCTTGAATATGTTTTGTTAACTCATCCATCACCATTATAAATAAGTATGGACTTAAAGTTGATCCTTGATGTAACCCAATATTAACTTCAAAGAAGTCTGTCGTTCCTTCATGAGTCCTCACACATGTTTTTGCATCATCATACATGTCTCTTATAAGGTTAATATATGTCAATGGGATACCTCTTTTTTTCAAAGTTCTCCAAAGAACCTCCCTCGGTACCCTATCATAAGCTTTTTCTAGATCAATAAATATCATGTGAAGGTCTTTCTTTTTTGCTCTAAAATGTTCCATAAGACGTCTCAAAAGGTGAATCGCTTCAATAGTAGATCTACCTGGCATAAATCCAAATTGGTTCTCCGTTGTACTTGATACTTGTCTTAACCTACGTTCGATAATTCTTTCCCATAATTTCATAGTATGACTCATTAACTTGATACCTCGATAATTCACACAATTTTGAATGTCTCCCTTGTTCTTATATACGGGTATAAGTGTACTTGCTCTCCATTCCTCGGGCATCTTTTGGTTTTTCCATATTTCATTAAATAGTCTTGTGAGCCAAGTGATTCCTATTTCTCCTAGTATTTTCCAAACTTCTATAGGAATATTATCTGGTCCTACCGATTTACCACTCTTCATATGTTTAAGAGCCTCTTTGACTTCATTCTTTTGAATACGTCGGTAGAAATTGTGGTTTATATACTTTTCTGACTTGGCTAAATCTCCTAAACTAATACTAACATCTTTATTTTCATTAAAAAGATTATAAAAATAGTTTTTCCATCTATTTCTTATATCATCATTTGCCACTAGAATTTTTTCATCCTCGTCTTTAATGCATCTAACATAATTAAGATCCTTAGTTTTCTTATCTCTAGCCCTAGCTATCCTAAAAATATCTCTTTCACCCTCTTTTGAGTTGAGTTTTTTATATAAGTCCTCCCAAATCTTAGCTTTTGCTTCACTAACGGCCTTTTTTGCTTCCTTCTTTGCTTTCTTATAAGCTTCTAAAGTTTCACTAGTTTTCTTAGCGTAATGTAATTTGTAACATGCCTTCTTTGCCTTGATTTTATTTTGTACTATTTCACTCCACCACCAAGCTTCTTTTTGTGCCGGTACACCTCCCTTAGATACCCCTAACACATCTTTCGCCACTTTCCTAATATGTATAGCCATATTGTTCCACATATCACAGGGTGTGCCAACATAATTCCAAACATCTCCTTGAAGGACTTTCTGTTTAAATATACCTTCTTTCTCGCTTTTGAGGTTCCACCATTTAGTCCGAATAGCTCGATGCACTCTTTTCTTCTTTGTCCATTTTTTTATTTGTAAATCCATAACTAAAAGTCGATGTTGGGTGGTTAAGCTTTCTCCTGGAATTACCTTACAATCTTTACAACACGCTCTATCTTTTTTTCTACAAATAAAGTAATCAATTTGTGTGTGTGATAAGCCACTCTTATAAGTAATTAAATGTTTATTGACTATAAAGAGATCAAATGACATAGCAAAATTTAAAATCTCCCTACCTTCCTCGTTTATATCCCCATAACCAAAGTTTCCATGAATCCCTTGATATCCTAATGCCTCTTTACCGACATGTCCATTTAAATCTCCTCCTAAACAAATCATCTCCCTTTGTGGAATCTTTTGAAACACCTTATCTAACTCTTCCCAAAAAACTGCCTTTATACTATCTTCTAGTCCTACTTGGGGTGCGTAAGCACAAACTATATTCAAAACCTCTGCTCCTAACACTAATTTCAATGTCATGATTCGGTCACCATATCGTTGTATGTCTACTACACTCTCCTTTAAATCTTTATTTATAATAATACCAACTCCGTTTCGGGCCTTTTCTTTACCTAAGTACCATAATTTAAAACCTGTATCCTCTATCTCCTTTGCTTTTTCTCCAACCCATTTTGTCTCTTGTAAACATAGAATATGAATCTTTCTCCGAATCATAGTATCTACCACCTCCATTAGCTTACCCGATAATGTTCCGATATTCCAAGAACCAATACGAATCTTATTATCTAGGACTAGCTTTCTTACTCCCCGCATCCGTCCATAATCAAAATGTGGAGACCCTCTCTGAAAATTTTTCACTACATTCGGGCGGCAATGTAGTGGGACTAACTTCTTTACCCACACCCATCCATGATGTGGGAACCCTCTCTGCAATTGATTCACTACATTCGGGCGAAAATGTAGTGGCCCTTGCTTACTTCTTACTGCATTCGGGCTCTGCAGCACGTCTCTAGGCGGGGACGCCCCAAAGCAATGCTCATAATTTTTGTAATCCATGTTGTAGAAATCCGACGAAGTTTTACGCTGGCTGTCGGAAGCCTAACACAACCCTCCTCCTTTATCCGGGCTTGGGACCGGCAATGCAAGGGTGATCCCTTACATGGGCGGAGTTCACTGTCAAACTTTACTAATTAAATTTTTTCACACTGCAGGTGTTGGCCCCAAGTTCTCACATGCCAATGAGTCCGAGTTTATCAACATGCAGGGGATGCTGCTTGATCCTGAGTTTCATGATTATCCACAGACATCAAGTATTTAAGTTTCACTATTTCAGTTATCTTTAGTTTCCGATACTTTATTTAGCTGTGCATTTTTTTTATTTGTTGTGGTCGTCTCATAGATCAAATTCTGGGTTTTATTGATGGGAAAAGCTTATGATTCGAAATGCTTGAAGATATTGGGACCTCATTTGTTTGAAAAGTGAGAAAAACAAAATCAATAGACAGTATCAAAGAACTAAAAATAGAAAAGTATCTTGCATTGAAATTAAAGTGATTTTTAAAATCTGCCAACATTATTGGTTAATTTGATTACTATGAGTGGTTAGAAAAGATAAGTTTCATTCGTTGGGGATTTTGATGACAACATAATTATCAAAATCTTTCCATTGCAGACTTGTGGCCATTGTTAACATTGGCCTGTAATTCCACTGCTGTCCCTGTGAGTTCCTCGTTGCCATCTTCCTACTTGTTCAACAACAGGTAATTAAATCTCAACCTAAAAATGTACTCTCTTATTTTCAGTTCTTTTGCCTTAGATTCCTCTTTCTGCTTATAGTTAGCTAATGCGATTTCTTATTAATTTCAATTGACAGCCAAGTCATGCATGGGCAATCATCAGATTTTGCTGTTGCCACAATGCAACCCAACAACTCGAGCAGGCAATCCATTGGATTGACCATCTCCTCACCCTTCGAACCATGAAAATTTATTTGAGTAATGGTATAAATCACAGCCCTTGATAGAAGGTGGTACTCTGCTAATTAATACACATTTGACACATGTAAATTGTCTGGCGGAAGATGCTTCAGTTTGGAATTTGGCGGAGTAAATGTCGATAAATTGATGACTGTGCTGAGTTCCTCCTGAAGTCTTGCTAAATGAGTTTCTTGTGAATATACGGCCAGTTGGTTTTTATTTTCCATACTAGATCTCAATTGAATGTTATGTCCTATTCACGAGTAACTGTAAATTGTCTATTGAACAGAACCAAATAATTGATATCTCCAAGTATTAAAAAATGCAATTGAATCGTGATGTACATTACTTATCTTTTCTGTTTTTTATTTTCCCCGAGCATTGCAAATTTAGTCCATCATATGAGGTACATTCCAGGCATGGCCTGGCTTACTGGCCGGTGTGCTTCCATGTAAGAGTTTTGGATTTTGTCAGGTATCAACAAACTCTCATTACACTTCTCGTCTTAAGCAGAACCTTTAAATGTGAACAAATAACGTGTTCTAGAGGAGGCGCGTTCGTAGCGCAGAAGGCAACATTCCAGAAGTATGTCAGATATTTTGTTAACTAGCGTCCAAACAAACTCATATAATATGCTTAGCTGCGGAAGTTTTAAAACCTCAAATGATGCACCGAACGTCAGCCCGACACTCGTGACATTTCGGTCTGAAATATCAACTTGTTTTGAGAAGTCGGACCCGCTGTATTTGGCCATCGACAACAGCCATGACCGAATTATCCGAATCAAATAACTGCATTTATCTGTACTCTTTTCCATGACTTTCCACTTTCACTTGAAAGATAAGCTTACGTTGTTTAAAGTATACTGAATGATGGCACTCCACAGTTGTGCAGCGTTTTCTCGCCGAGTAAAAAGATTGGGTTGCGTATCCGTGGTAGAAAGCTAGAATTTCATACTTGGTGAGGGGGACAATGGAAATAATTATTGCGAAGAAAAACAACAGAGTATAACTAACCAAGAAGTCCAAGTTATCTTCAACCAAGGTGCTCCTTAACATGGCATAATAATCGGTGCAATCTATGTGGAGAAGTTGCATGCTTCTTTTGGAATTACTCGGGAATTCGGAAAGTTTTCCATATCAAAGTTATCATAAAGTAAGTTGCTGCTTGCAAGTTCATGTTTTAAATCGGTAATGAAATTAATGAAAGAAACCCTTTCTCCAAGTTATTCCTCTGAATCAGTTTTCGTATGACAAGTTCTTCTGACATGAAACTGACCAATATCTTTGTTGCTTGCTGAAGGTTAGGCGTCATGTGTGTGCGTGTGCGTGTGTGTTTTCATATTTAATTCATCTTCACGAGTCTAGGCAGCAAATAAATGAAATTTGATGACCATGACCATAGGGGATTATCTAGATTCTAGCTGGAATGGTAATTAATTTCTAAATCCTCTTTAGATGTTTGGTGCTGCGATTGACTTTCATTAAGTTTCTGCCTGCTAGAATTGTGAACAATATTGCGAACCATGTTAGCACAATTTGGTGATTGTAAGCTGAGGTAGAAATTTGATATATATTCTACTTGGACATAGGAATCTGCCATATGTAACTGAAGAATGTCATCACGTTCGGGATGCTTAAGGTCCTGGTTTCGGGATGAATCTATGGCCAAAGAAAAAGAGGAAGGTTTTTGGTTAGCATAACTATTTTATTTGCTTGTTCCTGGGTGCATAATCATGCTACAATTCATGGTTTTCGCGATGACTTCATCTCTTATGGTGTTGGAAAACCATAACATTATCTGATGCTCGAAATAGAGTTAGTATTATCATAAATAAAGATTTAAAGGATAGTGTAATAAACATAGAACGATATGGTGACCAAATCATAACGTTAAAATTAGTATTAGGAGTAGAGGTTTTGAATATAGTTTGTGCTTACGCACCCAAGTAGGACTAAAAAATAGTATAAAGACAACGTTTGGGGAAGAGTTAGATAAGGTGATTCAAAGAATTCCACAAAGAGAGATGATTTGTTTAGGAGGAGACTCATGGATCTCTTTATAGTCAATACAATCTTCAAAAAACAAGATAAACATTTAATTACTTATAAGAGTGGCTTATCACAAATACAAATTGATTACTTTATTTGTTGAAAAAAAGATAGAGCGTGTTTGTAAAGATTAAGGTAATTCCAGGAGAAAACTTAACCATCCAACATTGACTTTTAGTTACAAATAAAAAAATTTAGAAGCACATACGCTCTCAATGTTTGAATTTTTAATCCCCATCTAGTTCTCTGTTTAGGGGGCATTTCAGTTCCTAGCTATCACAAGGATCATCCAGGAACCAACGTGATCTTCAAAGAAAAGGATGACAGGAAAGATGAGATTGGCATGTAGCAAGATTACCGACAACATGTTTAAGAGACGTTGTCTTTGTCAAGTAAATTCTTGAGAAATTGTCAAAGCATATCCAATGAAAACCGAAAAGACACTGTGCATATCACAAGGAACAGTACAATACAATATTTCTGATACAACGAACCGACATTTCCATGCATTCAAATACAAAACGAGTCCTACTGCGGCTCCACATAACGCTACCACCCTTACCAAACTGAGACCATACACAGAGAGAGAAAATATACCACCCCTGATTCATTTGACGCATGATAGTGGACATCATACAGCAGCTCCGAGCCTCCGAACCATTCAGGTGCTTTTACCTAGATTGGGCAGTGTCTGTCGAAACACTACCGATCTAAATGCAAGTACTTGGATGTCTGGGATCTAATGTAGGAAGATGACCATCATATCCCAGATGATACTGGACCTACTCCTGTTATTCACGGCCTTTTACCAACTCCCAGAGTTGGGCCACGAAATTCTGCAAGTACTTCTGCTGAGCGCTATCATTCAGCAAGAAACCCCGGAGCTTGGCATTGTTGGCTTTGATGGCGTTGGCTTTCATGGAGCCGTCCATCACCTTTTTGACTGCCTCGCATATGCAATCTCTGGTGAAGGACCCGTCATTGCACCTCCTCTTCACCGCCACCCCGGCCTTCAGGCCCTGGACGACCAGCCTTGTGTTGAGAAACTGGTCCGCACACAGCGGCAGCAACACTACTTGGCATCCAGCCGCCACGGCTTCCATCAAGGAGTTGTGACCTGCATGCCCGAGGTGTACACCGATAGCGGGGTGCTTCAATATGAGCTACTGCTGGACCCAGCCAACGTGCACTATTCCTCTACCTCTCAATCTCTCTCCTACCAATTCACTTTCAGGTGAGGAGTTCAAAGCCACCAAAAATGGCGAGCCGGTCATTTCGAGCCCCGCAATGATCTCGCGAATTTGCTCCTTTGGTAACGAAAGTTCGCTACCAAAAGAAGCGAAGACAACAGAACCAGGATGGAATTTTGAAAGCCAGGACTCCCACCGGGCATTGAGGCCATGGAGATGGCGGAGGTAGTGGAGAAGTACACAGGCCTGATGTCAAGGGACTTTGCGAGAGGGGGAACCCAATGATGAATGAAGAGTGAAAATGACATGCGGAGAGTGTCTTTTAAGGAGGGAAGCCATCTCTGGCTCAGCCGCATCAACAGCTTGCATTAGGAGTTGGTTGATGGTCAGAGATTCTTCAGCGGATTCAATGCCTTCAGGGAGGCCGGCAATATGTGGAAGATGGTAGTTGACTATAGAGATATTAGGATGGAGCAATGAGCGGATTCTGGGGACGAAGGAGGGAGGAAAGTGATCTTAACTCCATTGTCATTCAGTTTGTTGGAAAGTTGAACGAAGGACAATATATGGCCAAAGCCAAGCCATGGAAGCATGGTTATGTGAAGAGGGTGGTGATCGCCGTTCATGAAAAGGCTACCCATCTTCTAGGTTAGCTTCTGATTTTTATCTGCAGGAATTTCCAATTTTAGAGTGAGTCTGTGAAGAACTTGGTTGCGTCTACTGATATATAGATAATGGTCCTGATAGCTCACCTCCTTTTACGCCAGCTGTTAATTTGTTTTGATCTCGTGTCGTGTACACTTGTGCGTTAACTTTTACCAAAGTCATCTACAACAACAACAACAACAACAACAACTAAGCCTTTTCCCATACTAGACGGGGTCGGCTACATGGATTCTTTGTTTCCACAGATCTCTATCGTGTGCCATGTTAGCAGTTAACTCCCAATAAGTTAGATCATTCTTTATTGTTTCTTTCCAAGACTTTTGTGGTCGTCCTCTACCTCTTTTAATACTTTCCAAATTTAGGTTTTCTAACCTTCTTAACAGGTTCTTCTTTTGATCTTCTTTCTATATGTCCAAACCATCTTAAACGATGTTCTCTCATTTTATCCTCTATTGGTGCCACTCCTAATTTGTTTCTAATAACCTCATTATGTATACGGTCTTTTCTTGTATAACCACTCATCCATCTCAACATCTTCATTTCTGTCACAGACATCTTTTGTACATGTTGATGATTAACTGCCCAACACTCAGAACCATAAAACATGACAGGCCTAACTGCTGCTCTATAATATTTACCTTTTAATTTTAATGGTATCTTCTTATCACAAAGAATACCTGATGCTCCTCTCCATTTTAACCAACCAGCATTAATTCTATGTGTAACATCTCCATCAATTCTTCCATCACTTTGAAAAATTGACCCTAGGTATTTAAAACTATTCTTTTGGGGAATGCAATGTGTGCCAATTTTAATTTCTATGTCCTCTGAAGTAGCCAAATGATCAAACTTACATTCCATATATTCTGTCTTTGTTCTACTAAGTCGAAGGCCTTTGTTTTCTAATGTTTCTCTCCATAGTTCCAATTTTCTATTAACTTTTTCCTTAGACTCCTCCACCAATACAATGTCATCTGCAAATAACATACACCAAGGTACTTCATCTTGAATATGTTTTGTTAACTCATCCATCACCATTATAAATAAGTATGGACTTAAAATTGATCCTTGATGTAACCCAATATTAACTTCAAAGAAGTCTGTCATTCCTTCATGAGTCCTCACACATGTTTTTGCACCATCATACATGTCTCTTATAAGGTTAATATATGTCAATGGGATACCTCTTTTTTCCAAAGTTCTCCAAAGAACCTCCCTCGATACCCTATCATAAGCTTTTTCTAGATCAATAAATATCATGTGAAGGTCTTTCTTTTTTGCTCTAAAATGTTCCATAAGACGTCTCAAAAGGTGAATCGCTTCAATAGTAGATCTACCTGGCATAAATCCAAATTGGTTCTCTGTTGTACTTGATACTTGTCTTAACCTACGTTCAATAATTCTTTCCCATAATTTCATAGTATGACTCATTAACTTGATACCTCGATAATTCGCACAATTTTGAATGTCTCCCTTGTTCTTATATACGGGTATAAGTGTACTTGCTCTCCATTCCTCAGGCATCTTTTGGTTTTTCCATATTTCATTAAATAGTCTTGTGAGCCAAGTGATTCCTATTTCTCCTAGTATTTTCCAAACTTCTATAGGAATATTATCTGGTCCTACCGATTTACCACTCTTCATATGTTTAAGAGCCTCTTTGACTTCATTCTTTTGAATACGTCGGTAGAAATTGTGGTTTATATACTTTTCTGACTTGGCTAAATCTCCTAAACTAATACTAACATCTTTATTTTCATTAAAAAGATTATAAAAATAGTTTTTCCATCTATTTCTTATATCATCATTTGCCACTAGAATTTTTTCATCCTCGTCTTTTATGCATCTAACATAATTAAGATCTTTAGTTTTCTTATCTCTAGCCCTAGCTATCCTAAAAATGTCTCTTTCACCCTCTTTTGAGTTGAGTTTTTTATACAAGTCCTCCCAAATCTTAGCTTTTGCTTCACTAACGGCCTTTTTTGCTTCCTTCTTTGCTTTCTTATAAGCTTCTAAAGTTTCACTAGTTTTCTTAGCATAATGTAATTTGTAACATGCCCTCTTTGCCTTGATTTTGTTTTGTACTACTTCACTCCACTACCAAGCTTCTTTTTGTGCCAGTACACCTCCCTTAGATACCCCTAACACATCTTTCGCCACTTTCCTAATATGTATAGCCATATTGTTCCACATATCAGAGGGTGTGCCAACATAATTCCAAACATCTCCTTGAAGAACTTTTTGTTTAAATATATCTTCTTTCTCGCTTTTGAGGTTCCACCATTTAGTCCGAATAGCTCGATGCACTCTTTTCTTCTTTGTCCATTTTTTAATTTGTAAATCCATAACTAAAAGTCGATGTTGGGTGGTTAAGCTTTCTCCTGGAATTACCTTACAATCTTTACAACACGCTCTATCTTTTTTTCTACAAATAAAGTAATCAATTTGTGTTTGTGATAGGCCACTCTTATAAGTAATTAAATGTTCATCTCGTTTTTTGAAGATTGTATTGACTATAAAGAGATCAAATGACATAGCAAAATTTAAAATCTCCCTACCTTCCTCGTTTATATCCCCATAACCAAAGTTTCCATGAATCCCTTGATATCCTAATGCCTCTTTACCGACATGTCCATTTAAATCTCCTCCTAAACAAATCATCTCCCTTTGTGGAATCTTTTGAAACACCTTATCTAACTCTTCCCAAAAAACTGTCTTTATACTATCTTCTAGTCCTACTTGGGGTGCGTAAGCACAAACTATATTCAAAACCTCTACTCCTAACACTAATTTCAATGTCATGATTCGGTCACCATATCGTTGTATGTCTACTACACTCTCCTTTAAATCTTTATTTATGATAATACCAACTCCATTTCGGGCCTTTTCTTTACCTGAGTACCATAATTTAAAACCTGTATCCTCTATCTCCTTTGCTTTTTCTCCAACCTATTTTGTCTCTTGTAAACATAGAATATGAATCTTTCTCCGAATCATAGTATCTACCACCTCCATTAGCTTACCCGATAATGTTCCGATATTCCAATAACCAATACGAATCTTATTATCTAGGACTAGCTTCCTTACCCCCCGCATCCGTCCATAATCAAAATGCGAAGACCCTCTCTGAAAATTTTTCACTACATTCGGGCGGCAATGTAGTGGGACTAACTTCTTTACCCACACCCGTCCATGATGTGGGAACCCTCTCTGCAATTGATTCACTACATTCGGGCGAAAATGTAGTGGCCCTTGCTTACTTCTTACTGCATTCGGGCTCTGCAGCACGTCGCTAGGCGGGAACGCCCCAAAGCAATGCTCATAATTTTTGTAATCCATGTTGTAGAAATCCGACGAAGTTTTACGCTGGCTGTCGGAAGCCTAACACAACCCTCCTCCTTTATCCGGGCTTGGGACCGGCAATGCAAGGGTGATCCCTTACATGGGCGGAGTTTAGCAAAGTCATCTATCTCATCTAAATTTTTTACGTCTTGCGCTGGGAGTTCATCGCCTTTGGAAATGCTTAGAAGTCAATATTCGGAATTTTAAAACGAAAATTTCTCCCAAGTGAAGGCCCTGTGGCGTTGACTATATGGTGTTTATTTTCTTTTATTTTTTATGTCTGCACAGGCATTCCGGAGAACATTACGTCAATTGCATGGCATGGACTGGTTTCCCCATGAACGTATCACGTAATTGGTGTATGGTGAATAGGAAAGATGATTCATTTTTAAGAACTAAAACCAAAATACAGCTCTCTTTTAGTTTACTTGTTTTCTTACTTTTTAAAAGTTGTCTTCATGAAAAACTAAACAATTTTTTTTTACAATTTTAATAAGCTATTTCTATTTCATGTTATATAATATTTGTCGGAAAAGTCTAACAAGCTTTTTACGTTATATACTTCTTATATCGTTCAAAATATCAATCATCAACAAATAGAAATTTGAGTTCAAAATTATACATGATTAACATGTTATTCTTGCTTCTGACTTCAAATATCTATGTATCAAAATGAATGCTTAAAATTTTCAAGAATGCATTGACATATAAGGTGGCAAGGGGTGAGTTTGACATGTTGCTTTTCTATCTCTGCAAAGTTCAACCATTCAATTAAGATAAGAATTAAGTGTGGCCTGCAAAAAGTATATTATCCTTTCTGGTTTTAAATTCTCAACCATTAATGGGTTGGCATATAAGCTTCTCTCTCATAAGTGGTTGGAAAGAATACCAAAGGCTATTTGCTGACATAGTATTTGTCGATATAGGTTTTAGAAGTTCACTTGCTCACTAGCTTAGACGAGGACCATACCGAGCTCTTATACAAAGTTGTTGGTTTGTAGAGGCAAAGTGGAAATGGAGAGAAAACAAGAAAAAAGAAAGCTAAGAAAGTGAAAGGACAACTTTTCTTTTGTTGAATAGGCACATTGATGTTGCGTAACACTTGCAAGAACTCCCACTTCCTATAAAATAGATCCACTAAACTGCCCATCAAAGCGAAAAAGTGAAAACAATTCACAAAAAAAATAGGAACATGACTCTTACATACACAACATTCTAAAAATTGGGATCTCCGTGAAAGATGGGCAATACAACGAAAAAGTGGAACAACCCATAAACCCGTAACTTCAGGGCCAACTCCAATAAAACTAATTTTGATCACCTTTCTACAAATTCTAGGCAGAAAGTTGATATTGAAAGTTTGTGAAGGCCATTTCGAGGGTGAGGAAACACGGCTGCAGACGAAGAGAAGCCAAAGACTAGTACAATCAATAATGAGGTACCGAATAGTCCAACCCCAAATAATGGATGATGGTAAAATTAGTTTCACAAGGAATGTGCAAACTCAGACAAGCAAACAAGTATACATACATGTTTAGATTCACCATTGCTCCAACCTACGACTTTATTTTATTACATACTCAAACAAGCAAGCCTGAACAATGGTTGGCTGCACTAGGCCATGTTGAATAAATTGATGTTGTTAGCTTTTTAAGAAGCAAAATTGATGAGATTCGCTAAAGATGATAAATATGAGCTGTAAAAGATATGGTGTTTACAACTTCTCGTATGTTTCCAATTTTCTAGTCTTCTTCTTCTGAAATATGAACAGTTGTGACACCTAATTCAGCAATTGCATTAGAAAATAAATATTGAAGCGATTAGAGTCTCCATTTCTTTTAGAATAGAAACTTCATTCATCAAAGAAGAAGCAAAAGGGGGGTTCATAGAGCAGCATACGACCAAAAACAATATAAACAAAGAATGGGGACTGTAAACAAAAAATTTTGGTCTTATGCGAACTCAAAACTTTGCTTGTAAAAATGTGCGCAAGTGTGCCAGCAAGTTTACCCAAACTTGCAAAGAGATTTATCTAACTATTCGGTAATTATGGGAAAATAGGTTCTTGTCGACATATTGAATAGTGATTTTAGAATCCGAAGTTTTTTCAAAATAAATTTTTTTCGAAACAACCTTTTCTGAAATGGCAATGGTTTCACTTGGCCAAATGAGATTTAGTTCGGTGAAAACAGAATTTTGTTTTATTTTACAACATGAGAGTTTTTATTTTTTTTAGAGGCCTTTATGGAATCCAAAAATCCCAAAAATTTTACCTAAGTGAGAACTAGGTATGAAGTTTTATTGAAAATTTTTATTTATATTTTTAGGTCTTTGAATGATCAAATAAAAATTTGAGAAAAGTTTCTAACCAAATGTTATTCTGAATTTTTCAATAGTATTTGTGACTGAGATTATGGGTCTCATTAAAACACTCTTATCTCTATACATAAGCTTTCGATTTCTATTAAACTTACCAATTTTGAAAGATATGGATGTTATATTTCATACGACACTATTCTTGAGGCATTTGAATATCTACATACAGAGTTATAATGGTTTTACTTAATGTTTGTTGCGAGACTTTTATCACAGATATATTCGGTTTTGGGTTGAGTCTGGCCCTTTCTAATTTTTTTATCAACCTTACCCACATCCAAAATTTGCAAGAATTTTATCGGATATTAGCCGGTATGTGTACCACTCACGGATAAAATTTTGTCATATTTCTCTAAGAGATGGTGGCTAGAAAATTCACGGATTACAAAGGATAGGTGTAGTATGTTGAAATCTGCAGAAATTTCCTTAAAAAAAATAATGATGCATTCGGTTAGAATTTTAGTAGTTTAGTGATTATTCAAAGAATTTGAAATCTGCAGAAATTTCCTCATAAAAAATAATTATGCTCACGGATAAAATTTTGTCATATTTCTCTAAGAGATGGTGGCTAGAAAACTCACATCCTACGTGGTTGGGCTTATCACTATTGGGCTAGAATCCTCTTTCTTGGTCACTCCATCCTCCTTTTATAGGTATTTCTTGAATTGGATCCTTCTAGGTTATTAGGCCCAATTTGGATCCAAATCTAGTCCATTAAGGGCATCCACATGTGGGAAGAGTAGTTGGACACCTTTGCCACATGGTAGAGATAGCTAGACATGTGTTGGATATGTTTATACATGGGGAGGTAGGTAGGTACGGGGGAAGATTGGGAGCACACGCGCGTGGCATCTTGGCACGTGTTACAAGACAGTTCCCAAAGCGCTAGCGGTAGGTGAGTGCATGCGCACATGATGCCATGATCCGACAGCAAGACACCATGCTCCATCCGCTAGCACCCACGTGCCATCATCCCCCTAGGCACTGCACGCTGCCTCCCTTGGGTGCCAACCAAGATAGAGTTACTTGTACAACCCATGTTTGGGCTTGGGTTGTTTGTACAGGTGCAGTTAGTAGCCTAACTCTCTTGTAAATAGGTCAAACTAGCTAATTGGGTCAAATCGGGTTAGCTAGGGTGGGCTAGGGAAGTGGAGTGCGTGTGTAACCAAGGGGTTGTTGACCATATAGTTAGGCTAGCCTAGCACCAGTTGGTTGCCATGCACCAACTGGTTGCCAGGCACCAGTTGGATGGGGGAAGGTGGCCCTAACTGACTCTAGGCCAGCCTACTAAGAGGCCATCCAAGGGCACCCAGCATGTCCCAAACCATGTTGGAATATTCCAAGTGAGTACAGGCCAACTAAACTAGCCAACACCCACCTGCCTAGGATATTAGGGAATATCCTTGGTCGGGTGAGCTAGCCACCCTACCTATAAAAGAGATGGAGGGGTAGCTCTCTAAGGGATTTTGAGTGAAGCTTAGAGAGCATCCCTTGCACATGTTGGTGAGGGTTTGAGAGAGCTGGTAGAGAGTGGGAGGGTTGTTCGTTGTAAGCCACTTGTGGGTGTGGTTTCATGTTGGGTGTAATTGTCTTGAGTGATCAATAAAGTTGTGATCTTCTTCCCTTCACTTGCAGCATAATTGAGTTATGTGTTGTGTGTGTGATAAAGACTAGAACTAAGGTAGGTTGAAGACTCAAAGAGGAAGGACAAGCTTCTGTATCGGCATCCGAAGCCAAACATCACAGAAACCAACATATGTGTGGTTTCCTGCATGTGATTGGAGTCGACTGAAAGTAGTTCATGTTCTGCTTGCCATCACGAGGTAAGAAACTTCACTTAAGTTGGGGTTAGACTTAGATTCATGACAATTTAGTATCAAAGTGTCTTCAACGTTCAATCAGCTCAAGAATGACATTAAACCGGTGATTGGAAAGTTGAGACAACCCGAGACAAGCGCAGGCAATCTACATGTTGTTCGGTTGGAAATTTGGCCAAGGAGAGGTACTCTACGCTTAACTCTTGTTGAATCAAAGTTCTTTGTTAACATAATACTTTGATTGTAGTATGATTCAATCATATTTGATCGGAATCCACTGGAATTAGAGAGAAAATTCTGGCAAGGGCTGAAACATAATTGAAATCGTCTGACGAGAAAAAAAATTTAAGTTTGTACTCAGAAATCAAAATGATCTATGGTAACATGTCATGTTCTTCAAAAATAATAAATTTGCTACAATGTGTTAGGATTCCAGAAAATCAAGAATCACAAAAATTACACATCATTTGCTACCATAAAGTGCCTCTGATTTGAAGTCCGACAGAAATGTCGATAATAGAAATGTCGACGACAAAAACAGGTTTTGATTTATAGCTACTTTTTGGGGGCAAATAGTGGACTTTTCTATGAAATTTGTTTTAAAAATTTCTAGACATATCATAATTGTTCATAGAATCGACACTTTGTCAGAAGTGTGTCGGAAGTGATCGGAATGTACATTTCAAGTCTAAGCAATTTCTGAGACAGTTCACTATAATTCAATTTTGGGAAAAAGTTGTAAATTTGGGTTTGTTTGGGCTGTGATTGTACTAAATAGCAGTCCTATAAGAGGTTGAAGTTGTAATACAGTTTGTAAAGTGTCATTGTAACCAGTTGTAATAGGGAACAACAAAAGAGAAGCATCCGAAGACGAGGGGTCATCAGAGAGAGTGGCACTAGAACACATGGTTGCACCTAGACACTCTTCAGCAGTAGGTCAGATCCCTCTAGTAGCAAAAGCAATCTTCACTACCAGAGCCAGTGGGGCCAGCCTAAGATCCAATCAACTCAACTGAATCCAGCCCTAGTACTGCCAAGGAGTTCCAACAACCATAATAGAGCATGAATTAAGTTGACAAGTTGTTCTCTACCTGTTTGAAACTACCCGAACCTCATCACTACAATGGGGCCCGGGATAAGAAAGTTCTAGATAATTTTATTTGAGACTTAGACCAATATCTAGGGATATCCCAAGTACCTGAATGGAACAAAGTCCTAGTCATGACACTATACTTAAAAGATGATGCTAAGCTATGGTGGTAGACTGGGGAGATGGCTGCTAATAATGGTGGCGAATCACTTCCTTCTACATGGGATGGGTTCCAACATGAGCTAAGAGTGTAGTTCACTCCCACCAATTATACACATAGGGCAAGAGGAAACCTACGACAATCCTAAACAAAATGGGTCATTACATGAGTATGTAAAAAAATTAAGCGTCATTTTGCTTGAAATTACCGACATGAGTGAGGTGGACAAACTCTTCTATTTTGAGGAGGGACTTCAACCGTAGGCTCAAGTAGAGCTTAGGCATTAGAATCTCAGCTCTATAGTGGAGGCCTTATCTATTGTTGAATCATTTGTAGATTCTTAGGACCTCACAGAGTGAGGGTGAAGAACCTAAGCACAAGAAGGAAGGCAAATCGGGTAAGGATGGAGAGAAAAACGGTCACGGTAAGGAGAATAGTGAGGGAGACTCTTCCTCCATGGAGAGATGAGATGGTAAAGTAGTGGGGCCATGCTATGCATGCAACGGGCCTCACCTCTTGAGAGAAAAATGGTCACGGTAAGGAGAATAGTGAGGGAGACTCTTCCTCCACGGAGAGATGAGATGGTAAAGTAGTGGGGCCATGCTATGCATGCAACGGGCCTCACCTCTTGAGAAATTACCTGAAAAAGGCAAAGTTGCCAGCCCTTGCAAGAACCAATTAGGGTAGAGGAGGTTACCGACATGCCAGATGATGGAGTAATTCAAGTGGGTCAATTCCAAGTGTTGAACACAGTGCAACTGGAAGACCCGCACCGTGCCTTGAGTTTTGTTGAAGTAGAACTTGGGAAACACAAGTTTCGGGCATTGGTGTACTTGGGATCTAGTTACTCCTTAGTTTCATTTTTGGTTGCGAAGATGGTGGGTCTACAAGTAACTCCAACTACACAAAGACTTAACCTAGTGAACGCAACATTCAACTCTATTCAAGGGGTTGCAAGGGGCTACAAGCTAAGAGTCTAACCATAGGCAGGGACACTAGATTTCGTCGTGGCAACCATTGACGAGTATTTGGTGATACTCGGATGAGACTTTATGTGGACTGCACAATTGATGCTTGCACCACATCTTCGGGGACTTGTGATCATGCATGAGGGACATTGAGGGTTCATGTTGTGCATAGATCCTGGCAAAGCACCAACTATTATGAGGTATGTTGCCCTCTACCTCACTCAAGGTCGGCCAATGGAAGGACCAATAGCGAGTCGTTGGGTGCATCAACGGAAAGGGGTTAGACACCAGGGCAAGAAACAATACAGGATGGAACGGGCGGAAGATAGGACAACAATGGCATGCAACCATGGAGCATGTGTGATACGAAAGCATCGAGTTAGTGGGGATAGAACTCAATCGAGGGAGATCTAGTCCAAGTTCAAGCCCCCGCGAGACCTCAAGGGTGAGGTCATGATCAGTCGAGTGAGTATTGTTACAAGACGGTTCTTAGAGCGCTAGTGCCAGATGGGTGCACGTGCATAAAATGCCATGATCTAATAGCAAGACACCAAGCTCCATCTGCTAGCACCCACGTGGCATCATCCCCTAAGGCACGCTGCCTCCCTTGGGCGTCGACCAAGATGGAGTTACTTGTAGAGCTTGTGTTTGGGCTTGAGTTGTTCGTACAATTGAAGTTAGTAGCCTTGCTCACTTGTAAATAGATCAACCTAGCTAAGTGGGTCAAATCAGGTCAGCTAGGGTGGGCTAGGGAAGTGGAGTGAGTGTGAAACCAAGGGGTTGTGGGCCATACATTTAGGCCAGCCTAGCGCCAGCTAGTTTCCAGGCACTAGCTAGATGGGGAAAGGTGGCCCTAACTGACCCTAGGCCAACCTACTAAGAGGCTATCCAAGTGTGCCTAGCATATCCCAGCCCATGTTGGAATATTCCAGGTGAGTACAGGCCAACTAGCGTTAGCCAACACCCACCCGCTTAGGATATTCAAGGAATATCCTTGGTCGGGTGAACTAGCCACCCTGCCTATAAAAGGGGCATAGGGGCAACTCTCTAGGGGATTTTGAGTGCAACTTAGGGAGCATCCTTTGCACGTGTTGGTGAGGATTTGAGAGAGTTGGTAAAGAGTGGAAGGATTGTTCGTTGTAAGCAACTTGTGAGTGCAGTTTATGTCAAGTGTAATTATCTTGAGTGATCAATAAAGTTGTGATCTTCTTCCATTCTCTTGCAGCCTAATTGAGTTATGCGTTGTGTGTAATCAAGACCAGAACAAGGGTAGGTTGAAGACTCAAAGAGGAAGGACAAGCTTCAACGTCGGCATCCAAAGCCAAACATCATAGAAACCAACATATGTGTGGTTTCCTGTACCTGATTAGAGTCGGCTAAAAGTAGTTCATGTTTTGTTTGCCATCACAAGGTAAGATAAGTTGGGGTTAGACTTAGATTCATTTCAATCAACTCAAGAACGACATTAAACCAATGGTTGGAAAGTTGAGACAATACGAGATAGGCACAGGCAATTTACACGTTGTTCGGTTGGAAATTCAGCAAACCAAGAGCGCAAGCAACCTAGCACCAACTGGTTGCTTATCAGGCACCAACTGAATGGGGAAAGGTGGCCCTAAGCGACCTTAGGCCAACCCACTAAGAGGCCAGCTAAGGGCACCCAGCATATCCCAACCCATGCTAGAATATTCCAGGTGAGTGTAGGCCACCTAGGGCCAACCAACACCCACTTGCCTAGGATATTCAGGGAATATTCTGAGTGTAGCTTAGAGAGCATTCGTTGCATGCGTTGGTGAGGGTTTGAGAGAGCTGTTAGAGAGTGGGAGGGTTGTCCATTTTAAGCCACTTGTGGGCACGATTTCATGTCAGGAGTAATTGTCTTGAGTGATCAATATATAGCAATCTTCTTCCCTTCACTTGTAGCCTAACTAAGTTATATCTTATATGTGATCAAGAGGAGAACAAGGGTAGGTTGAAGACTCGAAGAGGAAGGACAAGCTTCTACATCGATATCCGAAGCCAAACATCGCAGAAACCAACATATGTGTGGTTTCCTGCACTCGAATGGAGTAAGCTAAAAGCAGTTCGTGTTCTGCTTGCCATCATGAGGTAAAAAACCTCATTTAAGTTGGGGTTAAACTTAATCTTATGACAATGCCTGCCGACAATTTTGGATTTTGTCAGAATTTGATTTCTTTTATGGGGCTTGAAGTACCCTCATTTTGAGGTTCCCACCAAATTTTGGTTTGGAGATGAGCTCGCTTAAGTTGTCTTTGTTGAAAGAAACCTTAGAAGACCCACGACCGTAATTTTTCTTTAAAAAGGAGAACTTTTGAAAAACCTTTTTAACAAATGTTTGGGTGTTTACAGGGACCTCCCAAACTAAAAATTATATGATCTTGCGTGATAACAATAGAAAAAATCACTCATGTGCATTAATCACCTTAAAAAGACACCACCTCGAGAGGAAGTAGTTGGCAGATGGAAGAAATGACTCTTTTTCGCTCTTCATCATTTGAACACTTACCCAAAATCCTTATTATTACATATACAAAACACACTCCATTCATCACTCCATGAAGTACAAATTCGACTTTTTGTGATAACCAGCCCAACCATTCAACCCCAACGGTCTAGAAGATTGTTGGTAATGATTGAAATCTTTTTCGACAATTATTTACGTCAATTCTAGAGGTTTGGAACCATAAATGTTTTATATATTGTTAGTGATTCTTTTGGTTATTTCTGGTAGTTCTCAACCACCAGAAATAGGTTTGAATTTATAAAAGTGGATAAGATGGATGTGTATCCAAACTTATCCAAAATCTAAAAGAAAAGGCTTGATCCCTAATCCTTTCTCTCTCAATTTTTTGGCAACCAAGTCACCTAAAAAAAGGTTAGGGTTTAAACTTTACAAACACGTTTGAGGAGATTTATGCAAGGCAACATCTCATCGTTTTCTCAATCTCATCACCTCCGGCTCTCTATTTCTCTCTCTAGTTAACTTTGTTTGGCAGTTTGAATCCCATTGCTAGTGAATTAACATGTGCAAATCAAAGTGTAAGACGTGATTTGGGGGCCATAGTATATTAAAATCTACAAATTTTTTAGATCAATCATTGTGAAATTCTTGTTTTTCTAACTGTTATATCAGATTCTTTATTTTGTTGGGGATCTTGTCATCTTGACCTTTCCTTTTATATTTCTATTATGTGATGCTAGAAAAGGATACAACACTTAGTCCCACAGCTAGTGATTTAATATGTGCAAATCGAAGTGTAATACATTGTGATTTATGCGCCATGGCATATTAAAACCCACAAAATTTTCATATCATTCATTGTGAAATTATGGTATGTATGACTTTGTTCAACATCAATTTATTATAGTATTTATGACTTTGTTTCTCATTTTGGTAGTAGATATCAATTTATATACTCTAACTTATGAGATATTCTATCCCTTCATTAGAGAGGATAAGAGAAGTAGAAGAGAGAGATCATGCAAGAGATAGAAAATGAGAGGTTGCAAGAAGTTAAATGACTACAACTCACTCTCAAAATCTAAAAGACTATATCTTCTAAGAATTGAACATCTCTGCTTTCTATTAAATCATAATCCTTATGATAAAATCTATATTCCTTGAAACCTTTCGGGTATCCAATAAAAATAAATCTCAATGACCTATTGTCTAGTTTATCTCTATACTAGTCAAGGATTTTTACATGAGAAATAAATTCTCACCTCTTGAGATGACTCATGTATAATTTTCTATCAAACCACATCTCATATACTTTAAAGAATATAGGCTTAAATGATATTATATTTAGTATATACATGATTGTAGTCATTGATTCTCCCAAAAAACTCTAGAAAGGGAAGCACCTATTAATATAGACCTAGTTATATTAATAGAGTCTTGCTATATCTTGTAGCTACACCATTTTTTATATTCAATAGGGTCCACATATATCTTTATGAATGACTTTTAATAGGATTGTTGTCCTAATTTTTTCTTTTGAGAATGATTTTATAGTTATTTTTTTGTCTATAAGCTTCACACTTATTAAAAATATTTTCTTAAAACTTAAGCAATAAGTCAAAGTTGGTTAATTTCCTCAACTTGTTCAAACTTATATGCCCTAACCATTTATGTCATATATTCATATTAATAGTAAAGGCATAATCAATATAAGTAGAAGAAGAAGTTTCACTAACATTAATGTTTAATTTAAACAAACTATGCTCAAAATAAAAAAACAAAAAAGACTATCCTACCAAGTTTCCCTACAATTACTTTCCTAAAGACAAATCTGACCTCAAACCCTTTCTTAACTAAAACCACAGGCACAAGATTGTACCTAGTAGAAGGCACAATTAATATATTAGTAAATAATAATAATAAAGGACCCAACTCCTAGAACATTAGCAAAAAAGTTATTTCTCATGGTCTTGACGCTCCCCGACCTTGTATATCTTAAGGTTTGTAGCTCTCTCTTTTTTGTTGGAGATGTGTCAGATAGCTTTAGAAACCATCCACGAATCAATCATAAGATAGTCCATGTATGAGCACTTAGAAATTATGCAAAGTATGCCTTGCTTCTCTTTTAAACTATGATGCTAAGTGTTGTCACCATTGTTCCTCTTGTTGTCGTAATCCTTGTCAAAGTGCCCCATCTTACCACAATTGAAGCACCTGAACGAAAAAATGGGTTACTATGATTTTTTAAAATATTGACCGCCCTTTTCATTATATATTTCTAAACTTTTATTTAGATTTTATTTTGGTTGCTCTTGGATCTAGACCCTAAATCATCCTTATCAACTAACAGGTTTTCTTTCTTACCCTTGTTCATATGTTCATGTTCAATTGTAAGCTTCAAAGGGAGTTCAAAAATGGTAAAAGACATATCCAAGTCTAAAGGTTTTGATCACCACATTCCACAAAGGAAAATACTATTTTGGATAGTGAATATCTGTGTGGGTGTATATTTTTCTTTTTCCTCGTTTGTTGCATTTGGACGGCAATAATGTTTCCCTAAGTACATAGTCAATACCCTCTAGGGTCAAGGATAACATAATTCTTTTTTTCTATATTTGAAAATTTAAGCCATTTAATTTCTTAATCTTTTCCAACTCAAAAACACAAATTATTATTATTATTTTTAAATATTTATCAAAGATAACTATAAAGGGTTTATAAATTTCAAATAGGAAACAATAAACAAGCAATAGATAAAAAAGATTAAGTCTAATTCCATTAAACAACTAATAGAATTTAACGAGGCACTAAACTACAATATCGCAAATAACCATGTCCTAAACTATAAATATTTTCAGATACCTATCTATAGTATCAAACAAATTGTAGCTACCATTTTGGAAATAAGTAGAACTTAGATAGATTAAATAATTTCAGAACAAGTTTAGGGATATTATAGTAAATATTTCCTACCTATCTATTTTGTAATTTTTTGCACAATAAATGGGCATATTGTCTGTCTTAGGGATAAAATAGTAAAATCATGTGTCTAGTTATTCTTGCCCTATGACATTTGTGCAATTCTACAAATGTTCATGGGAGAAATGTATTTTTGTCAAATGACAATTATGTTAATTTAATAAACAAAAAAGAACAAAATAGTAAAAACACTATAAACTCGATTTTACAAATTCTCAAGATATACAAGGACAATATTGTAAATTCATAGATGAGGTATGTGTGTAATTTAAATTAAATGCTAAAGGGCAAAGTGAACAAAAACATGACCAAGGGTATTATAGTTATTTGACATAAAAATATGTGGACTAAACTATATTTTCCTCAATGATGTCAAACGGTGATTTTAACCTCTATTAGGGGCAAAACATACTTTGTGGTCTCCCTCGAGACAGTACACGAGAACCATAGTGGTTTTTGAAAAAACCATTGGTAGTTTCTCCAAAACCATGACAGGGGTAGTTTTCTACCCTTGGTTTTTTTGAAAAACATGGTTTTAGCTACAATTTTACCAGAAAACCATTGCTCATTTCTCATATTTGCAAGACTACACAAAGTGAGGGAGAGACTGAGAGAGATAAGAGAGTTTGAGACAAAATACTAGAGAGTGTGGGAGAAAGCGAAGAGGTTCCCTCTGATCTGGCCATTCTCGGTCGTCTGTTTAAACCCTCTTGGTTGTTTCTTTGGTCAACGAGAGATAGACTAGCATATCTCTATATAGCCATAATCATCTCTCCATGACCAGAATCATCTTGGTGGCCACCTCTATCGTATTTCTTATTTGTTTCTCCCCCTATGTTTTGGGGTTAACCAATTGGCGGGAAGCCATGTCGCCCTGCTCCCCCTCTCACACAACCTCTCTACAGGTTTGCAAATAAACGAAGTCTTGGTTACTTTTTCTTAAAGAGCAATTCTAGACCTTTTGCTCCTAGGCAAGTGAAAATGCAGGTCATCTACTAGACGACTCAACACAAGTGTTTCGGATAAGTTTACCATTAAATGTGATCTTTATCTGCAAAACCTTGAAATTCAGATCCTACGGAAACACAGGTGCCTTTTGAATGGACTCCTCGAACCCAAAAGGCGTTTGAAACCCTCAAGGAGACTATGACAAAATCAAGTCCTGTCTTTTCTCTCATATTTGTCAAAGGTGTTTGTCATTGACTATGGAATAGGTGGTGCTCATGCAAAATGTTCACCCAAAAGTTTATCACTTCCTATCCAAATAAATCTGCTACTATTGAATACATTGAATGCCCTGAGTCATGCAAATCTTCTCCGAAGACCCTGGCTTCACACAAAGAATAATTAGAGATATTGTACCAACGAACCGTAGCCTGAACCGTCCCAATGCTTTTACTTGGAGGCTTGCTTTTCGAGTCCTTGGAAGCATCTTTCTTTTTATAGTAAATGGAATTATGTATGTCTTATAAATTAATGATTTCAAAGCTTTTTCAGCTTATAACATGTACATCTATACAGGACAGGAAATTTATAATATGTTTATCTTGCCTTGTATCTTTAGCATTTAGGACGTATTGTTGAGCAAAGGTTTTAATAGATCATTTTGAGCAAAACTTACATCTCGAGGGCACCAAACATGTCTATCTTTCACTTCTTCACGTTGTTATAAACAGTGAAAAGGGAGGATGAACCACCACACTGCCCACCACCACCCAAATACGCACACAGAGACGTGAGGTACATCCTGTTTCTCTCTCAAATCCCTTAACAATAGTCTTTCTCGCTTGTTTTAGTTTTCCATTTTCATCTTGCTTTTATTTATTTTTCTTCTTCTGCATGATGAAGCAGTTGTATTCTTATGATAGTTAACTAGGACATTATCCTTATAATGTTTATGACATTCTGAATAATTTGTTTTGAAATTATAAGAGCTGAACACCATGTTATTAGTCTATATATGTACACGCATACACGTATCTATATTTATTTCTCTATCTCTATCTCTATCTCTATCTGCCCATATATATATATACATATATACATATATATATACATATATACATATATATATATATTTATATCTCTATATATGCTAGTTTTCAATTGTATCTATATTTATTTCTCTATCTCTATCTCTATCTCTATCTGCCCATATATATATATATATACATATATATATATATATATATATTTATATCTCTATATATGCTAGTTTTCAATTGTATAGCTCGTGGTGGCACTTGTTTAAATGCCCGATTTGCATACACATTACTTGGAATTATTTTCAATTTGAATACAACATAGGATTTGACATTGAAGACATGTCATGAAGCGTTTTGACAAAAGGGTCACTCAAGGACACCTAAAGTTTCACATTACATCCAAATTTATCATCTTAGTGTACAAAATAATGATGACAAATTACAATCTAGTAGCTACATTTTCACCCGGATGTAGTGAATCAATTGTAGAGAGGGTTCTCAAATCATGGATAGGTGTGGGTAAAGAAGTTAGTTCCGCTACATTGCCGCCCGAATGTAGTGAATAAATACAGAGAGGTTCTCCGCATTTTCAATATGAACGGATGTAGGGGGGTAAGGAAGCTAGTCTTAGATAATAAGATTCGTATTAGTTCTTGGAATATCGGAACATTGTTCGGTAAACTAATGGAGGTGGTAGATACTATGATTCTGAGAAAGATTCATATTCTATGTTTACAAGAGACAAAGTGGGTTGGAGAAAAAGCAAAAGAGATTGAGGATAAAGGTTTTAAATTATGATACTCAGGTAAGGAAAAGTCTCGAAATGGAGTTGTTTTATCATAAATAAAGATTTAAAGGATAGTGTAGTAGACACAACGATATGGTAACTAAATCATGATATTGAAATTAGTGTTAGGAGCAGAGGTTTTAAATATAGTTTGTGCTTACGCACCCAAGTAGGACTAGAAGATAGTATAAAAATGGCTTTTTGGGAAGAGTTAAATAAGGGGATTCAAAGAATTTCACAAAGGGAGATGATTTGTTTAGGAGACTTAAATGGACATGTCGGTAAAGAGGCATTAGAATATAAAGGTATTCATGAAAACTTTGGTTTTGGGGATATAAATGAGGAAGGTATGGAGATTTTAAATTTTGCTATGGCTTTTGATCTCTTTATAGTCAATGCAATCTTCAAAAAATGAGATGAACATTTAATTACTTATAAGAGTGACTTACCACAAACACAAATTGATTATTTTATTTGTAGAAAAAAAGATAGAGAGTGTTGTAAAGATTGCAAGGTAATTCTAGGATAAAGCTTAACCACCCAACACCGACTTTTAGTTATGAATTTAAAAGTAAAAAAATGGACAAAGAAGAAAAGAGTGCATCGAGTTATTTGGACTAAATGGTGGAACCTCAAAAGCGAGAAAGAATGTATATTTAAGCATAAAGTCCTTCAAAGAGATGCTTGGAATTATATTGGTACACCTTGTGATATGTGGACTATACATATTAGGAAAGTGGCGAAAGATATGTTAGGTGAATCTAAGGGAGGTGTACCGGCACAAAAAGAAGCTTGGTGGTCGAGTGAAGTAGTGCAAAATAAAATCAAGGTAAAGAGGGTATGCTACAAATTACATTATGCTAAGAAAACTAGTGAAATGTCCGAGACTTATAAGAAAGCAAAAAAAGCCATCAATGAAGCAAAAGTTAAAATTTGGGAGGATTTATATAAAAAACTCAACTCAAAAGAGAGTGAAAGAGATATTTTTAGGATAGCTAGGGATAGAGATAAGAAAACTAAGGATCTTAATTTTGTTAGATGCACCAAAGACGAGGATGGGAAAATTCTAGTGGCAAATGATGATATAAGAATTAGATGGAAAAACTATTTTTATAAGCTTTTTAATAAAAATGAAGATGTTATATTAGCTTATTAGAGTTAGCCAAATCAGAAAAGTATATAAACCACAATTTCTACTGACAAATTCAAA
The DNA here is from genome assembly GCA_036023115.1 of Brasenia schreberi. Taxonomy (NCBI): domain Eukaryota; kingdom Viridiplantae; phylum Streptophyta; class Magnoliopsida; order Nymphaeales; family Cabombaceae; genus Brasenia; species Brasenia schreberi. The sequence continues at coordinate 12,560,687 of JAYKKT010000075.1, read as the reverse complement.
ATAATGAAGTCAAAGAGGCTCTTAAACATATGAAGGGTGGTAAATCTATAGGACAAGACAATATAATATTCCTATACAAGTTTGAAAAATCTTAAGAGAAACAAGAATTAGTTTGCTCACAAGACTATTTAATGAAATATGAAGAAACCAAAAGATGTCCGATGAATGGAGAGCCAGTACACTTATACCCATATATAAGAACAAGGGAGACATTTAGAATTATGTGAATTATCAGGGTATCAAGTTAATAAGCCATACTATGAAATTATGGGAAAGAATTATCGAACGTAGGTTAAGACAAATATCGAGTACAACAGAGAATCAATTTGGATTTGTAAACACCCAATTTTTTTTTTTTTTTAATTTTTACCTTTTAGGAAAGTAGGTATTTTTGGTAATTTGGGGTTTTTGAATGAAAAAGGCACCAAACGAGCTTGTTTCGGCACCAAAATTTTATGAAAGCCTTAAAATGATGAAAGAGTACTTCTCTTTCTGAAAATTTCAAATTTGGACAAAATTAGATAAAAATGACGATTTTGCCCTCAGCACAGAAAAAGCAAGATTTCGTTTCCTTAAAAGATTTTTATTGAAAAGTATGTTGAAAATTTGCCATTTGAAAAGAAGCAGGCATTAAAAAGATAAGTTGATACCTGAAAAGGAAGGTGGGCGCCCAGAAAGAAAAGCGGGCGTTAAAAAGGGAAAATGAGCTTCCCAGAAAGAAAAACTCATATTTGGAAAAAAATCAATTTCCAGAGGGAAAAGTTGGTATCATCAAAAGAAAGGAAAGATTGATGCAAGAACAATGGCTTCCGAAGAAAAAGGTTTGGTGTCGAATGCATTTGGTAACATATCCATGTTATGTTTGGTTACTAGGAAAAGGCAGTTAGTGTATTGATCTGTATCAGTTTTGCATTATGACCTGTTGCTGTTATGTTACTTTGGTGTTGAGAATAATGTTAGTGTTTCAACACTCATAGAGGAAATCCAGTGAGCATGAAAGTTGGTTTTCAAAAACGTAACATAGGCTTACTTGAACACTTTCATAGTAGGTAGTCATGTAACATGGATTTGCATAACCACGTTCATGGCAAATATGGTGGTAACAAGGGATTGCTTATAACAACAACAACAACTAAGCCTTTTCCCATACTAGACGGGGTCGGCTACATGAATTCTTTGTTTCCACATATCCCTATCATGTGCCATGTTGGCAGTTAACTCCCAATAAGCTAGATCATTCTTTATTGTTTCTTTCCAACACTTTTGTGGTCGTCCTCTACCTCTTTTAATACTTTCCAAATTTAGTTTTTCTATTCTTCTTTTGATCTTCTTTCTATATGTCCAAACCATCTTAAACGATGTTCTCTCATTTTATCCTCTATTGGTGCCACTCCTAATTTGTTTCTAATAACCTCATTATGCATACGGTCTTTTCTTGTAACTCATCCATCTTAACATCTTCATTTCTGTCACAGACATCTTTTGTATATGTTGATGATTAACTGCCCAACACTCATAACCATAAAACATGGCAGGCCTAATTGCTGCTCTATAATATTTACCTTTTAACTTTAATGGTATCTTCTTATCACAAAGAATGTGGATTTGCTTATAAGTATAACATTAATAACTTCAGTTGAGATCATCATGTGGGATTGTCTGTTCTCTTAAAGTAGTCATTCATTAATGGTTCATGCCTCAGTAAGGGCAATTGCTGAGAAATGTGCAGCACAGCACATGTACTGCTTCAGATATAAATGCAGCAGTTTATATGGCTGATGGTGATCAAGACGTTGTTCATGTGCCCATTGATACAACTTCTAGCTTGGATGGCAATGAGCCAATATATGACGCTGGTGTGGTACCTTTGCTTGTAATGCTTAGGGAGGAGTTTGAGATGAAGTCACTTAGTTTAAGGCATCATGAGAGGGTTCATCAATTGAAGTCATCCAAAGTTCAACTGGAGGATGAAATGAATAACCTCAATGAGGGTTTGACCAAGATGGAAGCAGACCTTGAAAAAGCGTATTCAGAATTAAGAAGCAAAGATACTGAACTGGAACAGTCAGAACAAAGGCATGGCTACTGCAAACACAACCCCAGGAAAATGGTAAAAACTTGGGCGGAGAAAGAAATGAGAAATCTTTCTAGACTGAAGGCAGCAGGAATTAGGTGCCTAACACCTTATCTCTTAAGGTTTCATGTCTTAGTCATGCAATTCATAGGAAAAGAAGGTTGGGCTGCACCTCGCCTAAAAGATGCAAGATTGTCACAAGGCAAACTGCGGGAAAGCTATCTAGAGATAGTTACAACAATGAGAACCCTCTATCAGAAGTGCAAATTAGTCCATGGGGATTTAAATGAATGCAATATACTCTATTTTGAGGGTCATCTATATATTATAGATGTTTCACAGTCAGTAGACCTGGATCATCCACATGCCCTTGATTTCTTACGTAAGGATGCCTTCATGTCTCGGACTTCTTTCGAAAACATGGAATTGCAGTTATGACCGTTAGAGAGCTGTTTGAATTTATAGTTGACTCCTCGATTGCTGATGAGCACGTCGATGACTACTTGGAAAAGGTTCAACATGTTGGGCATGTCATTAGACATGGTGATCAGCATCATGCAATAAAAGGAAACCATGGTGATAGGGCAGTGCAAAGTCCACTTCTACAGCAGAACTTTTCGGCAAGCAATCACAAGAAAATGCAACGTGAGTCCAAATTGGATGCATCTGCAAACTTTGCTGAACAGGCACTTGGGAAAAAAAAGAAATGGAAGATGGATGAAGATCATCACGTGAATAATGCAAGTGGTGCTTTCAACTTGAAAAGCAAAACTTCTAAAAGATTCCAAATCCACCTAAATGATTCTGATGAGCTTACATCAAGGGGTTCTCTGCGGCATCATATTTTTTTATCATAGAACAGACTCATCCTGGGACATGCGCAAAAGGAAGTATGATAAGAATGGAGAAGATTACACTGATCATCTGAATGTATTGACAGCGAGTGATGTGAAACTCATTCGAGTTCATCAACACACTCTGCTGATGAAGTTGATTTGCCTAACATTTCCAGAAGAATGGCGTACAGCATTAGTTCAACTCTCATGCCTAGTTTTCCTCCAGCTAGATCAGTTGATGATCCTTCAAGAAATGAATATCTGTGGTCTCATGGTGGAGCAGATCGCTCCACCTTGTTGGAAGCGGATCCAAATGTTATGTCTCATGTGCCTAAAGTAAATGTCTACTCTTCAAGACGAAAGCTCAAGAAGAAGGCTGATAATAGACAATTGAGTGTCTCAGCCTCAGGATACCCAACTTACCTTCGTGATCATTCACGTGGCATCTCCGGTGGAGATAACAATGCTCCTGTATTAGTAAGGGATGGTAAAGAAACTCTTGCAACTGGAAGAAATGGACTGGAAGGCAAAAGGATTAAAGCCAAAGCTGATCTTAAGTCTTCAGTTGGTCCCACTACAACCAAGTACCAGCATGGTTATGAAAGTGGTGATATAGAAGATGATTCAAATCATTCTCAGTCAAATAAATTGCTCAAAAGATGCTACGAGGCCGACATTCAGGATGTTGATTATAGTTCACTTAGGTCCTTCAATGAAGCGAGGTTACAGACATTTAAGCCAGTGAAGAAGAAGAAAAATGGTAAGGGTGAAGACCGGTACAGCAACAGCAAAGACGAGCCATATCTCATGAATGATGTTCTGGCCAATCCAGAACCCCAGATTGAAGATGCCAACCCGCCAAAGAAACGAGGAAAAAAGACAGCAGCAAGCTTGAGGCGTATGAAGGTGGTTCCTGCAATCAAGGAAGATGCTCACAAGTTCCTACATCACGCGATCGATGCTTATCACAACACTTACCGGAAACTATCGAAAGCAGAAGATTCAGCCGATAACAACCTCATCGATTGGAATGATGGGAATCACAAAAATGGAACGATAAATCAAAGAAGGAAGCTGAGACCACTTACCAAAAGGCTGTTCTTCCTACAAATGAATGCAGATGGACTCTCAAAGAGATGCGATCAAAACAATGGCAGCTTACCATATCGGCCAAATCCAGCAGCTGCACTTGTCAATCACGATTCCCAGCAGCTGCACTTGCCAATCACGATTTCCATCCAAATCCTGCCAGGAACACCATGCCACAGCAGCACCACTTACCTTCAACAGCAAATAATCCACGTTTTGGAAGGTCTGCACAGCAACTCATTCCAAAAATTGATGTTTTACAGCAGCCACTTGCCAAAAGGCTGCTCTGCTCAGCAAGGCAACTTGCCTTGTCCAAGCCTACAGCAAAGAGGCAGCTTTGAGCCTATGAAAAGGGGCTCCAAGGTGCTGCAAGAAAAGAAAACCACCGAATGCAACAGATCAATCCGAAAATCAACCACTCACTGCTAAAAACCAGTCCGTGAACAGTAAAAAAAGAGAGAGAAAGAAGGAGGAGAAGAAGAAGAATAACAGGCCAGCACTGCTCCGCCCTCGACGTCCGCCCGTGGAGGTCTCTCAGTCACGTTAGAAGCTCCACATCATCTTCCTCTTTGATTCTACAGGTTTGAATCAATCATTGTATGATCCATAGAAAACTCAAAATTTTCACGTTTTGCAGAAAATTCGTGTGAAGACCGAACTTAAGAACGTGTTCATGATCCATGTCGATGGAGAACATGAATGTTTAATCTTTAATCTTCTTGAACAAGATAAAAACAAGCTTCTATTGTCTGCATAAATTTTAGGACTGGTTACACGTTGAAGATCGTTCCAAGCAAACAAGGGAACGATATGAATTTTTGTGCAATTCTTAATTTTTGAAACTGCATGATCATACACACCTCAACACGGATTTGTTTTGAACCAACAGCTAATCCATCAAATTGATTTTTTGTACGTCCAATCTAGATATGTCAGTGATCATTAGATAAAATTTGAATATTTTATGTGGTTGTTTGCCTAGCCAATTAAATTCATGATCTTTAGTGAAAATCAGATTCTGTTCTACAGTACTGAGTGGAATTGAATGAAAATTGATTCTATGGAAAGCTAACATCCGAGGATTTCCAGCAAATCAAATTTTACTGAATTTGGATGTCCGAGTACAGAGATATGATTGTTTTTCTGAGTCTCTGAGACACAGAACTATTTCGAGTTTCTGAACAATCTCTGATTCCAGATTTAATTCTCAGAATTTACAAAAGCAAAATAAAAAATAAAAATATATTCTGATTCTGCACATGTATATCTTACTTCTGTAAAATTTTTAGAATTTTTGCAGATTCAAAAATATTTTTAAAAGATCAGAGAACATGTCTCTGAAACATAACAGGTTCTGCGATTTTCAAAATCTGAAAATTTTCAGAAATTAGAAACTTAGACACAAATTCTGAAATTTGTAAAATCAGTTTTTGCTTTTTTCAGATTTAATGGATTCCAACATTTTTCAAGCGTTTAAGCTGACCCTTGAGAGCCGGTTCAAGAAGGCCTACGTCGAAAAGATCTCACTTGTCCACAATCGTCTACTAAAGTCAGAAAATCAAAATTTGTTAGTTTTAGCAAACTAACTAGTACGCTCGTGTAACATGACGTAGTCTGAGAGTTTGATTTCAAATCTTAAAAGATTTTGAAATAAAAATTCACGTCTACTAGATTCATGTTATGCAAATCTACTGTTGAAGCGATTCACCTTTTGAGACATCTTATAGGACATTTTAGAGCAAAAAATAAAGACCTTCACATGATATTTATTGATCTAGAAAAAACTTACGATAAGGTACTGAGAGAAGTTCTTTGGAGAACCTTGCAAAAAACAGGTATCCCACTAACATACATAAACCTTATAAGAGACATATACGATGGTGCAAAAATATATGTGAGGACTCATGAAGGAATGATAGACTTTTTTGAAGTTAATATTGGGTTATATCAAGGATCAACTTTAAGTTCATAGTGATTGATGAGTTAACAAAACATATTGAAGATGAAATACCTCGGTGTATGTTATTTGCAGATGACATTGTGTTAGTGGAGGAGTCTAAGGAAAAAGTTAATAGAAAATTGGAACTATAGAGAGAAACATTAGAAAGTAAAAGCTTCCGACTTAGTAGAACAAAGACAAAATATATGGAATGTAAGTTTGATCATTTGGTTACTTCAGAGGACATAAAAATTAAAATTGGCACACATTGTATCCCCAAACAGAAAGTTTTAAATATCTAGGGTCAATTTTTCAGAGTGATGGAAGAATTGATGGAGATGTTACATAGAATTAATGGTGGTTGGTTAAAATGAAGAGGAGCATCCGGTATTCTTTGTGATAAGAAGATACCATTAAAGTTAAAAGGTAAATATTATAGAGCAACAATCAGGCCTGCCATGTTTTAAGGTTCTGAGTGTTGGGCAGTTAATAATCAACATGTACAAAAGATGTGTGAGAGAAATGAAGATGTTGACATAGATGAGTGGTTATACAAGAAAAGACCGTATACATAATGAGGTTATTAGAAACAAATTAGGAGTGGCACCAATAGAGGATAAAATGAGAGAATATCGTTTAAGATGGTTTTGACATATAGAAAGAAGATCAAAAGAACAACCTATAAGAAGGTGTGAAAAACTAGATTTTGAAATTATTAAAAGAGGTAGAAGATGACCACAAAAGTGTTGGAAAGAAACAATAAAGAATGATCTAGCTTATTGCGAGTTAACTGCTAACATGGCACATGATAGGGCTCTGTGGAAATAAAGAATTCTATGTAGCCAATCCCATCTAGTATGGTAAAAGGCTTAGTTGTTGTTGTTGTTGAATGGGAGGCCAAAGCCTTAACACACACGTATGCAACTCCCCAAGAATCAGCCCGCAAGAGAGACTACTGCCAATTGAGTTAACGTTTTGGCTGTGGCATTTTATTTGTACAAATTAAGGAATAAAACTGCTCTCTCTCAGTTTTTACGTTATTGTGATTGAATCTAATTAAAGCGAGTAGTAAGCATAACTACCGAAGACTTTTTAGAGCTGATATAAAAAAAAAAGACTTCTTAGGGCAACTCTAAACCCGCTGGGACCGTGCCCAAGCTTTATCTTGCCTGCAATAAATTGCCTTCGAGCACTTGAAAGAGAAAGGAGAGGGCCCGGCTGGTTTATTGTAGATAGTCAATTGGCCCCATTATTTTGCATCTTCCTACTAGGCTGAAGGAAAGTATCCTTGTGCAGTTAATACATGTGATCGAACCCCTTTATTGTACTTTGCTGAATTTGAAAAGAACAGTGTCTGACTAATTATTCTAATGTTTTCTGAATATTACTTCACTTACTAATACCTTGCGTAATTTCAAAGATTCTAGAGATTTCGCCAACTTAATTGATGTGCCGTGCTAATACAACATTTAAGCAGACTTGTGATATGTAATAACCACACATATGACATGATATCTACATCAACATACCCGTCCTGTTTAAGTTTATTACAGTTCATCTCCTTGTTGCTTACAGAATTTCTACACTTCGTACTGGCTAACTGCTCTTGACTGAAAACGTGTGTGCATGTGTGTATGTTTTGTGTGAGTGAGAGAGAGAGAGAGAGGAAGAGAAAGAGGGGCAACTGGCAAGGTGAGTTGCTAAGCGGCATAACACAATTTAGATCCAAGAACACAATCATCTATGGATATTCGAAACCTTAACTCAACCTTCTTAAAAGAGGGAGGAACTAAAATAGGTTTTGGGGCTTACCTCCAATCACTCGAGCTTATGTTGGTTCTTCACAAAGAGTCTTCTTATCTCCCTGAACAAGGGTCAACCTTTATGCTAACACTTTATTTGGCTTTATTTGGCTAATTCTAATCACAAATCCTTGCACACTTAAGAAAAAGTGGGCAACAAAAGAGTAATATTTGTTGTCCAGTTGTAGGTAAGTTCTTCTAAGGTTATTCAAAGTTGATTTAGGTCTTTTAAAAAGATAGTTTGCGTTCCTAAATAGGATAGGTTTGGTTGAATGGGTTAGATATCTTAGATTCTTAATTTAGGCTACCAAAAGACACACTTTTGATGGATGGGAATTCAATGTAGTTGAATTGTGGAGGACAAGCTATGTGAGGATTATGGGATAATTTGTATAATGTAATTAAGTTTTTGCTAACTTTACCCATGTAAGGGATCACCCTTGTAATACCACAACCAAACCATGATATAGGAGGAGGGCCAACAGAAAACTTATCAAATTTATTTATCATGGATTCTAGATATTATGAGTATTGTGTTGGGGCCTATTCTCTTACCGATACACCATAGAACCCAATTATAGTAAAAAATAATTGAATTTATCTATCATGGATTCTAGATATTATGAGTATTGTGTTGGGGCCTACTCTCTTAGCGATACACCATAGAGCCCGATTGTAGTGAAAAATAAGCAAGGCCTCTATGTCTTCACCCGATATAGTAAATCAATTGCAAAGATGATTCCCATATCATTGACGGATATGGGTCAAGAAGTTAATTTCGCTACATTTTCACCCAAATGTAGTGAACAAATTATACAGAGGGTCTACATATTTTTAGCATGGACGGACGTGGGAGGTAAGGAAGCTAGTCCTAAATACTAAGATTCGTATTGGTACTCAAAATATCGAAATATTAATTGGCAAGCTGATGGAGGTTTAGATGCTATGATTAGGAGAGAAATTCAAATTCTATATTTATAAAGGACAAAATGAGTTGGAGAAAAAGTAACAGAGATTGAGAACACAAGTTTTAAATTATGATACTTATGGAAAGAAAAAGACTCAAAATAGAGTTAGTATTATTATAAATAAAAACTTAAATGATAGTATAATAAAAATATAATGGCATGATGACTGAATTATGATGATGAAATTAGTATTCATAATAAAGGCTTTAAACATAGTTTGTGCTTATGCACCTCAAGTAGGACCACAAGATACCATAAAGAAGGCATTTTTGGAGGAGTTAGATAAGGCAATTGCAAAGATCCCACAAAAAGAGATGATTTGTTTAAGAGGATATCTAAATAGATGTGTTGATAAAGAGGCATTAGGATATCAAGGCATTTATGAAAACTTTGGGTTTGGAGAATTAAATTTTAAATTTTGCTATGGTATATGATCTCTTTTTAGCTAATATAAATTTTAGAAAACAAGATGAACATTTAATTACTTATAAGAGTAGCTTGTCACAAATACATTAATTATTTTACCTGTAGGATAAGGATTACTAGGTAATTCGAAGAGAAAGCTACCCAACATCGACTCATGGAGTGAAGAAATCATTTGTCTCTGTCATGACCATTATCTCTGGTTCACTTAGCTCGAGGAGGCCTATCGACCCACAACTTGGATGATACTAAATAAGACATTGTATGCAATTTTTCGGTCTCAAAAAACCCTTACCCACGACACAATACTCTTGAAAAGAAATGTAGGATAATTAGGAAATAAGACTTAAAAAGAGAAAACCTCCTAATGCTCCTAGTACAATGTGGGCCCTACATATTCTTTTCACCAAAGTTTTTGTATCATCGAGCAAGGGTTGATCTCCTATACTATCGAATTGTTTATTTTAGAGAAATCTAAATAACTTGAGTTGGGTTTTTGGATGAGCTTCAAGATACGTGACTTGCCACAAACCAATCGCCTGCAATTTTGTGTACGGATATGAAGTGGATTTTTGGTTTTAGAGTGGGTGAATCTAGTTGTGTTTAGGTTGGGTATTGGTTTGAACTCAAATGGATCCAATTTAGAATGAACTTCTTTTAGTAGGATCGAATTGGATCCAATCAAAGGGGTTTTGTGTTATGAACCCCAAAATGGGTTGGAATTTGGGTTTTGTCAAGCTCAATTGGATCCATCTTAAAGTTAGATTTTAAATCAAATAGGATCCAATTTGAAATGAGTTTGGTTTGGATAAAAGGGAAGTTGTTTTTGGACATAGGTAGATGTGTAGGATTTTGGTAATCAAGTTGGGTCGGATCTAGATCAGGCATGATCCAATTCTAAGTTTGGCAAGGATGAAGTGGACCTCGAGAATTGTCCTCATCAATCCTCTAAAAAGCATCATCAATGTCTTACTTCATAGAGGATGACCAACACAAGATATTGTCCTCACTATTAAAATCACTTCTTGCATGATATATAGGCATATGTTAATCTTTTACTAAGTATTAATACATTTAGATAATGTATGTATAAAATATCTACATTGTTTTTCAAAAATGAAATACAAATCCTATAATGATAAATGTGTATATTATCCCATAAATGTGTTCATTATCCCATAATGTATGATAAATGTGTTTATATCTAATCAAATAAAATATCTTTTATAAAATATAACCATAATGATAAATGTGATCATTATCCCATAATAGTAACTCAAAAATTTCGAACATTAAATTTGAGACATCAAATTCTAAGCCTTATTTTTTAATCTATCTATCAATTAATATATCCTCATTCAAATATTAATCCTTATCCAGAATTCAACATTCAATCGCTCATTTGCATTTTCAACTCTAAACATGAGCAATCAAACTCTAAATTCAAATATTCATACTATAAATTAGATATCCTAATTCCACCGCAATTATTTTGGATTTACATAATCATTTACACTTTATTTATCATCTTACCTTATACCCATTATAAGCATTTCAAGGATCAATTGGTTCTAACAACTTAAATAGTCTTAATCTAAACATTTCTAACTCTCAAATATCATCAACCTATGCTCTGACACCAAATTATTATGCCCCAAGATGTAGGCTCTATTGGATGATTAACACTCCTTTAAACCATCCAATGTGGCTTACAACTCAGAAAATGAGAAAAAAGAAAAGCCCAAGGTCAACATTGTTCAAAAACCTAAACGACAAACTTTCATAATCAAAACCCTAGTATTTTACATTGCTTGATGAATTGTTGGGCCCACCAAATTACCAATTCAACAATTCTCAAATTTCTAATCCAAATCCAAGTTCAATCCAATAATGAAAATATAATCATTTAATATTGCTTGCCTTTTTCTTTGGAAGTAGGCCTCGATGCTACATCCTCCTTGACCACCTTACAACATTTGCTACTTAATCATGTAATATTAAATAAAATATAAGCACTACAATCATGCTCATGAGTGAATGTGGTCTCTTCAAAGCAACAAACATACCAAAATCATGTTTCAAATGTTTATCATTGTTTATGTAAATAAAAAATTTCATCTATTCATGGACTTAAAATTTTATTTGCAAAAAAATAATGCGCAAGCGTGCCAGCAAGTTTACTCAAAATTGCAAAGATGATTTTATGATTTTTTGGTGATTGTTGATAAGTGAATTATTATTGATATAGACCTTTTTGAACCGGTGCTCCCCATAGAAAGAGTAATTTATAATCTAGTATTCCTTTAAAATAGGTTTCAATTAAAACGAATTTTCTAAAACCAGTTTGTCATTCACTTGGCAAAATCAGTTTCAGTTTTGAAAAACATAATTAGTTCTGTTTCTAGCATCAGATGTTTGTAATTTTTTACTTTTTTGCAGGGATCCAAAAATCCCAAAACATTTACCTAAGTAAGGCCTAGGTATGGAGTTTATTGGGGTATTTTATTTAGAGTTTTTACTCCAGGTATGATCATAATTAAATCGAGGAAGTTTCCAACCTTGAAATTCGAAACAGACTCTTCGGCATAAATATAGAGGCCTAGTAAAACTCATGTAACTCTAGGCTTATTAAATCAAAGTTTTCTTTTTGAAAACTAATGATGCATCCGGTTTGATACTTAATGTGTTAATGATCATCTAAAGAAATTTATATTAAGGACTTGTCTCTATTTAGAGAGGTAGTTCATCTACATACAAAATCTCGGGGTATCTCTCTCGAGGAGGATAACTCTCTTCGATATATATGTGATCATAACTGTAAATGTGAAATCTTATTTCAAAGTCTATGTAAAGACTTGAAATCAAATTCACAAACTACATTGTATGCGCGAGCGTGCCAGCTAGCTTACTTAAACTAGTAAAAATGATATTCTGACTTCTATAGAGATTATGGGTAAGTGAATTCTTTTCGATATAGGCCTTCTTGAACAAATGATCAAGTGTCAGTGTAGACGCTTTGAAGATTGTTTTAGATATAATGTGATTTCAAAATCCAATTTCAATTCCCAAAACTTAACAAAATCGTGGACTTAGCTTTTAGAATGAAAATGTTTCAAAATCCTGAAAAACAGAAACTCATTTTATTTTCACTGACTTGTTTTCAGATTTTTTTTATATCTTCTGAATCTCCAAAAATCTTGAAAATTTTATAGAAAACAGAAATTGATATGGAGATTCAAGAACTATTTTTATTCATTTTAAGTATTGTAGATGTGTTTAATTAAATATGAGAACATACCTTGCTCAGGTACTCGAGACAGATCTGATATATAAATACAGAGGTTTAGAAAAAATGGTTTGTATCTTGATGCACAGACCTCTAATTTCTATAAACTTGGTCTTGTTGAAAATTTATGAATCTCAGCTTTTCAATGGGACCATTTTTAATGAAATTAGTTTACTGCATACAAAGTTAAGGGATTATAACTCAACCTCTCTTGTAGGAAATATAGTTTTTACATATTGTTCTCATTTTATCCGATCTTCTCTGATTTTATTTATGAGGTTGCACGATCCTAAAATTCTTAAAAATTTTATTAACAGTGAGTCTATATGTGTAGATTAGGTTTGCAAAATTTTAGCACATTTGGAGTAGGGAACAAGGAATTAAAAATCATATATCAAACATATACAAAATGTAGAAAACAAGTTTTCAGTTTTACAACATACATGAATGTATTTCGTCCGAATTTAAAAGACAATATTCAATAATTAAAATATAAATAACTGAAGAAAATTATGATTATAACTTAAGCATAGAGAGGATTAGGAGATATAAGAGCTTACAATGTATATTAGGGTAGGAGAAACCAAAATCAAACACATAGCATGCATCTATGAACATAAAGGAAATTGGGCAACATAACCCTTAACTATTACATCAAAAATGGAGTAAATTACTCCTTAATTATAGTCTCATTGAATTTAATGAAAGTGGAGAAGAGAAAAATTTAAAAGAGAATGGAGAAATAAGTTTTATCAGGGTGGATCGAGTGGTGGCTAGTTGACTAGAGGGTGGCGGCTTGGAGAGGATGACACCTCCACTCTCCTCCTTCTCCTTCCTCTCTCTCTCTTTCTCTCTCTCTCTCTCTCTTTCTCTCCCTCACTTACTGCAGGATTTCCTCTCTTTCTTCACTCTCCATTCAATGCCTCAAACCAGCCCCCAAGGCCCCCTTTTATAGATTTCAAGGGGGTTCTCTAGGGTCTTCCACGGTTTTCGATTTTGGGTTATTCAAATCCATTTTAACCCAAGAGTTGGCCCATTGTTGCACATGGGTGCATGTGGGCTGGGAGGGTGGTCCCCTCTTGGTTCATGTGGGCTTGTGCAGCCCACATGATCCAACCTTCCACTTGATCAAGGTTAGGTGTGGTCGAGCCACTCTAGCCTACGTTCTTATCTTGATCGAGCCAAGTGAGACTTAGCCAATTTGCAACCCATTTTTTTGACATGGATGAGACTTTGATTAGCCATCCAATCCTTGCCATAGTGTTTTCCTAGACTCTTCATTTGACTAACTCATGGCTTGATCACCTTGAGCTTTGCCCTAGTCCAAATTTGGTGGAGTGACTTGATCGGGTGCAAGCGATCTTTTGGTCAATCTGGGTATGGTCTTGATCTTAACCACTTGACCATTGTGTAGAACTTGTCTTGATGAGTGGGTATGGTCTTGATCTTAACCACTTGACCATTGCGTGGAACTTGTCTTGGCTCTATTTTGACCGAACACACCTTGACTTATCATCTTGGTATGGCCACTTGAATCTGCATTTATTTCGAGCCTTCCTTGGTCCTTCGGCTTGCACTTGAGGCTTGAATTGATTTTGATTTGAATTAACTTCATCTCACATGTCTTATGATCATTAGCTCTCTTAGGATGGGTCATCTTGAGTGTTGAATTAGATTGAACTTGGAATGACCCTGCTTAGCTTCGAGGATTGATTGGGGCTTCGCACTTGACCATGCCTTGACCCATTCCTTGTTTGGTTAGACTTGGTCTGGTCCTGAGTCATCTGCTTGCTTTTATGAATTCATCCTTATCTCCTATTGATTCGGGCTCTATCTTTGGACAAATCAACACCTTTTAATTTGAATTTTGAAACTTGATTTTATAACCTCGAGTTTAAAAACATTTTCATTTCCAAAACAGAATTTTATGAAATTTGTAGGTTGTGTTCAAACCATGTATTTAAAACATGCTTAGATTCATTTTGAAAAATATTTTTAGGGTGTTTAGAATAACTCCTTACCCAGCTCAAACAATTTTATGGATAGTTAATATACCATAAGAGCGATTTACATACTCGTATCATTGCATGTAAAACTTAGATGCTAATGTCACTCATGTGGCTTCATGATTTAATTTGGAGGAAATCAAGCAATCAAGAATGGGGAGAAGAGGTGATAATATTATTAAGCATAGAGGAGATGAGAGTATATAAGATATAGTATATTGGGGTAGAAGAAACTGAATCTCAAATAAGTTAGAGGCTCTCTTATCGATAATCCTTGGCATGGGGATTTGCATCACTCCTTAATTATTACAATGAATTGGAGATAGCAGCTCCCAAATATTACACTTGAAATGCGTATTGAATTGAGAAAAGGAAAACAAGGAGAGGGAAGATCAAAACATGGCCGGTGATGGGGCTTGGAAGGTGATCCTCTTGGACCGGTGAGCTTGGGCATCTTTCTTGCCTCTCCACCTTTTTCCTCTTCTCTCTCTCTCTTCTCTCTCTTTCTTGGAATTCTTCTCTCAATTTTTTCTCCCCTCAAAACCCAGCCCAGGGGTTGAATTTATAGAGTTCTTGGAAGCCTCTAGGCCAAGAATATTCCTTCGCATCTCCCTAGAGCTCTCTATGGATTTGGGGTTGGTTCTTGCTTGGCCCAAATGAGCTCCAATTCACTTTGATTTGCTGGCCACATGGGGTCACATGGAGTCACATGGGTTTGAACAAAATGGGGTCACATGACCTTGGTCAAGTTGGCCATGGTCCAGCCTGCCCCATGTAGCCGACCTTGGTTCGGCCTTGACTTTGGTGCGGCTCCCCTTGACTAGGTTGAGTCCTTGATGCAGCCCCCCTCCTTTGGTGCAGCCCTTGGCTCCTTTGCTGCAACCTTTGGCTCCTTTGGTGTAGTCCATCTCTCTTGGTGTAGTCCGCCTCCACTTGGACTTGACTAGATCCATGGTTGGTCTTGTGACTTGTCTTTGATTTGACTTGATCAAGGCTTGTTTTGTGATCTTAGTTTGTCCACTTTGGCCCGATCAAGTTCACTTTGTCTTGGATTTATCGAACTTAGCTTTCCTTGTCGTAGTGAAGCTTGTTCTAACCTTAGTTTAACTTGATTTGGTTGGATGGTCAATACCTTTGATTTGATTTGATTTGAATTGGGGTTAATCAATTTGATTTGGGCTTGATCATATTTAGCCCCATCTTGATTTGTTTTCGGGCTTAATTACATGCCCATCATGGCTTGGCATGGGCTAGCTGCATGTGTCGCCCATTTTGAATTTGTCTTGAGTTGGGCTTGTTTATGAGCCCTCCTTGACTTGATTTGAATTGGGCTTGGTCATGTGCCCATCTTGACTTTCCTTTAGTGTGGGTTGATTACATGTATCACCCATCTTGAACTTGACTTGGGCTCGCCTCGTGTGCGACCCATCTTGGTTTGAGTTTGTTTGATCCACTTGCATTCGAGAGCGTTGCATGTCCTGATGTGCATACTATTTCCCCTCTAGGCAAAATGCCTCTACTTTCTCATTCTGGTAAGGATAATTTCCCGCTTGATCTGATCTCTTTTCGAATATGATTTCATTTTATGGTTTCAAATGTTTTGATTCTTTAAAACCATTTCTTTTAAGATATATTTGAAAACATTGAATTTTAATGAAATCTTCAAATATCTTTTTTTTAGTACAACTAAGTTCCATTTACAGTGTTGTTTGCATGAGTGACCTGCATTTGCTCCATGAGAGTCATTTATCATTTTGACCAATTTAACCCTTTGATGGGTGTAGGGTCTTGGACCGCTTTAACCCTTTGATGGGTGTAGGGTCTAGAATCGCTTCAACCCTTTGATGGGTGTAGGATCGTTTGGTGTAGGACTATCCTTGATCCGGCGAGTCTTTGGGGTCATGTTTTAGATTTGTTTTGTTTTTGAATTTCAAAGGTTTTATAAGTTTGACATTTTGCAAATATTTTGTGGATTTGGTTACCAATGTCTCACTTTTATTTGTTTTTTTGAAGAAAATTATTTTGAAATAGAAAATTCCTGCTTATTTGGCCATGAGGGCAGAGTGGTCATTTTTTTCTTTTGTCAAAATTGGATTTTTTTATAAAGAGTTGTATGGTGAGGCTCCTACAAAATTTTAGTGTGAAAATGGGTTCATTTAAGGTGTCTTTGAAAGAAAACCTTAAAAGACCCAAAGCCACAATTTTTCTTGAAAAAGGCAAAAATTTTAAAAAAAACTTTTGAAAATTTTTGGGTGTTTACAATCATATAATAAAACCCATACCACAATTCAAATCATAACATGCTAAACTCGATATCTCTAGGCACCCATGCATACTCATGTAATGCATCAATTCAATTAAGAAAGCAACTCCAAATTACATCAAATAAAATCCAACATATATATAATCATTTTACAATATTAATAAATATTTCATAATCTCATACATAATCTAAAACAAGTAAAATTATCTCTAGCATCTATGTGTATAAACACCCAAAATGTTTCTAGAAAAATATGTTCTTAAAAATTATTTATAAAAGGTTAATTTGAAGGTGCATAATGTGAGACCCTGAGTCTTAAACTTTATAAAATTAGAGCTCACATGAAGGAGAAATAAATATATTTTGGAAGAGAGAAGAAAAAATGAGGAACCATGTCGAATATTCTACCGCCACTTAGATGTTTCTAACCTTAAATGATCGTTTTTTTCTAGGTCAGTATATCATTTTTTAACCAAAAACACTCTAGTAAGCCAAAATAAAAAGACTTGTATGTTTTATTACATAAATGTATGAGAAATGTCAAAATTCATGAAAAACACTTGTCATACTCTTTTTTTATTTTTATCACTATTATTTTGCTAAAAACTCTATATTTATATTTATTTTTGAAAAACAAGATAAAAATACAATCTTTATTTAAAAAGCTTATTATTCATTTATGTACATGGCTGAAGTCTTGATTCAATTAAGTTTAAGTTTTATTTAAACCTAGTATAGGTGACCCAAACTTATTGAGTTCACATTTGTTCTAGTTGACCCATGCTACGGAGCTGAAAATTCATTTTGTGTCAAGTTACATAGCCAAGCAATATATTAAAATTCAATTTTGCATCAAATCAAACCTACCTTAGCCATGGCTCAACTCACCTCATTGGAATCAACTCCACATCAAGCCACAATGGGTATTCCACTTTGTTGCTTTAAGGCCAAAAATTATCAAGCTTCATCAAGGTTTCAAGTCAAGACAACCACTCAAATTAGAATCGAGACACTTAAGAAGCCATACAAGCTATCTCATGCCTCAAACCAAGTCGAAACACTAAGGAGCCCTCAAGCCATGTGAGAATCAACTATGTCATCCAGTCATCAAGCCAAAATTGAAGCTACTTAGCCACATATGACTTTAAAATAAAAAAGAAGATTATTTAAAATCTTTAAAGTTCTATCTTTTAGAATTGTTAGAGATTTTGTAGGAATTAAAATATGATTATTTCTTATATCTAAGGGACTAGATCCCCTCTATAAATAAGCTCCTTGACCTTCATTGTATCCATCTCTTTTTCATTATAAAGCAACAATAATATTTCTATATATCCATCAAGTAAGGCCGTCCCATTCTCTCTCCTCTCTTCTTCCCCTTGTTTTTGGCGTTTGTGGATTGCTCTATGAGATCCACTATCAAGGAGAAATTTGCCCAGCCTTAAGCATGCTCAAATCGTGAGAAATCAACTAAAGGAGAGATCAGTTGTCTCTATGGTATTCCTAAAACTTTATTTCAATGATTCCATTCAACGCTCCACTATTTTAATATACTTTATATCCTGGTTTTGGTTTTTAGTCCCCTAGCTCATGTTCTTAGATCAAAGGACCAAAAAGTAGCCTGAAACCTTATCTGGATATAATTTTAATTTCTTTGGATCTATTTAACCTGAACAAGATCCAAAACCATGTCACTAGAGACAGAAACTCCTTGACACCATCGTGTCTCGATTGACCAAACACGATATGAGCGGGTGAGGCACGACACCGCCTAACCACCTTTGTTCTCCACCGCTCTTGCCCCCAAAACCATCATTTTCTGATATTTTCAACACAACAATCCCTGCAGTTCGCCACCGACAGGTGGAATGGTTGTCCGTTTAGCCATCATCATTTCACGACCGTTTCAACAGAAAACGAAGAAAATAAAAAAATACGAGAGTGGAACTCTAAAATCCATCGAAAAAGATGAATTTTTGGCAATTTATGAGCTTGTCGATATCCAAGGAGGGACCCAATCGACACGTCCCTTGGTTCCTTTTCGATCGAGCCCGAGAGTACCCAATTTGGTGGTGATTTTGTTGAAAACTCAAATTGGAAAGAAGAAGAATCATATTACCTCAAAAAATCCAACGTGTTTCCCGGATCTTCACACATTCTGGTTGGCTTTGACCTCCTTTGACCACGACCCTCTCTCTTTCTGTGCAGCTTCTTACTGTATGTAGCAGCTTATCTAGGTTGTTTTGTGGCAATCGAGCAGGAGGGACGGTGAACCTCCTGTCATAGGGTCTTCATAGGATTACACCTAATTTAGGTTGCTTCAACCCATATATCATAGTTTAGCTATATTGATTTATGCTCCATAAGTCTACGATGGATTAAGGAAGAAACAATCATGTGTGTTGGTTGTAGTGCGAGAAGTGTCTCAACTAGCTGATGTTTCTACAAAACTGATTCTTATAGAAATTCAAGACATGTTAGAACAGTTCGCTTATATGATGCTAACTGAACTATCAAAGAGATGGCCTCCTCAACATGATGCAAACCATCACATCAAACTTGTCCATGGTTCGAGGCCTCCTTGCAAGCCTATGTTCAAAACGTCACCTTCCCAATTAGTGGAATTATGGCAACAATGAGGAGAATTCTTGTGTGCCGATATGGTGCAGCTATTCAAGAGTTCATTTGGTTCGCCCATTCTTTTTCAGCAAAAAGGCAAATGGATCCCTCCATATGTGCATGGCGCATTCAACTACTGCTTTGGATCGTTATCTTTTGCCTCTTATAGCTTATCTCTTTGACAAGTTATGCATAATGGTTCAACAAGCTTCATGGCCTATCTCTTTGACTGATTAGGTTCTACATAATGGTTTAGCAAGCTGGACCTAAGATCAGGATATTGGCGGGTGAGGGTTTCCGAAGGGGATGAGGCTAAGATGACTATGTTCGCTAGGTATGGGTCTTACGAGTTTCTCATGATGTTGTTTAGGTCACAAATGTGATTGACACCTTGTGTTGTTTGATTATGAATGAGGTGTTTGTAAACACCCTAAAATGTTTTTCAAAAACAAATCCAAGCATGTTTTAAAATTTTCAAAACAAATCTAGGATTGTTTTAATTTTACGATTTGAACATAACCTACGAATTTCACAAAATACCAAAAACACAATATTTTTAAAACTTGAAGTTACAAAATTGAGTTTTGAAAGTTAAAAAGCTGTTATCTTACCAAAGATGGAATAAAGCCTGAGAGATAAGGATGAGTTTGCAAAAGCAATGCTGAGGATTCGGGATGAAGTTTAAGCAAGGAATGAGTCAAGGCATGATCAACCATCCTATCTCGATCTCAAGGTCGAAGCAGGATCAAATGAAGCATCTAAATCGAGCCTCAAAGCAGAAGAAAGCCTAGATCAAGCACATGTTTCAAGTCAAATTCAATTTCGGGACAAGTTGCAAATCCAATTCAAGATGAAATCAAGACTCAATGTCAATCAAAGGGCCATGCATCAACCTAGCCCAAGTTAGCTAGGGCGATCGAGTCAAACATCAAGGTGTGTGTTTGGCCAAAGTAAGTCGAAACAAGGCCAATGCAATGGCCGAACGGCTGAAGACAAGGATCACACTTATGTACCAAGTGTAGACTAAGGCTGCACCAACCTAGCCCAAGACATCTAGGCCAAGTCAAGACCAAGGGTTGCACTTGGTGAAACCAAGCCATTCCTAGCCGGGACTACACCAAGGGCAAAATCGCCCCTAGCTGAACCACATCTATGGCCGAGCCATGTCAGGCTGGACTCACCTTGACCAAGGAGGACCACCATGAGCCCCATGTGAGGCCATATGACCAGCAACTCCATTTTGGGTTGGATGAAGCCTGGGCCAAGACTACACCCATGTTCAAATCATGGAATGCTCTAGACCCCTTCCCTTGAAGGCTATAAATAGAGGCCTTGGGACTGGGTTCAAGGTATTGAAGGAGGTAAAGAGAGAGAGGAAAGGTTGCCACCAAGTGACGAGAGAAAGAGAGAGAGAGGGGGGGAGAGAAAGAGGGAAGGGGAAGAGCCACCCCTTTCAAGATTATCTTCATCCATTGCCATCCATGATCAAAGTCAGCTCCTCTCTTCTTTTTCCATTATATCTCTTCCTTACTTTCATTAAATTAATAAGGGTTGTAATTAAAGAATAGAACCTTTAAAACTCCTCTTTCCTATAATAGAGCTTGGGTTATCATCTCATAATTTTTTTTGTAATAAACCAATTTCAATGAAACTGGTCTTATTGGAAAGCTGATATTCATAGTTTTCCAGCAAGACTAAGTTCATAAAGATCAGAGGTATGTGCCCCAAGATACAGACGTTTTTCTAGACCTTTGTATTTTTATCACAAAATTGTCCTGAATGTCTGAGCAAGGGTCGATATCTCATTTAATTGTAGACATTCACAATACCAAAAATTAGAATAAAAATAGTTCCTAAATATATGAGTCTCTATCCACTGTAAAAATTTTAAGATTTTTGGAGATCTAGAAGATATCGAGAAAAATCTAGAAATAAGTCTCTAAAAACAAAATCAGTTTCTGTTTTTTAGAACTTTGAAATGTTTTCTTTTAAGACCTAGGTTCACCAATTTGGTTAAGTCATTTGGATTTGAAAGTGGATTTTGAAAACATACCTAATCCAAAACAATACTCAAAGTATCTAGACTGACTCTTGAGCATCGGTTCAAGAAGACCTAAGTAAAAAAGATCTCACTTACCCACAATCGCTCTTTAAGTCAAAAACAATCTTTGCTAGTTTAAGCAAACTAGTTGACACGCTCGCGCATGACCTATTTTTTGAAAATTATTTCAAGTCTTTATATAGACTTCGAAGTAAAATTTCACATCTACAGAATTGGCATGCCCAGTGGGACTTGAGTCTTTGAGGTTGATTGATTCAGTGTTAATTCTTAAATTCACTTTTTAAAAAATTTTGGTGCTTAATCCATTCTTTGTGCACAGGTCAATTTTTTGTTCAAAAATAATGTCAAGTTCGAAAGGATCTTATGAGGTCTTAAGCCGAGCCACATGCTTTACAAGTCAGCTTTCGAAAAGAATTTCCAAAGAATATTTTAAAAACCGGGAAGATTCGCTTGCCTCCCTAAAGAGGAAATTAAGAGGAATTGAGGAAAGAATCGCCACATTATGGCAAAAGGCCGATGCGGTAGAATCTTGCTCCTCTCATGGCAAGCTACCAAGGACTCACAAGAGACCCCATCACGTGAGAAAGCCTAGAGTGACCTCCAAATATGAGGAAGAACCAGAACCTGAGTCTTTCACAATCAAAGACAAAAAAGTCTTATAATAATTGTTAAAAGGCCAAGTAACGGAAAAGAAATCATACTCACTATTAGATTTTTTACCCTCTGATTATCAAACTGATAGTGATGATGAAATATCGAGCTTTCATTGGTACGATGAAAATGGGGACCCTTGATCCCATTTCTAACTCTTTTCTATAAGAGCTTACAAGAAAAAGAAAGCTCTTCTAAATGGGTTTACTGGTTCTCCCACTCTCTAAAAGGAAATGCTTCAAAATAGTTGGCTTCATATGACTTAAGCCAATTCACCAATTTTGAGGATTTGACAAATTGTTTCATGCTAAGGTTTTCACACAATATAGAAGTCACCCCACTCTCACCACCTTGATAGATACCAACTAAGCTCCTAACAAGGATGCACACACATTCATCGTTAGGTGGAGGTCACTTTTGGGCCAAGTTAGGGAGCTCATTTTTTAAGGATGTGCAGTTATGCTCATCCTTGGAAATTTCAAAACGGATTTAAAAGTACTCCACTCTCTCTATGAGATCTCTACCTTTCAAAAGTTGATCAAAAAGGCTTTATTTTTTGAAGTTAATCTTAAAAAGGGAGTTTATGAAGATCTTTGGAAAGAAAAGAGCTTTTTCAAAACCAAATTTGAAGATGCGCCATATGCATCGGAAGGAGGAGTGAAAACTCAAAAGATGGTCAACATCCGAGTAGAGCCAAGCTCGGTTGGGCCCTCCAACCATCCGAACAAAGATCCTTTGGAAAAGACTAAAACAATGAAAAAAAGTTTGAAAAAAGACAATACACTTACCTAGGACAACCACTCACGGAAGTCCTAGACATTTTGTTATAACAAAGTCTTATAAGTCTCCCAACTATTCCCAAAGGGGCACCCCCTAAAGGAAAGTTTTTGAACGACTTTTGCAAGTATTAAGGGCTCAAAGGCCATGATACCAATAAATGCTTTTCATTGAAAAACAAAATAGAAGATTTGATAGAGCACGGTAAGCTCCACATCTCGGAAGAACCGGAGCTTCCTCATGCCACGTTCAATGAATCCTTTTCGAATCACGCAAGCACAAGCGGGAAGGATAAAGAGGTATGTCTTCTTCCAAATCAAATCTGTGAGGTTGAGCATACATGGCATATAGTTCACACTACTTGTCGCACACCACTCTCTCTCGTAATAAAAAAAAGACAAGCAAGTAATGATTCGGGGAGCGCTTAGAGTCCCGCCCCCAGTTAAAGCCTTTATAAAAATTCAAGGTACTTCGAAGCATCAAAATAAATCCAAGCTAGGATTGAGCCTGAGGGAGAGTTTAGGAGAAGTGACTAGATCTGGAAGGATCTATCAAACCCCTTCCCACTTAGCTAAACAAGCTAGCAAAGGGGTGGTTGTTTTACCCGGCCCTTCAAAAGCATTCATCCCTAATGCATCTCATGGCATGAACAAGGGCAAAAGTATTGTGTTAACCCCATATGATTTAGAACTTTATCTTTCAAAACTCCCAATAAACATATTTATCTTAGAGTTGATACAAACCTCACCTAAATATAGACAAGTCTTAGAGTGAATCCTAGAAAGAGCCAAGGTTAACACCACCATAACTCCCGAATTCCTATCCTTCTTGGTCTCCCCCATCTTTGCCAAGGCCCCAATCGTGTTTATCGAGGATGAATTAGAGATACCCAATACAACCCACAATCAAGCTTTACACATAGAGGTATTGAATCACCACACTCTCAACAAGTGCTTGGTTGATGGAAGAGGAGATCTAAACATTCTTCCTTTTCATGTGGCCTTCCAAAAAAGAGTACCCATGTCTAGGCTTGAACCAAGCCCAATTGTCATCATAGGATACGATGACAATTCATCCCACCCATTAGGCTCCATAGAGTTACCCATGTAAGTCGGCCAAATCCCACACATAGGGTTGTTTCATATCTTAAACATAAATCCCCATTGCAACTTGTTGTTAGGGATGCCTTTGATACATTTCCTCTGAGCCATCTCCTCAACCTTCTACAAATGCCTAAAAATTTCATGGGATAACCAAGTGGTGGTAGTCTTTGGAGAAGACAACCCATACCTCAAGGAAATACAGAACTTTCCTTGCCTATCAAGTGACACATCATGTGAGAGGGCCATGGAGACGCCCACCTCTTAGGAGAGCCCAAGACACCCTCCTAGGGTTGTCCATCTCCTAGGAACTCCTAAACTCCCTAAGTCCTCCACTCCTAGGGCTGTGTATATCCTAAGGATGTCAAGGCCTCTCATAACCCAAGCCTTACACCTCCTAGGCACACCCAAGAACACTCGAGTGTATAATCATGTCATTAATGATGCAATATTCCAAGGCTATCCACTTTATCAAAACTTTTCAAAACTCAAAAAGCCTTGGAATATATTATTGAACATGGGATATACACCATATCAAGGTCTAGGAGCCAATAACCAAGAAAGGTTAGAACCCATCCTACTTCTTCCAAACCTGAGTCAACATGGCTTAGGATATAACCCATCCACACCCCCTGAGCCACCACCTAAGACCAATTGGGTCAAGGGTGCATTAGATCCCACTAAAACCGAAACCTATGGCCTAGTTCATGGTGTTTTCTTTGTAGGCTCGATAGAAGCCCCCCTATTTAAAAAAAATCTAAAAAAAGTATATATTTGGTAAAACTAAAAAAATTTAAAAAAATCCCAAAACCCAAAACATTTGAAAAACATGAAAATTCCAAAAAGAAAGTTTTCACATTCATCCTTCTAGCCTTTGTTTAGAAAAAAAAATGAAAAAGTTGAAAATCCTAAAAATTTTGGTTTTCAAAACTGTATATAAAGTAAAAAATTGGGTTTGGCAAAATCCATGTACATTCTCAAACCCAAGTCCTTTCATACCATAGCAAATAACTCCCTTGTGCATAACCCTTCTCTCTTGCATAATCCTTCCCTAGAAATACTTGAGAGTGATCAAAGCAAGGAGGAAGATCCTCTCATCCATGAGGATGATCAGGCCTCCGAGCTTCCCGAATTTCATAGAATCATTGACTTGAAAAAGCCTTCAAATTCAGTAGGAGGGGATTTCGTAGAGATTCATTTGGAGAGTGAGTCTAACCCAAAGTATGTCAAAATAGGTACTTGTTTGCATGAACATGAAAAAGAATCATTCATTGCATTCTTGAAATCATACATAGACGTGTTCGCATGGACCTATGAAGACATGTTGGGTTTAGACCCTAGGATTGTAGAACATCATTTACCCCTAGAACCAAATGCGAAACCCATGAAACAAAAGCTTAGGAAAATCCATCCCGATGTCCACTCCCAAGTAAAAGAGGGTTTGAAAGATCTTTTAAAAGCCGAATTTATAAAACCCATTGCTTATTCTGATTGGCTTTCAAACATTATTGTAGTTCGAAAATCCAATGGAAAAATTTATATTTGCATCGATTTTAAAATTTAAATAAAGCCACTCCAAAAGATAATTTTCCACTTCCAAATATTGATTTGATAGTGGATAGCACCGCAAATCATGAAATATTTTCTTTCATGGATGACTATTCGAGTTATAACCAAATCAAGCTAGCACCAAAAGATCAGGCTAAACCTGCTTTTACTACACCTTGGGGCATATACTGTTACACGACTATGCCTTTTGTTTTGAAAAATGCTGGTGCCACATACCAAAGAGCCATGACTACTATTTTTCATGATCAAATCCATGAGCTCTTGGAAGTATATGTGGATGATCTTTCGGTAAAGTCAAAAACCTGATGCACACACATAAAATCTTTACAAAAAGTTTTTGAAAGACTTAGGCTATATAAAGTGAAACTAAATTCTCAAAAATATGTTTTTGGAGTAGAATCGGGAAAACTCTTAGGCTTCATGGTTAGCCAAATGGGCATAGAGGTCAATCCCTCTAAGTGTTGAGCCATCATAGACATGCCTCCACCCTCCAACTTGACCCAAATCCGAAGCCTCAAAGGTCAACTACAAGCGATTAGGAGATTCATCTCCAACTTAGCAACAAGATGCAAACCTTTCAATAGGCTTTTGAGAAAAGGGGTTAAATTTGATTGAGATTCCGATTGCCAAAAAGCTTTCTAAAGATTAAAAACTTATTTGGTAAATCCTTCAATTTTAAAACCTCTAAAGCCAGGAAAACCTTTATTGCTTTATATTTTGATTAATACGAATGCATTGGGTGCTTTGATTGCTCAATATAAGGATAATAGTCTTAAGGAGTATGCTATTTACTGGCATATGAAAGAAAATATCAAGCCATGGAGAAAACGTGCTTAGCCTTGGTATGGGCTTGCCAAAAGTTTAGACATTATTTCCTAAATCATGAAATTTGGATATTGTTTAAACTTGACCCTATCAAGCACCTTTTTAAAAAACCTATCGTAACGGGTAGGCTAGGTAAATGACAGCTCCTCCTAATGGAGTATGATATGAAATTTTATCACCAAAACTCCATTAAGGGACAAGCCCTAGCCGATCATGTAACTGAGTTACCCCTTGAAGATACATATCCCATACTTGATGAAATGCACGATGAAGGCATCTTGACAAATGAATTAGAAAACCATGTTTTATCAAATTGTTGTAATGAAGATCAAGTATGAAAAATATACTTTGATGGGGCAAAGAACCAACAAGGGGCGGGTGTAGGAATCATCCTCATATCTCCCGAGAAGGGAGAGATCCTAATGTCATTCCGACTAGATTTTCCTTGTTCAAATAATGTGGCTGAATATGAGGAACTCATACAAGGCCTAAAAGTTTTGAAAAATCTAGGGGCATCATGTATTGAAGTCTTTGGAGATTCTATGCTTGTTGTAAATCAAGTTTCGAAAATTTGGCAAGTTAAAAATGAAAAACTCATTTCATACCATGAATTGAACACCCAGTTGGTTGATTCTTTCAAATCATGCACACTCACTCACATAGGTAGAGAGGACAACACCATAGCATATACCCTTTCCTCTTTATGGTCATCTCTAAGAATCGACCCCACTATGGGAACTCGATCCTTAGAGATCCTATATTTGTCCACTCCATCTACCCATAATTTAGAGATTTTCCAAAATGAATAAAATTCAAATGAAAAACCTTGGTTTCAAGACATTAAAAACTTTTTAGAAAATGGAGGATTTCTTGAATTTGCTTCCTTTAAAAATAAGGCTTTTATTCAAAAAATTTCAACCCGATATGTGATTTTAGGAGGAGTTCTTTATAAAAAGAGTTTTACTGGCATCTTGTTAAGATGTGTCGACCATGATGAGGCTAGGACCATTATGCATGAGTTTCACGATAGAGAATGTAGAGGTCATGTTAACGCAAATATGATGGCTATGAAAATACTTAGAGCAGGTTACTTTTGGTTAACTTTAAAGCAAGATTGTCATGACCATGTTAGGAATTGTCATCAATGTCAAGTGCATGGAAATATCATTCATATTCCATCAACTGCATTGCATTCCATCGTGAGTCCATGACTCTTCACTATGTGGGCATTTGACATCATTGAACCCATTTCACCTATTGCTTTGAATGGACATAGGTTTATTTTATGAGTCACTGAATATTTTTCTAAATGGGTTGAAGTTACCTCCTTGACTAATGTCCAAGGACATGTAGTGGCATTCATTAAGAAAAATATGTTGGCTCGATTTGGAGTTCCAAGAGACCTAGTGTCGGATAATGGTACCCCATTAAAAAATGAGATAGTTGAAAAGTTATGTAAGACCTATAGCATTACTCAACACTTTTCATTACCTTAATACCCTCACTACAATGACCAAGCCAAAGCCACAAATAAAACCCTCATAAGCATCATTGAGAAAACTTTAGAAAAGGGTAGGACATGGCATGAGAAGCTAGATGAAGCCTTATGGGCTTATAGGACTTCCATCCGCGCACCCATAAATGCCACACCATTTGAGTTGGTCTATGGTACCAATGTCATACTTCTCATTCATACCAAATTACATTCATTTCATACATCTCTTGCACTTGATTTACCGATAGAGACCCTACAATAAGCTAGGATGGCTGATCTTGACCTACTTGATGAGAAAAGGCTCCTTGCCATGGATCATGCACATGCATACCGGCAAAGGATAATCCGACACTATGAAAAACATATGAAGGCTCGCCACTTCAAAGTGGGAGAACTTGTCTTAAAAACTATCCTCCATCGTGGCCCACATCCACTTGGTAAGTGGCAACCCAAGTGAGATGGTCCCTATGTTGTAAGAGGGGCAACCACAAATAATGCATATTGCTTGATTTATGTTGAGGAAAGAAATTTAGCAAACCCTATAAATGCCCAATACTTGAAAAAATATTATGTATAGGGTCTGCTTTAAATTTCTTTCAAAAGTTTTTAAAATGGGTTTCCTTTGAATTTCTTGAAAGAAGGACCAAAATGAATTATGCGAAATGAGGGAATTGATGCTTTATGAAAAGTGGAGTTTTCAAAATCATTTGGTAATATTTCAAAAATCTTTGGCTTACAAAATGAAGCCTAGTTCAAAATAGCAAAATATTTTTAAATAATAGGTGTTATTAAGAAATGGAATATACTTGGCTAAATTGAGTATTTAAAGGGATGAGTTGTATTCCCCGACTTCATTCCTCTCTAAAAAGGAAATTGGCAAAATCAAAAGAAAATGAAAAAAAAACAAAACCTCTAATATAGAGGTGTTCCAAAAAGAAAAAGAATAGAAAAGAAAAAACAAAAACCTCTAAAAAAAAAGAGAGGTTCTCTTTGAAAGAAAAGAAAAAAAAAGCCAAAGCTTAAAAGAGCAAATTTTCATAAAAATTCTCTTGACCTTATATCATGGGACGCTTTAGAAAAGACTTGGTAAATTCTTTTCCAAATCTCCAAAACTTATCCCAATGGAAAAAGGTTTACCATTAAAATCCCATAGTAGGAATAAAACCTACTTATTTGGATTTCATTTTGTTTGAGAGTTAGACTTTGTTGTGTGAGAAACTAATACAAAACCTCTGCTAAGTAGTGGGTATTAAAACCCAAATGAAGGAAAATGTAAGAAATTAAAAGTCCTTTTGATAGAAACCAAAAAGGAGTTCCCGTTTGAAAAGAAATTTTGAAAACTCGAAACATCAAAAGGAAACAATATAGGAACCATCTTTCTTGGGCGGCCAGCCTTCATAGGTTTCTTCTCAAGCTCATGAACCTCATGAATGGGTTTCTAAACACATACATACATCCATCAAAGGGTCGGCCATGCATAATCATCCTATGACTAAGTATTCCTTTAAGTCAAGTCTCCTTTCGCTAAGATCCCTTCCTTCACAAACCCAAGAAGATGATGCTATGAGAGGAGGCAAAAATCCATATTCTCAAGATAAATTTAGGAGAAAAATCAAAGGGATGTTTTCTTCTTTGCCATTATCCAAAGAAATTTGGATTAATGCTAAAGAGGGGCATCTGTAAACACCCTAAAATGTTTTTCAAAAACAAATCCAAGCATGTTTTAAAATTTTCAAAACAAATCTAAGATTGTTTTAATTTTACGATTTGAACATAACTTACGAATTTCACAAAATACAAAAAACACAATATTTTTAAAACTTGAAGTTACAAAATTGAGTTTTGAAAGTTAAAAAGTTGTTGATCTAACCAAAGATGGAATAAAGCTTGGGAGATAAGGATGAGTTTGCAAAAGCAATGCTGAGGATTCGGGATGAAGTTTAAGCAAGGAATGAGTCAAGGCATGATCAACCATCCAATCTCGATCTCAAGGTCGAAGCAAGATCAAATGAAGCATCTAAATCGAGCCTCAAAGTAGAAGAAAGCCTAGATCAAGCACATGTTTCAAGTCAAATTCAATTTCGGGACAAGTTGCAAATCCAATTCAAGATGAAATCAAGACTCAATGTCAATCAAAGGGCCATGCATCAACCTAGCCCAAGTTAGCTAGGGCGATCGAGTCAAACATCAAGGTGTGTGTTTGGCCAAAGTAAGTCGAAACAAGGCCAATGCAATGGCCGAACGGCTGAAGACAAGGATCACACTTATGTACCAAGTGTAGACTAAGGCTGCACCAACCTAGCCCAAGACATCTAGGCCAAGTCAAGACCAAGGGTTGCACTTGGTGAAACCAAGCCATTCCTAGCCGGGACTACACCAAGGGCAAAATCGCCCCTAGTTGAACCACATCTATGGCCGAGCCATGTCAGGTTGGACTCACCTTGACCAAGGGGGCCACCATGAGCCCCATGTGAGGCCATGTGACCAGCAACTCCATTTTGGGTTGGATCAAGCTTGGGCCAAGACCACACCCATGTCTAAATTGTGGAATGCTCTAGACCCCTTCCCTTGAAGGCTATAAACAGAGGCCTTGGGGCTGAGGTAAGGCATTGGGGCTGAGGTAAGGCATTGAAGGAGGTGAAGAGAGAGAGGAAAGGTTGCAACCAAGTGAGGAGAGAAAGAGAGAGAGAGAGGGAGAGAAAGAGGGAAGGGGAAGAACCCCCCATTTTAAGATTATCTTCATCTATTGCCATCCACGATCAAGGTCAGCTCCTCTTCTTTTTCCATTATATCTCTTCCTTACTTTCATTCAATTAAAAAGGGTTGTAATTAAGGAGCAGCTAACTCCATTCTAGATATTATGCTGCCAAATTTCATTTGATTAGATGCCTACTATGTGTTTATTTTTCAACTTCTCCTACCCTAATATACATTGTAGAATCTTATATCTCTTAATTCTCTGTATGCTTAAGCTATAATTATACTTTACTTCATTTTCTTCAGTCATTTATATTGGAATTGTTATGGATTATTTTTCAATTTCAGATAAAATGCATTCATGTATGTTGTAAATACGAAGTTTTATTTTCTACATCCTGCATCTGTCTGATGTTTGATTTTTAATTCCCTTCTCTCTTCTCTGAATGCTCTGAATTTGCACACCTAATCTATACACAAACACACTTCTAATAAATTTTTTCAAGAATTTTAGGGTCATACAACCACGTAAATAAAATTGGAACAGATCATTTAAAATCAAAATTGAACATTTAAAACCCCTATTTTCTGCAATAAAGCTTGAGTTATCATCCCATAATTTTGTTTGCAATAAACCAATTTCATTGAAACTAGTCTCATTGGAAAGATGATATTCATAGTTTTCCAACAAGATAAAGTTCATAAAGATCGAAGGTATGTACCCCAAGATACATACGTTTTTCTAGACCTTTATATTTTTGTTACAAAATTGTCCCGAATGTTTGAGTAAGGGTAATATCTTACAAAATTAGAATAAAAATAGTTCTTGAATCTCCATATGAGTCTCTGTCTACTATAAAATTTTCAAGATTTTTAGAGACCTAGAAAATATCAAGAAAAATCTGGAAATAAGTCTCTAAAAACAAAATCATTTTATGTTTTTCAGAACTTTGAAATGTTTTCTTTTAAGACATAGGTTCACGAATTTGGTTAAGCCATTTGGATTTGAAAGTGTATTTTGAAAATATACTTGATCCAAAACAATATTCAAAGCGTCTAGGCTGACTCTTGAGCATCGGTTCAAGAAGGCCTAAGTCAAAAGGATCTCATTTACCGACAATTGCTATTGAAGTTAGAAACAATCTTTGCTAGTTTAAGCAAACTAGCTGGCACGCTCGAGCACGACGTAGTGTGTGAAAATTATTTCAAGTCTCTACATAGACTTCGAAGTAAAATTTCAT
Source organism: Brasenia schreberi (assembly GCA_036023115.1). Taxonomy (NCBI): domain Eukaryota; kingdom Viridiplantae; phylum Streptophyta; class Magnoliopsida; order Nymphaeales; family Cabombaceae; genus Brasenia; species Brasenia schreberi. The sequence continues at coordinate 12,528,965 of JAYKKT010000075.1, read as the reverse complement.
ATCTACAGTGTTAACGGGATTCTTAGACGAGTTCATGGTTATTTACTTCAATGATATAATTGTTTATAGCTAAACATTAGAGTATCATTTGCAACCTCTTTCCTTGGTGTTTGGAAGACTTAGAGAACACTCTCTATATTAAGAGAGGGAAGTGTGAATTTTTGTGAGGTAGAGCATCACTTTCTTTGGTCATATTGTTGGTGGAGGTATCATTTATATGGACCCTCATAAGGTGAGAGCATTCTTGATTAGGAAGTGCTACATATGTTTGGTGAGTTGCAAAGCTTATTTGGATTGGGGAATTATTATCGGGGGTTTATTCATCACTTTTGTCAGATCTCCACCTTCTCGGAGAGCTTTTGGGGTAGGGGGTACTCCATGGAGTTGTACTGAGGAGCATGACCATAACTTCACTATCCCCAAGGGAGCAATCATCAGTAAACTTGTTCTTTGTATACTGGACTTTACTTTCCCCTTTGAGATTCATATGGATACCAGTGTCCAAAATGAACATCTCATAACCTTCAAGAGTCAAAAGTTACAAGATGCAAAGAAGAGGTATTCAGTGCACATATGATTTTACTTGGGTGTACACACTGGGCCAGCATAATGCAGTGGTAGATGAGCTCAACCGAAAGTGCATCGAAGACATTGTAGCAATCGTGACTCATTTGGTTCTTGTAGGTATATGAGCTCTAACTCGCTAAAGACTTGAGTGTTTGAAGGCCCTACTCCAGGATTACCTTTGATATACGTGAATGTCTATGAGAGAAACTGGGTGGGCTTGTTGGAGACGATCCAATTCAGCTATAACGCACATTATAGTGCATCTATGGGATCCAGTCCTTTTTGAGTTATCACTCAACTAGCAGCCCTCGTCTCCGATGGACATTGGCAAACAAGAGGCCAGCAACTGGTGTCCTGTAATGTTTAGAGAGTTGTGCGAGAGGCAACAATTGTATGAAGATGCGCACGTGTTGCTTACCCATATGCAAGCAAAGATGAATCGCTGAGCGGATAGATATTGTAGCCCAAAAGTTTTACGTAGGGGATCGGGTATGGTTGAGGATCTCATATTACATTTAGCAATAAATTTATAGAGCCATTAGTGCATTCCTCAAACTGCAGTCTGACAGGCCATTCGTGGTGGAGGAGCATATTGGACGTGTTGCTTACTGGCTAGGACACGGGCCTCCACTATATAAGAGGGTTACCGCCATTTCTATTTCTTATTTTTTGTCTTTTCGTGCCACTCTCACTTTTCTCATGGTCGAGCTATCTTGGTCATAGATTGAATTGCATCCTTTTGGGAGCAAAGAGATTGCTCCAATAGATGAGTGTTGAATATCCTGGCTTGATGATCTTTATGTATGTTTTCAGTTGCTCCAATATATAAAGGTTATGCGTCTGTTTTCAACGAAACAACTTGACGATCTTTGTGATCATCGCCATCACCAGCTGATCCGCTGCAATGGAGAATCATCTGATGACAACCCATCCCATGGCGACGTCATGTATGCGCCCAAGGCACCTTTCCTGTTAATATTTAGTATATCTTAATCACTTTTATTATAACTTAATTTCTTTTGTGTCGTGATATAAATACAACAACAAAGTCTTTTGAAACTAGATGGGTCAGATATATAACCTTTTTTGTTTATACTTCTGTAGTAGATAAGTTCGACGTAGTTTTACTTTAGTTATCAAAAGCCTAACACAATATCTCCTTTTATTCGGACTTGAGATCAACCATACAAGAATCATCCCTTGTATGAACGGAGTTCCATATGATACAACTATCAATATTAAATTAAATTTTTATAGGAAAACAAATTTTATAAATTGAGCCGAGCGGGACATGTAGTGGATGAAGGAAGGGACGGGAAACAGTTGGGTTTCTCGAGTGCGAGACGGTTGCGGGTTGGGTGAAACCCGCCCGATTGCCATCACTGATGAGAGCCCAGCCAAACCAAGCATGATTAGAAGCCGATCATCCTGGTGGCGCTCAGTCCGTGGTTGAGCTTTATCCTTGTAAACGTCAGGTATTTACCAAACAAAATTAACCGATGAATAACGATATAAACCCTACCCTCCGCGTTGCTAGGGTTTACGTTTAACGTCTCCTCAGAAACCTCCATGAGACCTCCGCAGCTCTCTCCTACGATCCTCCGATATGGTCGCCGACACGCAGGCGGCAGATCGCCGGGTCTCTCAGGCGACTTCTTCAACGTCGGTTTCCTCCTTCTTAGAGGCAATAGCCCGCATCGCGGTTGCGCAGATCTGCCGAAGCGCGGGTTTCCGATCGGCGGAGCGATCCGCCCTCGATTCCCTCTCCGACGTTGCGTCCTTGTACATCCGCCAGGTTGCTGATTTTGCGCGCCTCCACGCCGAGGCCTCTGGCCGTACAGACGGCAACCTGGTCGATGTCGCCCTCGCCATCGAGGACCTCGCCTCATGCCGTGGGTTCCCCGGAGCGTCCGATCCCGGCCTCCAGATCGTGAGGTCCGGCGTGCTTGCGGAGATCATCTCCTATGTCGGCCTAGCGGATGAGACTCCTTTCCAAAAGCATATCCCTAGGCGCATTGTTCGGGAAAAGGTAGCGGCGGTGCCGAGCTTTTTGGTGTTGGGCATCGAACCTCCATTCAGTCATGTTCCGAAGTGGCTACCGGCATTTCCTGAGGGCTTTGAGAGCATGAAAGAGGCAAAAGGGGAAGAATCTACAGTTGAGGATTGTCCGGTAGCTGTGGTTTCGTTGAGCAACGGTGGGATTAGTTCTGGATCCTCCCGCAGTTTCTTATCTTCAGAGAGGGAGAGGGTGAGGTTTGAGTTTGGGATTCGCGAGAATCCATTGGATGGGTGTCTGGGAGGGTTTGATAGTGGTAAGAGGAAATCTTGGCTTGGTAAGGCTTGAGAGAGGAGGGTGAAGGGAATGATGGATTTGAGGGCAACAGAAAAAGATAACGTAGTTCTGTAATGATGAGCTTGTTTATTGACAACCCTCTCAAAGATTTTGAAATGTTTCCATGAATGCTGGCTCTGCTGGAACCCGTAACCATGGTATGTTATCTAGTATTCCTATATATATTTCCGTCGGTAGATTTTCTTTGTTGCGAGGTCGTCCTTATTGGTTGCATCAATCTTCTTGTTTTGTAAAAGAAAATGGGTCTGCTACGTAGATTCTTCTCCGCCACTGTACCCTTTCTTGGGTTCTGGAATGCAACTTCCTATCTTTCTGCATATCTAAGAAACGCCATGCACGTCCTTTAACTGAAAAACATATTTTTGTTTTATTTCTTCTCAACAGAAGCTAGCAGAAAATTTTCTGGCTCACTGTTGAAGAAACTCAACACACATGCGTGCACGGAATACATCACTCCCATGTGTGTATTTTTATGTCCGTCTCTGTGCGTCTTGCCATATCCCCACCATGACTTTTTAAGTTGCAATTGTGAATAATTATCGATCATCAAAGGTTGATGTTGCATCAATCAATATTACCGAGTCGCCGAGAGTCAAATGACATTCACTGACGAATGTCTATCTTCAAGAATGATTGACAAGAGCGGAAGTATACACAAAACGAATCAAGAAGCAGTGCAAGACTGCATAATTTATTCATGGAATGAGGTCTTATTTATAGACACTTTACAGGAGGCAAGTAAGTAGCAAGAAGCAAGATCATCAAATGGGCTGAACTAGTGCTGGCCGGCCAGCACTAGTCGTTGGGATCCAACGGCTAGTTGCTGGCTGGGCCAGCACTAGCCGTTGGGTAGCTCCAACGGCTACTAGCCGTTGGGTAGCTCCAACGGCTACTAGCCGTTGGGGCTTCCCAACGGTATTACATTAACACCCCCCCTCAAACTTACGGGGTATACACTGAAAGTTTGTCTAATAAAAACTGAAATCGAGAAGCTGAAAGAGATTTGGTGAAAAAGTCTGCGAGCTGCATCTCAGATGTGACATAACAAAGTGAGATCTTCTTATTTAGACACTCTTCTCGAACAAAGTGACAGTCCATCTCGATGTGCTTCGTCCTCTCATGAAAAGTGTTATTGGAGGCAATGTACATGGCACTTTTGTTGTCACAATACATGATGGCGGGGTGTTTGACCTGAACGCCCATGTCTGCTAGAAGGGATGTGATCCAAGAAATCTCCATCGCAACTGTAGCCATGGCTCGATATTCAGCTTCTGTGGATGAGAGGGACACCTTCTGTTGCTTTTTACACTTCCAAGAAACAAGAGATTCACCTAAAAACACACAAAAACCAGTGGTAGAGTGTCTATTGTTGACATCTCCACCCCAATCAGCATCCGTATATATAGATAAATCAAAAGATGAAGAGGAAGTTAAGAGGACGCCCTTGTGAGCAGTGTTTCTAATATATCGAATAATTCGCAAAACAGCACTCATATGGACAGAAGTAGGTGCTTGTTGAAATTGACTGGCTGTGTGTACTGCATGAGAAATGTCTGGTCTAGTAATGGTGAGATAAGTGAGTGCACCTATAAGCTGTCGATAAGGGGTGGGATCTTCTAATTTCTCACCATCTGTGGAACGCAGTTTGGTGCCTAGGACTTCGGGTGTGTCAACAACCTTAGTATCTGTAATCCCAGATCTTTCAACAATATCGTTAGCAAATTTGGTTTGAGACATAAAGTATCCACAACTATTTTTGGTTATCTCAATACCTAAAAAGTAATTCAGCAAACCCAAGTCTTTCATATCAAATTCGTGATGCAGATTAAGTTTAACTTCAGCAATTCCCACTTCATCACTTCCTGTGATGATCATGTCATCCACATACAAAAGCAAGATAACAATACCAGATTGTGTTTTGCGTACAAATAATGCAGTATCAGTATAGCAAGTCACAAAATTATGCAAATGCATGAATTTTTCAAATCGATCAAACCAAGCTTTTGGAGCTTGTTTCAGACCGTACAAGGCTTTTCGTAATTTAAGAGCATGACCAAGAGGGAGAGTAATGCCAGGAGGAGGACTCATGAAGACTTCTTCATTCAAGTAACCGTTCAAAAAAGCATTCTTGACATCAAGTTGGTATATATTCCATTTTTTTATTGCACTAATGGTAATGAGAATTCTAATCGTGGTCATTCTAGCTACTGGGGCAAACGTTTCATCATAGTCAATTCCATATTCTTGGGCATAACCTTTAGCAACTAATCTAGCCTTGTATCTCTCAATGTGCCCGTTGCTGTGAGTTTTGATTTTATATACCCATCGACATCCAATGACTTTCTTATCTTTAGGCAGGGGTGCAACTATCCATGTCTGAGCCTTGTCTAGGGCGTTGAGTTCATCTTTCATAGCATCTTCCCATTCTGGAATACCTTTAGCTTGATGATAGAACCTAGGTTCCTTTACTTGACGAAGGGTGGCAATCAAATTTCTTCGTTGTGGTTCAAAAGATTCATATGACACAAATCGCTGAGGTGGTCTTGAAGCCCTGGGTTCAAAGCTTGTAATATCAGGTTCAGTGTGGGCGTAATGGGTTGTTCTAGGTCGTCTGGGATAATTTGAGGGAAAGGGTTCAACAATTGACCGAGTATCAACAGTGGTGTGTGAAACATCATTGTTTTCAACATGATCTTCTTGAATGTCTTGATGATCTACTGAGTCACAATCATTATCTTCTTCTAACTCAAAAATATCTTTAGGAATGAAGGGTTCCGAATTTTCCAAGGATTTGGACTCATAATAAATGTCATTCTCAAAGAATTTCACATCCTTGGACACATACAATTTGTCTGCTATAGGATCAAAACACCTATATCCTTTTTTGTCAATGCCATAACCAAGAAAAACACATTCAATAGCTCTAGGTGACAATTTGTCATTCTTGTCTGTATACACAAAACATCTACATCCAAAAACCCTAAGTCTTTCATAATATGGAGGGATGTTATACAATTTTTCGAAAGGTGAAGTATTCTCAAGGTTAGATGAAGGCATTCTATTTATAAGATATATGGCGGTAAGAGTAGCTTCGGCCCATAAGAATTTAGGAACCTTACTAGCAATTAACATAGTTCTACAAGTTTCAATAATATGCCTATGTTTTCGTTCTGCTAGACCATTTTGTTGAGGTGTTTTAGTGCATGATTTTTGGTGAATAATACCATTAGCTTCAATAAAGTTATGAAATTCATTAGACATGTACTCTCCTCCCGAATCGGATCTAAAGATTTTAATGGTTGCTCCAAATTGGTTTTTGATCATGTTACAAAATATTACAAATTTTTCAAATACTTCGAATTTGTGTTTTAAAAGATATATCCATGTAAATCGAGTAAAGTCATCCACAAAAATCACATAGTATTGCAATCCTCCTTTAGAAACAATGGGCGCGGGGCCCCAAACATCCGAATGTATTAAATCAAAAGCTTTCTTTGGTACATAATTTCTTTCTCCAAATGGAAGATGATGCATTTTTCCAAGAAGACAATCTTTACATTCAAAATTTTTCTCTCTAATGCTTTTCATCAAAGGAATGTTACACATCTTTTGAGAGTTCAAGTGTCCAAGTCTTTTATGCCATAGTCTAGCATCTTGGGTTATGTTACAAAAACCCGAATTTGGCATAACAAGATAGTCCATTTTGTATAGTCCACTTTCTCTATGGCCTTGACCAATCACCTTCTTCGATAGGTGATCCTGCACCACACAATGTTGGGATGAGAAAGTGATTATACAGTTGTTATCACATATTTGAGCAACCGAAAGTAGATTTAAATTTAGCTTAGGTATAAAACTTACATTTTGAATTTTAAAGTCTTGTTTTTCAAGGTTTCCTAATTTTTTGATTTGGAGTTTTGTTCCATCGGCCGTAAACACATGTTTTCCAATGGTTTCACAAGAATTAACCAAAGAATCTTCACTATGTGTCATATGAAAAGATGCACCAGAATCTAAAAACCAAGACATACCTTGCGAAGTAGATAGAGCATTCCCGGAGATGCTTGCTTTTTCTTTAAAAATTTCTTCTATGTACGCTTTTATGTTGTTAGGTAAGACACCTCCTTCTTCCACGGTTCCCACGTTTCCACCCCTTTTTCGGAGTAGAGGACAAGTGGTTTTAATGTGTCCACTTTCCTTGCAATAATGGCAAATTGTATCCTTGTTAGGCCATGGTCCCGTGGGCTTCTTGAATGTGCCTTCATTGTTCTTGGTATGTGGAGGCTTGTAAGTCTTAAAATTTGCTCCGGGTCTTGATGCGGCAAGTACTGCTTCTTTTGCAACATGCATGTTTTTCAATCTTGTTTCCTCCATAACAAGATCGGTAAGAAAGGTATCCCCTCTAGGTCTAGGTTTCCTATGTATAAGGCTTGATCTAATGTTTTCAAATTCGTCTCTTAGACCACGCATAAACAAGAAAAAATATTGATTTTCCAAAAATTCTTGAAATTCGTCTAGTTTGTGAAGTTTTCCAAATTTGTCAAAACTCCTTAATTGAGTCCAAAGTTCCGAAAATGCATTGTGATAATCCCTAATGCTTAGGTTCTCTTGTTTGAGCATAATCATTCTTTCCATAAGATCAATTTGAAAGACAAAATCATCTTGAGAATGAAGCTTTTTCAAATATTCCCAAGTTTCAAACGCATTTTCAAAAGCATTAATCCGATTTCTAAGTTTTTCATCCACGTTTTGACAAATGATCCATGTGATTTTTGCATTCATTTTTTCCCACAATTTCAAATCGGTTTTGAATTTCTCATGTGCTTTGATGATTTCATCATCATCTAAGCCATCAATGTCCAAAATTGGTTCTTTTATAGTCCCATCAATGTAATCCCAAAAATCTTTTGATAAAAAATATTTTTTCATTGTTCTAGCCCAACTTTGATAACTTTTTGGGTCTAGAATACATCTAAACGACTCATTTTTGCCTTCCATTTGTGCAAAAAATGAATATTTAAGACTAACCTCAAGTTTGATGCAAATCTTCAATTTTTGCACTTTCGGCACGCTTCCCGATGCACTCGTTTTCTTCGATCCGAGGCTCTGATACCATGTGAATAATTATCGATCATCAAAGGTTGATGTTGCATCAATCAATATTACCGAGTCGCCGAGAGTCAAATGACATTCACTGACGAATGTCTATCTTCAAGAATGATTGACAAGAGCGGAAGTATACACAAAACGAATCAAGAAGCAGTGCAAGACTGCATAATTTATTCATGGAATGAGGTCTTATTTATAGACACTTTACAGGAGGCAAGTAAGTAGCAAGAAGCAAGATCATCAAATGGGCTGAACTAGTGCTGGCCGGCCAGCACTAGTCGTTGGGATCCAACGGCTAGTTGCTGGCTGGGCCAGCACTAGCCGTTGGGTAGCTCCAACGGCTACTAGCCGTTGGGTAGCTCCAACGGCTACTAGCCGTTGGGGCTTCCCAACGGTATTACATTAACAGCAATCTACGTGTCCCACCCATGTAATGTAGGCAGTTGTGTCGTTTACATTATTACCAGACATATAGACTGGGTCTAGTATGTGTTCCATCATTCTATTTTTGATATTGTTCTTGATTTGATCGCATTTTTCATTAAGGCATATATATTTGTTACGCGGTACATACTATATGAAATTGCTTTTATCATTATATCCTAGCTGGTGTATATGATATTCAATTTTGATAATGTCTCTAACCCTCTCGTATATTAAATACTTTCTTGTATACGAGATTGATGTGCAAATGATGGCTTACACTTGATCTCTGAAATTTAAGGTAAGTTCTGTTGACACGATGAATTGCTGATCAGTGTTGTCTGACGCGTATCGTATTGTGTATTGCTGGGCTCCATATCGTATCGTACTTTAATATTAAAATAATGTAAAAATTAATTAAAAATTAATAAAAAATAGTAAAAAATCGAAAAAAACAGGAAAAAATCAAGAAAAATCTGATAATTGCTTTAAATTCATATAATGTAAGTTTAGTATAGATTGAGCATTCAACATTGAACAATTGCATCCAAATTTACATATTTTGAATCCAAAAAATAAAATACAGATATAATTTACACTTTACAGTACACTACAGTTACATATAATGTTACATTTTACAAATTGTAATCAGGATCATCAACTAAATAATCTTCATCTTCTCCTTGTTGCAGATCCTCATCATCATCAGCCATGCCCACACCTTCTTCTTCAAAATCAAATTCTTCATCTCCATAATGTTGTTGCGCTCCTTCCAAATTAATCCAGGCAACGTCTTCTTCTGTTAGGAGGGCATTTTCTTCAGTGTCTTCCATAACCCAATCTTCTAATATCTCAAAATTATCCAAACTTATTGGATCGAATTGACTTTCTTCTCTATTTACTTTTTTTAATTGCCTACGACACAAACAAAGATAAACAATTAGTAAGTAATATTAACAATTGAAAACTGAAGTTAAATAATATCAAATTGAAAATTTGAAAGTAATACAACATTACCTTTCACGAAGGCGCATGTTACAACTAATATAAACCAAATCATTAAGCCTTTTGTGTTCCAACCTGTTGCGCTTTTTTGTATGGATGTATTAAAAAACACTCTAATTTCTTTCACAACCTGTTGCACTACAGGTTTGGCTTAAGACTCTAACTTTAAAATCTCTAAGGTTTGGACAATCACTTCCAAACCTGTTCCACCAAACATCTGTAAAAAAAAAATATAAACATTAGAGACATAATAATCCACAGGAATGTAAGATGCAACTTAAATATGAAAATAAACAATGTACCTGGACGCATCGTAGAGCAGTTGCGAATTGCAACAGGCAAACCCATCAAGTGAAGAGTATTATCATATATCTCCATCTCTCGATGTATCACATCTACTATGCTCTCATCAGGGACTAATCTGTCGATGCATTCAATGATTCCTCGATTAACCTCACCGTCCCTTTTGAAGGTTGCTGGGTACCTCAATGATGGGTTTAGATAGTAGGCTGCTGCATGAATAGGCCGATGCAATTGTTTATTCCATCTACTATTAATTATTTTCCACACGGGCACATAATCTCTTTTTTTTCCATTAAAGTTATTTCTGATCGCTTCTTTTGCCCTGTCCATGGCTTCATAAAGGTAGCCCATAGATGGTTTCTTCTCGCTGTCAGCCAATCTCAAAACTTTCACTAAAGGACAAGTAATTTTCAATAATCTGATACATGCATTCCAAAATGAACTTCTAAAAACCGTTTCTACAATCTCATTTAACTTTCTGTTCCTTCTGTTTTGTGGCAACTCTTCAAATTGTTGCCACTCATCTGAGGAGAACATTCTCTTTAAAGCTTGCTTCTGTCTCACAATACTCTGTACAGATAAGAAGTTTGTTGCGAACCGAGTTGCAGCTGTGCGAAGAAGCTCTGCACCTTCTGTGTATCTCCTCATCATACACAAAACAAATGCATGGTTGTAAATGAATTTTGTAATATCTTGGCAACACTCAGTTGCTGCCTTTATTTCATTCATCTCACCAATGTCCTCGAGGATGAGATCTAAACAATGGGCTGCACATGGTGTCCAATAGAAAGTCCCATAAATATCAGCTAACTCCTTTCCAGCTGCTTTGTAGTTAGCTGCATTATCTGTAATTAATTGGACCAGTGTTGTCCGTATCGCACCGTATCGTACGATACGGTGCGATACGTATCGTATCGTGGGCCACCACGATACGATACGGGCCCCCGTATCGTAGGTGCGGGCGTATCGCACCGTATCGTGCGATACGGCCCGTATCGTGCGATACGGCCCGTATCGCACGATACGGTGCGTATCGCCCGTATCGTACGATACGGGCGATACGCCCTGGGACCCTTATAAAGGGTCCCGGCCCGAGGGAAACCCGCGATTTTTCGCGGGTTTCCTCTCTCTTTTTGAGTTCTTCAAGCTCCCTAAGAGTCGGTTTTCGCCTCCTTGGTGTTCAAAGCTCTAAAATCGTGCCCTACGGTGTCCGTCCAAGCCTCCAAACTCGGATTTAGGTATATTTTTAATGTTTTTTTCCTTTTTTTCCTTTATATTTATTGTTTTTTGTGTTATTTCGGGTTTTTTTTTTGAATGACAAAATATGAAGTTATTAAGTGTGTGTATACGATTTTTATTGCATTCATGAAGTGGGAGACACTCGATTTGAGTGTTATTTGAAGATTGGGGGATTTACGAAGTGCTTTTATTTTAGGTTTTTTTTGAATTAAAGTACTCCATTGAGATGGCAGGAAGGGGTGGTAGAGACTCTCATTCAAAGTCTGATGATCCGGCATGGCAGTGGGGTATACCAGTTGAGGGTTCAAGGTTAAAAATCAGATGTTTATTTTGTGAAAAGGTGGTTAGTGGTGGAATTTCAAGGTTGAAACACCACCTAGCAGGAACCAGGAAAGAAGTTGCTCCATGCACAGGCAGAGTTAGAAGTGTGCCAGAAGGTATTAAATGGCAATGCTTGCAGATGATTGAGAGCATACAGGAAAGGAGACAACAAAAGGATGATTTCCAGATGTGTGAAGAAGCTGATGATGCTACTGCCACTGGAGTTGGATTCACTGATAGTTTGCCTTCAGATGCTAGAACAGATATTGGTAGTAGCAGTTCGCGAGCACCTAGCAGAGGAAAGAGGGTTGCATCTGAAGACTTTGGAGGTGGCAGAAGAGGAAGTTCAGGAAGGAGTAGAGGAAGAGCTTCTTCTTCTAGCATACATTCGTTCTTTCCTCCTTCCACTACACCTGGTGCTTAGCCAGGAATTCGTGCTGCTATGGCTTCAGAACAACTGCACGATCAAGCAGACCTTGCAGTGGGCAGATGGTTTTATGATACATGCATTCCATTTAATGCAACAAACAGTTTTCATTTTCAAGCAATGGCAGATGCAATTGCTAACATTGGTCCAGGATACAGGATGCCCTCTTATCAGAAGTTGAGAGGGAAGATATTAGATCAGACCGTGATTGAAGTGCAGCAATACTGTTCGACTTTGAGACAATCGTGGAAGGAAACAGGATGCACTATCATGGCAGATGGATGGACCGATAGGCGAGGAAGGACATTGCTAAACTTTCTTGTATATTGTCCTAAAGGACTCATGTTTTTGAGATCTCTAGATATGTCAGAGGAGAGGCACACTGCAGAGATCCTACGAGAGGAATTTGATAAGGTTATACAAGAGGTTGGGCTAGAAAATGTAGTCCAATTGATTACAGATAATGCAGCTAACTACAAAGCAGCCGGAAAGGAGTTAGCTGATATTTATGGGACTTTCTACTGGACACCATGTGCAGCCCATTGTTTAGATCTCATCCTCGAGGACATCGGTGAGATGGATGAAATAAAGGCAGCAACTGAGTGTTGCCAAGATATTACAAAATTTATTTACAACCATGCATTTGTTTTATGTATGATGAGGAGATACACAGAAGGTGCAGAGCTTCTTCGCACAGCTGCAACTCGGTTTGCAACAAACTTCTTATCTGTACAGAGTATTGTGAGACAGAAGCAAGCTTTAAAGAGAATGTTCTCCTCAGATGAGTGGCAACAATTTGCAGAGTTGCCACAAAACAGAAGGAACAGAAAGTTAAATGAGATTGCAGAAACGGTTTTTAGAAGTTCATTTTGGAATGCATGTATCAGATTATTGAAAGTTTTGAGATTGGCTGACAGCGAGGAGAAACCATCTATGGGCTACCTTTATGAATCCATGGACAGGGCAAAAGAAGCGATCAGAAATAACTTTAATGGAAAAAAAAGAGATTATGTGCCCGTGTGGAAAATAATTGATAGTAGATGGAATAAACAATTGCATCAGCCTATTCATGCAGCAACCTACTATCTAAACCCATCATTGAGGTACTCAGCAACCTTCAAAAGGGACGGTGAGGTTAATCGAGGAATCATTGAATGCATCGACAGATTAGTCCCTGATGAGAGCATAGTAGATGCGATACATCGAGAGATGGAGATATATGATAATGCTCTTCACTTGATGGGTTTGCCTGTTGCAATTCGCAACCGCTCTACGATGCGTCCAGGTACATTGTTTATTTTCATATTTAAGTTGCATCTTACATTACTGTGGATTATTATGTCTCTAATGTTTATATTTTTTTTACAGATGTTTGGTGGAACAGGTTTGGAAGTGATTGTCCAAACCTTAGAGATTTTGCAGTTAGAGTCTTAAGCCAAACCTGTAGTGCAACAGGTTGTGAAAGAAATTGGAGTGTTTTTGAACACATCCTTACAAAAAAGCGCAACAGGTTGGAACACAAAAGGCTTAATGATTTGGTTTATATTCGTTGTAACATGCGCCTTCGTGAAAGGTAATGTTATATTACTTTCAAATTTTCAATTCGATATTATTTAACTTCAGTTTTCAATTGTTAATATTACTTACTAATTGTTTATCTTTGTTTGTGTCGTAGGCAATTAAAAAAAGTAAATAGAGAAGAAAGTCAGTTCGATCCAATAAGTTTGGATAATTTTGATATATTAGAAGATTGGGTTATGGAAGACACTGAAGAAAATGCCCTCCTAACAGAAGAAGACGTTGCCTGGATTAATTTGGAAGGAGCGCAACAACATTATGGAGATGAAGAATTTGATTTTGAAGAAGAAGGAGAAGATGAAGATTATTTAGTTGATGATCCTGATTACAATTTGTAAAATGTAACATTATATGTAACTGTAGTGTACTGTAAAGTGTAAACTATGTTTGTATTTTATTTTTTGGAATCAAAATATATAAATTTGGATGCAATTGTTCAATGTTGAATGCTCAATCTGTACTAAACTTACATTATATGAATTTAAAGCAATTATCAGATTTTTCCTGATTTTTTCTTGATTTTTTTCGATTTTTTACTATTTTTTATTAATTTTTAATTATTTTTACATTATTTTAATATTAAAGTACGATACGATACGATACGATACGCCCGTATCGTGGAGCCCAGCGATACACGATACGATACGCGTCAGACAACACTGAATTGGACTACATTTTCTAGCCCAACCTCCTGTATAACCTTATCAAATTCCTCTCGTAGGATCTCTGCAGTGTGCCTCTCCTCTGACATATCTAGAGATCTCAAAAACATGAGTCCTTTAGGACAATATACAAGAAAGTTTAGCAATGTTCTTCCTCGCCTATCGGTCCATCCATCTGCCATGATAGTGCATCTTGTTTCCTTCTACGATTGTCTCAAAGTCGAACAGTATTATTGCACTTCAATCACGGTCTGATATAATATCTTCCCTCTCAACTTCTGATAAGAGGGCATCCTGTATCCTGGACCAATGTTAGCAATTGCATCTGCCATTGCTTGAAAATGAAAACTGTTTGCTGCATTAAATTGAATGCATGCATCATAAAACCATCTGCCCATTGCAAGGTGTGCTTGATCGTGCAGTTGTTCTGAAGCCATAGCAGCACGAATTCCTGGCTGAGCACCAGGTGTAGTGGAAGGAGGAAAGAACGAATGTATGCTAGAAGAAGCTCTTCCTCTACTCCTTCCTGAACTTCCTCTTCTGCCACCTCCAAAGTCTTCAGCTGCAACCCTCTTTCCTCTGGTAGGTGCTCGCGAAATGCTACTACCAATATCTGTTCTAACATCTGAAGGCAAACTATCAGTGAATCCAACTCCAGTGGCAGTAGCATCATCAGCTTCTTCACACATCTGAAAATCATCCTTTTGTTGTTTCCTTTCCTGTATGCTCTCAATCATCTGCAAGCATTGTCATTTAATACCTTCTGGCACACTTCTAACTCTGCCTGTTTATGGAGCAACTTCTTTTCTGGTTCCTGCTAGGTGGTGTTTCAACCTTGAAATTCCACCACTAACCACCTTTTCACAAAATAAACATATGATTTTTAACCTTGAACCCTCAACTGGTATACCCCACTGTCATGCCGGATCATCAGACTTTGAATGAGAGTCTCTACCACCCCTTCCTGCCATCTCAATGGAGTACTTTAATTCAAACAAAAACCTGAAAATAAAAGCACTTCGTAAATCCCCAATCTTCAAATAACACTCAAATCGAGTGTCTCCCACTTCATGAATGCAATAAAAATCGTATACACACACTTAATTACTTCATATTTGGTCATTCAAAAAAAAACCGAAGTAACACAAAAAACAATAAATATAAAGGAAAAAAATAGAAAAAAATATGAAAAATATACCTAAATCCGAGTTTGGAGGCTTGGACGGATACCGTAGGGCACGATTTTAGAGCTTTGAACACCAAGGAGGAGAAAACCGACTCTTAGGGAGCTTGAAGAACCCAAAAGGAGAGAGGAAACCCGCAAAAAATCGCGGGTTTCTCTCGGGCCGGGACCCTTTATAAGGGTCCCAGCACGATACGGTGCGATACGCCCGCACCTGCGATACGGGGCCCCGGCCCGAGAGAAACCCGCGATTTTTTATTGACCATGTAATGTCGATCATGTCTTGCATGTAGAGTCGTAGACTACAACTTTGACATCTGTTAGCTTCTCTTTCTGTTTTCATTGACCTTTCTTGATTGAATATTGCTGGATGCGGTGAATAAGGGTTTAGGTTGCTAACCTTCAAGAACTAATGAGAAGGGAATCAATCCCTTACGTGAATCCAGACCAGTAGCTCTAACTACCCAGTTTGGGCCTTAAAATGTTAGAGGCAGGCTCCTCCTCAGGTACCTACCGTGTATTTATTGATTATAGTTAAGGCTTAAAAAAGAATCTCATGCTGTACTAGTGGAAAAATTTGAGCCAGACAAAGTCAGGTACCTACCATGGAACTTCTTTGGTGGTTACGAACTTACAAGTATGAGTCTGGTATACTAAAATGGGTCTATTGTTACATGTATTGGAAGGAATTTCGTTTTTCATGTAGACTTTGTGTTACTTCTAGACTCTACACTTCTATATTGGCTCTTCAATTTCCCTCTCCATCCGCCACATATAGCCCTAGATGTTGTTGAGCCTGAAAGTCATCTGTTATCTTCTCGACTACAGTTGGAAGTATGAAGTTGGAAACTTATTGTCCTAGAATATTGATTCTGATTAAGAAAGGAAACGTGACTCACAGCCTGGTAGGTGGAACTTTGCACTAGACTTACTCAGGTTACTATCGTGGATGACAATTTCGATATTCTTGTCATCCCTGTGTCGTGTCTGAACTCCAATCTTCTTCAGACTTCTTGGCTCTTCACCTTCCCTTTTCGCTGATCTTTCTTGGTTATCACTGGATAAGGTGAATATAGGATATTCGACACCTAACCATGAAAAACTGATTGGTGGAGTATGGGAATCCATTCCATGATTGAATCCAAGCCGGTAGCTTCCAGCACCCATCTCACCGCACATGCTAGATGCACAGTCCATGTCATCATGGTTGTGTGGAATCCCTCTTACATACTTGCAAGCCTGTCGGTAACCAGGGAGGTGAAATTGGTCTTGCAGCTCATGGTAGGTCATTCCTTAGTGTTTGCACCTTTCTAAATTGTAGTGCTGTTAATTTTTTCATTTTCTCCGTGTTCCTTGTCCACGTTTGTCATAGAAAGTTAGTAGGCTAATGCTTGTATTGGGTTTCCTGTCATTTCTTTTTACAGAAAGAATGAACACAGTCAAAGACAAGGGAGTGTTCCTGTAGCTAAACAAAGCTTCATTGGAATGCGGTATCAGCCTTGATTCTACGTGCTGATGACTGATAAGTTTAGCATCCAAACTTGCGGTGTCTATATTCGTGGAGTTGAGGGTTAGACTATCTTATGACTATGACGCCTATTGAAGCCAATTTGTGTATAGATTTCTAAAATTCTCATTGTATATATATATATATATATATATATATATATATATATATATATATATATATATATATATATATATATATATATATATATATATATATATATATATATATATATACACTATTATGACGTGTAAATGCGAATATCTGCAAATAATCCTGTCTTTTAAATGTGAATATCTTCCAATAATCCTGTCTTATGACCATGTTGGCCGGTTTTGTTAATTGCATTTCTGCCCATCTCATATGAGGCGGAGCATGTTGACTATAGTTGGCCATCTTCATGATACCCTTGATAATACTGTGGGTGATAGTGTTACTTTGTGTTTCTGCCCATCTCATAATTTTTCTTAGTTGTATTAAGAAACGTTTCTTTGTTTCTAATGGGTTCTTTGTGACTTGGTGCATCTGTGGGTGATACTGTTACTGGGTCGTTCAGATGATCTTCATCGATCTTTGTGCATGGGTTTTCGGTTTGGTAGTGTGGCTGCGGTCTTACCTTACAGAGTTTGCTACTTCAAATTTTATGCATATAGGCGTGTGATAGCATCATGACTTGATTCAACTTGTAGATTTGTAATTTGTTTATGCAATTTGAATAGCGTGATCCTCCTATCGCGAATACTATTGATAGGTGATTGAATGGACGTTTGCAAGAACACCTTCAATCTTACTAATGAAGGCTGGAGAAAGTCCTTTATGAGACAAAGGTTGATATGTTGCCCGATTAGACATACTTGAAGATGAAGTTGCATTGTTTTTGGAGAGGTAAGGTTTAGAAGATTTTCAAGATGAGATGGTGACTCGATTAGATGGGGTCGAGTTACCGTTGGCTAGCCAACAGTAATAGTCATGGAAATTATGGAGGAGGAGAACGTTCCTAATGTATCAAGGTTTGAAACTGAGGATGAAGTTGTTGCATTGTTTTTGGGGAGATAGGCTTAAGAAGATTTTCAAGATGAGTTAGTGACTTGATTAGACGGAGTCGAGTTATGGTTGGCTAACGGTAATAGTCATGGAAATGATAGTGGGTCATAACGTTCGTGACACATCAATGTTTATGAACTTAAGACACCTTTAAGGACAATGAGTTCAAGTTAATAACAGTTGTCATATTCTTAGAAGACTGTATGTTGTAGTAGGACACATGTTGGATGATATTGTTGAGGGGCATTTAAAGAGGGTTACTCTCGAACAACATTGAAGTCGTTAAGAGAAAACTTGATGCACTAAAACATTTTGGACTCATTCAGAATTACATTAAGGAACATCATATGTTAATGTTAAATAGATGATGTCAAGAAATCCTCTAACACAAGAGGTCATGACAATGAGGAGTATATGTTTGGATACCATCAAGAAAAACATGGCGACAACTCGGTTGGACCTTCAAACCATTGTAAGAACAAAGAAAAGAACCAAGCATCAAAACAAAGGAAACAAAGAAAGGTGGGATTCCGAAGGACTCAACGAAATAATGATGTTATTTGGGTAATCATTGATCATCTTACAAAGGTAACATATTTTGTACCAATGCGAAACAAGATGAGAGTTGATCAATTAACAAATATCTATATGAAGCATGTGGTATGACATTATGGAGTACCCAAAACCATCACATCTGATAGAGGTACACAGTTTACTACACGTTTCTAACGACCTTTATAGGATTCATTGGTGAAACGATTGTAGTATAGCACAATCTTTCATCCTTAAACAGATAACAAGCTGAACACAATCCAAACCTTTTAGGATATGCTGCGAGCTTGTGTATTGGATTGGCATGGTGTTTGGGATGATCACCTAGAGTTAGTTGAGTTTGCATATAATAACAGTTATCAAGCCAAATGACACATTTTGAAATGTTTTATGGTGTAAAATGTAGAACGTCGTTGTATTGGGACGATTCATTGAATTCCTTGATGATTGGACTTGTTTTCTTTCAATGATCTACTGAGATGATAAAAATGGTATGAAAGCCCATTAAGATAGCTCAAGATCGTTAGAAAAGTTATGTAAACACTCATCATTGACCATTAGAATTTGAGGTGGGTGACTAGGTATTCCTTCAAATATCTCCAACAAAAGGTGTTATGCAATTTTGACAAAAGGATAAATTGAGTTCTTGGTATGTGGGACATTATCTTATCATTGACAAAGTTGGAGAAGTGGCTTATAGACTTCACCTACCTGTGACAATGACGGGTATACATAATGTTTTCCACGTGTCGATGTTACAGAAATATATCCCTGATCCTTGTCATGTACTTGAACTAGAATAACTCAAAGTATAAGATCTAACCTATCAAGAATATTTCATTGCTATAATTGATTGGAATGAGCAAGTTTCTTGTCGACGTGTACTAAAGTCGGTTAAGGTTCAATAGAATAATCACGGTGGCCATTGCTCATCTGAAAGGAAGGCGACAACCACTTTCCTGCCAGCATAAGAAAGAGAGAGATGTCGGAAAAATGAAAAAACACCAGAGATTGACCGATTGAAAGGGAAAATGGTTGGATTCAGCTATTAAAGGGCAAGGTATGGATTTCATTTCTTTTTCGTGAGATTTAGAAGTAAAATCATTGGAAACGTTTAGGTTTCTCGTGGGATTTTGGGAAAAGGGGGGTCGGTCACCCCTTTTTCTCATCTTTTTTGGCGAAACCACAGGCGGCGAACGGCTGCCACCATGGGCAAATGTTTGCCAGCCAGTGGCAGACGTGTTGGCAATAGTGGAAGGAAAGGAATCATCCAAAACTGCCAGTTTTGGTAGTCAAACCGGTGGTCGACAGGTGGATCGATACAACATGTCGTGTCAGTTGCGGGCGACACCGACCAGGACAACGAACCAATATCTTTGCAGGGACATCGTTTCAGATCTGGATTCAGGTGTACAATGAACTGAGATCCGTTTTAAAAATAGATTTGGATCTGGACTTTTTTATTGGATTCGTATGGGACTATATGGATCCAAATTGGGTTTTAGGGTTTTCAAACTCACTTGAGATATGATTTCGATGTGGTTTGAGCCGTTGGGTTTGTATTTGAATATAGAATAATAATATTATGTTTTTATTATGATTTAGGAATTAAATTGAGGTGATTAAAAAGGAGTACTATTATATTGGGATCTACATAGAAACGTTATATATTAGGTGTATGTGTTATCTTTTCGGTTATATATTAGAGATAGTTTTAATTGCTTTCAGATGATGCATGAGGTTGTGAAATGTTTATTAATGCTTTCAAATGGGTATGTATGTGTTGGCTAGTGGAAGTCTTTAAAATGCTTATATAACTACTCTGTTACACGACATGAGTGTGCTTGTGCGCGAGTAAATCATTTAATGGATATGGATCTATCTTTCACGATAATATGGAACGTCGATGGATTATAGATTGACGTATATGTTAGTGTTAGCTCGTTAGTTGTCATTGTACGTGAGTGAAATACTATTGGTATGAATCTACTTTCCACGACAATGTGTGATGTTAGTGGATTGTAGATGAACATAGCGGATAGTCCTAACTCGTAGATGTGTTGAGTTGTGGTGGCTATTTCGTTGGTTGAGTTGGTTTGAACTTATAGTTATCGTGGGCAACTCATGTCGGTTAAGACATGGTTGAGTTGGGGATAAGTGAAACTAGTCAACGAGAGTAAAGAGTTTATGTACACTAGAATGAATTTGATACTTCATTTGAATGTGTGATTTTGATATGAATATGTTATTTTGACATAATCGGATATATGTGACATGTGATTGTTGTGGATGTGGATATGGATGTGATTATGTGGATCTAAAGAGATACCCAATGAATGTTATTGTGTATATGGGATGTGATTCTGGAGTTATTGTTGTGATTATATGGTTGAATACATGAGTCTATTAATGGGGTATCTGAATACTTTTGCCCTGCGGACATGAGGGGCTAAACTTTGTGGGTCCTTGTAAAACACTAGGATCTTGGGCCTGGTTGTTGAGGGCGTTGTCGGAGGTCACATGGCTAGATAGGAGTATGGTGCGGGTAACTCCTACGATATGATAATGGATTGCTATACTATAGAGTTTATGATATCGAAACTAAGTTGCATCTTGATGAGTATTTGATTATGCATTCATGTTTGGTAATGATATTATTTTGTTGGATGATATATATATTTTCTCACTCCTTGGTTTAAAATGATGCATGTCTCTAGTATGATTTTTTGTTGAGAGATGACATCCATCTACAAGCATAGTGTGGTACTGAAGTTCTATTTTAAATGTTTTCAGAGTATACGTGGGATGTTGAAGAAAGATTGTGTCCTCCGATGATAGATGGTAGGAGTTGATAGGCTCCTCATAGTTTTGAATTTCTTTTCGTTATACCATTGGATCTTAAACTCCGCCCATGTAAGAGATCACCCTTGCATTGTTGGTCCCAGGCCCGGATAAAGGAGGAGGGTTGTGTTAGACTTTCGATAGCCAGCGTAAAACTTCGTCGGATTTTATAACATGGATTACAAAAATTATGAGCATTACTTTGGAGCGTCCCCCCGCCTATCGACGTGTTGTAGAGCCCGAATGCAGTAATAAGTAAGCAAGGCCCACTACATTTTTGCCCGAATGTAGTGAATCAATTGTAGAGAGGGTTTTGACATCATGGACAGGTGTGGGTAAAAAAGTTAGTCCCGCTACATTGTCGCCCGAATGTAGTGAATAATTTTCAGAGAGGGTCTCTGCATTTTGAATATGGATGGATGCAGAGGATAAGGAAGCTAATCCTAGATAATAAGATTTGTATTGGTTCTTGGAATATCGGAACATTATCTGGTAAGCTAATGGAGGTGGTAGATACTATGATTCAGAGAAAGATTCATATTCTATGTTTATAGGAGACAAAATGGGTTGGAGAAAAAGCAAAGGAGATAGAGGATACAGGTTTTAAATTATGATCAAATCGGAGTTGGTATTATCATAAATAAAGATTTAATGGATAGTGTAGTAGACTTACAACGATATGGTGATCGAATCATGACGTTGAAATTAGTGTTAGGAGCAGAGGTTTTGAATATAGTTTGTGCTTACGCACCCCAAGTAGGACTAGAAGATATTATAAATACAACTAAGGTGATTCAAAAGATTCCACAAAGGGAGATGATTTGTTTAGGAGGAGACTTTAATGACATGTCGGTAAAGAGGCATTAGGATATCAATGGATTCATAAAAACTGTGGTTTTGGAGATATAAATGAGGAAGGTAGGGAGATTTTAAATTTTGCTATGACATTTGATTTCTTTATAGTCAATACAATCTTCAAAAAACGAGATGAACATTTAATTACTTATAAGAGTGGCTTATCACAAACACAAATTGATTACTTTATTTGTAGAAAAAAAGATAGAGCGTGTTGTAAAGATTGCAAGGTAATTCCAGGAGAAAGCTTAACCACCCAACATCGACTTTTAGTTATGGATTTACAAATAAAACAATGGACAAAGAAGAAAAGAGTGCATCGAGCTATTTAGAGTAAATGGTGGTAAAGAAGATATATTTAAACAGAAAGTCCTTCAAGGAGATACTTCGAATTATGTTGGTACACCCTGTGATATTTGGAACAATATGGCTATACATATTAGGAAAGTGACGAATGATGTGTTAGGTGTATCTAAGGGAGGTGTACCGGCACAAAAAGAAGCTTGGTGGTGGAGTGAAGTAGTGCAAAATAAAATCAAGGCAAAGAGAGAATGTTTTAAATTACATTATGCTAAGAAAACTAATGAAACTTTAGAGGCTTATAAGAAAGCAAAGAAGGAAGTGAAAAAGGCTGTGAGTTAAGCAAAAGCTAAAATTTGTGAGGATTTATATAAAAAACTCAACTCAAAAGAGGGTGAAAGAGATATTTTTCAGATAGCTAGGGCTAGAGATAAGAAAACTAAAGATCTTAATTATGTTAGATGCATCAAGGATGAGGATGAAAAAATTTTAGTGGCAAATGATAATATAAGAAATAGATGGAAAAACTATTTTTATAAGCTTTTTAATAAAAATAAAGATGTTAGTATTAGCTTAGGAGAGTTAGCCAAATCAGAAAAGTATTCAAAAGAATGAAGTCAAAGAGGCTCTTAAACATATGAAGGATGGTTAATCGGTAGGACCAGATAATATTCTTATAGAAGTGTGGAAAATACTAGGAGAAAAAGGAATCACTTGGCTCACAAGACTATTTA
The DNA here is from genome assembly GCA_036023115.1 of Brasenia schreberi. Classification (NCBI taxonomy): domain Eukaryota; kingdom Viridiplantae; phylum Streptophyta; class Magnoliopsida; order Nymphaeales; family Cabombaceae; genus Brasenia; species Brasenia schreberi. Next base: position 12,505,962 of record JAYKKT010000075.1, on the reverse strand, counting down.
ATGAAATATGAAAAAAACCAAAAGATGCTCGAGGAATGGAGAGCACGTACATTTATACCCATAAATAAGAACAAGGGAGACATTCAAAATTCTGCGAATTATCGAGGTATCAAGTTAATGAGGCATACTATGAAATTGTGGGAAAAAATTATCGAACATAGGTTAAGACAAGTATCAAGTACAACAGAGAACCAATTTGGATTCATGCCAAGCAGATCTACTGCTGAAGCGATTCACCTTTTGAGACGTCTTATGGAATATTTTAGAGCAAAAAAGAAAGACCTTCACATGATATTTATTGATCTAGAAAAAGCTTATGATAGAGTATCGAGGGAGGTTGTTTGAAGAACTTTGGAAAAAAGAGGTATCCCATTGACATACATTAACCTTATAAGAGACATGTATGATGGTGCAAAAACATGTGTGAGGACTCATGAAGGAATGACAGACTTCTTTGAAGTTAATATTGGGTTACATCAAGGACCAACTTTAAGTCCATACTTATTTATAATGGTTATTGATGAGTTAACGAAACATATTCAAGATGAAGTACCTTGGTGTATGTTATTTGCAGATGATATTGTGTTAGTAGAGGAGTCTAAGAAAAAAGTTAATAGAAAATTGGAACTATGGAGAGAAACATTAGAAAGCAAAGCCTCCGACTTAGTAGAACAAAGACAGAATATATGCATTGTAAGTTTGATCATTTGGTTACCTCAGAGGACATAGAAATTAAAATTGGCACGCATTGCATCCCCCAAAAGGAAAGTTTTAAATACCTAGGGTCAATTTTTCAGAGTGATGGAAGAATTGATGGAGATGTTATGCATAGAATTAATGCTGGTTGGTTAAAATGGAGAGGAGCATCAGGTATTCTTTGTGATAAGAAGATACCATTAAAGTTAAAAGGTAAATATTATAGAGCAGCAATTAGGCCTGTCATGTTTTATGGTTCTGAGTGTTGGGCAGTTAATCATCAACATGTACAAAAGATGTTTGTGACAGAAATGAAGATGTTGAGATGGATGAGTGGTCATACAAGAAAAGACCGTATACATAATGAGGTTATTAGAAACAAATTAGGAATGGCACCAATAGAGGATAAAATGAGAGAATATCGTTTAAGATGGTTTGGACATATAGAAAGAAGATCAAAAGAAGAACCCTGTAAGAAGGTATAAAAAACTAAATTTGGAAAGTATTAAAAGAGCTAGGGGAAGACCACAAAAGTGTTGGAAAGAAACAATAAAGAATGATCTAGCTTATTGTGAGTTAACTGCTAATATGACACACGATAGGGATCCGTGGAAACAAAAAATCCATGTAGCCGACCCGTCTAGTATGGGAAAAGGCTTAGTTGTTATTGTTGTACCATTGGATCTTAAACTGTATATTAATAAATATATTTTTGACGTGTCTTTGTTTGTATGGGTTATATTGCTTTCGTATTTGTTAATAGTTCACGGATATTAATCACGTGGTATGGACGAGCCCTATGTCATGTTGGTCGATATTTGTGGGACATTACACTTAAGTATTAGTAAAGTCTCCAATAGTCCTACAAGATGTTGGTTATCAATCTTGTACTATTAAGAAATCAAGCAAAGTCAAATCCCTTTCGAAGTTAATAATAAGTTCGCTTTACAAAAATGAGCTTTCGTTCTAGCATAAAATATTTTGCCCAAAGAGAATCATGGTATTCTCATAATATCTGCTTTCTCAAATTGTCTTTGCAAGACACATACTTACGTCCACCTTTAATCAATAGTAATCTGTCATGTTTTTAAATGTGTTTGGTTTTACTTTCATCAACCAATGCTTGCATTTGCTTCGTCATATCGTCACTTTCTAAACCAGCACTAATGCAATCAAGAAATTCATTCAAAATTTGATAAGAATGTTCACTAGTGTTAACTTAAAGTGCATCGATAAAGTTTGACTTTCGACTTAACACATCAACAATGGATTTCAACTTTCCTAACTTGTAAATAGTCGTGTCAAATTCAACCAAAACTTTTTCCTATTTTGCCTACTTTGCAGTTAGGCACTTTTTAGTATGAACATAACTTATGGCAACGTTGTTTGTCTTTGATGAGCGGAACTATCATTAGGTAGCGGTGAAGACAATGAACAATAATTGTCATTTTCTTCTCACGCAAAAGTTATCTTCATTGCGTATCTTTTAGCTTCTCTTGCAGAACACCCAACTTAGGGCGAAGGCTAAAGCATTCAGATATACCTCAGGCAACCTTAGGACAAGATCTTGCATAACAATCATCTTCAATTGATCAAATGCATATTGACAATCCTCAATTCAATCTCAATAGTGGCTATTCTTTAACAGGGTCGTGAGAGGTGATCCTATAGCAGTATATCCCTTGATGAAGCATTTGTACTAGTTTGTCAATTTGAGGAACGATCTGACTTATGTCAGATTCGTTGGAGGGAAGAATTCAATCTCTAGTTTGTCAAATAAACATCTCTCATTTCACATATAATTTATTATTACACAAAACCTTGAATACAACACGTAGGTGTTAATATATTACGGTACAGAGGCACTATATACCATGATATCGTTTAGATAGACCATCACAAATTGATCGAGGAACGGATACAAAATCTTGTACATCAGTATCTTGAGGGTAGCAGAGTGTAAAATTGAACGGCATGACTAAGAACTAGTATGCACCATACCATGAACGCATGACATTTGCTTTATTCCTATTCGCCATGTGCACTTGTCAATAAACTGATCGAAGATCCAACTTCAAAAATACATGGATATGTCTTAATTGATCAAATAAGTTCATTATAAGAGGTAGCATGTACTTGTTTTTCACAGTCACTTTGTTAAGGATTTGATATTTTATGCAAAATCTTTTTGATCCATCGTGTTTAGATTGAAATAATATTGGTACATCAAAAGGAGCTTTGGTAGCTCTAATAATTTCCAAGACTAATGTTATCTGTTCATTGGTTATGATATCTATGAACTCTTGCAACACAACATTCATTTCATGGGACACTTCTTGGTTAGGCACTCCCTACTCAACTTCCCGTAAAGCAACCAAGAATGTGTCTTCACCTTGCCTCAAACCCTTCTTAAGTTGTAGGGTTAAGTAGACTCATAACTTGTCGCTTAAGTCGTTTTGAATTGGACCTCATAGGAGGTTGAGCTATCTACGAAAGTCATCACATTGAAGTAGGGTTAGATTTCAACTCGACTATCGCACAAGAACTCTAATCCTAGAATTTGTAATCATCTATAACACTCACGGTGAAGTTGATGACATCCGTCTAACTTTCCAACTTAATTGGCACATCCAATGCCTTCCCCTTAATGGGTTTGTCTTTTGAATTCAGAGCTTTCATCAATTAATCTCTTGGAACAATTTATAACCCCAAATGCATTGCTTTTTCAGAGCATATGAAATTGTGTGTAGTGTTGCACTCTCTTAGTACATAGAAACTTTTCCATTTAGCATCACATCTAGGTACGTTAGACCCTTGCGTAAAGCAGTCTAAAAGGCCTGACCATTGAACTCTAATGCATTGTTCAGTCGAAGTGCTCTCATTTTTGGTTCTTATGTAAACTCTATCATCTACCCAACATTGTTAGTGCATGCAAAATCATCTTTTTTATGTTGGCATTCTATCGAGTAATACAGTCCACAATAATACCAACATTCCTTCTTGAGGATCCCTTTCCTTTGTCATGCATCCTGAGTTGTTAAGCGCATTGTGAGCCACACACTTTGTTTTTCTTCCAAGTTTTCTTGTTTACTCCCAATCGACCTTTTCTAATCATAGTCTTAAGCTTTCGCTGAACTGCTAGTGAAATATTTCTTAGTTGAGGATGACTAAGCATTGGTCACGAATGTCTCGAAACATAACATTAAGAAAAATTATCAAGCAAACTTGTGGTTTCTCCTTGCCACTTGCTCATTCAAGAGAGAGAGAACGAAACGTGTTTAGTTCAAGCCCAAAGGAGATTGATGGTTACAAAATTGTGTTCTTGCTTATGCAGCATCTATTGGTGGAAATGAAATCCCCTTACGGGTTATTAATACTCTTACGTGACTCCCCTCATTGAGCTTAGTCGTTCTAAGTACGGCTCCAATGAATAGTAGCTTAGCAATAGTCTTACATGACTCTTCCTCATTGAGCTTTTAAAAAGTCGGGAGTTTAACTCAATTTTGTAAGGTAACATCTAAACCTAGTTTTTTTTGGTTGCAGGACTCTCACATTTGTATCCTTTTGGGTTAGAAGCTACCTTATCTTGTAGTAGTGGATTGTTCCTTTGGCATCCTATACTACTACTAAAATGAAGTATAAAAGCTATTGATAAGCTACGATGGGATAAGGGTTAGAAGGATATAAGCCCCCTCAACTCTACTTGGCACGCATGGGGTTTAACTCTTTGTGTAGTGTGTGGTGAAGGGAAAAACCGGTGAGTATAAAGAGCACTCAAACTGTAACTAAGGCACTCTTACTACTTTCTTCAAAGCTTGACACGCCTATCTAAGAAGATATCGAGCATCTCTTCAATCTTCTTTCCAGACGTTCCTAGATAAAAAAAGCGACAGAAGAGCACTGTGAAAGTTCGAAGATACAATCACTTATACATAAAATTCTTCTAATCTAATCTCAACCATCGAATCAAGGATGATATACTATTGGGTTATAGACTATCAATATTGAAAATAAAAAAAATAAAAATGTACTAATATTTTTGCAGGTCACTTAATTGTTTGTATGTGTATTTTTCACTTTTTAATTTTTCATTTCAATCATTTCATTTATGCCTTTCAATTGTAGGGTTGAAATTTGTTCGGATGGAGTATGATGTGAGTGGCTGCATCCTCCACCTTCTTGGGGGACTATATTAAGAGTCAAGTAGAAAGTTTAGATGTGCGAAGAAGCAGATTGGAGTGTGAACATAACAAGGGTAGTTGATTGTTCTCTTTCACGGAGCAGTATGTTACATGCTGAGATAAATACGATTACTTTCATTGCCACTAGTTACTCTTAGGGGAAATGTGTCGAGTTCCTGTCCACCGTTTATATTCCGAAGCAAGGCCGAGCCAGACCATGCATTCACTAGAATGGGTTTGGGCTTAGAGCTTACGATAGAATTCCTTGCTTGTTCAACATTGGCCAACGTTGACAAAAAAAAAAACACTCACAAACAGTTTATTTGAAAACTTTCCCGTTGGAAGGATCCTTGAAGAAGTATTTCAAATTATATTACCAGATCTCCTAATTAGTTTGGCAATTTCGGACTTGACCCAACAATGTGACCCATAACCGACATGAAAAATCTCAGTTCAAATTAGGTTTTAAGTGCCGACTAAGGTCTGATCGGACTCTGAATGACACGATATATATATATAAATATAAGTTGTATGTTGTACACATTTGGGTCAACCTGAAGCTAACATGAACCCAATCAGACTTAGGTTTGGGTTCAAAGAATTTGACCCGGACAAAACTCGAGTCGGATATGGTTCAACCTAGTTTAACCTCAGACCTAAGGTTACCTGATCGAATTCAGTCAAATGACCCAATTTGTCAGGTGTGCTACTTACCTTACCAAAGCCTTTTGCTACACTAAGTAGAGTTGATTGGAAGGTGCAACATGATAGCCTTCTAGAATGTCACGCATCACAGTACTATTCTCATTTAACTATGCTTAACTTCAGAGTTTTGATAAGACAACAACTTAGCCTTTCTCATACTAAATGGGACCGGTTATATAGATTCTTTGTTTTCATATGTACCATGTTTTAAGGAGTGCACACACATGCACTCAGTGTGTGCACGCACTGCTCACCCATGCCACGAAAGCGCACTTCCGTTTGTTTTTGGTAATAAGCTTCATGTTGCACGCATGTCCGACCTTGAGCTATAGTTAGGTTTAGTCGTCCTTGCATGGGCATTGCTTTCTTATAATCCCTTTTAGATTGGAACACCCTACCTCAGTATTACTTGTAATAGGACCTAGAACATTAGGACCTGATCCAGATTTGATCCGAGTAGAGGATCCAGTAGGTTGCCTATAAATAAGAGTTGTCTTCCTTGTATTCGATAGCTTGCACTCAAACGAGTGATCTTTCTATAGATTATCTCCTCTTCGGGTGAGAGTGGCCTTGAGAGTGTGTTGCTAGGGAAGGGCATGAGCGTGTGCATGAGCCTTCCATCACTAAACGGAGTTGAGTGAACGTACAGAAGAGAAACCTTCAGCAAGTTCACCCCACACAGTGATTCCGTAGTTGCGTGGTTCAAGAGGAAAAAGGCTGGATGGCTTGGAGAAGTCATCATATGGCGATCCTCAAGTCTAGCTAAAGCCTTCCAACGCACACGTCAATCCACATGCACTTGGGGTCGTTTTGCCCCCTCCAAAACTACCACTCTTGGAAGCAATTGTGCGGAAACGAGATGCTTTGGGTTGTGTTCTTGCGACGAGCCAAAGATTTAGTTACAAACTGGTATTAGAGCGCCAAGAGTGGTAGTTTTGGAGGCGGCAAGCAACGGATCTCAACCAATGCTACCCTTTGTAATAGGTAGTTTGAAATGAAACGCATCGATAGTACATCGAGTGAAGGCTGGGTGGTGTAGAGTCCGTGAGCCAAGGTACTATTGAACAACGAGAAGAGGTGCAGACTCCAAGCATGCCGTTAGGGAGGGAGCCGAGTGCTTGCAAAGGCTGAGTGAGAAGCTACGCGTTGCTTACTACCACACAGAAGCATTCGACACTTCGCATCGATCAAAGCCGATTGAAATTGTGTGGCAATTGATATTAGAGCGTCGTGCCCTCCTCAGAGGACACACACTTGCTGGAGGTATTTCCGTTTAGATCTAAACCATATCTGGTCCCCAGTGAGGGTTCCATAGAAAACGGATCAAATTCATGTTCTGAGGTGAGATCTGATTATTTCTCTTGAGAATTTCGATGTGGATCATATTGATCTGCATGGATCTGATCTTAAATAGTAGATCGAGCACAAATCTAGCTGTTTTTTTATTGATTCATGCTACAGTTTTTTTGTTCGTTAGAAAATCGTAAAAAAAATCACAAAAATTTCTGCAATCTATAAGAAAAAACACGGGCTGGTTTTTCAGCAGAAGTCGACAACAGTTTTTGGTGGACATCGTCATCCTTTTGTTTCGATTTTTCATCTGATGGTAGATGTATGTACAGTTAGCAAAGCGAAGCACAGGTTGGCAAATTCCGTGGCCGATTGGTATTGGTTTGATCATCTGCACAAGTGTCGGCAGAACTGACTATAGTTCGGTCGAGTCCCATGAGATTTCAGCAGTAGTCTTAAAATCGAGTGATCGGATGGAAATATATGTGATGTGCATGCTTAATTTCCATTCGAAATGTTTGATCAAGGATTTTCTCGGTGGATTGATGTTTGATTGTGGAAATTGAGCATCGAATTGAGTCTCCAAAGCATTGAAGTGGTTGTTCGTGGAGTTTTTGCAGAATTTTGCAGAAAAGGAACAATCGGACGGGGATAATTCCGATCTGTTCATCTACCTCCTTCTCCAAGCATCCAATCGTGATGATATATGATAGATCTACAACAGATCATGAAGAATCGATGTACTGAATCGACTATTGCAAGTAGTTAAAGATGTTGTGGCAAGGTGTTTGTTGTAAATTTGCGGTTACTGAAAATTCATTCAATTAAGTTCTGTATTTTGTTAAATCACCTTGATTGTGAATCTATGTTGTTATAGATCCCTTGTTGATCCGGAAATTGTCTTTGGACAAGGGAATAGGCTTCGGTGAGTCATTTGAAGTGATTTTCACAATCGGACAGGATTGAGTTTGCTATAATTCGGGATCAACTTGTATTTTTCTGTTCACGATTGGGTTTGTGAACCAATCTACAGTAACTAGAACTGAATTTAACAGCAACATGCGATTAACAGGAAATGCACCAATATTAATGCTCAAAACACATCGATTCCTCTGTTCATTCACTAGATCAGTGTGAATAAACTTCGACCTAGCTTAGGTCAATGCACTCTAGCCTCCATAGAGTGATCTAGAATCTGATTGAACTCAACTCCCAATTTTCCAAAATTCCTGCAAAATCGCAGTTGACCTATATATATTTCGCCGATCACTTTGTGGGCAAAGATGCCCCAGACGACAGGGGAATCCATCGATCTATGGTCTGGTATACTCTCCAAACATCCTCCTACGTTCAAAATGAAAATCAGAGCAAACGAACCATGTTTACCTTGCAAAATGGTCGTCAACTTTCACCGGAAAATCAACCTATGCTTTTCTGACGGATTGCAGGAATTTCTGCGATTTCTTCCAGGATTTTCTGACGAACGGAAGAACACAATTGGAATCAATAAAAAATAACTAGATCTATGCTTGATCTACTGTTTAATATCAAATACATGTAGGATAATCAGCAATTCCAGAAGTGAAATTCTGCATCAAGAAATCCTAATTCCTAGTTTGGAAGGAGTAAAGTCGTGCACAGATCCGTGAGGAAAAGTTGACGAAGATTTGAAGAGGTAATCTCCCTCTTCTTGCTCCGATTTTCGTTTTGAGGATAACCAAAAATTAGAAGAGTTAATCGGATCCTTCATCAGGAGTTTTGATGATTATTTGGTGTGCATCGGGTCACGGGCGAGAATAGGTATAGATTGCCGCAGTTCTGCTATAATTCGATAAAAATTGAGCAATCGGGCTACCGTAATTCCGATCTGCGTGTTTGATTCTCTTCTTAGATATCTAGTTTAAGTATCCTTAAGTTGATAAGCATGATTGAAGGCTGATGGAACTGAAATTGGAACGATCTGCATGAGAAGTTTGTACTTCGTCAGAAAACATGGAGTTTTGCGGTGAATATTTTAGATATGATCATTTCTGTTGGGAATTCCGTTGTGGATCATTATGATCTACGTAGATCTGGTGTAAGTCAATAGATGAAGCATAGACCTAGCCGTGTTTTCCCGTTCCTACGGTGATTCTTTTCGTTCATTGGACGATCATGGAGGAAGAACGCACAAAAAATTGTGCGATCTGTGAAGAAATTAAGGATGGTTTTTTGGTAAATCATGATGGAGATTTGATATGGCAAATGTCAGCCGTTAGCTCCAAAAATTATACTGAAAGAAGCCTAACATACATAGAGTAGATTAGCCATTTCCGTGATCGATTAACATTGATTCGATCCACCAAAAAACCTCAGGCAAAACTAGCTTTATTTGAGTGAACTGGAATACGACAGTGAATCGGAGGGAATTTTCACCAAATCCAATGGTTGAAGGATCTTCATAGTAAACGTTAGTGTTTACTGTTGGATGTGGTTTGGGTGACTATAATATCTTTTGCTATAACAATTTGGACATTTACTTTATGTAATGCCTTGGTAATTGAGTTGCTCAAGTCTATTTAGTTGTGTCTCTTGCTGTACTACAGTATTGTGTGTCAACCAGTGGATAGTTGCTGGTTGGTGCACCTGTAATCGGCATCAAGTGTTGCAATAGAGTTGTCGGTGGCTGCAGGAACTCAAACTGAAGTTGCTACAGAACGAGAGCTTTAGAGGATCCGTCTTCTTGTTTTGGAGAAGTACAACAACGTTGTCCTGTTGCAGATCTTAGAGGGGATCTGTTGCTACTGTGAGAAGTTCATCCAAGTAGGTATAAATTGTTGTAGATTTGTTGTAGTTTAGTAGAAATTGAGCAATCGGACGAGTAATCCTGATCTGTTCATTTGATTCCCTTTTTGGAGATCTAATTCAAGTATCCTTCAGTTGAGAAGTATGATGGCTAATTGCACCAGAATTCGAACGATCTGCATGAGAAGTTTGTAATTTGCCAGAAAATTGTGGAGTTTTGCGGTGAATATTTTTTATCTAATTCTTGTTGATGTTTAAGCACAGATTTGAGTGACACGAACCTAAACATCATCAAATCCATGTTGATCTGTCGAGAGAAGACAGCTCTGAACCTTCATCAACACAATCACAAGTAGATCACAAAGTTGAAGGAAAATTTTGGTGGAGAGGCGAGAGGAGACGTTCGATTGTTGTTTCTGGCTAATAATCAGCAATTTCGAAAGTGAAATTCTGCATCAAAAAATACTAATTCCTAGTTCGGATGCATCGGTAAAGGTCAGCGTGAGACAAAATAGATTTTCGTTATTTGTCGAATTCCATCAAGGGGAATTTTTGGTGAAAACCCATGACGATTCGATGAGGTAAGAGTCGTCCTTTACCTCTAGAATTTATACTCAAGAGATCCAAACATATCTAGAGTCGATCAGACTATAGATCGCGAAATTCAGCAATTATCACAGATCTAATGTAATTAGTAGAAATTGAGCAATCAGACGAGAGTAATTCCAATCTACTTGTTTGATTCCCTTCTTACAGATCTAATTCAAGTACCCTTGAGTTGAGAGGTATAATTGGTGACTGATCGACCTAAATTTCGAACGATCTGCATGAGAAGTTTGTACTTCATGGAAAAATAGTGGAGTTTTGTGGTAAATATTTTGGATATGGTCATTTACGTTGGGAATTCTGTTGTGGATAATTGTGATCTACATAGATCTAGTCCAAGTCAGTAGATCACACATAGATCTAGCTGTGTTTGTCCGTTTCTACAGTGATTCTTTTTGTTCGATAGAAGATCGTGGAAGAACGTACAAAAAATTCTAGCTGTGAAAGTCGTGATAGTGATTTGATGTGGAAAACATCGTCAGTTAACTCTGAATATTATATTTAAGGAAGCCTGACATACAGAGAGTAGATTGAACCATAGATCGACCATTTATTTGACTGATTGATGTTGATTCGATTACCTGAAAAACCTCAAGTGGAGTTAGCTATATTTCGATGAAAAACCTCAAGTGGACATTTACTTGATGTAATGTGTTTGTAATTTTGTTGTCCAAGTCTATTTAGCTGTGTTTATTGTATTACAATAGAGTGTGTGAACCAGTGACTAGTTGTTGGTTTGTAAGTTTGTAATCGGCATCAAGTGTTGCAGTAGAGTTGTTGGTTGTTGCATGAAGTCAAACTGAAGTTGCTGAACGAGAGCTTCAGAGTTGTAGTCGTGTTGCTGTAGAGAAGTACAACAATGTTGTCTTGTTGTAGATCGTAGAGGGGATCTATTGCTACTGTGAGAAGATTACAGCAACGTTCCTTCGAGTGTTGTCAAGCAATTGGGTGCATACAACAACAACAACTAAGCCTTTTCCCATACTAGATTGGGTCGACTACATGGATTCTTTGTTTCTACATAGCCCTATCATGTGCCATGCTAGCAATTAACTCAATATAAACTAGATCATTCTTTATTGTTTCTTTTCAACACTTTGTGATCGTGCTCTTCTTCTTTTAACATTTTTACAACCTAGTTTTTCATTTCTTTTAGGAGCATCCTTTGATCATCTACCATCTTAAACGATTTTCTCTCATTTTATCCTCTATTTGTACTACTTCCAATTTGTTAACCTCATTATGTGTACCGTCTTTCCTTGTATGACAACTCATCCATCTCAACATCTTGATTTATGGTAGAGACATCTTTTGTTCATGTTGATGATTAACTGTCCAACACTCAGAACCATAAAACATGGTAGTTTAATTGATATAACAACAACAACAACTAAGCCTTTTCCCATACTAGACGGGATCAACTACATGGATTCTTTGTTTCCATAAAGCCCTATCAAGTGCCATGTTATCATTTAACACATATTAAGCTAGATCATTCTTTATTGTTTCTTTCCAACACTTTTGTGGTCGTCCTCTATCTCTTTTAATACTTTCAAAATATAGTTTTCATACCTACTTACAGGTTCTTCTTTTGATCTTCTTTCTATATGTCCAAACCATCTTAAACGATTTTCTCATTTTATCCTCTATTAGTGTCACTCCTAATTTGTTTCTAATAACCTCATTATGTATACGGTCTTTTCTTGTATGACGACCACTCATTCATCTCAACATCTTTATTTCTGTCACAAACATCTTTTATACATGTTGATGATTAACTGCCCAACACTCAAAACCATAAAACATGACAGGCCTAGTTGATGCTCTATAATATTTACCTTTTAACTTTAATGGTATATTCTTATCATAAAGAATTCCTGATGCTACTCTCCATTTTAACCAACTAACACTAATTCTATGCATAACATTTCCATCAATTCTTCCATCACTCTAAAAAATTGACCCTAGGTATTTAAAACTTTCCTTTCGGGGGACGCAATGTGTGCCAATTTTAATTTCTACGTCCTCTGAAGTAACCAAATGATCAAACTTACATTTCATATATTTTGTCTTTGTTCTATTAAGTCGGAAGCCTTTACTTTCTAATGTTTCTCTCCATAGTTCTAATTTTCTATTAACTTTTTCCTTAGACTCCTCCACTAACACAATGTCATATGCAAATAACATACACCAAGGTACTTCATCTTCAATATGTTTTGTTAACTCATCGATCACCATTATAAATAAGTATGGACTTAAAGTTGATCCTTGATGTAACCCAATATTAACTTCAAAGAAGTCAGTCATTCCTTCATGAGTCCTCACATATGTTTTGGACCATCGTACATGTCTCTTATAAGGTTTATGTATGTCAATGGGATATCTCTTTTTTCTAAGGCTCTCCAAAGAACCTCCCTGGGTACCCTATCGTAAGCTTTTTCTAAATCAATAAATCTCATGTGAAGGTCTTTTTTTCTAAATCAAAAGGTGAATCGCATCAATAGTAGATCTGCTTGGCATGAATCCAAATTGGTTCTCTGTTGTACTTGATATTTGTCTTAACCTATGTTCAAAAATTCTTTACATAATTTCATAATATAGCTCATTAACTTGATACCTCGATAATTCATACAATTATGAATGTCTCCCTTGTTCTTATATATGGGTATAAGTGTACTCGCTCTCCATTTCTCAGACATCTTTTGGTTTCTCTATATTTCATTAAATAGTCTTGTGAGCCAAGTGATTTCTTTTTCTCCTAGGATTTTCCAAACTTTTATAGGAATATTATTTAGTCCTATCGATTTACCACCCTTCATATGTTTAAGAGCCTCTTTGACTTCACTCTTTTGAATACGTCGGTAGAAATTGTGGTTTATATACTTTTCTGATTTGACTAACTCTCCTAAGCTAATACTAACATCTTTATTTTTATTAAAAAGCTTATAAAAATAGTTTTTTCATTTATTTCTTATATCATCATTTCCTATTATAATTTTTTCATCCTCGTCTTTGATGTATCTAATAGAATTAAGATCCTTAGTTTTCTTATCTCTAGTCTTAGCTATCCTAAAAATATCTCTTTCACCCTCTTTTGAGTTGAGTTTTTTATATAAATCCTTCCAAAATTTAGCTTTTGATTCATTGACGGCCTTTTTAACTTCCTTCTTTGCTTTCTAATAAGCCTCTAAAGTTTCACTAGTTTTCTTAGCATAATGTAATTTGTAACATACTCTCTTTGCCTTGATTTTATTTTGCACTACTTCACTCCACCACAAGGTTCTTTTTGTACAGGTACACCTCTCTTAGATTCACCTAATACATCTTTTGTCACTTTTCTAATATGTATAGTCATATTGTTCTACATATCACAAGGTGTACCGACATAATTCTAAGCATCTCCTTGAAGGACTTTCTCTTTAAATATATCTTCTTTCTCGCTTTTGAGGTTCTACCATTTAGTCTGAATAGTTTGATGTACTCTTTTCTTCTTTGTCCATTTTTGTATTTGTAAATCCATAACTAAAAGTCGATGTTGGGTGGTTAAGCTTTCTCCTAGAATTACCTTGCAATCTTTATAACATGCTCTATATTTTTTTCTATAAATAAAATAATCAATTTATGTTTATGATACGCCACTCTAATAAGTAATTAAATGTTCATCTCGTATTTTGAATATTGTATTGACTATAAAGAGATCAAATGCCATAGCAAAATTTAAAATCTCCCTACCTTCTTCATTTATATCTCCAAAACCAAAGTTTCCATGAATACCTTAATATCCTAATGCCTCTTTACCGACATGCCATTTAAATCTCCTCCTAAACAAATCATCTCTCTTTGTGAAATTCTTTGAATCACCTTATCTAACTCTTCCCAAAAATCCATCTTTATACTATCTACTAGTCCTACTTGGGGTGCGTAAGCACAAACTATATTCAAAACCTATGCTCCTAACACTAATTTCAACGTCATGATTTAGTTACCATATTATTGTATGTCTACTACACTATCCTTTAAATCTTTGTTTATGATAATACCAAGTCCATTTCGAGCTTTTTCCTTACCTGAGTACCATAATTTAAAACCTGTATACATAATGTCCTTTTCTTTTTTATCCAACCCAAGTCCGTTTCGAGCTTTTTCCATACCTGAGTACCATTTAAAACTTGTATCTATAATGTCCTTTGCTTTTTTATCCAACTCACTTTGTCTCTTGTAAACATAGAATATGAATATTTCTTCGAATCATAGTATCTACCACCTCTACTAGCTTACTGAACAATGTTCTGATATTCCAAGAACCAATACGAATCTTAATGTCTAGGACTAGGTTCCTTACCCCCACATCCATCCATATTGAAAATACGGAGACTCTCTATATAATTTATTCACTACATTCGGGTGACAATATAGCGGGACTAACTTTTTTACTCACACTCGTCCATGATGTGGGAACTCTCTCAACAATTGATTTACTACGTTCGGGCGAAAATGTAGTGGCCCTTGCTTACCTTTTACTGCATTCGGGTTCTGCAACGTGTTGCTAAGAGAAGATGCCCCAACGCAATGCTCATAATTTGTGTAATTCATGGTATAAAAATTCGACAAAGTTTTACGTTCGCTGTCGGAAACCTAACACAACCCTCCTCCTTTATCTCATCTTGGGACCGACCATGCAAGGGTGATCCCTTACATGGGCGGAGTTAAGCAATTGGGTGTATAATAGCATGTTAATTGCGAGTAGAGTGGTAGTAGAAAAAATTCTACATTGCTACAATGATGTTGCTGCAGTTGGAGTGGTGAAGTTGTTGCAAAGCGAGGTGCTATCAAGGACCAGACCATATGGTGTTGTGTGTGTGCGTGCAGTTATTGTAGCATGAGTGTTGCTTAGAGTGATATTCTGTTGCTAAGTAGAATTGAACCGTGTTCTGCTGTAGAGTATAACAGACCCAGCAGTTAAGAGGAGTGTTGGCCAATTGTGTTGATGATGGCAGATTGTGCAAAAGAGTTCCAAATAGTAGAGGGTGTTATTTGTTGGTTACCACTGAGGTTGTTGCTACTGCCGAGCATCACTACTGCATGTTCATTGATGGCGAGAGGTAGGAAACCTTCTATTGTAGCAATGAAAGTGCACTTAATTGAGAAGAGTCACTATTGTGGAAGACGTTGATCGGTTGCTTGGGAAAGCAATCATTTGAAAACGAGACGTTTTGGGGTGTGATCTTACAGCGAGCAGAGGGTTTCTTTATAAATTGATATCAAAGTGCCAGTAGTTGTAGTTTTTTGAAGGCAACAAGTGGTGGATCTGAGTCATTGAGGACAGACTAGTTTCTTAGTGAAAGTTGAGGCTGATTTGAAGAGGTAATCTTTGTCTTCTTGCTCCTATTTTTGTTTTGAGGATAGAGAAAAGTTAGGAGAGTTCATCGGATCCATGATCGAGAGTTTTGACGATCGTTTGGTGTGGATCGGGTCAGCCACAAAGTGACCAGCAACAATTGGTGTAGATCACCGCAGGTCTATTGTAATTTAGCAGGAATTGAGCAATCGTTCTAGAGTAATTCCCATAGGCATGTTTTATTCCCTTATTGGGGATATAATTCAAGTATCCTTGAGTTGAGAAGTATAATTGGTGGCTGATCAGACCGAAATTCGAACGATCTGCATAAGAAGTTTGTACTTCATCAAAAAATAGTAGAGTTTTGTGGTAAATATTTCAGATCTAATCATTTCTGTTGGGAATTTCGTTGTGGATCATTGTGATCTATGTGGTGTAAGTCAGTAGATCAAGCATACATCTAGTCTTGTTTGCTTGTTTCTACAGTGATTCCTTTTGTTCGTCAGAAGATCGTGGAAGAACACGCAAAAAAATCTGAAATCTGAGGAAATCATAGGTTGTTTTTTTGAGAAATCGTGATGGTTCCAAATATTATATTAAAGGAAGTCTGACATACAGAGAGTAGATTGTACCATAGACCGGCCATTTCTTTGACTGATTAATGTTGATTCAATTGCTTGAAAAACGTCAGGCGGAACTAGCTATATTTTGGTAAAAAAATTGTTGATTTTTGCTACGATTTCCAATATGACGGTGAATCAGACAGAATTTTCACCAAATCCGATGGTTGAAGGATCTTATTTGGACCTTCCTTTGGTGAAAGGAACATCTAACCATCGAGTAAGGATCGATTTTTGAGGAATTGATGCCAAGAGTTGGGGAATCTCATCGGTATTTGTAGTAAACATTAGTGTTTGTTGTTCGATGTGGTTTGGGCTGTTGTAAAATCATCTTGCTGTAACAATTTGGACATTTACTTGATGTAATGCGTTTGTAATTTTGTTGTTCAAGTCTGTTTAGATGTGTTTATTGCTGTATTACAATAGAGTGTATGTCAACCAATGGCCAATTGCTGGTTTGTACATCTGTAATCACCGTAAGTGTTGTAGCGGAGTTATTGGTTGTTGCAGGAACTGAAACTGAAGTTGTTGCTGAACGAGAGCTTCAGAGGTGTCATCTTGTTGCTCTGGAGAAGTACAACAACGTTGTCTTGTTGTAGATGCTAGAGGGGATCTGTTGTTGCTGTGAGAAGTTGATCCAAGCAAGGTTGTTGTAGAAGATTACAACAATGTTCTGTGGAGTGTTGTCAAGTAATTGGGTGCATAATAGCATGTTAATTGCGAGCAGTAGTATTGTTGCTCAAGCATGTTGGAGATTGTTGTGGTGGTACGTAGAAAAAATTATCCATTACTACGATGATGTTGCTGCGAAGTAAGGTATTGCCTAGGACTAAACCATGTGGTGTAGTGTGCGTGCAGTTGTTGTAACATGAGTGTTGCTTGGAGTGAATAGTAGAAATTTCCATTGCTGAGTAGATCTAAACCGTGTTCTATTGTGGAGTGTAGCAGACCAAGAGTTAAGGGGAGTGTTGGCCAACTATGTTGCTGTTGTTCATTGATGGGAGAGGTAGGAAACCTCCAATGAGAAGAGTCACTATTGTGGAAGACGTTGATGGATTGCTTGGGAAAGCAGTCATTTGATGACGAGACGCTTTGGGTTGTGGTCTTGCAGCTGATGGTTTTGTATCATAGTCTGGAGCCGTAGTTTTTGAGGCAGAAAGTGACGGCTTGGAAGTCCTTATCATGGATCACATGGGTTGTTGAGCCATCCGTGGGTAGCATGAGGGTTGCCATAGCCGATGTTGATGCCGAGGTGCAAACGAGTAGAGTGAGGCCCGATGTATGGGTGTATATTGGAGAGCTTTGTGTCGCTAGATGGATGATCCTTCATCTAGTGCAAAAAAGGATCATGTGTGTTGTTTCTTTCCACTTCGGCGAGTTATGGTGTCGAAGGTAACTTGTGATTGTCGGAGGCATAGACGAGTTAGAGGCATGCATCGAGACACCGGGGTTCTAAGAGAAGATCCTCATCTTTAGGGCACATGGGAGCGATGGTGAGAGACAAGCACACAGATGATGGGCCTGTGAGACAAGGTCCACTCAGTTGCCGTGGGGAGGTAGTTCCATGCTTGATTGAAGCACGGGTGTTAAGGCATCTGAGGTGAGTATAGAGTTGTGATTGGGGAGATGCCCACGCAAGGTGGACTAATCAGGTCAAGATTTTGTCGGGGAGTATCGTTGTAGCTTGGGTACACCCGAGACCTGGAGGATGAGGTACAACTCAGCCAGGGGAGAATTGTAACAGGACTTCTTCTAGGAGGGCTAGCACCACACGAGGAGAGGCTTCATCTCATACTCACGATATCATCATGTCACGCATATGTATAGCCTTGAGCCATAGTTAGAGATAGTCGTCCTTGCATGAATATTGCATTTTTGTAAACCCCTTTAGATAGGAGCACCCTAGTTTAGTATTACTTGTAATAGGATCAGGGCTATTATGACCCAATCTAGATCTGATCCGAGTAGAGGATCTAGTAATTTGTCTATAAATAGGAGTTGACTCCTTTGTATGTCAATTTGCACTTAAACGAGTGTTCTTCCTTTATACTATTTTCTTCTCTTTCAATGGGTGAGTGTGCTATTACGGAAGAGCATGATTGTGTGCATGAACCTTCCATCACTGAACGGAGTTAAAGAAACGGTTAGGCTCTCATGCACGATCACCATCACACCTCGTTGAAGGAGGAGGCAGCTAGGCTTTTCCACTCAAAGTGTAGACTTATTCATCATATAGCATGAGTTTATAAAGAGCGATACTCGGGTCCATGCAACCCGCTTTAGGGCATTCCATAGAATACTCTAGAATCCAGGTATATCCAATTTCAGACTATTGTTACAAAGGGTAGAATTGCTTTATATAGCCATCAAATTAGACTTGTAAAAAATGCTACTGGTTATATGGATCTAGATCATGGATCCGATCCAAGTGACCCACTCTTATCTAACTACAACTAGCTAGACTACTTAGTGTTAACCTGCACTAAAGGCGGGTTTACAACTAAACTCGTCTAAACCTAATCTAGGACGATATGTACAATGTATGAGTGCAACACGGGTGCCTAAAACCATCATGGTGCAAGTGAGCAACATGCATACTAGTGCACACATGTGCACTCTTCTAAGACGCAATGTGGGTAGAATGGAGACTTCTCCTCATGCGGCACTGGCACTCTCGATGTGTGCCTCATGAAAATTCTTCCTGGTTGAGTTAGACCTCGCCCTCGAGGTCTCGCATGTGCTCGAGCTCCTGCAGTGCTCCCCCAACTACGTCTCGACTCTGACTAGCCTCCTTTTCACAACTCCCCCATCCACACCATGACGTCCCTCGGGTGTGCCTCCACCTGAGGTTCTATCGAGCATGGTGCCTCACCGGCATAGCTCCCACACCCTCCCTATCTAGCATGCGCATCATCCGCATGCCTGTCTCACGGTGTTGCTCTCATTACCCCAAGTGAGCCTCTAGGAATGGTGATTCCATGCATGGGTGTTGAAGCTTGCACAACGCCCCATCTCTAAGCTCTAGCACCACGACGTTGACTCTTGCAATTTGTGGAGAAGTTCTCGCTCGAACAAACTCTCGAAGATATCCACTTCCTCCTTAGGACTGTGGTATCCTAGTGGCTACTTCGACATCGATGAGTTCCTTGATGATCGTGCTCCTTCGGCAATGCTCGTGATTGACGGGAAGGAAAAATGCGAGAAGACCCTTCTTTCACTTCGAAAGAAGGATCAAGAATCTGCCGGCAGTCACATCAATGGTGATCGCTCTTTTAGCCACACACAAACATCTCTGTTGCGACAAGGGTGACCCCGGGCAAGGACCACCAGGCCCACGCAAGCTACATCGCAAAGAAGAGCCTCCCTGATTGTGAAACTTGCTTCAAATGACTAGCCCAAGCCTATTCCCTAGTCCGAAGGTAATTTCTTGATCAACAAGGATCTACAATAGCATAGATTCATAAACAAAACGATCTAACACAATAAATAACTGAATTTAGAGTAACCAGAGCTGAATTCAACAGCAACATGCGATTAACAGCAAATGCGCCAATATTATTGCTCGAAGCACGTTGATTCCTCTGTTTATTCAATATATCCATATGAATAAACTAAGATCTAGCTTAGGTCAATGCACTTTAGCCTCCATAGAGTGATCTAGAATCTGATTGAACTCATCAACTCCTGATTTCCCAAAATTCTTGCAAAATCACAATCGACCTATATGTATAAGCTCATCACTTTGCAAGCAACCAAATCCCCCTCAAACGATGGTGGAATCCTTCAATCTATGATTGGTATACTCTCCAAACACCCATCTTCGAAATGAAAAAATTGGAGCAAACAAATGACGTCTACCTTGCAAAATCGCCATCATTTTTCGCCCAAAAATCAACCTTTGCTTTTCTAATAGATTGTAGAAATTTCTACGATTTCTTCCACTATTTATCGATGAGTGGAAAAACTACAGCAAGAATGAATAAAAAACAGTTAGATCCATGCTCGATCTATTGTTTAACATCATATCCATGTAGATCAAGATGATCTATGCCAGAATTCCTTTAAAAAATGGTAAGATCTCACCTCTTAACATGAATCTGATATGTTTTTTGCAGCACGACCTCATCGGCAACCAGGTCTAATTCAAATTTGAACAAAAATGCCTCCAGCAAGTGTGTGTTCTCCAAAGTGTGCACCATGCTGTAATACCAATTGTCACAAAATTTCAACTGGCTTCAATCGATGTGTAGCATCGAACGCTTTTGTGCGACAGCAAGCAACGTGCAAGTGCTCACTCAGGCATTGCAAGCACTCATTGAAATTCTGATTGCACTGGAATTCGAACAATCTACATGAGAAGTTTGTAATCCCCCAGAAAATAGTGGAGTTTTGTGGTGAATATTTTAGATCTTATTCATGTTTAAGCACAAATCTAAGTGAGACAAACCTAGACATCGCCAAATCCATGTTGATCTATCGAGAGAAGACAAGTCTAAACCTTCATAAAGACGATCATGAGTAGATCATGAAGTTGAAGGAAGATCATTGATGGAGAGGCGATTAGAGAGGAGACATTCAATCATTGTTTCCGGCTAATAATCAACAATTTCGGAAGTGAAATTCTACATCAAGAAATCCTAAATCTTAGTTTGGAAGGAATCAAGTCATCCATAGATTCGTGAAGCTCAACGTGAGACAGAAAATGGATTTCCGTCATCTGTGAATTTTGCAAGGCTAAATTTTTGGTGAAAGTCAACGACAATTCGATTCGATGAGGTAAGAGTCATCTTTTTCTCTAGAATTTGTATTGAAGAGAGTCAGATATATCTAGAGTCGATCAAACTATAGGTCACAAAATTCAAGGATTGTTTGAGGTGGAGTTGATCACTCACAAAAGAATCGATGGAATTAGGTATATGTCGATTACAAAGTTGCAAAATTTGTAGCAAATCGAGTTGCTAACACTCAAATTAATTGAAGTAGATCGAAGTAGGAAGGGTTGTCTATGATTGTATTGTGCTTCAATTGAGTTGTAATTGATTGTAATTCAGTTCATGTGAATAAGAGAGGTTCTGAAAGAGACGATTGAGTTTAATTTGTTATAATTCATATTCTTCAAAAGTTTTAAAGCTGTAAGTATCAATTAGAGTTGTAATCAGTTGCATTATTGTTCATACCATATCGTATCCTATATCACTTTGATTCATGTATTGTATCGTATCATATCATTTTTTAATACTAAAAACTCAAAACTCAAAAAAGATTATAAAAATTTAAAAAAAATCACAATAATTATAAACAATTCATATAATTCATAAGTTAAGTAAATGTTCATCAATCACCATTCAATTTTCAATGCATAAGCATCTAAGTAGTACAACCTTAGCAAAACTATATCTTTCATAATTGAAAATCTAAATTACATATTATAATCAGGATCAACTAAATAATCTAACTAAATAATCTCCATCTTCTCCTCTTTATTCAAGATCATTATCACCTTCAACTTTAAAATCAAAATCATCATCCCCTTGATGATATTATTGTGCTTCATCCAAATTAATCCACTGAATATCTTCTTCAGTGAAGAGTATATTTGTTTCATTATCTTCTATAATTCACTCCTCTAATATATCAAATTTGTCCAGACTTATTGGAACAAATTGGTTCTCCCTATTTAACTTTTTTAATTACATGCATAAATGATAAGTAAATAAAATTTTCATTAACAATTATAAATCTCAAAAGTTCAAGAATAACATTAATAATTAAATAAACTAAAATATTGAATTAAATACTTAATTAGTAACTAAACCTTTATTATCTTTGTCGGAGCCACATGTTGCAGTAGATGAAAACTAGGTCATTGATCCACTTATATTTCAACATGTTGTACTTTTTTGTATGAATATGTTCAAAGACACTCGAATTTCTTTTACAATTAGTTGCACTACAGGTTTGACTCAGAACTCTTATTGTAAAATCTCTCAAGTTTGGGCAATCACTTCCAAACTTATTACACCAAACATCTAATAGAAAAAATATATATAAATATTTATTTCACAATAAATATAAGATTTAAGAAACTTAAAAGATAAATGATTCATATGTTTACTTAGGCGCATATATTAGTACGGTTGAGAATGACTGCAGGCAAACCCATCAAGTAAAAAGCATTATCGTAGATCTTCATTTCTCGATGTATAGCATCTACTCTATCCTCATCAGGGACTAATCTATTTATGCAATCAATGATACCTCGATTAACCTCATTGTCCCTTTTAAAGCTTACAAAATACCTAAATGCTAGATTTAGGTAGTATTGCTCTATGAATAGACTAATGCAACTGTTTATTTTATCTATTATCGATAATCATCCACATGGTCACATAATCTCTTTTTCTTATATTAAAATTGCTTCTAATAGCTTATTTAGTTTTATCCATGACTTCATAAAAATAGGTTATAGATAGATTTTCCTTGATTTTAGTCAATTTCAAAACTTTAACTAAAGGACATGTGATCCTTAATAGTCTAACACTGGAATTCTAAAATGTACTCCTAAAGAACGTCTTTGAAATCTCATTCAGTTTTTTCTTCTATATATTTTGAGGCAACTCTGCAAACTGTTGTCATGTATCTAAGGAAAACATTCTCTTCAAGGCTTGATTTTATTTAACAATATTATGTTCTGATAAAAAATTTGTTGCAAACCGAATAACAATTGTACGAAGGAGTTTTGTACCATATGTATATATTTTTATCATACATAATACAAATGCATGATTATAACTAAATTTTGTGATATCTTGACAACACTAAGTTGTTGCCTTTTCCTCATCTATCTCTCCAATATCTTCAAGGATAAGATCTAGACAATGGGTTGCACATGGTATTCAATAAAAAAGTCTCACTAACTCTTTTGCAATTGCTTTATAGTTAGTTACATTATTAGTAATTAATTAGACTACATTTTAAAGCCTAACCTCCAATATCACCTGACCAAATTATTGTCTTACAACCTTTGTATTATGTCGCTCTTGTGACATATTTAGTGATATAAAAAACATAAGTCCTTTAGGACAATAGATAAGAAAGTTTAACAAAGTCCTTCCTCGCCTATTTGTCCATCTATCTGTCATAATAGTGCATCTTGTCTCCTTCCATGAGTCTCTCAAAGTCAAATAATACTCATAAACTTGAAGGACAATATTATCCAATAGTTTTCCTGTTAACTTTTGATAAGATGACATCTTATACCCTGGGTCAATGTTAGCAATGGCATTTATCATTGCTTGAAAATGAAAAACAATTATTGCGTTAAATGGAATGCATGTATTATAAAACCATCTCCTCACTACAAGGTCTGTCTGCTCATACAATTGCTCTGAAGCCATAGCACCATGAATTCTAGGTTGAGCACCAGGTGTACTACTATAAGGGAAAAATTATTGTATTCCAAAATAAGATCTTCCTCTATTTTTTTCTCTTCTATCACTTGCAACCGCTTCATCAACCCTTTTTTCCTAGTTGATAGTCGAGAACTACTACTACCAATCTTTGTCCTAGCATCATAAATGATGCTATCATCACCACCGCTAAGTCCAACATCATCTTCCTCAAACATCCCTGCATCTTTTTCTTGCCTTTTCTTAATTATACTTTCAATCATTTATATACATTGTCATTTAATAACTTTCGACACTCTCCTCAGTTTGCCTCTGTAAGGAGCAACTTCTTTCCTAGTATCTACTAGATGATGTTTCAAACAAGAAATTCAACCACTAATCATCTTCTCACAAAAAATATATTTGATTTTCAATCTATTTTCCTCAAGTACATTATCCTACCGTAATATCGGATCATCATACTGAGATTGGGAGTCCCTAACACCCCTTCCTGCCATCTTAATTTAACACTTCAATCTTAATCAACCTAAAAATAAAAGCAATTTATAAATCCTCAATCTTCACTTTATAAACTACCCAAACACTCAAATAGATTAATAGAGTGTCTCCTACTTCACAAATACAATGAAAAGATATTCACGTACTTCATACATTATCATTCAAGAAAGAATAAATAAATAAAACAAGAAAATACCAAATACACGAAGAAAAACTAAAAAAAAAGATATACCACAACCACCAAATTGTCAGTGTTGTCACTACCAAAGTGATAGAGACACTTAAAACTATTAGAAATACCTAACTCTAACTGGAAGTAACCTTGGAGTAATTAAAAGATGCGAACAGAAGCCTGAAACCTCGCAAAAATGCAAGGTTCTATTTGGCTAGCAAGTCTTTTATAAAGACTCAAGGCATATCGCTCATATCATATGATACAGGCAATATGCCTTGTATCATACGATATATGTTGTATTTGTCGTGTGATACAGATAACACGACTTGTCTGATGAATTGCACTTTAGCATGAGCAATAGAATTCTTGGTCAACATCAATCACGTTACAATAGCGAAGTGAATTACAATGGGCAAAGGAAGCAGTTTCAAAGTTGTGTTTCCTTGGTCGTGTTGCTATTATAGAGTTCCAGACCACAAACAAAAATATGCTTTGTGCGGTTGTGCTGCTACGTGCTGAGGTGGAGTTCGACCACGCTGAAGCAAATTGCAAAGCATGTTCCACTGTGTGTTGTTGTATCATTGAGAGCACAAACAATTTGGAAATTGTTGAGGAATGTGAAAGTTGTTTATGTGTTGCTGTTGTGAGTGTGTGGACAAGGTTGGGTGTTGTTCCACATTGATGTTTGTAGTGAGTAAATCTAGCCCCTTCTTCTATTGTTGGAGTGGGTTAAGGTAGAAGAAAACGAACAACAGGGTTGACGTCCTGCATTGCTGCTCAGGCATGTTGCAGATTGATCAATCAGATATGTGTAATTTTGATCTACACATTTGATTCTCTTCTTGGAGATTTAATTCAAGTATAATTGAGTTGAGAGGTAAGATTTGTGGCTGACCAGACAAGAATTCGAACGATCTGTGTGAGAACTTGGTAAATCGCCGAAAAACAATGGAGTTTTGTGGTGAATATTTTATATCTGATTCTTGTTGAGGTGTAAGCACAAATAAGAGTGAGTCGAACCTAGACATCAGCAAATTCGTCCTGATCTATCAATCTAAGATAGATTTGAACCTTCATCAACACTATCACAAGTAGATCGTTAAGTTCAAGAAAGATCACCGGTGGAGAGCAATTGAAGAGGAGATGTTTGATTGTTGTTTTCGGCTGATAATCAACAATTTCGGAAGTGAAATTCTACATCAAGAAATCCTAATTCCTAGTTTGGAAGGAGTCAAGTCATGTCCAGATCCATGAAGATTAGCATGAAACAGAAAACAAAATTCAATCGTCATCTGCAAATAAAGTCGATGACGATTCCGTAAGGTGAGTCGTCTTTTTCCTTTGAAATTTATAGTGAAGAGAGTCAGATATATCTTGAGTCGGTTAGACTATAGATCATGAAATTCAACGATAAGGTGGAGTTGATCACTCACAAAAGAATCGACAGAACTAGGTATACGTTGACTAAGGATTTGCAAAATTGCTCTAAATTGAGTGTTAATTGAAGTAGATCGAAGTAGGAAGGGTTGTCTCTGATTGTATTGTATTTCAATTGAGTTGAAATTGATTTTAATTCAGTTTGTGTAAGAGAGGTTTTGTAAGAGACGATTGAATGTAATCTGATGTAATTCAGATTCTGCAAAAGTTGCAAAGCTACAAGTGTCTAGTGGAGTTGTAATTGGTTGTGTAACTTGAGTCTTGTATGTCAGCTATATGACGAATTGCACTTTAGCAGGAGAAGCAGATTTCTTAATCAACATCAATCGGATTATAGTAGCGAGCGAATTACAATGGCAAAGGAAGCAGTTTCAGAGTTGCAGTTCCATTGTCGTGTTGCTGTTGTAGGAAGCCGATCTAAGCAAGGTTGCTACAAAAGATTACAACAACGTGCCTTGAAGTGTTCTTAGGCAATTGATTGCATAATAGCATGTTGATTGCGAGCAGTAGTATTGTTGCTCAGGCATATTTGTTTACTGTTGCGGTGGTAAGTAGAAAGAATTCTTCATTGCTGCAGTTGGAGTGGTGAAGTTGCTCGAAGCAAGGTGTTGTCGAGGACCAAACCATGAGGTGTTGTGTGCATGCAGTTATAGCATGAGTACTACATAGAGTGAATAGTAGTCGTTTTGTCACTAAGTAAAACTATTCTGTTGTAGAGTGTAGTAGACTCAATAGTTGAAAGGATTGTTGGTTGACTGCAACATTGTGCAAGAGTTTTGAACAACAGAGGATGTTGTTTGTTGGTTGCTATAGAAGTTGTTGCTACTGTCGAAACTCACTATTGTGTGTCCATTGATGGCAAGAGGTAGGGAACCTCCTATTGATGACAACTCAGGGAAGAAGAGTGTAGAGATCAAGTTTCTTCACGAGATGGTTGCAGGAAAAGACTGGATGTATTCTTCATTGGTGCGTGCACTTTCAAGTGAGGAGAGCTCGCGTGAGCTTGATGGTGCTTGTCATGGATCACATGGATTGCTGAGTCATCTGTGGGTGGTTAGGAGCGTTGTCATAGCTGATACAGACGTGCTGCATGCGGATAGAATGAGTCCCAATGCATTGGTGCACATTGGAGAGCTTTGTGTTGCCATACGGATGATCCCTTGTCCAGTATGGAAAGAGGATCATGTTCATCACATCGTTCCACTTCGGTCAGGTGTGGTGTCAAAGGAGATGCGTAGTCGTCAAAGGTGTAGATGAGTAAGAAGCATGTATCAGGATACTAGAAGCTCCAAGTGAGAGTCCTCATCTTCAAGGGCTCGACAAGATGCTAACCTCCCCAGATGTCATCGAGAGTGACGTAGCGGTAGTGCTAGACGATAGTGCTCTACGATTATGATGGTATTGATGCATGGAGTCGATGCTCCTTAGACACTACAAGACGAGCATGTGGACGACTGGTGCACTAGACAAGGTCAGTGCCGGAGTCATGGTGAGATGGTTACATGCTCTATTCGAGTACGGGTACTGAGGCATTCAAAGTGAGCGTTGAGTTTTGATTGGAGAGATGATGATATGAGGTGGACTAGTAAGATCGAGATTCAACTGGGGAGTGTCGCTGGAGCTAGTGTACACCCGAGACCTCAAGGGCGAGCTCCAGCTCAACTAGGAGAGAATTGTCAAGGACTTTTTCCAGGAGTGCTAGCACCACAAGAGGGAAGGCTTCATCCCATATGAACGGTGCTTTGGAGGAGTGCACACGTGTGACTAGTATGTGTATCATCACTCACCTGTACTATGAAAGTGTATATATCTTTTGTAATAACTACCATGTCATGAACATGTATAGCCTTGAGCGATAGTTAGGGTTAGTCGCCCTTGCATGAGCATTGCTTCCTTATAAAGCTCTTTAGGTAGGGAAGCTCTAGCTTAGTCTTGTAATAGGACCAGATTCAGATCTGATCAGAATACTATACAAGTAGTAGTGTCTTCAGCCGGTGGCTTCTAGAGCACACCACCAATGGCTATAAATAACCATGAGAAACTTGACTTGCTATTAACAAGAGTTCTCTTCTTCTAGTGCCTGCTTGCCTTAGTGAGGTAGTGTCTCCTAGAGAGAGTGTAACCAGGAGAGTTAAGAGAGTTATCACCTCCCATCACTTAATAAAGTAGAGATCTAGAAGAGTGAGGCACAAGTCCACCATATAGAAATACTCACACACAAAGCAAATAATGAAAAACAATCAATCATATCATAAAAAATCAAAACTACAAAGGGTTGAGAGTCGGCGCCACATCCTTGGCAGCTGTCCACACTCTCTCTCTTCTCTTTCACGTTTTTACATTGGGGTGTAGGGTTTTCTCTTTATAATGGTTTCTAACTTCAATTTCTAACATGCCCCTACTTAGTAAAAGTTAAACTATGGAGCTCCTATTAGTCAAGTTATGGATCCAATAAGAGAAGAGATTCGTTCCTTTCCTATCCTTCAATATGCTCCCTCAAGTTGGGACTTGAATACTCATAACTCCCAACTTTTTCCAAAGTTCTCTTCAAACAGCAAGCTGTAATAGGCTTAGTCAATATATCAGCTAACTGTTATTCTAACTGCACATATGTAAGATAAAAAATCCCTACAGATAATTTCTCTTGAATAAAATGGCAATCGACTTCAATATGCTTGGTTCTTTCATGAAATACAGGATTAGATGCAATCTGCAAAGCTGCCCTACTGTCGGTAAAATATTTTACTGGAAGATTCCTTCTAAATCCAATTTCTTCAATAAGAGATAGAACCCATAAGCCTTTACACATCCTAAGTGCAATAACTCTATATTTCGCCTCAACACTAGATCTAGCAACAATCGACTGCTTCTTGCTTTTCCATGACACTACATTTTCTCCCACACTTAGTAAATAGCCTAATGTAGATCTTCTATCATTAGCAGCACCAACCCAATCAACATCAGTATAAATTTTGATTCCTAGAGAATGATTCGGTGAATACAACAAACCGTGAGTGATAGAAGATTTTAGATATCTTATGATGTGAAATACAAAATTCATATGATGTCTTGTAGGGGAATGCATCCATCTGCTTACATAGCTTACTATAAAGCTCATATCTGGCCTAATAATGGTGAGATATATAAGTTTTTCCACTATTCTTTGGTACCTGCCTACATCTTCATATGAGTCATCTGCTGTACTCACTGGATCCTTTTTTGTTTCAATTGGTGTGGTACCCATATGACAATCTTCCATCTTGGTCTCTCTTAATAAATCCAAGATATACTTTCTTTGGCATAAGAATAAGCTGTTATATTTTCTAATGATTTCAATCCTTAGAAAGTAATGCAACTTCCCCAAATCTTTCAAGTTGAATAAACTGTATAGTTTCTTCTTTAGAGAGGTAATTCCTTCAATATCATCCCGTGTAATAATTATATCATCTACATATACAACCAATAAGATAGTTCTCTTACCTTGTTTTATGAATAAGGTATGATCACTTACACTTCTTTTAAATACCAAGCCAAGAACCCCTTCGCTGAATTTTTTAAACCAAGCCCTCGGAGACTATTTCAACCCATGGAGTGATTTCTTCAACCTTGTTCAATGGGACTTCCTGATTGTATCCTAGTGGTAAATCCATATAAATGTCTTCACTAAGATCCCCTTGAAGAAATACATTTTAGACATCAAGTTGCCATAGTTCTCACTTTTGATTAACAACTATACTTAGAAGAATTTGTATAGTATTCATTTTTGCTACTGGAGCAAATGTCCCATTATAATCAATTCCATATGATTCACTATAACCTTTAGCAACTAGTCGAGCTTTGTACCTCTCTATGCTTCCATCTGTATTGAATTTGATAGTGTATACCCACTTACAACCCATGTTTTTTCTGTTTGGTGGAAGGTCTGAAATAATACATGTTTTATTTTGTTCTAATGCTTTGATGTTTTCATCCATAGTAGCTCGCCATGTGGGATTCTGGTTTGCTTCTTCAAAATTCTTGGGCACGTGAGTAGTTTTTGCATTCATCACAAATAACTAGTATTCTTTTGGAAAATTAGTATATGATACCATATGATGTAATGGATATGTAGTAGTCTCATATTTTCCTTTCCTTAATGCAATAGGTAAATCATCAGAAATGTTAGAAGAGTTAGATGTTAACTGAGGAGTTGAAAGAACTGTTTCAGAGTGACGATCTTGATTCAAGGTAGCATCTTGGCTCTTCATTATGACTTTCCTTTCTCCTTTATAATAAGTTTTCGATTCAACCCTTTTTGTGGCATGTTTTCCTGAATATCCACCTCATTTACTGGAACTTCATCTGAAGGCATGATCGGCAATACTATAGGAGAATGACTACTGATTGATTGACTGTCCTTGTTCCCATAAAATGGAACTTCTTCATGAAATGTCACATTCATGGTAACATAGCATCCTTTATTCTTTGTGTCATAACATTTGTACCCTTTTTGGGTATAAGAATAATCCAAGAAAATATATTTAATCGCTCTAGCATCAAGCTTGTCTCTAACATTTTTATATACATGTATAAAACAAGTGCAACCAAAGATTTTTAAAAGAACATGTTTTTGATTTGAACATAAAAGGTGAAATAGAGAATTTTCATTAAGAATAACACTAGGCATACGATTTATAAGATAGACAACAATTAATATAGGTTCTCCCCAAAAATATTTTGGCACATTATATCCAATCAACAATGATCGTGCTACTTCCAAGATATGTCTATTCTTTCTTTCAGAAACTCTATTCTGTTGTGGAGAATATGAGCATGAAGTTTGATGTAAAATACCTTTACTCAAGAAGAACGTGTTCAAAGAGTTACTCATATATTCTCCTCCATTATCGCTGCGTATAATTTTTATGGGCAGCTAAAACTATGTATGAATAAATTCGCAATACTCTGATAGAATATTTATAACTTCATCTCTAGATCTCATAAGATAAACCATAGTAAATCTGGTACAATTATCTATAAATGAAACAAAATATTTATATCCATGTAAAACAGTAATAGAGCATGGTCATTAAATATCTGAATGCACATTCTCAAAGGGTTTTAAAGATCAAGTTTCATTGATAGGGAAGGAGGCACAATGATGTTTTGCCTTCTAACAAGTTTCACATCTCAAAATAAAATCATTACAGCTTTTAAATTCTGGTAACAATAATATGATTCTAGAGAGTGGTAAATATCCCAATCGTTGGTTCCACAAAGTAAGATTTGCTTTCTACTTTTCTATAATAAGAGTCAACCCATTTGAAGTAATGCCAGTCTCCTCATAGAAGTACAATCCTCTCTTCATGCTACCAGTAAACACCCCGAAATCCTATGAACTTCTCAAACAAACCTGGTTTTGTAAAAGCAGCCCCAAAGGGCCATTTTGAGTCTGGAAACCCAGGAGCCTTCCAGGCAACCCTGTACATATATTTTGAACTTTATATGTTTTAAATATGTGTAATATAGTTTTAAAAACTTTTAAAATACGTTTTGGAACCCCACAAAGCGGCTTGGCTTGATAAAAGCAGGACCAAAAGAGCCTAAGAGAGCCCGGAACCGGAGCACATGTCGAGCCCGACACAGCAACTCTCATGTTGAATCCACCCCCAGGATCTCGAACGTCCAAGTATCATAAAAAATCCTTTGAAATCATCTCCGGAAGGTGAAAACAGAAGCGAATGACCATGCTGGCGAAGACCCAATGCAGACGGAGTATTGATGCTGTCAGACCCCGCACAAACCATTCGTTTCGAACACAGCCTGAAGGAGTCAGAATTCAGTTTGGATTGGATCTGGACCATATATATCCAGATCCCAATCCAAACCTATGTGTGGATTTGGATCCAGAGATCCAATCCAATATCCACATCCATGGCCCACATCACCTTCTCATAAATGAAGGTGGGGCCCACTTGAAATTCACGTGGGATTATGGGCATGAGAGAGAATGGGGAGGATAAGCATGAGGGAAATTGTAATTAAGCTTGACTTGTGTGTAAAGTTTGGGGTTAATCATGTGGGTTAGCCTAATTAGTATGGGTTTAAGCTTGTATTAGCCAAAACCTAACCTAGGGCTGCACCAACATGATGCAATAAGGTCTATGGGTTATGCAAAGGGAGCTCCCTAACCCAATCCTAAGCCAAAACCCCTAATCCTAGCCTTTTACCCTAATCCTGGCCTAATCCTAGCCTAATCACCTAACCCACTTCCCTAATCCAGGCCTAATCCCAACCTAATCACCTAACCCACCTCCCTAATCCTTCCCTAAACCTAGCCTAATCACCTAACCCACCTCACTAAACCTCACCCCAAAACCAACCCACCTAGCTAAGCCCTAAACCCCTAAACCACCCCACCTAAACCTAGCACACCATATACCTAAAACCCCTTAAAGTAAAATATATGGCCCCTCCTCAAAACCAGTCCACCTTATCACCACACCACCACCACCTAAACCACCTAACCACCCTCTAAAAACCACCCCCAACCGACTTTCAAAAATCTATATAAACCCCCCCTAGTGGGCGGGTTTTTCATCTTCTCCAATCCTCTCCCCATCCAGCTCTTGGGCCAGCCAAGCCCTCTCACCTTGCTCCCTTCCTCCACTTGCACCACCACTTCCATCCGGCCAGCTCCACCTCGCGCCACCACTTCCATCCGGCCTGCTCCACTCCATGTTGCCACCTTCATCACCCGGCTGCCCTTCTTCCACACACCGACCTCCTTCACCCATTCGGTTAGTACCTCAACCCAACTCTACCTCCTCTTCACTCCTCCTCTACTCTCAACCACCCATACCACCACAACACCCCGCCAACACAGCCTTCCCGCCACCCTTCCCCATTCGGCCAGACCTAACCCCTTACACTACCCGATCCTCTACCTTCCCCTTAGTGACAACCATATACCACCCTACCTCGCTCCCTAGGACCTGCCCCCTCCACTCTTAGTCACCCATCAACTCCACCTTCCATAGCACCCTAGCTAGCTCCCTTCCCATCCGTGACATCCCCTAGCTACCCTAGTCGGCCACCACTAAAACTGCCCCTAGTCGGCCAGCCCTAGCCGACTGCACCTAAGTCATTCAGCCACACCCTTTTCCTTAGACATTCCCTTTAGGCTCCCCTTAGCTCCACCTTCCCTAGCATCAACCCTATCCCTTAGTGACCCTCCTTAAACATCTCAGTCCTAGACGTCACGACAGCACCCCCCTAGCAGCCGCCGAGTCCCCAAGGTGCCACAACCCTCCTCCTTGTCATCCGGCCACACACCCTTGCCGTGCCATTCCGAGGAGCTCCCTCTTGCAGCCCAAGGCGAAGCCCAAGGCGAAGCCCAAGCCCACGCTCAAGCAAGTCACCTTCAGACCAGCTATAAGTAAGTGCCTAACTCGGTTCTCATTTATAGACTTGCTTAAGTTAAATTAAATTTGATACGGGGTTGTAATAACGGAGCATTGTCTCCCCTTACTTGTAATAACGTGGCTTGGCACACCCACACACACGTGCACTTGAGCCTACCTCGCTCTTAGTTGTGCACGATTTTGAACACACACGGGCCCAATCAGCCCCTTAGATATAAGTTTATTTATATACTTTAAGTTGCGTAGGGTTTTTGCTTGAGTTGTGTGTGTTGTCTTTAAATTCTCGCACTCACACACATTGAGCTTTCGCTCTTATTTGCAAGACCCAAGTAAGGGCCGTGTTATACTATCCTTGGGTTTAATTTCATGTTGTGTGCGTAGTACTTCAATTCTAGCACTCACACACATTGAGCTTTCGCTCTTACTCCCAAGACCTTAGTTAAGGCCATATTGCAATTTATATTTGGGTTTAATTTCATGTTGTGTGCGTAGTACTTCAATTCTAGCACTCACACACATTGAGCTTTCGCTCTTACTCCCAAGACCTTAGTTAAGGCCATATTGCAATTTATATTTGGGTTTCATTTGAAGTCGTGTGTGTTGTCTTTACATTTTCACTCACACCCACATTGAGTCTTCGCTCTTATTTGCAAGACCCAAGTAAGGGCCTATATATAGTATATACGTATTTCCCTTTTGGCTATGTCTTTCCAATTTGGGTTTTAAGGTTCAGCAGTGTGCGTAGTCTTTCCATATATACCGGCACACACTTGCACTATTGAGCCTTTCCGCTCTTAAGATATAGCAATATTTCCCTTTTGCAATTTCCCTTCAGCATTTTACATTACAAGTTATTTCCCTTCGGCATTGTCTTTTAAATTCAGGTTTTCCCTTTGGAGTTGCGTGAGTTTGCATTACATATACGCCATACCACGAGTTAGGACGCATATTGCATCAAAGCAAACCCCATACTCCCGCTCAAAGTCGCCACATTTTAGTGGAGTGTTCATAACACACACTTAGTTGGCCCAAAAAAGGGATAAAAAGAAAGACTTAGGCACGTGCAAATCCACGTGATCTAAAATCTGAAAATCATACAAAAACAACCCGAATCAAACACCTCAAACCGCTTTCGTAGGTCCTTATACTCAAAAACTCGATTTTTAAAGCGTATAGACTGACCCTTGCGCATCGGTGGAAGAAGGTCTGCGACGAAAAGAGCTTGCTTGCTCACAGTCGCCACGTTAGGAGTCAGGTTTCAAATATATCTTCGCTAGCTTGAGTAAGCTAGCTGGCACACCTTGTTTGTTTAAATAGGACTTAGGCACACTAAAAGGTTCGCTTCAGGCCTAAAGAACCAGGAGCGGGAATTTTCTGCGTCTACAGTTATTTGGCACGCCCGGTGGGACATGAGTCTTTTAAAAATCGAGTCACTCTAGGAACCTTGCGAATTTTTTTTCAAAAAGGTGTTGTTTTAATTCTTTTCTTTACTTGTACTTAGAAATTTTGAAAAGCTTGAAAGTTTGTCAAAATTCAACCCAAGTGAAGTGTCGAGCCAAGGCTCATGCGCATCAAGTTCTCACTCTAGGAGGGTTTTGAAAAATAAGATCAAACTAGACGAGATAGAGGACTTGAGAAGGGAATTCGAGGCCAAAATCGATGCTCTCAGCCAAGAGGCTGAAGTAGGCGATTCATGTTCATTGAATGGTGAACAAAGGGCCAAGAAAAAAACTGAAAAACCTCGCGAGCACAAAGAGGCCTCCGTAATGGAAGGCAACCAATACCACGAGTCTTTCACATAAAAGGACTGTAAAGCCCTACAGCAGCTGCTGAAAGGGCAAAATAAAGAGAAAAGGAGTTACACCCTGTCTGATTTCCTTCCTATGGATTACGAAACAGACAGTGACGATGAAATACCGAACTTCCATCGGTATGATGGCATGGGAGACCCTAGGTCTCACTTGCAACTTTTCTCGCGTCGAGCCCATAAGAAGAAAAAGGACTCGATGAAATGGGTGTATTGGTTCCCTTTATCCCTTAAAGGCACAGTTGCCAAATGGCTGGCTTCCTACAATTTAAGTCAGTTCGCTACTTTTGAAGAGTTAGCAAACTGCTTCATGCAAAGATTTGCACATAATGTAGAAGTCACGCCAACTTTAAATACTTTAAGGGATACAAAGCAAGGCATGAACGACGACGTACATGCCTTCATTATTCGATGGAGGTCCCTTTTGGGCCAAGTGCGAGAGCCTATATCCGAAGGATGCGCAGTCATGCTCATCTTGGATAACTTTAAAAGCGAGTTAAAAACCCTTCTCTCGCTCCATGAGATCTCAACTTTCCATAAGTTGATAAAAAAAGTATCCCTTTTCAAAACAAACTTAAAAAAGGGGATATACGATCACTTGTGTAAAGGAAGTGTCGTTTCTAAAACCCGCTTGGAAAAGCCCATCACTTATGGGCTACCCACGATGGACAAAGGGGCAAAGCCCCATAAAATCGCCAATGTCTGGGTGGATCCAGGCGTGGCAGACACTTCCAAAAATTTTGAAAAACTAGAAAACAAAAGGGAGCTAACCTTTCAAAAACTGATTGAAAAACGGGAGTACACTCCGCTGGGGCAACCTGTGTTGGAGGTCCTAGACCTCCTACTTGCCCAAGGCATGATTGAACTTCCTGAAATCCCCGAGCGAGTCACTCCCAAAGGGGAATATTTAAATCGTTTTTGCAAGTATCATCGGCTTAAAGGCCATGATACAAAATGTTGTTTCTCCCTTTTAAACAAAATCGAGAACTTGATAGCGGAGGGCCGGCTCCAGGTCACTGCGGAACCTAAGCCAACTCAAGCTATCTTCAAAGAACCCTTTCCCAAGCACGCCAGTAGCAGTGGGAAAGGAAAGGAGGTATGTACCCTCACCTTTTGAAAAGAACTAGTGCAAACATCTGAGTCTGGTCGACCCACTTGTGCGCCCACTCTTGTACTTTATAAGAAGCCCGCCCAAGTCGTCATCCGGGGACCACCAAGAGCTGAATCCCCAACTAAACCAGTTTTAAAACTTCAAGGTGCTCCTCAACTCATAATTAGAGCCAATTTTAATGCGAACCCTAGGCTGGTCGTGGGGGATGTGACTAGATCCGGGAGGATCTATCAACCCCCGCACCTACAAAGTGCTAAAAAGGTGGTCAGTGTACCTGACCCCTCAAAAGCATGTATTCCTAGAGTTCTGCCAAAAGCAGACAATGGGAAAGTCGTCCAAAACCCTTATGATTTCAAAAACCATCTTTCAAAGATTCCTATCCACATGTCCATCCTAGAGCTTATACAAACTTCGCCTAGGCATAGACTCGTGCTAGAGAAAATTCTAGAAAGAGCCAAGGTTAGTTCGAACATAAGTTCGGAATCCCTATCTGACCAAGTGGCATTAATAAGAACAAAATCGCCCATCACTTTCTCGAAAGATGATATAGATAGACCCTACGAGTCCCACAACTAGGCCCTGCATATCGAGGTGGTTCTGAATAACCACTCTCTGGACAGGTGCCTAGTCGATGGGGGAGGAGGGCTCAACATCCTTCCACTTCATGTGGCGTATCAAATCGGAGTCACCTTGACTTCTGTAAACCCAAGCCCCATCGTTATCACTAGATACGATGGAAATGCATCTAGGCCTTTAGGATCGATCGAACTCCCAATGGAAACGGGAGGGATCATACACACGGGGGTGTTCCATGTCTTGGACATCCACCCCCATTATAACCTGTTGTTGGGAAAGCCCTGAATACACAGCTTGTGTGCTGTGCCATCCACCTTTCACAGGTGTGTCAAGATCCCTTTCAAGGACCAAGTCATGGTGATCCTAGGTGAGAGTCACCCTCAGCTTCAGGGGAGTCAAATCAAACTAAATCCACGAGATCAGGGTAAGACTGCCTTCACAACCCCATGGGGCACGTACTGCTATACAGTCATGCCCTTCGGTTTGAAAAATATCGACGCAACATACCAGAGAGCCATGACCACGATCTTCCATGATCAAATTCCTGAGCTCGTAGAAGTGTATGTAGATGATCTCTTGGTAAAATCCAAAACCCGATGCACTCATATCGAATGTTTGCAAAAGATTTTCGAAAGGCTTAGGCTTTACAAAGTAAAGCTAAACCCTCAAAAATGTGTATTCAAGGTAGAATCTGGGAAGCTTCTAGGCTTTATGGTGAGCCAAAGGGGTATAGAAGTCGACCCCTCTAAGTGTCAAGCCATCATAGACATGGCTCCACCCTCCAATCTCACCCAAATTCGTAGCCTCCAAGGTCAATTATAGTCCGTTCGCCGATTCATATCAAATCTGGCGACTAGATGCGAACCCTTCAACAAGCTGTTAAGGAAGGACACGAAATTCTTATGGGATGACGAATGCTAGAAGTCCTTCGAAAGACTAAAGGCATA
This sequence comes from Brasenia schreberi, assembly GCA_036023115.1. Lineage (NCBI taxonomy): Eukaryota > Viridiplantae > Streptophyta > Magnoliopsida > Nymphaeales > Cabombaceae > Brasenia > Brasenia schreberi. Next base: position 12,468,379 of record JAYKKT010000075.1, on the reverse strand, counting down.
CTTGGTTAATCCCCCCGTTTTGAATCCTCCGAAGCAAGGAAAACCGCTTTTACTTTACATTTCTGTGCATGCGAATGCTTTAGGAGCCCTATTGGCTCAATACGAGGATGACACCCACAATGAGTATGCCATCTACTATATTTCAAAAACTCTCTTGGCTTATGAACGAAATTATCAAGCCATGGAGAAGACGTGCTTGGCCCTAGTCTGGGCCTGCCAGAAATTTAGACACTATTTCCTAGATCATGAGATCTGGATAGTGTCCAAGCTTGATCCAATCAAGCACTTGTTCGAAAAACCCATTCTCACGGGTAGATTGGGCAAATGGCAACTCCTTCTAATGGAGTATGACCTGAAGTACCATCACCAGATCTCCATTAAGGGGCAAGCCCTAGTAGATTACGTGATTGAGTTCCCCCTGGAGGACGCATATCCCACACTTGATGAAATGCCTGATGAAGGCATATTACAAAACCATTTCCAAAACCACATTTTGGCAAACAATTTTGAAAACCAAGTGTGGGAGATGCACTTCGATGGGGCACGAAACCAACGAGGGGCTGGTGCTGGGGTCATCCTCATCTCCCCTGAAAAGGGTGAGATTCCCATAGCAATCCGCCTAGATTTTGAATGTTCCAACAACATAGCTGAGTATGAAGCACTCATACAAGGTTTAAGGATTTCCAAAACTCTAGGGGCATCATGCATCGAGCTCTTTGGAGATTCGCTCCTTGTTATAAACCAGGTTTTGAAAATTTGGCAAGTACGTAACAAAAAACTACTTCCATATCACGAGTTGGCCACTCAATTGGTTGAGTCATTCCAATCGTGCAGACTCACACACGTAGGAAGAGAGGACAATGGCATTGCCGATGCCCTCTCCTCCTTGGGTTCAGCCCTAAAGGTCGATCCCATTTCAGGGACCTGGTCTTTAGAAATATGGCATGCGCCCAACCCATCCACACACGATTTGGATATTTGCCAAAATAACCTAGATTCTATTGGAAAACCCTGGTTTTATGACATCAAACATTTTCTAGAAAATGGGGGATTCGCCGAGGATGCCACATCCAAAGATAAGGCATTTATCCATAAAATTTCGACCCGATACACCATTCTGGGTGGGGTTCTATACAAGAAGAGTTTTACCGACATCCTACTTAGGTGTATCGATCTAGAGGAGGCTAGGATAGTGATGCATGAGTTCCACGATGGAGAATGTGGAGGTCATGTTAATGCCAACATTATGGCAATGAAAATACTTAGAGGGGGCTATTTTTGGTCCACCCTAAAAAAGGATTGTCACGATCATGTTAGAAAGTGTCATCCATGTCAAGTGCATGGGCATGCCATTCATATCCCATCATCTGCATTGCATTCCGTTGTCAGCCCCTGGCCATTCACCATGTGGGCGTTTGACATCGTAGGCCCAATTTTCCCAAAAGCCTCGAATGGGAATCGATTCATTTTAGCAGCCACGGAGTATTTCTCCAAGTGGGTGGAAGCTATTTCCCTAACCAATGTGCTAGGGCAACATGTGGTGGCTTTCATTAGGAGGAATATCTTGGCTCGATTTGAGGTTCCACGAGACCTTGTGTCTGATAATGGCACCCCATTCAAGAACGAGCGGATGGTTAAGTTGTGCAACACGTATGGCATAACTCACCACTTCTCTTCGCCCTACTACCCTCAAGGTAACGGCCTAGCCGAAGTCACAAACAAGACTCTCATTAGCATAATTGAGAAGACTTTAGAGAAGGGTAGGACGTGACACGAGAAGCTGGATGAAGACTTATGGGCTTATAGAACTTCCATCCGGACTCCCATGAATGCCACACCATTCGAATTGGTCTATGGCACAAATGTCATTCTTCCCATTCATACTCAATTGCATTCATTCCATACATCAATAGCACTCGACCTCCCCCTAGAGACGCTTCAGCATGCTAGGATGGCCGAACTAGATTTGCTAGATGAGAGGCGACTCCTTGCTATGGATCATGCTCGTGCATACCGGCAAAGGATAGCCCGACACTATGGCAAACACATGAGACCTCACCACTTTGAAGTGGGGGATCTAGTCTTGAAAATCATCCACTATCGTGGCCCACATCCACTTGGAAAGTGGCACCCCAAGTGGGATGGGCCCTATGTTGTACGTGCACCCACCACGAACAACTCATATTGGTTGATCGATGTAGAAGGTAGGAATTTAGCAGATCCTATCAATATTCAATACCTAAAGAAATATCATGTGTAGGATTTGGATTAAATTCCCCATTTTTAAAAATTTTAGGGATAGCTGCCCTGAGACCTAAAAATAAGGTGCAAAGGCAAAATCGTATGACCCTGAGTGAGAGAATTCGCACTTGTGAAAGAGTGGAGTCTTCAAAATCGTGGTTACATTTCAAAATCCTTCTTCTTACAAAGAAAGGCCTAGTACAATATAGCAAGGTACTTGCAAGTAGTACGTGCTATTTCTAAATAGGCTGATCTGGAATGGATCGAGTGTGAGCTTGGGATAAGTCCTCCCCTCTTCTCTTCTCCTTCCAAAAGGAAAACAATGGCCCAAATAAAGGGAATTTCCCATCCAATGTCTCTTTCCAAAAGAAAGAAACCAGAATTCAAAAGGAAAAATCGATTCTCTTGTGAAAAAGAGGGATTAAAGAAAAAATACTCTCAAAGGGAGACCCTCTATGAAAAAAAAGAAAAAGAGGGCAAAAAGCTCAAAAAGAGAAGTTTTTCGCCTTCTATGCCTTAAACCACAGGACGCTTCAAAAGGGACCGTGGTATCTCTTTCCCACCCCTGGCTTATCCCAAGCTAAAACATGGTTCATTTCGAGGAATCCTAAAGTAAAAATAGGATTTACTAACTTGAATTTCATTTTGTTTGAGAATTCGACATTTCGAGTAAGACGTAGGAATTTGAAATATGGCTTATTTTCTTATAAAACCTCCGCTAGATAAGCGAGTGTCAAGACTCAAGCAAGGGCAAACACGAAGAGCTCGAGATCCTTAGGATTGAGACTCAAGACAATTATCCCTTTTGTAAATAGTTTTGTAAATAGATTTTCAAAAATCGAACATCGAACAACATAGGATCTGCTCACTTGGAGCAGTAGGCCTTGTAAGTCTCAAGAGTTCGACCACATCTGGTCTCTGGGAGGTCACCACTCTTGGCACCGCACCCATGTCATGCATCTGCATTCCACGCATGGCACTTGCATAAACCTGATCCCATTTTAGGACCAGAAACCGTTTTGTATATCCCTTTGGCGTGATATCTCCTCCTACTAGGGTTTTAAAAAGTGAGATTTTACTAAAGATTGGGACGATCCCATATTCTTCGTGGTTAGATCTAGAGAGACATTGAAAGGGGTGTTTGTCATCTTTGCCATTATCCAAATCGATTTGGACAATGCCAAAGAGGGGCATCTGTAACCACCCCGAAATCCCACGAACTTCTCAAACAAACCTGGTTTTGTAAAAGCATCCCCAAAGGGCCATTTTGAGTCTGGAAACCAGAGAGCCTTCCAGGCAACCCTGTACATATATTTTGAACTTTATATGTTTTAAATATGTGTAATATAGTTTTAAAAACTTTTAAAATATGTTTTGGAACCCCACGAAGCGGCTTGGCCTGATAAAAGCAGGACCAGAAGAGCTTAAGAGAGCCCGAAACCGGAGCACATGTCGAGCCCGGCACAGCAACTCTCGTGTTGAATCCACCCCCAGGATCTCGAACGTCCAAGTATCATAAAAAATCCTTTGAAATCATCTCCGGAAGGTGAAAACAAAAGCGAACGACCATGTTGGCAAAGACCCAACGTAGACGGAGTACTGATGCTGTCAGACCCCGCACAAACCGTTCATTTCGAACACAGCCTGAAGGAGTCAGAATTCAGTTTGGATTGGATCTGGACCATATATATCCAGATCCCAATCCAAACCTATGTGTGGATTTGGATCCAGAGATCTAATCCAATATCCACATCCATGGCCCACATCACCTTCTCATAAATGAAGGTGGGGCCCACTTGAAATTCACGTGGGATTATGGGCATGAGAGAGAATGGGGAGGATAAGCATGAGGGGAATTGTAATTAAGCTTGACTTGTGTGTAAAGTTTGGGGTTAATCATGTGGGTTAGCCTAATTAGTATGGGTTTAAGCTTGTATTAGCCAAAACCTAACCTAGGGCTGCACCAACATGATGCAATAAGGTCTATGGGTTATGCAAAGGGAGCTCCCTAACCCAATCCTAAGCCAAAACCCCTAATCCTAGCCTTTTACCCTAATCCTGGCTTAATCCTAGCCTAATCACCTAACCCACTTCCCTAATCCAGGCCTAATCCCAACCTAATCACCTAACCCACCTCCCTAATCCTTTCCTAAACCTAGCCTAATTCCCTTAATCCTAACCTAATCCTAGCCTAATCACCTAACCCACCTCACTAAACCTCACCCCAAAACCAACCCACCTAGCTAAGCCCTAAACCCCTAAACCACCCCACCTAAACCTAGCACACCATATACCTAAAACCCCTTAAAGTAAAATATATGGTCCCTCCTCAAAACCAGCCCACCTTATCACCACACCACCACCACCTAAACCACCTAACCACCCTCTAAAAACCGCCCCCAACCGACTTTCAAAAATCTATATAAACCCCCCCCTAGTGGGCGGGTTTTTCATCTTCTCCAATCCTCTCCCCATCCAGCTCTTGGGCCAGCCGAACCCTCTCACCTTGCTCCCTTCCTCCACTTGCACCACCACTTCCATCCGGCCAGCTCCACCTCGCGCCACCACTTCCATCCGGCCTGCTCCACTCCACGCTGCCACCTTCATTACCCGGCTCCATCCACCTTCATCACCCGGCTGCCCTTCTTCCACACACCGACCTCCTTCACCCATTCGGTTAGTACCTCAACCCAACTCCACCTCCTCTTCACTCCCCCTCCACTCTCAACCACCCATACCACCACAACACCCCGCCAACACAGCCTTCCCGCCACCCTTCCCCATTCGGCCAGACCTAACCCCTTACACTACCCGATCCTCTACCTTCCCCTTAGTGACAACCATACACCACCCTACCTCGCTCCCTAGGACCTGCCCCCTCCACTCTTAGTCACCCATCAACTCCACCTTCCATAGCACCCTAGCTAGCTCCCTTCCCATCCGTGACATCCCCTAGCTACCCCAGCCGGCCACCACTAAAACTGCCCCTAGTCGGCCAGCCCCAGCCGACTACACCCAAGTCATTCAGCCACACCCTTTTCCTTAGACATTCCCTTTAGGCTCCCCTTAGCTCCACCTTCCCTAGCATCAACCCTATCCCTTAGTGACCCTCCTTAAACATCTCAGCCCTAGACGTCACGACAGCACCCCCCTAGCAGCCGGCGAGTCCCCAAGGTGCCACAACCCTCCTCCTTGTCATCCAGCCACACACCCTTGCTGTGCCATTCCGAGGAGCTCCCTCTTGCAGCCCAAGGCGAAGCCCAAGCCCACGCTCAAGCAAGTCACCTCCGGACCAGCTATAAGTAAATGCCTAACTCGGTTCTCATTTGTAGACTTGCTTAAGTTAAATTAAATTTGATACGGGGTTGTAATAACGGAGCATCGTCTCCCCCCGCTTATAATAACGTGGCTTGGCACACCCATACACACGTGCACTTGAGCCTACCTCGCTCTTAGTTGTGCACGATTTTGAACACACACGGGCCCAATCAGCCCCTTAGATATAAGTTTATTTATATACTTTAAGTTGCGTAGGGTTTTTGCTTGAGTTGTGTGTGTTGTCTTTAAATTCTCGCACTCACACACATTGAGCTTTCGCTCTTATTTGCAAGACCCAAGTAAGGGCCGTGTTATACTATCCTTGGGTTTAATTTCATGTTGTGTGCGTAGTACTTCAATTCTAGCACTCACACACATTGAGCTTTCGCTCTTACTCCCAAGACCTTAGTTAAGGCCATATTGCAATTTATATTTGGGTTTAATTTCATGTTGTGCGCGTAGTACTTCAATTCTAGCACTCACACTCATTGAGCTTTCGCTCTTACTCCCAAGACCTTAGTCAAGGCCATATTGCAATTTATATTTGGGTTTCATTTGAAGTCGTGTGTGTTGTCTTTACATTTTTACACGCACCCACATTGAGCCTTCGCTCTTATTTGCAAGACCCAAGTAAGGGCCCATATATAGTATATACGTATTTCCCTTTTGGCTATGTCTTTCCAATTTGGGTTTTAAGGTTCAGCAGTGTGCGTAGTCTTTTCATATATACCGGCACACACTTGCACTATTGAGCCTTTCCGCTCTTAAGATATAGCCATATTTCCCTTTTGCAATTTCCCTTCGGCATTTTACATTACAAGTCATTTCCCTTCGGCATTGTCTTTTAAATTCGGGTTTTCCCTTTGGAGTTGCGTGAGTTTGCATTGCATATACGCCATACCACGAGTTAGGACGCATATTGCATCAAAGCAAACCCCATACTCCCGCTCAAAGTCGCCACATTTTAGTGGAGTGTTCATAACACACACTTAGGTGGCCCAAAAAAGGGATAAAAAGAAAGACTTAGGCACGTGCAAATCCACGTGATCTAAAATCTGAAAATCATACAAAAAACAACCCGAATCAAACACCTCAAACCGCTTTCGTAGGTCCTTATACTCAAAAACTCGATTTTAAAAGCATACAGACTGACCCTTGCGCATCGGTGCAAGAAGGTCTGCGACGACAAGAGGTTGTTTGCTCACAGTCGCCACGTTAGGAGTCAGGTTTCAAATATATCTTCGCTAGCTTGAGTAAGCTAGCTGGAACGCCCTGTTTGTTTAAATAGGACTTAGGCACACGAAAATGTTCGCTTCAGGCCTAAAGAACCAGGAGCGGGAATTTTCTACGTCTACACTACCCTAACCAGATATCCTCCCCGTCTTCAGTTATTGAAAGACACAATGAGTAGTATCAAAGATCACTCAACAATATAAATCTCTAATCAATGCATGTATAGAAAGTAAATTGACTAAGAGGGTAAGGAACATATAGGACATTATGTAAGACTCCTAGAGATGTAACTATACTCCCTTTCCCAATAATAGGAGTGTTAGATCTATCAACTATCTTGATTCCAATATTTTTCTAGATTGGGTAGTAGTCCTGAAAAAATAATCTGGATCCCACCATATGATCTGTGATACCTAAATCAATAACCCATTAGACATAGAATGGTTACTCATCGTCATAAAAGAGAATAGATATGCCATGGTAGCGTGGGGATCTGCAGTGGAAGATGTGGAGGCCTTTTGAGATTCTGCAAGTCGAGACTCTAACTCATCTACTCTCTTTCGCATTTCAATCATTGAGTTTTGACCACCCTCTATTGTACTCTTCTCATGTTGGTCACTAAAGAGAGCTCTAGTTGGTTGATTTTGATTATATGTTGATCGACAAATCAGTTACCAACAAGTTTCATGTATATGCCTTGATGGTGCAGAAAAGTTTATCTTTATCATCTGATGACTACTAAATTCTTTCTCTTTCTCTTCCATATCATCCTCTACCTCTAAATCAAGAGGTAGAATTTTGATTCTTTCCTACGAAAGTTGTAGTTTCAGAATTATTGATTTTTTCTTCTTTTTCAAACGCTTTCTTTCTTCTTTTCTTAATAGTAGAGTATAAACTATACTCAGTGAGGAAAGTTCTTCCCTATTTAAGATATTATTCTTTACAGCTTCATAATCAAGTGAGATACCCCATAGTAAGTCGAAGACTTCCCTTCAAATTCTTCATGTCTTTCCTTGATGCAATTTTGATATTTTGTTTTTGAATAAATTAATAACTCTTCCCACAATCCATGAAGTTCCGCATAATATTCACTAACTGATTGGTTGCCTTATGTGTATTTCCTAACTCTTTCAATAATTTCATACTTCTTAGCTATATTCTTTCATTGTGCATATGCATCTTATACTGCCAACCAGATTTTATGGGTTGTCTCTAGAATATAAAAGTTCAGCCGATGGAAAGAATCATAGATTGTATTAACCACACACTTAGTAGAGTGTTTTCACTACGCCATCTAAAGTATGTTGAATCAATAGGTTTTGGTACGAAAATTTATCTTGTAATATATTCCCATCTTCTTCTTCTCGATACCGCAAGTTCAATAGATTGTAGCCACTGTAGATAGTTTTTTCCATCCAATTTGATGCTTTTAATTTGAAATATTTTATTTTTGTCAATGCTGGATATTTCTGTACTTTTCAACATTTTTTCCTTTTCAACCATGATTATTACGCTCACTTGCTCTAGGTCACGATCTCAAGTTTTTCTTGACTTTTCTTTTTCAAATCTTTGTCGGATCTGATGTAGAACTGCTTTCACCTATTTTCTTGATTATTTCTTAGATAATCTTCATTCTTTAGGAATAAACACTACTCCTGATTAACCGTGAATCCCTAATCCCACGGATTGGGCTCTGATACCATGTAAAAACACTAACACACAAAGCAAATATTGAAAAATCAATATATCATGAGAAATCAAAGCTACAAAGAATTGAGGGTCTGCGCCACATCCTTGGCAACCACCTACACTCTCTCTCTTCTCTTTCACGTTTTTACATTAAGGTGTAGGTTTTTTTTTTATAATGGTTTCTAATTTGAATTCCTAATATGCCCCTACTTAGTAAAAGTTATACCATGAAGCTCTTATTGAACCAGATATGGATCCAATAAGAGCAGAGATCTGTTCCTTTCCTATCCTTCAATACACCGCACAACCAATTGTGATGGTTCATGCAGTTCTAGGCTTCAGCTAGACCCGAGGATCACTTGACGATAGTTGCCCCAAGCCACCTAGCCTTTTTCCTCCTAATCCACACAACTGCATAATTACTACATGGTGAACTTGCACCTCACTCTTCTAGATCTCTACCATGCTCGGTGATAGGAGGTGCTAACTCTCTTAGCTCTCCTGATTACACTCTTTCTAAGAGACTCCCTCACTAAGGAAGATACATAAGAAGAAGAGAACTCTTGTATATGGCAATTGTTATGCTTTTGATGGTGTATGATCTCGAATCAAGCCCCATGACAAATAAATGTATGGTAGTGATCTCATAGATCACTTAGCCAACAACACATGATCTGTTCGATCTCAATCTTGTATCATACTAATAGTTTACTCACCATAAACTAAATTATTTTTTATCATCTTCTTTCAACATTTTTGTGGTCTACTTCTTCTTCTTATATTTTCACAATTTAGTTTTTCATACCTTCTTACCAAAATACATCATGATGTGTGACCAAAGCTTGAGGTTTAATGAGACCCAAAGCATTAGTGCTGAATACTACTACTCTTTGAGGCTTGGCAAAGTTTTTGGTTGGTTGTCGCTACCTAATGCAACCCTCTCATTTGTGTGAGCTTAGGACCAGCTATGCAAAAGCAATCCCTTACTTTTCATGGAGTTTCAAAATCACTGGTGGTTTTTATATTTGATAAAACATGACATTGCCAGATGTGTTCTTAAAATGATTATGACAGACTTTAAGAAAATTGGGGTTCTTTTCTCATGCTATGTGAAAACCTTTTTGTAAATTAAGAATGGTGGAGTGAAGGGACTTATGAGTAATTTGAAAATTTTGCATTACATCTCTCTCTCTCTCTCTATATATATATATATATATTGATTGGATCATGCCCATGACTAATGCTATTCACTCATGTTCAACTATTATTTTTTAAAAGCATGAGTATAATAACATTATCTTTGGTTTTTTCTTAAAATCTTAAAAATTAAAATTACATTTGTTCCACTAAAAAGGAATGGGATGGGCAGGATCTGGTTTTGTGTGTGTGTGAGAGAGAGAAATCGGGATTTAATGCATCATAAGTAAGTGGTACATTATTACCCAAGTTATTTTTAAAATTTTAAAAAATATTTTTAAATTTTAAAAAACAAAATTACATAATTTTTTTTGAATTTATATTTAAACTATATAGTCTTTTGACTGGACAGTTTAGATTTAGTGCATTGGTGCACCACTCCTGTGCACACTTAGCTAAACGAGCTAGTAAGGATGTGGTCATTTTGCTCACCCCCCAGGTTATAATCAAATCAAGTCAGCTCCAAAAGGTTAGGCTAAGACTACTTTTACTATACCTTGAGGCATATACTGTTACATGGTTATGCCTTTTGGTTTGGAAAATGCTGGTGCCACATACCAAAGAGCCATGACAACCATTTTTTATGATCAAATCCATGAGCTCTTAGAAGTATATATGGATCATCTTTTGGTGAAATAAAAAACTTGATGCAAATACAAAAAATCTTTGCAAAAGGTTTTCGAAAGATTCAGGCTTTATAAAGTGAAACTAAACCCTCAAAAATGTATTTTTGGAGTGGAATCGGGAAAACTCTTAGGGTTCATGGTTATGCAAAGGGGCATAGAGGTTAACCCCTCTAAGTGTTGAGCCATCATAGACATGCCTCCACCCTCCAACTTGACCCAGGTTCATAGCCTCTAGGGTCGACTCCAAGCCAATAGGAGATTCATCTCTAACTTAGCAACAAGATGCAAACCCTTCAATGGACCTTTGAGAAAGGGTGTGAAATTTGATTGGGATTTTGAATGCCAAAAAGCTTTCAAAAGATTAAAAATTTATTTGGTGAATCCTCCAATTTTAAAACCACCAAAGCCTGGAAAACCTTTACTGCTTTACCTTTCCATTCATATGAATGCATTGGGTGCTTTACTTACTCAATATGAGGATGATAGTCTTAAGGAGTATGCTATTTACTACATTTCGAAAACTCTATTGGCATATGAAGGAAATTATCAAGCCATGGAAAAAACATGTATGGGCTTGCCAAAAGTTTAGACATTATTTCTTGGATCATGAAATTTGAATAGTGTCTAAACTTGACCCTATCAAGCACCTTTTTGAAAAACCTATCCTAATGGGTAGGCTAAGTAAATGGCAGCTCCTCCTAATGAAGTATGATCTAAAATTCCATTACCAAAACTCCATTAAGGGACAAGCCCTACCCAATCATATAGTTGAACTACCCCTTGAAGATACATATCCCATACTTGATGAAATGCTTGATGAGGGCATCTTGACAAATGAACTGAAATACCATATTTTATTAAATTATTCTAATGAAGATCAAGTATGGAAAATGTACTTTGATGGGGCAAAGAATCAATAAGGGGCATGCGTGGGAATCGTCCTCATATCCCTGAAAAGGGAGAAATCCTAATGTCATTCCAACTAGATTTTCCTTATTCCAATATAATGCCAAATATGAGGCACTCATACAAGGCCTAAATTTTTTGAAAATCTAGGGGCATCATGTATTGAAGTCTTTGGAGATTTTATGCTTGTTGTAAACCTTGTTTCAAAAATTTGACAAGTCAAAAATGAAAAACTCATTCCATACCATGAATTGGCCATCAAGTTGGTTGATTCTTTCAAATCTTGCCACACTCACTCACATAGGAAGAGAGGACAACACAATACCTGATTGTCCCTCTTCACTTGACTCATCTCTAAGGATCGACCCCACCTTAGGTTCTTTGCTTCATTTAAAAATAAGGCTTTTATTTAGAAAATCTCAACTCGATATGTGGTCTTGGGATGGGTTCTTTATAAAAAGAGTTTCACCAGCATCTTGTTGAGGTGTGTCAACCATGATGAAGATAAGACCGTTATGCATGAGTGTAGATATGAATTTTATTTCAAAGCCTATGTAGAGACTTAAAACTCAATTCAAAACTATAATTGCGCGAGCGTGCCAGCTAGTTTGCTAAAACTAGCAAAGTTTTATTAAATTTTCTGACTCCTTGGCGATTTCGAGTGAGTGAACTCTTTTCACCATAGATCTTCTTGAACTGATGCTCAAGGGTCGATCTAGGTGCTTGAAAATTGTTTGAGATCAGGTATGTTTTAAAAATCATATTTCAATTCAAATGAATTTGCAAAAATCGTGAATCTATCTCTTGACTCAAAACAATTCAAGTTCTGGAAAACAGAATCTGTTTTATTTTCAAAGACTTATTTCCTATTTTTTTTGAATAGCTTGCAAATCTCCAAAAATCCTCAAACATTCATAAAAAGTATAGCTGAATGTGTAGATTCTAAAAATATTTTTATTTTTATTTGATGTCCTATAGATATGTGCAATTAAATCTAAAAATATCCCTTACTCTGGTATTTGGGATAGATCTATGACAGAGACACATAGGATTAGAAAAGTGATTGTATCTCAGCATTGAGATCTTTGTTTTTTATAAAATTAGTCTCGTTGGAAATCTATTGATCTCAGATTTCCAATGAGACTATTTTCAATTAAATTGTTTCAATACAAAAAAAGTTATGGGATTTTGTACCAAATTTTATAGCATTCGGAGTATAGAATAGGAAAAGAAAAATTATTCATCACGTATGCAGGATGCAAAAAACCGAGATTCAGTTTTTAGAAAATATGTGAATGCATTTGACCAAATTGAAATGTAATATACTACAATCAAAGCATAAGGAACTAAAATAATTCAAGAAAATTATCATTATATTATAAGCATAGAGGGGATTAGGAGATATAAGATCTTATAATGTATAGTGGAGTTGAATGAACTAAGAATTAAAAACATAGAATACATCAACAAGTATAAAAGAAATTGGACAACATAACCCCTCAAATATTACATCAAAATCGCATTCTCTTGGTGCGGTTTGGCCATGGAATGGCTCGACCCTTGATGTGGTCAAGGTCCTAAGGTAGCCACCTTCTTGCTTGGTTGGTAGCCTTGATCCTTGCAGCTTGTGTCTAGGTGTAGGAGTGTGGCCTTCATTTTGTCCTTGATTCATTTTGACCAAGTACCTATCTTGATATTTGAGCTTGTCTCACTCTACCCATGACTTGATCATGGCCTGATTCAGCCCTTCTTGGGTCTTTTGGCCATGATTTGCAAATTGACCTTAAACTTTGAATTTTGGTTAGCTACTTGAATTTAGATCGGGCTTCAACTTCCAACTTGTCTCTGCATCAACTTGGGCTTGTATTAGCTAGTCTTGCTTTTTGGGTCCTTACAACTTGAGGCTTGAATGGATTCTAGCCTTGACTTGAACTAGATCAACCTTGCACATCATATGATCACTTGCTCCCTTGGGCTTGAGCCTTGGGTTCGATTGGGCCTTGTTTGCTAGATTTGGTATAGATTGAGTCAAGCCTTCCTGCTTTATTTGGATGTGCTTGCTTTCGTAAATTCACCCAAATCTTCTTCCCGAAACTTTTGTCTCCTGTTGATTTTAGCCTTGCTCTATTTTGGGCAAATCAACATTTCCTTTGAATTTCAAAACTTGAATTTTATAATCTTGTGGTTTCAAAATATTTCTCAAAAACCTTTTTATTTTGAAAATGATGTTTGAGATTTTATGAAATCCATAGGACATGTTCAAATCATAGATTTTTCAAATATACCCTAGTTTATTTTGAATTTTTTTTTAGGGTGTTTACAATGAGTTTTACGATGGAGAATATAGGGGTCATGTCAATGCAAATGTGATGGACATGAAAATACTTAGAGCATGTTATTTTTGGTCCACTTTGAAGAAAGATTGTCATAACCATGTTAGGAAGTGTCATCAATGTCAAGTGCATGGAAATGCCATTCACATTCCATCATTTGCATTGCATTCCATTATGAGTCCATGGCCCTTCACCATGTGGGCATTTGATATCATTAGACCAATTTCACCCACTGCATCCAATGGACATAGGTTTATTTTAGGAGCTATTGAATATTTTTCTAAATGGGTTGAAGTTACCTCCTTGACAAATGTTCAAGGACAATATGTAGTGGCATTCATTAAGAAAAATATATTAGCTCGATTTAGAGTTCTGAGAGACCTAGTGTCGGATAATGGCACCCCATTCAAAAATAAAAAGTGGAGAAGTTATGTAAGACCTATGGTATTACTCAACAAATTTTATCGCCCTACTACCCTCAAGGCAACGGCCAAGCCAAAGCCATAAACAAAACTTTCATAAGCATCATTGAGAAAACTTTAGAGAAGGGTAGGATATGGCATGAGAAACTAGATGAATCCTTATGGGGTTATAGGACTTGCATCTGCACTCCCACAAATGTCACACCATTTGAGTTGGTATATGGTATAAATGTCATACTCCCCATTCATACCAAACTGCATTCATTTCACACATCTCTTGCACTCAATTTGCCCATAGAGACCTACAATAAGCCAAGATGACTAAGCTTGATCTACTTGATGAAAAAAGGTTTCTTGCCATGAATCATGCACATGCATACTGGCAAATGATAGCCCGATACTATGAAAAACACATAAAAGGTCACCACTTTAAAGTGGGAGACCTTGTTTTGAAAATTATCCACCATTTTTTACCACATCCACTTGATAAGTGGTAGCCCAAATGGGATGGTCCCTATGTTGTGAGAGGGACAACCACAAACAATGCATATTGGTTGATTGATGTTGAGAGAAGAAATTTAGTAGACCCTATAAATGCCCAGTATTTGAAAAAATATTATGTCTAGGGTCTACCCTAAATTCTTATGAAATGATTTTGAAAATGGATCTCCTTTAAATTTCGTAAAAGAAGAACCAAAAGTGGATTATGTGACCCTGAATTAGGAAATTGATGCTTTATGAAAAGTAGTGCTTTCAAAATTATTTGATAACATTTCAAAAATCTTTGGCTTACAAAATGGGGACTAGTTCAAAATAGCAAAATATTTTCAAATGATAGGTGTTATTAGGAAATGGGATATACTTGCCTAGATTGAGTATCTAAAGGGATAAGTTGTTTTCTCCACTTCATTTCTCTCTAGGAAAAGAAAAATTGGCAAAAACCAAAAGAAAAAGGAAGAAAAAAAACCCTCCAAACCAGAGGTCTTTCAAAAGAAAAAGAAAAGAGAAAATAAAAACCTCCAATATAGAGGTTTTCTTTGAAATAAAATAAAAGAAAAGCCAAATCTCAAAAAAAAAATTCCATCAAAATTTCTTAGACTTATATCATAGGATGCTTTCAAAGGGACCATGGGAAATTCTTTCCCAAAATCCCCACATCTTATCCCAATGGAGAAAAATCTATCATTATAATCCCAAAGTAGGAATAGAGCCTACTTATTTGGGTTTCATTTTGTTTGAGAACTAGACCTTGTTGTATGGGAAATTGAATTTTGAAATGTTATTCAAAATTTTCTACAAAACCTCTTAAGCCTAGGTATTAAAACCCAAGTGAAGGGAAATGTAAGAAATTGGAAGTCCTTTTAGAAGGAAACCAAAAGGAGTTTCTTTTTGAAATGAAAATTTTGAAAACCCGAAACATCAAATGAAACAATGTGGGAATTATCCTACTTGGGGCAGCCAACCTTCATAGGCTTCTTCCAAAGCTCCCAAATCAAATGTATGGGTCTCTAAGCATATACTTCACTCACTTCACTCCATGCACACATACATCCATAAAAAGGATCATCCATGCATGATCATCATAGGACTAGACTTATATGTCAAGTCCCCTTTGGCTAAAATCCCCTCATTTGCAAAAAAAATAAATCCAAGGAAAGAGATGCTATGGAACAAGGGAGGAATCCATACTCTCAAGAGAAATCTGGGAAGAAAATCAAAAGGATGTTTTGACTCCCTTTTACTATTGGCAACAACAAAGAAGGCACTAAACCAGAGCTGATTCCAGGATTCGCCATTATGATTACATTGGAGCACCCATGCAAACTCGAAACATAGGCTACATAACAACCAAAGGCACGATTTTCTGCTTTACTGACTCGAGTGCACCTCTTCGTTTCATCAACAAATTCATGCTTCGAACACCCAGAGTCAGGAGGCGCCTGCATTTTGCAATCATCATGTCCAATTTGGAGGTAAACACTTTACTCTGTTAATCCCACGCCAGTTACTTCACGAGGACTCCTTTTCCATTTTGAAGCAGGACCAGTTTGTGAGCATTATCCTATACCCATAACACTTTCCCGCTACATTTTTTGTTAACTTGGTTTTTATTTATTATTTTGAGAGTATATTTCTGCGAAACATGTATGGAAATCGTAGAATGCACAGATGGGCAGTATGAGTTTAAGCCTCTGCTCTGCCAGATTCCATTAAACAATCAATTTCTGCTTATTCGGAAGGAAACGTATACGAAAATAGTTACATCGAAGCAACCACTATAGGATCTCCTCAACCATTCATTCCGAAACTTCACATCATCAATCATAATGCCCATTAAGAAATCTAAAAAGAAAAACAACAGACAAGAAATGACCTCTCTCTCTCGCGCGCTTGCTCGCTGCATTTCCACTTGAACCCATGATTCTCCTAGGCAAAGGACGACATGCCACTGAATTTCAAGAGAGAACACAAGCAACAACAACAACTAAGCCTTTTCCCATACTAGATGGGGTCGGCTACATGGATTCTTTGTTTCCACAGATCCCTATCTTGTGCCATGTTAGCAGTTAACTCACAATAAGCTAGATCATTCTTTATTGTTTCTTTCCAACACTTTTGTGGTCATCCTCTAGCTCTTTTAATACTTTCAAAATTTAGTTTTCCATACCTTCTTATAGGTTCTTCTTTTAATCTTCTTTCTATATGTCCAAACCATCTTAAACGATATTCTCTCATTTTATCCTCTATTGGTGCCACTCCTAATTTGTTTCTAATAACCTCATTATGTATACGGTCTTTTCTTGTATGACCACTCATCCATCTCAACATTTTCATTTCTGTCACAGACATCTTTTGTACATGTTGATGATTAACTGCCCAACACTCAGAACCATAAAACATGGCAGGCCTAATTGCTGCTCTATAATATTTACCTTTTAACTTTAATGGTATCTTCTTATCACAAAGAATACCTGATGCTCCTCTCCATTTTAACCAACCAACATTAATTCTATGCGTAACATCTCCATCAATTCTTCCATCACTTTGAAAAATTGACCCTAGGTATTTAAAACTTTCCTTTTGGGGATCCAATGTGTGCCAATTTTAATTTCTATGTCCTCCGAGGTAACCAAATGATCAAACTTACATTCCATATATTATTTCTTTGTTCTACTAAGTCGGAGGGCTTTGCTTTCTAATGTTTCTCTCCATGGTTCCAATTTTCTATTAACTTTTTCCTTAGACTCCTCCACTAATACAATGTCATCTCCAAATAACATACACAAGAGAGAACACAAGCACACAAAGATTATTAAAACACCAAATTGAGGATGAAGAAGCACGAAATTAATACCAATTCATTCCTATCAGAAGCATGCAGAAACACAAGCAGAGGAAAACTGACGAACAAATACAGCAAAATAGGTACCTCTGTTGTTGATCATAGACTTTGACTTTATACTGGAACCAGATGTATGCTTCTCTGTTAGTGAGATGAATTTAGCACATTCCCTGCGCCTTCATGGCGCCAAAATGATGATCAACGCCCCTTTCACTCCCCAAATGGTGACCAACAGAGTCAAGTTCCACACGTTGTTACAGACTTAACACGACTGCTTGCCTGCCATGTGCCTTCTACTTGTTGGCTTCTCCTTTTCTTGGCTTCTCCACTACGTGTTGCTTGAACGAACTTCTCGGAGAGACCACCTGGCCCTCCCCCCCCACCCCTCCCTCTCTCTCTCTCACATGGTGTCATACAACGACATACAGTAATTCTGAGTTGTTTTCACTCTAGCTTCATCGCTTGCATACCTCATCTCCTGGCGTCTTTCTCAAAAAGTTTCTTTATATCTTGTGTTGCTAAAACAGCTTCAGTAACTTGATAGCCGTACTCCCTTCGTGGATTGATATCATCTTTGTACTCATTTAATGACCAGCTGCCAGCATATCTAATCTTCGCTTCAAGGACAAAGTACTGTGTTTAGTAAGTAGAAGTGTTACCATAAGCTAATATTTACGAGGACTCCAGTAAGAACAGAACTTGCTGCTGATCGAGGCTCATTTATTCAACCACTTTGGCAAAATGATTGGACCTCTGACCATGAGCGTTGCAGTAATCAAAGGGCAGGAGTATATCACCTCTGTTAAATTTTCTATTAATATTTACTACACAAAGTAACACACTTGTGCTAATTGAACTGTCTGTGCAGACATGGAGCCCTTTTAAAACTGTAAATGAGCTGAATGAGACAAGCCTGCGACATGAGGGGATCCAATATTACAGTCAAAGGGGATTGATATTATTGTTTAAGACAAGTTCCATTACTAACAGAACTCTTTGGAACGAGCTCCTTGATTTAAGCAAGATCCTACATTTTCTTTTACAAGATTCATTGTCATTATACAGTCTTTGTTTTGAAAATCAAGGTCTAAACCATTACCAGTTAGCCTAGCACACCCTGATTTCTTTACATGCATAGACATAAATATTACATCAACCCAACTAAACAAGCTATACAAGCCAAGGTAAGCCCCAAAGCACACGTTTGTACTCTATTCATGTAACTATGGTGGATGCAACACGAACTCTCTCAGAACGAGCCAGGTCGAACAAAATCACATGCAACATGTCTCTTTCTAGTACAGCCCAAAGTTGAACAACTGCAATTAATATTTGTGAATGCCCAATGCAAATAAATCAAAGCTGGCTTCTAGAAAAAGGATTGTCTTTCTCGTTTCACAAAGGGTTTCTTAAGCTTGAATGAGTAAAGTTCTTATGCCTATCAGTTAAAGAGAAAAGGCATTAGTTGGATGAGAGTAACCCCTAAGCAAAAGTATCCTTTGATACTATAAGAAATAAAGGCAGCAGTAAGAGAGAAAAAGGTATTCGAAGGGACATCAAGCAAGCAATGTTCAAGGCAAGTAGCAGCTTTGCTTGGATTCTCATTTTTTTTCCAACTAATGGTGTTAGTGGTCAGCCATGTGGATGTGGGGCAGCGTGCTTGTGTAAACGGTTCCCCAAGAAGCCATTGGAAATCTTCCATTGCTTGTATTTAAATCATTATCTAGAATTTCCTATTAATATTTGGCTGTAGAATGTTCACTTCTTTTCCTTCTCTTCAAAACTAACTTTATGGCATAAGTTTAATCCACCTATATGTGGATAATCCACTTTTAGGAAATATAAAACATGAATAAATGCACAAGGAGCAAGGAGCCACCTGGCTAGGGGTTTGATTCACGAGTTGAAAGGCCATGAGCCCAACACCCAGGGCTTGCATCTGGTTTCGGCCTCCCCATTGTAACAAAAAGCATAAAAAATCACACCCATTACTAAACCAATACCAGGCCTTCTCCCAACCAAAGTATTACATGAATAAGTACGTTTTATTAGTTGGGCTCCCATAGTTGGGGGTATGCACATGTATACACATGTTAGTATATTTTTTCTTTAATAAATTATATAAACTTTATCTTATCATTTGTCTTCTATATAATGAGTTTATTAGAAACAAATTGAGAGTGACACCAATAGAGAATAAAACGAGGAAAAATTGTTTAAGATGATTTGGATATTTAGAAAAATGACCAAAAAAAGCTCTTTCAAAAAGATATGAGAAACTAGATCGTAAAAATATTAAAAGAGGAATATAAAGACTACAAAAGTGTTGAAAAAAACAATAAAGAATGATCTAGCTCATGTTAACTGTCACCATGACACATGATAAGGCTCCGTGGAAGCAAAAGATCTATGTAGCTGACCCCAATCTACTGTGAGAAAATGCTTAGTTGTTATTGTAGTTATTGAATTATATAAAACCTTTTGGTCTTGATGTTGAACAAGCACAGCCGTGCTAAGCTTGTGCAGCTCATCCCGGTATGAGATTGTCTCACCATAATGAACAAATGAGCCAAGCCACAACAAACAATGTTTAGGAAA
This sequence comes from Brasenia schreberi, assembly GCA_036023115.1. Taxonomy (NCBI): domain Eukaryota; kingdom Viridiplantae; phylum Streptophyta; class Magnoliopsida; order Nymphaeales; family Cabombaceae; genus Brasenia; species Brasenia schreberi. Next base: position 12,448,473 of record JAYKKT010000075.1, on the reverse strand, counting down.
GATATCCTGGAAATTTTGGAGTATATTATATACGAATTCGGAAAAACCTAATAGTGATGGGGTTGGGGATTCTTTTGGGTATAGAACAAAGAAAGGATGATGTTTGGTTATGGAGTGCAGGCTGAATGCTTTGAGATTAAAAGGTTAGGAGGAGGGCTTTGAAGAAGTTGTTTTGGGTTGAGTGGTAAAAGTGTGATTTTCTTCCCATCCTTAGTGAAGCTATAGGTGTTCAGGTAACCATCATGACGGACTCGTCTATCAAACTGCCAGGGACGTCTTAGTAACAGGTGGCTGACTTCCATGGGAATGCTATCACAAAGAACCGTATCCTCGTAATTTTTTCCTATAGAGAATGGGATCTCCACTTGTTGGGTTACCTGGAGCTCTTTGGTATTGTTCAACCACTGAAGTTGGTACGGTCTAGGATGTGCTATAGGGTTTAATTGTAGATTGTTTACTAGTTCTATAGAAGCAACATTAGTCCAACTTCCACCATCTATAGTGAGAGAGCGTACCTTCCCTTTGATTGTACACCGAGTATGGAAGATCACGTCCCTCTGGTCAAGCTCTGAAGGTGGTATAGCACTTAGCATTCTACGAATTACCAATAGTTCTCCTGAATCTGCATATCGGTATAAGATTCTTCTGACTCTTCTAGGTCAGGTTTTGTCTCATCTTCACTCTCAATGTTATCAAATGCTTTTAAATGTTTAAAAGCATTTGATGTCTCTAGAGAAAGCAGTTGAAGAGCCGTCAACAACATATTTTCCCTTTTCATCAGGTAGTGCAATACTTCGTGTACTTCTGTCGGTTTCCTTAATAGGGTCGGATTTCCTAGCCATGGAGTTATTCTTGGGACTAGACGGTTTCCGCTGTCTTTCTACTTTAATTGATAATTTTATGACATCTTCCAACAAAAAGAACAATTGTAATTCAACATCATTTGCAATAGTCCCGTTAAGTCCTGCAAGAAAACGAGCTATAGTTTGTTCTTGTGGCTCCTTCATGTTACATCGAATCATTAACATCTCAATTCTTTTACATAATCCTCGACATTCATTCCTCCCTACCGTAGACTTTGGAGTTTAAGATATAATTCTTGTTTGTAATATTCTGGAATAAATCGTTTTACCATTAGGTGTTTCATCAATCTCCAGCTTCGAATTTCTTCCTCCCCATCCCTCATTCGTTGGTTTATTAGATTTTTCCACCAAATGTTAGCATAACCTGTAAATTCTAGGGCTGGAAGACGACATTTAGTTTCCTCAGAGTAGTTAAAATGTTCAAATATTTTATCCACCCGCTGAACCCATTCTAAGAATTCTTCTGGGGAGCTCGTTCCCTTAAATTGTAAGATTTGAATTTTGGGGTAGTATTCATTTCGATCCCTGGAGTTCATGGTGTGGGATTTGGGGGGAGGTGCCATGACTTCTTTCTCGGGTTCCTGGTCATCTGAACGTGAATGAGAACCTCCAGGGTTGGAACGGAGTTGAGTAGCTAGTGATGGACTCAATCGTTCTATGGCCCTAACAAGAAATTAGAGTTGGCCCATCATTTCTTCTTGTCATCTTTCTAATGCCACAATTCCAACTTGGTCAAAAGACATGCCTCTTGCGATGTTGGGAGCTTCTTCACTAGAATTATGGCTGGGGGTATTTTGGTGGTTTGTCATGGTTTGGGAGATAAGAGTTAGGAAGGCTTGAGAGAGCTTACACGTTTTAAAGCACAATGATGTGTGGTTTGGACTGAACAACCTCTTCAGCTAGTAGCAGGCGTGATTAACTCAATTGGCTGAAGAGCATAACAATGAAAGCACCAATGATGCATTCCCGTTCAGCAACAGCTTCTCTTGATTCTGAATGAGCCGAGCCACTATTCAAGAATAGTTGGTTTATGAGAAATTCTTGTTCACTCGCCACAGATTTAATTGATAAGAGAGAACTAAGAAAACTCACAACTAATTCTGAACTGAATTAGATAAGAGAACACAATTTCGCCAGAAAATAGATGTCTCCTTCATTCCACTAAGTGGTGTATTTAAGCTTGGACAAGGGTCCCAAAGCTGGCCATACAGAAATAAATCAAAACACAAGTTCCTACGCAACAATTAGCTCTGGATGCGGGCTCCAAGGATCAACCTATTTTCCCAGGCATTAAGAACACAAAAAACTTATTTCCTAGACTATTTCTTTGTTTCCCATGTGTTGGACGAATTCATGCTTTAATTACCCTAGAAAATACCATCATGAATTAATTTTGTAGTTGACAGTTTTGAGCATTTAAGTCTTATGGTTCCTGGAGAGTGAGGACGTTTTCTAGACTTTTGGCAGTGGCATTCCAACCACTTTCAATAGAAATGCTCTCATTAACATATTTCTGAACTACATGGACCTTGTGTGTGGCCGAGTGGCCCCATTGATGAATTTGGACTGATGTCCACATCAGTTGCTAACTAACATTTCTTGGTCTCAGAGTAGTTATGATACTAAAAAATCTTTTCTACACCAATTCAAGGAACTCCTTAGGAGAGCTGGTTCCTTTCAAGGTAGGGATCTTAAACTTGATAGAGTGATCGGCATCATTACGACCTCTTCTGAAGTCACGAGGTCCGTGATGAGTACGTTCAGCAGCTTCTTCATCAGTGTCAAAGGCCTGCTCATATACGCTCTTGTGATGCAGTGGGCTAGCAACATATTGAGATCTAGGATTTAGGTCGGATTGGGAAAGTTGTGTCAAGGCCAATACTTCCTCAAAATTTCATTTTAGGGCTAGAAGTCGGGCTTGATCCATGGTGGTGAGTGCTTAGTCAGCAAGGAGGAAGTAGAGGAGGTGTGGGATGGGGCACTGTTCGGCAGGGCAAATGGTTCAGTGGTTCAATTGCTGGTGGTAGAGGAAAGGAGGGATAGATTCAGGAAGGATGTGGGAATACCCGTGTTGCAAAATCATCAATGAAAGAACCAATGATGTGCTTCTAGCTCACGTTGATAGGAGATTGCAGGGAAGAGATAAAAGGACTCGCCACAATCGGAAAAGAGGTCTGTTGATAGAGGGTTGAGTGTGAATAGCATACCAAGATAAGTTCAGACTCCCTTGCAAAAATCGCAGAGAAGAAATAGCCACAAAAGCCTGCTCTTTGTTAATTCACCTTGACATATATAGGCTTAGAACAGGTCTCTAAGCTGGCACAACCACTAATACTAGAAGATTCTCAAAGCAAATGATTACCTAGCAAATGCACACTACATTAATGGAGCATCTTCTGGTGATAAGCTCTAGCTAACTAACACTTAATTCTACTGTGATTTCCTAAGCAAAATACAGTTCAGCCAACCAACTGGTGGTGAGTTAATTCCAACTAACCCCCTTAAATGCAAAATGGAAATGGTTGGTTGGGGTTACTGCTAGGGTCCATAATCCAAACCTTGAGGGTTGGGTGCATCAATCTTTGTGACCTAGATCTAGTTATTGTACCTATCAAGCCTTGGTCTGGCACTGTTTCCTTGCATAGCTCACTGATGAGGACATTGACTCTAACTCATTGACTTTCAATCTAGTTACCAAACCAGGCTCAAATGACTTTAGTCTGGACCAAACCGTTGGCTCGAGTTACAATAATACAATGGGACGACTTTAAGGACCCGTGACCAGATCTAAAACCCACCTTACACCTGGATGGAACCCCACCTTTCTTAATCAGACATGCCTTTATCCAATTGAAGTTGATGCCATCCATTGCTATTCCAGTGACGAACTTGATACAATTGAAGACTCTCAGACATTCCAAAATTGTCATGAGTCAAGTCCATGTAAATTGCATTACTTGGCTTAAACCCAAGTAGTCCCAATAGGTCAGCTCAAGCCCATGTTTTTTCTTTATTTCTTGCATATAATAAGGCCCATATTGTTGGTCAAGTATTTTCTTTGTTATTTCCAATATTAGGGATGTATTTAGTAAGTTTTGTAGAAAGGAAACCATAGTTGGTGGTCATTGGAAACTTTTCAAATATCGCAAGATCAGGTTTCCTTATACAAGGCATGTCGAACCCTATAAATAGCGCCTTTGGGCCGGTGTTGGACAACATGTTCAGCCATTCTTGAATTTTATAGAAGTTCTGCTAGTTTCAAGTAAGGTTCCTTCCATTGGCACAGTAGCTTGCTGCTGAACAAAAATTTCCCCTTAATTGTTGAGCCATCGCACTTATAAAGATGTGGATGCACTATGGTAGGTAAGCTCAACTTCTTGATAAATTCTGTGGAGGCCACATTGGTATAATTGCCGCCATCGATAGTGAGCGAACAAACTTTTTCGAGAATTGTGCAGCGAGAATGAAATAGATTCTTGTGTTGCTCCTGTTCAAGAGCAGGATGGGAGCTGAGGACCCTAGTATGACCAGAAGTTCTTCTTCGTCTGCAACTTCCATAGTTTCAGCCTCAACATCTTGAGGGGTTATCTTCACTATGTGGTGTTTCAAAAGACTCACTTAGTACCATCACTCACTTGTTGGGGCATTGAGATGAGATATGCCCATAGACGAGACATTTACAACATTTAATGTCACGGCTATGATGGGTAGTGCCAGGGTTTTTGGCCACCTTTTTTATTTTGGTCCGGTTCCATTGCGGTAGCATGACTTTCTTGATTTCTTTGGAAGTACTGGCTATACCTGAGAAAGCCTTTTGTGGGTTGGCTTAGAAACCATATATCTAAGGGAAGGGGTCTTTCTCCATTGTGTTTTGACCTTAATGGCAAGCTTAAAAACGTCCTCAACGAATGATTAAGGTTGTAATTTCACGACATCAGCTAGTTCTTTGTTTAGCCTGCTGAAAAATCGGACAATGGTTTGCTCCAGTGGTTCCTGTACTTCGCAACACTGCATCAAGATGTCGAATTCTTTGACATAGTCCTCCATGCTGAGCCGCAAGCTTCTAAACCGAAGGTAGAGCTCTTGCCGGTAGTAGTCGGGAACAAATCTCTTACGCATTCTCCATTTCATCAAACCCCAAGTCGTTATATCCCCATCTCCTTCCCTGCGTCATTGATCTTTAGGTTTTCTCCACCAGAGATTACCCACCCGCTGCTCCCAGTCGAGAACTTGCTAAGTGATATGACAGGGACTCAACTAGGATCGGAGGTGTGGAAAACGTTCCTTCCTCAAGGGCACCCAAACTTCACCTAGTTCAAATGTCAATTTGTGTCTCCCTAGATTGCCTTTCTGGTGTACTTATCCATAGTCTTTTCTGAATCGATGCGTCCGTTATAGGCAGTATTACCCGTATCGCACCGTATTGTACGATACGGTAACCTATATCGTAAGATAGAGGTTATCGTGTCGTATTGTACGATACGGTACTGTATCGTACGATACGGCCCGTATCACCCGTATCGTACGATAAGGGCAATACACCCAAAAAAAATTTAAATTTTTTTTACAGGTTTCTGGCCTTTCTTCACTTTCCTATGCTTATAATTTGAGTTTATAATTTTATTTATTGAATAAGAATAATTTATAAACAAATAAAAATTGTGACAAAATCATTTTCCTTACTGTTGCCAACTTTTAGGTATATTTCTACTAGCAGTTTCTAATTTCATCAGATCGCAAACAATTAAAAACATTTGGTTGTCTCGGTTCATTGAGTGGGCATTTCACAACTTCACTATTTTAGGGTTCACCTTACGTGACTTCCATTGAGTTGAACATGATCAGCGTGTGTGAGGCTTAACTCAGTCTGTGAAGTGAGAAATGAAGCTCAAGCATTAGTTAAAAAGCTAGTCGTAAGAGAAAAAGGGATATCATCAAGTAATAATATCACATCACTGAGGTGTTATAGAGTCAATAATCAAAGAAATTGAGCTCATTGTTTTGTTCACATATGAAAATTAGCAAATATGACAACTACATGTACAAAGATAGCATTTTGTTAATTTTGATATATTAGATGAGTGGATTATGGAAGATAACAAAGAAAATGCACTCCTAACCGAAGAAGACATTGCATGAATTAATTTGAAGTACAACAACATCACGAAGGAGATGAAGATTTTCATTTTAAAGCAGAAGGTGATGAGAAACTTTGAATCTTTATCAAGTAGAAGATGAAGATTATTTAGTTAATAATCCTGATACAAATTTACAATATATAAAATGTAAATGTATTTCATTTTTTGCCTCAAAATATGTAATTTTGGATGCAATTGTTCAATGTTGAATGTTCAATCTGTGCTAAACTTTGCATTATATGAATTTAAAGCAATTATCAGATTTTTCCAGTTTTTTTTCAGATTTTTACTCATTTTCTTGATTTTTTAAATAATTTTTATATTATTTTAATATTAAAGTACGATACGATACACCCGTATTGTGGAGCCCAACGATACGTGATACGATATGCGTCAGACAACACTGGTTATAGGGGGTTGAATCAGATAAAGGGGAATGTATGGATCTCCCGGAGATGGATTCAAATGGGCTACAACCAATAGCTCTCTGAATAGATCTATTGTAGGCAAACTCTGCCACAACGATGTAGTCATCCTAGTTATGTCCTCCTTTTGGTACAATTGCTCGCGAAACGTGATGTGAAACACACCAAGTTGAGAGGATGTGAGCTGAGCTGATTAGAGAGAGTTCATAAAAACTATGTGCAAGCAACTATTAACGCTCTCACATTTGCTTGTGGAACCTTCCAACACATACACCAGAACCGCGAACCCAGGGAATGGTGATAAAGCCTGGTTCACTCGCCACCTATACTAGATAAGAGAAAGATTGAGGGAGATAAAGTAAAACTCGAGAGCAAAAATAATCTGATTTTTTTCCTTTATAGAATCTTTATATTTATGCTCATAACAGACTCCTTGAGTTGATAGGATTCAGGCATGCCTACTGATTTCCTCACACACACGGTCTGCCACATGATGGATATGACTTACGAAAGTGATAAAGACCGAGTCCCTCACTACCGATTAAGGATAATAGAGAGATTTGAAGAAAATGGTGGAAAACAACCAAATGAAAATTCCTTAGAGCTCATCGTATATAAACTCAGGACAACCCCCTGAGCTAGGTTTAAGGCATATTAACTTCCACACATTCATCTTGAGTGAATTCATTAGGCATGCAATAATATCAATTGCAGAGACACAGAATAGTATGATTGATTATATCATATCCTGCAAAACAAAGAGTTGTAGATTGTACTTCAAATATATAATTTATCACATGCAACAAGCAAAATTCCATAACAACACTTACTCTTATCGCACAATCATTCGTTGCAACCTAGTATTCTTGGTTCTTGAGCTATAATCGTGGAAAACCTCCTTGGATTACTTGCTTGGCATCAAAGTCTTTGCTTAGATGAACCTCGTCATTGAACTCGAACTCAGACGCCTTACTTAGAAACAAGAGGTTGAATTCTGCATTCTTTTGCTCACCTTCAAATGAAATATCCATCTCATATATGCCAACTCATGATATGTTAGCAAACCCCTTGGTTAAAAGCATAACTGAGGATCTTTTCTCAAAACATGTTACAAACATGGGTTTGAAATATATTTGATTGTTGTGTTGGTAAAAAACCACAGAAAGGATAATGATTACAATAGCAATTATGAAATGACATTACTAGGAAAACCCCACAAAAGTTGGAGGAAAACCAATATGTCACAACTTTTGGATCGAATGACCAAATAAGAGATTGAAAGCTGAGGTGGCCATTCTCAACAACCTTATCACAGAAAGAGTTGGACTGATCATTCAACCGTTATTTATGGTATCGGTTACAAGAATGGGTCGTAATAGCCGGTCGGTTATGAATGAGCTACATAACCGATTGGATAAGGGCTCTTATAAGGAAAGCCCAGCAGAGAATCCGAGAAGGATCGGAGCACGCGTTGGTCTATAAATACATAGCAACGCATACTAACAAAATACCGAAAAATACGGAAGTGAAAACCCTTTGGAGAAACCTGCTGTCAGGAAACCTCAAAACAAAATATTCATACATGTTCTTCTCTCCTTCTTCACTATTGACAGAGCTGCACTACTGGAACGTTGAAGGGAACATTGAGAACGCCCACCGGAGTTCTAACACCATCATGGGTGTCATAAATGTTCCCGGCACATGATGCATGCGTTTAGTGTATATATATATATATATATATATATATATATATATATATATATATATATATATATATATATATATATATTCCTCGAAGGAATATTGAACAGAGACGTTTTTCCATTCTTGCCTATGATGCATATTCTTAAAGAACGTCAATATGAGAACGCCATATTTTTCCTTTCGTGCCGATGAACATCTCTATACAATATTCCTTCCGGGATTGACAGAAAATTCATGCATAAACCTAAGGTGGGTGCAGGCTATGGAAAGCCTTAGAGTCTTCGGTCAGATGAATCCAAGTGAGCTCCAATTATGATTTCTCCACATAACAAAACACGAGAAGAAAACGAACCAATTCTGAAAAGATTACCTTGTCGTGGCAGCGTTCTTGTGGTACTGTTACATGAGCACTAACGAGGGATAGGAAAGTCGAGCACCAAGGGCCAATGGTCACGTCCGGGTAAGAACGTCGGCAACAAGGCACCTGGAGCACGAGAATCGATCGGAAAAGGTACAGGAATAGGCCGCTATTGAATCAATGAGTGTAAAGGTCTCCTCTAGAGTACAATATATTGTGACCCCTGACCGCGAATAGTACTATGGTTGTCTAACCAGGGCCCCTACGTGGGAACCACCCTGACAACTCTATATAAAAACCCTCCTCGAGGGAAGACGCCCCTAACATACCAGTGTAGCGCGCCGGGGCCGCTCACTCCTTTCTGCTATCAATAAAGTTATTGCTAGTTGACTTTGCATTGAACGTGCCTTTATTGCCTTTGCTCTCAAACGTTTGCCGTGTTGCGTGGGGTGAGTTAAACGGATGCTAAGCCTCATTCCAGACACTTAGCATCCGGGGGAGGGACCCAGCTCACATTCCCTATCGGAGGCCACCTGAACTACTAATTCCGCTGCACTTGTGAAATCCGCTAAGGCTTATCCGGCTCGAGGGTCGGGTGCCGGTCACGTTGCGAGGCCCGTCGGCTCTTCCGACGGTCAGGGCGTGACAGATTTGGTATCAGAGCATGTTTGGTCGCGTTGGACGTTTGTCGGCTGAAGAACTCATGGAGAAGCATGGTTGCTCACGAACCCGCATGGTGGAACAATGAGAGGGTCAAGGTTGCCATCGCTTGCGCGCTAGCCGAAGGGAACTCTACGGTTGCGGAAGGCCGGAAGCCCAAGGCACGAGGAGCGACCCTTGATTAGGCTATCGGTAGTGGGGATGCATCACCCCCTATCGAGATGATAGTATCCGGAAGCCTGGTGCTACTCCAAGATCGAGACTCGAACATTCACAGCTTCGTTTGCTCATCGAGGGTGTACTACGGCCATGGAGATTAGAAAGGAGGATTGGAGGATCAACACACGAGGTGTTGTCCCTCTGGGTTACTCCCAGGATCGTGGTCGTGCCTGAGCAGGCAGGTCGGTCACTTGGGTGGACACGTTCGTGCGAAGGGGGCGCACTGAACCCCACCAACCTTGTGCATTGTCACCAAGTGTAAGTCGTGATGAGTAGCGCATTGATGAGGATGTGCGGTTGCACCACAGCGCCAAGGTTGGCTCGGTGGCCCATGTCGCTCGCGCGAAAGGTAGCGCAGAACGGTGAAATGTGTCAGAACCCTTGTGCTAGTCGCCACATCGGGACTATGCACTTTATGCAGGCATAAAGGCGCTTTCCAAGAGATACGCGCGCCATCACAATACAAGAGCCACAAAGGTAGAGACAGTTAGCGCACGGGCATTGGAGTTTACTTCCTCAAAGACAGGTGAGGAGCGCTCGGACCATAGTCGAGTCCCGGTACCCTCGGGAGGCGAGGTGCCGTCGGGCAGATTCCAATCGTGACCAAAGGCGTGATTTAGCAGCGCGATCACGGAGGCGTTCGGTAGCACGTAAGCCGCAGGAGTCGCAGTGGCCAACGTTGTCCCAGCGTGAAATGGTAGCATCTCACGGGTTGGAAGGACGTTGCATACCCAGGGAGTGGGGTGCCGACAACGTGGAAGGAGGCCGCCTTCGGCGAGGCGAAGCAATACTTCATATACTGTGCCAAGTTCTTGGACGATGCCACATGACGCAGGGTTGTGCGGGTGATCGGTCCGAAGTGGTTGCTTTGAGTGATGATGAGTGCCGCAGGTTGAAGTACCAACGCAAGTGCCAGGTAGATGGATGCCGCTCCTTGATCACATCGGACCTCAAGTGTGCCATCTAACCTTCTGGCCAACTCAAGTGCTTCGTGAGAGTTCATTCCCCAGATCCTTCAAACTTCCAACAGACTACATCCATGCTGGAGGATGCCGAAGGAAGCCGTTGCAGAGTGCGGACCAAGTGGAGACGGGGATGAGCTGATGCTGATTCGGTCCCAGGTGGGGACGAAGAGGTGGACGTTGCCGAGGACGACAACGATTTTGGGTGGGGGAGAATGTGACCCCTTGACCGCGAATAGTACTATGGTTGTATAATCAGGGCCCCTACGTGGGAACCACCCTGGCAACTCTATATAAAAACCCTCATCGAGGGAAGACGCCCCTAACATACCAGTGTAGCGCGCCGGGGCCGCGCACTCCTTTCTGCTATCAATAAAGCTATTGCCAGTTGGCTTTGCATTGAACGTGCCTTTATTGCCTTTGCTCTCAAACGTTTGCCGTGTTGCGTGGGGTGAGTTAAACGGATGCTAAGCCTCATTCCAGACACTTAGCATCCGGGGGAGGGGCCCAGCTCACATTCCCTATCGGAGGCCGCCTGAACTACTAATTCCGCTGCACTTGTGAAATCCGCTAAGGCTTATCCGGCTCGAGGGCCGGGTGTCGGTCACGTTGCTAGGCCCGTCGGCTCTTCCGATGGTCAGGGCGTGACAATATGAACTCCATTGACCAATAAAAAAAGAATGAATTCCACACGAAGGTCCGAGTAACCGGCAATACATCTCAAACCCGGCCAGAGTTGACTAGGTTAGGCTCCCGGATGCACATTAGTTAAAGACTGCAAGACCTTTCAATTCTTTTCTTATAGCAAGTTGGGATCATGTAGAGTCATCGAAAGATGCTACACCTCACGTATTTGAACTTGAAATCTTCTACTAAAAGGGTCTTATGCTAGAAATGACTTCTTGGAAACTTCTTCAATAGCTTCCAAGCATATCCTTGTTTTCAAACTCCCCAACTAGCTCAGTTGTAAATGAATCAGATTCATACATCCCGTCCTGTGTTGTAACACAAAGACATTTGTATGCGTTGATTCCAGATATATTGTAAGGAACTCGGCTACATCTTGCATTCATGATATTGAATCTCGAGATGTGCAAGCATGTACTTTGTCAATAAACCACATGTATGTGTCTCTAATTTACATAACTAATTGATATATGGTGCTCAGTTAATCGTGTTGTTGTTGTGGTGTGCCCGTTTACGGATGGTTGTGAGTATCATACATACTCTCCTGACGAGTGCAGTTATTGTGAGGCTAGCGTTGACCTACACCGGGAACCGTCTTGCTCCTTCAAATACACTGATGAAGAAGATGTTAGTGATGATGCTATTTGAGAAGCATGAAGGGTTTCTGCGCTTTGATGAAGATGATATCCAAGAAAGACTGCAAGAGTGTTCGCATAGTCTTGCCGGGCATCTACTTTCAGATAGGGTTTCAGCACTCGAACTGTAGAGGATGCTTTCTGCTCGATCTGGGGACTGACTACTGGTTTCAGGGTGCATCACCTCGGGGATAACTTTGTTTCAAATTATTTTTCGATGAGGAACCAGATATGGCGAAAGTTCTTATCGGGTCACCTTGGCTCTTTAAGAGCTACACACCACATTTAAGGAAATGGTCCGCTGATGAAGAAGTTGCACAAATGGTCTTCATCAAATTCTCAGTTTGGGTGTAGTTTTGGGGTGTGCTAGAGTATGTTAGGGTAAAGCTTCTTATAGATGGCACGGTTCTTGAGTAGTCGACACCCAATATATGAAAAGGTTAGGATAGTATTGTTCTTGAAAGCATGATAAACACTAACTTTTAAGATACAATGAAGATTCTTAATTCATCTTTTACGAATGAAATCGAGGCTTAGACAAACCGATAAAGCAAAGATGATGATGTTAAAAATCAAATTAGTAATATAATAGAACTTGTAAACTATTTTGAAAAACTAAGTATGAAAGGACTCACATCATGAGAAAAAAAGTTAGATAAATCATTATGACTGATAATTGAGTCATAAGTTTCTTCAACTAATAACATATAAAAATCCAATCCAAAAGTCTTTGTCTTTATTTGCCTTTTGTTTAGTATAGGCATTGTCACTACTAGTTTCAACATATTTATTTTTATGAACAAGATCTATTTTCTTCAAAAATAGCATATTTTAACTCTATTACTGCATTAATAAGATATGAGATATTTGATTCAATTATAATAAACCTATATGCCTTACTATATTCAACATATCTCAAGAATATACATTCAATTCCTCTTTCACCCATCTTTTTTTTGAGTTCCAAAACTTTATTAATAGCTCTACAACCCCAAACTTTGAGAAAGTTTAAGTTAGAACTTATATTTCAAAGTCCATATGGGTCTGATTCCTTATATTTAGAACTCTATTTAAAATAAAATAAGTAGTTACTAATGTTTTACCCCAATAATATAACAACACATAATTTACCATTTCTTATAAAATTCTATTTTATCTTTTTATCATACCATTTTGTTGTGGAGAGTAAGGAGTCATGGTTTGATACATGATTTCTATAGACTCAAAATAACTAGGTTTATAGTATTCTCCTCTTTTATCGGTTCTCAAACATTTAATTTCATGTTTAAGTTTTACTTGAATTTTAAAAATCTTAAACATTTCAAAAACTTCAACCTTTGTATACATCAAATATACATATAAATCTATACAATCATCAATGAATATTACAAAATACATTTTCCTCCTATCGTTATCCAACAATGCAAGTCATAAACATTTGAATGAATTAAATCCAAATTTTGGAACTTTAAATTCTTGAAAATGAATGTCTAGTGATTGTGGTATGCGTGCAAGTAAAACATGAATACATTGACTTAGCCATTTTAAAATTAAACCTAATTTAGTCATATCATATAATTGTCTAAAGTTCACATGTCACAAATTAGATAAGCTAACAATATAAGCAGAAACATCATTCTTAGTATTGAAATTCAACCTAAACATAGACTATGTAGATAACCCTTCCCAATAAGCATGCCTCCCTTAGACAAAATAAACTTATCCCCCTCAAATACACTACTTATTAAGTAACAGAATGGACATCAAATTTTTTCTTTTATCCGGTATAAAGAACACATCCTTAAGAATAACAATTTTACTGAAAGTAAATTCAAGTTGAAAGGTTCTTTTGCCTTTAAATTGAGCTATAGAAGCATTCTCGTATACAAAACTAGTTTGTCTTCTTCTACTAAAATTTTAAACAAACTTTGGTTTTTACACATGCACTAGAGTCTACACACCAAGATCTAATGTCTTCTATCATTATTGGTACAAATTTGACTTTTTGTGACCATTAGTGGAATAATTCCAACAGTTAAAACCCTCAAAATATATCAACAACAATTTTGAGAGTCAAACCGTCATAAATAGGAGAAAAACCATTACTATTTATATCTCCATCTTCATCGACAATCATGTTATTTTCTTTGATGGCATGAAAAAACATCACCAATGATTAGGAACTTTTTTCGATGGTCATAGATCTCAAATATAGAGGTTTAAAACCATTGAAACTGTTTTATATATTGCTAGTGGGTTCTTATACTTATTTCCGGTCATTACCAACCACCGAAAATAGTTACTCTTTCTTGAGTTTATAAAAATGGACCGGGCTTACCCATACCCAAACCGTTTTAACCTAATCGAGAATCTAAATGAAAATGTTGAATCCCTAATTCCCTCTCTCTTTTGATTTTCCAATGACCGACAAGTTGGCGATTGCGAGGACCATGCGGATAGTGGAATCAATGTCTGATACTCTCTCTCTTTCATTTTGTTGGTTTAGATTTATGGTTTGTGTGGTAGATCCATGTATGCTTCCTCCTTGGTGAGGTTGTTCTTCGTATACACAACTCTTCACGTAATATTCTTACTAAAAAAAATATCTAGGTTTACCTAATCAAAACTATTTCAGAGACTTGCAGCAAATGAGATCAATGTCTTGTTTCTTTTCAAACCAAGTTTACTTGTTCAGATGTATGAATGGCTATTTCATTTGGGTAATAAATGGTATGGATGGTGTCTCTAAGACCAGGTTGAGATTCAAAGTGTTTTCACCTTGCATTGACAAACAAATATCAAATGGAAGAATTAGGGGAGCTCATTTTTGTAAATATTGTATCGTATTCATTCATCTTGTCAAGAGATCACCTTGCATACAGTTGCATGTCCCCTAAGCTTAACTTGATACATCTTTGATATAAAATATTGTATAGGTGCTTTGAAGGTAGTTGAAAGTTTTGATTCCCTACTTTAATTCAAATTATTAAGAAGTTTTCTAATGGTTTAATTTTTTTGTTTGTATACTTGACTATGTTTTAATATATGATGTTTTAAGAAAAATATGAGCAAAAATTATATAACTGATAGAACTTGAATTTGTGAGCCTAAGAATCACACTTAACATTTGCAAGATAATGAATATAGAGCTAGTCTTCTTATATTTGTAGAGCATACGCTTATATTGAATCAAAGTAGAAATAAGGAAAAGATTTATTGGCATATTGAAAGTGTGACAATAGACCACTTCTTGATAAAGAAGTGTTGAAGTTGCATCTTATGCAAGATGGATCAATGACGAACTATACAATATAGCACTTTCATGATGAGTTATCATGTTAAAACATTGTACCTAGAAGTGACATATGTGATATGAGAAGTATAGTACAACTCAACATTAGATGTTCAAGGTGTGAATAACGAATCTATAAGAAATATGGAGACAATGAGAAATAAAAGCAAACTATTATGGTAAGAATGTCAAAAATACTCATTATTATATTTTGTTGTACACCTATTTCAAATTAAATGCATGCATAAGTTGTCGAACAAGTACATCAACAACCTCCTAAAGATTTTTGAGAATGTTAGCTCCAACAGATACTCAAATCTTGGTATGATGTGAAGAAGTTATTAGTAGGTTTGGGTGTGGACTGCATCAAAATAGATACATATTATAATGATTGTATTCTTTATAGTAGCTACATTGAACATGCACACAAGCGTCCTAATCCATAATGTAATCTTTCAAGATAAAAATCTATAAAGAGGAAACGCAGAAAAAGAATGTCTCTTATAAAAAAAGTATGGCACCTTTCATTAATATCAATCTATTATTTGAGAAGTATGTGCCAATTGTGGTACGTGTGACTTTATTAGACATGTATTTATTATGGTATGTATGACTTTGTTTATTATTTAAGTAGTACATATCAATTTTTATACTCTACTTTATAAGATATTCTATCATAGGAGGGAGCATACACAAAAGATGACCTATCAAGAGCACCATATGATACATTCCTAATTATTATAAGGATAAGAAAATCAAACAATTTTTTATAAGATAACTTATAGAATATGTGTAAGTTTATATATTATTTGACATATTATTAGTTTGAGGAATCATTTGATGTGTTCATGTTCTATTATATTATTTATTATTGACATATATTATAATTAACATATTATTTCACGTATTATTAGTTTTAGGTACAACAATAATACCACATCATTCGTCGTTGTGAAAGTGGTAGTGAAGGTGGTTCATCTTCTTTAATAAGTTTTAAAAAAGCTATGAACCACATATGAGAATCATCATGGAGGATATGAGAGAGGAATGGGTCTAACATGCCCAATAAGACAAGAGAGAGAGTTCAAAGCATATTGAAGATCATTAGAGGATGCCGGTGAGAATATTTCTCACATACTTAACAATCTAGTAAATAGAATGGATACTTAAGTAAATCTCATATACTACAATGAATATATATATATATATATATATATATATATATATATATATATATATATATATATATATATGTAAACATGAAATATAGCATATCAAATCATGTTAAATTTATGTTTTAATTCATAGAGATGCATTAGATGTTTTGTCACTTAGCAGTAAAATCCTTCAATTCAATACAATAACGATCATCATTGGTAATCATCTATGCTTGTAGTGATCTTTTATTATTTCATATGTTTGAAACTATATATAATCTTATGTATATATGTGACATTTGACACAATGTTCTACATGAGAAGAGTTATTTGTTTTATTACTTCAAATTTGTAATAGTGATTATTGCGGGCTATTGCTTCACATATAGTTTTTGAATTCTCTATTATATGTTACTTTAATAATGGTGGTCAATAATTATATCATGTTTTATTTTCTATTGCAGGAATCACATAATACAAGAAATATTGGAAGAGATGATCAAATAAATGTTATAAGAGATGATCAACCGTGACCTCCTCCTACACACTAGCTTCATAATAAACTATGAAGATTGATCTTGGTTATATTTGGCCGATTTTTTTTGTTTATGTACTCATTTTAGTAAATAGCCGACCCCGTCTAGTATGGGAAAAGGCTTACTTGTTGTTGTTGTTGTACTCATTTTAGTAAATGAGTCTAATGAAAAGTTAATAAGAAATATGAACTATGGAGAAAAACATTAAAGTAAAGGCTTTCGTCTTCGTAGAACAAAGGTAGAATTGATAATTTGGTTACCTCAAATGACATAAAATTAAGATTAGCACATATTGTATTTCTCATAAGAAAAGTTTTAAATACCTAGGTTCAGTTTTCTAAAGTGGTGAAAACATTGAGAGAGATGTTATGCATATAATTAATAAAGGTTGGTTAAAATAGAGAGGTGTATCAAGCATTTTATGTGACAAGAAGAAATCATTAAAGTTGAAAGATAAATATTGAACAACCATTAGACCCTATATATTGTACGATTCTAAGTGTTTAGTTAATCATCAACATATACAAAAGATGTTTGCGATAGAAATGAATATGCTGAAATAGATTATGGGTCATACAAGAAAAGACCATATACGTAATGAGGTTATTAGAAACAAATTAGGAGTGACACCAATAAATGACAAAATAAGGACAAATTGTTTAAGATGGTTTGGATACGTATAAAGATGACCAAAGGAAGCTCTAACAAAAAGGTATAAAAAACTAGATTATGAAAATAATAAAAGAGGGAGAGAGGAAAGCCACAAAAGTATTGGAAGGAAACAATAAAACATGATTTAGCTTAGCATGGCACATGATCGAGCTCTATGGAAACAAATAATCCATGTAGCTGACCCCATCTAATATGGAAAAAGGCTTAGTTATTGTTGTTGTACTTGTTTTAAATGTTTGTAACATTGGACAATGGTCTTGGTTATATTCGTCCCATATGGCGTTTATATACTCCTTTTAAAGTTTGTAACATTGGACAATAACCTTGGTTTTATTTGGCACATATTGTATTTATGTACTCACTTTAAATATTTGTAACATTGGACATTAATCTTGGTTTTATTTAGATATATATAAATCTGTAAGATAAATTGTATCATGATTATTTTGATATTGTATATCAGGTATTTGTGATGGAATTCTATTCCTAAATCTATGTGAAAATCCAAATTATTTGATATATTAAAAGCACCATAATATAAATGTCTCATTATTTCCAATGGTTTTTCATGAAGCATATTTGATGATTTAACTCCCTTGAATGAGTTTTCTTGATAATATGTGGAATCATATTTCCAACCGTTGTACCATCACAACAAGGCATTTACCAATAGTTTTTACGAACTTTTTTTATGGTCGACTTATTCTAAGGAAATTTTGAAAATTCTTTTTCGACGGTTTGACGACACATTTCTGACAATTACTAGTAGTATTAAAAATAGATTATTTCCAGCAATTTTGACCTAATTAATTATTTTTGGCAGTTTTCAAAGTATTTCTAAGGTTGTTTAGTTTTTCCAAATAGTTTTTTTCCAAGGGTCTTGGAAAGGACTTTTGACAATTACAACCACCAAAGAAAATGGTTTTTGGAACCATTAGAAATACACCTATTTAGAACATGATTGTCCTTAGAAGAATTAGGACTCTCATCTTTAATCAACTTTTTCAAGTATTGACATTTACTCTTACAATGATCAGGCTTTCTACAATGATAGCATCAACCTTCATTTTTCTTGGGCTTAGTGTCCTTGTTATTGTTTTCATAAGATTTATTAAAATCACGATTTATTTTCTTTGAGGATCCTATAAACTTAACTTCCTCCATAACATAGACTTTCTCTTAAGTAGATTCATCTTTAGAATCATTTTACTTTAGATACTTTTCTTTAAGCCTAAAATGATTAATCAATTACCTAAGAAAAATACCTTTCTTTTTATATTTCAAAGCTCTTTTAAAATCTTTAAAAGAAGGAGAAAGTTTGTTTATAATAGAAAAGAGAATGATAGTCTCATCCATGCTCATCTTATATTGTTTGAAATTATTTAAGATCTATTCGAGCTCATACAATTGCTCTATGACAAATGTACCATCTACCACCTTAGAATTATTAAACGAGTAAAAAGAAATTTCTTGCTTATACATCTTCCATCATGTACCTTGCTTCAAATTTGTCCTATAAGTTCTTTATGCATATTGATATTTCGTAGGTATCGAATAAGACATCAGAGATGTTGTTGAGGATGTTACTTCATGCATATATAATCATCATTGTCCCACTTTTATCATTTGTGAGCTTCTTCAAGGATCTCATTCTCCTCCTCCGACCTTTACATAGTGTGAACATACTAAGAAGGAAGTATATCTTCTTTTGCCACTGTAAGAAATTATTATTGTCAAACCTATCTAACTTAATGAAGTTGGATGTCATCTCTCAGAGGAAAATAGCCATTTTGTGCAAAATGAACCTAAAGATTGTTGGTATTGAGCTTCTTATAGATGACATGTTGTTTCAGTTATCGGTAATTGAGAGATTAAAATTAAATCCTGAAAAGAAAGTTTGGATAGCACTACTCTTTGAGGCACGATAAACACTAACCTTTAGATTTATTTGCCACCACTAGTATCAAATAACTGAATATAATAGACCCTGACATGTACCTTCAGGATACAATGAAGGCCCTTGGTTCATCTTGTACGTTCAACCGAGTCTTAAACAAGTCAACAAAACAAAGATGATGTTTTAAATCCAATTAATACCCTAATATGACTTGCAAATTTTCTTGAAAAACTAAGTATGAAAGGACTCACAATGAAAGAAAAATTAGATAAATCTTATTTACAATACTACTATATAACTTATGTACTACTAATGAGCACAATTATCACTCAAGTAAGTAGTTATTAATGCCACATGACTGCTAAATGCTCGCGAGTTACAATCACTACATACTAATGGGCACAATTATCACTCAAGTAGCTTTTAATGCCATAATATGACAACAACGATAACCATTACCAAACATTTTTGTGTATTTTAAAAATCACCCAATATGTTATACCATTAACCTTGTGACCCAAATGGGGACACATACTTTCCGGCATTCTTGTTGGCCGGCATGCTTTTGAAGGATTAGTTCTTGATTGAGTTATGGAAGATAACATAGACGTTGTTCATTCTTTACAATGAGGCCGAAGCCTAACACACATACATTTCCCACGTATAAACTCTCCCGGATCAAACTCGCCATCTAAAATGTAGGAGTCAGAGCCCCCTGCCAGACGAGCTAATGCTGTGTGCTTGTCCACTAACAAGTTTATTCCTGCAGAATGGATGTTCCTTTCTAATTTGTCAGCACAATGAACCTTGACTACCTTTAGATATAACGGAAGGATATTGAATAGAGCCTACTGCAGTAGCAGCAATGTATTGCTCCGTGATAGTCGTTCTACTTTTATGGCAAGAAATGCCATCATATTCCTAGTCGGGTTGGACTACTGTTTTAAATTTTCATCGAAAGGCAATAAGATAGGAAAGTGATAAATGAGAATGAGAGAAATAGCCTTATTGTGCTACGTTGGATATATCCTAGCTTATGAAGACCCCCTGATGAGGGTGAAAGAATTTTGACACTAATCAATAACTAGTGGTTCTCAAGAGCCATCTCAATTGTTTTGGTATCAATGGGGAGGTCAGGTGTGCACACCACAAGTATGGAACTCACGACCAGCAACTTGTTAGTCAAGTCCCCTAGCCCGGTGAGCTTGCAAATGAAAATATGGTAAGAGGGTGTGAGCAAAATTGATAATGTACTGGTACAACCTTCACGGGAACCCATAACTCTTATTTCCTCTAAAAATAACAAGCAGACTATTTCCATGCCCTATCCAGGTTAGTCCGCGGTGCTTATAACAGAGGCCTATTTGTCGAATTCTCAGCACCATATTCATGTAAAAACTAGGTGGAGTTAGCTGTAATATCTCAAACATGCTATGGTAATAAAGTAGATAGGGTGACCGTTTGATACGAAGATTAGCTAGCCTAACACACATACACGCCCCACGTATAAACATGCCATGGTAATATCTCAAACTAAGTGAAACACGAAGTGTCTCCTAAGAAAGAGTTGCAGCACGGTATCAACACCAAAGTGATAATAGATACGGCAACGGTAGTCCAAGATAAGCCGCAAGCATAGATTTTCAATCAAGATTGAATTCCACTCTAATGGTGTAACTATTGATATATTCACACGGCACCGATCAATTTATACACCACCTGAATCAGACATAAACAACCAATTGCTTACTCTAAGAGTAGTTCATCGGAGATCTTCCTGCTAAGTGTGATTCTTTTCGTTTTTACAAGTTTCAATAGTTGTTCTTTGTAGAACCTCAGCTGCAGGTCCTACAAATGTTGAAGACGATCAAACTTCTATACTATCAGCTGCATTGTCTTCAGCATCTGAGCTGAATTCTCGCCTGGATATCATATTCATTAGCGTCCGACGAGCATGACCAACTGCTTTCGATGTTCTCTGAGCAGTTCCGGCAACAACAGGCAGCAGGGAATTGATCGGTCAGCTTGCGTGCTCTTGTTTGATAGCTGAATTATTAGAAAAATAAAATGAGCAACAAAGGAGAGAGAGAGAGAGAGAGAGAGAGAGAGAGAGAGAGAAACGGTACGTACAAATAGTTCGATCACGTGCCAAAGCACCAATTTGTTGGATTCCGGCTTCTGCAGCTTGCGCTGCCTGTGTTGACTTTGTTACACCATCAGCTATTTCTCGACTACATACCCAAAAGGATACATGCATGAGACACAATATAAAAATGATTAAGTGTGAGTTTGTCGCATTGCCACAAAAAGAGATTAATCATCGCTGGGGAACTCCACCATGTTCAGAAGTACTGATTTTTTCAGAACAAAATCAGCAAATAAAAAATTGTGAAACCGTAGAAATTACACTTAAACTATAAACAACAACAACTAAGCCTTTTCCTATAGTAGGTTTTCATACAGCCCGATCACATGTCATGCTAATAGTTAACTCAACAAAAATATCATTTTTATTGTTTCCTTCAACACTTTTATGATAATCTTCTTCCTCTTTTAACATTTTCACCATTTATTTTTTCAAACCTTCTTACCGGAAAGAGCTTCCCTTGTCACATTTTCAAGTCCCCCAACCATCTTAAACGATTTTCTATTATTTTATTATTTATTCATGTCATTCCTAATTTATTTCTAATAACCTTATTACTTATACGGATTTGACCACATATCTATCTCAATATCTTCATTTATGCTACAGACATCTTATTTACATGTTTATGATTATTTGTTCAATACTCATAACCACATAATATAGCTACTCTATAATATTTACTTTCAACTTTAATGATAGCTTCTTATCACATACAATACTAGATACACCTCTTATATTTTAACTAACCTACAGTAATTTCATATGTAACATCTCTATCAAATTTTTCATTGTTGTGAAAAACTAATCCTAGCTATTTAAAACTTTCTTACAAGGGATGCAACATGTACCAATATTAATTTTCATTATTTGAAGTAACCGAATGATTGATCCTGTATTCCACATATCTTGTCTTTGATCTACTCGGAAGCCTACATTTTCTAAAGTTTTTCTCCATAATTTCAATTTTTCGTTATCTTTTTCCTTACTCATCCACTAACAAAGAAATCCACAAATAATACACACCAAGGTACTTCATCTCGAATAAGCTTTATTACAACAACAACAACTAAGCCTTTTCGCATACTAGATGGGGTCAGCTACATGGATTCTTTGTTTCCACATAGCCCTATTATAATTTGTAGAATCCATGGTAAAAAGTCCGACAAAGTTTTACGCTTGCTGTCGGAAGCCTAACACAACCCTCCTCCTTTATCTGGGCTTGGGGGCGGCCATGCAAGGGTGATCCCTTACATAGGCGTAGTTTATTAGTCATTAATAACCAAGAAAAATAAATATGAACCTAAAGTAGATCTTTAATGTAATCTAATATTAACTCCAAAGAGATCTATCATTCCTTCATGAAATAATTAACAGAAAGCTGGAAAATATTTTCCACGCATTTTTAACTGCTAAAATGATACTAAAAGGTCTCATTCTGTAGAACATTTTGTATATTATACTCATCCATTCGTATACATACATATACACTATACATATATATATCTATGTGTGTGTACGTATATGTATGTATTCCAGCCCTGAAACTCATAATCCCATGCAACTTTTCAGAAACTAGCCACACAGAAACTCATGATTCTGCTTATTTGCAGATCGAAATTTATAGAACGGAAAAAGCATAGAACATTGACTTGTGAACCTTTATAAATTCTGACCGATTAATCTAAAAGTGTCAGATATAATCAATCACATCTATGCATTACATCTCAGTGATCTACATAACTTCAAATTAAGCCACTTTTAAAAGCATAACAGTATGAAATGTACACCGAAATAACAATAGGCTAACATTTTGACTTAATTAAGCATGAAAAACAACTATAACCCACGTCCAACATATATCCATACCCATCTTGGTATGCAACGCCAGTATGGTAGCTTGTTAGAAGAATTTGTGTAACATAGATCACAATAAATTCATGATAATAGAAAAGGACAACTTTGTGGCTACGGCTTCTACAACATTCTGAAAAGAGCGGATAACACATGGTTTCATTGTTCTTTCCATTGTACAAGGGGAATTCTTCCAGACAGCCAACATCAATTATTTCCCTATCTAGTTTAAGGCATATGTTCTAGAGGAAAAGGAAAGAAAAAGGAAATCCTGAACTGACAATCATTTAGACTAAACGAACAAAGTGAAAGCATGTTAGGCCTGAGCATTAGTTTTGCACCTGAGGTCACTTAATTCAAGAGTAAGATCACTGATTTCCATCCCAGAAAGCCTGATAGCAGACATAGTACTGGATAGCTCCTCATGAGCAGCATCCGCCAACTTTGACAGAGATGTTGCAGCCCTTGCCATTGCCTAGGGAAAAACAGTGTTAGCTTACACAAGTTGGCCACACACACACACACACTAGAGAGAGAGAGAGAGAGAGTCCTGTTTTCAGCATGGGAAGCCATCACCTGACATGGGATCCAATCTCTTAGTTACTTAGTGCCAATTGTCAGCATCGGAAAGAGAAGCAATAGAAGGACATGAGAAAAGGAATAAAAGGTATTTAAAACCAAGGTGGCTTAAACAGAATGAGGCCAACATTAGTGCATCGAAATGGAACTAGACCACCGGATCTAATTTAGATAACTGAGCCTTTTCATGGTTTTTCAAAAACAAGATACATGGATTGTAGGTGAGGATGCTGATGTTCTATGATGCAGATGAATAAGCGCAACAGGTTGGAACAGTTGTTTGACTTTTAATGCATGGTTTTTCAAGGATAATTGTTTGACTTAATTAAGGCCAACCTGTTGCACTTAACAACATCTCACCAATACACTCAGTTGTTCAAAAATACAAGATTAAGCATCCTCACTGAAATATTATGCGAGGTTGGGCTAGAGAATGTAGTTCAATTCATTATAGATAATGCAACTAACTATAAAGTAGTTGAGAAGGAGTTAGCAGTTATGGGACTTTCTATTGGACACCATGCACAACCCATTGTTTAGATCTCATCCTTGAGGATATTGATGAGATGGATGAGATAAAGGCAACAACTGAGTGTTGCCAAGATATCACCAAATTTATCTACAACCATGCCTTTGTATTGTGTATGACGAGGAGATATACAGATAGTGTAGAGCTTCTTTGTACAGCTGCAACTCGGTTTGCAACTAATTTATTATATGTATAGAGTATTGTGAGACAAAAGCAAGCCTTGAAGAGAATGTTCTCCTCAGATAAGTAGCAACAATTTGAAGAGTTGCCTCAAAATAAAAGAAATAAAAAATTGAATGAGATTTCAGAGACAGTCTTCAAGAGTACATTTTGGAATGCATGTGTTAGATTGTTGAGGATTACAAGTCCTTTAGTAAAGGTTTTGAGATTGACTGATAGCGAGGAGAAACCATCTATGGGCTACCTTTATGAAGCCATGGATAGGGCAAAAGAAGCCTTTAAAAATAATTTTAATGGAAGAAAGAGGAATTATGTGCCCGTATGGAATATTATAGATAATAGACGGAACAAATAATTGCATCAGCCTATTCATGTAGCAGCATATTACCTAAACCCAACATTCAGGTACTCAGCAAGCTTTAAAAGGGACGGTAAGGTTAATCGAGGCATCATTGATTGTATAGACAGATTAGTCCCTGATGAGAGTAGAGCATATACTATAGATCGAGAGATGAAGATCTATGATATTTATCTTCATTTAATGGATTTGCATGTAGTAATTCGCAATCACACTAATATGCGCCCAAGTAAATTATTTATTTTCATATTTAAGTTTCTTAAATCTTATATTATTATAAATTAAGTCTCTAATATTTGTCTTTTTCTACAAATGTTTGGTGGAATAGGTTTGAAAGTGATTGTCCAAACCATAGAGATTTTGCAGTAAGAGTTTTGAGCCAAATCTGTAGTACAACGGGTTGTGAAAGAAATTAAAGTGTCTTTGAATACATCCATACAAAAAAAACACAACAGGTTGGAACATAAGCAGCTCAATGACTTAGTTTTCATCCATTGTAACATGCGGCTTCGCCAAAGGTAATCTTCTATTAGTTACTACTTAAAGATTCAATTCAATATTTTGTTTGACTTCAATTGTTAATGTTATTTACTAATTACTTATCTTTCTTTCTTGTAGGCAATTAAAAAAGATAAATAGAGAAAAAAGCTAATTTGATCCAATAAGTTTGGATAATTTTGATATATTAGAGGAGTGAATTATAGAAGATAATGAAAAAAAAATGCACTCCTAATCGAAGAAGATATTGCATGGATTAATTTAGAAGGAGCGCAACAACATTATCAAGGAGATTAAGATTTTGATTTTGAAGCAGAAGGTGGTGAGGATCTTCAGCAGGGAGAAGATGAAGATTATTTAGTTGATGATCCTGATTACAATATGTAAATGTAAATGTATTTCATTTTTTGCTTCAAAATATGTAATTTTTTTAATTGTTCAATGATGAATGAACAATATGTACTAAACTTTGCATTATATGAATTCTTTGCAATTATCAGAATTTTTCTATTTTTTTATGATTTTTTTTGGATTTTTTCTATATATTTTTTATTTTTTAGATTTTTACTAATTTTTTAATATTAAAGTACGATAAGATACACTCGTATCGTGGACCAAAACGATACACGATACAATATGCATCGAACAACACTGATTCTAATCAGATTAAAAGATCCCTTGGCATCTTATTTTGTCAATAGAATGCTTAGGCTTAAGCAATGCCCACGTAGTGGCTTTAGCACACACCAGGCACTAGGGTGTCGAGGGGTGTCGAGGGTTAAAACTAAACCCTGTGTTGTTTTTAATGGGATTTAGAACTTTAAACATTATTATAATGATATTGTCAATGGTTTGAAAACCAATTTGGATGGAAAAAATAATCGATATGTTATATATAGAAGAAGTGCAGATTGGCCAAAACAAAGAGGTGTCTCAGGTATTTTTGTACGATAAGAATATATCATTAAATTAAAAGATAAATACTATAAAATAGCAATCAGACCAGATATATCATATGGTGTTGAGTGTTATCCAGTCAATCATCAATACATGTAAAAGATATCCATAAATAGAAGATATTGATATGGATATGTGGTCTTACAGCAAAAGACATTATCCTCCTTAATAAGATCATTAGAGAAAAGGTTGGAGCAATACTAATACAAGATAAGATGAGAGAACATGCCTAAAATGGTTTGTACATGTACGAAGGCGGCCTCACAAACCTCTATTAGGGTAGGAGAAACTAGAAGGAGAACAATATAAAAGAGGGAGCAGAAGACCGCAAAAGTATCTGAAGGAAACTATTAAGCATGATATGGTTTTTCTAAAGTTAACTACAAATACCACACAAGGTCGAGCTCTATGGCATCAAAGAATCCATGTAGCAGACAACACCTAGTGTCTTTCTTCTCACTAAATCATCCTAAAAATATTTTGTTAGATCTAACCCGTTCCTTTGAAGACCAAATCGTACAATGACATCTCACGAACAAATACTTGCAATAGTGTTATGAAAATCCTTATGATAAACCACTAGACATGCCCATGTGTACTTAAACAAAGAGATCTTCCATTAGCGGTCGACCAATCAGCAATGATATAGATGGAGATATAGAAGATTTAGCTGTACACTATCATTAAAAGCATAAAAATATACTAACTATTAAGAAATAAGTGAAACATATATCTACTGCATTTTATAAATATAAACGAACCTATGTAATTTAAGATAAACCTAAAAAATACAATTATGAGAAACAAAATAAAATTGTTTGAAACATTAGAAAAGCATAAATGCATATCATAATGATACAACAACAACAAGTAAGCCTTTTCCCATACTAGACGGGGTCGGCTACATGGATTCTTTGTTTCCACACATCCCTATCGTGTGCCATGTTAGCAGTTAACTCACAATAAGCTAGATCATTCTTTATTGTTTCTTTTCAACACTTTTGTGGTCGTCCTCTACCTCTTTTAATACTTTCCAAATTTAGTTTCTTATACCTTCTTACAAGTTCTTCTTTTGATCTTCTTTCTATACGTCCAAACCATCTTAAACGATATTCTCTAATTTTATCCTCTATTGGTGCCACTCCTAATCTGTTTCTAATAACCTCATTATGTATACGGTCTTTTCTTGTATGACCACTCATCCATCTCAACATCTTCATTTCTGTTACAGATATCTTTTGTACATGTTAATGATTAACTGCCCAACACTCAGAACCATAAAACATGGCATGCCTAATTGCTGCTCTATAATATTTACCTTTTAACTTTAATGGTATCTTCTTATCACAAAGAATACCTGATGCTCCTCTCCATTTTAACCAACCAGCATTAATTTTATGCATAACATCTCCATCAATTCTTCCATCACTTTGAAAAATTGACCCTAGGTATTTAAAACTTTCCTTTTGGGGGATGCAATGTGTACCAATTTTAATTTCTATGTCCTCTGAAGTAACCAAATGATCAAACTTACATTCAATATATTTTGTCTTTGTTCTACTAAGCCAAAGGCCTTTGCTTTCTAATGTTTCTCTCCATAGTTCTAATTTTCTATTAACTTTTTCCTTAGACTCCTCCAGTAACACAATGTCATATGCAAATAACATACACCAAGGTACTTTATCTTGAATATGTTTTGTTAACTCATCAATCACCATTATAAATAAGTATGGACTTAAAGTTGATCCTTGATGTAACCCAATATTAACTTCAAAGAAGTATGTCATTCCTTCATGAGTCCTCACACATGTTTTTGCACCATCGTACATGTCTCTTATAAAGTTAATGTATGTCAATGGGATACCTCTTTTTCCCAAAGTTCTCCAAAGAACCTCCCTCGGTACCCTATCATAAGCTTTTTCTAGATCAATAAATATCATGTAAAAGTCTTTCTTTTTTGCTCTAAAATGTTTCATAAGACGTCTCAAAAGGTGAATCGCTTCAACAGTAGATCTGCCTAGCATGAATCCAAATTTGTTCTCTATTGTACTTGATACTTGTCTTAACCAGCGTTCGATAATTCTTTCCCACAATTTCATAGTATGGCTCATTAACTTGATACCTCGATAATTCGCACAATTTTGAATGTCTCCCTTGTTCTTATATATGGGTATAAATGTACTCGCTCTCCATTCCTCGAGCATCTTTTGGTTTCTTCATATTTCATTAAATAGTCTTGTGAGCCAAGTGATTCCTATTTCTCCTAGTATTTTCCAAACTTCTATAGGAATATTGTCTTGTCCTACCGATTTACCACCCTTCATATGTTTAAGAGCCTCTTTGACTTTATTCTTTTGAATACGTCGGTAGAAATTGTGGTTTATATACTTTTGTGATTTGGCTAACTCTCCTAAGCTAATACTAACATCTTTATTTTCATTAAAAAGCTTATAAAAATAGTTTTTCCATTTATTTCTTATAAATGCATATCATAATGATATGGAATAAAATAGATTACTATAGGTATTTAATCACTGGAATTATACATTATACAACACATAAACATGATTATATAGCTACAGTAGTCCACATATAGAATTCACTAAGAAATCAAGTACGCATGTTTTTATCTTGAAAAATAAAAATACACATAACATGGTTAAATCTTATGTTATTACATAAAAATGCATGACCATTACATAAAATACATATTAAATAATTTTACTAGAGACAAAAGCTTAATGATTTCATAGTAGAAATTGATATTTTGTATTATTTACCGTGAATGAATAAAATAGGGATGATATGACTCATATACTACATTTAGGAGAGTTATAGTGGACTTCACTACAGGCATATAATGAACTTCATGGCGGGAACAAGAGAAAGATTGTAAGTTACCAAAGGGACTAGGACAGAAAGTTTTTATATAAATTCAGGTTAGGAAAGGAAATGGACTGCTCATAGTTCAGATCGATGCAACTTGTTCGTGTTTGGCTGATCAGCAATATGAACCAAACATGAAGCTGGCCAGTTAAGCTTCACGAGTTGAACGCGGACAACAGCGGTTCAATACAGCTCAGGTCATAAAACTCATTATGAAACAACTAAGATAAGGAAATGGCATAGTTGAAATTTTGAGCCTCTCTCATTTCAGGTGGGAACAACAAAACGAGCATATTTGGTACTGAAACAGGAGGTTTGATTGTGAAGAAATGAGCTCTCTCTCATTTCCGATGGGAATGATAAAACAGGGTTCTCTGGTGTCGAAGACATGAAAAATTCAATTTCAGGAAAATAAGTACTCATGGATGCCCAAACTAAGATGAAGTATGTTCTTCAGGGCTCATCTATCCATCACAGGCAGCTCATGCACATCAAACAGGAGCTGTTCTGATGTTAATGAAGATAATCCCATCCTTGTAGAAAACAAGCCAGCGAGCCAACTTAAACACATGTTGGCTCATTTATGAGCCCTAACACTAAGCAAAAAGATTTGGTCTTGTCATACTCACAAACAATGTTGGAATTGCTGCCAGTACAAACAACAACAACAACAACAACAACTAAGCCTTTTCCCATACTAAATGGGGTCGGCTACATGGATTCTTTGTTTCCACAGATCCCTATCGTGTGCCATGTTAGCAGTTAACTCCCAATAAGCTAGATCATTCTTTATTGTTTCTTTCCAACACTTTTGTGGTCATCCTCTACCTCTTTTAATACTTTCCAAATTTAGTTTTTCTAACCTTCTTACAGGTTCTTTTTTAGATCTTCTTTCTATATGTCCAAACCATCTTAAACGATGTTCTCTCATTTTATCCTCTATTGGTGCCAGTCCTAATTTGTTTCTAATAACCTCATTATGTATACGGTCTTTTCTTGTATGACCACTCATCCATCTCAACATCTTCATTTCTGTCACCGACATCTTTTGTACATGTTGATGATTAACTGCCCAACACTCAGAACCATAAAACATGGCAGGCCTAATTGCTGCTCTATAATATTTACCTTTTAATTTTAATGGTATCTTCTTATCACAAAGAATACCTGATGCTCCTCTACCATTATAAATAAGTATGGACTTAAAGTTGATCCTTGATGTAACCCAATATTAACTTCAAAGAAGTCTGTCGTTCCTTCATGAGTCCTCACACATGTTTTTGTACCATCATACATGTCTCTTATAAGGTTAATATATGTCAATGGGATACCTCTTTTTTCCAAAGTTCTCCAAAGAACCTCCCTCGATACCCTATCATAAGCTTTTTCTAGATCAATAAATATCATGTGAAGGTCTTTTTTTTTTGCTCTAAAATGTTCCATAAGACGTCTCAAAAGGTGAATCGCTTCAATAGTAGATCTGCTTGGCATAAATCCAAATTGGTTCTCTGTTGTACTTGATACTTGTCTTAACCTACGTTCGATAATTCTTTCCCATAATTTCATAGTATGACTCATTAACTTGATACCTCGATAATTCGCACAATTTTGAATGTCTCCCTTGTTCTTATATATGGGTATAAGTGTACTTGCTCTCCATTCCTCGGGCATCTTTTGGTTTTTCCATATATCATTAAATAGTCTTGTGAGCCAAGTGATTCCTATTTCTCCTAGTATTTTCCAAACTTCTATAGGAATATTATCTGGTCCTACCGATTTACCACTCTTCATATGTTTAAGAGCCTCTTTGACTTCATTCTTTTGAATACGTCGGTAGAAATTGTGGTTTATATACTTTTCTGACTTGGCTAAATCTCCTAAACTAATACTAACGTCTTTATTTTCATTAAAAAGACTATAAAAATAGTTTTCCATCTATTTCTTATATCATCATTTGCCACTAAAATTTTTCCATCCTCGTCTTTTATGCATCTAACATAATTAAGATCTTTAGTTTTCTTATCTCTAGCCCTAGCTATCCTAAAAATATCTCTTTCACCCTCTTTTGAGTTGAGTTTTTTATATAAGTCATCCCAAATCTTAGCTTTTGCTTCACTAACGGCCTTTTTCGCTTCCTTCTTTGCTTTCTTATAAGCTTCTAAAGTTTCACTAGTTTTCTTAGCATAATTTGTAACATGCCCTCTTTTCCTTGATTTTATTTTGTACTACTTCACTCCACCACCAAGCTTCTTTTTGTGCCGGTACACCTCCCTTAGATACCCCTAACACATCTTTCGCCACTTTCCTAATATGTATAGCCATATTGTTCCACATATCACAAGGTGTGCCAACATAATTCCAAACATCTCCTTGAAGGACTTTCTGTTTAAATATATCTTCTTTCTCGCTTTTGAGGTTCCACCATTTAGTCCGAATAGCTCAATGCACTCTTTTCTTCTTTGTCCATTTTTTTATTTATAAATCCATAACTAAAAGTCGATGTTGGGTGGTTAAGCTTTCTCCTGGAATTACCTTACAATCTTTACAACACGCTCTATCTTTTTTTCTACAAATAAAGTAATCAATTTGTGTTTGTGATACACCTCCCTTATAAGGAATTGCTGCCAGTACCAAACCTGTAAATGCTACTGATATCTGCAAAAATGAAAGATCTAAAGTCCACAAGGCCTATCATTTATGCAAACCATC
Source organism: Brasenia schreberi (assembly GCA_036023115.1). Taxonomy (NCBI): domain Eukaryota; kingdom Viridiplantae; phylum Streptophyta; class Magnoliopsida; order Nymphaeales; family Cabombaceae; genus Brasenia; species Brasenia schreberi. The sequence continues at coordinate 12,416,572 of JAYKKT010000075.1, read as the reverse complement.
AAAGCAACTAGGAATTTACGTGTATCTATCTGTGCATGATGTGCATAGCCTGCTTATCTTTTAATATATGCAAGGCCACTGTATAAATATATAAATATTTGGTACTGGTGCATGAGGCCTTGGCCTTGAGTGCACCTGCACCACCCACTAATAACCACAAAACAAACAGTTGGATGTTCATAAAAAACATATAAATGTAAGACCAACATGTTGATGCACAGTAAAAGAAAATATTAGTTTTAGCAACATTATTATCTGTCAGATTTAATTTCGATATTTCAAATAACAATAGTCGAATGTATTGAAATATTGCTGAATGACATCACTTCAGAAAAGAATTCCAAGGTTTGATCTTGCCAAACAAAAGATCGCCAAACAGACCTGAGTATCAGTTTCACTAAATGCAAAGCATATCAATGCACAAAACATACATATAGATGTATTTATGGTGATCTTTACGATACCTATCAACCATGATTTATGTAACACCCCTTCTTCCTTTCACCTGACAGAAGTGTGTCAAATCCTTTCCCTTCTTTCATTTTGGATTCGTGAAGACACCAGAACAACCAAACAAGGAATGTTAGTCATGAAGGCTCCGTTTGGGATTACAGGAACATGGAAACAGCATTGCAGGATCCAGCTATATATTATGCTTAACAGAACTTCTGTTGTTTCATAACAGCGATTTGCAAAAATAATACATTGTGAATGATTTTAGCAGTGCAAAAGGTTTCTTAATGCAAGATTCATATAGACATTTTTGCTGCCAAAATAAGGGTTTGAACACAAGAATGACTTGAGACAGTGTTTAAAAGCCAAGGTGGTTGGACAGGTGTTTACATCTCCATGATTTCAAGTTTTATAAAGTTTAATGTACTGTATGGTTCGACTTCTAAGATGGAGGAAATCAATGGGACAATTCGTGAACACTCCTTGCCCAAGAAAATAAACAAGTTACTGATCTTCCTAGGACATTCTTACAACTTCTCTTTGCGTAGAAAACTTCCAAAATGTAAAGGAATGAACAGCAAAATTAGATAAGCTTTCAATAGCCAGAAATCATGCTCAATCAAACATCATAAATGTAGCCTTTTGACTCTTATAAACAAGCCAGATCCAATAACAAGCTCATCACTGCTCTCCAGCACTTGATTCTTTGCTCCAGCTAAATCTGACCACACTATTATTGTCACACCCACTCCGATCACGACCACGACCTGGCCCGAGTCGATGCCACATGGCCGCTTCTCGGGTAGACGTGATGGTGAGCATAGCTAAATACAATACTAATTTAATTCAAACTCAATGAAATAAATATTCATATCAAAGTTATAAACAATACGCCCAAAATGGTGCAGGGCCCACCTGACAATAACCCCGAATAATAAGACTTTTTAAATCGCTCAATACTTATCATACCATCTAAAATAAAGAAAGGTCACTCTATCCAACTCCTATTATGCTCCGTGTGCCTTGAAAGTGCTACCTTGAGGACGAACTGTAAAATAATAGGGTGAGCTCCTACATATAGCTCAATAGGTTGGTTAAACATGTTTAAACATAAATCATACTAAAAGGATGCATAATCTCACAATCATTTCATAAAAAATTACAGTTTCAGCTATAAATCATGATCTCAAATTCATACTCACACATTCACGTACACACATCATTAGTTACGATAACTACAACCCATATTGTCTCTGCCCCAAAGGCCACAGGAGTCATCCGGCCCTCCCTAACGTGACCTCAGTAACCCGATACACGACGGTAATCACGCTGACTCTTACGACAGAATGCTCGGGAATACACCTTGTATTCGCCCCAAGCTAGATCGCCCAAGGGACCTACAAGTCTCTAAAAACCCTACATAACCCACACAAGTACGACTCATATATTCACGCATCATTACATTTTTAAAACCAATTATAGTTCATCACATTCACAAATCATATTCAGATCCAAAAATATCCAAATTCAAATTCATATCCGTACAACATTGAAATATCATGTTCACACAACACATGCATATTAAAACATTATCTTTATCAACCAATGTCGTAAACACATTTTATTTCAAAAGCATATCAAATAACTCATAATTGCAAACATCATTTCATAAACATTAATAAAACATTTATCAATTATACACATTTAAATAAATCTAAAATAGAAAAATCACTTCTAGCATGGTTCTATAAAAGAATGCATAACACCCTAGCTAAAAGAGCGCTAAGATCCGATCCTCAAACAGCTGACCCACTCTTATCACCGCCAAATTCTTTAATTTTAATCTCTAAACAATTACTAATAATTAAAATATTAAAATTTATTTAACTACGAATCTAACACAATAAACCGTATCAAAATCGGATCTTAAATGGCCCTAAAATCACCCAAAACTCAATCTGAATCTGTTTAAGTTATCTTGAATCCGAACTGATACCTAGATCAGTATCCGATCCAAACTGAGTGATAAAGTAGCCTATGTCACTGTGTCGACATAGAACCTGCAACTACTGATATGGGTTCTGGTTCTGACCCAAAACCCATCTCAAGACCCGACCCAAACCTGACCCATTTCCGACACACAACCTATTTTTGACACGGAACTGTTTCTTAACATGTGACACGAGAGAACGACACGAATTTATGTTGGTTCAAGGCAATTCAAACACGACACGAAAACAGGGACACGCCCAAAAGGAGCCGGTTCCTTTGGTTTTTAGCATCGATTTCGCCGGTTTCCAACGACGACTAAGGCCGACGATGGTCCCCAACCGACCGCCTGCCCTTCCTCTTCCAATCCAACCCATTACTGGTCGCCGACAACGGTGTTTTCGCCGAAAAATCCATGAAAAACAGTAACCTAGATTTGAGAAAAAATTCATGAATCTATACCTGTTTTGAACCGATTTTCGTGTATTAAGGCTTGTTTTCGAATGTTTTGAATCAAACAAAATCCCTTTGATCTAACTCAGATTTAGCAAAACAGAAAAGCAAAAACGAGGATTTCTTATCGGATTTCGGTGGGTTCCTCGTCGATAATCGACATTCTCGCGGCTTGCCTAGTCCCTCTCGACGTTGCACACCATGGAGGCCCATTTGGAGGCCTTCCAGATCCGGTAACGGTCCGACATTGACAGCAATGGGGCTGCCATTATTGTCTCTGTATAGAAACGCCTTGCAATAACGCTCAAGCTTCATTGTGTTCTTGTCTAGGCGAGTTTGGATCCAACCAGGTTTGAATCTAAATTGCCTGACCCGCTACATTCTAGAGTTTACCTGAAGAGATGTAGATATTTTTCTCTCGTATCTCATCCTCGAGCTCCCAAGTGGCTTTGCTCGGCAAATGATGACTCCAATGTACTTTCACTGTCCTCAAAACTCGGCGACGCAAGATTTGTTCTTTTCTAATCTTCACGTATGTGAAGCGGCTTGGCCTCAATGACATGCAAAAGATCAGGAACATACTTCCGCAACATGAATACGTGAAATACGTTATGTACTTCAATTAATGGCAACGACAACTCCAATTGGTAGGCAATATCTACTTTCACTGTCCTCAAAACTCGGCGACGCAAGATTTGTTCTTTTCTAATCTTCACGTATGTGAAGCGGCTTGGCATCAATGACATGCAAAAGATCAAGAACATACTTCCGCAACATGAATACCTGAAATACATTATGTGCTTCAATTAATGGCAACGACAACTCCAATTGGTAGGCAATATCTCCAACTCGTTTCACGATTTGGTAAAATCCAATATACCTAGGACTCAACTTACCTTTTTGTCTAAAGCAGGTCACTCCTCGAACTGGAGAGACTCTTAGGAATACATAATCGTGAACCATAAACTCTAGATCACGATGTCTCTTATTTGCATAACTCTTCTATCGATCTTAAACTGCTTTAATGCGTTGACAAACCAAGTTCATCTTATCAGACGATTGTCGAAGTATCTCTCGACCTGTAGCAGGTCGTAGCCTAGGGACATCCCAACATAGTGGAATCCTACACTTTTCCTCATAAAGCATCTCGTAAGGCGACATCTCAATGCTCGCTTGATAATTATTATTATAGGAAAACTCAATCAAGTGCAACGGGTTATCCCATTGGTCCTTACTATCCACCACACATGCTCGAAGCATATCCTCTAGAGTCTGAATAGTATGTTCACCTTGCTCATCGGTCTGTGGGTCAAAGGTCGTGCTAAACTGCAATCTTGTTTGTAAAGCATCATATAAGCTCTACCAGAAATGAGAAGTAAAACGAGAATCTCTATCCGAAGTAATGGTTCATTGCACACCATAGAACTTAACGATCTTAGCGATATAAATAACAACTAATTTAGATAATGACATGTTCTTCCGAATGGGTATAAATTATACAACCTTAGTAAGTATGTCGATAATTACCCAAATAGCATCGTGCTTCTGTGAGGTAAGAGAAAGTCCAATAACAAAATCCATGTTAATATGTTGCCATTTTCTCTCAAGAATAGGTAATGGTCTCAAGGACCCTGTGGGACGTTGGTGATATGCCTTCACCTTCCGACAAGTCATACATCTAGTCACAAATTCATCAAGAGTTTTTTTTCATTATAAACGAATGGTACTATTGGCTTAAGTCAGTATACATCTTTATGCTATCAAAGTGAATGCTTAAGCGATTATGATGCATTGATTCCAAGAACTTCTTTTGCAGTGACTCATCTTTAAGCACACATATGCATCCCTCAAATCGTAAGGAACCATCATCCTCGCGTATCTAATATCCGGGCCAACCTCCACTATGAATCTCATCAATAATCATTTTAACTCAGGATCGTCTCTCTGAACTGCAAGTACTCTAAACCAAAGTTAGGTGTCGCTCGCACTAGAGTAGAACAATGAGCTACCTCTTTTCCTTTATTCCTAAGAGGATCTGTGACTACATTAGCTTTTTTGGAGTAATAAATAATCTCACAATCATAATCCTCCAAGAACTCAAGCCATCACATTTGTCGCATATTGATATGAGGCTGTGTAAAGATATACTTTAAGCTCTTATGGTCACTGAATATCTGAAACTTAATGTCATTTGGGAGTGTGTCTCTGGAAATCAAAATGTGGTACTTCTTCTGAAATCATGCTTAGGATAGTTCTTTCATGTGTATACTTGCTAATGCATAGGCAACTACTCTCTATCTTGCATCAAAACACACCCAAATCCATCTTTGGCTTATGCATCACAATAAACTCCAAAAGGTTCTTACTGGATCAAAAGACAACACTCGGCAAAGTAGTCAACCGTTTCTTCAACTCTTGGAAAGCTCTCTTCATCATGTCAGGCTACAATGAAAGTACTGATTCTTTAATCTAGTCAGTTGAATTTGAAGGTCCCGCTATCTCGAGAATCCTTTGACGAATCTTCTATAATATCTAGCTAACCCCCAGACGAAGCTATGAACATCTATTATAATCGCTAGTGGCCTTTCCTATCAGTGAACTCGGCTTCCACTTTCGATGGGTCCACCGCAATTCCTCCTTTGAAATCACATGACCCCAGAAATCGAACTTCCTCCAACCAAAACTCGCATTTAGACTACTTAGCATATAACTTCTTCTCCTTCTCTAAAACTAAAGAATCTATACTACAGATGTCTTAAGAGATGCTATGTCTCCTTGGCTTCGTGAATAGACCAAAATGTCATCAATAAAGCATAACAACAAATAAATCTATCTAGATAAGGGGATCTAAAAATTTGATTCATGTAATCCATGAATACAACGTAGCATTTGTTACTCCGAACGGCATCACAAGCTACTCATAATGCCCATAACAATGCCAAAAGCGGTTTTATGGATATCCTATTTCCCAGACACGATTTGTTGATATCTGATCTTAGATCAATCTTGGAGAACAAGCTCCTCTTAATTGATCCATCGGATCATCACATCTGAGTAACGAATGCACATTCTTTATGGTTACCTTGTTCCATTGTCTATAGTCAGCATAACCTCATGGTACCACCCTTCTTCTTCACTATTGCTACTTTGGTGCTCGTGGAGAAACACCAAGAAAGCCTAATGAGTGCTTGTCCAATAACCTCTCTTATTTGTTTTTTGAGCTACATTCGCAACTCTAAAGGAGTCATACAATAGGGTGCTATAGATATGGGATTAACACATGTTTGCAAATCAATAGCAAACTCTACCTCTCGATCCAAAGGTAATCCAAGTAAATCATCACGAAAAACATCAAGAAATTCATTAATTATACTGATATCGTTCAATAACTTCTCTTCAGTACCAGACTGCATAACAAATGCTAAGTATCATTCGCATTCATTTCGTATATAACTGTACGCCTAAAGAATAGATATAATAGATACCGAGTTCTCTTCTCGCTAACCTTGAAAAATAAAAGTGGTCTCTCGAGAGATAGAGAAACTGAGAAAGTGATTTCTCGCTTCTTGCAATCAATCACAACATGATTCCTATATAATCAATCCATGCCCAAAACCAAATCGTAGTTTGAAATCTCTAACAAAATCAAGTCGACTCTCAGATCATGACCACCAACCATCACAGAACAATCTCGCAAAATCTGATGTGATATAATAACATCCTCATTAGGAAAACATAAAGACAATCCCTCTAATGGTTTCGGGTTTAAATTCGTACGATATACAAAAGTGAGTGAAACAAAACAGAGTCGAGCAAAACACGCGTAAGCATACCACAAACAAATAAGGTACTGATAACTAAATGAGAGGTACCTAACTCCTGACCCTCTACAACATAACCATGTTCTTGGTTAACTACTTGAGACTGAGGTAATTGAGGTAATTCTTGCTCACAAACAGGTATGGGAAGGCGAGGCGGTCCCATGGTGCTTCCCTCAACTGAGGAAGGAGGATAATATGCAGCTCATGGATAATCAACCTTACGATGATTGAACTCCTTGTATATGAAATAATGGCTCCTCATGTCTTCCTTCTGTACAGTACTCAATGTCTGAGTCTGACCTTCCTTAAAGTTTTTCTCTCAAAGTCAATGTCTAACTCTATATCCCATGTCTTTATAGTTATAACAAGTGATCTCACGATTTTGTTGGTTATTCTAATCTCGAGAAGGCCCACCCCTCACCTGAGACTGACTACCTTTGCTAGTCCATTGCTGAGTTTGGCTTGGTTTACTTTTTTTCGCGCCTTTATGTGAGCTATCAAAACTCTATTCTATTGGTCTCTTCTTACCTTTGTAATGTAGCATATTTGTCTCTACCTAGGTAGCAACAACTTCCAACTCATCAATGTCTGTATATATCTTCCCTCTCAGTGACTTGCGGATCGGATCGGAAAGTTTCCAGAAATATTTATTTGCTTGTGCCTAAGGAATTATCGTACAAGAGTCAAACTGCGACAACCTTAAGAACTTGTTTGTATATTCCCTCACTGTCAAATTGTCTTGCTCCAACTTATTAAACTCAAGCTTTATGCACATACGATCATTATGAGAAAAGAAGTGATCGAAAAATACATTTTTAAATACCTCCCAAGTCCAAGGAGTGCTACGTGTCCCTTTCTATGCTCTTCACCATTGTTTTGCATTCCCTTCAAACAGACTAGACGCCAACTGCATCCTCCTCTCCTCATCGGTGCTAGTAAGTATATCAAAAGCATTACACTCGTAGGGTTCCAACGAATCTATAATTACTCTCTTAAACTCTTTACAACCATTTTTTGTAAAGTGTTGTATTGTTACGGTGGATTTCCTCGGAACATGTTGCAGTAAACTTATTATCCGACCAAGCAATGTTACAGCATCCTGACCATCTTATACAAGTGGAATACATGGTGGCATCACAGGTCCCTGAGGTGTCGCTGATGGTGCCTCAACTGCCGCAACAAATTCGTATGACATTTTCTCGTTAACGTCACCCATAACGCTCGGAGTTAAGTTCAAATCCAATCCTCGAGAGTCCTACACATAAATACGATATTATATTTCGTCAATTAGTTCACAATTAAATATACTTTAATAATCATAGGCTTTGATACCAAGTTGTCACACCCACTCCGATCACGACCACGACCCGACCCGAGCAAATGCCATGTGGCCGCTTCTAGCGCAGCCGTGATGGTGAGCGTAGCTAAATACAATACTAATTTAATTCAAACTCAATTAAATAAATATTTATATCAAAGTTCTAAACAATACGCCCAAAATGGTGTAGGACCCACCTGACAATAACCCCAAATAATACAACAACAACAACAACAACTAAGCCTTTTCCCATACTAGACGGGGTCGGCTACATGGATTCTTTGTTTCCACAGATCTCTATCGTGTGCCATGTTAGCAGTTAACTCCCAATAAGCTAGATCATTCTTTATTGTTTCTTTCCAACGCTTTTGTGGTCGTCCTCTATCTCTTTTAATACTTTCTAAATTTAGGTTTTCTAACCTTCTTACAGGTTCTTCTTTTGATCTTCTTTCTATATGTCCAAACCATCTTAAACGATGTTCTCTCATTTTATCCTCTATTGGTGCCACTCCTAATTTGTTTCTAATAACCTCATTATGTATACGGTCTTTTCTTGTATGACCACTCCTCCATCTCAACATCTTCATTTCTGTCACAGACATCTTTTGTACATGTTGATGATTAACTGCCCAACACTCAGAACCATAAAACATGGCAGGCCTAACTGCTGCTCTATAATATTTACCTTTTAATTTTAATGGTATCTTCTTGTCACAAAGAATACCTGATGCTCCTCTCCATTTTAACCAACCAGCATTAATTCTATGTGTAACATCTCCATCAATTCTTCCATCACTTTGAAAAATTGACCCTAGGTATTTAAAACTTTCCTTTTGGGGAATGCAATGTGTGCCAATTTTAATTTCTATGTCCTCTGAAGTAGCCACATGATCAAACTTACATTCCATATATTCTGTCTTTGTTCTACTAAGTCGGAGGCCTTTGTTTTCTAATGTTTCTCTCCATAGTTCCAATTTTCTATTAACTTTTTCCTTAGACTCCTCCGCTAATACAATGTCATCTGCAAATAACATACACCAAGGTATTTCATCTTAAATATGTTTTGTTAACTCATCCATCACCATTATAAATAAGTATGAACTTAAAGTTGATCCTTGATGTAACCCAATATTAACTTCAAAGAAGTCTGTCGTTCCTTCATGAGTCCTCACACATGTTTTTGCACTATCATACATATCTCTTATAAGGTTAATATATGTCAATGGGATACCTCTTTTTTCCAAAGTTCTCCAAAGAACCTCCCTCGGTACCCTATCATAAGCTTTTTCTAGATCAATAAATATCATGTGAAGGTCTTTCTTTTTTGCTCTAAAATGTTCCATAAGACGTCTCAAAAGGTGAATCGCTTCAATAGTAGATCTACCTGGCATAAATCCAAATTGGTTCTCTGTTGTACTTGATACTTGTCTTAACCTACGTTCAATAATTCTTTCCCATAATTTCATAGTATGACTCATTAACTTGATACCTCGATAATTCGCACAATTTTGAATGTCTCCCTTGTTTTTATATATGGGTATAAGTGTACTTGCTCTCCATTCCTCGGGCATCTTTTGGTTTTTCCATATTTCATTAAATAGTCTTGTGAGCCAAGTGATTCCTATTTCTCCTAGTATTTTCCAAACTTCTATAGGAATATTATCTGGTCCTACCGATTTACCACTCTTCATATGTTTAAGAGCCTCTTTGACTTCATTCTTTTGAATACGTCGGTAGAAATTGTGGTTTATATACTTTTCTGATTTGGCTAAATCTCCTAAACTAATACTAACATCTTTATTTTCATTAAAAAGATTATAAAAATAGTTTTTCCATCTATTTCTTATATCATCATTTGCCACTAGAATTTTTTCATCCTCGTCTTTTATGCATCTAACATAATTAAGATCTTTAGTTTTCTTATCTCTAGCCCTAGCTATCCTAAAAATGTCTCTTTCACCCTCTTTTGAGTTGATTTTTTTATATAAGTCCTCCCAAATCTTAGCTTTTGCTTCACTAACGACCTTTTTTTGCTTCCTTCTTTGCTTTCTTATAAGCTTCTAAAGTTTCACTAGTTTTCTTATCATAATGTAATTTGTAACATGCCCTCTTTGCCTTGATTTTGTTTTGTACTACTTCACTCCACCACCAAGCTTCTTTTTGTGCCGGTACACCTCCCTTAGATACCCCTAACACATCTTTCGCCACTTTCCTAATATGTATAGCCATATTGTTCCACATATCAGAGGGTGTGCCAACATAATTCCAAACATCTCCTTGAAGGACTTTTTGTTTAAATATATCTTCTTTCTCACTTTTGAGGTTCCACCATTTAGTCCGAATAGCTCGATGCACTCTTTTCTTCTTTGTCCATTTTTTAATTTGTAAATCCATAACTAAAAGTCGATGTTGGGTGGTTAAGCTTTCTCCTGGAATTACCTTACAATCTTCACAACACGCTCTATCTTTTTTTCTACAAATAAAGTAATCAATTTGTGTTTGTGATAAGCCACTCTTATAAGTAATTAAATGTTCATCTCGTTTTTTGAAGATTGTATTGACTATAAAGAGATCAAATGACATAGCAAAATTTAAAATCTCCCTACCTTCCTCGTTTATATCCCCATAACCAAAGTTTCCATGAATCCCTTGATATCCTAATGCCTCTTTACCGACATGTCCATTTAAATCTCCTCCTAAACAAATCATCTCCCTTTGTGGAATCTTTTGAAACACCTTATCTAACTCTTCCCAAAAAATTGTCTTTATACTATCTTCTAGTCCTACTTGGGGTGCGTAAGCACAAACTATATTCAAAACCTCTACTCCTAACACTAATTTCAATGTCATGATTCGGTCACCATATCGTTGTATGTCTACTACACTCTCCTTTAAATCTTTATTTATGATAATACCAACTCCGTTTCGGGCCTTTTCTTTACCTGAGTACCATAATTTAAAACCTGTATCCTCTATCTCCTTTGCTTTTTCTCCAACCCATTTTGTCTCTTGTAAACATAGAATATGAATCTTTCTCCGAATCATAGTATCTACCACCTCCATTAGCTTACCCGATAATGTTCCGATATTCCAAGAACCAATACGAATCTTATTATCATCTAGGACTAGCTTCCTTACCCCCCGCATCCGTCCATAATCAAAATGCGAAGACCCTCTCTGAAAATTTTTCACTACATTCGGGCGGCAATGTAGCGGGACTAACTTCTTTACCCACACCCGTCCATGATGTGGGAACCCTCTCTGCAATTGATTCACTACATTCGGGCGAAAATGTAGTGGCCCTTGCTTACTTCTTACTGCATTCGGGCTCTGCAGCACGTCGCTAGGCGGGAACGCCCCAAAGCAATGCTCATAATTTTTGTAATCCATGTTGTAGAAATCCGACGAAGTTTTACGCTGGCTGTCGGAAGCCTAACACAACCCTCCTCCTTTATCCGGGCTTGGGACCGGCAATGCAAGGGTGATCCCTTACATGGGCGGAGTTAATAACCCCAAATAATAAGACTTTCTAAATCGTAATACTTATCATACCATCTAAAATAAAGAAAGGTCACTCTATCCAACTCCTATTCCGCTCCGTGTGCCTTGAAAGTGCTAGTTTCGGGACAAACCGTAAAATAATAGGGTGAGCTCCTTCGTATAGCTCAGTAGGGAGGCTAAACATCTTTAAACATAAATCATACTAAAAGCATGCATAATTTCACAATCATTTCATAACAAATCACAGTTTCATTTTTAAATCATGATCTCAAATTCATATTCACACATTTACACACACGCGTACACACATCATTAGTTACGATAATTACAACCCATATTATGTCTACCCCAAAGGCCACAAGAGTCATCTGACCCTCCTTAACGTGACCTCGGTAACCCCATCCACGACGAAAACTATGCTGACTCTCACGGCAAAGTGCCAGGTAACACACCCTGTATTCGCCCCAAGGCAGATCGCCAGGGACCTACAAGTCTCTAGAGACCCCACACAAGTACGACTCATATATTCACGCATCATTACTTTTTTAAAACAAATTATAGTTTATCACATTCACAAATCATATTCATATTCACAAATATCCAAATTCAAATCTATATCCATACAACATTTAAATACCATGTTCACACAACACATGCATATCAAAACATGCTCTTTATCAACCAATGTTGTAAGCATATTCTATTTTAAAAGCATATCAAATAACTCATAATTGCGAACATCATTTTATAAACATCAATAAAATATTAAACAATCATGCACATTTAAATCCATTTAAAACAGAAAAATCACTTCTAGCATGGTTGTATAAAAGAATGCATAACCTCCTACCTGAAGGAGTGCTAAGTCCAATCCCCGAACCATTAGGTCATTCTTATCACCGCCAAATCCTATAATTTTAATCTCTAAACAATTACAAATAATGAAAATATTAAACTACGAATCTAACGTAACAAACAATATCTAAATCGAATCTCAAATGACCCTAAAATCATCCAAAACTCAATCTGAATTCGTTTAAGTTATCCTGGATTTGAACTGATACCTAGATCCATATACAATCCAAACTGAGTGATACATGTGTCACTCTGTCGACACAGAACCTGCAACTACTGACACGGGTACTGGTTCTTACCCAAAACCCATCTCAAGACCCGACCCAAACCTAACCCATTTCTAACACAAAACTTGTTTTTTACATGTTTTGATACGGAACTGTTTCTTAACATGTGACATGAATGCACGACATGAATTTGTGTCAGTTCAATGCAATTCAAACACGACACGGAAACAGGGACATGCCCAAAAGGGGTCGGTTTCCTTGGTTTTTCGACATCGATTTCGTCAGATTCCAGTGACAACTAAGGCCGACGATGGTCCCAATGTTGAGATATAACCCAAATAGGAAAAATAATAAATCAAGCAACAAATAGCATCAAAGTAATGCAAAGAGGTGTCGGCGTCACCATGGGTTGTCGCCCCCTCTCTCTTATTCCATTCAAAATTGAAAAACATGGTATACTTAGGGCTACTTATATTAGTTTATAACTTAAAGACCTAAATAAACTAATAATACTTAGCCCCCAACGGATCAAAATCTGATCCATTGGGATTCATATGATCCAAATTCAAGAAATAAATTCAGAAACCTAAACTAACAAGAATCTCCAACATGCCCCCTGAAGTTGGGTCTTGAATACTTAAAACACTCAATTTGCCGAGAGCTTTCTTTAATCCATTTGCAGCTACTGATTTTGTAAGAATATCAGCCAAATGGTCTTCACAACAAACATGGATAATGTTGAAAATTCCTTGAGAAACCTTTTCTCTGATAAAATAACAATAAACTTCGATATGTTTTGTTCTTACATGGAATACTGGATTAAAAGCCATTTGAAGTGCAATTTTACTGTCTGTAAAGACATTAATTGGATTAATCCTTCTCATACCAATTTCTTTTAAAAGCGATAAAATTCATAATCTCTCACACATACCAAGAGCAATCGCACGATACTCTGCTTCAGTACTAGATCTGGCTACCACTGATTGTTTCTTACTTTTTCATGAGACAATATTACCCGCTAGTCGTATAATGTACCCAGAGGTAGATCTTCGATCATCCACAAAGCCAACCCAATCAACATGTGAATAAATTTCAATACTAAGAGATGGATGAGGAGAATAACATAAACCATGAGTAATAGATGACTTTAGGTATCTGATAATATGGAACACCATACCATATTCATATGGTGTTTAAATGGTGAGTGCATCCATCTACTCACATAGCTTACTGCAAAACTTATATATGATCTTATAAAGGTGAGATATATGAGTTTACCAACTAATCTTTGATATCTGCCAACATCTTCATATAGGTTCTCAGAGTCTCCAAGTGTCCCTCTTTGAACTTTAATAGAAACAATACATATACGGCAATCTTTCATCTTAGTCTCTTTCAATAGATCCATAATATATTTGGGCTAGCTTAAGAATAGACAACCATTACATCGAATAATTTCAATGCCCAAAAAATAGTATAGCTTTCCAAGTCTTTCTATCCCAAGTCTTTCAAATCAAAAAGCCTGGATAGATCTCATTTCAAATCTGTGATTCCTTTTACATCATTACCTGTAATAATAATATCATTAGCATATACAACTAAGAGAATAGTCTTCTCACCATGTCTGATAAATAATATGTGGTCACTCGTACTGCATTTGAAATCCAGGTTGAGAACACCTTCGCTAAATTTTTCAAACCACGCTCTAGGTGATCATTTTAATCCATAAATTGATTTATTTAGCTTGCATACTTTGTGTGGCTCTGTCATCTGATTATAACTAGGTGGTAAGTCCATATAAATATCCTCAGTAAGATCTCCTTAAAGAAACATGTTTTTCACATCCAGCTGCCACAAGTCTCATTTCTGATTCACTACCACACTTAAGAGAATTCTGATAGTATTTAATTTTGCAATGGGCGCAAATGTTTCGGTATAGTCAATCCCATAGGATTAGCTATAACCTTTAGCCACCAACAGCTTTGTACCTTTCTATATTCTCATATGCTTGATACTTGATAGTGTAAAACCATTTGCAACCAACGGTCTTCCTCTCTGGTGGTAACTCTGTAAGTTTCCAAGTGTGATTCTTTTCAAGAGCTTGAATTTCATCTCGCATAGCTGTCTTTCATTCTGCATATTGTTCAGCTTCTTCATATATCTTAGATATATAAGCCTTATCTGCATTCATCACAAACAATTGATAAACAACTGATATTCTTTTGGATAATTAGAATAGGATACCATTTTATGAATAGGATATTTGGCTCCTTTCCTTTTTCCTTTACGAAGAGCAATAGGTAAATCATCTGAATTACTAGAAGGATTTGAAGGATTTACCTCAATACTTACTGGAACTGATTCAGGAGTCAAATCTTGGTTGAGGGTAGCATTAGGATTTGGTAGGACTATCTTTCTTTCTCCTCTTGAATAAGTTTGTCATTTCTTTCCTTCAGTTGAATATATTGTCCCTTCATTCCTTTCTTCTATTGACAATCGATAAGATGATATTATTGGGAGAATTTGATACTTTACTACCGTCTGCATCAAAGTCTTGTGAAATGTAACATCCACGGTGAACTTCCTCTTTTCAAGGTCATAAGACTTTTATCCCTTCTAAGTAGAGGAATATCCCAAAAAAAATACATGCGCATTACCAAAAATATATATAAAACAAGTACATCAAAACACCCTTAGTGGAACATGGAATTGTTTTTGAGTAGGACATAAAATATAAAAGAGAGAATCACCATTCTGTACATTGGTAGGCATCCAATTCATAAAAAAAACAACAGTTAAAACAACTTCACACTAATAGGTTTTCGGGACGTTATTTTCAATCAATAATGTTCTTACAACTTCTATAATATGCCAATTTTTCTCTCAAAAACTCCATTTTGTTGTGGGGAATAAGGACATGATTTTTAGTGTAATATTCCATGATTCAAGAAAAATGAATTTAGAGATTGGGACATTAATTCACCACCATTATCACTACGAGTGATTTTGGTCGGTAATTGAAATTGATTATGAATAAATTGACAATACATAGGGAGAATATTTATCACTTTATCCTTGGTTTTGATAATAAGGTAGACCATAGTGAAACGAGTGCAATCATCAATAAAGGAAACAAAATATTTGTACCCTTGTAGTAAAGTAGTAGAGCATGGACCCCAAACATCTATATGAATGATTTCAAAAGGTTGAGAAGTTCTAAATTCATTCAATGAAAAAGACACACGATGATGTTTGGCCATTTGGCAAGTTTTACATTATAAAATCAAATCACTACAACTGGAAAATACCGGTAATATCATCCTAATCTTAGAAAGTGGAAGATGTCCCAATCTTCGATGCCATAAGATCAAATATTTTTTCCTCTTTTCTGTAGTGTAGATAGATTGCATATTTGTTTTATTAGTCTCCTCGAAGACATAAAGTCCCTTCCTCATGCTACCCTGACTAAAGATCTCCGTCCTCAATTCTTGAAATACAACATGAGTATAATTGAATGTTACGATACAATTCAAGTCTTTGGCCAAGGTGCCCTCAAATCAACTATCCAATAAGTATACATTACCCAATGCCATGAAGGAGAAGGGATAGACCATGGTAGCTTGTGGATCAACACTAGAAGAAGTAGATGCAATATGTGATGCAGTTACTCTAGCTTCGAGGTCTTCTATATCCTTCTTATCTCAGCCAATGAATTCAACCATGTTTATACCTTTTGTGTCTCACTTTGATCACTGAAATAGGCCCTATTAGGTCTATTTTGAAAATAGGTAAGGCTATCTACTAGTTTCCAACATGTTTCTTTTGTATGTCTAGTTTTACCAGAGTGAAAACACATCAGTTTGTCCTTTTCATCTGGTCTTTCTCTGTCTCTACCACCATATCCACCTCTGTCACGCATATGGGATCCTACTTACAAATGCAATCCTATCTGGATTGATTTTTTTCTTCTTTTTCTAAGTGCTTCAGTGTTCTTCCTGTAAAAGTAGAGTGTATACGGTACTTACAGATGAAAGTTCATCTCGACTGAGAATGTTATTTTTAACCGCCTCATATTCTGAAGAGATGCCCCACAGAAGATCAAAAACTTTTTGTTCTTCAAAATTTTCATTTCTTTCTTTTGTACAATTCTGACATTTGGTCTTCGAATAAAAATGTAGTTCCTCCCATAAGCCACAAAGTTCAGCATAATACTCACTCACTGACCTTCCTCCTTGTCTACATCTTCTAATCTTTTTCATAATTTCATACTTCTTTGCCACATTCTTCCTTTGGGCATATGCATCTTGGGCAACCAACCAGATATCCTTTACTGACTCTAGAAACATAAAAGTACTTCCAATATAAAGAGTCATGGATTGAAAAGTCATGCACTTACAAGAGCATTTTCTCGATGCCATTTGACGTAGAGGAATCAAAAATATCGAGCATGAGAATATCTCTAGTCAAGTAATCCCATCGCCCCCTTGCCATCACGACTAGTTTGATGGATTTAGCCCATTAGAGATAATTTTTTCATCAAACTTTATATTTGTAATTTGAAAGCCTTCTCCTTTATCTAAACCAACATTCTCACCATAATCTACAATTTTCCCTCTTTCAGTCATGACAATTAACCCCTATTTCAGGGGCTAAAATGAAACTTTCTTGCTTTTTCAATGATTTCTTTTTCGTATTGCTGAAAAGTTTTTTAGAAACAACCCTGATTGAAAAATAATTGACCTTATTGAAATTTTTTCTGATTGCGATCGATCTACGCAACCTTAATCACATCTTCTTCTTCAAATCCACCGTATAAATGCTCTAATCTCATAGATTATACTCTGATACCATTTTGGGATACAACCCAAATAGGAAAAATAATAAATCAAGCAACATATACCATCAAAGCAATGCAAGGAGGTGTTGGCATCATCATGGGTTGTTGCCCCCCCTCTCTCCTATTCCATTCAAAATTGAAAAACACGATACACTTAGGGCTACTTATATTAGTTTATAACTGAAAATACCTAAATACCTCTAATTAGTAAAACTAATAATACCTAACTCCCAATGGATCAGAATCTGATCCATTGGGATCAGTATGATCCAAATACAAGAAATAAATTCAGAAACCTAAACTAACAAGCAATGTTGTTCGACGCGTATCATATCATGTATCGTTTTATTCCATGATACGGGCATATCGTATCGTAGCATATCGTATCGTAGTGTATCATACTTTAATATTAAAAAATTAGTAAAAATCTTTAAAAAAATAGCAAAAAATAAAAAAATAGCAAAAACTTGATAATTGCAAAGAATTCATATAATGTAAAGTTTAGTACATATTGATCATTCACCATTGAATAATTAAAAATTTATACATTTTGAAGCAAAAAATGAAATACATTTACATTTACATATTGTAATCAGGATCATCAACTAAATAATCTTCATCTTCAACTTGCAGAAAGTTCTCACCACCTTCTTCTTCAAAATCAAAATCTTCATCTCCTTAATGATGTTGTTGCGCTTCTTCCAAATTAATCCATGCAATGTCTTCTTCGGTTAAGAGTATATTTTTTTCATTATCTTCCATAATTGACTTCTCTAATATATCAAAATTAACAAACTGCTATCATGTAGTTGGCACATTTGCTAATTTTCATATGTAAGCAAAACGATGAGCTCCATTTCTTTGATTATTGAGTCTATGACACTCTAGTGATGTGATATTGATCAGTGTTATCCGTATCGCACCGTATCGTACGTACGGGGACCCGTATCGTGAAACCCAGAGTATCGCACCGTATCATGCGATACGGGCTGTATCGCACGATACGCCCTGGGACCCTTATAAAGGGTCCCGGGCCGACTGAAACCCACGATTTTTCGCAGGTTTCCTCTCTTCTTGGGTTTCTCAAGCTCCCTAAGAGCCGATTTTCGCCTCCTTAGTGTTCAAAGCTCCAAAATCGTGCCCTACGGTGTCTGTGCAAGCCTCCAAACTCGGATTTTGGTATATTTTTAATGTTTTTTCTATTTTTTTCCTTTATATTTGTTGTTTTTTGTGTTATTTCAGTTTTTTTTTAATGACAAAATATGAAGTTATTAAGTGTGTGTATATGATTTTTATTGCATTCATGAAGTGGGTGACACTCGATTTGAGTGTTATTTGAAGATTGGAGGATTTACGAAGTGCTTTTATTTTCAGGTTTTTGTTTGAATTAAAGTACTCCATTGAGATGGCAGGAAGGGGTGGTAGAGACTCTCATTCAAAGTCTGATGATCCGGTATGGCAGTGGGGTATACCAGTTGAGGGTTCAAGGTTAAAAATCATATGCTTATTTTGTGAAAAGGTGGTTAGTGGTGGAATTTCAAGGTTGAAACACCACCTAGTAGGAACCAAAAAAGAAGTTGCTTCATGCACAGGCAGAGTTAGAAGTTTGCTAGAAGGTATTAAATGGAAATGCCTGCAGATGATTGAGAACATACAAGAACGGAGACAACAAAAGGATGATTTTCAGATGTATGAAGAAGCTGATGATGCTACTGCCACTGGATTTGGATTCACTGATAGTTTGCCTTCAGATGCTAGAACAGAGATTGGTAGTAGCAGTTCACGAGCACCTACTAGAGGAAAGAGGGTTGCAGCTGAAGACTTTGGAGGTGGCAGAAGAGGAAGTTCAGGAAGGAGTAGAGGAAGAGCTTCTTCTTCTAACATACATTCGTTCTTTGGCTTCAGAACAACTGCATGATCAGGCAGACCTTGCAGTGGGAAGATGGTTTTATGATGCATGCATTCCATTTAATGCAGCAAACAGTTTTCATTTTCAAGCAATGGCAGATGCAATTGCAAACATTGGTCTAGGATATAAGATGCCCTCTTATCAGAAGTTGAGAGGGAAGATATTAGATCAGACCGTAATTGAAGTGCAGCAATACTGTTCGACTTTGAGACAGTCGTGGAAGGAAACAGGATGCACTATTATGGCAGATGGATGGGCCGATAGGTGAGGAAGGACATTGCTAAACTTTCTTGTATATTGTCCTAAAGGACTCATGTTTTTGAGATCTCTAGACATGTCAGAGGAGAGGCACACTGCAGACATCCTACGAGAAGAATTTGATAAGATTATACAGGAGGTTGGGCTACAGAATGTGGTCCAATTGATTACAGATAATGCAGCTAACTACAAAGCAGCTGGGAAGGAGTTAGCTGATATTTATGGGACTTTCTACTGGACACCATGTGCAACCCATTGTTTAGATCTCATCCTCGAGGACATTGATGAGATGGATGAAATAAAGGCAGCAACTGAGTGTTGCTAAGATATTACAAAATTCATTTACAACCATGCATTTGTTTTGTGTATGATGAGGAGATATACAGAAGGTGCAGAACTTCTTCGCACAGTTGTAACTCGGTTCACAACAAACTTCTTATCTGTACAAAGTATTGTGAGACAGAAGCAAGCTTTGAAGAGAATGTTCTCCTCAGATGAGTGGCAACAATTTGCAGAGTTGCCTCAAAACAGAAGAAATAGAAAGTTGAATGAGATTGCAGAAACAATTTTTAGAAGTTCATTTTGGAATGCATGTGTCAGATAATTAAAAATTACTTGTCCTTTAGTGAAAGTTTTAAGATTGGGTGATAGCGAGGAGAAACCATCTATAGGCTACCTTTATGAAGCCATGGACAGGGCAAAAGAAGCCATCAGAAATAATTTTAATGGAAAAAAGAGAGATTATGTGCCCGTGTGGAAAATAATTGATAGTAAATGGAATAAACAATTGCATCAGCCTATTCATGCAGCAGCATATTATCTAAACCTATCATTCAGGTACTCAGGAACTTTTAAAAGGGACGGTGAGGTTAATCGAGGAATCATTTATTGTATCAACAGATTAGTCCCTGATGAGAGCATAGCAGATGCGATACATCGAGAGATGGAGATATATGATAATGCTCTTCACTTGATGGGTTTGCCTGTTGCAATTCGCAACCGCACTACGATGCGTCTAGGTAAATTGTTTATTTTCATATTTAAGTTGCATCTTACATTACTGTGGATTATTATGTCTCTAATGTTTGTATTTTTTTACAGATGTTTGGTGGAACAGGTTTGGAAGTGATTGTACAAACCTTAGAGATTTTGAGTCTTAAGCCAAACCTATAGTACAATAGGTTGTGAAAGAAATTGGAGTGTTTTTTGATGACATCCATACAAAAAAGCGCAACAGGTTGGAACACAAAAGGCTTAATGATTTGGTTTATATTCGTTGTAACATGCGCCTTTGTGAAAGGTAATGTTGTATTACTTTCAAATTTTCAATTCAATATTGTTTAACTTCAGTTTTCAATTGTTAATATTACTTACTAATTGTTTATCTTTGTTTGTGTTGTAGGCAATTAAAAAAAGTAAATAGAGAAGAAAGTCAGTTCGATCCAATAAGTTTGGATAATTTTGATATATTAGAAGATTGGGTTATGAAAGATACTGAAGAAAATGCCCTCCTAACAGAAGAAGACGTTGCCTGGATTAATTTGGAAGGAGCGCAACAACATTATGGAGATGAAGAATTTGATTTTGAAGAAGAAGGTGTGGGCGTGCTGATGATGATGATGAAGATCTGCAACAAGCAGAAGATGAAGATTATTTAGTTGATGATCCTGATTACAATTTGTAAAATGTAACATTATATGTAACTGTAGTGTAAACTGTGTATGTATTTTATTTTTTGGATTCAAAATATGTAAATTTGGATGCAATTGTTCAATGTTCAATGTTGAATGCTCAATCTGTACTAAACTTACATTATATGAATTTAAAGTAATTATCAGATTTTTCCTGATTTTTTCCTGATTTTTTTTTATTTTTTACTAATTTTTATTGATTTTAATTAATTTTTATATTATTTTAATATTAAAGTACGATACGATACGATACGCCCATATCGTGGAACCCAGCGATACACGATACGATACGCATTAGACAACACTGATATTGATAGTGAAGAGAGGCGAACAGAGGCCAGAAACCTGCAAAAAAAATTTGAATTTTTTTTTGCCGTATCATACGATATGGTGTCGTTTCATAGTATACGGTATCGTATCGATACATACGATACAGTATGATACAGATAACACTACTAACAAGAATCTCCATCACCCAACCGACCACTTGTCTCTCCTCTTCCAATCCAACCTATTGCTGGTCACCATCAATGGCATTTTCGTTAAAAAATTCATGAAAAATAGTAACTCGGATTTGAGAAAAAATTCATGAACCTACACTTATTTTGAACTAATTTTCATGTATTAAAGCTTGTTTTTGAATGTTTATCATGAATCAAACAAAAGCCCTTTGATCTAACTCAGATTTAGCAACTAAAACTGGAAAAAAAAACAAAAAAGCAAAAACGAGGGTTTCTTAACGGATTCCGACCGATTTCTCATTGATGCTCGGCGTTCTCGCGGCTTGCCCAGTTTGTCTCGACGCTGCCACCATAGAGGCCCCTTTGAAGGCCTTCCAGATCCGATAACGGTCCGACATTGACAACAATGGGGTTGTCATTGTTGTCTCTATACAGAAACGCCTTGCAAACGCTCGAGCGAGCGTTACTACATTCTTGTCGAGGCGGGTTTGGATCCAACCAGGTCCGGATCCAAACTCCCTGACCCGCTACAGTTATAGCATCTTTTAAGCTCCATCCACGAATCTCCTAATTCAACCTTCTCTATCAACAATTTGTTGATGTAATGAATCATAAGGCACTACTTAGCTAGAGGTTCCCGGTTGACATCTTGGCATCATCTCATCATAGGATGAAAACCAACTAAAACAAAGAACACTGCCACAGACATCCTTCGAGATATCAAGAATAATTTTCCACTAAAGCCATCATGGAAAGTGAAAGGTCACAATGTATCAGCCCAACAGACTCGGTAAAATATTCACGAAGAAATGTGATGTCCTTCCACGTACATCAAGAAACCTGAATCCCCTTGAAATTAAGCTAAAGTGTAGAGCGACTAATCACAACCTTAAAGCAAAGTTCTCAGCACTTTCAAAGAAATGATATTGAATTCAATAAAGTCAAAACCGAAAAACAGCGACCGCAACCAAAGAGAACCAAGCAGATTACATGGGGAAAAAAGGTTCAACTCCAAAAGTACGTGCCAAATAACATGCCAGAAGAGTGCTATATTGAACAAAGTATTATAAAATAGGAAAAGGAGGACCTTAGCATTCTAAACAGCGATCACCTCAAAAGAGTACGAATACACAATGTAAAGGGTCCAACTCTCCAAGAAAGCAAGTGAACTAAATAGTGAAACTTAGTATAAGATGACAGGAGTTGCAGGGAAAAGATGGTTATACCTTGCAGGCAACAAAAGCCAAGAGAAAGAACGCCTGATCGCTGAGGCTTAACCGAGACGCCTGCATGTAAACCGGTACGTCGGAGCTGCCAATCTCAACTGTAAGTTTCCTCTCACCAGCACCCTCAATTCCTTTTCCCTCTTCTGAACTCACTCTCGATGCAGCCTCCACGTTTTCCTCCTCATCTGAAGATGGGTTCTCTTTAAAGCAAAAAACCATCAAATTCACAAAACGATGCCTCAAACTCAAGGCGAACTCTTCATACACAACGGTGAAAACCTCAAAGTTCCGCTTGAGATGCCCTTCTTCAGAAACGAATCCCTCCTGTGCCTTTCTGAACTTGACGGTCCATTACGTTGTGGGAGGAATAGCAAAGAACTGTGAAGATGGTAATTTGGAGACACTGATATCGATGGTGAGCAAGGCAGGAATGAAGGCATGTCGAGAGAGAGAGAGAGAAAGTTGTGGAGATTGCTAACGATGAGGGAACGCGTTGTTCTCGATCAGAATCACCATGGCGGTGAGGGGGGAAGGGCTAAAGAAATCGGAACGAAAGATTCATCGAGAAACATGGAATTTCGCTATTGAATTCAAGGAAATCGATGGATGTGCAAATGAATATCGGATACCTGTTAACGCAGCAATCTTGAAGCAAGTGATGGATTAGCCTGGTGCAGAAGATCGACACTCTGATGGGACGGTGATATTTTGGTTCTAAACATTTTGTGGGAAATTTTGCTGGTAGGTCCTCTTTTAGGAGACAATTGAATTTCAGAGATGACATTTTCTCTTCTCTAAGAAAACAAGTCTTTGCATGACATTCAACAACTGAGTCTTTTCCCATCTAGATCTAGATGGGGTCCGCTACATGTTTTTGTCTCCATATATCGTACTACCTATTAACTCAATATAAGCTACATCAATTTTTTATTATTTCATTTTAATACTTTTATGATATTTTTCTTCTTCTTAATCACCTTTTCAATCATTCAAATCATCTTAAATGAGTTTCTCTCCTTTTATCATATATTTTTCACTCAAATTATTTTTAATAACATTATTACATATTTTTCACTAAAATTATTTTAAATAAGTTTTTTTAGAAGAGTTAGATAAGGTGTTTCAAAAGATTCCACAAAGGGAGATGATTTGTTTAGGAGGAGATTTAAATGGACATGTCGGTAAAGAGGCATTAGGATATCAAGGGATTCATGGAAACTTTGGTTTTGGGGATATAAACGAGGAAGGTAGGGAGATTTTAAATTTTGCTATGTCATTTGATCTCTTTATAGTCAATACAATCTTCAAAAAACGAGATGAACATTTAATTACTTATAAGAGTGGCTTATCACAAACACAAATTGATTACTTTATTTGTAGAAAAAAGGATAAAGCGTGTTGTAAAGATTGCAAGTTTATTCTAGGAGAAAGCTTAACCACACAACATCGACTTTTAGTCATGGATTTACAAATAAAAAAGTGGACAAAGAAGAAAAGAGTGCATCGAGCTATTCAAACTAAATGGTGGAACCTCAAAAGCGAGAAAGAAGATATATTTAAACAAAAAGTCCTTCAAGAAGATGTTTGGAATTATGTTGGCACACCCTGTGATATGTGGAACAATGTGGCTATACATATTAGGAAAGTGGCGAAAGATGTGTTAGGGGTATCTAAGGGAGGTGTACCGGCACAAAAAGAAGCTTGGTGGTGGAGTGAAGTAGTACAAAATAAAATCAAGGCAAAGAGGGCATGTTACAAATTACATTATGCTAAGAAAACTAGTGAAACTTTAGAAGCTTATAAGAAAGCAAAGAAGGAAGCGAAAAGGCCATTAGTGAAACAAAAGCTAAGATTTGGGATGACTTATATAAAAAACTCAACTCAAAAGAGGGTGAAAGAGATATTTTTAGGATAGCTAGGGCTAGAGATAAGAAAACTAAAGATCTTAATTATGTTATATGTATAAAAGACGAGGATGAAAAAAATCTAGTGGCAAATGATGATATAAGAAATAGATGGAGAAACTATTTTTATAATCTTTTTAATGAAAATAAAGATGTTAGTATTAGTTTAGGATATTTAGCCAAGACATAAAAGTATATAAACCATAATTTCTACCGACGTATTCAAAAGAATGAAGTCAAAGAAGCTCTTAAACATATGAAGAGTGGTAAATCGGTAGGATCAGATAATATTCCTATAGAAGTTTGGAAAATACTAGGAGAAATAGGTATCACTTGGCTCACAAGACTATTTAATGAAATATGGAAAAACCAAAAGATGCCCGAGGAATGGAGAGCAAGTACACTTATACCCATATATAAGAACAAGGGAAACATTCAAAATTGTGCGAATTATCGAGGTATCAAGTTAATGAGTCA
This sequence comes from Brasenia schreberi, assembly GCA_036023115.1. Classification (NCBI taxonomy): domain Eukaryota; kingdom Viridiplantae; phylum Streptophyta; class Magnoliopsida; order Nymphaeales; family Cabombaceae; genus Brasenia; species Brasenia schreberi. The sequence continues at coordinate 12,391,192 of JAYKKT010000075.1, read as the reverse complement.
TACTATGAAATTATGGGAAAGAATTATCGGACGAAGGTTAAGACAAGTATCAAAGTACAACAGAGAACCAATTTGGATTTATCCCAGGCAGATCTACTATTGAAGCGATTCACCTTTTGAGACGTCTTATGGAACATTTTAGAGCAAAAAAGAAAGACCTTCACATGATATTTATTGATCTAGAAAAAACTTATGATAGGGTACCGAGAGAAGTTCTTTGAAGAACTTTGGAAAAAAGAGGTATCCCATTGACATATATTAACCTTATAAGAGACATGTGTGATGGTGCAAAAACATGTGTGAGGACTCATGAAGGAACGACAGACTTCTTTGAAGTTAATATTGGGTTACATCAAGGATCAACTTTAAGTCCATACTTATTTATAATGGTGATGGATGAGATATTCAAGATGAAGTACCTTGATGTATGTTATTTGCAGATGACATTGTATTAATGGAGGAGTCTAAGGAAAAAGTTAATAGAAAATTGGAACTATGGAGAGAAACATTAGAAAGCAAAGGCCTCCAACTTAGTAGAACAAAGACAAAATATATGGAATGTAAGTTTGATCATTTGGCTACTTCAGAAGACATATAAATTAAAATTGGCACACATTTTATTCCCCAAAAGAAAAGTTTTAAATACCTAGGGTCAATTTTTCAAAGTGATGGAAGAATTGAGGGAGATGTTATGCATAGAATTAATGCTGGTTGGTTAAAATGGAGAGGAGCATCAGGTATTCTTTGTGATAAGAAGATACCATTAAAATTAAAAGGTAAATATTATAGAGCAGCAATTAGGCCTGCCATGTTTTATGGTTCTGAGTGTAGTTAATCATCAACATGTACAAAAGATGTATGTGACAGAAATGAAGATTTTGAGATGGATGAGTGGTCATACAAGAAAAGACCGTATACATAATGAGGTTATTAGAAACAAATTAGGAGTGGCACCAATAGAGGATAAAATGAGAGAACATCGTTTAAGATGGTTTGAACATATAGAAAGAAGATCAAAAGAAGAGCCTGTAAGAAGGTTAGAAAAACTAAATTTGGAAAGTATTAAAAGAGGTAGAAGACGACCACAAAAGTGTTGGAAAGAAACAATAAAGAATGATCTAGCTTATTGGAGGTTAACTGCTAACATGGCACACAATAGGGATATGTGGAAACAAAGAATCCATGTAGCCAACCCCGTCTAGTATGAGAAAAGGCTTAGTTGTTATTGTTGTGTATTACATATACGATTTCTTTGTGTGACCATGCATATTTATCAGCATCTTATTTCTATTATAAACATCTTTATATATTTTAATAGTTAAATATTCAACACTCATAACCATATAACATAGCATATCTAATTATTGATCTCTAGTATTTACCTTTCAACTCTAATGGTATCATTCTTGAGATATAGAATACACGATAACCTCTCTAACCATCTTACAATAATTTTATGCATAAAATCTTCATGAATTTTTGCATCATTCTAAAAAGTTGATCTTAAGTATCTAAAACTTTCCTTGTATGAATGCAATGTGTACTAATCTTAAGTTTTATGTTATGTGAAATAGCCAAATGATCAAACTTATATATTCCATATATTATGTCTTTATGTCTAGTATGGGAAAAGGCTTAGTTGTTGTTGGTGATATTATGTTTTTGTCATACTAAGTCATAAGCTTTTACTTTCTAATATTTCTCTCAATTGTTTCAATTTTCTATTGATTTTTCCTTATACTCATCCACTAATACAATATCATCTACAAATAGCATATAACAAGGTATTTCATCTTAATGAAATTTGTTAACTCATCAATGATCAATATTAATAAATATGAACTTAAAGTTGATATGTAATATAATCCAATATTAATTTAAAGAAAATTATCATTCCTTTATGGATCCTCACACATGTTTGTGCACCATCAAACATGTCTCTTATAATATTAATGTATATAAATGATTTACCTATTTTTTTCAAGGTTTTCTAAAGAATATATAGATATCCTACCAAGTCAATAAATATCATGTGAAGATTTTTATTTTTTTAAATATTTCATAAGGTGTGTCAATAGGTGAGTAACCTCAATAATAGACCTCTTTGGTATGAATCTAAATTAGTTTTTTGTTGTCCTTGATATGCGTTTTAATAGACGTCCAATAATTATTTTTCATAGGTTTATAGTACAACTCGTCAACTTAATACCTCAATAATATGCACAATTAAAAATGTCTATTGTGCTTATATATGTATATAATTGTAGTCTTACTCAATTCCTTAGACATCTTTTAGTTATTTTATATTTCATTAAATAATCTTTTAAGCTAAGTGATACTAATTTCTTCTAACATTTTTCATACTTTTATAAGAACATTGTTTAGTCCTACTACAGATTTACCAACCTTTATAAGTTTAAAGCCTCTTTGACTTCTCTTTTTTAATATGTCATTATAAATTATGGTTTATATATTTTTAGGTTAGTTAGCTCTTTTAATCTAATACTAGCACCTAGTTTTTGTTAAAAACTTATAAAGATAATTTTTCTATCTATTTTTTTATATTATTACTTGTTAATAAAATCTTATCATCATTATGATGCATCTAATAAAAGTAAGATCCTTACTTTTCCTATCTCTAACCTTAATTGTCTTAAAAATATATTTTTACATTCTTTTAAGCTGAGCCTTTATGTAAATCCTCATAAGTTTTCATTGTTACTTCATTGACAATATTTTTTGCTTCTTTTTTTACCTTCTTATAAGACTCAAGTTTCATCGGTCTTGTTTGATGTGAATCGTGAGTTGAGAGGATCCTCGCTAAGTGAAAAGTCATCAAATGAAGCTCCAATATGCACACACTCTTGAATTTGGGTTCACTAATGCATCACACACTTGCACATGGAAGTAGTTGAACATGTTTTGAGTAGTCTCATGCACACACACACTTGTTAAATGTGACTCACCAACATACACTCTCTCACCCACGAGTTGGATATGACTCACCAACGTACACTCTCTTACCCACGAGTTGGATATGAATCGTGAGTCGAGAGGATCCTTGTTAAGCGAAAAGTCATCAAATGATACTCCAATATGCATACACTCTTGAATTTGGGCTCATGCATGCTCGCACATAGAAGTAGTTGAACATGTTTTGAGTAGGCTCATGCACGTTGGATGTAACTCACCAACACACTCTCTCTCACCCACGAGTTGGATATGACTCACCAATTCTCACTCATGCACGTATGGTATGCCACACAATGAATATGACTCACCAAGATGATAAAGACAGACTCACTCGCTACCAGTTAAGGATAAGAGAGAGATTTGAAATACAAAAACTATGTAGGAAATCACCATTTCTGTTTTCATTCATATGGATGGGTTTATATAGATCAGAACAACCCTCTAGTTGAGTACTAAAACTAAAACTATAATTTTCAAAACATTGAAAATTATATCGTAATTAATTTAAAATTGCTAACTAACTATTGTTGCCTAGGAGTTGCATAAAGCACTTAATGACTACGTGGAAAAAGAAAATAGCATTTAACTTCTGTGGAATTTAACGCTTCTTCAAAAGGTGGGAAATTAACTCTTGTTTTTAATTCAATAGGTTGATTAATAATAACTCATGCTTAGATCTCTTGGAATCCTATTCTTGGCTACTTGAGTTGGTTTCGAGTTGGGGTAAACGGATCGATCCAAAGTACTGAGTTGGACCAATTGATGCCCAATAAATCCATGTCCTATAGATTGATTGCACAACTTGATTGGCTTCGTACAACTTGGCTTTGCATACTCTTGGATTCCTATCATACTCCCGGGTTGGTAAGGATTTGTCCTGAAATCCAGCAGTTGGTGATCTTGAGTTTTCATGTCAAGGTGATCTCTCATCAACTATTTGCAAAGAGTTCTTGCCACTGTTTATTTCAAAATTTTTCTACTAAGACACTTATATGACTTGAGACCTAGTACACTTAACTACCAAAAGAAACAACATAAGCAAATACCTACTATAACAAAATTGGAATGAACTATAACTCAAGAAGTAAAAATATTTTATCCTAAGTACTATCTATGTACAGAAAATGGTGAGATTGTCTTGGAGCTTCAGTTTCCATTATGATGATAAAACTTCCACGTGTTCGCTCTTGTTGAGTTTGATTGAACTTAGTAGGTCTGCTGCAACCAAATCTGCCACTACTTTATGATGACACCCATTAGCCCAATTCATAAAAGAATCATAGAAGGAGCCAAGTGGATCCATAAGAAATTGAATCAGATCAAGGTCAAGAGGGTCTAAATCTTGAGTCTCTTGTTTAATAGACTTGCCAATAGGAAGGAATGACATGGACTTATAAGTTTCTTCAAGGTGGCTTGACACAAATGCTAGTCTTTCATCCTCAACGAGTTCAAAATCCCAATCCATAGGTGGATTACGATCCAACTCAAGGTCACTCATTGCAACCTCATTGTTAAAAATTCTTGATGAAAACCAACACTCTACAGATGAGTTTGATACGACACAAGAGGGAATTTTGATTCGAACTTAGTGTTCTACATCTCTTCGATTCATTCTTGCCTCTTGGTGAATTCGTATAGTTGAGCCTAACTCAGGGGAGTTTGGGTCCATATTATGGAGACTGGTGTTGAAGCAGTTAGGAGAAGGAGCTCGTTGTTGCAATAGTTCCTCAAGGCTTTGGGTCAGTTGTGTCATCTGGATGGTGCCTCTTGTCTATCTTGTAGTACCATGATCCAAGCTTGCTCGAGAGATATGCCTCATGGTATTGAGGGAATCGAAATCTTATCCAACTCATATCATAGTGACTGGTATTGAAGCGGTTAGGAGAAAGAGTGTGTTGTCGCAACAGTTCCTCAAGGCTTTGAGTCAGTTATGCCATCTGGGCTGTAAGTACCTCCTATCCACATTACAATGCCATGATTTGAGCTTGATTGGGAGCCATACCTTATGGTATTGGGAAAAATCGAAATCTTGTCTTGCCATCTTTTCAATCTCAATGAAAGCACCAAATGATGTAACTTGCGAGTAAAGAGGATCCTTGTTAAGCGAAAAAGCATCAAATGATGCTCCAATATTTACACACTCTTGAATTTGGGCTCACCAATGTATCACATGCTTGCACATAAAAGTAGTTGAACACGTTTTGAGTAGGCTCACACACACTTGTTGGATGTAACTCACCAATACACTCTCTCCCCACGAGTTAAATATGACTCACCAACTCTCACCCACGCACACACGGTATGCTACACAATGGATATGACTCACCAAGATGATAAAGTTCGACTCACTCTCCACCGGTTAAGGATAAGAAGATTTAAAATACAAAAACTATGTAGGAAATCACTATTTTTTTTTATTCATATGGATGGGTTTAAATAGATTAGAACATTCCTCTAAGTTGAGCACTAAAACTAGCTGTAATTTTCAAAACATTGAAAATTGTATCCTAATTAGTTTAAAACTATTAACTAACTATTGTTGCCTAGGAGTTGCATAAAACACTTAATGACTACGTGGAAAAAGAAAAGAGCATTTAACTCTTAGGAAATTTAATGCTTCTTGGAAAGGCGGGAAATTAACTCTTGTTTTTAATTCATAGGTTGGCTAATAATAACTGATGCTTAGATCTCCTGGAATCCTATTCTTGGTACCTTGAGCTGGTTCCGAGTTGGGGTAAACGAATCGATCCAAAGTATTGAGTTGGACTAGTTGGTGCCCAGTAAATCTATGTCCTATGGATTAACTGCACATCCTGATTAGCTTCACCCAGCTTGTCTATGCATTCTCTTGGATTTCTATAATTGTTGGCATAATGTAATTTGTAATATGCCCTCTTTTCCTCAATTTTATCGTACACCACTTGCTAGTATGCTTCCCTTATGTTCATGTAATACATCTTTTATCACTTTTGTAATATATATGTGTTTTCATTTTCTTTTACTTTTTCTCTTATAAACATAAAATGTGAATATTTTTTCTATTTATAATATTTATAATCTTATCAATGTTTCGATATTTAAAGTATCAATATAGATCTTATTATCTATGATTAACTTCTTTATCCCTGCATCCAGCTATATTGAAAATATGAAGACCTTTTATGAAATTTGTTCATTACATTCGGGTGACAACATGATAGGACTAACTTCTTTACACACACCCATCCTCTCTATAATTGATTCACTACATCCAAGGAAAGACGTAGAGGCTTTTACTTACTTTCAATTGTATTTGAGTTCCACGATGTGTTGCTAAGAAGAGACACTTAAACAAAATACTTATAATATCTAAAATTCATGCTAGTAAATCCAAACAAATTTTATGGTGAATATTGAAAGCCTAACACAATCCTCCTCCTTTCAACTCTAAGTTTGAGACCAACCACACTGGAGTTAAACTTTGCTTGAGATAGAAGATGATAAATCAGAACCAAATTGCTCATAGTTAAGCTTGGTTTGACCTATCCTTAACTATACATGTTAGTAAAACAATAGAAGAAGAATAAAGACATGATATTTCATCATGTTTTTTCTCGTGAATTATGTTTAAAAATCTTTTTAAAACTTTTATTTAAATCGTATACTCATGGTAGTCCTACTTGGGAGTAGAAAGTACTTTAACTATCTTTCCTCTAATGATTGAGTTTTGATGCGAGGCAAGATAATAAGACGAGAGAGAAGAAGGTGCTTGGGTTTTCATGTGAAGTGTCTTACTTTGGTTTCTATAGACCACCTCCTATGTAGTGTTGGTTTTTTTTCACGTAAAATAAACTCATACTTATTTAGAAAATTTTAAATAAATACTTTTTTTAAATTAGCTAAAAGATGATAACCATATATTGCATTTTAATAATGGTTGTCGATGCTTTCATGCCATATATTATATAGTTATTTAAAATAAATAAAAATAGGTAACTTAATTTAAACCCAATTTTCCTGAGATTAATTTAAATGTATAATTGAAAAAGATCACATTTAGGACTCCACGAACTTTCGGCGGCCGCAATGTGATCCATTTTGTTAAGAGACATGCGGAATGCATCTTTGCGGGAGGGTTTCTACCGTTTTCGTTGGAGATATCCTTACTTATACATGGAGACTAGGCAGTTTGATGATTACTGAGTTATTTTTGAATTAAGTATCTTGGTTTGCTTATTACAGAGGAATCATTTTGGTTAGAAAACGTTGATTTGTGTTGCATGCAAAGGTAACCGCCGCTTCATTACGCGTCATGGTTAAATTGATCTTCTTTTCGGCGCCTAAATAAGTAAGGAATGCAACTGACGCCTTGTACTTGACCTTAGAAAACCAACCTTCAGGCATAATTGCAAAAATGCTGCACTTTGTAGTACTACTCATCGAGGGTCTTGCGTTGGAATCCTGCTGGCCAGTTGCTGCCCATCTTGGACACAAGAATAAACAATTAAAGTTTAAACGACTTTGTGCTGTTGAAGATTAATTTGTGCTTTCTATTTTTTGCTTGGGTAACAATTACTTTCATTGGTGACCTGCAATCCGATCTATTATTGCGTTTTGGGTTTCTCAATTAGCTAGATATAATATTTTACCCATTTGAGGTACGCGCTTTGTTTTCTTCCGTATGAATTTTGGCAGTTGATTTTGCGATGCCAACAGTGGGTGAACAAAATAGAGTGAGGTTGTTGACTGTGTTCATTGCCTTCCTTGTAAGGAAGTGTTGGAGAAATTTACAAATCCAATTTATAACTGATACCGGCAAAAGTGGGTGTAAATGCAATTAAAATTGCATGAAACTGAATTGCAGTTACAATTAAAGAGTTGAGCAGCTCAAAAGTTGCCTACTTACTTGTAAATCTTGAAAATAATACCCTCTACCTATCTCTTATATTAAATGGAGAAAGGTTACAACACTCCATGGACTGAATGAGCATGCTAGCTCATAAAGCCATCAATTAGAAACATAATAGTGGGCATTTGAAAAGCCACTTCGATGTGTATAAAAATGCACTTGGTTTATGGCCAAAGGGGAGAGAACCCACATTCATAAGCATCCCTTACAACCTCATGACTTCCCTCACCTATCTTTTTTGTGTCAAGAGAGTCTATTTAAAGGAGCGAGGTTTTTTGGGCCCTAGAAAACCTCGCAGCATTATCTTGGAATAGCGGTGTTGTCAAAGACTCGGTTCAACTTATACAAGGCAAGCCGAGGGTTCTTTGTTGTATCCTCAAGGCATTTGTCGGTATCCTTTGCATTAAAAAAAGTGAAATCCAGGGATGACAAAATAGTATAAAGGATAGAGCTTCAAAGAGAAAGTATTTTGGTTCACGTATTTTCAACAAAGTCACCAACATTCTTTAAGTTATTTTGTATGTCATTGAACTTGTTCCTCTTAATGGCATCTTTACGTGACATGACTACTGACTTCGTCAAGCTAGATCGTTTTGATGGAGAAAACTTTCTTCGTTGGCAGAAAAAGATGCACTTCCTACTTACCACTTTGAAGTTTGTGTACATATTGACTACCTGGGGCGTCGTAAGAGAACGAAGAGGGAGTCTGGGTGACAGTAGACTAGTGCAAGGCATAAATAGGATAATGATGACTACATCCGCACTGGCAGCACATTCTCAGACGGTAGTTTTATGCATTCTATCGATTTGATACATATTAGAACATAATGGAGATACAAAGGAACTTTAGGAGAAACTAGGAGGCACAGATACATGTGAGAACTCGAGGAAGATACTACAAATACGTTAAGTCCTCTGGTTAGTTATTTTAATAGTTATAAGATTAATAATGGTAGGTCTGTCATAGAACAAATATATGAAATTAATAATTTTGAATAATTTCAAGTAACGTAACATGTATATGGATGAAACCATCATTGTCTCCTCAATTATGTATTAAACTTCCTCCTTCATGGAAAAACTTTAATAGAAGTCTCTAAACATTGCAAAGGATGGGAAATCTTTCTTGAGCAATTAGGTAATCATCGTCATCTTGAGAAGAGTATTGTAGACAAGATGATACTAAGGGCACAATATACTCATGCCAGAAATTTCTATGTGATGGAATAAGGGAAATCCAAAAAATCCTCAAAGAAAAGTGCCTTGAAGATTTTGAAGAATGTATCACGCAAGTAATAGCGATGGTAACAACAACAAATGTATAACACGAACGATGGCATGAAAAAAGAAAAAGTAGAGTTGGTAGTAACTGCTATTGTAGAAATCCCTAGACATTTCAAGAGTGAAGTTGTAGTCTTCAAAAAAAAAAAACAACTAGAAGGGTTATAGTTCAAAAAGAAAACCTTATCATTATGATCTAGTATCTCGAGGTTAGCATGATTAAAGATGTAGATTCATGGTGGATAGATTCTCGGTGCAACCCGCCACGTGTGTGCAAGAACAGAGATCTCTTCAAGACAATCAGCAAGACGAAGGTAAGGTACATTCTATACATGTGTTGGCTCTTCAACTGGTGTCAAGTTAAAGAGACAAAAGAATAGTTGAAACTGAAAATCACTTACGGAAAAGTGCTTTACTCTCTTTACTTGATGTGTATTACATACGTACCGCATCTTAGAATAGAAAAAATTTGGTTTCTAAACCCCTATTTAATAAGTTTGGATTTAAGTACATGAATTTGAAACGAAACAAATTTATTCTCTCTAGAGGTGGCATGTTTGTATGGAAATGGTATATCTATGTGAAAACATGTGTTTAAGTTGAATGTTATTGATAATAATGATGTCCAGCTTATATTAATAAATTTTCTTGGTTTATGACATAATTGTTTAGGACATGTTAATTATTATAAAATTAAATGATATGATGAAATTGGATTTGATTCCAAAATCAAAGATAAACGAAACTTAGAAGCATATATTACCGTTGCATGCTAACAAACATAACTAGGCTATGCATCTATTTCCAATAGTAGAAAAGAAATTCCCAAGGTGATAGCACCTAATACATTATAATGTACGTGATTTTTACATGGTTAGCCCTCACTATAGGCAAGTAAGAAATATTTTGCAAAGCTTCATAGATTATTGCACCAGGATACTTATATATATTTAATACATTCAAAAGATGAAGTGTTAGATAAGTTTAAGATTTGTAAGGCTAAAGTTGTTCTTCAATACTAGAAACTTTCATCAAAAGTGTATAAGGACTTATACGAGAGGAAGAATATTATGATCCCTAATTTATTTTGAGTTCATTAGAAATAATATACATCAAACAATTACTCGCACTATTACTCCCCACAATAGAATGCGTGTTGCTGTTGAAAGGAAAAATAGGGCATTGAAGAAATGGTAGCGTAATGTCATGTTATCCCATTATGGTCTAGCAAAAGGTTATCCATAATACAGGTAAAGCTATATCTGATAGCTTGTTATATTTTAATAACAGAAGTTCTAAATAAAAGGAAGCAAAAATAACCCTATAAGAACTCTAGAAGAAAAGAAAGGCCAACTCAACTATTTTAAAGGTTTAGAGGTACATAGAGCTAATAGTAAAGGTTCTTGAACCCAAAAGGAAGAAATTAGGTGAGTAGAAGATTGAGATATATCTTCTTGAGTTAAGGCATGCTGAAAATAGTAAAGCATATAGGTTTGTTGTACGTAAGTGAATCCAATGAGCTTATATCTTGTAAATTCAGACGTAATTGAGTTTAAGGATACTGATGATTTTCAAGAGGATAGTATATTTAACTCAATTCCATAGACCCAAAGACAATGTTAACTCTTTTAATGGAAGCCTTGTGAACATTATCCAAGCAGAATAATGTATCAAATAAGGATACATTAGAAAGTTTCCGAGCCTAGAAGAAGTAAAAGAATCTAAGAAGATAAAAACATATGGAACTAGACTTTCATCATGCTCCTAGTTGAAGTGACAAGAGAGACTCCATGTAGAGTCATGCACTATAGCTATGCTATAATATATAAAGTGATCCAGAAACATTTGAAGAGGCAATAAAGTCTCAGAGACATACAACTTTCTGGAAGAAGAAGCTATACAAGATTAAATGGACTCAATAATGGAGAATAAAACTTGGAAACTTAGTAGACCTCCCGTACTAGGTTCCCAAGCCCATTGGCTATAATTAGATTTTGAAAAGGAAAATGAAGGTAGATTGGAACCATTGATAAATTCAAGGTAAAGACTAGTTGCTAAGGGGTTTACATAAAAAGAAATGAGTTGACTATTTTGATACATATGCATCATATAGTAAGAATTGCTATAATTAAAGTGTTATTATTGCATTTCAAGCTTCCATCTATAAATTTATTTATTCATCAAATGGATGTTAGAAACAACATTCCTAAAATGAGTGAGTTAGACATGGAAGTGTATATATGAAGTAACCTAAGGGTTTAGTAGGTTTCTCTTAGTCAAGAGTAAAATAATGTTTGTAAACTAATTTAGTCCATGTATGGACCTAAAGAAAGTCCCACAAGCAATGGCATAAAAAATTTGATAAAGTAGTGCTTGCCAATGGTTTTAAAATAAATAAAGTAGATAAATGTATGTATATCAAATTTCATGATGGCAAAGGTATCATCACTTGTTTGTATGTTGATGATATGCTTATATTTGGTACCAATTTGAAAGAAGTTTGAAAAAGTAAAAGGTTTTCTTTTGAAGAACTTTAACACAAAAGATTTGGGAATTGATGAGATAATTTTGGGAATCAAAATCCTTAGAAAAGGAGATGAAATTGGGTTGTCTCAATCTCATTATATTGAAAAGGTATTAAAAAGGTTTAATGCTTTTGATCATGCACCCGTTTCAACTCTGTTTGATCCAAATTCAAAATTAATATAAAATAATGGTTGTTCGGTTTCACAATTGGAATATGGTAGGCTAATTGGTTGTTTGATGTATGCGATGACTAGCACTAGGCTGGATATTTCATATGTGGTTGGTTGTTTAAGTCAATACACTAGTAAACCAAGTAGGGACCACTAGTTTGCAATCCGAAGAGTCTTTAAATATCTAAAAAGAACTCTTCATTATAGTTTGTTTTATAATGGAAGTCCTTCGATTTTAGAAGGTTATGGGGATGCCTGTTGGGTTACCTACATAGAAGACCATGCTTCTACAAGTGGATGGGTCTTCACAATTGGTGGGGGTGCAATCTCTTAGGCTTTAAAGAAAAAAACTTGTATAGCTGATTCTACCATGGTTGTTAAATTTATAGGCCTTGCATCAACAAGTAAGGAAGCTGAATGGCTTAAAAACTTATTTTATGACATTCTGATATTGTTGAAGTCATTGGCCCCAATATCAATGAACTGTGATAGTCAAAGTACATTATCCAAGCCTTATCGCCATGTGTATAACAGAAAGTCCAGACATATTGGTCTGAGGCACAATTATGTAAAAGATCTTATTAAGAATGGAGTCATATCTATTTCTTATATAAGGTCAGAAATCAATCTTGCAGATTCCTTGACAAAGGGTCTGACAAGAGACTTGGTGCTAAAAGCATTAAGATGGATAGGCATCAAGCCCGCTAAATAAATCTTTGATAATGGAAACCCAACTCAAGCTTAAGTAACATCAAGTTGTGAGTTCAATAGGTTAAAGTACATTATTAGTACATTATTAGTATAATTGTAAGTACCTGCCTCTCTAACCATCCTAAGATAAAGGTATTTGATCCTATAAAGTAAAGGAACAGGTTGAGTTATGCTCTTAATAGACCCATAGCAGATTTCTACTAGGATGCCTCTTATGGGAGGCATTCTTAATGGAGTCTACCTATATGAGTGTGAAGCTTTTAAGAGTCTTGGGCTTAGACTCTGATAGCACTTATGGAAGAGGATACATGGACACAAGGCCTTTATAATTGTGTCAATACATATAGTTATTCTATTGGTAAGTAAACCCTATATGTAAGTTATGCACACTTGTTCAAATGGGTTAGATGGCTCAAAGCTTGTTTACCATTTTAATTCAAATGAGTGGGAACCCACCTCTTACTAGGTATAGGTTCAATCGCTAGAGACCTATACTGAAACTAAAAGATTTTTAAGATAGTGTTTTCGAAAAGTGTATTTGTAAATTGGTGGGGGAAATGTTGCAGAAATTTACAAATCCAATTTACAAATGATAGTGGTGAAAGTGGGTGTAAATGCAATTAAAATTGCATGAAACTGCATTGCAGTTACAATTAAAGAGTTGGGCAACTCAAAGGTTGCCTACTTACCTATAAATCTGGAAAATAATACCTACTACTTATCTCTTTTATTAAATGGAGAAAGGTTACAACACTGCATGGATTGAATGAGCATGTTAGATCATAAAATGAGCAATTAGAGCCATAATAATAGGCATTTGAAAAGCCACTTGGATGCCTATAAAAGGGCACTTGGTCCATGGCCAAAGGAGAGAGAACCCACATTCATAAGCATAGCCTCATGATTTCCCTCACATATCTTCTTTGAGTCAAGAGAGTCTCTTTAAACGAACAAGGTTTCTTGGGCCCTAGAAAACCTTGCGGCATTATCTTGGAGTGGCGGTGTTATCAAATACTTGGTTCAGCTTATGTAAGACAAGTTGAGGGTTCTTCGTTGTATCCTTAAGGCGTTTGTCGGTGTCCTTTGCATTTTGAAAAGTGAAATCCAAGGGCAACAAAATAGCCTAAAAGATAGTGTTTTGTATGCCTCAAAGAGAAAGTATTTTGGTTCACGTATTTTCAGCAAAGTTGCCAACAAGAAGTAGGATGCAACCATGCATAGAGTGTTGGGTTCTCAACCGATGAATTTGCTACCATGACTACAATGAGGAAGATAACTCTTATTTTCACATGTTATTTGGATGGTTGGGTTATGTGATGTAATGTAGAGCTAACATAGTGGAAATTGAAACATGGTGCCAAGAGGAAGGAAGAATTGGTACAAGCGTGACTAGATCTTAAAGGATGTTGCAACAGATGAGGTTATTGGTAGAGCAACAAGGTAGGCTGTTGATTTTTCTAACTTCAAGGAGTTATGTCTTTGCAGTTATTTATTTAAGCTAGGATGTAAGTTATTGAATGTTATTTGAATCTATTTCAACATATATGTCTACTAATTTATATATTTTGATTTCAAATCAGCAGCCTTTCCATTTTCATGCATGCAAATGTTAATAGTATATCATGAGAAATGTGTACCGTAACGAGAATGGGATGATTGAAACAATTTAATCAGGCTATCAGTTATACTGGCTACTGAGAAGTGTTATATCTATTCTTTAAATCATCCATGTTTAAGGCTTGTGGACTTCCATGAGAACAAGTCCCTTAGCCAATCCACACCTTCCTTTATGTTTTATGTTCATATCCCATTTACCTTACCTATAAACCAACAAGATGCCACATGCTAGTGATTCATTCTGTATCCATATTACACATAACTCATATTTGTTAGGAGTACAAGTTCTTAAATGAATGAATTAACTTACGAAAAAGGTGGTTTATATACTTAAGCTGCTTTTGCAGTGAAATAGTTATGAGACTTATTTGTCTGTCTAAATACAACAACGACGACGACAATGACAACAGACAACTAAGCCTTTTCCCATAGTAGCTGGGGTCAGCTAAATGGATTCTTCGTTTATGTAGAGCCGAATCATGTACCATGCTAACAGTTAACTCAACATAAGCTAGATTATTCTTTATCTATGTTGCATGGATATGGGTACGGTACCGGTACCCAGTATGGGTATGGGTATGAGGAATGCAATTTAAAAAAAACTAAGGTACGGGTACGTCACTATTAAAAAACATAATAAAAAGATAAATTTACATAAATATATATACACAATTATACGTAGAGCATTCTATATTTTAAAGAGCAGGTACTTCAAATAAATATCAAAGTCATGAAGGTAACCAAAGAATAATAGCTATTGAAATGCATAAACAACTCATCATGATTCAAAATGTATTGCAATAAGATTGAAACTCATCATGATTCATAAATGTACTGCAATAAGATTGAATATGCACACACGTGTGGTGATTTGGACCCAAAATATCAGCAATCGCCTCCAAAGTCAACAAAGGGAGAGGAAGAAGAATCATATGAGATATGAAGAGGCATGCATTTTCTCAGTGAAACCACCAGAATCAGACTCGGAAGGAAGTAACTGGAACCAGGAAACATGATGCAGCTCACCTAGTTTGAAATTTACATAAAAGAATTTACTTTAGAAGTCTCACATACTTGCTATGGGAAGCAAGTTGCTTATTCTGCTGTGTAAATGAGCCTCTGACAACATAGTCTTACCAAAATAAATAAATAAATAAATAAATAAATACACAAGTTATGCGATCTACAGAGAACATCTTTGCAATAGAATGTAAATTTTGAGATCAACACTGAACTTCCATTGCAAATTTTGTGTTCTTTTCGATATTCTTGGTTGGTATAATCCTATGTGTATGTTTACACTTTCTTGGATAGAAACACATGAAAAACAGTAGTCATTACTATCTACTTTGAGTCTGACTTTGGGTAGAATACTACAAAGTTATCAAGAGTTGATGAAATCCTTGTGTTTGTTGTTCACTCTTTGTTGCTCCTAATTTCAAACAAGTTAAATCACCTTTCACTTTACGTCAAATGTTTATTGGACATGGGTTTTCGCTAAGGTCCTGCCTTTGTAGTGGTGTTGTCTTCTCATTTCTATTGCACTTCTTCCAATCACATTACTTGGCATGAATCCAAATTGGTTCTCTGTTGTACTTGATATTTGTCTTAACCTACATTCGATAATTCTTTCCCACAAATTCATAGTATGGCTCATTAACTTCATAACTCGATAATTCACACAATTCTGAATGTCTCCCTTGTTCTTATATATGGGTATAAGTGTACTCGCTCTCTATTCCTCGGGCATCTTTTGGTTTCTCCATATTTCATTAAATAGTCTTGTGAGCCAAGTGATTCCTATTTCTCCTAGTATTTTCCAAACATCTATAGGAATATAGTTTGGTCCTACCGATTTACCACCCTTCATATGTTTAAGAGCCTCTTTGACTTTATTCTTTTGAATACGTTGATAGAAATTGTGGTTTATATACTTTTCTGATTTGGCTAACTCTCCTAAGCTAATACTAACATCTTTATTTTCATTAAAAATCTTATAAAAATAGTTTTCTCATCTATTTCTTATATCATCATTTGCCACTAGAATTCTTTCATCCTCGTCTATGATGCATCTAACATAATTAAGATCTTTAATTTTCTTATCTCTAGCCCTAGCTATCCTAAAAATATCTCTTTCACCCTCTTTTGAGTTGAGTTTTTTATATAAATCCTTCCAAATTTTAGCTTTCACTTCACTGACGGCCTTTTTCGTTTCCTTCTTCGCTTTCTTATAAGCTTCCAAAGTTTCACTAGTTTTCTTAGCATAATGTAATTTGTAATATGCCCTCTTTGCCTTGATTTTATTTTGCACTACTTCACTCCACCACCAAGCTTTTTTTTGTACCCAGTATGAAGATCAACAAAGTATAGGGCTTAGTTGATCTACCTAAGAATAGAAGGGTGGTCAGAAATAAATAGATTATCAAAATAAAGAGAAATGTTGAAGACTTAATCGAGAGGTATAAGGCTCATTTAGTGGTGAAGGGTGTATAGAACATGATGAGACCTTCCGTCTAATAGTCAAATTTACCTCATTTGATCTACTTCTAACTATACTCACTAGGTTACACTTGGAATTATATCAAATGGACATTAAAACTACATTCCTTAATGATAAGTTGGATGAGGAGATCTATATACTGCAACTAGAGGGATTTATTCTTAAAAGCAATGAAGACAGGGTTTATCGACTCCTCAAATCCATATATAGTCTCAGGTAGTTATCCAGCAATGGTACATGAGGTTTCACCACGAGATAATATCTTCCAGCTTTATAATGATTGAGAAGGATCATTGTGCATATATGAAACATTTAAAATGAATGTGATTTTATCATTATATATAGATGATATTTTGTTAGTTGGGAATAGTGAGCAATATCTAATAATTGTTAAATAATGGTTAGCATTGTGTTTTGATATGAAGGATATGGGCAAGCTTGTTATATCCTTAGAGTGAAGATCAACAAGGGTCGTGTCTTAACTCTTTCATGAGAGCCATGTATTAAGAAGGTTCTTGAGATCTTCAGAATGATTAACTATAAGCTCATAGGTACTGCTATTGCTAAAGGCTCCTAAGTCTTTATATGTATCCTAAGACTAAGGATGAAATATTGGATATGAAAAGAGTCCTATATATTGGTGTTATGAATAGCCTTCTATGATGTGTATAGACCTATCAACCATGCAATAGGTCTAATTAGTAGGTATCCATCAAATCCTAAAAGGGGATACTTAAGACAATGAAAAGGATTTTGAGTTACTCCAAGAGAATTATAAATTTCTCCTTATGTTATGGAGAAGGGGATATGTGTATGGAGGGATGTAAAGATGTTGATTGGGTGGTGATCTAGATGAACACAAATCCACATCAGTTTTGTCTTCCTAGTCAACAATGACATCATATCATAGAGCAATAAGAAGCAAACTTGCATATCCTTTCTACAATGGAGGCTGAGTTTGTTGCATGTTCGGTAGTAGTTCAGAAGGGTGTTTATCTCTAGAAAATTCTCAATGAATTGGGAGTAGGGATAAATAATAGGGATAATTTTATTGTGATAGTCAAGTAGCCATTCTCTACAATTGAGACCCCAAGTATCATTGTAAGTTCAAACACATTGATACCAAATCCGGTTTGTGAGAGAGATCATTAACAAGATTGATATGCTTATTAAGTACACATCTAGAATCAACATGGTAGTTGATTCCCTCATGAAGCCCATCATGAGAAACTCATTTGTTAGAAATGTTGAGCCTATGGGTATTGCATTATTATATGGTTTGGTGTTATATTATGTCATATGTGTTTTATACCATGAGTATGATTGTTATATAGCTATGAACGCAAACTAGTGATACTATGAATCAAGAAATTATGAATAAAAAGGTATGTTGGGCGAGCAGCATGACTCTCTCTCACACTAGTATCCATCCCCTAAGTCTGAGTGTATAGGGATGAGACTGTTTCTTTTCATAAAAGACTTTGACAGAGGCCACTTTCAGAATAAAAGTCACCTCAGAATGTGCTCAAGATGAGGTCATCATTTTAATATGACCGGCATGAATAATCTATAGTTTATGTTGCCTATTTGTAGCCAAATATGGGACCTCAGAAATCACCAACACTTTATAAAATCGTATCATCAGTTCTCTCATTGAGATCTCTGGTAAGTCTAAGCCTAACATGTAGACTGGACTTACATATGTACGGTATTAGAAGAATTTGGCATATGCCCTTAAGGGAAATGAGAGATTAATATCGTGGCATGTGTGAAAGACAACCATGGGTTAGTGTGAACAAATGTTGAGACGATCATATATATGTTTATATACATGTATATATGTGTTTATGTATATACATATATACATATATATGTTTATGTATACACATTCAAGTCTTCCCCATGCCCCATTATATTAGACCTGAGACCTTCAAAAATGTTTTCATTTGTACCCTCATCACTTTTGAGTGTTTTTCAAAATCTTGATTTAGAATATACCACTTTAGCATGCTAAATTATAGTAATTAGTGGTTCAGCCTATGGGGCATGTCTAAGAAAGCAACTGGATTAAAATAGAGAGATCCAAGTAGTGAAAGGAAGACTAATGAATGCTATATCCAAATCATGTATCATGTATTTGCTGGTCAAGCTACTATGCTTACACACGTTATGGTTTGTGCATAATGGTGAGCATAAGTGTACAGATTGGGCAATTTTATGGAAATCACTTTCAGTGAGGAAAGTTGCTTGATGGATGTGATGCGTTGTATCTACGATACAATGGGTTACACACTAATGTTGACTTCTCTTTCATCTTAACTAGTGTATCGAAGTCTTTGTTTGCAAGTGAACTCGTCGATTGTAGAACACACACTTCTATATGAAAATCCATAGAAGTGATGTTCAGGAGCACCTGAGTCATGATCGCACGACAAGCGCCTTCCTGCTATCATTCAAAATAAATAGCAGGTGGACTAGAGGGAACGGTTATGAGGAGAACAATTGATTCCCTTCTTAAAATACAGAGCTCCCTCTTCTAAATACAAGACACATATTCAAGGTGTGTACATGGGACATTCACTTGGATTGAGAGAGTGATGCATCGAGAAAAATACAGACACGGTTCATTCATCATTATCGTGGCTTTCGATCGACGAAAACTTAGAGACTAAATGGTGAATCATCCGGGATCAAGGTGAGTTTGTTCTTTGCCTCCACTACATTACTCTTGCTTCATTGAGAAGAAAGATCATCTCAATAAACAAATATACGTGCAAAGTGGAATTTTCTCATGGCTATGAAAATTACTATTGCCTATTGGTCATGTAACAAAACAAATGCATATACCATTAATGATGTGGTTGTGATCGATCTAAGAAACAAGCTTAGAATAAATTTAGAACTAAAATTTGTTAGAACTTTAGTCTACCGATAAATGGAAACTAAAGATCTATAGGTGCCCATATGATCATGCAAGCTAAGTCATTAAGGAACATATAAAACTTAAATCAGAAGTGTACCTGAATCAAACATGAAAGCCATGATAAACTTCAAGGTCTTCCAAGCTAACATCATGAATTGTAAGAGAGGTGGAAGCTCTCAGGCCCTTATTCTTATAAAGCAATGGGAACCCTAGCTAATGAGAAATGTCATGCATATGGCTTGAGGACTATATCCCTCTATTTATAGAGTATAGGTTGATGTGATTTCATAATCCCACTCATCATAGGATTAGAACCACCACCTAAATGATCTCTATGTAATTGCTTTTCATGTTAGAGAAGAGGTCAATGCACCCATAACCTATATTAGATCACTTTTATTTAATCCAGCAAATTAGATAGCATATGATACTTGACATACATATATGATCTATATCTTAGACCATTCTTTAATAAATCCAACAATCTCCCACTTGGGCTGACAAATTTCTTCATATAGTCATGCATCACAATACCTTATGAAGACAAAAACATTATCTATTGGAGATTATCTTAACCTCTCATCTATCAAACTTATCAACATAGGACCAAAGTAGGCTTTGTCATAATTATCATGACGACCCATCAATGATCACATATATCAACATTCATAATCATAAAAGTTGTGCCAATATACTTCTTTTGGAAAACTGGTTACTCTAAACACTTTATTTAACAATGAGAAACTTAACTTTAATGGGCTTTGACCCAAAAAGCACATGTTCTTAATGGAATATTATTGTCACCCAAAATTTTTCTTGAGAAAAAAATGTGTTTTAACAAAAAATCAGTTTCAAATAGCCCTTTTTAAAGTACATGATTAGAATCTGAGACTTTCACAAGCAAAGTCCACACAACAGTCCATGCCAAGGGAAATTTCAAGGGGTATTACAATCAATTTTCGACATTTACTGCATTTTTTGTCCAATTGAAGATTTGTATCTAGATTCATTTGTGGGAATACATATAAGATCAATGTTTACAAGATATAGTGGCAGATCCACATTGTGGCATGGTAATGCGGTTGCCCCATCTAAAATTTTGACATTTGTAATTTCGTATTGAAATTTCAAAAAACATTTGAAAATTTTTAAAGCCCGCCCCACCCTAACCTAAAATCCATCCCACTCGAAATGAATTTTTGGATCAACCACTGACAGGAAACATCCAAATCCATCCTAAAAAGAATCAAGCAGATATAGATCTAGATACTTTATCTAGAGGAAGTCACCCTACAATAAGCATAGTGATCCCTAGAAGAAGTCGTCCAAGCCTTCTAGCAGTCACCAATGTCTCTTAATAGCCCCATAAAGAACATTCGGTGAAATTGAGTCCATAAGCCTATGCCTAGTCATATTCAAAGCCCAATTTGGTGACTGCCAAATCAAATGTTATATTTTAAGGTTCATATTCAAAAACCAAATAAGACTCGCATTTGGCCTAGTTGAACCATTTTTTTTACGCACTCTTGACTCATGCAACCTAGCTTCAATCATAGAATACACTTTCTTTTGGTTTGGAAGACCAAAATCTAGTTTAACCTAGCCATAACTCAACTTGCTGAAGCCAAAATGATCCATGTCCACGTACATAATGAATATGAATATGAATTTATCTATATGCCTATATATACACAGGTAGACATGACCTATTCGGAACTGGCCCGATAGTTTGAACCAAAATTGTACTACCTACATAACCGATGGCAACCAAAACCAACTAAAGTGAACCCAAAACTATAACCTAAATTGGGGAATCCCTAGTTCAGTTACGGTTCATGTTTTCCAAAAACCAATCGGGAACTGGAACTAGCAGTTTCAAACCACCGCTAACTATGTTTAAAATATTTTTTTTAAAACCTTTATCACAAGCTAAATGGCAGGGCACTTCCTAGCGTTGCAATCAGTGGGGAGTTTGACTCCCAAATGATGTTTTTTTTAAGACAAATTTTGAACAACGTCAATGATTTAAGAATTGGCCTTGAAACCAAACCCTTAAATTGGTGGTTTGGTTCTGGTTTTGGGTTCTAGACAAACCGGAACTGGATATGTCTATGCACAACTCTATTATATATATATATATATATATATATATATGCACACACAATGTGCATTTGGAGCTATCTTGGTCCACACACTTGATTTAGTTGGTCCATTTTGATTTTTATAAAGTCTTGGTTCAATCGTCCATACGAAGACATCCTTGGTCTTCAACGTTATAGGTGACAATGGTGGTGCACAACTCTATGGCTTTTCTGTTACATGAACAAACTATTGAACTAATGACTAATTAATGATGGTTGGGTTAATTAGACTCATGTAACATTAATTACATTTAGTTCATGATAAGTGTTCTCAAATGCTTATTTGATATATCTTTGATTAAGGTCTAAAAGTGTGAATCATGTGTGAGTGAGGGATTTGTATATGTGAATACTATTGAGTATTCTTTAGTACTATATTGATGGTTGAAAGAATCTCACATTTCTTTTATATAGATGGTAGCTTATGAACCTTAGTTCAAAGAGTTTGGGAATGACATAAAAGATCACACACTCGTACTAGATCGAGCTTGGGTTTAGGTTTGAGAATTATCTTAAGTCTTTGGTACTTTTCATATAAAAATGTTTTGATCTAACAGTCAAATGGATCCCTACATGAAGAGACTAAAACCTCTCTATGTACCCTCTCTCTCCCTTGTCTTCTCTACTCCTTTGTGTAGCTCTTCGATTGGCAAGGCAACTGAGGCACCTTGAGTCCAAGTATGTGCCCTTGCTTCAATGATTGTTTTATTTTGGAAGAAAGGCATTGATATTATGTGTACTTGATAGCAAGGCATTGATTTCTGTAAGGCAAGTTCATGAGGATAACTCAATCAAATAAGTTCATTGAGTTGCTTTGCTTGTTTCTTGTACTATTTTCTTATGAGTTTCTATAGATCTATGACTTATTGATGACAACAAGTTCATGTTTGTTGCATATTCCATGTTTATACATGTAGTCCTATGATTTCTTCCAACAATCTTAGAGAAATCTGTAACCGTAGATAATATGTCTTCATCTGCTACTCTCTGACCTAATGTCAACATGACCTTCATGTTAGAAAAGTTTGGCATCCCCCACTTTAAATGTTGGAAACAACGTATAAAAGTCTAGTTTACTATGTTAGGACTATGTGCATTCATTCAGTCATATTATCCCCAAATTGATATTTATGACCCCAAAAGCTTTGATAAAATCTATGTTGTTATTGTATTTTATTAACACTTATACAATTCTTCTTCCTTCACGACAATGAAAGATTTGTGGATTGCCTTGGATAAAAAATAAAATACTTAAAATCTTGATTTTAAATTGTAGTCAAGTACTTGAAGTATAAAATAGTGGCTGAGTTTCAGTTTTTATGCTTTGGTCTTAAGAAAGCAAAATAGAGCTTCATGATAAATTTATTGTTATATCTATTATTGAAAATTTTTCTAAGTCTTGGGAGGACTCGATATAGATCTCAAGTATTAAAAGGGTAAGATGACCCTAGATAATTTTATGACAGACATAGCAATAGAAGAAGAGTATAGAAGGTAGAAAATGGTTATGCATATAAATAGTATCCTAAACTAAATCTAACCGTCAGAAAGAAATAACCTACCGATATTAAGAGAAAACAAGCAAAGTATACTCTAAAAATAAAGATCTAGAAGAAACCAAAAACAAACCATGTTGAATTTATGGTTAGGTTGGATATTGAGCTAGGAAGTGTCCCTTTAACGGTCGCTAGGAGAACTATGGTAAACATGGTGGCCACTGTACCTACAATGAGCGACACAAAATCCTTTCTATTTATGAGTTATATTACTAGATTATAGACAGAGGAAAAAATATTCATGTATGTGTTAATCAGTCTTAGTTTGTGTCTTATCAAGCTATTCATGACAGAACCTTGACCTTAGAGGATCACTCGACTGCTTAAGTCTAGGGCGAAAGACTATACATTTAAAGTTTCTTTTCAAAAAGGTCTTAATTCTTTAGGGAGTTAGGTGTATTCCTACGATTTGTTGAAATATCCTAAGTGGTCTAGTCTTAGTTAAAAAGGGTTTAAGACTACATTATAAATGTAATAAAATCATATTACACGATTTACTACTAGGTGTTTTTTTGAAAATGACTATTTGTGTGATTTAAAGGACATGTTTAAGATTCATGTGGAACTTGTGATTGATTCTTCTTCTATTGCTTTCAATGTTCAATCATCTAATGTATAACATAAAAGGTTGGGTCATATCAATTTTTATTCAATGAAATGTATGATGGATTTGAATTTTATTCCTAAGACTGTCAAATATAGAAAGCATAAATGTGAAATATGTATGAAAGCAAAACAATCTAAGAAACATTTTCATATGGTTAATCAAAAATCCAAAATATTAGATTTAGTGCATATTAATATTTATGAATTCAATGGAATAAAAATTATAGATAACAAAAATATTGTATTATGTTCATTGGTGATTATAGTAGATACTGTTATATTTACTTACTTAAAAGTAAAGATAAAGCTTTAAAACATGTTCAAATTTATAGGAATGAGACCTAAACTCAAATCAATAGAGTACTTAAGTGATTAAGGTCTAATAGGATGAGAGAGTATATCTCAATTTTTTTTCAAAAATATTATCAAAATAGTGGTATTGTACATGAGTTTACCATTCCTTATTCACCTTAATTAACTAGAATAGTTAAATGAAAAACCAAAATCATGTGTCATATGATTAATATTTTACTATAAAGTTTTAGGATACCTACGCACGTGTAGAAAAACTTTGAATATGGCTTGCTATATTCTAAATAAAGTTTCTCATAAGTATAAAGAAAATAATCCTTTGCTAATCTCAAATATCTATGGGGTGTTTTGCAAGAGTACTTATCCCTAAACACAAGAGAAAGAAACAAACTAAAAATATCATTATTTTTGGGTTACATAGAGATTAGTTATACATACAAATTCTTGGTCATTACATATGATGTATTTAGCATAAATGTGAGCATATTGTAGAGCTTCATGATGCTACATTTTTTGAGAATGTGTTTGACATGAAGATTGGTGGCCCCAAAGTGTGTCTTTTAGATATTCTACCCATACTATTGGTTTCATTCCCGATTGTATGAAAATGATGATAAATGCGGGGGTAATATTGAATATATTATTTCTAAATCAAAGAACTTTAAGAAAATAACTAAACCAAAGAGGAGCAAATATGCTACGATATCTAAAGACTTTGGAAATGACTTTGTTACCTTCAATGTTGATGATGATCTTATTACCTTCCAACATACTATTACATCGTTGTAAGTTAAGTTTTGAGAAGAAACCATTAATAAAGCGGTTCAATCAATTCTCTTTAATGATATTTGAGAATTGGTTGATTTTTCTCTTGATTGTTCAAAAGTGGGTTATAAATGGATCTTCAAGAAGAAACTAATTATAGACGGGACAATAAATTAGTATAATGTTAGGTTAGTTGCCAAAGGGCTCACCCAAAAGAAAAGAATAGACTGTTTTGATACATATTCTCTTGTTTCTCGTATAACGATAAGTCGAGTGTTTATAGCACTGACATTTGTATTTGATTTCACAATTCATCAAATGGATGTGAAAATTTCTTTCCCACTTCATGAAAAAAATTATATGGAATAATGAGAGTGTTTTGTAGCCCATGGAGAATGAATCCAACGTGTGTAAACTTTTTAAAGCATTATATGGATTGAAAGAAGTACATAACAATGGCATGAAATGTTTCATTATATCATATAATCTTTTGACTTCATTTCAAATAACTTTGATAAGTGCCTCTATTGTAAGTTTGTCAATGATGCATATCATTCCATACCTTTATGTAGATGATATCTTATTGTTTAGTTCTGATATAAGAATTATTAATGAGATAAAAATATTCTTACATATTAAATTTGAGATAAAAGATAGAGTCTTGCTAATATGATTTTCGAGCTTAAAATCACAAGGTCTACTAATAATATAGTAATCTCTTAGTCTCATTTTGTTGAGAAAATTTTTAGAGAGATTTGAATATACAAAATGTCGACCAGTTAAGATCGCATATGATTCCTCAAAGACCTTGTATAAGAATGAAAGTGCATTTCTCTATTTCAATTAAGGTACTCTCAAATTATCAAAAGTTTGATGTTTCTCACCGACTATACACGATTAAATATTGTTTTTGTTGTATATAAGTTGAGTATATATACCAATTATCCTAACAAAACTCATTGAAAAGCTTAGACATAGTATTTTGGTATTTGAAGCAAACAATTTCTTTTCGGCTACATTATGGGAAATATTTCTATTCTTAAAGGATATTATGATGCAAGCTCGATTGCCAAAAACTCTTGGAATAATGAGATTTCAGGATATGTGTTTGTCTTAGATGGTGGAGTTGTGACCTGAAAATCTAAGAAATAGGTTGTATTCTCTTGTTTTATATTTGAGGCCGGACTTCATGCTTTTAATGAAACTAGAATGGAAGCAGAATGACTTAAGGGACTTACAGTTTTCTTTGAGTATCTATGTATTTTTTCCCTATAAACTTATGTCATGATTGTAAGTTAGAGATTTTTCTTATAATGGGGTCAAGTCTTAAGTCAGGATGCTAACAATACATCCTTTAGATTCTCAACTAAGTGATTGATATTGTGAGACTGCAATTGGAGAATTGAGTTGTTTGTTAAAATCAATCATGATAGAAGATATGGATGTATGACCAATAATGCATCAATCTTAAAGATTATTGTCATAGCTTTTATTGTGTTATTATTAATAAACACCTTTACACTCAAAGTTCACGTTTAAGATGCATGTTCACTTAGTTTCTGTTAGGGTAATATTTGAAAACTTAGGTAACGGGTCAAACCAGAAGGTATCATTATTGAAAGCATAATATGATGATTGATTCAATAGAATACTTCACACATTAGACTTTGTGGAGGATTGTTGGACTTAAGGACTAATTAATGATGGTTGGGTTAATTAATGACATGTGATATTAATTGCATTTAGTTCATGTTAAGTATTCTTAAATGCTTATTCAATGTATCTTTGATTAGGATGAGTCATATGTGAGTGAGGGACTTATACATGTGAATACAAATTGAACATTTTTTTAGTACCATATTGATGGTTAGAAAATTTTCACTTATCCTTTTATATAGATGGTAACTCATGAACCTTAGTTTAAAGAGCTTAGGGAGGACATGGAAGACCACATGCATGCTAAGTTAGGCTCAGGTTCAAGTTTGAGAATTGTCTTTAATATTCTTTTTATACAAAAATGTTTTGATCTAACGGTCAAATGGGTCACTAAACAAATAGACATAGAACAACTGCGAGATAGACCCAAGGAGATGCAATTGTTGGAGAGGATCCAAGATCCATTGAATTTATTATAAAACCTTATTAGGTTCCCTTAATCAACATCCTTAACGAAACTGAAACTTCTTTGCATACCCTCTCTCCCTCTTGTCTCCTTTGTTCCTCTTTGTTTGAATGTGCATGTTCGTACTTTCTAACAGACAATATGACTTAGGCACGATCAAAGACGTCTTGAGTACAGGTATATGCTCTCACTCATGGTGATCATTTTATCTTAGAAGAAAAGCATTGATATCCATGCATACTTGATAGTGAGACATTGATTTCTCTAAGGCCAGTTTATAAAGACGACTCAGTCAAATAAGTTCATTATTGATTTCCATTTTGATTGTTCCTTGTACTGTTTGCTTATGGATTTCTATTGATTTGTGACCTTTGTTGATGTCGACATGTTTATATTTGTTGCATATTACCTATTTATGCATGTAGTCCTACAGTTTCTTCCAACACAAACTATAACAATGCCTCAAGAACTCCAATGCCATATAAGATGATCATAAGTGAGAAATCAGTATAAAGGGTACTAGTATCTTAGCAGTAAGATGTGAAGGAGATAAGGTTGTGACTTTGGTGAATCCCATGCCAGTGAATCCTAAATGCCTTTTACCTTAAACTTTTCAGTTAGGGAGGTCTGCATCTTGAGTTGAGGTGAACAGAAAGTGAATCATTCATCCAATGATTGATGCCCATCTTGAGCAGGGTTTGTGTTTTCATTATGCTGCGTCAAATGAAGGTGCGTGTTGAATCGTTGATCATTCCTTGCCACTAACAAAATCACAGTGCACAAAGTATTTTGCCTTGAACTATGTAGTAAAGAAGAAATCAGGAGGGGAGATGAATCTCCATCCTAGTGAACATCGCTAGGTTGAAGCATCGAATTGACGAAAATCCATGCCACCATTAGCTTTTGCCGTGCACATTTTCATCAAGACAACCAAAGTTGACATTTGGAATCGTTTGCCCTGTAACTCTTCGCATGGATGAGATACAAAAAACACTCAAATAGAAAGAGGGAATGACTTGGATGACAGATTTCAAGACATTTCTTTACCTGCGATATTAACCATCGATCATTTCCAATTATTGATACGAGGTCTTCTCCACAACAAACCAGTCTATGGTTTAGAATCTCATTGGAATTGTGCTCCCAAATGTTCTTCATTACCGTTTGAATGTCATTCTCCAAGAGTCAGTTCTCAAAACGGAAACGATTTTGTTGTGGGAGTGATTGCACCAACTACCGCTTGCCAAGGCATGGTCCCCATCGTTCAAAAATTTCATGTGGCAAACCTCTTCCCCGTTCCCAGGCAAATGGGGGTGAACCAAGAGAGGGATTTCAACTAAGTTGCATTTGCACAGAGTCTTTGAAGGCTTCAATGAGACGCATTGGGTGGTCACCTCCAACCTTCTTATCATCAAGAGACGAAATCCGTGATACAGAGCCAAGGGAGGGTGGATAAGTAGCGTCAGTAGAATCTAGATTCTTGTTGTCAGGTCCTATCAGGATGCCCACAGAACCAAGTTAATCTTCTAGCATCGCGCTCCTTCAAAGTAACCTTCGTATCTGTATGACAAGGAGAGTATTTCAAAATGCTAATGCTTGGTCTAGAGTTCCATAAAACTAAAGACCTTCACGATGACCTTGCCAATCCATAGAGAAGCACCCTTAAAATTGAAGCTTGTTTCTTATTTCTTTCATTCTAAGGGATAGAACCAAAGTTTCAATTATGAACAGTATATCACCTTGTGAGCATCTATTATATATTGAGTTAACTGTTAGTGGCACTTGATCATGCTTTACATAAACAAATAATTCATGTAATCGATTCCATCTAGTATGGGAAAAAGCTTAGTTATTATTGTATATCCACCTTGTAACCACATAATGGTTCCTGCAAAACTAGAAATTCTTGGAATTTGCCATTTCCCGATAGTTCCAACTCAAACAATTCATTGCTTACTCGATGCCCCTTGTTGGTGTTGGTTGGTGGAATCTTGCTTGGGAAAGGTGTTACCCTCTAATTTGTGTTGCTTCTCATTATCCTCTACCGCGCAGAGGAAATCTTCTTCATCTATGAGCAGGGGACTAATAGCCAGCTTTTGGTTCTCTATGGGCTTAGATTGGACTTTTGGTTAGGAAACCGGTTTAGAACCAAAACCAAAACCGACTATTTCAAACTGTATATTAATATTTATATATTTATTTTTAAATTATATATCATAATTACATATTCGACTAAACGGTACGTGATAAATTATTTAGAGGCTTATTGTCAATTGTCATGAGTTGAGTCCCATCTTAACGGTATCAAAGTTTGCCTCGCAGTAGAGGCACCAAATTTCTTTTAAAACGGTTATGATGTGAGAACCCGGAATCACCCCGAAACCGGACATGTCTCGGATGAATTAAAAAATGCCTTGGTGCCACTCTTCTAGAAACACGAAAAAAAGAACTCATTCTAGGCGATGAGAAGGGATCCCGCCTAATTGGGGAGGAGCGTCTCTAGATGGAATTGAGAGTCTCCTTACTCTCTCGAGAAGATGAATGAGAAAGGTGGGGGAACCATCATCAATCTCTTGTGCCCTTCATCTTCCGAGCTTTTGAGATTCGTAGCGCTCGAAGGCGACGGTGTCGACGTCGGTACCATCTCACGCAGCTTCGGCCTCGACCCCTCCACCGTTACGTTGAATGGCCACTATGTCAGCAGAGAGAAGATGGATTTCATCTCCTCCCTCACTTGGCGATCTCTCCTCTCTTTCTTCCGAAGTAGAGGGTTTTCTACCGGGTACAACCCCCAAAACGCCGTTTTGGTCCAAGGAAAGCCCTCTAAAGACGCAACACCAATCGATGGTATCGTTGATTTCTTCTCCTTCATACAATTCTGTGAGAATTCTATTTATTCATATCCTATTGATTATCTTTCCTTTTCTTTGGCATCATGTTTAGAATATTTAGTTTCTCTTCAACATGTTTCTGCCAGAGTTTAGATTTTAAATTTTTCTAGGAAAAGAGAAGTATAACCGTTCATTGTGATTATCATGTCGTATCCTAATAAAGTTTATTTGAGGAACACGTGAACTATGGTTATTGTGATTCTCTGTTTTGTATACTAGGTTCCTTTTTTTATTCTAGTGAGGTTTGTTAGTGGAAGAAGTGGGCAGTTGATGATATCCTGATGACAGGCATTGATGTTTGAGAATCTTGTGGAATGTGTTGAAAGAACAGATTCGATCAATTAATGATCGTGTGTTGATATACATCTTGGTAGTATTTCTATACTTGCTTTGGGGAAACATAACTTAAGATAGTCCCAAATTCCCTTTCCTTAGTGAATTGAAGAATTCCTTATATTAGAGTTATTTAGACATCAACCTTGCTGCTAATAGGATGAAATCGAAGGGGAGAAATGGGTACCTAACCAGGGAAAAACTGAGGAGTATCTGGGTGAAATATACATTCTGAAGACATCGTGTTTATACCACAAGTCGAATGGAAAAGCTACAAATGTGCTTAGATTTAACTGATGGGATCTGTCAGTACAGTACGACCAGAGTCCAATCCATGGCACCTTCTCTTCCCATTGGAACATTTGGACTTTAGGAGAGCAATTCCTAGTGTTCTTTGACACTGCATTGATATTGAAATACCATGGCATATGAGCAAGTTGCAAGTGTTTGTAAAGACAGAGAAGTTAGCTCTTATTGTTTTATGATCAACAACAACAACTAAGCCTTTTCCCATACTAGACGGGGTCGGCTACATGGATTCTTTGTTTCCACAGATCCCTATCATGTGCCATGTTAGCAGTTAACTCCCAATAAGCTAGATCATTCTTTATTGTTTCTTTCCAACACTTTTGTGGTCGTCCTCTACCTCTTTTAATACTTTCCAAATTTAGTTTTTCTAACCTTCTTACAGGTTCTTCTTTTGATCTTCTTTCTATATGTCCAAACCATCTTAAACGATGTTCTCTCATTTTATCCTCTATTGGTGCCACTCCAAATTTGTTTCTAATAACCTCATTATGTATACGGTCTTTTCTTGTATGACCACTCATCCATCTCAACATCTTCATTTCTGTCACAGACATCTTTTGTACATGTTGATGATTAACTGCCCAACACTCAGAACCATAAAACATGGCAGGCCTAATTGCTGCTCTATAATATTTACCTTTTAATTTTAATGGTATCTTCTTATCACAAAGAATACCTGATGCTCCTCTCCATTTTAACCAACCAGCATTAATTCTATGTGTAACATCTCCATCAATTCTTCCATCACTTTGAAAAATTGACCCTAGGTATTTAAAACTTTCCTTTTGGGGAATGCAATGTGTGCCAATTTTAATTTCTATGTCCTCTGAAGTAACCAAATGATCAAACTTACATTCCATATATTCTGTCTTTGTTCTACTAAGTCGGAGGCCTTTGCTTTCTAATGTTTCTCTCCATAGTTTCAATTTTCTATTAACTTTTTCCTTATACTCCTCCATTAATACAATGTCATCTGCAAATAACATACACGAAGGTACTTCATCTTGAATATGTTTTGTTAACTCATCCATCACCGTTATAAATAAGTATGGACTTAAAGTTGATCCTTGATGTAACCCAATATTAACTTCAAAGAAGTCTGTCATTCCTTCATGAGTCCTCACACATGTTTTTGCACCATCATACATGTCTCTTATAAGGTGAATATATGTCAATGGGATACCTCTTTTCTCCAAAGAACCTCCCTCGGTACCCTATCATAAGCTTTTTTTAGATCAATAAATATCATGTGAAGGTCTTTCTTTTTTGCTCTAAAATGTTCCATAAGACGTCTCAAAAGGTGAATCGCTTCATTAGTAGATCTGCCCGGCATAAATCCAAATTGGTTCTCTGTTGTACTTGATACTTGTCTTAACCTACATTCGATAATTCTTTCCCATAATTTCATAGTATGACTCATTAACTTGATACCTCGATAATTCGCACAATTTTGAATGTCTCCCTTGTTCTTATATATGGGTATAAGTGTACTTGCTCTCCATTCCTCGGGCATCTTTTGGTTTTTCCATATTTCATTAAATAGTCTTGTGAGCCAAGTGATTCCTATTTCTCTTAGTATTTTCCAAACTTCTATAGGAATATTATCTGGTCCTACCGATTTACCACTCTTCATATGTTTAAGAGCCTCTTTGACTTCATTCTTTTGAATACGTCGGTAGAAATTGTGGTTTATATACTTTTCTGACTTGGCTAAATCTCCTAAACTAATACTAACATCTTTATTTTCATTAAAAAGATTATAAAAATAGTTTTTCCATTTATTTCTTATATCATCATTTGCTACTAGAATTTTTTCATCCTCGTCTTTTATGCATCTAACATAATTAAGATCTTTAGTTTTCTTATCTCTAGCCCTAGCTATCCTAAAAATATCTCTTTCACCCTCTTTTGAGTCGAGTTTTTTATATAAGTCATCCCAAATCTTAGCTTTTGCTTCACTAACGGCCTTTTTTGCTTCCTTCTTTATTTTCTTATAAGCTTCTTATTGTTTTCTGATCATTGTTAAAAAATGAACCTCTTTCCCAAACAGAAGGTAATGACGTCAGTCACTGCGACTGCGAGATAGAGGAGAATGTTCAAACGTCAAAGAGAAAGGCATGGATTGAAGAACTGATAAGGACTCAGCTGCTCAAGAAGAGGAGGACAAATGAGTGTGAACCAGGTGATCACTCCAGTTGAGCATGAAATTAGTCATGAAACCGAGATCCAAGTTGTAAGAACTTGGGGTAACCAATGCACATGAGACTGACTTGAGCTTCAACTCATCCTGAAGCACTTGGAGTCAGCAAGTGCATCCAGTACCTTTGCAATAAATGCATAAACTACGTGCAGGTTTATACACGAACACATGCATACCACTACTGGTAAGAGTTTTGAAAATGCATAAAGTTTCATTTTTCCGCACCTAGCGTGGTAGCTCAGCTGGCAGGGCATTCTGACGTCCTTGCTGCTGGTGGCGAGTTTGACTCCTAGGGGGTGCACATGTGGGTGGGTGCCCCCCCCCTTGTAAAGAAAAAGAAAAGATCCATTTTTCCTTTTCAAATGTGAAATTGAAGCTAAACAAATCACTTTTAACTTTTCCTTTATGCAAAACAAGAGACCGTTTTGAACCTGAAAATCTTCCATATATTTGAGACATTTCAGTAAGAGTAGCTAACCTAATGTAAAACACAATGGATTTAACACCAGTGATGGATCTGAGTGGTTCAAGCTGACGGAGCTGGTACAAGAGCTCGGCTCCATTCACTGTCAAGCAATCTGTCCCCAGTCATCTTTATTATTTTTTTCGACTACATAGGTGTAGAAGTAAACTTGTTATTTTGTACACCAGGATTGTCATTGAAGTCAAAGGAAGTGCTACACGCATTCTATGGTGCCACCAGCGTCTCACTTAGCTGTGCAGATGGAGGCTTGAAACGCTTGAGAGAGGATGAAATGACTTCCGCACCTCATAAAAGAATCAGGTGATCCCTCTCCCACTTGGTTTTTCCTTGATACTGGTGATTCACATTTCGTAAACTTGTTTGATATCAAGAGGGTTCTACGGTTGGTCCATAAAACCTTGGGCTAAGATACGGAGAGGTATCCCTTTGCCTGCTGTACAAAATGTGTAGCTGCACCCGAGATCTAATCACATAGCCGCATCAAGAGTGGCGTTTTCAGATGCTTTTTGGGGTGCTGTAAAGTTGATGTACATCTAAACTTGAGGTGTAACAATGTTGTGTGGATCACTGGTTTGGGCATGTCATTGTGCTGGGACTTGATTCAAATGAACATAATTTATGACTGCCTTCAAATGTTCGTTGTGCTACTAGACTTTGTCATGCTTAACGTTAGAACTTTGAAGTGCCTAAATCAATCAAGGCTGATATACGAGCCCAGGGAAATTCTACGTGCGCTGTTCATGTTTATGAAAATTGTTGCCATAACGTCAGTATGATAAACAGAAAACGTTAGCAACATGCGTCTCTTCCGCTGGTCTGTACATGCTCAAGTGTTTTCCTGGAATGCAAGAATAATTACTACCCAATGAAATTTATGTGGTTTGCAACTGCTAATGTAGGTTTATTCTAATCATCGGTTTTATTGGTTCTGGAAACTATGCTTCCAAGTCACAGCTCCTTATCCGTGATCAGAACTAGAGATTTTGTTGTTTTCGACCTTTTGGGAACAGCCGCTACTAGACATGGTCAGTTCGGAGTAAATGGGAACTAGCTGTTACAAACAAGGTTTTGGCGGGTTCTGGTTAAAATTTTTGAAAAAGATATGGAGCTGTTGGTTCTGGTTTTCGTGGAAGGTGGACCGGACCTAATTGTGTGGTCCTCAGTTCCGGGTTTTGTTTCACCGGTAGGCTAGGTTCTTCCTGAGAACCAGTAGGCCAGTTTTAATAAGAAATGCGAGGGGAAGAACCGCCGTATGTTAGTGCATGCGTGCAGGATCCTTTTACAAATGAATCGAGGCAAAGAAAAATCAGAAGTTTTTCTTTTGCACATTTGTCGGGGAAGTGAGAGGAACAAGCACGAGATCAAGCAGTCTGTCAACAAATCTATACTTCTTCCTTTATGAACAGCTATTGGGCGATTCGTGTGTGTGCGTGTATATGTAGAGAGGGAGGTAATGATAAATGGGTATATCTTTTGGTACATGGTGAAGAATAGAACTAAAAGAAGGCATCAAATACATTAATTATTTTTGTTAAAGTAAAATTATGCATTGAAAGACATTATGTATTTACTATTAATATATATATATATATATATATATATATATATATATAGAGAGAGAGAGAGAGAGAGAGAGGGAGGGAGAGGGAGGGAGGGGGGGGCTTGGAGGAGGGGTACACGAAAGAAATTAAAGTATCGCGTAATCCTATAAGTGAAAGAAAAATATTTCTATGGTTTCGTTCACGGTTACACACACAAACGCAGAGTTTTTAAATAAGGACTTCAGTTATGATCAATTTGGCCTACCGGTGGGATCCTTGTTTTGGTCGAGAATTTGAGTTAGTTTATTACTGTATGTGATAAAGTTTGAAGCGACTTGTGAAAATATGGTTGACAGTAAATTATTATAATAACGAAATTCGACTTCCCTGTTTGTCTTGTTCTCCTAACATCCATTACATTGTATTATCTGCCGTTATAATATAAAAAAATGGTGTTTAACTTTTGTTTTATTTAGATAAAGAACCATGGTTTAGAACTTAACTAAATCGGAACTGATGGTGTTATAGTTTGGCTTAAACTCTATAACTCATAATGGTTCTGCATTGGTTCTTTCAGAACTGGGAACCGACTTCTGTTGGTCTGTGTCGAGCTTAAGCCTAAAAATAAACCGAACCAGATCACAAACATTGCCATGTCAACCGAAGAGCGATCTTTTCCGTGTCACACAGACACAACGTGAGGGACGGGGGGGGGGGGGGGGGTGTGCGGCAAATTGTAAGTTATACTTCTGACACACTATTCATCCTAAGCTGAATACCTCTTGCAACTGTATTGAGCAATTTAACTTGCATGATCAATGTCATAAGTTATCATATTACCATTGTTTCCCATTCTATGCCTTGGCAAACGTTAGTCCTGACTGACTCAGTTTCACTCGAGCATCAATTTGCTGAACGCCTGCACTTGGTCAGTGTGGGCAGGGCAAGGCAAACACCGACTCCCGAATTGCCCTCATCTCCAGGGAGCAGCATCACCAGCCCTGGCTTCACATCAGTTGGCATGATGCACTTAGCTTTCCCCCACCAAAACTCCACCCCATCGAACCCAATCTTGGCCCAGTCAACAACCGAGAAGCTGTCTGCCGCAGCACGGGGTGCACCATGGTTCACCTCGAGCCAATCTATCCCAGACCTTATGTACTCTTTATCTTGCCTCTATCCCTTCTTGCATCTTCTCCACACCTAGTGAAAATCCTTGATCCTTCAACTCCTTCACACTGGCACACGCGAACCCCGGCACAAGTGCATTTCCAGTGAATTCTATCGGGAATTTTGGGACCAAGTGCCACCGGACGTCAACCGGAAAAAGCATAGTTGATATGCTTGTTAGGTTGTGGCCATTCTCGGCAACCCAGCACAGGTAACGACTGGACTAGCCATCCAGTCCGTTACCTGTATGTCGGG
Source organism: Brasenia schreberi (assembly GCA_036023115.1). NCBI lineage: Eukaryota > Viridiplantae > Streptophyta > Magnoliopsida > Nymphaeales > Cabombaceae > Brasenia > Brasenia schreberi. Next base: position 12,354,918 of record JAYKKT010000075.1, on the reverse strand, counting down.
TTGAAGATATGGTGGCTATAACAGCCGGATCATTACCGGAAATTTCTGTAACAGTCCGGATAAGAATGTTCCAGATGAGGGAAGCCAAGCAGGATAACTAGGAAAGAAGGAGCATGCCTTGCTCTATAAATACAGAGCAACGCATAAAAAGAAAAAAGATCGAGATCGAGATCAAGTGAAAAGTGAAAAACATCTTTTCCCAGAAAACTCCACTATGAGGAAACCTCAAAAACCAGAATCACTCACCTTCTGTTCCGCTACAGGCATACTTGGGAGAACCTGAAGGCAGACAATTGATCGGAAGTAGCCGAAATCAGGTGAAGAAATCAACATTTGGTATCAGGGCCTCGTTGTTGACCCTGTAAAAAAAAGATACGCATTAATGTTCTGAAAAAAAAAGAGGGGAAGAAGAAAAAAAATAAATAAACGAGAGAGAAAAGAAAAGGCTGAAGAGGTCGTAAGGTGGCAACAAGCCGTGAACAGCCAAAGGCCATAGAGGCGAGGCTAAAAGGCCAGAACCAAGCCACGGTCAGCCGCATGCCGAATCAAAGGCGACCGTAAGTCGAAAGGCCGAAACCAAGCCACGGTCGGCCAAAGGCTAGAACCGTAGTTGGCTGCAGGCCGAGAAATAGAAGGCCGACGACCGCCACAAAAGGCCACCACAGAGGGCCAAGGAGCGAAGCGAGGCACCGCCCGCCTCTCCCTCTCTCTCTTCAGTTTTTCTCCTCGAAAACTGCCAAGTGGTTTCAGAAAACCGTGGGCCAAAACCAGCGGTTTTCGGAAACCGCCTCAAGCAGTGGACTGAAAAGTTCGTTCTGCCTCAGTCGGTTTATAGATATTACAAAACTGCTCCTAGATAAAATTACAAAAATATTCAGATATTTTCAAGTAAGAAGACCGTATTGCCCTTATTGAGCGAAAAGTCTGTTTTACCCTCTAGTGGTTTGTGAAAATTACGAAGTACCGGGCTATTGTTTTACGTTATTGCCCTTTCTGGTTTAAATTATTACATTATTGCCATTGTATCAAAAGATAGATTTGTCCCTATACTTTTGAGAAAATTACATATTCGGATTGAGGGTTAAAATTATAGTTTTAACCCCAATCAGTTACGAATTTTACAGAAATACCAAGAGTAATTTTACGGGTCTGTCTTTGGGCATTTCAAAAAATTACAAAAGTGGATAGATAGTTAAAATTACAGTTTTACCTCTGTTATTTTTTTGAAAAATGTTAAAGGCAAAATTTTTTGAGAAAATTACAAGTTTATGCCAGGTTGCTTATGAGTTATTTTTAGCTCTTTTTCTGATATTATGCATCATTCTAACAAGATTCCTGCTATGTGTATTTGTTGCTTATTGTTTGTTTCCTTATTAGACTGTCTAATTGTTATAATTACCAAACAAATAAAAATAAATTCTAAAATATGTGTCGGAATTGGCAAAAACCGAAAAACTAAATGGTCTGAACTTCCAAACATGGAAGAGAAGAATTTTACTTTATCTAATACTTGAAGGTGTTGAGTATGTATTAAAGGAAACTGTGTGTCCGCCACCACCAAACGCAACTGAGTAATAGATAGAAATGTATAAAACATTTCTCAAAGATGATACAATAGCAAGGACTATCATGTTGACATACATGGAGGATAACTTGATTAGGGTCTTCGAAGAATACGAGATCGCAAAAGAGTTGTTCGACTCAATAACAACTAAATATGATACAACTGTCAAACTGCATGTAAGTTGCTACTACAAAAGTACAACTCTTTTAAAATAAAAGAAGGAGATAACGTAGTAGAACATATAAACCACATGTTAGTAATGGTTAGGGACCTAGCCGTGGCAAAGTCAGTCATCCCAGAACCGATGCAAATATCAACAATCCTAAACAGTCTACCTCTGTCATGAAACATGATCACCACTGCCCTCAGGTTAGGGTCAAAGATTAACCTTTCGAAATTATCACTGAAACTAGCAATAGAGTAAGAACATATGAACAAAAATAAGAAAGAAAAATTGCTAGTGGTATAAGATGAGATAGGGTCTAGCTCCAAACCCAACCAGAAGAAAAATAAACCAAATAAAAGGTTTAGCAAGAATAATAAGAAGAGCGGTCAAAATTTTAAGAAATTGCAAGAAACCGCTTCTTGAGTCAAGTGTTTCAACTGTAGAAAGATGGGACACTACAAGAGGGATTGCCGCAACAAGAAAGGTGAAGGAAACAACCTGGAACGCGAACAATCAGAGAAGTAGGATATAATCTGCATAATATTAGAATGTTTATACATGGACCGCCCGGTGACAGGTTGGTGGATTAACTCCGGAGCTACCAAATACATCTCAAAGACTAAAGAAGAGGCAATTGATCTAAAGGAATAAAAGTTAAGCGAACATTGAGTGTACATGGAAAACAACACATTCTCAGATGTTTTGGGTACTAGGTCCTTTAAAATCTTTGTATAAGGCAAACCGATTCTATTGACTGATGTATTAATTGTGCCATCTGTAAACACTCAAAATAAAATATTTTCAAAATTCCCTGAAAGACAATTTTAAAACCTTTGTGATTTTCCAAATTGAAAGACTCAATTTTTAAAGGTTTTCAGAAGTTTTCAAAATAGAAAGTTTTAAATTCAATCCATGAGCAAACAAACTCGATTCAAATTTGAACTCAAATCAAGACCCAAAAGCAAAGAAGATCAAGTTCAAATTAAAGTTCAAAATTCAGACATGGGATCGAGCTAAGACGAGAGCAGGTGGAAGATCAAGTTTGCCAAAAGCCCGATCAAATGCAAGCTTATCAAGATCAAGTCCAAGCTTATCCAAATCCATATGAAATCAAGAGGAAGACCAAGCTTATTAGGATAGAACCAACACCAAGTTCAAGTTCAATTCAAGCGGAAGATCGGGCTTCTCAAAATAGAATTGAACTCAAGATGAAGCTGTGTAATCCAATCAAGAAGCAATCGAGCTAAAGATCATGATGGGGCTGAAGCAATCAAGAATCAACGTCAAATGTAAATTATGGCTGAAATTATTGAATTGAAAGAACTTAGCAAGAGTACCCGGCTAAGACAAAACAGCTCGTATCAAGTTGTAAGGGGGCACCAAAACAAGCTAGGCCGGATGGAATAAGTCCAAGTTGGCTGCACCAAAGACCAGCCCACATGGGCTGGCCCAAGTCACCAATGAAGGGACCACCTAGAGTGGATCCAAAGCAACCTAAGGGGCTGGTCCAACCTGCCCCAAGGAAGGGGCTAGGAGCCAGCCCCTTGGCCTATAAAAGGGGCAAAGGGGGGGTGGGTTCCCCATCTTGGATCACTTGAGAGAAAGTAAGGCTTCTACACTAGGTGAGAGATTAGCTAGGGGAGAATTTCCAGCAAGAGAATCTCCACAAGAGGGTCGTGAGCTGCATGTAATTGGGGAAGAAGGGTAGCTAGGTGAGTGCCAAAGAAGCTTGAAGGAAGAAGATCAATTGGCCAGATTCATTCTTGAATCACCGACCAATCCTACTCCATTGTGTAAGTGTAGACGTGATTTTACTTCAAATCGTGGGATTCGAAATCAAACCCTCGAACTACGTCGGGTTGCGCGAGCGTGCCAGTTAGTTTATTAAAACTAACAAATTCTGATTTTCTGACTTCTAAGAACGATTGTGGACAAGTGAGATCTTTTCGACTTAGGCCTTCTTGAACCGGCGCTCAAGGGTCAGCCTAGACGCTTGAAATTTGTTTGAATCTGTTAATTCGAGAAAGGAAAAACCAGATTTTCCAAAGTTTCAGATTTGTGTTTAAGTTCTTGATTTCTGAAAATTTTCAGATTCTGAAAGTTGTAGAATCTGTTCAGTTCCAAAGACTTGTTCTCCAATTTTTTTTAAAATACTTCTAATTCTCCAAAAATTCTAAAACTTTTACAGAATAGAGACACGTGTGTGTAGAATCAGAATATATTTTTATTTTATAATTTAGTTCTTTATTTTTTGATAATTAAATAAAGAATCAGAAATTGTTATAAAATTCGGAACAGTCCTGCTTCTGTGAATCAGAAGCTCAGAAAAATGGCAATATCTCAGCACTCAATCATCTAATTTCGATAAAATTTATTGTGTTAGAAAGATACGGATGTTAGGTTTCCAAAGAATCAAATTTCATTCAATTTCATTCAGTGGTTGCAGAGATATGGGCAAAAGAACAGAGGTCTGTTGCTGAACGTTCTGTTTCTGTAAAACGCAATCTGGATTTGTATAAACTTCACGGATCTAATTGGCTAGGCAAAAATTCATAACAATTCCTCAAAATTTTATCTAAGAACGTCTGATATGTCTAGATTATTCATGCAAAATTTAGAGGCAATTGGCTTATCCATTTGTCTATAAAAATTCCGTGATCAGACACGTGTGCGCGGACAGTTTCAGAAACCAAGTTTGTAGAAAATTTCAGAAAGTTCCTAACGTGATTCTAAAACAAAATTCAACCTGTATCAGTCCTAATGATGCATGGGAATCATCTAAACATGGATTTTAATTTCGTTCATGAAGGGATCATGTGTGTTTGTATCGATATAAATGAAGAACATGAGCTCGAGGCCTTGATTCATATACAAATTTCCAGAATCTGTGCTTCTTCAGATTCTCATGAATTAAAACAAATTTGTGCACGGATTCGAACCTGTGTGAGTGAGAGGGAGCGTAGAAGAGCTTCGTCGGATGATCGTCGGACGTTGGAACCAGTCCGGCCTCCCTTTTTTCTTCTTCTTCCCCTCCTTTTCTCTCTCTTTCTCTCTCTATTTCTCTGTATTTTCGGACTGAATGTGGCTGTATCTTGGTTGATCATTTTTTGTTGATGCTCGCTAGTTGATGCCTTCTGCAGCACCTGGGGGAGCCTTTTTATAGGCTCTGGCTGTGATTTGGATAAGCCTGGTGGTTGGGATTTGGATGAGTTCGGTTTTGATTGTTTTGATAAGATCTCATCTGAATTGGTTGGAACGTCATCTGCCCAAGATTTGATTTTATCTGTATTAGGTAATCTTTGATCACTACCTAATTCGATATCCTCTGTATTTGATTCCCTTTAAGTTGCTGAATACGTCCTGTAATCTGAGTTGTTACGTTATCTGTAACTTGAGAACATGATCTATAATCGTCATCTGCATTTGATCTCATCATGATCTTCAGAGTCTTCATCCATCTGTTGCAGATATGCTACAGCTAGTATATTTTGAAGATTTGTTGAAGGCTGCAGCTGGGAATCGGTTGAAGGTTTGTTGAGGTAGTCAACATGTTGGTGAGACCAACTGCACCGTTGCTGCGCAAGAGAAGCTTGTACCAATATTCCGAGTGTCGTCTGACAAATCAGCAGCTGCTTCCTCATCTACAATTGCAGTATCTACGATGGTTCCATCTAGCTGTACTGCTTTTTGCCAACTGTTATCGCCAACACTTCCTGGGGGGTCGATCTCGATTATGTCCATGCATCCGTCTACATATTGGTTGTTAGTTTCAATTGCATGATCAAGCCCTGATGCTTCAAGACTAACTTGACCTTGAGCAGTCTCGACCTTCAAAGTCTCTTCGGCATTGTCAAAGATAAGCTTTTGGCCGGAATTCTGGCAACCATCAATCATTTCCATACGTTCCTTACATTTTCGATTTTGTGGAACATATTCATGATCTCCTTCTACTAAAATGATATCACCGTTGTCCTCTTGGTTACACTTTCCTCTAGTGATTACTTTTGAACCCCTCTTCTCATCCATAGCTCTGGTTTTCGAAATAGAGTTGCTATCCTCAATGGCATCAGGAATTGATTCATCCATTTCTCTCATTAAAGTTTCATTCTTATCCTTGGCGATAACAGGATCTGCGTGGTTGTTCTCTTCAACCACGAAGTGGTTCACTTCATTAACATCCGCAATTGTATGACCTTCATCAACTTTGGATTTCCCTTCGTGTTCTTGAAGAATGATTGTTATGAGATACAGCTTCTGATTCAACCTTTTCAATAAGGCTGGCCTATTTTACATCATGAACATTCATTATTGGTTCTAGGTGAACATTGCCACTAGCCATAGCTTTCTACCAGGTAGATTAAAAGGATGAGTGATATGAAAAAGAACCATAAATGTTTCACAACCAGAACCTTTGCCCGATGTTACATTCAAGGCAATAAGAATCAGTGTAGGTTCAGAGATAATATGAACTTGGCTTGCAACATGGCGGGCTATTAAAGCTGGATTTCCAGCTATAAATGACTCAGATAAAACAACAGCACACTCTAATCTAATAAAACACTTGAAAACTTTTCATTGCTGTTGCTGATTATACTTTCGGGATGTATTTTGCTAAACTGGAAAAAATCCTTTTTTGTACCACAACAATTTCAACAGTCTAGCTCAACACAGAATAAGCAGAAAAGTATTAACAAATAGCCACTTCTAAGGAAACATGATGAATCTCAATTGAATCTTTTACATGTATAAGAGTACTCAAGTAGTCTTCCGTTATCTGTATATGCCATGAATGTGGCTATGCAAATCCATATTACATACTTACCTATTATGAATGTATTCAAATAGGCCTATGTTACGTTTTTGAAAATCAACTTTCATGCTCATTCAATCCTTTCCACGAGTGTTGGGATATTAAAATTGCTCTTATCATAACATATCAATAGCATACCAGTAACAAATGACAATGCAAATTGATGTATATCAATACTAATTACCTCAATACCCAAACATAACGTAGACACGTTACGAGAGGCGTTCGATACCAAACCTTCATTTTCGGAGGCTTTCGTTCTTGCTTCTACCTTTTCTTTCTTTTGATAATACCGACCTTACCCTCTAGAAATTGATTTCTTTCCAAATGTGAGCTTTTCTTTCTAGGAAGCTCACTTTTCCTTTTTAATGCCCGTTTTCCCTTTCTGGGCGTCCACCGTCCTTTTCAGGTGTCAACTTGTCTTTTTGATATCTGTATCTTTTCAAAAGGCAAGCTTTCAACATACTTTTTGTCATAAATCTTTTAAGAAAACGAAATCCAGCTTTTCCATGCTGGGGGCAAAATCGTCATTTTTCCCAATTTTGTCAAAATTCAAAATTTTCAGAACGAAAAGCATTCTTTCATCATTTTACAGCTTTCATAAAATTTTGGTACCAAAACAAACTCGTTTAGTGCCTTTTTCCTTCAAAAACCCCAAAATTGCTAAAATGGCCACTTTCCTAAAAAGGTAAAAATTTTATAAGAAAATTTTGGGTGTTTATAGTAAGTAACATTCCTAATTCAATCTCAAATCTCTTCTCCTTCCTTTAATTCAATTAAAATGAGATTGTATTAATAGAGCATTGTCTCCCCCCATGTTGTAATAGTGATTAGATTGGATGCATTTCAATTATGTTGTTGAATTTTCACTATTACACACACGCACTCTATGTGTTTGCTTATGTATTTCTACCCCAATATAATCGATAAACATTCTATACTCTCTACCCCCTATGTGCTTAAGCTTATATGAATATTTTCCTTTATTTTCTTCGTGATGTAGAGTTGTTGCAATTTCAATTCGCGTGAGTTTAATTCGTGATGTAAAGTTCTTGCAATTTCAATTTCATGTGAGTTTGCATCATATATATTCTTAAAAACCTGAAACTGAACTTTCAGTATCTCTGCATATGTTGTTTGTTACAATTTTAATTCTTAAATCCTTGCTCCAATTGTCCTGAACTTTTGCCCACATATTCTACACAAAAAAGCCCACTCTAAATAAAATTTTCATGAATTTTAGGGCCATTCAACCATGTAAATAAAACTGGACAAAATCAAGTGAAAACCTGTCTACTGTATGCACATTCAATTTTCCTGTAAAAGAGCCTGGGTTTTTATCACATTACTCTGTCTGTAGGTCTCCAAATCAGTTGAATTTTAATTCATTGGAAAGCTGACATCTACAACTTTCCAACAACATCAAATTCACCAAATTTGAAACTCAGATCACCGAGATACAGACTCATCTTTGAGTAATTATATTTCTACAATAGGACAGTTCTGGGTACTTTTTTAAGTTTGCTTTATTGATTTAATTTTACTTCAAAACAACTCTGAATTGAGATCTGTAAAGTGATACAGATCCTCCTGACCATAGGCTATGCCTATAAAATTTTGGTGATTTTTGGAGGTTTGTAAGGTCTTCAGACTGATTCGGAAAACAAGCCTTGAAAACAAAATATTTTGTTTTTCGGAACTTATTCACTTTAAAAGTTTTGAACCAAAGTGCACTCACAACTTCTTTAAAAAACACCACTCTTCACGTGAATTGGAGTTCACCATTTTCCAAAATTGAAATTCTTAAGTGCTTAGACTGACTCTTGAGCATTGGTTCAAGAAGGTCTAAAGCGAAAAGAGTTCGCTTGTCCACAATTGCCAAAAAAATCAGATTTTTCAAAAACTTTGCTAGTTTTACAAACTAGCTGGCACACTCACACAATCAAGCAGATAAGAAATTTTCGCTTCAAGTTTCTACATAAGCTTTGAAGTAAAAATTTTGTGTCTACACCATCTATAAGGCGCAATCAAGTCTCGATCTCTGTCTTAGTAAAGAAAGGTTATGAGGTCAGGTTCATCCCTAGCAAGGTGACTGTGGGGAAACATGGGAGAATATTATTATCTGGGAAATTTGATGTGGAGCATAGATTGTTCAAACTAAATGATAATAAAATTGAAAGTTCTTCTACTTATATTGATTGTGCCTATAATATTGATGTGAATGTGTGGCATAAACGTCTTGGGCATATAAGTCTGAAAAAGTTGAGAAAATTATCCAACTTTGACTTACTGTCTGGATTTGATGAAAATACTTTCAACAAGTGTGAAGCTTGTATACAAGGAAAAATGATAAAAAAAGTTTTTTCCAAGGAGTCAACAAGGGCAACAACCATATTGGAGGTCATTCACACGGATTTATGTAGACCATTTAGATTAAGGTCATATTGTGGAAATGTTTATTTTATAACCTTTATCGATGATTACTATAGATATACGCATTTTATATCTTTTGGCACATAAATTTGAGGCACTGGAAGCTTTTAAAGAATATAAGCAGGAAGTGAAAAATCAATTAGAGCATTCAATCAAAGTCTTAAGATCAAATAGAAGTGGTGAATATACCTCTGCAGAATTTATTGAATTCTGTAAAGACTTTGTTATTGCAAAACAAAATACAATGCCCAAGACACCTCAACAAAATGGTGTAGCTGAGAGATATAACAGAACATTGTTAAATATGACAAGGTAAATGATGATTGATGTCTCTCTACAAAGGATATTTTGAGGAGAAGCAGTAAGTACAACGGTTTACATACTAAATACAATATCATGTAAAGCTGTATTCACTACTCCATATGAGATGCGGTTTGGAAGAAAACCCAACCTAGGTCATCTAAAGAGGTGAGAATCTATTGCATATGTAAAGATCCTTGATCAGTCTAGAGACAAACTAGACAGTAAGTCCTTGAGATGTATATTTATTGGATATTCAAAAGGTTCAAAAGGATATCGATTTTATCATAAGGACCACGGACTGATAGAAAGTAGAGATGTTGAATTCTTAGAAGATACTAAGAATGACATCCTAAAAAATAATGATGAATGTATTGATAATCTAGTAGACCTAGATCAATCATCATTTGAACCTATAGAAGATCTTCTTGAAACAACTGAAACCTTAAGTGGACATAAAAGGCCAAGGTCACTCCATCCTACTTAAAGGATTATCACACTTATTTTGCAGAAGAAGTGTGTAATTCGGTGGATTTAGATGAGTTGACTGATAACTTGACTTATCAGCAAGCTATGAACTCATCAGAAGCATCAGACTGGGGAAAAGTCATGGATGAGGAAATTGAATCCATTGAAAAAAACCAAGTCTAAGAATTAACTGATTTACCAAAAGGAAGGAAAGTTATAGCCTGTAAATGAGTTCTGAAAAAGAAATACAAAGTCGATGATTCAATCGACAAGTTTAAAGTGATGTTGGTTGCAAAGAGTTTTTCGCAAAAAGAGGGGATAGATTATGTTGAGACATATTCTCCAGTTACGAAATTTGCATCCATAAGAATAATCCTGACAATATCTGCATATTATGATTTAGACTTACATCAGTTAGATGTAAAGACAACATTTCTAAATGGAGATTTAGATGAAATCATATACATACAGCAACCTGAAGGATTTATGGTTGAAGAGCAAGAAGATAAAGTGTATAGGTTGAGAAAATCCCTATATGGCCTAAAACAGTTACCTCGCCAATGGTATTTGACATTTCAAAATGCTATTATAGAACTTGGATTGTGGCTAATAAACTTGATCACTGTGTATATGTCTGGAACAGTGGGAGCCACTTTGTCATCCTATCATTATATGTAGATGACATATTGTTGACTGGGAATGATAATGAGATGATTGTCAAAACCAAGTCATGGTTAAACTCAAAGTTCGAAATAAAAGATATGGGGGAAGCATCCTATATCGTGGGTATAAAGATCTCTCGAGATAGAGAATCTAGACTCTTATGACCGAGTCAGGAGAGATATATTGACTATATCCTCAATAAGTTCAAAATGGGTTAATGCAAGTCTATTGTTACACCTGTTGTAAAAGGGGTTAAACTTAGTAAGGCTTATTGTCCCGGTGGAGGAGATGATAAGCCTTCCTTATGCACAAGCTGTGGGTAGTTTGATGTATGCTATGTTTGTACAAGACCTAATATCAGCTTTGCTATTGGTCTTGTAAGTAGATATCAAAGTAATCTTGGATGACAACACTGGATAGCTGTAAAAAGGATTTTAAGATATCTAAAAGGAACAAGAGACAACAAATGTGTTTTCAAGCGGATGAACTGAAAGTGATAGGATATTGAGATGTTGACTTTGCTGGAAGCAAAGATGACAGCAATTCAACCTCAGGTCAAATATTATTATTTGAATGTGGTGTTGTTTCTTGGGCATGTAAGAAACAGGGTTGTGTAGCATTGCATGCACAGGAAGCTGAGTATGTGGCATGTTGTATGGCTGCAACAAGTGTTATCTAGATAAGCCGCTTCATACGTGATTTGAAGTTAGAAATAACCGACGAGTCAATTGTCATTTACTGTGATAACAACACAACAATTACTCTTATCAAGAGTGGAGCTAATTGCTCAAAAATCAAGCATATAATGGTTAAATACCACTATGTTCATGATATCGTTATGAGAAAGGAAATATCCATCTCATACATGCTAACAAATGATATGTTGGCAGACCCCTTGACTAAATGCATAACAGAGGAACTTTCCTCAAAACATGTTGCGAACATGGGTTTGAGGTATGTTTGATTGTTATGTAGGGAAATAACCACACAATGGGTATTGATTGTAGCAGCAATCATGAAAGGACATTACTAGATAAACCCTACAAAAGTGGGAGGAAAACTAGTATGTCAGTACACTTGGCTCGAATGGCCAAGTGGGAGATGTTAGGTTGTGGCCATTCTCGGCAACCCAACATAGGTAACGACTAGACTGGCCATCCAGTCCATTACATGTATCTCGGGTTGAAGATACGGTGGCCATAACAGTTGGACCGTTACCAGAAATTTCTGTAACAGTCCAGATAAGAATGCTCCTATGAGGGAAGCCCAACACGATAACCAGGAAAAAAGGAGCACGCGCCACTGTATAAATAAAGAGCAACGCATAAAAGGAAAAAAGATCGAGATCGAGATCAAGTGAAAACATCTTTCCTCAAAAAACTCCACTGCAAGGAAACCTCAAAAACCAGAATCACTCACCTTCTGTTCCACTATAGGTGTACTTGGGAGAAATTGAACGCAGACAATCGAAAGCTCAGAAGTAGCCGGAATCAGGTGAAGAAATCAACAATGCTATCATCAGGCATTCTCATGTAGACTTCTTGCCTTCCATATTGCTGCGGCCATGACATGGAAGTCAGTGACCTTTTTGAGCTTGCATGATGAAAGGACCTGGTTTTTCATGGCATCGACCTTCGACCGTGGGACGAACACAGAGAAAGGTGATAATTCTACATCATCCAGCAAGCCCATGTTTGCAGCAGGGCGTTCACTAGGCATGGAGAAAGGAGAGATATCTTGGAGGCTCAATTTGGAGTACTCATAATGGGGGTAGGATATCTTTGGTGGGTCCCTCGCCTTGAAGATCGTACGGTCGGGATTAGGCAGCCACATTGGATCTTCGTCACGTGCACGCGGCCAAAGTGACACAAAAGTCACGGACTCCGATGCCGTGAAGGGTGCAATGGTTGCTAAGAGCTGCCAGTGCATGGCCTCCACATTCAAATCTAGTCATCTGTGAGCCCCGGGTACCACAAAATATACTCATTTTAGTTCTTGAAATTGATCTTGGTCTCTAGAATCGTTACTCTTTTCAAGTTGCAAAAACCATACTAACGAGAAAGGAGAAGAGAATCAATAATAATGAGATTTTTGTCATTAATTTTAAAATGAAAATACTGAATTCTCGCTTCATAAATATACCAAATACACATCCTGCAATCAGCTAGCCTATAGATAAGTAAATTAGAAGTGATTACACTGAATATGCCAAATACACATTGCGCCAATGTTAAAATGAGAGAGAGAGCATAAGTTGAATGGGCTCGACCAGTATGTGCTCATGTTTCGGGTCATGTTCATGTCGTGTCATCTTGTTTCGTGCCAAAAAAGGTCAACCTGAACTCCGGCCATTTTTATAGTGGTGCGACTTAGCACAGACATGAACTTTTCATTTTGTGGCTCGTGTTGGTTTCTCATATTGTGTCAATTTTGTGCTTAAAGGTCATGTCATTTTTGTTCGTGTCAAACAAAATAGGGTGATTGAAGCGCGAGCTAAAATCTTTTTACACGTCCTTTTTTGTGTCACATGGCACTGGACTTTTCGAGCAGTGTGTTGCTTTTTGTGTTGTTTGAAATTATCACCCTTGAGAGAGGAAGATGGTTAAGTGTTCTAATTTAGCGAATTTGATGGATAATATTAAGATAGAAAAACCCAACACACGCATGCGTACATGCCCACATGCCCACATCTTACAAGCAAACGAATCAACAAAAACTTACTTGAATCAATATTAGGGGCCTCTTCCATCCTTTTGTTTGTGTACTCCTTCAAGAACTTCGCCAATTCCTTGAACTCTGGCTTAGGCACCTTGAGGTCCCCAAGCCATTCAAGTGAGCATGAAGCTGTTGCAGCTGCAACCACCACTCCAGCACCATTGCAATCTATCTCGAGCCTGTCATCAGGGCTTGGCTTGAGTCGTCCAGCCATGAAGTCGTAGTACACCAGAAGCTGGCTCAGTGACTCTTTGAGATTCACTTGGACCTCATGAAATGGATCTGGATTTGGTTTCGCTGCGAAGAATGCTATAGACTCATGGTAAGTAACCAGCGTAAGAGGCGATGCTGGTTGGTGATCTTGGCCGGAACCACCACCGAAGTCTCGATCTCCACCACCTCCATTAGATCTCTCTTCTGACAGGTATAAAGTGAAGCCAATGTAATGAGTTAAGTGATCAATGTAGTTTCAATGAGGAAGCCTTCATTTATAGTTTAGCATCATCCTCTTCCTCGACCGACAATTATCGAGTTTAGTAGGATAGTTACATCAATGATACGGAACTACAGGACTTGGGAACCATGCACCTTGAAGTTACAGGTTATTCAGTCAAGATTCTTGATCCATTTTTTATAAGAAAAAACCTACCACGAAGACTCGGACATAATAAAGGTGCCAATAGCATTGCCCAAATTGAAAATTACTTTGGCAAAACTTGATAATAATTTTGCTAGCAGATGAGGTTTACCAGAAATGGCTATTTTATTTAATATGTTTTTTCATGAGGTAAATTTCCTGTGACGATCTTTCATACTTTCTAGATAAGTGATACAATGTAAAGTGGAATATTCTCGACAAACAAAAAAAATGGAATATTCTTTGCTAAAATAACTTCATATATATTGATGGTGAACCCTTTACATAGCCAGTCTCAATGCCAATAGAGGAGGGTTCAGTTTCAGTGCCGATCCCATCCGATGATCGACTGACCCATACCGACCCGATCGGAAAAGAAAAAAGAATTGGTGAAGAAGTTTTCTCCATTTATATTCACCTCTAAATTATCTGTTTAAGTGTGCCCAGGCAAGAACAGTACTAAGATGGGTGCCCTCATAACCGACCAAACAGAAAAAAACATTGTTGTAGAAGGTTTTCTCTATTGATGTTCACCTTTAAACTGTCGTTTTAAGTGTTCCAAGGTGAGAACAATACTAGGATGGATGACCCTCATAACCAACGGGATGAGAAAAGAAAAAAGAATTGAATAAGAAGAATAGTAAAAAGGGTGCGCAAATAGTAATCTCCTTCTCCCCTGAGGTTCACCTTTAAACTGTTGGTTTGAGTGTGCCCAAGTGATAACACTACTAGGATGGGTGACCTCATAAGCGACATGATTGGAAAAGAAAATAGAATTGCTTAAAAAGGTTTTGTTTAGTGATATTCATCTTTGAACATATCCAGATTATTAATAAAAACACCGGCATAAAAGAAGAGTTGGCTCACGTTAGAGAATAAATTAATCTCTCATGTTCCTTCAAGCTGGTGAACCAAAACATTTAAAGTCTCGTGTTGGTGTTTGTCAAACGAGGAGTCCTAACGGGTAAGAGGGTGTAGAAGATTTTGATTTGGGCCATATATAGAGATTACTGCATCTAAATTGATCGTTGTTTCACTCATACAAATATAATATTCATATGTGTGTGTGTGCATGAATGTATCTATATTTTTGTATATCAATAGGTTATTAAGTTGGAAATTTATTTGTGTGTGCACACACCCATGATGTAATACAATCCAAATCCAAATTATTTAACACGTGCATTTATGTGTTACCAGGCAGATTATTCATTGGATTTAGATCCAATACAGTATGCTCCATTTATTTGTTTATTTTCTACTTGCGTCCTGGAGAATGACCTAGGTACACCAATGGGTTGGATTCATGATGATCCAGCTTGATCGTATCCTGCATAAGTGGACTTGGATATAGATTGAATTTTTACCGTTCTGAATTTGAACACTGGTAGAAAACAGTATGCATACGGATCTGAGTCCGATTCAATCTTTAGAATCCTTAATGATATTAACCTTTTGTATAGTCTTCTGGGGCATGGAAGATCCCATACTCGAAACCTACTATTGCACCTACTATGTAAGGTCCTCGACTTAGCTTTTGTTCAATAGAATGAAAAACTAAGAAGAAGATACGAAGAGAAAAAAGCTAATAAAGCAAATTTTGACCCCATCGTGTTGGCATTAGTTGAAAATCACGATGAATATCCGACTGATAATGAGTTTGTTGGTGGTGATGACTCACTTACATGAGAAAATATCGATATGGCATCCAAACCATCAAGAGGTAAGTTGTTTATACAAGGTCAAGGATACAAAAGCGATAAAGAAGGCAAAGAAAAGGAAAGGAAAGGATAAGATGCCTATGAAAGATAAATAATAAGAATTTAATTTTAAAGAAACAGATGCAGATGAAAAGGAACTAGAAGAACAAGGATCTTCATCTGAAGATGAGTGAACATGAGAATTAAGTATATATTAAATAATTAAGTATGATTGTAAATGAATTTTGATAGATGCTATATAACTTATTCCTCCATCTAATGCATCAATATTGAAAAATATGATTCATCTCTTGTCTTTGCGAATCTTCTCTATGGATCAGTGTTGTTCGACACATATTATATTATGTACCATTTTGGTCTATAATACGATACATATCGTATTGTATTTTTTCTATATCATAATTTAATACTAAAAAATTGATAAAAATCTAAAAAAAAGAAAAACAGGAAAAAATAAGATAATTGCAAAGAATTTATATAATACAAAAGTTTAGTACATATTCATCATTCACTATTCAATAATTGAAAAGAATTACATATTTTGAAGCAAAATTCTTAGAAAAAAGTACAATTTTCATAATTAAAAATACACATTTACACATTTTAATTAAGATCATCAATTAAATAATCTTCATCTTCTCATTGCTGAAGATCCTCACCACTTTCTGCTTCAAAATCAAAATTTTTATCCCCTTGATCATATTGTTGCGTTCCTTCCAAATTAATCCATACAATATCTTCTTCGGTTAGGAGTGCATTTGCTTCATTATCTTACATAATTCACTCCTCTAATATATCAAAATTATCCAAACTTATTGGATCAAATTGGTTTTCTTCTTTATTTAACTTTTTTAATTGCTTGCAAGAAAAAAAGATAATTAATTAGTAAATAACATTAACAACCGAAGTTAAACAAAAAATTGAATTGAATCTTTAAGTAGTAACTAATACAAGATTACCTCTATCAGAGTTGCATGTTACAACAAATGAAAACTAAGTCATTGAACCATTTATGTTCCAACCTGTTGCGCTTTTTATGTAGATGTGTTAAAAGATACTTTAATTCTTTCACAACCCGTTGCACTATAAGTTTGGCTCAAAATGCTTAATGCAAAATCTTTAAGATTTGACCAATTACTTCTAAACCTATTATACCGAACATCTGATAGAAGAAGACAAACATCAGAGACTTAATATACAATAAATATAAGATTTAAGAAACTTAAATATGAAGATAAAAAGTTTACCTGGGTACATATTATTGTAGTTGTGAATTGCTAGAGGCAAGCCCATCAAGTGAAGAGTATTATTATAGATTTTCATCTCTCAATGTATAACATCTGCTCTACTCTCGTTAAAGACTAATCTGTTTATACAATCAATGATACCTCAGTTTACTTTACTATTCCTTTTAAAAGGTTGTTGAGTACCTAAATGTTGGGTTTAAATAATAAGTTATTGCATGAATATGGTGATACAATTATTTGTTTCATCTGTTATCTATAATGTTACACACGGGCATATAATCCCTCATTCTTTCATTGAAATTACTTCTAATGGTTCTTTTGCCATATCCATGATGGTTTCTCCTCGCTATCAACTAATCTCAAAACTTTTACTAAAATATATGTATTCCTCAATAGTCTAATACATGCATTCCAAAATGTACTCATGAATATTGTCTCTAAAATCTCATTTAACTTTCTGTTTCTTTTATTTTGAGGTAATTATGCAAATTGTGACCACTCATATGAGAACATTCTCTTCAAGACTTGCTTTTGTTTTACAATATTCTATACAAATAAAAAATTAGTTACAAACTGAGTTACAATTGTACGAAAGAGCTCATACCATTTGTATATCTCTTTATCATGTATAATACAAAGACATTGTTGTAGATAAATTTGGTGATATCTTGGCAACACTTAGTTATTGTCTTTATCTCATCTATCTCACTAATATCCTCAATGATGAGATCTAAATAATGGGTTGCACATGGTATCCAATAAAAAGTCTCATAAATATTTGTTAACTCATTTTCAACTGCTTTATAGTTAGTTGTATTATCTATAATGAATTGGACTACATTCTCTATCCCAACTTCGGATATTATCTTATCAAACTCTTGCCTTAGGACCTCTGCAACATACCTCTCCTTTGACATGTCTAGACATCTCAAAAATATAAATCATTTAGGACAATAGATTAGAAAGTTTAACAAAGTTCTTCCTCACCTATCTGTCAATATATATGTCATGATAGTGCATCATGTCTCCTTCTATAACTCTTCAAAGTCTAATAATATTCTTACACTTTAAGGACAGTCTGATCTAATAGTTTTTCTCTCAACTTTTGATAAGAGGACATTTATACCATAAACCAATATTAACAATTGCATATATTAGTGCTTGAAAATGAAAATTGTTTACTGCATTAAATAGAAAGCATGCATCATAAAACCATCTGTCCACTGAAAGGTCTGCTTGCACATGTAATTGTTCTAAAGTCATAGTACCATGAATTCAAGGTTAAGCACCTTGTTTAATGCTTAAAGGAAAAAATGACTGTATGCTAGAGGAAACTCTTCCTTTACTCATTCTTCTTCTATCACTTCCAATTGCAACATCTTCAACAACTCTCTTTCCCCTGGTTGGTGGTCGAGAACTACTACTACCAACCTCTGTCCTATCATTAGAAGGAATACTACCACTCAATCCAACAAAATCATTATCCTCTTCCTCAAACATCTCTAAATCATCATTCTATTGTCAATCATGCATGCTCTCAATCATTTGTAGACATTGTCATTTAATGACTTCCAGCAATTTTTAAACTCTTCTCGTGCAAAAAGCAACTTCTTTACTGGTTTATGCTAGGTGATGTTTTAATCATGAAATTTCACCACTAACCACCTTCTCACAAAACAAATATTTAATCTTCAATTTGTTTCCCTTAATTATTGTACACAACTATCATGCCAGATCATCGCACCGAGATTGAGAGTCCCTAACACCCCTTCCTACCATCTTAATTGAACACTTCAATTCAATAAAAAACCTGAAAATAAAAGTACTTCACAAATCCTTAATCTTCACATAACACTCAAATAAAATATCTCTCACTTCACAAATATAATAAAAATCATATTCATGCACTTCATAACTTAATATTTTATCATTAAAAAAATACAAATAACACTAGAAAATAAGAAATATAAAAAAAAATCGAACAATATTCTTGCACTTCAATGACAGTTTTATCTAATATCTTTCCTCTCAACTTCTGATAATAGGTCATCTTGTATCCTCGACCAATATTAGCAAATGCATCTGTCATTACTTGAAAATGAAAACTGTTTGTTGTATTAAATGGAATGCATGCATCATAAAATCATTTGCCCACTACAAGGTCTGCCTGATCACACAGTTGCTCTGAAGTTATAGCAGCACAAATTTCAGGTTGAGCATTAGGTGTAGTGCTAGGAGGAAAAAATAAATGTATGCTAGAAGCAACTCTTCGTGTACTCCTTGAACTTCCTCTTCTACCACTTCTACTTGCAAAATCTTCAACAACCCTCTTTTTCTTGTTTGGTGGTCAAGAACTACTACTACCAATCTCTATTCTAGCATCTGAATGAATACTATCAGTGAATTCAATAGCATCATCATCTTTCTCAAATATCCCTAAATCATCTTTTTGTTATCTTTACTTGTAAAATCTTTTTGTTCTCTACTCTCTTTCCCTTTCCTCTCTCTTTTATGCTCTCAATCATGAAGCTCAATAATACGATATATATCTCACCGTATCGTACGATACGTTATGATACGGATACCATTGATTAATTGACTTCAACACTTACTGCAAACTAGAGGGATTTCTAAATGAGAAATGATTGCAAGCATCAGCATTACCCGAAGAGGGGACTGGCCAGCAATAGCAAAAATAAAGATGGGCTAAATGTCAACATTCAGTCATGACACTCTTGTTTGGATGCTAAGCGTTGATATCCAGACACTGCTCCCACTAGGACAATTTTGAAACATGACCAAACAGTGTAATATGCTAGTTAGTAACATGGAGGAGAAGGTCTCCTCTATAAGAAAAAGAGAAGTTTCATTTGATTCGCTCTCCTTGTACAATCTATTTGTTTCATAAAGCAGGCGACATGAGGCCTTTGCCTTCACCTGAAAAAAATAATCCAAAAAATTCAATATTGGCAGTCCAAATTTAAAATTATATATAGAGAGATCACCTGAATTTCACTAGACTAAAAATTCACCTTGCCCCAGAAATTTTTTTAGATCTGCCTTTGGTTATATGATTAATAAGACCATATTTTATGCAATAGCTCACCTAGCTAGTGGGTCAACGAACAAGTTGAGGTTCACGAGTTCGATACCCAGGGCATTAATTCTGCTTCGGCCTCCCCATCCTATTTGAAAAGGGAAAAGACCATATTTTATGTTGAACAACTGGAGTCCTACACAATTGACCATCCTAAATACAACTAAAACTTGCATCTGGAACTTTTAGCTAAGTGCACCAGCCGATGCTTTTCCTTACCCTTTTTCTTAAAGACAGTCAACAAGTTCCTCTTTTGGTTCATTTGATTTTAGTTTATGGTAATAGATGTGGAGATTAAATGTGGCCTTGCTTACGATTCATCCATTTGAAAGTTTTTCTCCAAATGTGCAAATCACAAAGACAGTCTCTGCGTTTGCTGAGTTTTAGGTAGTTTGACTCCCACCCTTGTTATTCTTAATTAACCCCTAAATAAGGAGAAATACATAATAAACTCCACCATCCTTATTAGACTGATAATTAATGAAAAAAAAATCACTGAGAGCATAGCCCTCAACTCATAAGATGCACATCTTCACTTCGATTCACGGGGCGTGCATGCCTGGCTTGACCTCCTCGTTGTAACCACATGTACGCAGACGAATGCATATTCACATGTGCACACATGCACTCACACAGAGGTGAACCGATCCTACAGACACAGTAGTGAGAGGGGGCTTTTGGCCCTGGCTGCACTAGGCAGTTTAAGTTCAGAACTTTTGGACATGGTGCCCATGCGTATGCTAAATCCCCAGAGGCTCTGGAGGTATGATCTTATTCTCACAATTTTCACTAGGTCCGTTTTCTAAATGCCTACTAAGGGGGGGGGGGGATGTCAATTGTTGAACAAAAACCCACACCGTTTCTCGTATTAATCTAAGATAAAAGAAATAATTTAGGCAAGTAGTTAGGTAAATAAAAATTTTTAATTTAATTAAAGTGTAAACAAAAAGTATAATTCTTACAATTTTGAAGGTATTCCAGTTGTGTTCACATGGAGTAGCACTACAAGTATGACTCAAAACATGTATAACAAGATTTTGCAATTCAAGGTATCCATAGCTAAAGGTCATCCACGATTCAGCTATTAAAAAACCCATGTGTAAGTAATAAATTAATCATATTCTAAATTAATCATATTCAAAAGCTCTAAATCACATCTTAATAAAAAAAGAAAGCAAAGTTGCTTGAATTAATTACTTGGTGCATATGCTTTCCTCGAACTTATAGCTAATTCAAGTGCAAAACCACTCGAGACACATCGATAACTCATAAGTTACTGAGTGATTTGTTGTTGTTCTTTCTTACTTCATACAAGTATAGTTATAACTTGAAATAAAGAACTTTTAATCTCAACATTAGATTTTATCTCAACATAATCATAATACAACCCTGGATTAATATATAATGCATCAGCATGTAATGGCTTATGCATTTGTCTGTCCCATCTTTTGTCTATGATCTCTCAAAAAAATCCTATTGCTCTTCTTTGTTATTAAAGTTAACCTATAAAACAAGATAAATATTATTATAAGATTAGAATTAAAGATTAACAAATAAAAATACATAACTTTAAAATATTTATGTTCTTTTATTTGCTCATTCACATGATCCATCTTCTCATAGATGTAGCCCATGATTGGTTTTTCATCACTATTCATCATACATAAAATATCTACCAAGGGACTCATTGCTCTAAGTGAAAAACTAATATCCTTCTAAAATTTAAGTTGTAAAATTATTAACTTATATTGCTTTCCTTCAGTACTATTTGATAAATGACATTTCTCCTATTGTTTAGAAATAATCATTGACTTTACATCTTCTTTTCACTGCCACAAGTTATCTAGGGTTAAAAATCTAGTAGCAAAACGGGTCACAACCGGTCTATGTATGTCTTTTCCTCTTGTAAAATGTCACATCATATGCAATATCTATTCATAGGTATATATAAATGTCACTAGCTTCTTTACCCTACTGAAAATACCTTTTAGTTTGTTTGTCTCTCCAATATCTTCAAGCATCAAATCTATACAATGTGCAGTGTATGGTATACAAAACAAATGATTAAATTCAGTGATCAACATTCTACAAGTTGTAACATAATTTGTTACATTATCTGTACCCACTGTAAACACCCCAAAATCAAATGATTTTTCCAAACTGCCACAAATGCCACGCCATTTGAGTTGGTTTATGGCATAAACGCAATTCTCCCCATTCATACCAAACTGCATTCATTTCAAACATCACTTGCACTCGACCTCCCCCTAGAGATGCTTCAACATGCTAGAATAGCCGAGCTTGATTTATTAGATGAAAGAAGGCTCCTTGCTATGGATCATGCACATGCATATCGGTAAAGGATAGCTCGACATTACGAAAAGCATATGAAGCCTCGCGACTTCAAAGTGGGAGACCTTGTATTAAAGATCATCCACTATCGTGGCCCACATCCACTTGGAAAGTGGCAGCCCAAGTGGGATGATCCTTATGTTGTACGTGGAACCACCACGAACAATGCATACTGGTTAGTCGATGTTGAGGGTAGGAATTTAGCAGACCCTATGAATGCCCAATATTTGAAAAAATACCATGTGTAGGGTCTAAGCTGAATTCTTTTGCAAAAAATTTTTGAGGAAATCTCCTTTGAAACTTCGTGAGTGAGGATCAAAGTGGATCATGTGACCCTGAATGAGAGAATCGATGCTTGTGAAAAAGCGGAGTTTTCAAAAACAGACAGGTTACATTTCAAAAAGCTTCATCTTACAAAGGAAGGCTTGGTTCAAAATAGCAAAATACTAGCAAGTAGTACGTGCTATTTCTAAATAGGTTGATTTGGGATGAATCGAGTAGATCATTGGGATAAGTCCTTCTCCTCTTCTCTTCTCTTTCCCAAAAGGAAAATTTGGCAAAAAGCAAAAAGGGAAATCCCTACAAAAGTCATTTTCCAAAGGAAAGCTTAATTGAGAAGAAAAAAAAAATCGTTTCTTCCATGAGAAAGAGGGAACAAAGAAAAAATACTCCCAAAGGGAGACCCTCTATGAAAAAAAGAAAAGTAGCAAAAAGCTCAAAAGAGCAGTTTTCCGCCTCTTTACCTCAAACCATGGGACACTCCAGAAGGGACCATGGTAACTCTTTTCCCATCCCTACAACTTATCCCAAGTGAAGAAAGATTCATTTCAAGGAGTCCTAAAGTAAAAATAGGATCTGCTTACTTGAATCTCATTTTGTTTGAGAATTAGACGTTGTTGAGTAAGGCGTAGAAATTTTGAAATGCTACTTGATTTTCTCATAAAACCTCCTCTAGATTAACGAGTGTTAAGACTCAAGTAAAGGGAAACACGAGAAGTTGAAAATCCTTAGGATCGAAGCTAAAAGGGTTTTTCCTCTCTTAAAAATGAATTGAGAAAAGCCCCGAACATCGAGCAACATAAGACCAGCTCACTTGGTGCAACAGGTCTTCATAAGACTCCCAAAGTTCGACCATTCCATTAAGTCTCTAGAAAGCCATATTTTCTAGCATGTCATTCCATGTCATTCACTCATATGTGCACGCATGGACATCAAATACATAATCCCATTTAGGACCAGAACCACATTAGGCAAAGTCTCCTTTGGCAAAAATCCCCTCTTATCAGGTACAAAGTAAAAGTTTTTCTCAAAACTGGGACAATCCCATATTCTCGACGACGAATTCAGGGAGAAAGCAAAAAGGAATGTTGTCTTCTTTGCCATTAGATAATGCCAAAGAGGGGCATCTGTAAACACCCCAAAATCAAATGATTTTTTCAAAACAAACGTCTGGTTTGAAAATCCATTTCAAAACCAAGTTGGAGTTTTCAAAAACCCACGAGTTCCAAAAGCTTTAAACTTCTGTTAAAAACCCTTTTGAAGTATGAAATTCTTAAACTCGGGACAAGTCCCAATTTTGTAAACAGCCAAATCAAACAGGTGGAGCCTGATCAAAAGCAACTCCAAAAGCAGGTCCAAAAAGCCCAAAAGTCAACCCGACCTGATAAAAGCAGGATCAAAAGCAAAAGAAGAGCCCAGGCCAGAAGCAGATTTCAACCCTGGAGCATGAAAAGCAAAGCCAAAGTACTAAACAAAATCATCAAGAAATCCAAGCCCAAGCTTGAAATTTCAAAAATCAGACAAAACGGAGTCCCGAAGATGAGAAAGAGATCGGACGAAAAGGTTGGGGAAAACCCAGCCCAAGACGGAGCACTGATGAAACTAGGGCCCGTAAAAACTGTCCGTCTCGAAACGCAAAGAAGGACTGAAGAAACGAAAATTTGGATTGGATCTGGACATAAATATCCAGATCTAGACCCAAATAGTATTTGGATTGGATTTGGATCATAAAATCCAAATCCAAAGTCCAAATCCAAGACCCAACCCCTTGCCTATAAATAGACGTGAGGGGGGTATAATCTCACGTGAATCACAAGTGGAGGCTTGGGGAGAGAGAGTGCATAAAGTAGGAGAGAGAAAAATGGTGGGCTTGATATTTTCAAGTGGGTTAGCCTTGTGGGTTTGATCAAGGGTGTGAGTTCAAGCCATGTATGGACCTAGACCTAACCAAATAGCTGCATCAACATGAAGGACGGCTGCAAAATGGCGTGGATTGATGGGCTACACGAGGTGGATCGGCTGCAAGAGGTAGGTCTCTCAACCTCACCCTAACCTAGCCTACTTCACCTAACCGACCCCACTAAACCTAACCCAAACCTAGCGTAGACTTAGCCCACTTCACCTAAACCGACCTAGACTTCACCAAATCGACTCCCTTAAAACCCACCTAAACCTAACCCTAACCGCACCCTAACTCGACCATCCGCACCCTAAACCTACCTACCTAACCCACGGCTAAACCTAGCCCAGCCCCTCTCCACCGACCTATCCTAAACCCTCTAACCGAGTGCACTTTGAACTCGGTTTTCATCCTACACCCCCCTAGACAACCCCCGGCCTGCACCTTGTGCAGCGCCTGCCGACCGACCCCGACACCTGGCCAACTACCACCCAACACCACCCCTAGCCACACCATCCTGCACCCTCTTCCAGCCCCAACCAACACCCACCAACCTGCGCCTAACTCCCAGCCACCTTCCCATGCGTCACCTTCCCACATCACCAGCACCCCACTGTGCCGAAGCCCTGCCACAGCCTACCACCCGCACACCCTGTCGATCTACACCAGTATCAGCCAAACCCCCCCTGCCACAGCCTGCTACCCGCACCCACCTGCCGTCACCCGCGCCTTGCTGCAGACCCCCTACAGCGCCCCGACGCACCTGTCGCGCAACGTCTAGCTCCTGCCAGTCCCGCACCCCAGCCACTCACGCCCCACACTCTCTAGCTGCCGCACCCTGGCCCTAGCCATCACCCCTTACCGTACCACACACCAACATCCCAGCCCACCTTAGCCATGACCCACCTAGCCTCCTAGCGAACCCACGCCTTGGCCGAACTAAGCCCATCCCAAACCATAAACACTTGGCTGCCCCCAAGCAAAACCTAAGCCTAAACTCTCACGTCCAAACCCACCTAGGGAGACCTAGCTCGTGGCTGCCAAGGAGGACGGACTCGAGCAACTTGAGAGGAGAAGCCGACCACGTGTAAGTGTTTAAATTCGGTTTTTACCTTACTCATTTGATATTAAATTCAATTCGATACGGGGTTGTAATAATGGAGCGTAGTCTCCCCCCGAAATATAATATTCGTGCTTGATACACAAGCCACATACGCACACTTGAGCCTTATCGCTCTTAATCGTACACAAGGGACACCCACGTGTAGTTGAGCCTTTCCGCTCTTAATTGCACATGATTGCACACACATTGAGCCTTTCCGCTCTTAAGCTAAAGTATATATTTTCATTTGGGTATTTACTTTAGTGAAAGCTGTGTGAATTGCAATTCAATTCGGGTTGTTACATTCAAGTCGTGTGAGTTATCATTTAAGTTTCACACTTACACACACATTGAGCCTTTCCGCTCTTAAGCTAAAGTATATATTTCCTTTGGGTATTTACTTTAGTGAAAGTCGTGTGAGTTTGTCATTTGAATTTCATACTTACACACAAAAGCACTCGAGCCTTTCCGCTCTCCACTCTCACACACATTTTGAGCCTTTGTTGCTCATAGGATATAACATACTTATATATTTTCAAGCTGTGTGAGTTTACTTCACGTCGAGTTGCATTTTCCTTTGTGTGGATTTACATTAAGTCGTGTGAGTTGCATGAGTTGCACTTTCAATTTCGGGTATTTACATTAAGTTGTGTGAGTTGCTTTCAATTCGAGCCTAGCTCACATCATCATCTCAAAACCCGAAAATCTTTTGTGCATATTTGCATTCGTTAGCTTTCAAAAGCGCCCCAAATCTATGCACAAACCACGTTGAAAATAGGCCACTTGTGCACACACGTATCCCTTAGGTGCATCCAAAGTCATAATAAAACTTTCAAACTAGGCATACATCGAGTTTTTCAAACATTGATCTTGCAAAGTTTTGTAAAAACAAAGTTTTAAGCCGTTTAAACTGACCCTTGAGCATCGGTTGAAGAAGTTTTAAACGAAAAGATCCCGCTTTCCCACAATTACCTCAAAAAGTTAGATATTTCAAAATCTTCGCTAGCTTAAGCAAACTAGTTGGCACGCCCTTAGAAACGGCGTAGATACGAAAAGGTTAATTTCTAGTCTTAAAAACCAGAAGTGAAAATTTTCATGTTTACACCCACCTATATAACATTCTTCTCTCCAACCTTTAAGATTACTTTTTTTAACAATGTATACAATTTATTTATATCCTTCACTTTCTGGGATGCATGAATAGACTTAAGAAACATTGTACCTTAAGGGCAATATACAAAAAAAACTTATTAGTGTTATCTATTTTCTATTCGTCCGTCAATCAAACATAACAGAGCATCCATATGTAGCACAATGCTTTTTGAATTCATTTGTAAACTCTCTAACTCTTCCCACTTCCTACTCCAAGAATGCTTCCCTCACTTCATGGTACAATAGATCCTTCGCTCCATATCCAAATTGTCCTATATTAATCATCCCTTGAAAGCTAGGGGATCTGACAACATTAAAAGGGATTCCCTACTAATGAATATACATATTTGTTCTCTTTCTTCTTTATTATATCGATTTTCTAATGTAGCTTGTCGTAGTGAGTTAGGCGATGAACGTACAAATGGATATACATATTTGTTCTCTTTCTCCTTTGAAAGAGGTGATCGTGAGCCAAATGACGATGAAGATGGTAAACATTGGGCACCTCTCCCTATGTCATCTTCTATACTAGAAGTTTCTCTTCTATATGCAAATGAAATTTTTTCGGCCTTCTTCTTCGATGTACTGTGCACATAATCATAAATTGCTTTTTTTATTTGTTCAGTTATATTCTTTAAAGTTACTACATTTTCGCTCCTTCCCAATAAATTGTTCTTGTATCTTGTTATTCCACTGGTAGAGACATAGTCGTATAATGCACAAAACACTGATATATTATCAGTCCTACATTTTGTCAAACCCCAATTTCATCTTGGATCCTTAGAAGCTGGAGGTCTATAGTTGTATGCTAGATTTGAAAACTAAATACCAATTGTACTACTAGTGTCGGTGCCACAACTAATACTACCACTGACACTTAGACAACAAGTAGATGCACTTGTTGATGATTCCACAATCACTATAAAAAAAATAGAATAAATACTCAAGTAGCAAGAAAAATGTCAAAACAAACTGACATTTTATAAAAATGGATACATGGGCCTTATCTACCTTATTTCACACTACTGACAAAGGTAAAACATGGTAAAGTCACTATGTTATGTACTTTTTGGATTTTCAAATGCCTTTACTATGTATGTATTTGTATATTCCTGTAAGGTATGATGAACACCTTTTAGGAGTTGTGTGACGAATATATTTAAGGCATTCCTTGTAAAGAAACCTATTTTCCTCTCATTAAGTCCAATATGCGGATGCATTTCCATCCCACAAATTGTGGTCAGATCATGAAAGTTACAAGGTATTGTGAAGATTATATGCCTTGGTTCCAAATGCATTAGAGTGGTTTAGCTAATGGATACCCCAAAAAAAACTATTATGAAGAAAAACACAATGGGACAACGATCTTAAATCTTATATTGAACATGCAAAAGGCTTCAAATAAACGAAAAAAATACATTAATTGCCACCATACATAAGTCTTGAACCATATAAAATCAAATTATTTCTTGCAAAATCAAATAAAAGCACCAGTCTTTCGCCATAAAGAAACAAAGAAACCAACACCTAGACCCTACTCTCGATGAAGAAAGATAATCACCAATCATTAAATATCCGAAGCCATAAAAATAAAAGATGGGTCTTTGCTTTTGCAAGAGTGAGGCACAAGAAAATAAGAGGGAGAGCATAGAAGCGTGCCTAACACTGGTGGAGGGATCTACCGGAGGCGAAGGAGGGGTGGTTGGAGGAGGCGGAGAGAAGGATGAGATGGAGAATAGTCGTCGAAAACCACTTGTCGTGACTGTAGGACACGAAAATTCTCACTTCTGGTTCTTAGGCCTAAAGTGAACCTTTTCGAGTTCTACTTCGCTTTATATGGGCGTGCCAGCTAGTTTGCTTTAAAACTAGCAAAGTTTTGAAATATCTGACTTTTTTGGGCGATTGTAGGTCAGCGGGATCTTTTCGCTCGAAACCTTCTTGAACTGGTGCTCAAGAGTTGGTCTAAGCGCTTATGGACTTTGATAAAACGGTTTTGACTCTTGAAAAGTAAGTGCTTTGAAAATATATATTCGATTCGTGTTTGTGTTTGCAAATTTTATGTACGTGGGCTTGCACGTATCTATGTCTTTCAATTTTACGCTATTTAGGCCAGCTAGGTGTGTGCACAAGTGACCTAAGTTGGCGTGTTTGCACGAGGTATTCAGGGTTTGTTTGTAATGCAAGTATGTGCAATATCTCGAGTTTGGAGGATATGCAATGCAACTCATACAACTTGAAAGTAAAACCCAAAATTGAAAGACAATGCTTAAGGGAAATTGCAGAAGGGAAATATAGCTATATCTTAAGAGTGGAAAAGCTCAATTGTGGGCATGTGTGTTGTGTATAAATGGAAAGACAACTCACACGACTTGAATGTAAAACCCCGCTCAACTTAAATGTAAATTGCGGAAGGGAAATACTTATATATATGGGCCCGAAGGACGCCAATGTGTGCGTGTGTGTTGTGTGTAAATGTAAAGACAACACACGCGACTTGAATGTAAAACCCAGCCGAAAGGGAGATACAACTATATATATATATATATATATATATATATATATATATATGGGCCCGAAGGTCACCAACGTGTGCGTGTGTGTTGTGTATATATTGAAATGCAACTCACACGACTGAAAATTAACAACCCAAATTGAATTGCAATATGGCTCTTATTAGAGTCTTGGGAGTAAGAGCGAAAGCTCAATGTGTGTGAGTGTGGAATGGAAAGACAACGCACACAACTTGAAAATAACACCCCAAATTGAATTGCAATATGGTTATTATTAGAGTCTTGGGAGTAAGAGTGAAAGCTCAATGTGTGTGAGTGTGGAATGGAAAGACAACGCACACAACTTGAATGTAAACCCACGCAACTGAATTTATATAAATAGAGCTATATCTTAGGGGCTGCCAAGGCCCATTTGTGTGCAAAAGCGTGCAACTAAGAGCGGAAAGGCTCAAGTGCACGTGGGTGCTTGATGTACAATTAAGAGCTAAAGCCCAAGTGCATGTATGTGCTTGTGTGTCATACATCAATATTACATCTTGGGGGGAGACTACGCTCCATTATTACAACCCCATATCAAAATTTAATTGAATATAAAGCAAGCTAATGTAAAAGACCAAGTTTAGACACTTACAAATAGCTGGTCCGTCTTCAACTTGCTCGTACTTGGGCTTGCGGTTCACTTTGGGCAGCCAAGAGGGATTTTCTTAAGTGGCTTTGAGAGAGGTTTTATGGGTCACGGTTAGGGTCTTAGGAGAACTTAGGTTCGGCCAAGATGGGGTTGTCTAGGGTCGGTCCTAGGGAAGTTCACAGTCCTAGATGGCGGCTAACTAAGGATGGGATGGGGCAGCAGGTCGGCTGGGGAGGCATCGGGTGACTGGCGCAATAATCGGTGCACGCAGGCAGGCTGTAGTGGCGCGGGGTGGCGTCAGGGGCGCGGGATGGCGTCAGGGGCACTGTAGGGGAGCGCTGGGGGCGTGCAGACAGAGCGCGAGACGACACGGGTAGCGCGTTGTTGGTGCAGTAGTGGCGCGCGGTGCTCACGGTTGGCCGGGGACGTGAGGGTGGTTTGTTAGGGATATTTTGAGGTGGTTGGGGTTAGGTTAGGTTCAGTTAGGGTTAGGTTGGTTTGAGTCTAAGCTAGTTTAGGGCTAGGTTTACCTCTTGGAGTCGGTCCTTCTTGCAGCTTTCCTTGGTCCAGCCCACCTTGGTTGCAGCCCCTTGGTCTAGACCCACTTAGCCCACATGGCATGAACCCACCTCACCCAATGAGCCCACATGGCTAGGTCCCTCTCTCACTCTCTCTCCTCCCAAGCATTTGCATGAACCCTTTGAAATGGACCCCCTCAC
Organism: Brasenia schreberi; assembly: GCA_036023115.1. Lineage (NCBI taxonomy): Eukaryota > Viridiplantae > Streptophyta > Magnoliopsida > Nymphaeales > Cabombaceae > Brasenia > Brasenia schreberi. The sequence continues at coordinate 12,324,455 of JAYKKT010000075.1, read as the reverse complement.
CTCTATTTATAGGCAAATGAGGTAGGTCTTGGATATGGGTTTTGGATTTGGGTCTTGGAATCCACATCTAATCCAAACACTATTTGGATGTGGATCTCGGATATTTTAGATTTATATCCGATCCAAATCCAAACATTTATATGGATATAGATATGGATATTTTGGTCCAGATCCGATCCAATCCAAATACTATTTAGATCCAATCCAAAATCCAAACACTATTTGGATCCAATCCAAATCCAAACACTATTTGGATCTACCCAAATCCAAATATTATTTGGATATGGATCTAGATATTTATGATCCAGATCCAATCCAAATTTTCTCTAGATGGTCCTTCTTGGCTTTTCGAGGCGGACGATCTGTGCGGGCCCTAAATTCATCAGCGCTCCGTCTGGTGTTGGGTTTCCCCAATCTTTGTCGTCCGGACTCCATCTCGCCATTCTGGACTTCGTTTTGCTCGATTTTCACCGTTTTAGGCTTTTCTTTGAGCGAGCTCTGCTTTCTCTTGTTTTTTATCTTGGGAGTGGCTTTTGAAGTTTCGGGCTTAAAGTATGCTCCTAGCCTGGGCTCTCCTTTTGCCTTTTGATCGCTTTCTATCAGGCTGAGCTGTCTCCTAGGCTTCGAACTTGCTTTTAGGGGTTGCTTTTGATCAGGGTTCACCTGTTCGTCTTGGCTTTTTGGTAATAATGAGACTTGGCCCATATGTGGGCAAATTGAGTTGAAGAGGGTTTAAAGCCAAAATTTTGGGCTTTTACAGCCCTCAGGGTTTTGAAAACTTCAAAATCTGGTTTTGAAATGCATTTTCAAACCAAGTGTTTGTTTTCAAAATTTGTTTTATTTTTGGGGTGTTTACAGATGCCCCTCTTTGGCATTATTCAAATTTATTTGGATAATGGCAAAGAAGAAACACCCCCTTTTCTGGTTTTTCTCTCAAATTTTCTCGAGAATACACCATTTTTTTGTTTCGTAAAACCCTGTTTTCTTTTACTACAGGAGGAGATTTTTAGCAAAAAGAGACTTTTCCTAGGTTTTTCCCCATATATGATCATGCATGGACGACTTTTTGAATGCATGCATGAGAAAATTTATTTTTGGGGTTTTCGAGCCCAAAGAGAGCCTTTTGAGGCTGACTACTCCGAGCAGGTTTTACCCATGTCTTCTTGACATTTTCGAGTTTTCGAGCTAAGAGAGAGCCTTTTGAAATTGTCTGCTCCAAGCAGGTTCTACCGTTGTATTTTTGACATTCGTGGGTTTTTTAAAAATTTCTTTTTGAAAAGGAACTACTTTTAGCTTGTATCGAAAAGGACTTCCACTTTTTCATACTTCCCTTTATTCGGGATTCAATACCTACTACTAAGTAGAGGTTTTGGGGTAGGAAATCTTGGAAAACATTTCAAAGTTCCATTTCCTACAAAACAAAGTCGAGTTCTCAACCAAAATGAAATCCAAATAAGTAGATTATATTCGTACTCTAGGATTTTCGCAAATTTGAACCTTTTTCCTTTGGGATAAGCCATAGGGATATGGGAAAGAGATATCACGGTCCCTTCTGAAGCGTCCCGTGGTTTTAGGCAAAGAGTCAGAAAATCGCTCTTTCGAGCTTTGGCTTTTTGTTTCTTTTATAGAGGGTCTCCCTTCGGGAGTATTTTTTCTTTGATCCCTCTTTTCTTTCAAAGAGAAAACCTCTTTCGGAGGAGTTTTTGTATTCTCTGTTTATGAAGGGAAGACCTTTTTGGAGGAGTTTTTGTATTTTTCTTTTTTTCTTTTGAAGAGAAGACCTCTTTGGAGGAGTTTTTGTATTCTCTTTTTCTTTCTTTTTTCCTTTTGGACATAGCCAATTTTCCTTTTTGGAGAGAAAGTCAAATGAGGGAAAGCTTATCCCTTTGGTTACTCGATTCAAATGAGATCGTCCTATTTCTTAATAGTGTCTGCTATTTGAAAACATTTTGATATTTTGAACAAGGCTTAATCTTGTAAGCCAGAGCTCTTTAAAATATCGCCAATTCATTTTTGGAAGACTCTACCTTTCAAAAAGTATAAATTCCTCCATTCAGGGTTATACAATCAACCTTGATCCTTCTTTCAAAAACTTTCAAAGGAGTTTGATTTTTCAAAAATCTTTTTGAATAGAATTTAACATAAAACCCTTTTGAATATTCGGACATTTTCGGGTTTTGCTAATTTCTACCCACAATATTAAGAAATTTTTTGATTTTTGTTGCCCTTTTGAAGACATGGGGACATTCCTACTCGGGTTGCCACCTTTTGGGCTTTCTTTGGGGTGATATGATATGAATATGATGCATGCTATGCACTCCATGTGACTTTGATGGAAATACATGCTTTTATGCAATGATGAACACATGAAATGTATCTCACAAGTCATGAAGGAGATACATTTTTACGAAATTGGTTTTTCATGGAAGGTATCTAGGGGCTGTATTTAAAAATGCCCCTAGCTTGATGGAGATGCATGATTTTACCCGACCACATGGTGAAGGGCCATGGTTTTTCTAACATGATCATGATACTTTTTGCTTAAGGATGGAAAACATAACCAGCCCTAAGTGATCGTCATGGCCATCATATTTGATTTGTCATGGTCTCCGTATTTCATCGTGGGACTCATGATCTTGTCCTAACACCATCAAGGTTTTCATATTAACCAGAAGTTGAAAATTTTTCCTTTTCAAAGTCATATGTAGGGTTAGATTTGTTTTGAATTTGGTTCTTTTGAAGAAATGATTTTGGGAAATCCTCCCTTTCTATATGAAGATGGTTTCTATACCAGCCCCTTGATCGAAATATGTTTCCCATACTTGATTTTGGTCAAGCATGATTTTTGGAATTCATTTTGAAAATTCATGCCTTTATGGGGCATTTGATCAAGTGTAGGGAATGTGTCTCAAAGAGGCACTTCAGCCATACGACATAGGGCTTGTCCCTAAATGGAGTCTTGAGTTTGAACTCATACTCCGTTTGAAAGGGGCTGCCATTTATCTTGCCTACCTGTTAAGATAGGTTTTTGGAATGAGTGCTTTAATGAACATCATTCCCTTTTCATGATAGGGGAGGTGATGTCTCGAATTTGGAGGCCTACAGCAAGGCTAAGCACGGTTCTTCTCTTGGCTTAGTGATTTCTTTCACATGCCAATAGAGTTTTCGAAAATGTATGGCACAATTTGGATGAATACCATCTTCATTTTGATCGGATCAAGCACACAATGCATGAATTGTAATGCTCGGGAGGTTTTTACCAAAATATTTTTGAAAAGGTTTTTTTGTGAAATGCTAATCCTTTTTTGAGATTCTCATTTCTTTTGAAAATCCACCTTGAAGGTTTCGGATTTCATTCATATGGAGACATGCCTATGATGGCTCGATACTTAGGGGGTCGACTCTCATTGCCCCTTTGGTTTCACATAAACTCGAGTTCTAAGATGATGTCTAGACCCGATGTTTGTTCACATGTATGACTTCATAATGCAATGCATGATGCTTATACACACACTATGGGTTAGACTCACTTCTAAAAATCCCCAAATTTTCTACAAGTCAAGGATTTTATGAATTTCAGGAAGCTTGGAGGTGTTTATTCCTCCTTGCTTTGGTGATTCTCGAGCTTTTCAGTTTTGAAGGAGCTCTAGGCAAAAAGGGATATTCTTGGGTTTTTGGGAGTATATACATTTTTCGAAAAAACTTTTTACAATTTTCGAAAATGGACTTTGTACATGGCCAAAGACTTTTGAAATAACTTTCTTTTTGAAATTTTCAGTTTTCCAAATGTTTTTGAGATTTTGAAGGTTTTTCAATTTTTTTTTTTGGCTTTTGGCAATATCTAATTTTTTTGGTTTTTCCAAAAGTAGGGATCTTCCATTGAACCTACAAAGAAAACATTCATGAATCATACTCTAATTAAATAGGTGTAAGACATGGGTTTTGGTTTTAGAGGTTCTACGGGGCACACCCTTGATCCAGATGGTCTTAGGTGGCGGCTCTCGGGGTATGGGTGGGCTGTAGCCCAGTCCATATCGACTCTTATTGGCTTTAGGTAGGACAGGTTCAAGCCTACCTTGGTTTCGGGTTCCCAGGCCCGCGTATGGTTTATATCCCATGTTTAGAATCATGTTCCAGGGCTTCTTGGTTTTTGAAAAGTTTTTATACAATTCGTGCCCCTGGAACATAGAATCGTCTATGTTATGGGTATATACCCTTTCTGTTTTGGATAAAGAGAGTTTGGATTCTGGGGTGATAGAAGGCTTGGGCTTCCACACGACCCTAGTTTGGGAGCTATGGCTTTCAAGGGAAACCGTGCTTGGTCCCTTGAGAGATTTTAGATATTTTGGGGTGATGGAAGGTTTGGGCTTCCATACAACCTGGTTTTGGGAGGGTTTTGCTTCAATGGGAGCTAAGCTTGGTCCCTTGAAAGCTTTTGGATATTTCAGGGTGAGGGAAGACTTGAGCTTCCACTCGACCCTGGTTTGGGAGACATTTTCTTCAAGGGAAGCCAAGCTTGCTCCCTTGAAGTTTTTGACTTGCTCCCTAGGTGCAACTCGTGATGCCCCTAGGGATGGATTTTTTTGTTTCAAAGCCATAGTCTTGGTTCCATGGTACAAGACTAGGCTTGAAGAAGTGGGTTTTTCTATGGCAGGGTTATGAGCTCCTAAGATGTCAATGCATGCATTACGGGACTCCATGTCTACCATTTTTTGAACTTCTTCTTCTTTTTGTTTTTGAAATTCTTTTGAGTGGTGCGGGATATTTGGCGCACCCTGAAAATCCTCTATCTTAGGCACATTTTGTGGGTTCGTGTGTGCATGGGTGTGAGCCAATACATCTGATGACCCTATTTTGAGAAGAGAAATTTGAGAAGGATGGGTTTCAGGCATACCTCTGACACGAAAATTCTCACTTCTGGTTCTTAGGCCTAAAGTGAACCTTTTCGAGTTCTACTTCTCTTTATATGGGTGTGCCAGCTAGTTTGCTTTAAAACTAGCAAAGTTTTGAAATATCTGACTTTTTTGGCCGATTGTGGGCAAGCGGGATCTTTTCGCTCGAAACATTCTTGAACTGGTGCTCAAGGGTTGGTCTAAGTGCTTATGAACTTTGATAAAACGGTTTTGACTCTTGAAAAGTAAGTGCTTTGAAAATATAGATTCGATTCGTGTTTGTGTTTGCAAATTTTATGTACGTGGGCTTGCACGTATCTATGTCTTTCAATTTTACGCTATTTAGGCCAGCTAGGTGTGTGCACAAGTGACCTAAGTTGGCGTGTTTGCACGAGGTATTCGGGGTTTGTTTGTATTGCAAGTATGTGCAATATCTCGAGTTTGGAGGATATGCAATGCAACTCACACAACTTGAAAGTAAAACCCGAAATTAAAAGACAATGCTTAAGGGAAATTGCAGAAGGGAAATATAGCTATATCATAAGAGCGAAAAGGCTCAATTGTGGGCGTGTGTGTTGTGTATAAATGGAAAGACAACTCACATGACTTGAATGTAAAACCCCGCTCGACTTAAATTTAAATTGCGGAAGGGAAATACTTATATATATATATATATGGGCCCGAAGGTCGCCAACGTGTACGTGTGTGTTGTGTGTAAATGTAAAGGCAACACACGCGACTTGAATGTAAAACCCAATCGAAAGGGAGATACAACTATATATATATGGGCCCGAAGGTCGCCAACATGTGCGTGTGTGTTGTGTATATATTGAAATGCAACTCATACAACTGAAAATTAACAACCCAAATTGAATTGCAATATGGCTCTTATTAGAGTCTTGGGAGTAAGAGCGAAAGCTCAATGTGTGTGAGTGTGGAATGGAAAGACAACGCATACAACTTGAAAATAACACCCCAAATTGAATTACAATATGACTCTTATTAGAGTCTTGAGAGTAAGAGTGAAAGCTCAATGTGTGTGAGTGTGGAATGGAAAGACAACGCACACAACTTGAAAATAACACCCCAAATTGAATTGCAATATGACTCTTATTAGAGTCTTGGGAGTAAGAGCGAAAGCTCAATGTGTGTGAGTGTGGAATGGAAAGACAACACATACAACTTGAATGTAAACCCACGCAACTGAATTTATATAAATAGAGCTATATCTTAGGGGCTGTCAAGGCCCATTTGTGTGCAAAAGTGTGCAACTAAGAGCGGAAAGGCTCAAGTGCACGTATGTGCTTGTGTGTCATACATCAATATTACATTTTGGGGGAGACTATGCTCCATTATTACAACCCTATATCAAAATTTAATTGAATATAAAGCAAGCTAATGTAATAGACCAAGTTTAGACACTTACAAATAGCTGGTCCGTCTTCAACTTGCTCGTACTTGGGCTTGGGGTTCACTTTCGGCAGCCAAGAGGGATTTTCCTAAGTGGCTTTGAGAGAGGTTTTATGGGTCACGGTTAGGGTCTTAGGGGAACTTAGGTTCGGCCAAGATGGGGCTGTCTAGGGTCGGTCCTAGGGAAGGTCACAGTCCTAGATGGCGGCTAACTAAGGCTGGGATGGGGCAGCAGGTCGACAGGGGAGGCATCGGGTGACTGGCACAGCAGTCGGTGCGCGCAGGTAGGCTGCAGTGGCACGGGGTGGCGTCAGGGGCACGGGTTACGCAGCGGCACGGGATGGCGTCAGGGGCATCGCAGGGGAGCGCTGGGTGCGCTGGGGGCGCGGGGCGCGCAGACAGAGCGCGGGACGATGCGGGTAGCGCGCTGTTGGCGCAGCAGTGGCACACGGTGCTCATGGCTGGCCGGGGACGTGAGGGTGGTTTGTTAGGGATATTTTGAGGGGGTTGGGGTTAGGTTAGGGTTCAGTTAGGGTTAGGTTGGTTCAATTAGGGTTAGGTTGGTTTGAGTCTAGGCTAGTTTAGGGCTAGGTTTACCTCTTGGAGCCAGTCCTTCTTGGCTTGAGCCCACTTCTCCATGGTTGCAGCCTTCCTTGGTCCAACCCACCTTGGTTGCAACCCCTTGGTCTAGACCCACTTAGCCCACATGGCTTGAACCTACCTCACCTAATGAGCCCACATGGCTAGGTCCCTCTCTCACTCTCTCTCCTCCCAAGCATTTGCATGAACCCTTTGAAATGGACCCCCTCACCTCTATTTATAGGCAAATGAGGTAAGTCTTGGATATGGGTTTTGGATTTGGGTCTTCGAATCTAGATCCAATCCAAACACTATTTGGATTTGGATCTCGGATCTTAAATATTTTGGATCCATATCTGATCCAATCCAAACACTATTTGGATCGACCCAAATCCAAACACTATTTGGATATGGATTTGGATATTTATGGTCAGATCCAATCCAAATTTTCTTTGGATGGTTCTTATTGGCTTTTCGAGGCGTCTGTGCGGGCCCTAGCTTCATCAGTGCTCCGTCTGGTATTGGGTTTCCCCAATCTTTGTCGTCCGGACTCCATCTCGCCTTTCTCGACTCCGTTTTGCTCGATTTTCACCGTTTCGGGCTTTTCTTCGAACAGGCTCTGTTTTCTCTTATTTTTTATCTTGGGGGTGGCTTTTGAAGTTCTGGGCTTGAAGTATGCTCTTGTCCTAGGCTCTCCTTTTGCCTTTTGATCGCGCTTTTTATCAGGCTGAGTTGTCTCCTAGGCTTTGAACTTACTTTTTGGGGTTGCTTTTGATCAGGGTTCACCTGTTCGTCTTGGCTTTTTGGCAAAAATGGGACTTAGCCCATATGTTGGCAAATTGAGTTGAACAGGGTTTAAAGCCAAAATTTTGGGCTTTTACAGCCCCCGGAGTTTTGAAAACTTCAAAATCTGGTTTTGAACTGTATTTTCAAATCAGGTATTTATTTTTGAAATTTGTTTTATTTTAGGGGTGTTTACAGTGACCATTGTAGCTACTATCATAGCTAATAACTACACACTCACAAAGGAAAAAGGAAGCTTCCAAGAGGTGGGAGAGAGAGGAGCAAGTAGAGAATGTCTATAGTGTTCCTATTTAAGAAGGTTGGGTCGGGTTGATTGGATTGACCTGATCCAAATAGACCTCTCCTTTATGATAGTATGTTTAGCACCGCTAAAACACTATAGCGCATTATAACGGCTCTCTATAGCACACTATTGATAACCTACTTACTAAGTAGCAGCATATTAGGAATTCAAGTTAGAATGTATTATAAAATGAAACCCTACACTTTTGGGGGACTCGAGTGAAAGAGAGGATAGAGAGAGGGCGGCTGCCAAGTAATGGGCGCTGGCCCTCACCCCTTGTAACTCCATTTTTTCAGCAATTGATTGATTATTTTTCATTGTTTGGATTGTGTATGACTTTTTCTACACAATCCATGTTCAAGCAATGAAATCCAATTTTCAGCTCAAAATCCTCTCATTTTTGTTCCTAAACAAGCATAAAACCATTACCATTTTAAACTTCATTTAAATGTGAACCTAGTGAGTGTTGCCATGGCTTGTCTCAAGTGCTAGTGTGAGGGAGGGTCTTGTTAGGCTTTAAATGGTAACTAGAAAACTTTTTTAAACATTCACCATGAATTCTGGACCTTACAAGAATTTGATTTAGGCGTCCCCTCTTAATGATGCACTTATGCACTTCCCACTCTATTAAAGAGTAAGGAAGGTCTTCTACGTCATGAATAGGTCAGGTAGGCAAGTTAGTTCCTCTATATTGATGCCCAAATATACACTAATTTCATAGAGGGTTTTCGTGTTTTCAACAGGCACAAGTGTGGATGGTAAGGAAGCTAGTCTTTAATCAAAAGATTTGTGTTCGTACATGGAATAATAGGACTTTAATTGATAAGTTGATAGAGGTCATTGTAAACACCCCAAAATATTTTCAAAAATATATCCAAGCAGGTTTTAGAGTTTTCAAAAACAAATACAGGTGTATCTTTAAACCTTGATTTGAATGCAACCTGTGAATTTCATAAAATACCAAAAACAAAGATTTTCAAATTAAATGTTTTCAAAGGACACCAACACGGGCCAGACCACATCAAGACTTGAAGCCAAGCCACCAAGAATGGCACCCAACTGCATAAAATCAAGCCTAGGGCAACACCACGCCTAGCCGAAATTGCACCAAACGACCACACCATCTCAAGCCGACTTGCACCCAGCCGCACCTCACCATGGGCTGGACCTACCTTGACCAAAAAGGGACCACTCTAAGGTCCACGTGAACCCATGTGGCCAGCAATGGAGTTGGATCAAGACTTGGACCAAGAAGTCCACCCATATCCAAACCGTGGAAGGCTCTAGGACTTCCCCCACTTGTTGCCTATAAATAGGCACCTTGGGGGCTAGTTTCCAGCATTTAAGGAAGGTGAGAAAGAGCCAAAGAGGGAGAGGGAGAGTTGCAGCAAGAGAGAGAGAGAGAGAAGAGAGGAAGAAGGAGGAACCATCCCCTCCAAATTCGGTGCCAAGGAGGGCTCCTTTACAAGGTTGATCTTCTTCCCTCTTCTTTAATTTCTTCTTCCTTACTTTCATTCATTAAAAATGAGTTGTATTAATGGAGCAATTGACTCCCCCCATGATGTAATAGAATAGATATGATGCCCATTTCATTTCGTTACATTTATGCTCATTACTTGTTTGATCTCAAGTTCCTCTACCTCTCTACACATTATAACCCCTTATATCTCCTAAATCTACTATATGCTTAAGCTATAGATATATTTCAATTCATTTCTTTCAGTCATTTACATTCAAATGGTTGTGATTTCTCTTTTAATTTCGGATGAGATACATTTATTTATTTTTTAAACACAAAAATCAGTTTTAAGCATCCTGCATCCGTTTGATGATTTATTTTTATTTTCCTATCCTCTGCTCCGAATGATCTGAAATTGGAAAGCTAACATCCATAGCTTTCCAACAAGACTATTTTCATAAATATTGAAGTTTTGTTCACTAAGATACAAAAGTTTTGGACGTCTAAGAAAGGGTCATTCTCGGATTTAATTATAGACTGTCATAGTCCCAAAAATCATAATAAAAATCTCTGAACTTTCATATGATCCTCTTTTCAATTTAAAATTTTTGTGATTTTTAGAGATTCAGAAGCTATTTTAAAAAAATATGAAAACAAGTTTTAAAAACAGAACTAGTTTCTGTTTTCCAGAACTTAGAAAAATTTTCTTCTAAAGACCTAGCTCACGAATTTGGTTAAGTCATTTGGGTTTGAAAAGTGAATTTCAAAAACACATCTGATCAAGATCAATCATCAAAGTGTCTAAGCTAACCCTTGAGTGCGGGTTCAAGAAGGCATAAGTCGAAAAAATCCCACTTCCCCACAATCGCTATTAAAGTCAGAAAATACAACTTTGCTAGTTTAAGTGAAACTAACTGGCATGCTTGCGCACGATGTAGTGTGTGAAAGCTTATTTTAAGTCTCTACATAGACTTTGGAGTAAAATTTTTACATCTACATAATTGGCACGCTCGGTGGGACTTGTGTTTTTAAGGATTGATTGATTCGGTGTTAGTTTTCAAATTCACTTTTTTTAAAACTTTGATGCTTAATCCATTCCTTTTGCACAGGTCTACTTTTCTTCAAAATCATGTCAAGTTCGGAAGTGTCTTACGAGGTTTCAAACCGATAAAAGCTAGAAAAACCTTTCAACGGTTGTTAAAAGAAGAAGCTAAAAAGAAAAGAGCATACTCACTATCGGATTTTTTACCTTCCGATTATTAAACCGATAGTGATAATGAGATACCGAGTTTTCATCGGTACGATGGGAATGGAGATCCTAGATCCCATCTCCAACTCTTTTCCAAAAGATCGTACAAAAAGAAAAGGGACTCTTCAAAATGGGTCTACTAGTTCCCCCATTCTCTTAAGGCAAATGCTTCAAAATGGTTAGCTTCCTACGACTTGAGCCAATTCGCCAACTTTGAGGATTTGGTGAATTATTTCATGCAACGATTTTTACACAATGTAAAAGTCACCCATACTTTGAATACATTAAGAGATACGAAACAAGCTCCTAACGAGGATGCACACGCATTCATCGTTAGATGGAGGAAGCTTCTAGGCTAAGTTAGAGAGCCCATCTCTAAAGGATGCACCGTGATGCTCATCCTTGAAATTTTTAAAACAAATTTAAAAGCACTCATTTTCCTATATGAGATCTCCAATTTTCAAAAACTGATTAAAAAGGCCTCCCTATTTGAAACCAACTTGAAAAGGGAAGTCTACGAAGATCTTTGGAAAGGAAAAAGTTTTCAAAAACCAAGATTTGAAAAGCTCGAGGCATATGGGTCACATACACCGGAAGGAGGAGTGAAGGCTCAAAAGGTGGCCAACATCCGAGTAGAGTCAAGCTCGGTCGAACCCTCTAAGCCGTTCGAACAAAGACCCATTCGAAAAGAACAAAAAAAGTGTGAAAAAAGGCAGTTTACTTTACTAGGATAACCGCTCACGGAAGTCCTAGACATCTTGTTCACGCAAGGCCTAATAACTCTCCCGTCCATTCCTGAAGGGGCACCCCTTAAAGAAAATTTTCTAAATGAATTTTGCAAGTATCATAAGCTTAAAGGCCATGATACCAACAAATATTTTTCACTACAAAATAAAATATAAGACTTGATAGAGCAAGGTAGGCTCCATGTATCGGAAGAATCGGAGCCCTCTCAAGCCACACTCAGAGAACCCTTCCTAAATCATGCAAGCACAAGTGAGAAGGGAAAAGAGGTACATCTTCATCCAATTCAAACTCACGGGATTGAGTAAGCATTGCATACAGTTCATACTACTTGTCACACACCACTCTCTCTCATAATAAAAAAAGACAAGCAAGTAGTGATCCGGGAAGCGCTTAGAGTCCCGCCCCCAGTTAAAGCCTTTATAGAAATTTGGGGTGCTCCAAAGCATTAAAATAGAGTCAAGTTAGGATTGAGCCGTAGGGAGAGTGTAGGTGAGGTGACTAGGTCTGAAAGGATCTATCAACCCCCATGCTTAGCTAAAAAAGCTAGCAGGGAAGTGGTCATTTTGTTTGGCCCTTCGAAATCATGCATCCCTAATGCACCTCATGGTAGGGACAAGAGTAAAAGTGTTGTGTTAACCCCTTATGATTTAGAATTATATCTTTCAAAACTTTTCATAAACATGTCTATTTTAGAGTTGATACAAACCTGACCTAAACATAGACAAGTCTTAGAGGAAATCTTAAAGAAAGCCAAGGTTAACACTACCATAACTTCTAAGTCCCTATCCTTCTTAGACTCTCCTATATTTGCCAAGGCCCCACTCGTGTTCACCGAGGATGAATTAGAGAGACCCAATATAACCTACAACCAAGCTTTGCATATAGAGGTGGTATTGAATCACCACACTCTCAGCAAGTGCTTGGTTGATGGGGGAGGAGGTCTAAACATTCTTCCTCTTCATGTGGCCTTCCAAATATGAGTACCCATGTCTAGGCTTGAACCAAGTCCTATCATTATCACTGGATACGGTGACAACTCATCGCATCCCTTACGATCCATCAAGTTACCTATGGAGGTTGGCAATATCCCACATATGGGGTTGTTTCATGTCTTAGACATAAACTCCCATTACAACTTTTTGTTAGGGAGGCCTTGGATACATTCTCTTTGACCTGTCCCTTCAACCTTCCATAAATGCCTCAAGTTTTTATGGAATAACCAAGTAGTGGTAATCCTTGGAGAAGACAACTCACACCTAAAGGGAATACAAAGTTTCCCTTGCCTATAAAGTGACCCATCAAGTGAGAGGGCCATGGAGATGCCCAACTCACCCAAAATCATGTACTCCCTAGGAGAGTCCAAGTCTCATAAAATCGTCCATCTCCTAGGAACTCCCAAGTATCTAAAACCGCCCACTCCTGAGATTATGTGTATCCTAGGAAAACCAAAACCTTCCACTATCCCAACCCTACATCTCCTAGGAAAACCCAAAAGCACTCAAGTGTATAACCATCATATGGATGATACACTATTCCAAGGCCATCTCCTTTACCAAAATTTTTCAAAACTTAAAAAGCCTTAGAATATGTTATTGAACATGTGATATACACCATATAAAGGCCTAGGAGCTAAGAACCAAGGTAGGTTGGAACCCATCCTATCTTTGCCTAACCTAGGTCGAAATGGATTACAATAAGACCAATTGAGTCAAGGGTACCCTACAACCCACAAAAACCGAAACCTATAGCTTAGATATCTTGTTTGGAGTCTAATTCATTGTGTTTTCTTTGTAGATTTGATAGAAGACTACTTTTTAGAAAAAAAATCCAAAAAAAGTATATATTTAGAAAACCAAAAAAATCTAGAAAACTTTCAAAGCCCAAAAACATTTGAAAAATCTGAAAACTCCAAAAAGAAAGTATTTTATATTCATCCTTCTAGCACTTGGTTGAAAAAAGCAAAAAAAATGAAAAATGTGAAAACCCCAAAAATCATGGTTTTCAAAACTGTGTACAAATCCCAAAATCGCTTTTGACAAAACCTATATGCATACTCAAAGCAAAATTGTCCCATACCATGGTGAACAATTCCATTGTGCATAACCCCTCTCTCTTCCATGATGCTTCCCTAAAAATCAAAGCACTTGAGAATGATCAAAGTAAGGAGGAAGATCTCCTCATCTATGAGGAAGATCAAGCCTACGAGCTTCTCGAAGTTCATAGAACCCTCGACTTGGAAAAATATTCAAATTTCGTAGGAGGGGATTTCGTAGATATCAATCAAGGGAGCGAGTCTAACCCAAAGTGTGTCAAAATAGGTACTTATTTGCATGAGCATGAAAAAGCATTATTCATTGCATTTTTGAAATCATATATAGATGTGTTTGCATGTACTTACGAAGACATGTCAGGTTTAGACCATAAGATCGTAGAGCATCATTTGTCTCCATAATCCAATGCAAAACTCGTGAAACAAAAGCTTAGAAAAATCCATCCCGATGTTCACTCCCAAGTAAAAGAGGGTTTAGAAGATCTTTTAAAAGCCGGATTTATAAAACCCATTGCCTACTCTAAATGGCTTTCAAATATTATTGTACTTCGAAAATCTAATGAGAAGATTCGTATTTGCATCGATTTTAGAAATTTGAACAAAGTCACTCCAAAAGATAATTTTCCACTTCTAAATATTGATTTGATAGTGGATAGCACTGCAAATCATGAAATGTTTTCTTTCATGGATGACTATTCGGGTTATAACCAAATCAAGCTAGCAGCAAAGGATCAGGCAAAAGCTGCTTTTACTACACCTTAGGGCACATATTGCTACATGGTTATGCGTTTTGGTTTGAAAAATATCGGTGCCACATACCAAAGAGCCATGACTACTATTTTCCATGATCAAATCTATGAGCTCTTGGAAGTATATGTGGATGATCTTTTGGTTAAGTCAAAAACCCGATGCATACACATAGAATCTTTACAAAAAGTTTTTGAAAGACTTAAGCTTTATAAAATGAAACTAAACACTCAAAAATGTGTTTTTTGAGTATAATCGAGAAAACTCTTAGGATTCATGGTTAGCCAAAGGGGCACAGAGGTCAACCCCTCTAAGTGTCGAGCCATCATAGATATGCCTCCACCCTCCAACTTGACCAAAATCCGAAGCCTCCAAGGTCGACTCCAAGCAATTAGGAGATTCATCTCCAACTGAGCAACAAGATGCGAACCTTTCAATAGACTTTTGAGAAAATAGGTGAAATTTGACTGAAATTCCGATTGCCAAAAAGCTTTTGAAAGATTGAAAACTTATTTGGTGAATCCTCTAATTTTAAAACCTCTAAAGCAAAGAAAACCTTTATTGCTTTATATTTCCATTCATACAAATGCATTGGGTGCTTTACTTGCTCAATATGAGGATGATAGTCTTAAGGAGTATATTATTTACTACATTTCGAAAACTCTATTGGCATATGAAAGAAATTATCAAGCCATGGAAAAAACGTGCTTGGCCTTGGTATGGGCTTGCCAAAAGTTTAGACATTATTTCCTAGATCATGAAATTTTGATAGTATCTAAACTTGACCCTATAAAGCACCTTTTTAAAAGACCTATCCTAACGAGTAGGCTAGGTAAATGACAGCTCCTCTTATGACAGTTCCTCTTAATGGAGTATGATCGGAAATTTCATCACCAAAACTCCATTAAGGGGCAAGCCCTAGCCGATCATGTGGCTGAGTTACCCCATGAAGACACATACCCCATACTTGATGAAATGCCCGATGAAAGCATCTTTGCAAACGAATTACAAAACCATATTTTATCAAATTGTTGTAATAAAGACCAAGTATGGAAAATATATTTTGATGGGGCAAAGAATCAACAAGGGGCAGATGTGGGAGTCATTTTCATATCCCCCGAGAAGAGAGAAATCCCAATGGCATTCTGACTAGATTTTCCATGTTCAAATAATATGGTTGAATATGAGGCACTCATACAAGGCCTAAAAGTTTTGAAAAATCTAGGGGGCATCATGTATTGAAGTCTTTGGAGATTTCATTCTTGTTGTAAACCAAGTTTCGAAAATTTGGCAAGTCAAAAATGAAAAACTCATTCCATACCATGAATTAACCACCCAGTTGGTTAATTCTTTCAAATCATGCACACTCACTCACATAGGTAGAGAGGACAACACCATAGCCGATACCCTCTCATCTCCAGGGTCATCTCTAAGAATTGACCCCACTATGAGCACTCGATCCCTATAGATCCTCCATTTACCCACTCCATCCACCCATGATTTAGAGATTTGCCAAAATGACCAAAATCCAAATGAAAAACCTTGGTTTTAACACATTAAAAACTTTTTAGAAAATGAAGGATTTTCCAAATTTGCTTCTTTTAAAGATAAGGTTTTTATTTGAAAATTTTCAACTCTTTATGTGATTTTGGGAGGGGTTCTTTATAAAAAGAGCTTTACCGGCATCATGTTGAGATGTGTCGATCTTGATGAGGGTAGGACTATTATGCATGAGTTCCACGATGGAGAATGTGGGGGTCATGTCAATGCAAATATGATGGTCATGAAAATACTTAGAGCAGGTTATTTTTGGTCGACTTTGAAGCAAGATTCTCAAGATCATGTTAGAAAGTGTCATCAATGTCAAGTATATGGAAATGTCATTCATATTCCATCGTCCACATTGCATTCCATCATGAGTCCATGGCCCTTCATCATGTGGGCATTTGATATCATTGGATCAATCTCTCTTACTGCATCAAATGGACATAGGTTTATTTTAGGAGCCACCGAATATTTTTCTAAATGGGTTGAAGTTACCTCCTTTACTAATATCCAAGGACAACATGTTGGCATTCATTAAGAAAAATATCTTAGCACGATTTGGAGTTCCAAGAGACCTAGTGTCGAATAATGGCACCCCATTCAAGAATGAGAAGGTGGAAAAGTTATGTAATACCTATGGCATTACTCAACACTTCTCATCACCCTACAACCCTCAAGGCAATGGCGAAGCCAAAGCTACAAACAAAACCCTCATAAGCATCATTGAAAAGACTTTAGCAAAGGGTAGGACATGACATGAGAAGCTAGATGAAGCCTTATGGACTTATAGAACCTCTATTTGAACACCTACAAATACCACACCATTCGAGTTGGTCTATGGTACAAATGTCATACTTTCCATTCATACCAAATTGCATTCATTTTATACATCTATTGCACTCGATTTGCTCATAGAGACCCTTAGGATGGCTGAACTTGATCTACTTGATGATAAGAGGCTCCTTGCCATGGATCATGCACATGCAAACCGACAAAAAATAGCCCGGCATTATGAAAAGCATATGAAGGCTCGTCACTTCAAAGTGAGAGACCTTGTCTTGAAAACTATCCACCATCATGGCCCACATCAACTTGGTAAGTGGTGGCCCAAGTGGGATAGTCCCTATGTTGTAAGAGGGATAATACAAATAATGCATATTGGTTGATTGATGTTTCGGGAAGAAATTTAGCAGACCCTATAAATGCCCAAAACTTAAAAAAATATTATGTATAGGGTCCTCTTTAAATTCTTTTAAAAATATTTTTAAAATGGGTTTCCTTTTGAATTTCTTAAATAAAGGATCAAAATAGATTATGTGACCCTAAATGAGGGAATTGATGCTTTATGAAAAGTAGAGTTTTCAAAATCATTTGGCTAACATTTCAAAAATCTTTGGCTTGCAAAATGAGGCCTAGATTAAAATAGCAAAATATTTTCAAATGATAGGTGCTATTAGGAAATGGGATATACTTGGTTGAATCGAGTGTCCAAAGAGATGACTTTGCCCCACTTCATTTCTCCCCAAAAAGGAAAATTGGTGAAATCAAAAGAAAATGTACAAAACAAAAACCTCCAATATAGAGGTCTTACAAAAGAAAAAGAAAACAAAATGGAAAACAAAAACTCCAAAAATGGAAGGAAAAAAGAAAAGAAAAGTCAAACCTCAAAAAGAGTAATTTTTCATCAAAATTCTCTTGGCCTTAAACCACGAGTCGCTTCAGAAGGGACCGTGGTAACTCTTTCCCACATCCCCCACAACTTATCTCAATGGAAAAAGGTTCTCCAATAAAATTCCGAAGTAGGAATAGGACCTATTTATTTGGATCTCCTTTTGTTTGAGAATTAGACTTTGTTATGTGAGAAATTGAAATTTGAAATCTCATTCAAATTTTTCTACAAAACCTCTGCTAAGTAGTGGGTATTGAAACCCGAGTAAGGGGAAATGTGAGAAATTGAAAGTCCTTTTTTATAGAAACTAAAAAGGAGTTCCTGTTTGAAAATAAATTGTGAAAACCCGATACATCAAAAGAAACGAAATGAGATTATCTCACTTAGGGCAGCCGACCTTTATAGGCTTCTCTTCAAGCTCATACATCTCATGAGTGAGTCTCTAAACACACACTACACTCCATTTATACTATGCATGTATACATCAATCAAAAGGTCAGCCATGCATGATCATTATAGGACTAGTGCTTAGTATAAGTGAAGTACCCTTTGGCAAAAATCCCCTCTTTCACAAATCCAAGAAAAGGATGTTGCAAAAGGAGGAAAAGAAATTCATACTCTCAAGTCAAAGTTTGAGAAGAAAAATCAAAAGGGATCTTTTCTTCTTTGACATTATCCAAATAAATTTAAATTAATGCCAAAGAGGGGCATATGTAAACACCCCAAAATATTTTCAAAAATATATCCAAGCAAGTTTTAGAGTTTTCAAAAACAAATACAAGTGTATCTTTAAACCCTATTTTGAATGCAACCATCAAATTTCATAAAATACCAAAAATAAAGATTTTGAAATTAAATGTTTTCAAATTTCAAGCTAAGGAATTAAATTTTGAAATTTAAAAAGATGTTGAGGGGCTAAAGCCAGGTCAAGAAGGGATAAGAATGAACTTGCCCCACCGAAAATTCAGGATGGATGCAAGGATTAAAGCAACGACCAAGTAAAACACGCATCCATCAAGCATGGAGCAAGGCAATAGGTATCGAGTCTCAAGTGGGCTAGGGAAGAGGACACCAACACGGGCTAGACCACATCAAGACTTGAAGCCAAGCCACCAAGAATGGCACCCGACTGCACCAAATCGAGCCTAGGGCAACAGTATGCCTTGCTGAAACCGCACCAAATGGCCACACCATCTCAAGCCGACTTGCACCCAGCCGCACCTCACCTTGGGCTGGACCTACCTTGACCAAAGAGGGACAACTCTAAGGTCCACATGAACCCATGTGGCCAGCAATGGAGTTGGATCAAGACTTGGGCCAAGAAGTGCACCCATATCCAAACCGTGAAGGCTCTAGGCCTTCCCTCCCTTGTGGCCTATAAGTAGGCACCTTGGGGGCTGGTTTCCAGTATTGAAGGAAGGTGGGAAAGAGCCTAAGACGGAGAGGGAGAGTTGCAGCAAGAGAGAGAGAAGAGAGGAAGAAGGAGGAACCATCCCCTCCAAATTCTTCCAAATTCGGTGCCAAGGAGGGCTCCTTTACAATGTTGATCTTCTTCTCTCTTCTTTAATTTCTTCTTCCTTACTTTCATTCATTAAAAACGGGTTTTATTAATTGAGCCCCACATGATATAATAGAATAAATATGTTGCCCATTTCAATTCATTACATTTACGCTCATTACTTGTTTGATTTCAAGTTTCCTCTACCTCGCTATACATAATAATCCCTTATATCTTCTAATCTCCTCTATGCTTAAGCTATAGATATATTTCAATTCATTTTATTCAGTCATTTACATTCAAATGGTTTTGATTTGTCTTTTAATTTCGGATGAGATGCATTTATTTATTTTCTAACACAAAAATCTATTTTAAGCATCCTCCATCCATCTGATGATTTATTTTTATTTTCCTATCCTCTATTGCAAATGATCTAAAATTTGGCACACCAAATCCTCACACACAAACCCACATATAATAAAATTTTTAAGAATTTTAAAGTCATGCAGCCATATAATTAAAATTGGGGAAAATCGGATAAATCCATAGTTGAATTTGTAAAACCTTTATTTACTGCAGTAGAGCTTGGGTTATCATCCCATAACTTTGTCTGTAATATACTAATTTCATTAAAACTTGTCTCATTGGAAAGCTGACATCCATTGCTTTCCAACAATACTATGTTCATAAAGCTCAAAGTTTTGTGCACTAAGATATAGAAGTTTTTCTAAACCTTTGTATTTCTGTCACAGAACTGTTTTGGACGTCTAAGAAAGTGTCATTCCCGAATTTAATTGTAGACTACCACAGCCCCAAAAATTAGAATAAAAATATTCTCGGAACCTCTATATGATCCTATTTTCATTATAAAATTTTCATAATTTTTGAAGATTCAGAAGCTATTTAAATAAATCTGAAAACAAGTTCTGAAAATAGAACCAGTTTCTATTTTTCAGAACTTAGAAAAATTTTCTTCTAAAGACCTAGCTCATGAATTTGGTTGTCATTTGGGTTTAAAAGGTGAATTTCAAAAACACATCTGATCAAGATTAATCCTCAAAGCATCCAAGCTGACCCTTGAGTACCTATTCAAGAAGACCTAAGTCGAAAAGATCCCACTTCCCCACAATCACCATTAAAGTCAGAAAATACAACTTTACTAGTTTAAGTAAAACTAGCTGGCACACTCGCTCACGACGTATTGTGTGAAAGGTTATTTCAAGTCTCTACATAGACTTTGGAGTAAAATTTTCAAATCTATATTGATAAATTCTAAGGTTGGAAAATGTATTTATTATATTCTATGCTTACAAGAGACAAAAGTTGATTGAGGAAAAAGATAAGAGGATTGAAAATATGAGTTTTAACTTATTGTATTTAAGTAAAGAGAAGGCTCGAAATAGCATTGGTATTGTTATCTATGAGGATTTAAAGGACAACATGTCATAGAAGTTAAGCAACGCGGTGATTGGATTATGATGGTGAAGTTAGTTATATGAGTAGAGGTTTTGAATGTCTCATAACTTATGCACTCCAAGTAAAATTAGAAGAAAGCAAAAAAATATCCTAGAAAGACTTAAATAAAGTGACTCAAAAAATCTCACAAAGAGAAATGATCTATGTGAAAGATTATTTAAATGGACGTGGATAAAGAGACACAATATCTATCATGGATTATACAATTTATGAGTATTGTGTTGGGTGACTCCTCTTAACAATGCATTGTAAAAATCAATTGTAGTGAACTAAAAAGTAAGGGCCTTTGCATCTTCAATCAGATATAGTAAATCAATTGCACAGGGTTCTCACATCATGAACAAGTATGGGTAAAGGAGTTAGTCCCACTATATTATTGCCCGAATGTAGTGAACAACTTGTAGAGAGGGTCTTCGCATTTTCAGCTTGGATGGATGCGGGAGATAAGAAAGCTAGACCTAGATAATAAGATTCATATTGGTACTTTATATATCAGAACATTGATCGACAAGCTAATGGAGGTGATGGATATTATGATTGAGAGAAAGATTCACATTCTATGTTTACAAGAGATAAAGGGTTGAAGAAAAAGCAAAAAAAATGAGAATATAAGTTTCAAATTCTTGTACTTAGGAAAGAAAGTGGCTCGAAATCGAGTTGGTATCATTGTAAAGGATAGTGTACGAATAGAGGAATTGTAAATAGAGATGTAAAGGATAGCATACAACTACATGGGGATTGAATTATGATGGTATAATTAGTGTTAAGAGTAGAGGCTTTGAATATAAAAGCATATTGGTTTTTATCATTGTTCACTATACGTAAAATATCTACCAAGAGACTTATTGTGCTAAGTGAAAAACTAATGCTCCTTCAAAATCTGAGTTACAAATTATTGCCTTATATTGCTTTCCTTCTACACTATTAGATAAAGGACATTTCTCTTATTGTTTAGAAATAATCATTGACCTTAGAGCTTCTTTTGACTGCTACAAGCTTTTCAGGGTTAAAAATTTAATAGCAAAATAGGTCATAGTCGATCTATGTATGTCTTTTCCTCTTGTAAAATATCTCAGCATATGCAATATCTGTTCATGGGTATAAAGAAATGTCATTACTTCTTTGTCCTACAAAAGATGGCTTTTGGTTTATTTGTCTCTCCAATATCTTCAAGCTTCAAATCTATCAAATCTATACAATGTGCAGCGCATGGTGTTCAAAACAAATGATTAAATTGAGCATTCAACATTCTACAAGCTGCAATATAATTTGTTGCATTATCTATGACCACCTATACAACATTCTTCTCTCTAACCTTTAAATTACTTTAATTAATAATTTATACAATTTATTTGCATCATTCACTTCATATGAAAGGAAAAGGCTCGAAACAGAGTTGGTACTATCATAAATAAAGATTTAAAAGATAGTATAGTAGATATACAATGATATGGTGATCGAATCATGGCATTGAAATTAGTGTTAGGAGCAGAGGTTTTAAATATAGTTTGTGGTTACACACCCCAAGTAGGACTAGAAGATAGTATAAAGACGGTTTTTTCAGAAGAGTTAGATAAGGTGATTCAAAGAATTCTACAAAGAGAGATGATTTGTTTAGGAGGAGACTTAAATGGACATGTCGGTAAAGAGGCATTAGGATATCAAGGTATTCATGGAAACTTTGGTTTTGGGGATATAAATGAGAAAGGTAGGGAGATTTTAAAATTTGCTACGCATTTGATCTCTTTATAGTCAATACAATCTTCAAAAAATGAGATGAACATTTAATTACTTATAAGAGTGGCTTATCACAAACACAAATTGATTACTTTATTTATAGAAAAAAAGATAGATCGTATTGTAAAGATTGCAAGATAATTTCAAGAGAAAGCTTAACCACCCAACATCGATTTTTTAGTTATGGATTTATAAATAAAAAATTGGATAAAGAAGAAAAGAGCGCATCGAGCTATTCGGACTAAATGATGAACTTCAAAAGCGAGAAAGAAGGTATATTTAAGCAGAAAGTCCTTCGAGGAGATGCTTTAAATTATGCTGGTACACTTCGTGATAAGTTGAACAATATGGATATACATATTAGGAAAGTAGTGAAAGATGTATTAGGTGAATCTAAGGGAGGTGTACTAGCACAAAAGAAACTTAGTGGTGGAGTGAAGTTGCACAAGATAAAATCAAGATAAAGAGGGCGTGTTACAAATTACATTAGGCTAAGAAGATTAGTAAAACTTTAGAAGCTTATAAGAAAGCAAAGAAAGAAATGAAAAAGGTCGTTAGTGAGGCAAAAACTAAAATTTAGAAGGATTTATATAAAAATCTCAACTCAAAAGAGGGTGAAAGAGAAATTTTTAGGATATCTAGAGCTAGAGATAAGAAAACTAAGGATCTTAATTTTATTAGATACATTAAAGATGATGAGAAAATTTTAGTGACCAATGATGATATAAAAATAGATGAAAAAACTATTTTTATAAGCTTTTTAACGAAAATAAAGTTGTTAGTATTAGCTTAAGAGAGTTAGCCAAATACAAGAACAAGGGATCACTTACCTCACAAGATTATTTAATGAAATATAGAGAAACCAAAAGATGCCCGAGCAATAGAGTGAGTAGACTTATACCCATATAAAAGAACAAGAGAGATATTGAGAATTGTGTGAATTATCGAGGTATCAAGTTAATGAGTTATACTATAAAATTATGAGAAAAAATTATCGAACGTAGTTTAAGACAAGTATCGAGTACAATAGAGATCAAATTTGGATTCATGCCAAGCAGATCTAATGTTGAAGCGATTCACCTTTTGAGACGTCTTATGAAATATTTTAGAGCTAAAAAGAAAGATTTTCATATAATATTTATAGATCTAGAAAAACATATTCAAGATGAAGTACCTTGGTGTATGTTATTTGCAAATGACATTGTGTTAGTGGAGGAGTCCAAGGAAAAAGTTAATAGAAAAATGGAACTATAGAGAGAAACATTAGAAAGCAATGGCTTTTAACTTAGTAGAACAAAGACAGAATATATGGAATGAATTTTGATCATTTTGTTACTTTACAGGACATAAAAATTAAAATTGGCACACATTGCATGGCCCAAAAGGAAAGTTTTAAATACTTAGGGTCAATTTTTCAAAGTGATGGAAGAATTGATGGAGATGTTACGCATAGAATTAATGCAAGTTAGTTAAAATACAGAGATTATCATGCATTCTTTGTAATAAGAAGATTTCATTAAAGTTAAAAGGTAAATATTATAGAGCAATAATTAGATATGCAATGTTTTATGATTCTGAGGGTTGGACAGTTAATCATCAACATGTACAAAAGATGTTTATAATAGAAACGAAGATATTAAGATAGATAAGTGGTCATACAAGGAAAGACCATATACATAATAAGGTTATTAGAAACAAATTAGGAGTGACACTAATAGAGGATAAAATGAGAGAATATTTGGACATATAGAAATAAGATCAAAAGAAAAAAACTGTAAAAAGGTATGAAAAACTTGATTTTGAAAGTATTAAAAGAGGTAGAAGACGACCACAAAAGTGTTGGAAAGAAACAATAAAGAATGACCTCGCTTATTGTGAGTTAACTGGTAACATGGCACACAATTGGGGTCTATGGAAACAAAGTATCCATGTAGTCGACCCCATCTAGTATGGGAAAAGGCTTAGTTATTGTTTTTTGTTGTTGTCTTTGTTTTCTATCCATCCATCCATTAGATATAATAGAGCATCCATATGTAGCCCAATGCTTTCTGATTCCATTTGTAAACTCTGTTACTCTTTGCACTTCCTTTTCTAAGAATGTTTCCCTCACTTCACGGTACAATGTAGCCTTAATTTCATATCCAAACTGTCCTATATCACTAATCATTACTTGAAAGTTAGGAGATCTGATAATATTAAAAGGGACTCCATTTTGATACATCCACCAGCTAATGGATATACATACTCAGTCTCTTTCTTCTTTCTTATATCGATTTTTGAATGTAGCTTGTCATAGTGAGTTGGGCGATTAACGTACAAATGAATTCATGTGCCCCTTCAAAAGAGGTGGTCGTGAGGCAAATGACGATAAAGATCATAAATACTAGTCTCTTCTCCTTATGTTAGCTTCCATAGTAGAAGCTTCTCTTTCATATGAAAATGAAATTTTTTTGGCCTTTTTTTTTTGATGTACTATACACATAATCGTAAATTGCTTTCTTTATTTATTCAGTTGCATTCTTGCTATCATATTTCTGCTCCTTCCTGATAAATAGTCCTTGTATCTTGTTATTCCATTGGTTGAAACATGGCCACATAAAGTGCAAAACATTGACATATTATCCATCCTAGATTTTGTCAAACCCCAATTATATCTTGGATCCTTAAAAGTTGGGGTCTATAGTTGTATGCTGGATTAGAAAACCTAAACCAATTGTACTATTAGTGTCGATGCTACAACTACCACTGCCACTAACACATGGACAACAAGCGATTGTACTTGTTGATTATTTTATACTCACTATAAAAAAATAAGAATAACTATATAGTTAGCAACAAAAATGGGATATATTTAACAAAGGAAATAATATATCAGTAATGAATGAAGTCTGACTATGAACTAGTTGGATTCTGATAATAAGCTTAAGCTTAGGATTGATTTCATGATTTCATGCATGCTTTAAAAGATCAACATATTTGTATTCTCTCTCCTGAAAAATGTTGGTAAATGCTTCAACTTCTTTTATCCGCTTCTTTTGATTGAACCTATACTCATAACCTGTATGTATTGTGCATCAATACATGTTAACTCCATATGAGATATATCTTTAGAAAAGATTAAAGATAATGACACCACTGCTCTAGATTTTAGAATTTAATTGCTTTGTTGCATTGTGATGACCTAGAGTTTATAAAGACACTGCCACCAATAATTGAAAGAATAAACTTGTATTTAGGGTCAAGACAAGCATTAGCAACGAATAGTCATCTTCTATGGGGCTCATGCAAGAAGACCAATATTCAGTGAAACAAAAACATGTTTGTGGCTCCAAACATGATTGTTTTTTTCTAGTGTACAAAAATAGCATGAAATAGACCAGATTCTCTTAATCTCCACAACGTTATTCAATAGGTTGGTACCTACTCCTAAGGCGTCTAACTTATCCAATTCCTCCCTTTTACCCACATTACATAAGAAGAAATCACTGTGATACTCGTTCCAAAGAATAGGAAGACCAATATGATTTTCAGATTCCCCAAACAAATGCAATTAACTTAAGATGTATCAAACTCTAGACAATAGAAACAAAGCAAGAGAAGAAACACATACAACATAATAATCATATTTACGTTCTAGAGATAACAAAAGCTTAACTATGATCGGGCACTATAAAGACAAGAATCTCACAAGGAACTAAAACACTAAGAGAACCTCATATCTACGTTTCCTCTTATCAAAGAATCATATAAGTACTACTCAATAGAAAAAATCTAATTTCTATTTAAATTCCTCGTGAAACCAGAGTGCACAATACAATGAACTCTAGGTCCATGAACTTTAGGTTCTTTTTATTCATTCATAAGTAGGTGTCATTTATAATCCAAACATTATAGATATCCCACATAAAGGTAGCATGCACTTTGATGCATATTGCATTTCTTATTTGCTATATATAGGGATGAAGGTTCATACAGATTGTTTTCGTGTATCTAGGTCATAGGTTTTGGTCTTACTAACTACTGAACACATGACCACCAGAAAGGTGCCATGAGTACATTGAAGCAGTAGAAGGCAGAGCCGAAGGAAGAAAGAGAAGAGAGAAAGGGAGAGAGAGAGCTTATCTACGATGAAGGAAGATAATGAAGGCAGTATCCATCGGTGGTTGCTGCTCGCTGATGATGGTGGAGAGAGTAGACGCGAGAGGCGGGAGAGAGAGGCGAGACATTTTAACCTATTTGGTTTGGGTCGATCCAATATCAGACCCAAATATATTATGTACGCTAACAACGCTATGGAGGGATGTCCACTATAGCTACTACGCTATAGCGGTAGCTATAGAGTGTTGTTGATAACATAGGCAGAAATAAAGATGTTGAGGTGGATGAGCGATCACACAAGGAAAGACAATATACATAATGAGGTTATTAGAAACAAATTAGGAGTAACACCAATAGAGAATAAAATGAGAGAAAATCCTTTAAGATGGTTTGGACATGTAGAAAGATGACCTAAGGGCACTCCCATAAGAAAATATGAAAAATTAGATTGTGAAAATGTTAAAAGAGAGAGTGTATGACCACAAAAGTATTGGAAAGAAACTATAAAGAATGATCTAGTTTATATTGAGTAAACGGCTAGCATGGCACACGATAGGGTTATGTAGAAACAAAGAATCCATATAGCTGACCCATGTAGCATGGAAAAAGGCTTAGTTATTGTTGTATATGATCTCTTTATAGCTAATACAATTTTTAAAAAACAAGATCAACATTTAGTTATTTATAAGAGTTATTTGTCACAAATACAAATTGATTATTTTGTTTGTAGGAAATAAGATAAATCATATTGTAAAAATTGAAAGGTAATTGTAGGAGAAATCTTAATTCCCCAACATCGACTTTTAGTTATGGATTTTCTAGTAAAGAAATGGATACAGAAGAGAAGAGTGCATAGAGTTATTTAGAATAAATGGTGAAACCTCAAAAGTGAGAAAGATATATTTAAACAAAAAGTTCTTAAAGGAGCTGCTTAGAATTACGTAAGTATACCTTTTGGTACGTGGAACAATATGGCCATGGATATTAGGAAAGGTAAAAGATGTGGTAGGTGAATCTACGAGAGGTATACCGGCACAAAAGGAATGGTGTAAGATTAAATTAAAGCAAAGAAGATATGTTACAACTTACAAATTGCATTATGCTAAGAAGACTAGTGAAACTTGGGAGGCTTATAAGAAAACAAATAAAGAAGCGAAAAAGGCCGTTAGTGAGATAAAAGTCAAAATTTAAGAGGATTTATATAAAATTTTAACTCAAAAAAGGTGAAAGATATACTATTAGGATAACTAAGGTTAGAGATTAGAAAACTAAGGATCTTACTTTTGTTAGATGCATCAAAGACGAGGTTGAGAAGATTCTAGTAGCAAATTATGATATCAAAAATTGATGAAAACATTATTTTTATAAGTTTCTTAATAAAAATACAAATGTTAGTATTAGTTTAGGAGAGAACCAAATCAAAAAAGTATATAAACCATAATTTCTATCGATATATTTAAAAGAATAAAATCAAAGAGGCTCTTAAACCTATGAAGAGGATCCGATAATATTCCTATGGAAGTATAGAAAATCGTAGGAGAGGTGGGGATCACTCGACTCACAAAATTATTTAATAAAATATAGAGAAACCAAAAGATGCCTGAGTAATAGAGAGTGAAAACACTTATACCCAGTGTTGTTTGATGCATATCATATCGTGTGTCATTTTGGTCCACGATACATATCTTATCGTATCATATAATGCAAAAATATAGTATATATTCATCATTCACCATTCAATAATTGAAAAAGAAATTACATATTTTGAAGTAGTACATGACATCCTTAAAAAAAATACAACTTTCATAATTAGAAAAAATATATTTACACATTGTAAACCAGATCATCAAGTAAATAATCTTCTTCTTCTCCTTGCTGAAGATCTTCACCACCTTCTACTTCAAAATCAAAATCTTCATCTCCTTTATAATATTGTTGTTGCGCTCCTTTCAAAGTAATTCATATAATGTCTTGTTTGGTTAGTAGTGCATTTGCTTCATTATCTTCCATAATCCATTCCTCTAATATATCAAAATTATCCAAACTTATTAGATCAAATTGGTTTTCTTTACTATTTAACTTTTTTAATTGCCTACAAGAGAAAAAGATAAGTAATTAGTAAATAATATTAACAATTTAATCCATAAAATAAAATATTGAATTGAATATTTAAGTAGTAATTAATACAAGATTATCTCTATAGGAGGCATATATTACAATAGATGAAAACTAAGTTATTGAGTCACTTATATTCCAACTTGTTGCGCTTTTTTATATGGATGTATTCAAAGACACTTCAATTTCTTTCACAACCTGTTGTACTAAAGGTTTGACTCAAAACTCTTACGGCAAAATCTCTAAGATTTGGACAATCATTTCCAAACCTATTCTACCAAACATATGATTGAAAAATACAAACATCAGAGAACTAATCCAAATAAATATAAAATTTAAGAAACTTAAATATTAAGATAAACAGTTTACCAGTGCGCATATTAGTGTAGTTGCAAATTGCTACAAGCATCCCATTAAGTGGAGCATTATCGTACATCTTCATCTCTTGATGTATAGCATATGCTCTACTCTCATCAATAACTAATCTATCCATACAATCAATGATACATCGGTTTACCTCACTGTCTCTTTTAAAGCTTGTAGAATACCTGAATGTTGGGTTTATATAATAAGTTATTGCATAAATAGGTTGATAAAATTGTTTGTTCTATCTGTTATGTATAATGTTTCACACGGGCATATAATCCCTATTGCTTCTATTAAAATTACTTCGAATAGCTTATTTTGCCCTATCCATAACTTCATAAAGATAGCTCATAGGTGGTTTCTTCTCACTGTCAGTCAATCTCAAAACTTTCACTAAAGGACATGTAATCCTTAATAGTGTAATACAAGAGTTCCAAAATGTAATCCTAAAGTTTGTCTTTAAAATCTCATTAAGTTTTCTATTTCTTTTATTTTGAGGCAAATCTGCAAATTGTTGTCAATAATCTAAGGTGAACATTCTTTTCAAGGCTTACTTTCTTTTCATAATGCTCTATACAGATAAGAAATTAGTTTCAAACTTAGTTGTAGTTATACAAAAAAGCTCTACACTATTTGTATATCTCCTCACCATACATAATACAAAAGCATAGTTGTAGATAAATGTAGTGATATCTTGAAAACACTCAATTGTTCCCTTTATCTCATTTGTATCACCAATATCCTTAAGGATGACATCTAAACAATAGGCTACACATGGTGTCTAATAAAAAGTCTCATAAATATTTTATAACTCCTTCTCAGCTACTTTATAGTTAGTTGTATTATCTGTAATGAATTAGACTATATTCTCTAGCCCAACCTCGGATATCACCTTATCAAACTATTGCCTTAGAACCTCTGAAGTATGCCTTTCCTCTAATATGTCTAGAGATCTAAAAAACATAAGTCATTCTTTTAGGAAAATAGACAAGAAAGATTAATGAAGTTCTTCCTCGTCTATATGTCCATTTGTCTACCATAATAGTACATCTTGTCTCCTCTCATAACTCTTTCAAAGTGAAACAATGCTCTTAAACTTAATGAATAATCTTATCTAATAGTTTTTCTCTTAACTTTTGATAAGAAAGCATCTTATACCCTAAACCAATGTTAGCAATTATATCTGTCATTGTTTTAAAATAAAAATTGTTTGTTGCATTAAATGGAATGCATGCATCATAAAATTATCTTCCCACAGCAAGGTTTGGTGGTCGAGAACTACTACTACCAACCTCTATCCTACTACCAAAAAGAATACTATCATTCAATCTAATAACATTATTCTCTTCCTTAAACATTTTTAAATCATCCTTCTCTTGTCTCCTCTCAACTATGCTCTCAATCATCTGTATACATTGTCATTTAATGGCTTCTGGCAATTTTTTAACTTTGTTTGTGTAAGAAGCAACTTCTTTCCAAATCTATGTTAGATGATATTTCAATAATAAAATTCTACCACTAACTACATTCTCACAAAATAAATATTTTATCTTTAATCTATTTTCCTCAACTAGGGTACCCACATCCATGCCGGATTATCGGACCGAGATTTAGAGTCCCTAACACCCCTTCCTGCCATTTCAATTTAACACTACAATCTAATAAAAAACCTGAAAATAAAAGCACTTCATAAATCCTCAATCTTTACTTAACACACTCAAATAGAGTGTCTCCCACTTCACGAATACAATAAAAATCATATTCATGTACTTCATAACTTCATATATTGTCATTCAAAAAAAAATTAATAATAAAATAATAAAAATAAATATTTTTTTTTTAAAAACACAAAACTATACCAAAAACTGGGTTGAGAGCCTTGCACATATGCCGTAGAGCACCTTGGGAGCCTTAAACACCTTAAGAGCTTTCAACAGACTCCAACAAACGCCAAAAAACACGTAAATACAGGTTTCTATTCAACTAGGAGCCTTTTATAAACGTATCTTACCGTATCATACGATACAGGAGATACAACCTGTATCATGTGATACAAGCTATATCGCACGATATAGGCTGTATTACATGATACAACCCAATAATTGGCTACAGGTGATACATACTAGTGTATCGTATTGTAGAGCTCTACGATGCGATACAGATAACACTGCTTATACCCATGTATAAGAAGAATAAGGGAGACATCAAGAATTGTGCGAATTATCGTGGTATCAAGTTAACAAGCCATATTATGAAATTATAGAAAAATTTATTGAATGTAGGTTAAGACAAGTATCGAGTACAACAAAGAACTAATTTGGATTCATGTTAGGCATATCTACTATTGAAGTGATTTAAACGTCTTATGAAACATTTTAGAGCAAAAAAAAAGAACCTTCATATAGTATTTATTGTTCTAGAAAAAAATTACGATAGGGTGTTAAGAGGTGTTCTTTGGAGAACATTGAAAAAGAGAGATATCTCATTGATATATATATATATATATATATATATATATATATATATATATATATATATATAAATCTTATAAGAGATATGGATAATAATAAAAAAATATGTGTGAGGACTCTTGAAGGAATAAGAAGCTTCTTTGAAGTTAATATTGGGTTACATCAAGGATCAATTTTAAGTTCATATTTATTTATATGAGTCCTTGATAAGTTAACAAAACATATTCAAGATAAGTTAACAATACAAGAAATTTGAAGTATGAAGAGAAATATTAGAAGGTAAAGGCCTTCAACTTAGTAGAATAAAAACACAATATATAATGCAAGTTTGAACATTTGGTTACTTAAGGTGATACATAAATTAAGATTGACATGTATTGTATCCCTTATAAGGAAAGTTTAAATACCTAGGGTCTATTTTTCAAAGGGATATAAAAATTAATGGAGATATTACACATAGAATTAATACAGGTTGGTTAAAATAAAGAGTTGCATTAAGTATTTTATGTGATAAGAAATACTATTTGTTGGGTAGTTATTCATTAATGTATAAAATATTCGTGACAGAAATAAAGATATTGAGATGGATGAGTGGTCATACAAGGAAGACAATGTTCATAATAAGGTTATTAAAAACATATTAGGAGTGAAAAATAGATAACAAAATTAGGGTAAATCTTTAAGATAGTTTGGACATGTAAAAAGATAACCAAAGGAAGTTCCATTAAGAAACTAGATTCTAAAAATATAGAGAACCATAAAAGTGTTGGAAGGAAACATTAAAAATAATCTAGTTTATGTTGAGTTAGCTATTAGCATGACACAAGATCATCTCTTATGAAAACAAAGAATCCATGTAGTGAAAAGGCTTAGTTATTGTTGTTGTTATAGTTAGACTAACAAGTTATATGGTGATGTATGGGTAGTCAATTGTCAACATGTGTAAAAGATATATGTGATAGAAATGAAAATGGTGAGATCGATATGTGGTCACATATAACGAGATAGTGGAGAAAAAGTTAGGTAGTACGAATTGAAGATAAGATATAGAGATATGTTTAACATGGCTTGAATATGAAGAGAGGTGAGCAAATACATGAACAGTGAAAAGGTGTCAGAAACTTGATAAGTGAACAATTTAAAAGAGGGAGAGGGACCACGAAAGTATTAGGAGGATACTATTAAACATGCTATGGCTTTTCTCGAGATAATTGCTGAGTTGGCACAATACCAAGCATTATGGTGTCACAGAACCCATGTAGCCGACCGACCTAGTTTTAAAAAAAGCTTGATTGTTGTTGTTGAACACAAACCCAACGCTTCAAACCATACGTGAATTGCAGTCTGAATGCCTTTGCAACCTCAAAATCCAACTCCACTAATCTTGTTGAACAAAATTGGACCCCTCCAAACAAAGCCAAATTTCTGTCCCCCTGGACGTGTTATGGCGAACCACTTGTGTTGTTGATGACACAAAATGACCCATATGTGGGCATGGTTTCATCGGGCATTCGTGTTCTCTCACTCGATTTCATTGGATTTCTGTTATTCTCTTCTCCTAACCAAAGGTCAATAAGGCCCTTTCTTGTTCCTTCACTTTCCATGGCTAAATCTGCTGCTGGATAGTGAAACTTTCGCAGGAAAAACCAAAGATCTTTCTAATACTTAGCGGAATTTGGCCATTTTGGACCAGTGCTTCACATATCCATAGGCAACAATCATCCTAAAACTAGCAACAAGCCCTCTTGGGTGTTAACTTGATGAAAAGATCATCACTCTTAGCTTATTATCTTGCTGAAAATAAAAGTAAATGGGAAGGAGAAGAGCATGAAGTAGGAGAAGAAGAGGAGAGGACTCTATTGAGCCCGATTTCAGCCTTTAAGGAACCTTAAACAGAATGGGAAGGGGAAGATGAAGAGAGGGAAAGTGGCGGCCATGCCTCTTTCTTCTTCTCTATTATTTTCAGGTTGGTCCCATCATGATCCAATCCGAGACTTATACTTCCATTCACATAATAAAATCTGTGCTTTTTCTTTGTGCTTTTCTAATCTAAGTTTTGCTTACTGTGGCATAGTGAACCATGTTTTTATGGGCTTGTGGGTGTCCCCGCCATAGTAAATTAGGAATGCCTTTGTGTGTGTGTGTGCGCGAATAGGTATGTGATTCATGTACCATCATCTTCTTTGACAATTTTTGTCATCTGTTGCCTCATTTGTGTCCAGATTATAACGTTACCTTTGTGAAATAGATTATGCAGGCCATTATATGGAAAGTTGTTGGTTTCTAGGATCAACTCATATTGTCTTTTTTGAAATCTTTGCTGATTTCTGCACTTCATTCTTTAGCACTGTGACACTTAAAAGCAAGGAATACTGCCAGCCTTGTAAACTTTTATTGGTCCCTTTTAGTGTAACCTACAAAACAAACAACAACAACTAAGCCTTTTCCCATACTAGACGGGGTCAGCTACATGGATTCTTTGTTTCTACAGATCCCTATCTTGTGCCATGTTAGCAGTTAACTCCCAATAAGCTAGATCGTTCTTTATTGTTTCTTTCCAACACTTTTGTTGTCATCCTCTACCTCTTTTAATACTTTCTAAATTTAGGTTTTCTAACCTTCTTAGAGGTTCTTTTTTTGATCTTCTTTCTATATGTCCAAACCATCTTAAACGATGTTCTCTCATTTTATCCTCTATTGGTGTCACTCCTACTTTGTTTCTAATAACCTCATTATGTATACGGTCTTTTCTTATATGACCACTCATCCATCTCAGCATCTTCATTTCTGTCACAGACATCTTTTGTACATGTTGATGATTAACTGCCCAACACTCAGAACCATAAAACACAACAGGCCTAATTGGTGATCTAAAATATTTACCTTTTAAATTAATGGTATCTTCTTATCACAAAGAATACCTGATGCTCCTCTCTATTTTAACCAACCAACATTAATTTTATGCGTAACATCTCCATCAATTCTTCCATCACTATGACAAATTGACCCTAGGCATTTAAAACTTTCCTTTTGGAGGATGCAATGTGTGCCTATTTAAATTTCTATGTCCTCTGAGGTAACCAAATGATCAAACTTACATTCCATATATTTTGTCTTTTTCTACTAAGTCGGAGGCCTTTGCTTTCTAATGTTTCTCTCCATAGTTCCAATTTTCTATTAACTTTTTCCTTAGACTCCTCCACTAATACAATGTCATCTACAAATAACATATACTAAGGTACTTCATCTTCAATATGTTTTGTTAACTCATCCATCACCATTATAAATAAGTATGGACTTAAAGTTGATCCTTGATGTAACCCAATATTAACTTCAAAGAAGTCTGTCGTTCCTTCATGAGTCCTCACACATGTTTTTGCACCATCATACATGTCTCTTATAAGGTTAATATATGTCAATGGGATACCATTTTTTTCAAAGTTCTCTGGCCTCGATACCCTATCAATAGCTTTTTCTAGATCAATAAATATTATGTGAAGGTCTTTCTTTTTTTTCTAAAATGTTTTATAAGACGTCTCAAAAGGTGAATCGCTTCAATAGTAGATCTGCCTGGCATGAACCCAAATTGGTTCTCTCTTGTACTTGATACTTGTCTTAACCTACGTTCGATAATTCTTTTCCATAATTTCATAGTATGACTCATTAACTTGATACCTCGATAATTCGTACAATTTTGAATGTCTCCCTTGTTCTTATATATGGGTATAAGTGTATTTGCTCTTCATTCCTCGGGCATCTTTTGGTTTTTTCATATTTCATTAAATAGTCTTGTGAGCCAAGTGATTCCTATTTCTCCTAGTATTTCCCAAACTTCTATAGGAATATTATCTGGTCCTACCGATTTACCACCCTTCATATGTTTAAGAGCCTCTTTGACTTCATTCTTTTGAATACGTCGGTAGAAATTATGATTTATATACTTTTCTAAGTTGGCTAAATCTCCTAAACTAATATTAACATCTTTATTTTCATTAAAAAGATTATAAAATTAGTTTTTCCATCTATTTTTTATATCATCATTTGCCACTAGAATTTTTTCATCCTTGTCTTTTATGCATCTAACATAATTAAGATCTTTAGTTTTCTTATCTCTAGCCCTAGCTATCTTAAAAATATCTCTTTCACCCTCTTTTGAGTTGAGTTTTTTATATAAGTCCTCCCAAATCTTAGTTTTTGCTTCACTAATGGCCTTTTTTGCTTCATTCTTTGCTTTCTTACTAGTTTTCTTAGTATAATGTAATTTATAACATGCCCTCTTTGTCTTGATTTTATTTTGCACTACTTCACTCCACCACCAAGCTTCTTTTTGTGCCGGTACACCTCCCTTAGATACCCCTAACACATCTTTCGCAACCTTCCTAATATGTATAGCCATATTGTTTCACATATCACAGGGTGTGCCAACATAATTTCAAACATCACCTTGTAGGACTTTCTTTTTAAATATATATTCTTTCTCGCTTTTGAGGTTCCACCATTTAGTCCGAATAGCTCGATGTACTCTTTTCTTCTTTGTCCACTTTTTTATTTGTAAATCTATAACTAAAAGTCGATGTTAGGTGGTTAAGCTTTTTCCTGGAATTACCTTACAATCTTTACAATATGCTCTATCTTTTTTTCTACAAATAAAGTAATCAATTTGTGTTTGTGATAAGCCACTCTTATAAGTAATTAAATGTTCATCTCGTTTTTTGAAGATTGTATTGACTATAAAGAGATCAAATGCCATAGCAAAATTTAAAATCTCCCTTTTAATTTAACCTGGTAACCTAAATTTCTTCATGATGGCAAACTCTTCCAGAGATCACCTTTAGATAGGCAGTTAATCTGTTCATAAGAATAATTTTCTGAAGGTTGGATTCTCTTAAATATTTCTATGATTTCTGACCAATATACTTGAATTTAGTGATTGGTGTATGTTTTGGTTTCTTTCATGTTATTCCTAGTGTAGTCCACTATTATATCTCTGGGTAATAAGAGACTCTCCAAGTGTATAGGACATTATTGCTTATTTTCTCTCTGGTTTTGGTTCTAGATGATTATCGTGATATGAAATGCCAAATCCAGAGGCATTTGTGTTCACCTTGTTTCTTCATTCATCATGAAAACTCTCGAAGTAGAATTTCTATTCAACTTCGTGCAGTGGGTTTTCAGATATATATGATGTGGATCATTTTATTTCATCCCTCAAGTTTGATGTGCGAGTGGTCCGCAGCCTACCTGAGAGTACACCGGGGAAAAAGAAAAAGAAGATGAAGCCTTTTCAGGTAACAGTTAACAATCATCTATTTTGTTGTAGTTAACATATTGCAAATTGCGTTTTTTCATCCAGTTAGAAAATGCCCTCTTCAGCTTCGTCCTCCCAGAGATGCTCCTGTCAGCTGGTATACAACAGTTGCATTAGAAAAGATGAAGGAGCATGGTGCCATTTATCTCACTCCCTTTTCGCACAGATTAGCTGAAGAAATTGATGACCCAGAATATCAGCGGCTTAGATGCAGAGTTGATTTTCATGCTTTAAGATTTAAGCCACATATAATGAAATTAAGCACTGACATTGTCCATAGGCTTCGAGCACAAGGCCGCTATATGTCAATACACTGACTTTTTGAAATGGATATGCTTGCCTTTGCTGGGTGAGTTATTACTTCTGTTTCCATTTTATATGTATGTTGATGATTATTAAGTGCTCCTGCTTGTCCCCTGTGATTACTTCTTTTCTCCATACAACTTTTTGATTCCTTGATTTAGTGAGACTGGTTACGTCTTTCTTACCTATCATATAACTTTTAGATTCCTTGATTTGGTGAGACTCTGTTGAAAGGTTCATGGAATATTTTTTGATGAAGTCTTGGTCATCATAGATGTGATGCAGACGTTTTATATCAGTTTATTCCCTGTTTGTTTTGGTCTGCATGTACCTTAAAGCTGCTTTCTGAAGAAGTAACAAAATGAGACGCTGATTTTCCCTTGTGCTTGCACATTCTTTCATTGGTGACTAATCTCGTACAGAAACTTATACATGTGCTTACTATGTTGCATTATTTTTTCAGTTAGGTCTTATTTCTCTTGGTTTCTTTATAGGGAGGAGGACACCATTCCAAAGTGGTTTGCCATTTTAGAATAATCACACGTGAACTTGCACCGTCTCTATTATGGAAACCTATACATTGTCTCTTGTTAGATCCGAACAACAGGTCAGCTGGGGAAACTTTTTCGATGAAGGCCTTTGTTCTTTCTTGGATTGGTCCTACCACTATCCCACGGGGCAATAGCCTTGACTATATAGGTTACGTTATCTCATATGCCGTTTAATAGTCTCAGTGTCAGTGGCAATGTAGGTTACGCTATCTCATATGCTTAAAATTAAAAACATATAAATCCAAATTGGTTCCTACTACGGTATTGGTATTTGAGGACTTCATAAATTATCAACGTGTTGCTTCGTTATCAACTTCTGTTTTATCCTTAATTGTTTGTTATGTAAAGAAACTTATTCAAAGTGCACTGTATAACCTGCTTAGTCATTTTCTTGCCAAGCACACCAACTTTAGCAGCAGTCACGTGAGTGAAAAACTGATTCTTGCCTGGGGTAAATTTTCAGATGCTTGGATATATTTAAGCCTAAAGAGCAGAAGATTCTGCAGGAGTATCGGCAGAACAACTTTGCTAACAAGACTCTGGTTTACAGTGAAAGAAGAGCCATTGGAAAGTGCCCATTGACCCCAGAAGAGGTACAATTCTTGTATCTTTGCTAAATGTTTGATAGATGTCTGACTTGGGAAGAGATTCTCTGAGAACTGGACTCAAAGATTAGATGTAAATGACGTGCATGGTTTTCCTGTCACAATTCACAGTAGTCAATATCTTTGGCACAGTTTTAAGAGGACGTTTTGGCACCTTGTTTAGAAGTTTGGTAAACTGTCCAGGCTTTTGTCTAGCAGATACTTTAGCATGCATCTGTTCAAAGTAACTTGTGCTTGAAAATGTTAAAATTGTACTTGAAAGGTCTGGGTGAGCTATGTCAAGCCGATACTTTAACATGCACTGCTGTTGCATTCCCCTATGTTAATTCAATATGGAAACCCGAAAGAGCATTGCATATTGTGCCCTTTAGTCATGTCGAAGTGATATCAGTATGGCAGTCATCCTCCCCGGTCAAACTTGATACCTGTTGAGATTCACTTGTTCGATACCTTCAATCAAACCATTGTCCCTTCAACTTATGTTTACATGGACACTCAAATAGGGTGTCCCACAAGTATCTGGCATGCGGACACCGACACTGGTGCTACTCTCGTGTCTGAATCAGCACTAACTATTCTCAAACGTTTCTCAATAGAAAAAAATACTTGGAGATAGTTTGGTGTAATTTGTAGTGTTACAGTTTCAGAATTTTTTGTTTTATAATCTAATGAAACTTGAAATTCAGTTGTATATAACCATTTTCTTACAACCCTCATTTTTAATGTAGTTTTATCCTCCATACCCACCACAGCCCCTGCACCTCAACTTAATTTTATGTTTGATGTAATTTGTAGTTCGGCGACTCTTCACGCTCTCTCTCTCTCTCCTTCGTTTATTAACCCTCACGTTTTTTCAAAACCGCGGGTGGTAAACCACCCATGGGAGCAATTTTGCATGTGAAATTATCTTTTTGCCCTTACATGAAAACTTAAAATATGAAATACTGCACGACAAAATTACTTAATAAGAGTAAAAGGTCTTTTTTGCCCTCTGACAATCTGTGAAACTACAAAAAACCATTGAGTAGTTTTATTGATTTATCCTTGGTCATTTTACGAAATTACAGAACTCGGGATTAAGGTGTTTTTACAGATATAACCCTCTCAGTTTTACCAATTATCTATTATGCCACTTGAAAAAATATAAATTTATCCTTGTACTTTTTTAGAAATACTAAGAATATTATTTTTCATGTCCAATCTCGATTTTTATTATATTTTTAGAAAGTTACTTGTATGTTAAATAAATTGCATTACAGTGCTTGAAAATATTTACTCTCCGGTTTTTATTGTATTTTCAGAGATATACCTGTATGTTAAATAAATTACAATACAATGTTTGAAAATATTTATAATTCAGTACTTAGAATTTGTGGATATTGTATTTAGTTGCCTAGCTATTTTTTGTTGTTGATTTTTTATGAAATGTCTTATGTAAATCCATCTGATGCATGTTTTATGTTTTCTATCTAAAAATGTACAAACTCTCTACTTGTTGTATTTGTCAAAATTATTAAAAATAAATTCTAGAATTTGTGTGTCTGAATTGACAAAGATTGAAAAGTTAAATTGCCTAAATTTTTAAACTTATAAGAGAAGAATTTTACTGGCCTTAACTTTAGAGGGAGTTGATTATTTACTTAGGAAAACTGTATTACCCCCTACTCTAGTTGCAACAGATGAAGAAAAAGAAAAATATAAAATATTTCTAAAAGATGATTTAAGGTCTAGCTCCAAAAACAATCAGGATTAAAGAAAACCAAATAAGAAATTGGGTGAGAATAAAAGGTAGAACAGTCAAAACTTTAAGAAATTACAAGAATCTGCTTCTCGATTGTGGTAAGAAGGGGCACTATAAAGGAATTACCGTAACAAGAAGACCAATATTGAAAACAATTAATGACACGGTTCAATAGAGAAGTAGGACATAATCTGCATCATTTTTTAGTGTTTCTATATGGATCGCCTTGTAACTGGTTGGTGGATTGACTATGAAGCGACCCAACATGTTTTAAAGATCAAAGAGAGAGCAATGGATCTGAAAGAATACAAGTCTAACGAGCATCGAGTATATATGGAGAATAATACATTTTCTAATGTTCTTGGGTTGGGTCATTTAGGATTTTTGTACAAAATACAACAATTGTATGTATTAATTGTGCCTATTATTATGCGCAATCTTGTATCGGTCTCTGTCTTAGTAAAGAAATAGTTTGAGGTCCCGTTTGTCCCTAGCAAAGTCACTATGGGAAAGTATGGCATGACAGCTTTTTCTGGTTTATTTGATGTTAAACATGGATTGTTCAAACTTAACATAAATGAAAATGAAGGTTCTTCTTATACTTATATTGATAGTGTCTATGTGATTAATGTGAATGTATGGTATAAAAGATTGGATCATATAAGTTTAAAGAAGTTGATAAAATTAACCAACTTTAACTTATTACCCAATTTTTATGAAAATACTTTTAATAAGTGTGAAGCCTGTATACAAAGAAAAATGACTAAAATCATTTTTCAAAGAAGTAATTAGGGCAACAACCCTTCTAGAGATTATTTTCATTGATTTATGTGAACCTTTTAGAGTAAGATCACATCGAGAAAAAGGTTTATTTTATAACCTTTATCGATGATTACTCGAGATATACCTATATATATCTTAGTAAAAAAATCTAAGGCACTTTAAGCATTCAAAGAATATAAGTAAGAAGTTAAGAACCAATTGGGGGATACAATCAAAGTCT
Source organism: Brasenia schreberi (assembly GCA_036023115.1). NCBI lineage: Eukaryota > Viridiplantae > Streptophyta > Magnoliopsida > Nymphaeales > Cabombaceae > Brasenia > Brasenia schreberi. The sequence continues at coordinate 12,283,749 of JAYKKT010000075.1, read as the reverse complement.
TGAGATCAGATAGAAGTGAAAAATACACTACCAATTGAGACATACAATCAAAGTCTTGAGATCGGATAGAGGTAAAAAATATATCTCTACAAAAATTTTAGAATTTTACAAAGACTTTGGTATTGCAAAGCAAAATACAATGCCCATGATACCTCAACAGAATGGTATATTAGAGAGATATAACAAGACTCTATTGAATATGACAAGGTGTATGTTAATAAATGCTTCTCTGTCAAGAGTATTTTGGGGAGAATCGGTTAGTACAATTGTATATATATTCAATAGAGTTCCATGTAAAGCTACATTCTCTACACCATATGAGATGTGGTTTTGGAGAAAGCTAAACATAAGTCATTTTAGGAGGTGGGGATCTATATCTTATATGAAGATCCTTTATCAGTTTATAGACAAACTAGATATTAGGCCCTTAAGATGTATATTCATCAGATCTCTTAAAGGATCTAAAGGATATTGTTTTTATAATAAGAATCATGGAATGATAGAAAACGTGGATGAAAAATTCTTAGAAGATACTAAGAATGACATTCTTGAAAATAGTGATGAGTATATTGATGATCTAGTAGATCTAGATCAATCATCATTTGAACTCATAGATGAGATTCTTGAAACAAACCAAAACTTTAAGTACACACAAAAGACCTACAGTCATACCGCCCTACCTGAATGATTATCACACTTACCTTACAAAGAAAGTATGTAATTTGAAAGATTTTAAATGAGTTGACTAATAACTTATATATCAGTACGCTATTGACTCATCTAAATCTATAGACTGAGAAAAAATCATGGATGAAGAAATTAAATTCATTAAGAAAAATAAAGCCTAGAAATTGGCTAATTTAACAAGAGAAAGGAAAGTCATAGGTTGTAAATGGGTTCTTAAAAAGAAATATAAAGTCGATGGAATAATCGATAAGTTTAAAGCAATGTTGGTTGGAAAGGTTTTTTCGTAAAAGGAGGAGATAGATTATATTGAAACATAATCTCCAATTGCGAAATTTGTATCCATAAGGATAATCTTGAGAATATCAACGTATTATGATTTGGATTTACATCAGTTAGATGTAAAAATTGTTTTTCTAAATGGAGATTTAGATGAAATCATATATATGCAACAACTTGAAGGATACATAGTTGAAGGCAAAGAAAATAAAGTATATAAGTTGAAAAAATTCCTATATGGCATTAAACAGTTACCTCGTTAATGGTATTTGACTTTTCAGAATGTCATTATTGAACTGCAGTTTGTAGTTAATGAACTTGATCAATGTATATGTCTGAAATAGTGTGAGCTACTTTGTCATCTTATCATTATATATAGATGATATATTGTTGATTGAGAATGACAATAAGATGATTGTCAAAACCAGGTCATGGTTAAACTCAAGATTTGAAATGACGGATATGGGGGAAACATCATATATCCTAGGTATAAAGATTTGTCGAAATAAAAAATCTAAACTTCTATGCCTAAGTTAGGAGAGAGATATTGATTATATTCTCAAGAAGTTTAAAATTGTTGAATGGAAGTATGCATTTACACCTGTTACGAAAGGGGTCAAATTAAGTAAGGTTGATTGTTTCGGTGAAGGGGATGATAAGCCTAATGTTCCTTATTCATAAATTGTAGGTAGCCTCATGTATGTTATATTGTGTAAAAGACCTGATATCAGTTTTGTTGTTGGTCTTGTGAGTAGATATCAAAGTAATTCTTGATGGCAGTATTGGATAGTTGTGAAGAAGATTCTAAGATATCTTAAAGGAACAAAAGACTTAAAACTTTGTTTTCAAGCATATGAACTGAAAGTGATAGGATACTCAGATGCTAACTTTGTTGTGAGTAAAGATGATAGCAAATCGACTTCTAATTAAATATTTTTATTTGGATGTGGTATGGTTTCTTGAGCATGCAAGAAACAAGATTGTGTAGCGTTGCATACACAAGAGGATGAGTATGTTGCTTGTAGTATGACCGCTAAGAATGACATTTGGATAAGCCGCTTCATACGTGATTTGAAGCTGAACATAACAAAAGAGTCAGTTGTTATTTATTGTAACAACAATACAGCAATTACTTTTGTTAAGAGTGGAGTTGATAACTCAATAAGCAATCATATAATAGTTAAATATCACTATGTTCATAATATGCTCAAAAGAAATGAAATAACTATATATTATATGCCAACTACTGATACATTGGCTGACCCCTTAGCGAAAGGCATCTCAGAAGAACTGTTTACTAAACATGTAACCTATATGGGATTGAGATATGCTTAGTGTATAAGTGTAGAAAATACATTTTATTATGAGTTATGAAAGAAAAACACATTGTTTGTAGAAAAACCACATAATAGATAAAAGTTTGAAAGAAAAAATAATACAACTTGGTAACTCTAAAGTAGTAGGATGTAAAAAAATAAAACCAGTGTATCAAAGGTTGGCTCTAATGGTGGAGATATAAGTAGTGGATCCTATTACTAACAACAACCATTAAATGTGAGAAGAAGGGTAATCTTCTAAGATTTCACGAGTTTATTTTGAAAATGTAAACATTATTCAAACCGTTTCTTTTACTTTTTTGAAAAAGTCTTAACCATCTCTTTGATGAAGCTTTTAAAAAGGAAAGCCTATAGCATAAAACTCAAAAGATGAAAAAAGTCACTTATATATATATAACAAGAATAAAGAAAACAAGTGATACATGATCCACAATACAATCTTCGTGAGAAAACCCTATGCGAGTAATCTATCCTTATCTCTCTTGCGTTCTCTCTCGTCTTATTTTACAATACAAGCTCTTTTCCGTTCTCTCTCATCTCATTGTTGCCGTAATACAAGACTTCAAAGTGCAACACATTATGAGAAACAGAAGAAACATAGACCAAGTGAGAAATACAAAACCGGCACCGATATTGCAACAGTCGGCTCCGGAATAGAACCGTTGGCCCCAACACAAACAACTTGATGGGTCATCGGCTCTACTATGGTTTCCGCACAACTATCACGTCTGATCGAAAAGCGCTTGCCCCTGTTTTCATTGCTCGTGAAAAAGGTCGGTCTACAGAATCGGAATTTGAAGCATCTGTGCGGCAGGTCATGTCCAGAAGCCATTTTGGAGGCCCTCATCAGCGCATTACTCCAGTCATTCTACACAAACTCTTGGTCGGAGTGCTTCTGCCAGATATCACCTGAAAACCCCGGTGACAAGTGCCCGGCAGACAACATCTATAGTCTCAACAATCAATTGAAAAGCGAGAATACCATTAAAGAAGTTCCTGATCATGAAACTGATGGCTCATAGAGGAAGGCCAAGGAAGAAGTGTATTGATAAATCAACTATGGAGTTCCGGGTTTTGAGCGGCTTTCATGCAAACACAGCTATCTGCCGTTGTTGAGCCTCATGGAATGGATGGCGATAAGATAGCTACGTCAGTGCAAGATCCACGGGGGAGACAAGAGCTTTTGGTAATTTCATATCCTACAGGGGCTCTTGCAAGTTTGATATCCAATCATATAGAGAGGGTGTTGGGTAATTGAGATTGGTGTTTTTAGATGAATGAGCTGTGTAACTTTTGTAAAGAAACTGAAGCAGGAACAAGCAAGTCTTAGTGAGATCTCAGCCCTTGTTCATTCCAAACTTTTGGGATTTGCGAGTGTTGCGCGTCATATAACTTTATTTGCAAAATGTCGATCCGCTTTTTCCTTTCACTAATGGGCCTTCATTTTGGTGGATAAACAATACTTGGTTTTAAAATGGTAAAATTTTAGAGGGGTCACACAAAGAGCTGCAGCTAGACATGGCTGGTTCCGAGTAAACCAGAGCTTGGAACCGGAACCGTCTGAAAGCGGCAAAAAAAATAAAAGTTTAAATTTTTAAAGAAAATCAAAAACGTTCTGGAATGGTTCGGGTTCCACGAAAGGTGGAATCAGAACTGAACCGGATGATCCTCGGTTCTGGTTTCATTTGGTTTCTAGCTTCGCTAGTTTTCGGTTGGAACTGTCTAGCTACAACTCCGAGGCCAACGACCTGCATATTTGGTAGGGGACTGCCTAACACGTTCTGGAAGGATGAAACTTGGGGTTGGGTCCAGTGCATGAAATAAGCATCTAGATTGTCAGACTGCATCAGTCGGTTCTGAAAAAACCGACAATTGAATTACACTTTATTTGATTAAACCAAATCTGAATCGAATTTGGTTTGGTGATTTAGTTTGGTCTGATTAAAAGTCACAACTTCTTACTTGATTCATATGCGAATGCCCTAAATTACGATTTGTCGAACTAGCAACAATGAAAAAGATTATGATATATGGTTGAAGCTATGCATCTATTTCATCAGTCAAACATTTAAAATAGAACTGCTCCATGCTTCTGTTTCTAGTAAATTTTGCAACTAAATATGAAACGTTAGAACCCAAAATCAAGAATACGCATCCATCAAACCCGATGTGTAATAGTTTTTCTTCCATTCTGCTCGTCTGTTTCACAATTTCTATCTTCCATTGACACTACACTGTCTCAAATGAAATATAGTAGGAATACAATTGTGAAAACACGGAATGAATAATAAGCAATGTTCGTTCGCAGACTGCCAGGTAGAGTTGGAAGATAAGCCTGCCGTCAAAAGCTCAGACAGAAGACCATCCATATCTGTATAGACAATCGCTGTTTTTACATGATAAATATGTGTAATTCTTCCACTGGAAGAAAACAAAGGTTTAATAGGACTTTCAGGCAAAGAATCTCGAAAGGGTTGTGGAATATTTGCCTCATCCAAAAGTTTAAGTGTTGAATATTTACTAATTGCAATTGCAGGATCTAAAAAAGTGGGCAATCAACCGAGGAATTTAATCCTTTATCAAATAAATCGTGTAATTGTTGAACTTCATAGTTGTCTGCTTTCACATATGAATTGTTTTAAAGTGTCCATCCTTCCTTATGAAGCACCTTCAGTGTTCATGAGGCTTTGATCACAGAATCCACCTTCAATCCTTTATATCTGATATGACAGATGGTGCCAGTGCTGGTGTTGCCGTCATCACTGCAGTAAACCACTAAGAAAAACAATTTGCACCAAAATGCTGGAGATGCTGGCTCTGTCACAAAAGGAGGAGAAAATTAGGGAAATGGAAGAGGAGGATCTCTATAGCAGGAGGGGGAGGAGAACCTCCACTCAATCACAGAAGTAGGGAAATTAGGGCAACCTGAGGGAAGGAGGGGCTGGTCTTTACGTGTTTAAATTAAGATTCGGTTTTGGATTTCATAAAACCGAAATTGAACTGAAAACCAAAAATATTTTGAATACAATATTGAATCTGACCCGATATTCAATAAACCTTTAGAACGAAAATTTTTGGTTCGGTAATTCGGTTTTAATCGAAATATGCTCACCCTTAATTGTAAGTACTTGGTTTGTTCATCGATGGTTGTACACTTATGGGATTTATTTGTGCTTTCTTGTCAGAAGAAATGGTAATTTGAGACGAGACGAGGGATCGCGATTCAGTTTTCGGACTCTCGGCCACTGAAATCTCTCTCTCCTATTTTATATATATATATATATATATATATATATATATATATATATATATATATATATATATATATATATATATATAAGCATAAATTTCCACTCTCGTTCTTGGTATCGCAGGCATTTTGGCTTCCCAATGACAACATTACGCTTGTGGATGAGGAACCAACATGTTACAAGAATTTCGAACTTCAAATAAGAAAATTACATAACCATATGCTTACATGGTTTCAGGTTTTGCTAGTTAAAACCTATTCTTAATTTATTTGATTTTATATTGTTTAGTTACCAGTTTGTTTGCCGGTAAAATAACCAGCTGTAACAAAATCTTTATCTTTTCTATATAATGGGAGGCTGAAGCCAAATTGCACACCCCAGGTATCCAACTCTTAGTAGAACCCCTAGCCACGTGACCTATTTCTCATTGTAAAAAAGAAAACTGTATTTATCAGGAGATGTCTACCATTAGCTATGACTTGTTTTGAATCTTGGCAAGAAATCATCAGGAGATGTCTAACATTAGCTATGACTTGTTTTGAACCTTGGCAAGAAATCAACTGGAACCGGAATCAGAACCCATCAAATCGACTTTAAAATGGAAAAACTGAAATCAACAATTCCAAATCATTAGTTATATATATATATATATATATATATATATATATATATATATATATATATATATATATATATATATGTGTGTGTGTGTGGAAAAAAATCTTTTTTAGTTCTAGACGGCTTAGGACTCCACTTCAAACTGAAACCGACTAATTCGGGATCAGAGTTGACGATTTTAGAAAGAAAGGCGGAATGGACGATGTCTTCTTACCGTTCTTTTGCTCGAACTGGTGATATACCTACGGTTCTCTTGCCTTTTAAACTTTTGATGTACTAGTTCAAATGAAACCAGCTTCATTTATGTTTTCCTGTACAATGGGCGAGGCAAAGTGCACGCTTGCCTTATATCGACGTGCAAAACAAACGAAAAGGATTACTATTTTTAGATCTTTTATTTAATGGTGGACCTTATTTTTAAAAATATCAAAATTACTTCTCATATAAATATTATCTTTTCTCTTAGACAATTTCAGCATTTCTCTATTATCTCCCATCTAATTTTACGATAAATATTTTTTTTAGTTGAACAATGCATATTCTTATAAATCTCATCGACAAAAAAGGAAAGAAAGAAAATAAAAAAATCAAATAATAAAAGAGAAGAATAAAAAGTAAAATAATTTTTAAAAAACTAATACATCAAATAAACAACAAAAAGAAAATCAAATCGATGAAGTATTTCACTAGATCACTAAAATTGTTTTCTTTTTTTTTATCAGATTCAAAACACTTTAATGGTGAATTATTATATATTTGATTGAACTTCAAGTTATGAGTCATAAAAAAATGGTATAAAACGGTTCTCGATAAATAAAAAACCGACCACAATAGAGAGAAAAAAGAGATTTTCAAACTCATTATCACAATAATTTCCGAATTTTATCACGAACAAAAAATAAAAATTGATCCGACCGTTTGATTTAGAATGGAACAAACCCACAAACCGGATGAAACCGTAACCAGCAGTTTCGGTTCCACAACAGTAACCAAAACCGGGTATATTTGGAAAAACGGTTGAATGCTATATATATATATATATATATATATACGCGCCCGGGTACGAGGCTGACCGTCAAGGCTGATACACGGCATGAAAGTCGTGAATCTGTGACAAGTTAAAAAATAGAAAGCAGAAAGAGAGACACCTCCAATCTCAACCAAGAGGAAGCTAGTGCCAACACAATTTTTGCCGCAACACACGACCGCAATTCATACACGGGAAACCAGAAACTATGAGAAAATTCCCTAGTCTTCTCTAGAATTCAGTAAGCAGTGGAAGACTCGAAGCCTTCAAAAACTGTGAACGATTCACCGATGGAAGACCTAAACAGAGGTTACAGCCCCCCTAAATCGAATCATCCAAAAACTGAACACGAAGAGTAAAAAGGAATGTAAAACAACGAAAACCACATTACACTGAACAAACAAATACGCATCCTCATCGGAAGAAAATAACTAAGCAAAGGAACATACTCCGGCTGAAGATCGAAACTATCTGGTCAAGAAAGAGAAGCGACGAGAAAAAGACGTTGAGGTAAACCTCGTCGTCTGAGAGGCGCACGGAGACGGCAAGGAATAAGTCCTCGACAGAACGGCGGAGGGAATTGCGGAGACCGTCGTTCTACTCACTAATCTGCAAGCTGAAGCCATCTGGAAGGAGGAAAGTGAAAAATCTTACGGTTTCTAATTTGCGACCTGTGCGGGGTTCAGGCGAAGCCGCCAAGGGTTTAGGACGGAGCGTGCGTCCTCTTAAGTCTTATCCCATCAATGGACCACTAAGAGTATGAATATAATCACTATAAAGCATTCAATTTAGCATACCTTGAAAGTTTGAAGAAACTAGGAGTCCAGATCCAATCTTGTTGGGCCCTAAATGCAAGTGGTCTACTCTCAAAGAACTAGGAGACATTTAATTTTTTTTACAATGTCTTATTAGAAATAAATTGATAAATTTTGTAAATTAAAATTAGAAGACTAAAAATTTTTCCAAAAGACATTGGACATTATTGTAACTCAATCTATCAAGTGTTTTTCGTGATTGTGCCTAATAGAAACTTATTACTCGAGTTTGTGGACCTTCACTTTCCATAACTGAATTTGTTTGAATCTAATTATGATGTTTGTACATCTCATTTCTAATTTCAATAATACTATAATACTACAAATGTATTATATGGTGTTTATTATCCGACTTGTTATTTATTTATTTATTAAGCTTTAGAAGTAATTCATACAACAACAACAACAACTAAGCCTTTTCCCATACTAGACGGGGTCGGCTACATGGATTCTTTGTTTCCACATATCCCTATCATGTGTCATGTTAGCAGTAACTCCTAATAAGCTAGATCATTCTTTATTGTTTCTTTCCAACACTTTTGTGGTCATCCTCTACCTCTTTTAATACTTTCCAAATTTAGGTTTTCTAACCTTCTTAGAGGTTCTTCTTTTGATCTTCTTTCTATATGTCCAAACCATCTTAAACGATGTTCTCTCATTTTATCCTCTATTGGTGCCACTCCTACTTTGTTTCTAATAACCTCATTATGTATACGGTCTTTTCTTATATGACCACTCATCCATCTCAGCATCTTCATTTCTGGCACAGACATCTTTTGTGCATGATGATTAATTGCCCAACACTCAGAACCATAAAACACGGTAGGCCTAATTGGTGATCTATAATATTTACCTTTTAAATTAATGGTATCTTCTTATCACAAAGAATACCTGATGCTCCTCTCTATTTTAACTAACCAGCATTAATTCTATGCATAACATCTCCATCAATTCTTCCATCACTATGACAAATTGACCCTAGATATTTAAAACTTTCCTTTTGGAGGATACAATGTGTGCCAATTTTAATTTCTATGTCCCCTTAGGTAACCAAATGATCAAACTTACATTCCATATATTTTGTCTTTTTTCTACCAAGTCGGAGGCCTTTGCTTTCTAATGTTTCTCTCCATAGTTCCAATTTTCTATTAACTTTTTCCTTAGACTCCTCCGCTAATACAATGTCATTTACAAATAACATACACCAAGGTACTTCATCTTCAATATGTTTTGTTAACTCATCCATCACCATTATAAATAAGTATGGACTTAAAGTTGATCCTTGATGTAACCCAATATTAACTTCAAAGAAGTTTGTCGTTCCTTCATGAGTCCTCACACATGTTTTTGCACCATCATACATGTCTCTTATAAGGTTAATATATGTCAATGGGATACCTCTTTTTTCCAAAGTTCTCCAAAGAACCTCCCTTGGTACCCTATCAATAGTTTTTTCTAGATCAATAAATATCATGTGAAGGTCTTTCTTTTTTCTCTAAAATGTTTGATAAGACGTCTCAAAAGGTGAATCGCTTCAATAGTAGATCTGTCTGGCATGAACCCAAATTGGTTCTCTCTTGTACTTGATACTTGTCTTAACCTACGTTCGATAATTCTTTCCCATAATTTCATAGTATGACTCATTAACTTGATACCTCGATAATTCGCACAATTTTGAATGTCTCCCTTGTTCTTATATATGGGTATAAGTGTATTTGCTCTCCATTCTTCAGGCATCTTTTGGTTTTTTCATATTTCATTAAATAGTCTTGTGAGCCAAGTGATTCCTATTTCTCGTAGTATTTCCCAAACTTCTATAGGAATATTATCTGGTCCTACCGATTTACCACCCTTCATATGTTTAAGAGCCTCTTTGACTTCATTCTTTTGAATACGTCGGTAGAAATTATGGTTTATATACTTTTCTAAGTTGGCTAAATCTCCTAAACTAATATTAACATCTTTATTTTCATTAAAAAGATTATAAAAATAGTTTTTTCATCTATTTCTTATATCATCATTTGCCACTAGAATTTTGTCATCCTCGTCTTTTATGCATCTAATATAACTAAGATCTTTAGTTTTCTTATCTCTAATCCTAGCAATCCTAAAAATATCTCTTTCACCCTCTTTTGAGTTGAGTTTTTTATATAAGTCATCCCAAATCTTAGCTTTTGCTTCACTAACGGCCTTTTTCGCTTCCTTCTTTGCTTTCTTATAAGCTTCTAAAGTTTCACTAGTTTTCTTAGTATAATGTAATTTGTAACATGCCCTCTTTGCCTTGATTTTATTTTGTACTAGTTCACTCCACCACCAAGCTTCTTTTTATGCCGGTACACCTCCCTTAGATACCCCTAACACATCTTTCGCCACTTTCCTAACATGTACAACCATATTGTTCCACATATCACAGGGTGTGCCAACATAATTCCAAACATCTCCTTGAAGGACTTTCTGTTTAAATATATCTTCTTTCTCGCTTTTGAGGTTCCACCATTTAGTTTGAGTAGCTCGATGCACTCTTTTCTTCTTTGTCCATTTTTTTATTTGTAAATCTATAACTAAAAGTCGATGTTGGGTGGTTAAGCTCTCTCCTGGAATTACCTTACAATCTTTACAACACACTCTATCTTTTTTTTTACAAATAAAGTAATCAATTTGTGTTTGTGATAAGCCACTCTTATAAGTAATTAAATGTTCATCTCATTTTTTGAAAATTGTATTGACTATAAAGAGATCAATTTAGAAGTAATTCATACATTATGTTAATTTTGTACCAATTCTTACTTATCTCATAATTTCGTAATAATTTAAGTAAGGAATTTTTACTAAAAGGTAAGAGAACTATATGAGCTTTCATCCCTCTCTCCTAAAGAGTATACATATGAGGCATAATTGATACTTAAGTGAATTATAATGAAGCTTATTATTTTTTAATATTTTTTATTTATTACACTTGATTTTTTATATATATTGTATTATATTTTATAATATTATAACTTAAGTTTAATGTTATAATGCGATACTTATATTACATAATACATTACATATATCACATATATAATATGCTATATACTTACATAGTAACATTATTATATTATTTATATTAATATATACTTATATAGTTACATTACTACTACATAATCTAGGTACATTTTGTAATATAATATATCATGTATGCATAAATTAATGAATATAATACTTATAAATTATAACTTATAGGAACTTATATAATACAATTATACCCATTTTAATATAATATATGTATGTATAATACATATATTATATATAATATGTTACATACTTAAATAATTACATTATCACGTTACATATATTAATATATACTTACATAGTTATATTACTATTACATAATCTATATATATGAATAAATTAATAAATGCAATACCTATAAATTATAAGAATGCATATAATGTAATTATATTTTTTTAATATAATATATACTAATAATACTTATGGTTATATCGTGAATAAAATGAAACTGTTCTCGAAGCGAATTCAAAACACTGAAACTGGATTTAAAAATATATCGAGATTCAAAATCACCAAACCAACCCCATTGACTGGACGGTTCGATTACGGTTCCTAATTTCGAGTAACCCAAAACCGGACGTGTAGTGTGCTTATCAATTCTTCGAAGATACAAAATCCGTGGGGCTAAACCATTCTCGACGACTGGGAAACCCATTTCTTTTCCGGTCACATCGCGTTCGAGCAAGAGCACAGAATCCACTTCCCCGCCATTTGTCTTTTGTCGTTCCATCGAAGAACCACAAAGAGAAATCGCCCCTTATTGTGATTTTGATCTCTCTGCTTCCGTTTCTCCCAGGAGACTCGGAAAACCCTAATTCTGTCTCGAGCGTATGTGATTTCTCTCTTCTAGAACCCTAGAAGTCTTTCATTCTCTTCAAAGTCTCGAAATTTCTCTTATATTTTATCTTCACTAATAACCCTTTGCTTTTTGTATTCGTCATTCTTCCTATTTAGCTTAAGTTTGTGACGCTAGCTAGGGTTTCTTGTTTGCTTCCATGTTTATGACTGTTTTTTTACTGCATTGGAGTTTTTTATTGATTCGTGATGGTATGATTTTTTGCATCTTATACAGTAACATGTATGCGGACCGAGTTCTGGCTGCGGGGGGGACCAAGCGTTCTATTAAAGAACGACTCAACGGAGATTTTGAAGATCACTACTCCCGTGGGAGGCAGTCGAATGCTAAGAGGCAAGAACAAACTTGTGATATGACCAGTTTCCCCCCCTCAGTTTAATGGTGGTAACTAGACTGCGTTATTTGATCTTCTGAATCTTTTTCTTGCAACTAGTTTGAATTTCTAGTGAGATTGATATAGCTAGAGTTTCATCTGAACCGATTAGCGTATGCTATTAAGGCGGTTGGTGTACCTTAGAGTCAAACATTATGCGGAAGGAAGAAGCTGCATTGTTTTGGTTGTTTTTATTACAGACGACAAAATGGTAAAGAAATACTCTCTCATGTAGAACCTGTCAAGGGTGCGTTACATATGCTCAAAGCCTAATGGTGCACTTGCAACCCGAAACTTGGCAGAAGCACAGAAATGTTGACTTTGGAACCATGTTTTTCAGATTTATGTACTTCTCTGTTTAAAACTTCAATGGTTGCATCACACGGTGGAAACAAACTCCTAATTCTTGAAGCAAAGTTTCTGTTTGCATCTGGTACTGATAAAGTTTCTGATTCTTTAAAGGTGTCATCCTTTGCAACATTTTTGGGTTCATCATAACCTCTTAATCGAAGCAAATAGCTAGTTAAAAACTCACAAATAAAATCTGACCAGAAATAACCAAAAGAGTGGCTAAAAGCATGCATGATATTCAACCAAACAATTTTCTCCACTGGAAACCTTATATATATGTGCATATAGATGTATACACGGATGATGAGGGGAGGCATGCAAAAATGGATGAGAGAAGGGGGGTCATCCTTCAATGGGATGACGGATTTAAATCAGTGCATTTTGCTTGGAGCTCCACCATATTAATTGTGCCTTAGAGGGTGGTATTTTTTTGAAAATGGTGCCCCATAACTTCAAAGATATGGAATGAATTTGTCCTTGTTTGTATCACTCACTAAAAGTGGACCATGTAGAACTTTGGTTTTATGTGATGAAAATGCACCTATGGGTCATTATAAATCACATGTCTTGAAGGTTATGCTTCCAATTTGAAATGCAATAATGTGGCCATAGTCTTGGGTAATGGTGATATCATAGATGATCCTATGGGTTTGGATGAACATCAACACACATTGCCAGCCACATTTCCAAGTATAACCAAGGCAAAACCAGGAGGAGCACATATAAGACCTTCACATAGAAGACCCTATGAGTTTGGATCACTTTTACATTTGGAGGGAACAACCTATGAAAGTTGCTCTAATGTACCAAAGTAGGATGGTCCACATAGTTGGAAAAGGTTAACATTACCATGGTCATTAGGGCTTTCGAGAAAAGGAAGCGAAGAGTTTTGAATAAAGGACTCTTTGCTGAAGGAGAAATTGTATCTCCTATGAAACCACCACCCAGCCAAGGAGAACCATAGCTTAAACTTGAAGAATCACATCTAAGACCTTGACTTACAAGCTAGAAAGTGGGTTATGGCCAAGCATGGACGACCTTTATGTTTAGAGGGAATTGTTTGACTGTATTAGTTGCTTAGACTAGTGTCCCATGGTTAGGCCCCACGTTATAGGTCTAGCCATCTAGGTTAACGTTCTATAGTAATTAGGAATTGTTAGAAAAGAGCAATTTTGTAGTCAAAGAACTTCCCATAAATGGAGAAATTTCTTGGAATTAAGATACTCATGTCATGGCCCAAGTGTTGGAGTCACCCAACAGGTTAGCACTCATGACTAATGCCTAGTCGTCTTAACTATGCAAGCCTTCACCAAGGTTGTAGTGGTTTAACGAAAGCTTAAGACACAATGAATATAAAGGGATCAACGGAGGCAACAAATGAACTTAAAATAAAAGTAAAGTGATTGTATTAATAGCAAGGAAAAGTGTGTGGCCCGTTAGCATGCTTACAACTTAAAATGCATGATTCTAATTGAGTACCTACGAAAAGGGTGCTCTTCGTTATTATGCCCTCTCGTGGAGTGAAGGTGGACCCCGAGAAGATTCAAGCCATTAAGAGTGGCCAACTCCCACCAAGTTGAGTGATGTACGTAGTTTCCATGGCATGACCTCCTTCTACTGACGCTTTACCAAAGACTTCAATACTATCACGACCCCACTCACTGATCTCATGAAGAAGGATGAAGGGTTACATTGGGAGCTTGATGCCCGAAAGAGTTTCGAGACCATCAAGGAGTGCTTGTGTTCAACACCTATCCTTGCTCTTCCCGACTTCAATAAGACATTTGAAGTGGAGTGTAATGCATATGGAATTGGATCTATTCTCATGGAAGAAAGCAGACATGATGCCTATTTTAGCGAGAAGTTGAAAGGTGCGTGTTTGAATTACTATATATGACAAGGAATTTCATGCCTTTATTAAAACACTCCAAACATGACAACATTACCTATTACTGAAAGAGTTTGTCATTCACACTGATCATGAAGCACCTTGGTATATTAAAAGTCAAGGAAAGCTTGACAAGAGACATGCTGAATGGGTCGGGTTGAATACCTAGAAGCCTTTCCCTATGTTCTAAAGTATAAGAGAGGAAGCACCAACATCGTAGCTGATGCCCTTTCAGGGAGGTATACTTTTCTTTCTGTACTTAGTGTTAAGCTTTTGGGTTTTGAGTTTTACAAGGAGCTCTATGCACAAGACCCAAATTTCGCTTCCTACCTAGCTCAAGAGAAGACAAATGCGGATTATTTCATGCAAAACGACTTTCTTTTTCGCTATGGGAGACTTTGTAGTTGGTATACCTCATGGATCCATTCGAGAATTGCTTATTTGTGAGGCACGTAGCGGAGATCTTGCAAGAAAATAAGACTCTAGAGATTCTTAAGAGCACTTCTCTTGGCCAAGTCTTAGGAAAGATGTGTACAAGATCGTAGAGCGATATATAGCATACAAGAAGGTCAAATGCCATGAGGCGACAACACACGACTTATACAAATCACTTCCCATTCCTAACAAGCCATGAGAGGATATTAACATGGATTTCATCCTTGGGTTGCTCCAAACCGCCTATGGCAAAGATTCTATTTTCGTTGTCGTTGATGGATTCTTCAAGATGGCACACTTTATTGCTTGTTGAAAGATGGATAATGCAATGCATGTGGCCGATCTCTTCTTTAAAGAGGTCGTTCGTCTTCATGGAGTATTTTGGAGTATTGTATCGCATCGAGATTTCAAGTTCTTGAGCTACATTTGGAAGACCCTTTGGAAGCGCCTTGTGACCAAACTACTATTTAGCATTACTTATCACCCACAAATTAATGGGCAAACCAAGGTTGTGAACTGTACACTTGCTTTTCTTTTTTCGTGTAGTGCTTTTCAAGAACATTAAGACATGGGAGGAGTTTCTTGTATAGGTAGAATTTGCATACAACCGTTGAGGTAATTTGTATATAATCGTTCGGTTCATAGTACTATAGGTCATACTCTCTTTGGGATAAATCCACAATCCTCTTGATTTGATTTCTTTGTCTACTAATAAGCATGTGAATGATGATGGAAGTAAGTTGGTAGAAAGAATACAACATTTGCATGCTGACATTAGGTGAAACATCGAGGCGAGATATACACAAATTGAGGAAAAGGCCAACCAGAATCACCAACATATTGGCTTCAACCCTGATGACCACGTTTGGGTATACTTACAAAAGGAGTGTTTTTCCCATGAACGCACTTCAAAGCTTATGCCTAGAGCTGATGGATCATTCAAGGTGATTGCCAAGATCAATGATAATGCATACATGTTGGAACTACCATCTCACCGGGGAAATATCTCACCAACCAGCCTTGAATGTACGTGACTTATCTCCGTACTTGGAGGACACTTTGGAACCTAAAGAGAATTGAGGAGGATATCAACTCTAACTTGTTGACTTTGAACTTGAGCACCAAACTAGGTTCAAATGACTTTAGCCTAAATGAAACCGTTGGCTCTCGTTCCAATAATACAATGGGATGAATTAAAGGGCTCATGACAAGATCCAAGACCTGTCTTACACCAGGATCGAACCCTACCTTTCATAATTTAACGTGCCTTCATCCAATTGAAGTTGAAGCCATCCATTGCTATTCTGGTGAAGAACTTGATGCAATTGAAGATACTCTCACACATTCCAAAATTGTTACGAGTCTAAGTCTATATAAATTGCATTCCTTGTTTCTTTATTTTTGTTGCCCATAATAAAGCCCATATTGCTGGTCAGATATTTCCTTTGTTATTTTCAGTATCAGGATGTATTTAGTAAGTTTTGAAGAAAAAAACCCACAGCTGGTGGACATTGAAAACTTTCCAAATCTTCAAGACTAGGTTTCCTTATACAATCTAACCCTACAAATGCCCCCTTTAGGCTGGTGTTGGAGGGCATCTTGTTCAACCATTCTTGAGATAATAAAAGTCTTGCAATTTTAAGTAAGGTTCTTTCCTAAAGCCTTCTTGTCCCTTATTCTTTTTATCTAAGTCTTATGTGACGCTTACTGGCGAATTGTTGATATGATCCTTATCGTGGATTCGTGGCGAATTGCTTCAACAAACCCAACGCACATCATATCATCTTCTCCTGGTTGTACTTCCTTATCAAAACCATCAAGCCGTCCTTATGCCTACCTCGCGAATGACCCAAACAACAAGGTCGCTTGCAAGATCTGTTAGACTTTTGCTCTTGCTATTAACCCCATGTTTGCACCTTATGTCATTTACTTTGTTCACCACCAACTCTTCGACCATCAAATCTTCCACGCCCATTCACACCACTAAATCGATTTGTGGCTCATGATCATACCAGCCACAATCACCAAAATTGAAACTGCCATGACTGCCACTGAAAGGAGCTGGAGTTGCAACACTATGACTTCTTCTCAAGTAGCTTTGATGGGGAAAATCCTCATTACATGCATTTGGTTTAGTCAGTTTGTGCTTCATAAAACACAAGAGGTGCCACCACTGGGTCTTCGGTACTAGTGGTGGCCCTCAACAACTCTAATCCGCTCTATTGCCATGTAAGGAAATATATCTCAACCTTTATTAAGTGTACTTCTCAAAAGAGAGGATTTTTAGAAAGTCATGTCATAAGGCTCTACTTAATAGTTAGAGCAGAAAGAGAGACCTTATAGAAGAGGGCATACAACAGGATTGTCTCCAAATAGCTAGAAATCTAGTCGTTGGAGGGCTTCCAACGGTTAGATTTCTATATGTTGGAGCATGCTACTGAACTTGCGAGCCAGATGCAAAGCTTAAGTATGTGACCTAATTACATAAAAAATAAGAAATATAAAACAAAATACAAATACAAACATATGCATGAATGAACTATAACATTTCTTTTATGAAGGTGCTAGGAGCATTTGTGAAACCAAACGGCATAACAAGCCACTCATACATACCGGACTTGGTCTTGAAGGCTGTCTTTTGTTCGTCTTCTCTCATGTAGATTTGATGATACCCACTTTTTAAGTCAACCTTAGAAAAGATAGAAGCACCATGTAATTCATCCAACATGTCATCAAGACAAGAAATACGATACCGGTGTTTGAAGGTAATCTTATTGATGGCTTTGTTGTCCACACACATTCGCATCGTCTCATCCATCTTTAGTACCAAAAGTTCTTGTACCGCACAAGGGTTCATAGACTCCCATACTATTCCTTTGCTAAGGAGCTCATCAACTTGCTGTCATAATTCCTTGGCTTTTTTCGGGTGCAACGATAGGTTGGTCGATTAGGTAAGGGAGCTCCGGGAATAAGATCAGTTTGATGTTCAATTCCTCGAAACGGGAGAAGGCTAGTAGGAAGTTCTTTCTGAAAAACATCTAAAAATTCGTTAAGTAATGCCTGAATGGTTTAGGCAAGGGGTAGTGGAGTCAACTAGGGTTTCTTGGACTACTAAGAGGGAAAACGGGTAGTGGTGCAACACAACTTTCAAGGCTTGGGAGTAAGAAACAAAAAGCTTTCTTTGGGGATATTGCGGTCTTGAGAGGAGGAAATTGGGGGACTAGGTGGAAGGTGGACCTTTTTAGGGCCAAGAGGTACAAGGACAATATTCTTTTCCTGGTGGCGAAAAGAGTAAGTATTTTGGAAACCATCGTGTCTAGCATTTCAATTAAATATCGACGGACGACCCAAGAGTAAATGACAAGCTTCCATTAGAATTACATCAAATATAATTTCGTCATTATAGTTTTTATAAAGAGAGAAAGAAATTCTAACTTGGTTGTTCGCTTGGACTTTACTCTTGTTACTCAACCATTGAAGTTTATATGAATGGAAATGAGGAATAAGTGTAAGGTTGAGTTTTTTTATCATTTTCGTAGAGGCAACACTTACACAACATCCGTCATCTATGATGAGAGAACATATTTTAGTGAGTGGAAGATGCACTCTATGTTCTTCGTCTGGCATCGTGTGGGTGTTAAGGATCCGTCGTACTACCAAGAGTTCTCCTTCGTTTGCATATTCTTTGCCTGCCTCTTCCTTATCGACGGGATTAATGAGTTCCTGTTTGTCCTCACTTTTCACGTCTTCATGAGATCCTCTGAGAACCATCACCTTCTTGTTTGGGCATTAAGAGGCAATGTGACCACATCCAGGGCATTTGAAGCTCTTGATATCGTGCGTTTTATTTGTGACAGCTGCCTCAAGTACCTTTTCTTTTCTTTTCTCATGCACCAAGGAGGATGGTTTTTTGGAAGGGGTTAGTTTGGTGGAGACCAAAGAGATTGACTTAAGAGTACATTGAGTGCGAGAAGTATGTACGTTACGCTGCCTTTAATGCCGTTCTATGTTGATGGTCATCTTGAAGACGTCATCAATGAATACATAAGGTTGGAGTTCCATGACATTGGCTATGTTATACCACAACCCATTTAAGAATCAAGCAATGGTTTGCTCTTTCGGCTCATGCACATTGTATCTCATCATCAAGATCTTGAAGTCCTTAATGTAATCCTCAACACTCATGGATCCTTGTCGAAGATCTTGGAGATGCACATAGAGTTCTTGTTGGTAGTATTCTGGCACGAATATTCGCATCATTTCCTTTTTTATGACCTATCAAGTACGAATCTCTGGTTCATCGTCACGCGTTCTCCATTTTTGAAGATTTATTCACCATAGATTGGCATAATCAGTGAACACTAATGCTGCTACTTGCACTTTCATTGGTTCTGAATAATCATATTATCCGAAAACCTTTTCGCTCTTATGAATCCAATTTAGGAAATCGTTCGGAGAGCTTCTACCTTTAAAAGATGGAATTGACTATTTTCGGTCAAAATTCATTTTGATCACGTCTAGGAGGTGGACGATCTTATGGGTGCTTCTCCGTAAGGTTCTAGGAAGGCCTCATAAGGAGGAAAAGGCCCTTGATGGATAGGAGTGGATGAAGTTGTCCGTGAGACTTTAAGTCCATGCACTTTGCATTGAAGTGCTTCTCCCTAAGGTTCTAGGAAGGCCTCGTAAGGAGGAAAAGGCCCTTGACGGATAGGAGTGGATGAAGTTGTTCGCGAGACGCTAAGTCCATGCACTCTGCATTGAAGTGCTTCAACTCGACATTCAAGAGCTGGGATTCATGCTTCATTAAAGGTAAGGCACGTGGAACTTCAATTGAAGGTTCATCATGGTTATGAGGCGAGTGTGATTGGTGAGATTGTCTAGAACCAACTATAGGAGGGAACTGAATGAGAATTTTAGACGTGTTGGTAGAAACTTACCAAATAAAGTAAATCTAGACTATAATAACAACTTCTACGGAATCGCTTGCAAATTTTAATGTAGAACTCCGATTCAGTTGAAAATTGGTCCGAAGGTTATCCAATATGTCCTTTAATAGCAAAAAATATTTTGTCTCAAATGGATGGACCAATAAGAAGAAATATCTTCTGTAATTCGATGAGATGTAGAAAATTATTGTTGGAACTTGAGTTTGAATCTCAATGAAAGCACCAAAATTGATATACGTTGGGTTCGTAGCAATCCGTCATGAATCCACGATAAGGATCATGCCAATAACTCGCCACTAAGCCTCGCACAAGACTTAGATAAGAGGAACAAGGGACAAAGAGGCCTTGGAAAGGAACCTTACTTGAAACCTGTAGGACTTTTATTATCTCAAGTAGGTATTTCTAGCGTTGGAGAGACTTTATCAGACATCCCTTGTACAAGAAAACATGACCTTAGAGATTTGAAAAGTTTTCAATACCTACTAGTTGGAGTTTTCTTTCTACAAAACTTTAACATATCTCTGATACTGGAAATAACAAGGGAAATATCTGACCAACAATATGGGCTTTTATAGGCAATAAATAAAGAAAAAACATGGGTTTGACTTGACATATTGAGACTACTTGGGTTTAAAACAAGGAATGCAATTAACATAACCCGTGGTAATTTCCGAATGTGTGAGCGTTTTCAATTGCATCAAGTTCTTCACCAGAATAGCAATGAATGACTTCGTTCTTCACCAGAATAGCAATGAATGACTTCAACTTCAATTGGATGAAGGCACGTTAAATTATAGAAGGTGTGGTTCCATCCTGGTGTGAGACAAGTCTTGGATCTAGTCACGGGCCTTTCAACTCGTCCCATTGTATTATTGAAAGCCTCGAAGTCCATGTTGACCTGACCTAACTAGAGAGGATTCGTTTGGCCAAAATCTTGACTATGTCGGCCCGACTTTTGTTTGTTGGTTTTATCACTTCATAAGCATGCCACTCTCTTCCCTTTACAACATCTCAGGTGTCACAACAACAACTAAGCCTTTTCCCATACTAGACGGGGTCGACTACATGGATTCTTTGTTTCCACAGATCCCTATCGTGTGCCATGTTAGCAGTTAACTCACAATAAGCTAGATCATTCTTTATTGTTTCTTTCCAACACTTTTGTGATCGTCCTCTACCTTTTTTAATACTTTCCAAATTTAGTTTTTCTAACCTTCTTACAGGTTCTTGTTTTGATCTTCTTTCTATATGTCCTAACCATCTTAAACAATATTCTCTCATTTTATCATCTATTGGTGCCACTCCTAATTTATTTCTAATAACCTCATTATGTATACGGTCTTTTCTTATATGACCACTCATCCATCTAAACATCTTCATTACTGGCACAGACATCTTTTGTGCATGATGATTAATTGCCCAACACTCAGAACCATAAAACACGGTAGGCCTAATTGGTGATCTATAATATTTACCTTTTAAATTAATGGTATCTTCTTATCACAAAGAATACCTGATGCTCCTCTCTATTTTAACCAACCAGCATTAATTCTATGCGTAACATCTCCATTAATTCTTCCATCTCTATGACAAATTGACCCTAGATATTTAAAACTTTCCTTTTGGAGGATGCAATGTGTGCCAATTTTAATTTCTATGTCCTCTGAGGTAACCAAATGATCAAACTTACATTCCATATATTTTGTCTTTTGTCTATTAAGTCGAAGGCCTTTGCTTTTTAATGTTTCACTCCATAGTTCTAATTTTCTATTAACTTTTTCCTTAGACTCCTCCACTAATACAATGCCATCTGCAAATAACATACACCAAGGTACTTCATCTTCAATATGTTTTGTTAACTCATCCATCACCATTATAAATAAGTATGGACTTAAAGCTGATCCTTGATGTAACCCAATATTAACTTCAAAGAAGTTTGGCGTTCCTTCATGAGTCCTCACACATGTTTTTGCACCATCATACATGTCTCTTATAAGGTTAATATATGTCAATGGGATACCTTTTTTTTCCAAAGTTCTCCAAAGAACCTCCCTCGGTACCCTATCAATAGCTTTTTCTAGATCAATAAATATCATGTGAAGGTCTTTCTTTTTTCTCTAAAATGTTTCATAAGATGTCTCAAAATAACATACACCAAGGTACATCTTGAATATGTTTTGTTTACTCATCAATCACCATTATAAATAAGTATGGACTTAAAGTTGATCATTGATGTAATCCAATATTAACTTCAAAGAAGTATGTCATTCCTTTATGAGTCCTCACATATGTTTTTGCACCATCGTACATGTCTCTTATAAGGTTAATGTATGTCAATGGGATACCTCTTTTTTGTAAGGTTTTCCAAAGAACCTTCCTTGATATCCTATCGTAAGCTTTTTCTAAATCAATAAATATCATGTGAAGGTCTTTCTTTTTTCTCTAAAATGTTTCATAAGACGTCTCAAAAGGTGAATTGCTTCAACAGTAGATCTTTTTGGCATGAATCCAAATTGGTTCTCTGTTGTACTTGATACTTGTCTTAATCTACGTTTGATAATTCTTTCCCACAATTTCATAGTAAGGCTCATTAACTTGATACCTCGATAATTTGCACAATTTTGAATGTCTCCCTTGTTCTTATATACGGGTATAAGTATATTCGCTCTCCATTGTTCAGACATCTTTTGGTTTCTCCATATTTCGTTAAATACTCTTGTGTGAGCCAAGTGATTCCTATTTCTCCTAGTATTTCCCAAACTTCTATAAGTAAATTATCCGGTCCTATCGATTTATCATCATTCATATGTTTAAGAGCCTCTTTGACTTCATTCTTTTGAATACGTTGTAGAAATTATGGTTTATATACTTTTCTGATTTGTCTAACTCCCCTAAGCTAATACTAACATCTTCATTTTCATTTAAAAACTTATACAAATAGTTTTTTTATCAATTTCTTATATCATCATTTGCCACTAGAATTTTTTCATCATCGTCTTTAATGCATCTAACATAGTTAAGATCTTTAGTTTTTTTTATCTCTAGCCCTAGCTATCTTAAAAATATCTCTTTCACCCTCTTTTAAGTTGAGTTTTTTATATAAATCCTCCCAAATTTTAGCTTTTGCTTGACTTACGGCCTTTTTCTCTTCCTTCTTTGCTTTCTTATAAGCTTCTAAAGTTTCATTAGTTTTCTTAACATAATGGAATTTGTAACCTGCTCTCTTTGCCTTGATTTTATTTTGCACTACTTCACTCCACCACAGTGTTGTCCGACGCGTATCGTATCGCGTATCGCTGGGCTCCACGATACGGGCGTATCGTATCGTATCGTATCGTATCGTATCGTACTTTAATATTAAAAAACTATAAAAATTATTTAAAAAATCAATAAAATTAGTAAAAATCCGAAAAAAAACAAGAAAATTCTGGAAAATTTTGAAAAAATCTGGTAATTGCTTTAAATTCATATAATGCAAAGTTTAGCACAAATTGAACATTTAATATTGAACAATTGCATCCAAAATTATATATTTTGAATCAAAAAATGAAATACATTTATATTTTACATATTGTAAATTTGTATCAGGATCATTAACTAAATAATCTTCATCTTCTCCTTGATGATGTTGTTGTACTTCAAATTAATTCATGCAATGCAATGTCTTCTTCAGTTAGGACTTAGGAGTGCATTTTCTTCGTTATCTTCCATAATTCACTCATGTAATATATCAAAATTAACAAACTGCTATCTTTGTACATGTAGTCATATTTGCTAATTTTCATATGTGAGCAAAACAAAGAGCTCCATTTCTTTGATTATTGAGTCTATGACACCTTAATGATGTTATATTATTACTTGATAATGTCCCCTTTTTCTCTTATTGGAGACTAGCTTTTTAACTAATGCATGAGCTTCATTTCTCACTTCACAGACTGAGTTAAGCCTCACACACATTGATCATGTTCAACTCAATGGAAGTCATGTAACGTGAACCTTAAAAGTGAAGTTGTGAAATCCCTACTCAATGAACCGAGAGAATTAAATGTTTTTAATTGTTTACGATCTTATGAAATTAGAAACTGTTAGCAAAAATATACCTAAAAGTTGTAACAGAAAGGGAAATGATTTTGTCATAATTTTTTTTTTATACATTATTTTTATTAAATAAATGAAATTATAAACCCAAATTATAAGCATATTGGAGGATGCCTTTAAGGGAAGTGAAGAGAGGGAAAGAGAGGGCAGAAACATGCAAAAAAAATTTGAAAAAAAAAATTTTTTGAAAAAAAAAAATTTGAAAAAAAAAAAATTTTGAAAAAAAAAAAAATTTGGGCGTATCGCCCGTATCGTACGATACGGGCGATACGGGCGATACGGGCCGTATCGTACGATACAGTACCGTATCGTACGATACGGCACGATAACCTGTATCTTACGATACAGGTTACCGTATCGTATCGTGGCTTCCCACGATACGATACGTATCGCACCGTATCGTACGATACGGTGCGATACGGATAACACTGCTCCACCACCAAGTTTTTTTTTTTTTGTGCCGGTACACCTCCCTTAGATACCCCTAACACATCTTTCGCCACTTTCCTAATATGTATAGCTATATTGTTCCACATATCACAGGGTGTACCAACATAATTCCAAACATCTCGTTGAAGGACTTTGTGTTTAAATATATCTTCTTTCTCGCTTTTGAGGTTCCACCATTTAGTCCGAATAGCTCGATGCACTCCTTTACAACATGTAAGGGATCACCCATTGCCGGTCCCAAGCTCGGATAAAGGAGGAGGGTTGTGTTACGCTTCCGACAGTCAGCGTAAAACTTCGTTGGATTTTTATAACATGGATTACAAAAATTATGAGCATTGCTTTGGGACGTCCCCGCCTAGCGACATGCTGCAGAGCCCGAATGCAGTAAGAAGTAAGCAAGGGCCACTACATTTTCGCCCGAATGTAGTGAATCAATTGCAGAGAGGGTTCCCACATCATGGACGGGTGTGGGTAAAGAAGTTAGTCCCGCTACATTGCCGCCCGAATGTAGTGAAAATTTTTCAGATAGGGTCTCTGCATTTTGATTATGGACGGATGCCGGGGGTAAGAAAGCTAGTCCTAGATAATAAGATTCGTATTGGTTCTTGGAATATCGGAACATTATCGAGTAAGCTAATGGAGGTGGTAGATACTATGATTCGGAGAAAGATTCATATTCTATGTTTATAAGAGACAAAATAGGTTGGAGAAAAAGCAAAGGAGATAGAGGATATAGGTTTTAAATTATGGTACTCAGGTAAAGAAAAGGCTCGAAACGGAGTTGGTATTATCATAAATAAAGATTTAAAGGAGAGTGTAGTAGACATACAACGATATGGTGACCGAATCATGACGTTGAAATTAGTGTTAGGAGCAGAGGTTTTGAATATAGTTTGTGCTTACGCACCCCAAGTAGGACTAGAAGATAGTATAAAGACAGTTTTTTGGGAAGAGTTAGATAAGGTGTTTCAAAAGATTCCACAAAGGGAGATGATTTGTTTAGGAGGAGACTTAAACGGACATGTCAGTAAAGAGGCATTAGGATATGAAGGGATTCATGGAAACTTTGGTTTTGGGGATATAAATGAGGAAGGTAGGGAGATTTTAAATTTTGCTACGGCATTTGATCTCTTCATAGTCAATACAATCTTCAAAAAACAAGATGAACATTTAATTACCTAAAAGAGTGACTTATCACAAACACAAATTGATTACTTTATTTGTAGAAAAAAAGAAAGAGCGTATTGTAAAGATTGCAAGGTAATTCCAGGAGAAAGCTTAACCACCAACATCGACTTTTAGTTATGCATTTACAAATTTAAAAATGGACAAAGAAGAAAAGAGTGCATCGCTATTCAGACTAAATGGTGGAACCTCAAAAGCGAGAAAGAAGATATATTTAAACAGAAAGTCCTTCAAGGAGATGTTTGGAATTATGTTGACACACCCTGTGATATGTGGAACAATATGGCTATACATATTAGGAAAGTGGCGAAAGATGTGTTAGGGGTATCTAAGGGAGGTGTACCGGCACAAAAAGAAGCTTGGTGGTGGAGTGAAGTAGTACAAAATAAAATCAAGGCAAAGAGGGCATGTTACAAATTACATTATACTAAGAAAACTAGTGAAACTTTAGAAGCTTATAAGAAAGCAAAGAAGGAAGCAAAAAAGGCCGTTAGTGAAGCAAAAGCTAAGATTTGGGATGACTTATATAAAAAACTCAACTCAAAAAAGGGTGAAAGAGATATTTTTAGGATAGCTAGGGCTAGAGATAAGAAAACTAAAGATCTTAATTATGTTAGATGCATAAAAGATGAGGATGAAAAAATTCTATGGCAAATGATGATATAAGAAATAGATGGAAAAACTATTTTTATAATCTTTTTAATGAAAATAAAGATGTTAGTATTAGTTTAGGAGATTTAGCCAAGTCAGAAAAGTATATAAACCACAATTTCTACCGACGTATTGAAAAAAATGATGTCAAAGATGCTCTTAAACATATGAAGAGTGGTAAATCGGTAAGACCAGATAATATTCCTATAGAAGTTTGGGAAATACTAGGAGAAATAGGAATCACTTGGCTCACAAGACTATTTAATGAAATATGGAAAAACCAAAAGATGCCCGAGGAATGGAGAGCAAGTACACTTATACCCATATATAAGAACAAGGGAGACATTCAAAATTGTGCGAATTATCGAGGTATCAAGTTAATGAGTCATACTATGAAATTATGGGAAAGAATTATTGAACGTAGGTTAAGACAAGTATCAAGTACAATAGAGAACCAATTTGGATTCATGCCAGGCAGATGTACTATTGAAGCGATTCACCTTTTGAGACGTCTTATGGAACATTTTAGAGCAAAAAAGAAAGACCTTCACATGATAACATTTTAGAGCAAAAAAGAAAGACCTTCACATGATATTTATTGATCTAGAAAAAGCTTATGATAGGGTACCGAGGGAGGTTCTTTGGAGAACTTTGGAAAAAAGAGGTATCCCATTGACATATATTAACCTTATAAGAGACATGTATAATGGTGCAAAAACATGTGTGAGGACTCATGAAGGAACGATAGACTTCTTTGAAGTTAATATTGGGTTACATCAAGGATCAACTTTAAGTCCATACTTATTTATAATGGTGATGGATGAGTTAATAAAACATATTGAAGATGAAGTACCTTGGTGTATGTTATTTGCAGATGACATTGTATTAGTGGAGGAGTCTAAGGAAAAAGTTAATAGAAAATTGGAACTATGGAGAGAAACATTAGAAAGCAAAGGCCTTCGACTTAGTAGAACAAAGACGGAATATATGGAATGTAAGTTTGATCATTTGGTTATTTCAGAGGACATGGAAATTAAAATTGGCAAACATTGCATTCCCCAAAAGGAAAGTTTTAAATGCCTAGGGTCAATTTTTCAGAGTGATGGAAGAATTGGTGGAGATGTTACACATAGAATTAATGCTGGTTGGTTAAAATGGAGAGGAGCATCAGGTATTCTTTGTGATAAGAAGATACCATGAAAGTTAAAAGGTAAATATTATAGAGCAGCAATTAGGCCTGCCATGTTTTATGGTTCTGAGTGTTGGGCAGTTAATCACCAACATGTACAAAAGATGTCTGTGACAGAAATGAAGATGTTGAGATGGATGAGTGGTCATACAAGAAAAGACCGTATACATAATGAGGTTATTAGAAACAAATTAGTTGTGGCACCAATAGAGGATAAAATGAGAGAACATCGTTTAAGATGGTTTGGACATATAGAAAGAAGATCAAAAGAAGAACCTGTAAGAAGGTTAGAAAAACTAAATTTGAAAAGTATTAAAAGAGGTTGAGGACGACCACAAAAGTGTTGGAAAGAAACAATAAAGAGTGATCTAGCTTATTGGGAGTTAACTGCTAACATGGATAGGGATATGTGGAAACAAAGAATCCATGTAGCCGACCCTGTCTAGTATGGGAAAAGGCTTAGTTGTTGTTGTTGTTGTTTAGCTCGATGCACTCTTTTCTTCTTTGTCCATTTTTAAATTTGTAAATCCATAACTAAAAGTAATAAATTTTTAAGCTTTCTCCTGAAATTACCTTGCAATCTTTACAACACGCTCTTTCTTTTTTTCTACAAATAAAGTAATTAATTTGTGTTTGTGATAAGTCACTCTTTTAGGTAATTAAATGTTCATCTCGTTTTTTGAAGATTGTATTGACTATGAAGAGATCAAATGCCGTAGCAAAATTTAAAATCTCCCTACCTTCCTCATTTATATCCCCAAAACCAAAGTTTCCATGAATCCCTTGATATCCTAATGCCTCTTTACCGACATGTCCGTTTAAGTCTCCTCCTAAACAAATCATCTCCCTTTGTAGAATCTTTTGAATCACCTTATCTAACTCTTCTAAAAAAGTTGTATTTATACTATCTTTTAGTCCTACTTGGGGTGCGTAAGCACAAACTATATTCAAAACCTCTGCTCCTAACACTAATTTCAACGTCATGATTCGGTCACCATATCGTTGAATGTCTACTACACTATCCTTTAAATATGTTCCTTCCAATTTATTTTTATTTCTAATTTTTGTTGAATCAATTATTTGGTATCTCTTAGATGAGGTTGAATGATTTGTTCAACACTAAGTTGTATTTTGTTCGTATGATTAAGATCTCCATGGTGTGGCTATATGTGATTGTTGTTTGGTTGTTTGTTGAAAGGCCTTTATTTTAAGGTTCTTCAGTTAAGATGATGACATCCTATATGTTGGTCATTGACTGAAGATCAGTCAATGTTTGAAGATGCACTTAATTGTTATTTGATATCTTATGCATGTAGATAACTTATCTTAATTATTATAATTTTGTTGCGCTTAATATAGGTAGTTGTTTTTAAAAAGGACATGCGTAACTTTTATGCGCACAAGTCTTTGAAAATAATATATAAAAGGATTCTTCTTGTGACTATTTATTTAGTCTAGCTTTTTGGTATATTTTGAGCACAACTCTTTAAAGACATACATATCTTATTATCAATTAAAATATTTGAGGATATATAATTTTTTTTTATCAAATATTGTTTGTTGTGGGACAAACTTTTTATGTTGATAAGATTCTTTTTACAACAAAGAAAGATAGGCAATTAGTAAATAATATTAACAATTGAAGTCAAACAATTTATTGAATTGAACATTTAAGTAATAACTACTAAGTAATACAACATTACCTTTCACGAAGGCGCATGTTACAACGAATAAAAATTAAATCATTCAGTCGTTTATGTTCCAATCTGTTGCACTTTTTTGTATGGATGTATTCAAAGACACTCCAATTCTTTTCACAACCAGTTGCACTATAGGTTTGACTCAAAACTTTGACTGCAAAATCCTTAAGGTTTGGGCAATCAGTTCAAACCTATTCCACCAAACATCTGTAGAAAAAGACAAACATTAGAGATATAATCTATAAGACAAGTTGATTTAAGAAACTTAAATACGAAGATAAACAATTTACCTGGACGCATAGTAGTGCGGTTGCGAATTGCTACAATTAAACCCATCAAGTGAAGAGCATTATCATAGATCTCCATCTCTCAATGTATATCATCTTTTCTGCTCTTATCTGGGACTAATCTATCTATACAATCAATGATGCCTCGATTAACCTCATCATCCCTTTTGAAGCTTTCTAAGTACCTGAATGATGGGTTTATATAATATGCTACTGCATGAATAGGCTGATGCAATTGTTTATTTCATCTATTATCAATAATTTTCCACACGGGCACATAATCTCTCTTTTTTGCATTAAAATTATTTTTAATGGCTTCTTTTGCTCTATCCATGGCTTCATAAAGGTTGCTCATAAATGGTTTCTCCCCGCTATTAGCCAATCTCAAAACCTTCACTAATGGACATATAATCCTGAACAGTCTAACACATGCATTCCAAAATATACTCTTGAAGATTGTCTCGAAAATCTCATTCAACTTTAAGTTTCTTCTGTTCGGAGGCAACTATGCAAATTGTTGTCACTCATCTGAGGAGAACATTTTCTTCAATACTTGCTTTTGTCTCACAATACTCTGTACAGATAAGAAGTTTGTTGCAAACCGAGTTGCAGTTGTTCGAAGAATCTTTGCATCTTCTGTATATTTCCTCATCATATATAAAACAAATGCATGATTGTAAATGAATTTTGTGTAGAAAGTCTCATAAGTATCAGCTAACTCCTTTCCAACTGCTTTGTAGTTAGCTGCATTATCTGTAAACAATTGGACTACATTCTCTAGCCCAACCTCGCATATCACCTTATCAAATTCTTGTCGTAGGATCTCCGCAGTATACCGCTCTTGTGATATGTCTAGAGATCTCAAGAACATAAGTCTTTTAGGACAGTAGAAAAGAAAGTTTAGCAAGGTCCTTCCTCACCTATCTTACCATCCATTTGCCATGATAGTGCAACCTGTCTCTTTCCATGACTCTCTTAAAGTCGAACAGTATTCTTGCACTTCAATGACGATCTTATCTAAGATTTTTCTTCTCAACTTTTGATAGGAGGGCATCTTGAATCCTGGACCAATGTTAGCAATTGCATCTGCCATTGCTTGAAAATAAAAACTATTTACTACATTAAATGAGATGCATGCATCATAAAACTATTTGCCCACTGCAAGGTCTGCCTGATCATGCAATTGTTTTGAAGTCTAGGTTGAGCACCAGGTGTAGTGGTAGGAGGAAAAAATGGATGTATGCTAGAAGCAGCTTTTCCTCTACTCTTTCGTGAACTTCCTCTTCTACTACCTCCAAAGTCTTTAGCAACCCTCTTTCTTGTGCTAGTTGCTCGTAAACTGCTACTACCAATATCTGTTTTGGCATCTGAAGGCAAACTATCAATGAATCCAAATCTAATAGCATCATCTTCTTCAAACATCTTCAAATCATTCTTTTTGTTGTCTCCTCTCTTGTGTACTCTCAATTATTTGAAGACATTGCCATTTAATGCATTCTGGCAAACTTCTAACTCTGCTTGTGCAAGGAGCAACTTCTTTCCTAGTCCCTGTTAGGTAGTGTTTCAACTGTGAAATTCCACCACTAACCACCCTGTAACTAAATAAACATCTGATCTTTAATCTGAAACCTTCAACTGGTGTATCTCACTGTCATGCCGGATCATCAGAACGAGAATGAGAGTCTCTACCACCCCTTCCTGCCATCTCAATTGAGCACTTTAATTTAATAAAAAACCTGAAAATAAAAGTACTTCGTAAATCCCTAATCTTGAAATATCACTCAAATAGAGTATCTCCCACTTCATGAATGCAATAAAAATCATATCCACACACTTAATAACTTCATATTTTGTCATTCAAAAATTTTTTTACAAATAACACAAAAAAACAACAAATACAAAGGAAAAAATGAAGAAAAAAAATATTAAAAATATACCAAAATTCTAGTTAGGAGGCTTGCACGGACACCGTAGAGCACGTTTTTGGAGCCTTGAACACGAAGGAGGCCAAAAACTACGTTAGGGGAGCTTGAGAGCTTTGAACAAACCAAGGAAACCCGCAAAAACTCGGGTTTCCATTCGGCCAGGGACCCTGGGCATATCGCCCGTATCGTACACTGATATGGGCGATACAGAGCGATATTCTTTGTTTTACGATAGTATCGCACCGTATCGATACGGAAAACACTGGTACTAGTGTCTAACATTCTTAATATTTATGTAATTCAGAGTTATCGATAGGTATATGAGACTTCTCCACATGCTCATGCGATGTTGATCCTAGTTTAAGTACATTCAGTCGGTTCAATGTGTCAATGTGAATTTGTTGGTCTCCTGAATCATCTATTCTTTGCACGGTGTTGTCGGTGAGTGCAAAGTCCTTTTTTTCCTCACTCATTGGAGTAGTGTTGGCCACTGCAATATTAACACTCCTGAGTAGAGGATCTCTTGGCCTTATCCTTCTTAAAGTCGTCATATTTCTTTTGGTTCTTATGCATGAGAGATTTAATAGGGTACCATTTCATCTTTTTTTGTCTTCCAGCCTCTCTTTTATGTATCATTTGTAAATATTTGTTGATGTACGAAGGTTGAGACGACCAAGTCACAAGTAGTTAATACGTTGGTGAGATCATCAAGATATCAAAGCATTCAAATATGAATGTCATAAGTCAAACAACAAAAATCAAGAGCTAAGAAGGAGATGAATCACAAATCAAAAGGTTGTGGTAGACAGTTTGGTTATTGGTATGGATTATAGCTCTATTTATAGGGCATAGAATACATCAAGTGAGAGAAGAAAGAAGAGGAAGGCAAGTGCTGGCCGGTCAGCACTAGTCGTTGGGGAATAGAGCCGTTGGAGGTTGTATAGAGCCATTGGAGGTTGTAGCCTTTCAATGGCTATGGCAACTGGCCCTGGTGGCCTATGCCATATCAGACCATTACACGGGCCCTAGTGGCCCGTGTCATACCTATTACAATTAATACTATACCGAAAGTTTGTCTAATAAGAAGTGAAAGTGAGTAGTAGAGAGAGATTTGGTGAAGAAGTAAGTTAGGTGTGTATCTGATGTAACATAACACAAACTGATATTTTTTTGTAAACACTCTTTACGAACAAAATGACAATTCATTTCAATATGCTTCGTGCGTTTATGAAAGATGTTGTTGGAGGCAATGTACATTGCGCTTTTATTATCACAGTACATAGTAGTAGGTTGTTGAGGAGTAATGCCCATATCGCACAATAGTCATAGCTCAATATTCAGCTTTGGTACATGAGAGCGACACGTTTTGGTGTTTATTACATTTCTATAAATAAGTGATTCACCTAGAAAAATACAAAATCCAATCGTAGAATGTCTGGTGTTGACATCTTCACCCTGGTCAGCATAAAGGACTAACTATGTACCAATCACAGTACATAGTAGTAGGTTGTTGACATCTTCACCTAGAAAAACACAAAGACCAATCGTAAAAACTGACTAGCTGTATATACTGCATGAGAAATATTAGGACGAGTAATAGTAAGATAGATAAGAGCACCTATGAGTTATCTGTAGAGAGTGAGGTCTTCTAATTTTTCTCCTTAATGAATCTTAACTTGGTACCAATGACTTCAGGAGTATCAACTGTCTTGTTGTCAGTGATACCAGATCTTTCAATTACATTATTTTAAAATTTAGTTTAAGACATAAAATATCTACAATTGTTTCTAACAATCTCAATACCCAAAAAATAGTTAAGAAGACCTAAATCTTTCATATCAAATTCTTATTAAGGTTATATTTAACCTCGACAATCCCTGCTTTATCACTCCTAGTGATGATGATATCATTTACATACCAGAGTAAAATAACAATACCTGCATCTGTCTTTCGTACAAACAAAGCAGTGTCACTATAATAAGATATAAAGTTACGAAGATGCATAAAATTTTCAAATCGATCAAAACAAGTCTTGGGGGCTTGTTTTAAGTTATACAATGCCTTTTTTAGTTTAAGAACGTGATCTTGGAGAACATCAAATCTGGGAGGAGGTGTCATAAACATCTTGAGTTCGATATCCATTTAAAAAAACATTTTTAACATCAAGTTGATACACATCCCAATTTTGAATAGCACTAAGGCTTATGAGAATTTTAATAGTAGTCATTCTAGCAAAAGGGTAAAAAGTTTCTTCATAGTCAATTTCAAGCTCATGAACATAACCCTTGGCTACCAGTCTGGCCTTATATCTTTCAATATTACCATTGCTATGAGTTTTGATTTTATAAATCCATTGACATCTAATGACCCTTTTATCCTTAGGCTTAAATACAGTAATCTAAGTTTGAGCTTTGTCTAAGGCCCTAAGTTCGTCACTCATAGCAACTTTCCACTCTGAAATACCCTTGACTTGATAGAATTTAAGTTCTTTTATTTGAAGAATAGTTCAATCAAGTTTTTACGTTTAGCTTCAAAAGATTCATAGGAGACAAAACGTTGAGGAGGTTTTGAAATTCTAGGTTATAATTATGAGTTATTGTATGGTACCGTATCATATGGTATGGTATGATACACAGTTTTTTTTAATTCAAAAATTAAAATTAATAAACAAAACATGTATAACACAATGAAGAAGCATTCATAATGTAACAAAAACATCTCCATTACAAGGCTACAAGCCTCCATATTCCATAAATAATATAATTCCATATTCCACATGAATCCATAATCCATGATTCCATATTCCATAATCCATAGAATCCATAATCATCTTACAAGTACAAATAAAAGTTAAAACTGATTACAATCATCTACAACGTTGATCATAATCAACAAAAGCATTATAATCAATGTAGTTAGGATCATCACCATCACCATCATCATCATCTCCTCCCTCTTCTTCCTCCATAATAAGATTTGCCCATCCAACACCTTCGGCTTCATTTTTATCGTCTCCAACTCCAAGTTTTGTTTCGGCTTGGAGGGCTCCTCCTCTTCGACCCAATCGTCAAGAATATCAACATTTTCGTAACTCAACGGGTCATATGGCACCTTCTTTCTCTTTCCTGTATCCTTTTGCATTTGCCTGTAAAGAAAGAATATTCAAATTATAAAGAATATCAAATGTAATATAGCCACATCAAGCATTCATTATTAATAAGATTAGAAAAGAAGTCAAGAACTAGGCAACAACAAACAATATATATTTTCTAATTATTACCTTTACCTTAACTTCATGTTATAGGTAACATATACCAAATCACGTAGTCGAGCATGCTCAAGTCTGTTTCGCTTTTTCGTGTGAATACGTTCGAAAAAGCTCCAATTCCTTTCGCACCCACTCAGACTTCATGTTTGGCTAAATATACGTTGAGCAAACCTTGTCAAATTCGGTGCATCTACACCAAAACAAGTCCACCATTCATCTGAAATAAAACACGATAATGATTAATAAGAAACACATGAAGTCAATTAATTAATAACGTAAATGAATATCAATAAAAACACGATACTTGGTCGCATCTGAGAGCGGAGTTGGATTGCAATTGGCCTTCAAAAATCTCAACACTTTGTATATTCTTGCTTAACTCTAAATGAATATTACAACGAGTAGATGAATCTTCAACAAGGTCAATTGTATTTAAGATATCCTTTTTCACTTTTTCATCATTTACAAAGTTAAGAGAAAATCGAATAGAAGGGTTAAGGAAATATGCAGCAGCATGCAAATCATGATGCATTTTGTAGTTCCAACGTGCATTAATTATCTTCCAAACTTTTTTTAGAAGTGACCGCTGGCGGTCAAGGTTTGCTTATATTTCTAATTTGGCCTTATCCATTGCATGACATACATATCATGTCTATCTTCACTGTCCACCATCCTCGTTATCTTAACTAAAGGTACAACCATCTTTAAAAATTTGATGCAACTTTTCAAAAAATCAGCATTGAAAACATCTAACAAAATTTTCAAGTGAAAAATCGGGTTGAATAGCAAAGGAAAGAGGTATGACACAAATTTGACAAAAATCCTAGAGATGAGGAGTTGGATTGGGTGAAATACTTGAGAATCTTGTGAATAATCCACGAAATCAACAAAAATAAGGTAAGAAGAGGATCTGGAAGCAAGGAAATGGCGTGAAAAAGTATTTCGGAAGAAAGAGAAATGAAATCCGTAAGTTTCGGATTTTCAGAATTTATAATAGGAAAATTGACATCGACTCGTACGATATAGGGTGTATCATACAATACGGTGCGATACACCCTCGTATCATACGATATGGTACGATACGACATGATAAATTGCGATAAGCGATACGTGTCCCTGTATCGTACCATATCTTCATACGATGCACGATAAAATCTCGTATACGATACGATTTTTATACCATTGATATTTATAGAGCACATAAGGCATAAGAGAGGAGAAAAGAAGGGAAGGGGCCTGGCTGTCAGTCATCCCCCAATCGCTACTGAACTAGTCGTTGGGGACCTGGGCCCCCAACGGCTAGTGGCCCTGACTGCCCGATTAGCCAGGGCCTGCCGGGCCGCGGGTTGCTTGGGCCCATTTTCTAACACATAGCTGGTTCAAACTGCAACTGAATCAAGCTTCAAACCACCTAGACCCTGAACTAGTTGAACCATAACTGAAACCGTGAATAAAATCAAGAACCTCCCAGTTTGGTTATGGTTTCATGATTTGTGAACCAGACCGAAACTAGAGAGGCACCTCGTGGTTTTGATCCTGTTCAAACCGGTGGTCAAAAACCATATTGAAACTTTGAAATTTTAAATTTCAAACAGCTCGCCTCCTAGTGAGTTTACTTTTGACAGGTTGACAATGTCAGTGTCAGCCTGTCATATTCAAGTGAAAGTTTTGAAAAGTTTTGGCAAAAAACAGGAAAAGTTTTGAAAACCAACATTTCTTCATCAAAGAAGTGGACTTCGGAAACTTATACCATTTGGTGTCAAGGTTATCTAAACCTGTCAGTCTTATGGTACTTTGATCTCAGCTGTTAAAGCATGATGTCCCCTCCATATGGATACTTCTATACTGAATATCATATTTGAATACAAATCTTAGCTCTCTTGGCTTCATGAAGATCTCCGAGAGTTTCTCTCCCTTCTCTCTTTCTCGTTTCCTTAGACATGGCTAGGTTGATGTCCCTCCAGGCCTTATTCTTCACTGGTATATTTCTGTTTCTTAAGGTGCTTAATTGACTGGTAAAGCTGTCCAATCTCAATATTTCACCCATTTTAATATCTTTTGTATTGTGGGTCACTGAAATCAAGGATTGACACTCAGATTGGGACGTGTGTGGGTCGAGTACACATCAAAACAAAGTTATTGCTCAATATGTATGTTCTTGTAGTTTTTCTTCTTGATGTGTCTGGTGCACCCCATGGTGCTTTGCAATGAAACTATTCTTAGTCTAAAACAAAACTGTTGCAATTCATATTATTTAAACATCACAACTTAATAAAAGAAGATGCCTCGAAATGAGCATTATAACGTTAGAAGCGAGGCAGACATCTTTTTTCTCTCCACCAGCAGGAACTGTTCTACAAGTGTCATTATTGTTGTTTCTGGTATCGGATATGGAGTTGAGGCCTTTTAGTTTTCTGTTTCCTTTTTATCAGGGGTTTCACTGAATGACTTTTTACACATTCCTTCTTATTTACTAGTTGTTGAGGTTGTGCTAATGTTTCTTTGGTTCTGGATTGTTTGGCTACTAGGCAAACTGACAAAGTCCCCAATCAGTCAATACACGCTTGCATAGATATGCTTTTGAAAAGTGAGAAATCTTTCTGAGTTACTTCAGTTTTGTACTCAACAAGCTATCTATGCTGCTACATGCTGATCATGGCTTTGGCTTTGCAATGTGTAAGAGCCATTGTTTGATGTTTCATTTATTTATGCTATCTTCTCTACCTGCATTAGCAGGTGTGTGTGTGTGTGGATGGAGTTTTTTATCTTTCGATTCATGCATCTGTTGTTTAAAAATAAAGCACAAGCATCATCCTTTTACTTCTTGTGAGTCTGTGGGTAGTTTGTGAAATATTCTTTTGTTTTCAGTTGACCATTGAACATTTTATGCTATTGGACTTTTGAGATTGGGTTTTATATTCTTTTGTAGTTTTCATTTGTAATCAGGTAGCAATTCACAAAAGCTCGAGTTTGCTTCTTGAATAATTCTTTCTTGTTAGTTAAAATTGTTCTTACCTTCGGTTAGCATTTTCAAGTGTCATAGGTCTGCAAGCTAAAGTTCTGTTCCTGTCTTGTCAACTATTACTTGATGCACTACTTCTCATGGCTCATCACTGATGTTTCTTATCCTAGACTATCTGCATATAGATGCATTTGTTGTTAATTCAATTTATCCAATTGGGTTTCCACTTTTGCAGACAGCGCCAAGATGATGAGAAGTGGAAGCATGACCTTTACGAGAGCAAAGGGACTACTCAAGTTTCAAGTACAAATTTAACATGACATCTTCTCGGTAGTCACAAAATTATTAAATTTCCTATACGTTTTCTTGATGAGGTTGATTGCTTCTACATTGGGTGCATGTAAAGATCCTAACTTAGGAGCAAAGGATCTAAGATTAAAGCTTCAAAGGAAGGCGTCAAAAATTGCACCAACAGCTGGAAGGGTTTCTCAACCTGGAGATCTGCGAGAAAAGTTATCAGGTATAATGCATTCACAGCCATCAAATGCTGATGTTCCAAAGAACAAGTCTGCAGAAACTAAGGTTGTGAAAAGAAGTGCCCCACCAGCTGAAGCAATTAAGGAGAAGGCTTCTGAGCCTTCTGTGGTGAAAAAGACCAATCAGAAGGTATGATAGATCAATATCTTCCGTGGTTCATATAGCTTCATTTGGCTATGTGCATGTTACATCTGTCCTTATGCGAAATCACTTTTTGGTTTGACAAACACTGTGGTTTCTTTGTGTGCATGCTATTCATATGTTATATATATGTTATAAATTCTTGATTTCTATATGCTTTTTCTTCTTAATCTTCATATACGATATAAGTTCTATCACATTCTCATGTATTAGTCTTCACGAATTGCACTATAAGCATGTTTTTATTATAATCTTTTTGTTGTTATTGTTTGTGAATGAAGTTTTTTACTATTTATTGTTTGGATTAATATGAAATTTCATCGAAATGCTTTGAGAGAGAGAGAGAGAGAGAGATCACAACCCCCACTGACAGGCATCCTTCTGTATCAATGGCATCACTATGAGGGTCTGGTCGGTGAATCCAGTGAACCACTCCAGCTGGAGAGGTGCATTAGGAGTCAAAGGACCAACATCACTGGCAAATACCATCACGGCTGTGTGAAAAAACCCACAAAGTGAAGTTGGTCAAGCAATGTTGTAATTATCATACAGGGCATCAATACACGATAAATGCTAGGTATCATATAATACGGTATGATATAGTGCATGATTCATTGATTTAATTTAAAACTTTTAAAAAAGATCCTAAAAATCACAGAAAGGAGAAACGTTGAAATTAATGAGCAAAAGCTAGTAGAATGCTGGAAAGTGTAATCCACTCCGTAGTAAAACATTAAATATCACTTAGTCAAATTATCAATCAATTAAATGAATGATAAGTAGTAACAAGCTATGTAGCTAATAATAAGTAATAACAATTAACATTTCGTACAATATACGGTGTATGATGTATTGATTTAATCCAAAAAAATTAAAAAATCCTTAAAATCAAAAAATTGAGAAAAAAAATGAAATTAATCAGGAAAAGCTAGCAGATTCTTAGGAAGCACAATCTAGTGTGTAGTAAAACATTAAATAATAACATCGAATCAAATTATCTATCAAGATGAATTGATAAATGATAATAAGCAAAATTACTAATAAGTAATAACAATTACCATTTAACAATTAATAGTCTCTACAAGATTAAGAATAAGAAGTTTAAGAACTTAAGGAGAGCAAGAGCATATAAATCGAAATAAGTTGATTAACAGTCATTAACTAAAAACTGCAAGCGACATGTTCAACTTTTGAATAACTTATAGATCACAAATACAAACAAAAGACAAACTGGTTAGACAAAGTTCAAAGATTATTTCATTCGACAAACTGTGGATCATGGTCAACAAAAGCATCACAAGCATAGTAAGTAGGGTCTGTGGTATCATCATTGCCATAATCTCCCTCCTCCTCCATAATAAGCTCATTTAGTCCATTGCCTTTAATATCATCATCTCCAATCTTTGGTTGTGCCTCTATTTCTTTCCAATTATCCTCTAGAATGATAGGAGGCTCTCCTTCTTTGACCCACTCATCCAAAATGTCAACGTTCTCGTACCTAATTGGGTCATATTGCAAGTTTCTAGCCCTTCTTGCATCTCTTTACGTTTGTTTGTAAAATAAATCAAAAGAAAGAATAATAATTAAGTTTGTATTGATACCTAGAAAATCAAAATTCAAATGATATGAATGGTAATCTTAACTAGCAAACTACCTTTGCTTTAGCTTCCTATTATATGTAATGAAAACCAAATTGTGTAGGCCAACATAACAACAACAACAACAACAACTAAGCCTTTTCCCATATGTGTAGGCCAACATGCTTTAATATATTTATTTCTTTGTGTGAGTATGTTTGAAAAAAACTCTAATTTCGTATACATGTATTAGAACTATAAGTCTGACTCAATAAATGTTGAATGACAAGTGAGGCACATCTATACAAAAAAAGGCCACCTTTCATCTAAACAAAATGAAGAATAAAATAAGAAATATAGTTCACAATCAATTCAAGATCAAATCTCCAACATACCTGAGCATATTTGGGAGTGGAGATATAGCACATCTGGCCTACCAAAATCTCCAACATTATTTATGAACTTATTGAGCTCCATGTGAATGCTACGAGTTGATGAATCTTGTATAAGGTCAATTCTATGTTATCAATAGCGCACTATAGTGTTTTAGCGGGAGAAAAAAATGCTATAGTGGGTGACCCGCCAGAGCCGCTATAGCGCCGCCAACAACGCTATATAGCGGTCCGCTATATCACTGTTAGGGACAGTGTTTTTAATATATATTGGATTGGGTCAATCCAATTGGTCGACCCGATCCAAATTAAATAAAAGGTTCCCTTGCCGCTAATGCAGATGAGGGTTTCTCTCTCTCTCTCTCTCCTTTCCCTCTCCTGCCTCTCATTGTTGCTGTCTACCACCATCCCCATGGACACCACCGTAGGTACGCTTCGCCGGCGGTTAGTGCAAGGAGAGAAAAGCTCTCATGCTTCGCTTGGCAGGCGGTTAGTGGAGGATATTTCTCTCATGAAGTGTCTGTATGTAAAGCTGCGATGGGGTTTAATCTGTGCATTTGCAATTGCGATCATTGTTGACTCCTAGTGAAATAGCTCAGAATGAAGACATACTGGGGATCTTTCTTATGGCATGCGAGGTCAAGATGGTTAGGTTGAGCGTCATTAGTCTTTCATGCCTGCAGAAGCTGATTGCACATGATGTTGTTTCACGATCTGCTATGAAGAAGATACTAGCTACATTAAAAGATGTATGTTACTATGTTTTTTTGTAGTTTTCGTTGTTTGTATCGGATGTTGGTCTTCTTCATGGCAGGCACCAACTTACGTGCTTTTGTCCGTATGTTTTTAAAAATGTTTACACTTTCTTTTGCTGTCTTTTTGGACGTAAGAGTAGGGTTGGTGGCATCGAATAACTGATAGGGATGACTAAGCTCTGAGTAACAACTTTCACTAGTAGACCTCACTCGGCTTCATCTGTTTTCTTTTTGGTTAGAAACTGGAACTTATTCTACTAACCAGCTCTTCCATTATTGAAGCAATGCTAAAATCTCTGCCACTTAAGTGCGGGTGCAAGTGTTGCCATGGGAATGGAGGACACAATACAACAATTTAAAAACTCTTAAGTAGAATAGCTACAGGCATACATGCATGCATATATATATATATATATATATATATATATATATATATATATATAAAGCTGTGTGAAATGTGAAACACGTAGAAAGAAGTTATTTTCACCACAACATGTAAACAAAAGAAAAGGAGAACAGTTTGACAGTTATGCTTTGATTGCAAGTACGACCACCAAATGACACCCAAAGTGACATTGGCACTTCCTAAAGTAATTCCTTAGAGATTGCTGGAGTAAAAATCATGCCAAATCTTAAGGTTCTCTTAAGAACTTTGAAAGATTTTATTCCTTCGATCATGTCTATACCATATGATAATCAAGATTCTGAGTGAACTTTAGCACCCTTTATTGTCAAATTGAAGACGTCACATTCTCAGCTCCTCAAATTCTTGAACATATTTTGTATTCATTTGTTATCTTATTCTATCTTTGTTGCAGCTGATCCGTTTATGCCTTACTGTGAGTACTCCTTTTTCCTTTAGGTTTTTTCATGTGTTTAGGTCACATAATTCTCTATTTACCTTAAGAAAAGATCAAATAATTCTTGTTTGCAAGTTCTTATCTCTACACCTTCTCTCTGGCCTTGTTCTTTATGGTTCTTCATTTCATAAGTTTCTAGCATGCATCCATCTTGATTCTTCAGCATTCTGAAATGGCAGATGAAAATGTTTAACTCAAAACACTCCAAACTATATTAAAAAATCCATTATATATATAATTTTTTAATCATAAATAAAAGTGTACCGCTAAATCCGCTATATCCCCGCTACCGCTATATGAGGGTCGATCGCTAACAACCTACTAACCGCTATTGATAACATAGAGTCAATTGCATTTACCGTCTCCTTAAGTTTTTTATTTTCTATAACAACTAAGCCTTTTCCCATACTAGATGGGGTCAACTACATGGATTCTTTGTTTCTATAGAGGTTGATCACGAGCGATGCTATTAATTAGCTCAACATAAGCTAAATCATTCTTTAATGTTTTCTTTTAACACTTTTGTTGTCTCCTCTTCCTCTTTTAATATTTTCACTAATTTAGTTTCTCATACTTTCTAACCGGAGCTTCCTTCGGTCAAACCATCTTAAACGATTCTCTCATTTTATCATTTATTTGTGCTACTCCTAATTTATTTCTAATAACCTAGGTGTATAATCTTTCCTTATGTAACCACTAATCCATCTCAACATCTTCATTTCTACCACTTGCATCTTTTATACATGTTGATGGTTAACTCCTCAACAATCAAAACCATATAATATATCGGGTCTAATTATTGCTCTATAATATTTCTTTTTGAACTTGAATGATATTTTCTTGTCACATAGAATGCCTGATGCACCTCTCCATTTTAATTAACCTGTATTAATTTTGTGACTTCATCAATTTTTCCATCACTATGAAAAACTGATCCTAGGTATTTAACAATTTTCTTTTGAGGGATGTAATCCATGCCAATCTTAATTTTTGTGTCACTTGAAGTAACCAAACGATCAAACTTGCATTCCATATATTTTGTCTTTATTCGACTAAGTTAGAAGCTTTCACTTTATAATATTTCTCTTCGTAGTTCCAGTTTCCTATTAACTTTTTATTTAGACTCATCCACTAACATAATGTCATCCGTAAATACGATTATTTTTTTATCTTGTCAATAACCGATATAAATAAATTTGAACTTAAAGCTGATCCTTGATGTAATTCAATATTAACTTCAAAAAAATCAGTCCCATCAGTCCTTACACATCTTTGTGCACCATGATACATGCTCTTATAAGATTAATGTATCTTCATGGGATATCTCTCTTTTCCAAGGTTATCTAAAGAATATCTCTTGATACCTTATTATAAGCTTTTTCTTTTCTAAATCAATAAATACGATGTTAGGGTTCTTTTTTTTTGAGACACTTTAATAGGTGAATAACTTTAATAGTGGATAAGCCAAATTGGTTCTACGTTGTACTTGATGTTTATCTCAACCTATGTTCAATAATTTTTTTCCATAATTATATAGTATGGTTTATCAACTTGATATTCTCGGTAATTCGTACAATTCTAAATGCTTCTCTTCTTGTATATGGGTATAATCATACTTATCCTCCATTTCTTAGGTTTTTTTTTGGTTTCTTTATATTTCATTAAATGATATTGTAAGCTAAGTGATACCTGATTTTTCATACTTCTATAGGAATGTTGTTTTGTCATGTTTAGGAGCATCTTTAACTTCATTCTTTTGAATACGATAGTAATCTTCGGTAGAAATTGTGGTTTATATATTCTTCTGATTGAGTCAGCTCTCCTAAGCTAATACTAGCACTTACCTTTTCATACGTAACAATAGTAAGTACCAATACCTACATTAACTAACAAATAATAATACTCTTGATTCCTAAATAATTGTTATGAATCAAAATAAGTAGGGAACAATCAAAACAATAGTATATGACAAATTTAATTAGGTAGTAAGTGCCAACACCTACATTAAGTTTTTATTAACTAATAATAATAATCACAATACGAACAAACCAATAAGTTAATTAACTGACAATTAAAAATAACCTGACCATTGGTCTTGTCAATTACCAAATCAAAGCAAAGTTTCTCAAATATTCAAAGTTACATGACATATATCATATTATTATATACCTTCTTAAAGTTTGACATTGCTTAAAAGTTACATATAAAGTAGAAGAAAAACAAATCATAACCTCAAACATTTCTTTTGATAGAGAGTATTATTTAGTTAGTTAGATGAGAGAAAAATCACACCCATCCTACTGAAAAAGCTTCATTTTAGAAGGGAATTGGTAAACCTCCTCTTAATAAGAGTGATGGGAGGGAAATAAAGAAAGAAGGGTTTTCAAATGTAAAAGACTTAAGGAAGCACGGAAAGTCACGTCGGGGGTGTACTGTACACGTTGTATTGCACGAAAGGGGTTGTATCATGTGATACAATCTCATAGACAACCAGGCCCAATACAGAGCATGTATTGTTTTGATTTCCCTCACGAAAAGATACATGTTAATCTCTATTGTACGAAACAAATAGATATAAATTACATTACATAGCATGCCTATCTTCACTATCTATCATTCTCATCACCTTCATCAATAACACAATTATTCTTAAAAATGTGCTACACTTATCTAAAAATTAGCATTAAAAATGATATCAACTATAACAATCCTCTTCCTCTTTCTTGACTAACTTATGAGACTTTGTTCAATATAAGCAAACATTTTTTCCAATACATTGTTACACAATAATATAAGATTTGGGCGAAATCCCTAAGGTTTGGGCAATCACTTTCAAACCTATTCCACCAAACATTAGGGACATAATCCACGATAATATAAGATTTATTGATTTAAGAAACTTAAATACGAAGATAAACAATTTACCTAAACGCATAGTAGTGTGGTTGTGAATTGCTACAAGCAAACCCATCAAGTGAAGAGCA
The DNA here is from genome assembly GCA_036023115.1 of Brasenia schreberi. Lineage (NCBI taxonomy): Eukaryota > Viridiplantae > Streptophyta > Magnoliopsida > Nymphaeales > Cabombaceae > Brasenia > Brasenia schreberi. The sequence goes on along the minus strand of JAYKKT010000075.1, from coordinate 12,238,877 downwards.
TTATCATAGATCTCCATCTCTCGATGTATAGCATTTATTGTACTCTCATTAGGGACTAATCTGTCTATACAATCAATGATGCCTCAAATAACCTCACCGTCCCTTTTAAGGCTTGCTGAGTACCTAAATGATGGGTTTAGATAATAGTTCAATATATTATCTATAATTTTTCACACGGGCATATAATCCCTCTTTTTTTCATTAAAATTATTTCTAATGGCTTCTTTTGCCCTATCCATGGCTTCATAAAGGTAACGCATAGATTCTCCTCGCTAACAGCTAATCTCAACACCTTCACCAAAGGACAAGTAATCCTCAACATTCCAAAATGTACTCTTGAAGACTGTATCTGAAATCTCATTCAACTTTCTGTTTCTTCTATTTTGAGATAACTATGCAAATTGTTGCCACTCATCTCAGGAGAACATTTTCTTCAATGCTTGCTTTTGTCTCACAATACTCTGTACATATAAAAAGTTAGTTGCAAACCGAGTTGCAACTGAAGAAGCTCTGCACCATCTGTATATCTCCTCATCATACACAATATAAATGCATGGTTTTATATGAATTTGGTGATATCTTGGCAACACTTAGTTGCCGTCTTTATCTCATCCATCTCACAAATATGCTCAAGGATGAGATCTAAACAATGGGTTGTGCATGGTGTCCAATAGAAAGTCCTATAAGTATCAGCTAACTCCTTCCCAACTGCTTTATAGTTATCAGCATTATCTGTAATCAATTAGACTACATTTTCTATCCCAACCTCGCATATCACCTTATCAAACTCTTGCCGTAGGATCTCTTTAGTGTGCCTCTCCTCTTGCCCAACATAAGTCCTTTAGGACAGTAGAAAAGAAAGTTTAGCAAGGTCCTTCCTCGCCTATCTTACCATCCATCTACCATGATAGTGCAACCTATCTCTTTCCATGACTCTCTCAAAGTCGAACAGTATTCTTGCACTTCAATGGCGATCTTATCTAAGATCTTTCCTCTCAACTTCTGATAGGAGGGCATCTTATATCATGGACCAATGTTAGCAATTGCATTTGCCATTGCTTGAAAATGAAAACTATTTGCTGCATTAAATGAAATGCATGCATCATAAAACCATGTGCCCACTGCAAGGTCAGCCTGATCATGCAGTTGTTCTGAAGCCATAGTAGCACGAATTTCAGGTTGAGCACCAGGTGTAGTCGTAGGAGGAAAAAATGAATGTATGCTAGAAGCAACTCTTCCTCTACTCCTTCCTGAGCTTCCTTTTCTACCACTTCCAAAATCTTCAACAACCCTCTTTCTCCTGTTTGGCAGTCGAGAACTGCTACTACCTATCTCTGTTCTGGCACATGAAGGAATACTATCAGTGAATCTCATAGCATCATCATCATCATCTTCCTAAAACATCTCCAAATCATCATTTTGTTGTCTTCTCTCTTGTATGCTCTTAATCATATGAAGACATTGCCATTTAATACCTTCTGGCAAACTTCTAACTCTGCCCGTGCAAGAAACAAATTTTTTCCTAGTTCCTGTTAGGTGGTGTTTCAACCGTGAAATTCCACCACTAACCACCCTCTCATAAAATGAGCATCTTATCTTCAATCTGGAACCCTCAATTGGTATACCCCACTGCCATAACAGATTATCAGACCGAGAATGGGAGTCTTTAACACCACTTCCTGCCATCTCAATTGAGTACTTCAATTGAATTAATAACCTGAAAATAAAAACACTTCATAAATCCCCAATCTTCAAATAACACTAAAATAGAGTATCTCCCACTTCAAGAATGCAATAAAAATCATATCCAAGCACTTAATAACTTCATATTTTGTCATTCAAAAAAGGAAAAATACAAATAACACCAAAAAACAAGTTTAAAGAAAAAAATTCAAAAAAATACTGCAAATATGCCGCAATCTGAGTTAGGAGGCTTGCACGGACACCGTAGAGCACTTTTTTGGGAGCCTTAACACCAAGGAGGGAGAGAACCACCAGAGGAGTGCGTGAGGAGCTCTAAAAAATTCACAGAAGCTCGTAAAAATGCGGGTTTCTGTTCGATCAAGGACCCTTTACACGAGTCCCTGGGCGTATCACTTATATCGTACGATATGTGCCGTATCGTGCGATACGGCTCGTATCACACGATACGACACGATAACTTATTTGCGATACAGTTACCTATATCGTATCGTGGTGGCCCACATTAGATAAGATGCTTTCCTAACTCGTGGTATAACATTGGTCTAGGGTATAAGATGTTTTCTTATCAAAAGTTAAAAGAAAAACTATTAGATAAGACTGTTCTTCGAGTTTAGGAGTATTGTTTCACTTTGAGACAAGGTGTACTATTTTGGCAGACAGAGGGACATTAACGAGAAAAAACTTTATTAAACCTTCTTATCTATTGTTCTAAAAGACTAACATGCTTTTTTAGATCTTTAGACATGTTAGAAGAGAAGGATACTACAGAGGTCTTAAGGCAATAGTTTGATAAGGTGATATCCGAGATTGGGCTAGAGAATGTAGTCCAATTAATTATAGATAATGCAACTAACTATAAAGCATCTAGAAAGTAGTTAGCAAAAACTTATAAGACTTTCTATTGAACACCATATGCAGTTCATTGTTTAATTGGTTAGATGGATGGGATAAAGGTAATAACTGAGTGTTGTCAAGATATCACTAAATTTATCTACAACCATGCTTTTGTATTATGTATGATGAGGATATATACAAATGGTGTAGAGCTCCTTCGTATTATTGCAACTTAGTTTGCAACTAATTTCTTATCTATATAAGGCATTGTGAAACAAAAGTAAGAATATTCTCTTCAGATGAGTGACAATAATTTACACAGTTGCCTTAAAATAGAATAAATAGAAAGTTAAATGAAATTTCGGAGACAATCGTTAGGAGTACATTTTGGAACTCCTGTGGTAGACTATTGAGGATTACATGTCTTTTAGTGAAAGCTATATAGATTAACTTATGACGAAGAGAAACCATCTATGAGCTATCTTTATGATACCATATATAGGGCAAAATAAGCCATTAGAAGCAATTTTAATGGAAGAAAGAGGGATATTATTTACCCTGTGGAACATTATAGATAAAAGATAGAACAAATAATTGCATCAACCTATTCATATAACAATTTATTACCTAAACCTAACATTCAAGTATTCTTCAAGCTTTAAAATGGATGGTGAGGTAAACCGAGGTATCATTGATTGTATAGACAGATTGGTCCTTGATCAGAGTAGAGTAAATGCTATATATAGAGAGATGAAGATCTACGATAATGCTCTTCATTTGATGGATTTGCGTTAGCCATTCGTAATCGAACTAATATGCGCTGAAGTAAACTATTTATCTTAATATTTAAGTTTCTTAGATCTTATATTTATTATGAATTAAGTTCTTTATGTTTGTCTTTTTCTATCAAATATTTGGTAGAATATTTTTGGAAGTGATTGCCCAAACTCTAAAGATTTTGTAGTTAGAGTTTTGAGCAAACTTGTATCGTAACTGGTTGTGAAAGGAATTAGAGTATCTTTGAACACATCCACACAAAAAGCAGAGTAGGTTGGAACATAAGCAACTCAATGACTTAGTTTTCATATATTGTAACATGCGGCTTCAACACAGATAATCTTTTATTAGTTAGTACTTAAATATTCAATTCAATATTTTATTTTACTTAAATTACTAATCTTTCTTTCGTGCAGGCAATTGAAAAAGTTAGAAAACCAATTTGATTCAATAAGTTTGGATAATTTTGATATATTAGAAGAATGAATTATGGAAGATAATGAAACAAATGCATTTTTAATCGAAGAAGACATTGCATGGATTAATTTGGAAGAAGCGCAACAACAATATCATCAAGGGAATGACGATTTTGATTTTGAAGCAGAAGGTGGTAAGAATCTTCAACAAGGAGAAAATGAAGATTATTTACTTCATGATCCTAATTACAATGTGTAAATGTATTTGCATTATATGAATTCTTTGCAATTATCATATTTTTTTTCTATTTTTTTATTTTTTAGATTTTTACCAATTTTTTAGTATTAAATTACGATACGGGGTGAAATGATACGTGTCATGGACCAAAACGATACATGATATGATACACGTCGTACAATAGTCGCATCAATAGTTTCCTTGATTTAGTTCATCCCACTCAATTCCTCAAACATCAATTCTATGCAACACAGTCACACCAAAATCAAGTGATTCCATTCAAGCAACTTACTAGTTGCTTTATAATTCACAATATTATTAGTAATGAACTTAACAATATCTATGTTATCAATAGCGGTTAGCGGTTGTTAGCAGTCGACCCTGATATAACGGTAGCAAGGATATAGTGGATTTAGTGGTACACATTTATTTACAACAACAACTAAGCTTTTTCCCATACTAGACGGGGTCGTCTACATGGATTCTTTGTTTCCACAGAGCTCTATCATGTGCCATGTTAGCAGTTAACTCACAATAAGCTAGATCATTCTTTATTGTTTCTTTCCAACACTTTTGGGGTTGTCCTCTACCTCTTTTAATACTTTCAAAATCTAGTTTTTCATATCTTCTTACAGGTTCTTTCTTTTGATCTTCTTTCTATATGTCCAAACCATCTTAAACAATATTCTCTCATTTTATCCTCTATTGGTGCCACTCCTAATTTGTTTCTAATAACCTCATTATGTATACGGTCTTTTCTTGTATGACCACTCATCCATCTCAACATCTTCATTTCTGTCACAGCCATCTTTTGTACATGTTGATGGTTAACTGCCCAACACTGAGAACCATAAAACATGGCAAGTCAAATTGTTGCTCTATAATATTTACCTTTTAACTTTAATGGTATCTTCTTATCACAAAGAATATCTGATGCTCCTCTCCATTTTAACCAACCAACATTAATTCTATGTGTGACATCTCCATCAATTCTTTCATCACTATGAAAAATTAATCCTAGGTATTAAAACTTTTTTTTCCAGGGATGCAATGTGTGCCAATTTTAATTTCTATGTCCTCTAAAGTAACCAAATGATCAAACTTACATTCCATATATTTTGTCTTTGTTCTACTAAGTCGGAGGCCTTTGCTTTCTAATGTTTCTCTCCATAGTTCCAATTTTCTATTAACCTTTTTCCTTAGACTCCTCCACTAATACAATGTCATCTGCAAATAACATACACCAAGGTACTTCATCTTGAATATGTTTTGTTAACTCATCCATCACCATTATAAATAAGTATGGACTTAAAGTTGATCCTTGATGTAACCCAATATTAACTTCAAAGAAGTTTATCGTTCCTTCATGAGTCCTCACACATGTTTTTGCACCATCGTACATGTCTCTTATAAGGTTAATATATGTCAATGGGATACCTCTTTTTTCCAAAGTTCTCCAAAGAATCTCCTTCGGTACCCTATCATAAGCTTTTTCTAGATCAATAAATATCATGTGAAGGTCTTTTTTTTTGCTCTAAAATGTTCCATAAGACGTCTCAAAAGGTGAATCGCTTCAATAGTAGATCTGCCTGGCATGAATCCAAATTGGTTCTCTGTTGTACTTGATACTTGTCTTAACCTACGTTCGATAATTCTTTCCCATAATTTCATAGTATGACTCATTAACTTGATACCTCGATAATTCGCACAATTTTGAATGTCTCCCTTGTTCTTATATATGGGTATAAGTGTATTCGCTCTCTATTGTTCGGACATCTTTTGGTTTCTCCATATTTCATTAAATACTCTTGTGTGAGCCAAGTGATTCCTATTTCTCTTAGTATTTTCCAAACTTCTATAGGAATATTGTCTGGTCCTACCGATTTACCACCCTTCATATGTTTAAGAGCCTCTTTGACTTCATTCTTTTGAATACGTCGGTAGAAATTATGGTTTATATACTTTTTCGATTTGTCTAACTCTCCTAAGCTAATACTAACATCTTTATTTTCATTTAAAAGCTTATACAAATAGTTTTTTTTTATCAATTTCTTATATCATCATTTGCCACTAGAATTTTTTCATCGTCTTTAATGCATCTAACATAGTTAAGATCTTTAGTTTTTTTTATCTCTAGCCCTAACTATCTTAAAAATATCTCTTTCACCCTCTTTTAAGTTGAGTTTTTTATATAAATCCTCCCAAATTTTAGCTCTTGCTTGACTTAGGCCTTTTTTGCTTCCTTCTTTGCTTTCTTATAAGCCTCTAAAGTTTGATTAGTTTTCTTAGCATAATGTAATTTGTAACCTGCCCTATTTTATTTTGCACTACTTCACTCTACCACCAAGCTTCTTTTTGTGCTGGTACACCTCCCTTAGATTCACCTAACACATCTTTCCCTACTTTTCTAATATGTATAGCCAATTAGCCATATTGTTTCACATATCAAAAGGTGTACCAACATAATTCCAAGCATCTCCTTGAAGGGCTTTCTGTTTAAATATTATCTTCTTTCTCGCTTTTGAGGTTCCACCATTTAATCTGAATAGCTTGATGCACTCTTATCTTTTTTGTTCATTTTTTTATTTATAAATCTATAACTAAAACTCGATGTTGGGTGGTTAAACTTTCTTGTTTACCGACATGTTCATTTAAGTCTCCTCCTAAACAAATCATCTCTTTTGTGGAATCCTTTAAATCACCTTATCTAACTCTTCCCAAAAATCTGTCTTTATACTATCTTCTAGTCCGACTTGGGGTGTATAAGCACAAACTATATTCAAAACTTGTGCTCCTAACACTAATTTCAACGACATGATTTGGTCACCGTATCGTTCTATGTCTACTATACTATCCTTTAAATCTTTATTTATGATAATACTAACTCCATTTCGAGCCTTTTCCTTACCTTAGTACCATAATTTAAAACCTATATCCTCTATCTCCTTTGCTTTTTCTCCAACCCATTTTGTCTCTTATAAACATAAAATATGAATCTTTCTCCGAATGATAGTATCTACCACCTCCATTAGCTTACTGGATAATGTTCCGATATTCAAACTTCTTTACCCACACTCGTCCATGATGTGAGCCTTCTCTGTAATTGATTCACTACATTCGGGCGAAAATGTAGTGGCCCTTGCTTACTTATCACTGCATTCAGGCTCTGTCGCTAGGCGGGGACGCTCTAAAGCAATGCACATAATTTGTTAATACATGGTATAAAAATTTGACAAAGTTTTACGTTGACTGTCGGAAGCTAACACAACCCTCTTCCTTTATCTGGACTTGGGACCGGCAATGCAAGGGTGATTCCTTACATGGGCGGAGTTTTAGCGGTACACTTTTATTTACGATTAAAAAATTATATATATATATAATGTGTTTTCTAATTTATAAGAAATATCAAGAAACACAATCACTTCTTTCATAAATATGAATCAAACTAAATAAACAAATTCTACTTATAATTTTTAAAGAAACACAGAGACATAAGAACAATACAACCGAAGTCTGAATTGAGTACTTTATGAAAAGTGAAATGTATAAAAAAGAGAAAAGGGTACCAAGAAGTTCAGTAACCTCAAAGGACTTCACCATGATCTGCATTAACATTATGAAAATTATGGATTAGTTATTAAACAACAATGAAAGTAATTCACAAGAAACAAAAGAAAATGACTGACAATCAAGTGCTGAATATGACCTTTCCTTCAAAGAGAGATTTTCAAGACTAAAACTATATATGGTGCATCTTTCTTTGGAATGCCTTCCTGTAATCCAACAAGCTTTTCAACGTCCTCAGGCTGCATTTTCAGATCAATTATTAAGATGCACCAACAAACAAGATTTGAGAAGAAAATCAAAGAGTCCCTCGGACAATTAGGACTTACAGGACAATCGGGGTGATTATGGAGAATGTTTGCATAAACAAGGGTGAATGACTCCAAACTTTGTGCAGATGCTAGTTCTCTTAAATCAGCAAGAATTTGCACCCGCTTCTCAACTTTCTGCAGGAAACCAATGAACGGTCGTCAACTCTCTCTCTCATTGATTTGGGAAATGCAAACTGAAATTGACAAGCTAGAATTTCAAGTTTGCGACATCTCAGGAAGGAACTACTAAAAGAGCAAATCAGAGAAGAAACGGATAGCAGCGCTTTCTGGACAGCAAGATCACAGTTTGAGAAGTGCCAGTCCAAGACAACAAACTAGGTAAATATGAATGTATCCAGCTTCAAGTCACCATAAACACAAGGATCAAGTAAAAGAGACGAAGAGTATTTTTCAAGTTAAGTGATGGAACTCGGAGCTTCAACTATCAGCATGGCCTTCTTCACACTAAAGCACTCAGTGACACATTGATGAAGTGAATATCTTGGAAGACAAAAAATGCTACAGAAACAACAAATCCACAATTAAGAATAACTGTGGCTCATACGTAATCAATAGGAATGCTGATTTTGCGCCATTTTTCTCCTGGCTTGTTCAACATCATTTCTTTCATCACATCATTCTCCAATACTGTCAAGTTTGTTTTGCATGCGATTTGATGTTAGATTTTTTCTCAAGCATTGAGCTCATTACAAGTTATTAGATTACGGGTTGTAATCCATCTGTCAGCTGAGACGAGCTGGAGTAGCAGCATGCTCAACTCGGCTCCTTAAGAAGATGCTCGCTTTGAGATCGAATGAGCTTTAATCCATCTGAGATCTATATTACAACCTGACCTAAACCTGCCCTAATTCTTCCTCTACAAGAAACTAGCCAAATGCTCGATACCAGGTTGTGCATATCTTGTAAGGGGCCTGCCTGAACCCCAGCAGCCAATTAAAAGGAGAGATTCAAGCCAAAGGGAGAGAGAAGAGAGAAAGCGGGAGAGAGTATGGGGGAGGAAGGCATAGAAAGAGAGAGATAGGGAGAGAGAAGAAAGAAAGGGAGAGATTCAGCAAAGGTAGTGGTGGCCATCGACGTGTGTGCGGGTGGTGGCGGAGAGAGCAGTGGCAAGAGGCGGGAGAGAGAGAGGTGGTGAGAGGCGGAGGAGAGAGAGTAATGTTTAGGTTTTATGTAATTTGGGTTGGGTCGATCCAATATTGTACGCTAGCAAGTAGCAACGATATAGCGGACTGCTATAGCGTTGTTAGCAGGTCACCCGCTATCTATTGCACGCTATAGTGGTTTGAGGTCCGCTAAAACGCTATAGCGCGCTATTGATAACAAAAAATAATATTTCCTGTACTTAACTTAAAAAACAATGGATAAATTTTGTACAATCTTATCAATATCATTCAAGTCATATGACTTCAAAAATAATATCTTTTTAGATAATAAATTCAGAAATTCACTAAAGACCTATGTTGACCATTTGTCTACCAATCAGTCATAAGAGAATACCTTGTAATCTTCGGTGACTCCTTAAATTCAGAAGTCTATTAAGTGATAATGCCAACCCATATTTTTAGCAATATTGTCCTTAAAGAAAGATAGATAGTCCTTATAACTTGATCCTATACTAGCTATAGCATTTGTCATGCCTTAAAAGGAAAACGAATTCGCAATATTAAGAGGTAGGAAATGTTCATAAAAGAATTTAACCCACTTTAGTTTCACTTTTTCAATTACCTCCTTTTAAGTCATAATCAATTTGATACCTGGTTGAACTCTAAGGATCATTCATTGTGGAAGAAATGAAGGTATTTGTTGTGCATTACCATTTTCACTTCTACCACCCTTCACTGGGATAGCAAGGGCTCTTTCCATGAAATAGGAACCACATCAGACACACGACTACAAGCACTAGTATCTAGTTGTTCTTGCAAGATGGTGTTTCATGTGTAAAATACCTCTATGCTTAACTTCATTATAGAATTTGTACCTATCATCTAGTTGTTCTTGCAAGATGGTGCTTCATGAGTAAAATACCTCAGTGCTTAACCTCATTATAGAAGCTGCACCTATTTATTGCCTTCATATACTAAAGTGCAACACTTTTAAGTTGGATCATATTCATCAGATGCCATTTACGTTTGAGAGAGATTAAACTATAATGAGAAAAAAGGCTTCATAAAAGTGAGGAAGCTTGGATTCTACAACAACCTCAAAATGGAAAGCCAAGGAAGGAAGTATGCCATGGATTTCACAAAGATCCTATGGATTTTCCAAGTTTGGGAGAAAAGCTTACGATTTATCTACGAAATCAAGCAAAAGAGATCTAGAGAGAGGGTTGCAAAGACGGGTTGTTAACAAATGATAGAGGGTTTAAGACCCTTCAATTTTCGTGAATAAAGAAAACCAGTCTCGGTTTGTAAGATACAGTGCGATACAACCTGATATGGGTTGATAGTTTAGCGAGTTGTTTTATGTCTTAAGAAAATAAATCCAACTCATAACTTTTTTATGTATAAACCCTAATGTGCTGGTTCACCCCAAGCTTGATCGAATCCAACTGGCATGGAAAATTACAATAGGACCTGTGCTGCCCCATGCGTTGGGTTCTCAACCTGCCCTGACTGAAACAGATCAGGTTGGGGAATCATGGACTGATTCAGATTACAGCCCTCATTTGTCAATTCCTGCTTCATTTTGGATTTCAATGATATCCCTGCTATATATCTGGGTTTGATGGCCACGAAGATGTGATTACCAGCGCATCTTTCTACAGATTGTCTAAATTGTTGTATCCCTGGATGGTCTTGGATGAGAGTTTCTGCTCATCTTGTCAACTAAGATGCTGCAAAAATTATTGTAAGTTTGCTTAAAAAGAAATTTGTTCAATGTAAATTCTGGCTAACTTTGTTTTCTAATTTTTTGTTGCTGTTCTGAACTATGGTTTTCAGTACATGCATATATTATGTCTGTGTTGGTTCTTGTGGCTTCACATTTTGTACGTCTTTGCTTCTACAAAATCAGATCGTCTTTTTCATTGTTGAAGTGTGGGACGACTACTGTATTTCACATATATCATCACCTGCCCTTCATTTTTTTTTAATTTGCAGTCTGAATCCTCAGTGGCTGGTTTCCTGAAGTCATTGGGCCTAGAGAAGTACTCAATTACGTTTCAGGCAGAGGAAGTATGTTATTTTGTTGAAATGTCATTTTTCAATTTAACCTTATGGACCTTTATCTGCTTCTTCTTACTGTTTAATTGTTGATCCCAGGTTGACATGACTGCACTTGTTCACATGACTGACGAGGATCTCAAGGCTCTCGGTATTCCAATGGTATTATTGCTCTCTAAATGATTCAAACTCTATGAACGTAATCAGTTTTCTCATAATGTGTAAAAATGTTCATGATTTGCAATGGTCATCCCTATGTGTTGGATGAGGTAAACATAAGAGATCAAATTTTGCTGCCATATGGTACTTCTCTGTGCAGGTGTTCTTTTGTATTTTGATTATGTTAGAGGTTCACATGGAATATAATACCGACAATTTTTTTGCATGGCCATACTTTGGTCATTTTAATTCTTATATTTGAGAAATTAAGAACTAATCCTTCTCTACTTCATGAGGACTAAAATTGTTGGTCTGAAACCAGCATGTTCAATTCAATGGTTACATTTTGTTGCAAGCCCTGTGTTGTTTTTCTTCATGCTCTTCTGTTGGCTCTATGAATTGGGACTTTATTTATCATTGCATGGACTTTTTCAGGGGCCACGGAAGAAAATACTTTTGTCTTTGGATTCCAAGTGTCAGCATTGAGCCTCCTTCCTCTTTTTCTTGTTTTAATCTGCAGGGGCCAAGGTACTCTCTATGATCACTTCCTCTCTTTCTTTCTTTCTTTATTGCCAGGGAAATCTGCTCAAAGGAGTCTAGGTGAGTATTCTAGTGTCACCGTCTCCTGATGGCCCATGCTGGTGCAGCTTCCACAAGTGGTCAACACCCACGGCGAAGCAAACACCTAGTATGCATTGGCAGGTGGGCCATGACTGAACTGAAGTTGTTGGAAAATATTAAGGTTCTCTTCAGTAACAAGAAAACATGGAATATATAGGTGGAGATTTTGTTGTTTGAGAACAGCAGAAGCAAACACCTATAGTATGTGGTGGCATGCAGAGGCACTCACGACTGAACTGAAGTTGTTGGAGAATATTAAGGTTCTCTTCAGGAACAAGAAAACATGGAATACATAGGTGGAGATCATGTTGTTTGAGAACAGCAAATTGCAGGTGCAAAACGTAAAATGACCAAGTGCACCTGTTGGGTGCCCAAATCCTGGTTTTGGAAACAAGTACCATATACAGGTGCTGGAAATCTCACATTGGGGTCGTTTTGCATGCCCAAAGCTATCTCCAAAGCACTGTTATGTGCATCTCAGTTCTCATGCTATAACCGAAATTTCTCCACCCCTAGAAAGTCGATTACCGTTTCCATGTTTCTCTAATCCCCAAAACAAGGTCTTCTTTGTTCCATCTGCTTTTGATAATACCTTTTCATATGGTGGTCTACATGGAGCTGAGGTTATAGGTGTTTGCTTCTGCTGTTCTCAAAATTAGGAAATGAGAACAATGCAGCTCATGGTTGAATCAATAGACTATCAAACAAGCCCATGGCATGACAGTGGGATATTTGTCCTACACAGAGTATAGAATGTACATGGGCTATTGGACTGTGTACCTATGGTCTCCTTTCCCCACCCTAAAGCACTTCCTAGATTTACCACTGTTTTGTATGTGGACATCATTTAATCCTGGTACTCACGGTCATAGTATCTTTCCTTTGTGATTTCAGATCATTGGATTTACTACCAGTCACGAAGAAAAATGGATACTGGGTCTAGGAGTTGATCATACTGATACCATGTATCTTATAGCAGTGCATTGGCAGGGATGCGACAGCAATGCTGCTAGAAATTTTGGTTTTTTTCTTTCTAGGTGTATGTTTCAAATTCTCAAGCATTTCCTGTTTGCTTATTCTATACTAGAAAACGATCTTGCTGAAATTTTCTAGTGCAGTGTATGTAACTCACATCTTCTCGTGGTCTCACTTTCCCTGGTGGGTTTGGTTGGTCTGGATCCCTTTACGGTCAGATAAGTTTTTTTTGTTGCTCAGGGGTCGAACAAATACAAACCTACAATCGTCCAGGTTGGTGGTTTCATTTCGCTTTTTGCTGCTTGGTTTGGTTTGGGTCGCTTTGCATTTTTTTAAAATCAAAACTGAACGAATAAACTGGACCTATTGGTGGATGCACGATACATGTATATATATATAGGCGGAGGGAGATTTTTTGTGGAAATTTAAATTTAAAGAACCATTGTACATTTTTTAATCTCTTCAAGATCAAACAATGGGCTGATCTTGAAGTATATATATATATATATATACAAGAAAAAATTATGTGTGCATTTTGCTTTTGAACTCAACCATGCTTTTGATATTTTCAACCATGCATCGTACATATTATATATACACTGTTTGGTGCCGCTCTTAAAGTATGAGATCTATCGTACGATTGTCAACATAGGTTTAGTGTTGTACTTTCTGAACCTTATACTCTGTTTGATGCCGCTCTTGAAGTGTGAATGTTAGAAAATGAGCTGATCTATTATCGTATGATTGTCAACATAGCTTTAGTATCGTGGTACTTTCTGAACAAATTTTTTTCCTAATTCGCTATTTTTATTTGTCACGTGATTAATCATGTACCATATACTGTCTTATTCTTGATGAACCATAATGAATCACTGTCCCAAACTGAATGAAACCAGAAATATGGTCCCGTTCTTGTGCAACATGGTTTGTGTGTGACTTTGAGGACGGATTAGGCCGGTGTGCTTCAAGGTTGGGTGAGCTAAAGCCCTTAAGTTGGGTGGTATCTGCACACCGGCTGCTTGGTAAACAAAAATAGGACAAAAGGGAAACCGAATGGTAGCAGCAAGAAGTAGAAAGACCTCACTACAGTTTGCCGCAATACATCCATTCAACTCTAATGCTTAGCTTCTTGGACTTTCTGTTTCGTACAATATTAACATACCCATTATCTCGACTTATAAGTAGGTTATTGTGTTGTGAATTTGACAGAAAACCTGATTTTAAGATCATTGGTCATTTGCAGGTTCACTGAAAGCTATATTAGATATTTTTCAAGGTTTTTCACGAACATTTTATGCACATTTTAAATGGTGACAACACGCCACACAAACATGCATAGGCGTCGTGTGCTTCGAGGTTGAAGGATAACGATGACACGCCTTCATAGCTGTACAAGATCACTCGGTGGCTACTTATAAAAGACGACACGATGGTGTCATGTTATTTTGTTGAAAATCTACAGAACCAACTAGAAACACAATATGACACTCAACATTGTGATCGGATCCACACACGTATCAAGCTATACACTTATCGACTGTTGTGCATCCTCATGCAATAGTCATTTACTCAATTAATGAGGATTATATTGGTCGAAATTTACAACCGAAAAATAGTATCTGGTGGAGGGAGAATTGTAGAACTTCTCCTACTGACGTGTAAATAACGTCCACGTACAAGCTATTAGGAAATTTCTGCCATTTTTTATTTGTTTGTCTGTTGCATGAAAGGCCGTCTTTTAGAAAATGGTATTCATTTCCTTGTCTAACATAGTGAATGGCTGCAATGAAAAGATCGGGATACGTTGCAGGATCTGAGACTGCCTGTAAAACAACTTGAAAATTTTCAATCTGCGGGTGTTCAATTTAGGTCTAAGATCCGTACTCAAACCACACCCTTCTTGATCTAGTTAATTAATCCAGGTTTAGACTAAAAAGTGAAGGCCAAATAGGTTAAAGTGCTCCGAATAAGTAGGCATTGGCTCAATCAAGTCAGGTTCTCGGCTTCCATTCTAGTTTTCATCTTCAGTTTGATACTCCGCTGATTTATGCTGAAGTCGAACATAAATAAGCTAAGGAAATCGCATAATGGTTGTTATTAGATAATGACTGCTTGCTTAACATGCTTTGATTTTCTTATGACAACTTTTAGGTTAAAGACTTACGGTTTATGCAAATGAGAGAGAGAGAGGTATACTCTCTCCTTGAATCTCTTTACTTTGAAAAACTAAGTATTTAAAAATGAAAATTCCACAAACAGCCGTCAGCTCTGTATATGTATGCGTCGAAGTTGCCATGTTTCAAAATACACCAACAAGGTGCAGTTTACATGCAGTATGCTTTTTGCTCATTGATGCCCTTAACTATTTTAATCACTGTTGTCTTTCATCATCTCCCATGAAACCCCGCCAATGAACATAGAAAAATATCTCAACGCGGACTTCTTCGCTTCCTTTTGTGTGGATATTCCACGCTTCAACATCTGGTATCGATTTTGAAGTTCGGGTCTTTTTGGATAAATGAGTCCAGATAGTGAAGATTGATTTGTGTATTATGATGAAATTAGTAGTTGTTTACCATTTATGTGTTTTGCTTTAATATAAAGTTGTGTACTTGCTATTGTCATATACTTATGTTAATTGATGTCTCACTTGTTGTAGCTTGAATATTATATATAATATATAATATTATATACCCTAGCCGTGTCGTCGCACTCAAAATTTTTGAAATTTGCCGTATCCCGCACCCGCACCCGTGTGCCATAGCTCCCCACCCGTCAACCCACACAGACCTATGTGTAATTTGTAAAAAATATATAGAACATGTTCTTTTGTATGAGAATGGTGCGGAAAATTGATGGAGAGAAAGAGAGGTTGGAGGGTTGTTGATACACACATATATAAGAGAGAGAGAGCATAGTCCATGTACACATTCACCATGCTTAAATCTACTTAAAGATTTCAGTTATTCAATTTTTGAGATCATTTGATTGAGATCTTTAAACAAAAGGAAAATAGTACAAGGAAGATGACGTAGAGGCATGTCAGACAACTCTGATCCTTGTTCTCAAGAGAAAAAGACGGGATAAGGTATCATACGATGGAAAGGGTCCTTTGAGAACTCGATTGTGCGCATCCCGGTTGCTAATAGGGGTTATGTAGATACGTGAGCACTCGTAGTGCTAGAAAAGACAGTGAGGCTATGTTCCCTAAGATAAAAGATAAATAATTGTACTTATATAATTGATTTCTAATACTATGCTTGATTACTAATACTTATTTATAGACTTTCAACAGAATACATGCCAATCATTTCGGACATGAGTTTCGATAACTCTCCACTTCTATGTTTATGTCATTATTTTTGCTGCCATACTGATTAGGATGTGTCAACTAATCCATGAAATGTACTTTAGGATCATCTCGAGGTAATGAGCATGTTTCACACATATGATACCTCGAGAGCTAGGTGTCCTCCCATTTTCGAGACTCTTTCCCTTTTGCCACATACCCTCATGCATCTCTTCTTTTAAGTATCACACATGCCCCTACTACTCCATATCCAGAGTCATCAATGGTATGAGTCATATTGCATTAATTTCATATTGAAAATGACTGATACATTTGTTCTCCTTAACACGTTTTTTAAGATATTGTTTGTTGGCGGTTAGGATCTGTAAGGACAGGAATTCTTTTCCATTCGCTTGTGATTATGCTTACTTCTTCAGAACTAATATCGTTTTAGATTAGGACAGAAAATTTCCCAAACATAGACTCAATGGAGTTAGATCCTTCAATAAGGACAAAAAATTTCGCTTGTGCTTATGCATGACTTCTCCTTTAGATGTTCTTCTTCCCCAAACATAGACTCGACCCTTGGTCTTTCCGATTTTCATATTGAAGAATTTCCTTTAACTCGAAATGACTTTGTGATATCCTGTTGCCTAAACTTTATCTGCTCATAGGCTACAACTAATTAATTGTACATTATTAGATATAGTTAGGAATCATAAATGTTACTTTAGATGCAATGGGGTATCCATGATTTCATTAGGTCTTTTGCGTGATCATACAATTTGATGTAATTTTCTCTACTTTTGCTTGTCTTTATGAGTTTTGTGACATAATCACTTTCAATTGTCTTTTCGAATGACATCTCTCGCAATTCTAGACATTATAGTGATCTGGTCTCCCAATCGACGGTGATGAAACTTACATTCCAACTTTCTTGGGATGACTTTATCTATTGTCATCGAGTTACTGGCCTCATGATAGATGAAGAGCATCATGCCTTCATGTTATTATGGTTTTCCCTTTTTATTGCTTGCGTTTGTGGAACCAAAGTCAACAACGAGTATGCATGGTATATCTCAACTATTATGTCTAATACAAAATTGTCACTCATTGCTAGCCATGGTTTATCATTCAACTAATTCTGCTCTCGAAGCTCTTTCGAGTAATTGATCTACCCACCTTATAAGAGGTTCATTGTGGTTTCTTCAACTCTAGATTTATGTAAATTTCCATGAGCTCGGATACTCACACCTTTCCTATCAACGAATTACTTAGTTATAATCTAACAACCCTATTGAAGGATCTTTCCTTCCTTCATATTTCAATTCTCCTGATTCTAACTCTACTGTCGTATATAAAGAGATTCTCTAGAAAATTATGTTGTCGAAAATCTTTTCTCATCGATTCTTATTTTGTGGTACTTCTCATTCATCCCGATTCAACCCGATTATTGCTCAACCTTACCTTCCACACTATTTGTCTCATCAATTAAAGTTTCATGAAGGCTTTCTAGCTATTAGAGAAATTTGCTTGAGATCATCCATAAGGACCCACCATAATCTCCGATTCATGTTGTTGTTTCAATGACATCCCAAATTTTTTTGTTGATCATATTGAGATGACCAAAGTCTCGATTGACGAACATAGATCAAGGCTCACTAACTATTTCATCCATATCCATGAATAGCTCCTTGCTTGCCGGGATTGTCGAGTCGCTTTCCAAGTCCAACTTGCTTTTATCATCGATCATCAAGAGTGTATATATTCTTTCTCTTGATAGGTTACAGACACCGAAGAACCTCACCACATCTCTCCTATCTGTTTGGCATAAATATCTTCACGTGTCATTGATTTTGAGAGTAAGCGTTCATAAGGTAAGATTTCATCTCTTGAAAAACAACTTGAGGTTCTCTATCAATGTCACCACAAACTACTAACTAAAGCTTTTTGGGTAGAGTCTAATCTTAACTCTCTATAGTCTCAAGCATCCACCGCTCATGATATAGACTTTCAACTTCTCGAGAGCTTACTTGAGAATTAGAAGAGCTACATATTCTTCTTTCCAACCGTAAAGCTTTTGAGAGGTATGCTTTGTCCAATGTTCCAGATTATAAGGGCATGAGAAAAGGTTGAAAAAGTTATTCTATTCTTTTATGGTTTTGCCCTTAACTTTTTATTATTCCAAAAGAATCTATCAAGACGAACTAAAACACTATTTAATGTTGTATGACATCCTTTTTGCTACCTTGGGTTTCAAACCAAAAAACCATGCGAGGTAATGTAACTTGGCAACGATGGGACATCATTCCTTCTAGCTATAAAATGTGATCACAAACTTATCATTCTTCGTCATACTTTTATGAAAATTGCTACCTTCTCTCCATATTCTAGATTTTTCCTGAGAATGTTTGAAGTTTCTTCTTTATTTCTTGCTCCCATGGCTTCTAGGAATTCAACTCCATCCACAATCCCAACCTTGTGTTACTATGTAACCCAACTTGTTGAGTGTAAATATTTCCTTCTTGGTCCTACTATTTTCGTTAAAGAAGGTCTTAGAATTCTTGAAGAGGTGATTGTTTTAAGAACCCTTCCCTTTTATGCTAATTAGTATTGTATGATCTAAAAGACCTTTGTGGTTGATCAAAACCTTCCAAGGACAATATATTGAGTGGTTGGACCGAGTGCACGCCCAATATGCAGGCGATTGGTCTAGGTGGAGAATTTTCGATCTAATCCAATTGTCTCAAATCATCTTCCATGTTGACCTCAACCTTTTCTTTAGCTTATTAGGTTTCTGGCCTAGCAAAATCAACTATTTTGTTCTTAAATCGGGTATGATTGGTCCTACCTTTTTTGGATATTTGCGTTATGTGTGGTTTCCTTTATGGTTGTCTTGAGCTTCATTTCTTAGGTTATTCTTCTTTCCGTTTCTTCATTTCTGAGAATTTGTTCTACAAAGGATTCTTAGAAGTGATGTGCATATTTAGAGGATATGACTCAAGATGAACAAGTCAATTTTTTTATATATTTTGGCCATACAAGTTCATCATTTGCCTTAATGGCGTAGTTATTGCCAATGAGTACCGCATCATTGTTGAGGCGTATTCTTTGAATATTCCTTCAATTTTTGTTCTATTTTCTTTAGTACACTTTTCCGAAGTATATACACTTTCATTTCCCAACTTTCTAATAGAAAAATAGCTAAGATGACTTCTGGTCCATGGTGGTTTCTTTAGTATTGGATATATCTATACTTTTCCATTTGAATCCTCTTTCTCTCCCAGGTCATCGACTTGTTGACCTTAAATAGTAGGACTTTTGCTTTGGTGTAGTTTTAATGAAACTATGATGTCAAATTGGGACACTATTGACCCGTCTCGGTAAAATGCTCCACGTAGAGTTTGTTAACAATTCTAACTTTAATCCCTCGAGTCATGGATATTTTGTGACTCGACATATGTCAGAAAGACTATCCAACCCTATTCACATCTCGACCTTGGAGTGGCAATGATTCTTCTGCTATTAAAAGTTACTAAGTTGGGTTTGTATATCATCCTCTTCCACTAATGGAATGATGGCTTAGAGGCATTTTTCTCATTGCTTAGCCCGTCAATTCAAGCTTGTCCAAGGGATCCCTGGCCCTATTTATCTCACCGAGGTATTAGCAGGTGGCATAACAATGTCAAATTCAGTGATCACTATGGTAACTAAGGCCAACTTACAACTGATTGAAATTTTTTGTTTTGGTATCTTCACAGCTAATCTAGGAGCCACTATCAAATATGAAGAGTAGTGGTCCTTAGTAGAGATGTCAAAATGGGCCTGGCCCATGTCCCTGTCCCAACCATGGAAAAATAATGGGCCGAGCCAGAGAATTCCGGCCCATATTTAAAGTAGGGCCAAATGGCATATGGCTCTGAGCCGGACGGGTTGGCTTGTTAAGTCATAGGCCCATTGGATATTAGATTGGGTCTATAAAACCAAAACCAAATCCAATCACAACGTTTTAGGCTTCAACAAACCATATACACATACACATGTAATAAAAAACTATGTATATAATGTATATGTATTGCATACACACACACACACACACACACACACACACACACACACACACATATATATATATATATATACACAACATGTAATGAAAATAATATTCGTATATACATGTAATTGAAAAGTTGTATATATATGTGAGCCGTATATACTATATATGTAATAAAAAAACTATACATCTATACATGTAATATTGTGTATATATATGTATATATGTATGTATATATATGTATATATATGTATGTATATATATATATATATGTATGTATGTATGTATATATATGTATATGTATATACATACATATATACATATATATATACTGCCCTGACTCGGCCCATGGCTCGACAAGGGTTAGGCCTGGTCGGGCCAGCATTTTACAGGCCCATCCCAGTCTGTATTGATATTTCTAGTCCTCAACCATTTACACAGTCTTTGATAAAGTACTGGAAGACTTTATCCACACTTTTTCCAATTCAATGCCTCTTGAGCCAAGTGCCAAGAATGCACTGAACTGCCAAATGTGTTACCACGAAGAAGTCCGTGTTCGGGTACATTTCCTCTCCCTTTTTTAATTTTTCATTGTCATGACTATGATTTTTAAATGTTCAGGCTGCATTCTCTACAGGAACTTTCTTCCAAGCCAGTCGTAGAAGACCCCGAAAACGATATCTCATTGGGATAATAGGATAAGCTTTCTCAGTAGCTAACCTTCGGTTCATCTCTCCTTTTGATATCACCATTAATCACAGGTGATCATTGTCTCAGCAACTACTCGCCCCACAATTTTGAGAGGAGGTACAATTTTAATAACCTCCTGCTCGGTTGAGACAGTTGCAACCATAGTGGTTCCCCAAACTTAGCCTCAAGCCTATGCCTCGACCATGGCATTTACCATGCCCACCCAAAGGGTGAAGCACATGTCTGATTTAGTGCACGCTGGTAAGGGGAAATTCAGGTTTCTGTTTCTTCCCTGGAAAACCAAGATGGCTCATGTAGGAAGGATGCCAAGAAGCTCGCGAGCAAATTGATCTCCTTAGATGTTGTGTAGCTCTACTTATGCAATAAATTGGGTATATTCCTTTCAGTATAGTCGCTACTAGTGTTATTTAGATGAACCACTTCATTTGTGATTTGAAGTTGAATATAATCAATGAGTCCATTATCATTTATTATGACAAGAGCATGGCGATAAGTCTAATAAAGAGTAGAACTGATAGCTCAAAGAACCTTATAATGTTAAAATGCTATTATGTATATAATATGGTACGAAAGAATGAAATATAAGTCTCTTATTTGCCTACTAAAGATATGATAGCAAACACCTTCACTAAAGGCATATATGATGATTTGTATACTAAACATGTTAGATGTCTAAAATTCTCCTATGTGAGAACAGAAAAATGAATTGATTATGAAAAACCGCATAACCAAAATAACTCATGATAATTGTACTTCTGTGATTGAAAATAACTATACGAACGAGAGAGAGAGAGTTGCAGAAACTGAGAGGCCTCTCCTGTGTCAACTGAAGAGAGAGATTTATATTGTAGTTCTTGCTTTTTCCATTAAAATGATAAGTGCATCGCCATCGTGTATTCGTATGTTTACAAAAACTGCCAAATAGTTTTGTTCATTACACCAACCCCATAGTCAAGCGTTCGGGTGCTGGGATTTGAAACCCTTGAGGTAAAAACTAGCGGCAGGGTCGCTTCCGTGTCGGGTTATTTTGTGTTCGTGCAGGAGACAGGACATGACCCTTCAGGTTACATTGGGTGGCTATGGGCATTTTTTTGGGTCGTGTTTATGTAGGTCTTTGATCGATGTTGCCACTAATTTTGTGTTTCAGGTTGTGATGTAATCCATCATTTCATATTCATCTCAAAAACAAGTCAACCCGAAGATAGCATGTTTGTATTGGGCTTTCGTGTTGTGCTTTATATTGCGAATCCTAGATAAAACTCCGACAACTTATGCAAGGCGACAAATAGTCGATAGCCTGGCTGCAAAATGAGTTGTACTACTGTTGTTAGGCACATGGTGAGCTCGTTTCAACTTTGCTAGGGCTCCTAGTAACAAGATCTTGTTCTCTTTTTTCGACCAAAGTCCGTTTCCGAAACTGCGACGATCGACTCATCATTTTTTCCCGAAATGTTAGTATCGAAAGGCATCCAATTAGGTATGATATGTTTCCAGTATACATTATCATGTAACAAGTACAAAGTGCACAAGAATTTCACCTGCCTATCCTCTTAATAAACGAGTCATAAACAGCTGGGGTTGGCAATGTGTTTCTGGTCTCGTTCACGTGTCATTTTGTGTTTATGTTAGTGAAGGCTAAATAAACAAAGTTAAAGCCCGTTATCTGAATATTGCATATCTGGCTGACAAATTTCTGTGATTTATTTACTCTGCGTTGTTTGAAGCGTGAGTGAGTATGCAAAATTTGGCTTCTGCACCCCTGAAATTTTTGGAATTGACATAGACAGCCCTTATATCAAGTAACTTGTTCCTATCCATAATATGATTAAAACATTGGCTTAAAAATGCGTCTTATGCAAGCTGCTTTTTCTTGTTCTTTACTCAAGGATGTGTGTGCAAAGGTTTTAGGGGAACTAGACACACAGTTGTACAGCAACGTCTGTCGTTGCCATGGAAGTGTGATCCATAGGCCTAATTTGAATCGAAAACTTTGACACTAGGGAGAAGGTGGATCACAGGAACCAAATGCAAGATCTTCTAACAAAAATTCAAGAACCTCTTTCTCTCTCGTATTACTATCCTACATTGCGTGAAAACTCAACCATAAAACATAAAACTACCATTACTTAGAACTATGGTTACAAGCTCATGTGAGCTAATCCTGCAATTCTAGTACCACGAATCAAACACACCCTAAATGAGCTGAGCTGCTCCGTTGGCTCAGTTCAGCTTCATTGCACTTCATTTGTGTCTGTTTATGAGCTAGGTTCACCTCAGTTCGGCTCGTGAAGCTTGTTAAATAACAATTTAAAGGTTTTTAACTGAAATTGTGCTTCCAAGATGATTGTATTAGGGCATTTGAAGTAAATAATCTTTCTTCTTCCTTTTCGTTTCCAGAGAAATTTTAGGTAAGTGGAGGAGACATTTTATTTAGGGTCATCAACTTGGTTCAGCTACCCGTGAGCTAGCGGTCTGCTACAGCTCATTCATATAGGGAATGAATCGAGTAAAGCACAAGAGTTTCTTTGGTTCAGTCGGCTCATTAACCAGCTCTATCATCAGGTTAGACTAGTTTATGGATCGGTTGTACCTAAATATGATCCCCACCGAGTTCGTCAGGGTAAAGGTCCGGTGACATAATGAATTATCAACCATAATTAAGAATTATTTAACTTTTACAAAAATAATTACAAACAGATATCCACAACAATCATAATGATGAATCAATCTAAACAAACATTTCTATGCAAATATTATTGCAGAATAAAATTAAAGAATGTACGATAAAATCAACAAATTGGGGAATTTCCAGCTACATTAGCTGCTGCTGAATGATGATTTCATATCTTACCGTGGTCAGAATTTACCATAAAATCAATTGGCGAAATTTACAATTTGACTATAAAAAAAACAATGTAACGGAATAATGAAACTAAAGTAAGAACATGTGAAATTTGAAAGACACATAGTTGCACTAAAATACTTGTTTGCATTAAAAGCAACCAAACATGAGTAATGCCAATGCACCTTAAGAAAACATATATTTTGAAAATTCGAAAAATTAATGCAGCAAGAGTTGAAATCTCTTTATCTCTAGTAAGCAAAATTTGTCATAATGTAGTAAAGTGGAAAAATAAGAATTTGAAGTGCCTTCAATCAAAAAGAAAATGTACTAAAACAACACTTCATATGAAACTAATTTAGAAAGCATAATCAAGATAAGGCACAGAAGACTAACTCAAATGGGAGAACTAGAGAAAGAAGAAATAAGAAGAAAATCGAGAATCTCCTAGTGAGAGAGAGACTCACATTTTCTTATTTACGGAAGGAGGTCGAAACCCCACACGCATGCACCCCCTCTAGGAGTCGATCTCCCAATCAAGAACAAGGGCATCGGAGTGCCTTGATAGTTGAGCTAACGATCTTGGTCTTTTTTGATAAGAGAAAGAAAAGGGAACTGAATACAATAAGAAGAAGAAAGGACATAAAACTGAAAAAATCAGAGAGAAAAGAAAGAAAAGGAAGAAAAGGGAAGAATAAAGAGAGAGAGAGAGAGAGAGAGACCTTTTCTTAAGTAGTTTCTGTTGGCTCAGCAACTATGGTGGGTGCGGATGGCTTGACGGAGGTCACACCAGAGAGAGAGAGAGTTTAAACTTGAAAAAGCTTGGACTCATATGGGTTTGTACGTTGCTGACCATTATAAAGTTTTACTTAAGTCTACCATTAAATACCAACTATTGTAGCACCCTAAAAGGTACAAATACACTATAGTGCATTATTAACTACATATGTGAAGACCCTTTCCTAGCATGTTCTAAGAGTGGTCTTCTGCAACAGATATCATCCATTTACTTTTAATTATTAAGTTGCATAAGTCTTATTTGTTATAATTAATAACTCTTATTTGGTATCAAAAATGGTATTATCGACGAGAGATTGAAAGAGAAAAATAGATGGTTAGGTGGCATTATCAAATCAATAGGGTCCCAAGTTCGTAGCCCATGGTGTCTTGAGTGTCATTTCCGCAACATGCTTCACACAAGAAGAAGGTGCTATAAAAAAAATAGATAGAATTTTGTGATGCAAAATAAAGTAGATTAGATACCATTTGTTTGAAGATTTTATGTGGCTCTTTTTAGGAAATGCTTTTTAGTGAGTTAATTAGGACTAAAGTTTATGAAATCTCTCTCTCACACACACACTCTCTCTCGTTTACAATGGAAGACCCAAGCCTATCACAGTCAAGCATTCACCCTTCTGGGAATCGAACTCGTCCTGCCAGGTGAACTAAGGCATTGGATGCGGCATACCAAGTTTTTTTTTTTGGTTATAAGAGGAGGCCGAAGCCTAACATACACTACCTTTTGGGAGTTAAACTCTCCACCAGCAGCAATGGTGTTAGAGCGCCCTGCCATTGTGCTAACGCTATTGGGGCTGCACACCGAGTTCTAATGTGCACCTTTTCCTCCACCTTCCTCCGGTCGGGTCTTATCGGCTGTCCTAGTACAACCACGGCATGTAGTGGTCACCAAAATAATTAACAACACCAAGCATGATTAACATTATAGAGATTCCTATCATGGAAATGAGTAAAATATAAAGGTGCACAGTGAACTGAACTACTTGAACTAGCTAGGTTCATGTTGATGCTTTAAAGCTTTTAACTTGAACTGCATGCAAAGTTGTGCCCAAGCTTCGATGCAGGCATACAACTCATAATACGACCTTTCCGATGATCGGCAATCTCAAATGGCCGATAGTGATGAAGTGCGTCAACCCGAGAACCGGTACATGGTTGGCAGTATCTTCGGCATTGCACAGGCAATGTCATATGGGTTTTTGGCTTGATAGCAGTGGGTAATATATACACTAATGCTGGAACAAAAAGGAAGTATAGCCCATAGTTAAGCCGTGGGTTATAGTTTAAATTTTAGCTCGTAATGTCTCATGGTAAAACCGTGGGCTGTTCACGCACCAGGAAAAAGGAAGAAGAGAAGGTCAATTAGATCCATTGCTCGTCACAGTTTCATGGGCGATGCTGCTTTCATATTATTAAAGTAGTCATCTTATTGTTTGGACGCTCATTCACCAGAATCAGAAATCCGAATTCGTCGTGGGCCATGCAGATTCAGGATTTGTTTTTACACTTGGTTAGTTTCTTGAGAGCGAAACTTTTTCTCCATCTTTGTTCTTGTTCTCATAAACATCAAAATCAAATCTTCTTCATGCATGACTGGGTCCAAACCAGCCTTCTCTGATGCTAGTTCTTTTTGAACTTTACTGAAGCTAACATGAAAGGTATTAATTTTCCTGAAGAAAAAACCGAAACTCAAGCAGTGAACGAGTCACAACGATCTCACTCTTTATCTGCACTCATTCTCAAGAAGTCGCAGAATTCAGCCAAACTGGCTGCAGAGGATGTTGATAGCAAGACTGAATATGAGGGATCCTTAGCCAGCCAGCCTATCAGGAATAATTTCCACATTGTCATGGAGTCACCTCCCCCACTAATCAAATGTGCTTTGGGCAAACTGCCACACCAATGCTAACTTGGTTTCATCATGTTCTTGCAGACTCATTGAAAAGCATGTGTTTGTGTTGGACTTAATGATATTATTAATGGTTGTTGGACCTAATTAATTTTGTATAACCTAAATTACATTTAGTTCATGATAAGTGCTCCTAAAAGCTTAATTGATATATCTTTGATAAAGGCGAGAGTCCAAAAGTATTAAAGTCATGTGGGTGTGAGGGTCGTGTGCATGTGAATATCATTGGATATTGTTTAGTACCATATTGATAGTAGAAATAATCTCATGTGTTCTTTTATATAGATAGTAGCTTTTAAACCTTAGTTCAAAGGGTATAGAAGACCATAAATGCATGCGGGTCAGGCCTAGCTCAAGTTTGGTCTTTGGTATTCTTTTTATATAAAAAGTTTAGATGTAATAATTAAATGAGCTATTTCACAAGGAGATGTCCAAACAGTTACAGAGGGCATGACTTGTGGAGCGGATCTATTATTTTATTATAAAACCTAATTATGGTTCCTCTCTCCTCTCAGTTCTTTATGCTCCTCCGACTACTCACTTTTGCGTGATTATGTTATGCCCTCTAATGGGTTTGTAACTGAGGCGTGGTCGAAGCCAGCTTGAATTGAGGTACATGACAAGTGATTGTTTAATTTTATAAGAAAGGCATTGATATTCATGTGTACCTGATATCATGGCTCTCATTTCTCCAAGAGAAGTTTGTGGAGATTACTCAACAACAACTAAGCCTTTTCTCATACTAGATGGGGTCGGCTATATGGATTATTTGTTTCTATAGAGCCCTATCATGTGCCATGTTAGCAGTTAACTCACAATAAGCTAGATCATTCTTTATTATTTCTTTCCAACATTTTTGTGGTCGTCCTCCAGCTCTTTTAATACTTTTAAAATCTAGTTTTTTATACCTTCTTACAGGTTCTTCTTTTGATCTTCTTTCTATATGTCCAAACCACCTTAAACTATATTCTCTCATTTTATCCTCTATTGGTCCTACACATAATTTATTTCTAATAGCCTCATTATGTATACGGTCTTTTCTTGTATGACCACTCATCCATCTCAACATCTTCATTTTTGTCATAGACATCTTTTGTACATGTTGATGATCAACTGCCCAACACTCAGAACCACAAAACATGGCAGGTCTAATTGCTTCTCCATAATATTTACTTTTTAACTTTAATGGTATCATCTTATCACAAAGAATACTTGATGCTCCTCTCTATTTTAACCAACTAGCATTAATTCTATGCTTAACATCTCCATTAATTCTTCCATCACTTTGAAAAATTGACCTTAGGTATTTAAAATTTTCTTTTACGGGATGCAATGTGTGTCAATTTTAATTTCTATGTCCTCTGAAGTAACCAAATGATCAAACTTACATTCCATATATTTTGCCTTTGTTCTACTAAGTTGGAGGCCTTTGCTTTCTAATGTATCTCTCCATAGTTCCAATTTTTTATTAACTTTTTTAATAAACTTCTTCACTAATATAATATCATCCGCAAATAGTTAACTTATCAATCACCATTATAAATAAGTATGGACCTAAAGTTGATCCTAACCCAATATTAACTTCAAAGAAGTTTGTCATTCCTTCATGAGTCCTCACACATGTTTTTCCACCATCGTACATGTCTCTTATAAGGTTTATATATGTCAATGGGATACCTCTTTTTTTTAAGGTTCTCCAAAGAAACACCCTCGGTACCTTATCGTAAGCTTTTTGTAAATCAATAAATATCATAAGAAGGTCTTTCTTTTTTGCTCTAAAATGTTTCATAAAACATCTCAAAAAGTGAATTGCTTCAACAGTAGATATGTCTGGCATGAATCTAAATTGGTTCTCTGTTATACTCGATACTTGTCTTAACCTACGTTCAATAATTCTTTCCCACAATTTCATAGTATGGCTCATTAACTTGATACCCTGATAATTCACACAATTCTTAATGTCCCCTTTGTTCTTATATGTGGGTATAAGTGTACTCGCTCTTCATTTCTTGGGCATCTTTTGGTTTCTCCATATTTCATTAAATAGTCTTGTGAGGCAAGTGATTCCTATTTCTTCTAGTATTTTCCAAACTTCTAAAGGAATATTGTTTGATCATACCGATTTATCACCATTCATATGTTTAAGAGTCTCTTTGACTTCATTCTTTTGAATACGTGAGCAGAAATTGTGATTTATATACTTTTCTGATTTGGCTAACTCTCCTAAGCTAATACTAACATCTTTATTTTCATTAAAAAGCTTATAAAAATAGTTTTTCCATCTATTTCTTATATCATCATCTTCTACTAAAAATTTTCCATCCTCGTCTTTGATGCATCTAAGAGAATTAAGATCTTTAGTTTTCTTATCTCTAGCCCTAGCTATCATAAAAATATCTCTTTCATCCTCTTTTAAGTTGAGTTTTTTTATATAAATCCTCTTAAATTTTAGCTTTTGCTTCACTGATGGCCTTTTTCGATTCCTTCTTTGCTTTCTTATAAGCCTCTAAAGTTTCATTAGTTTTCTTAGCATAATGTAATTTGTAGCATGCCCTCTTTGCCTTGATTTTATCTTGTACCACTTTACTCCACCACCAAGCTTCTTTTTGTGCTGTTATACCTCTCTTAGATTCACCTAGCACATCTTTCGCCACTTTCCTAATATGTATAGCCATATTGTTCCACATATCATAAGGTGTACCAACATAATTCCAAGCGTCTCCTTGAAGGACTTTCTGTTTAAATATTATCTTTTTTCTCGCTTTTGAGGTTCCACCATTTGATTCAAATAGCTCGATGCACTCTTCTCTTCTTTGTCCATTTTTTTATTTGTAAATCTATAACTAAAAGTCGATGTTGGGTGGTTAAGCTTTCTCCTAGAATTACCTTGCAATCTTTACAATACGCTCTATCTTTTTTTCTACAAATAAAGTAATCAATTTGTGTTTGTGATAAGCCACTCTTATAAGTAATTAAATATTCATCTCATTTTTTAAAGATTGTATTGACTATAAAGAGATCAAATGCCATAACAAAATTTAAAATCTTCCTACGTTTCTCATTTATATCCCAAAACCAAAGTTTCCATGAATACCTTGATATCCTAATGCCTCTTTACCGACATGTCCATTTAAGTCTCCTCCTAAACAAATCATCTCTCTTTGTATAATTTTTTGAATAACCTTATCTAACTCTTCCCAGAAAGTCGTCTTTAATCTAACTCTTCCCAGAAAGTCATCTTTATACTATCTTCTAGTCCTACTTGGGGTGCGTAACCACAAACTATATTTAAAACCTCTGCTCCTAACTCTAATTTCAACATCATGATTCGGTCACCATGTCATTGTATGTCTAATATACTATCCTTTAAATCTTTATTTATGATAATACCAACTCCGTTTCGAGCCTTTTCCTTACTTGAGTACCATAATTTAAAACGTGTATCCTCAATCTCCTTTGTTTTTTCTCCAACCCACTTTGTCTCTTGTAAACATAGAATATGAATCTTTCTTTAATCATATTATGTACCACCTCCATTAGCTTACCGAACAATATTCTGATATTCGAAGAACCAATACTAATCTTATTATCTAGGACTAGCTTCCTTACCCCCCACATTCGTCCATATTGAAAATGCGGAGACTGTCTCTATAATTTATTCATTATATTCGGGCAACAATGTAGCGAGACTAACTTATTTACCCATACTTGTCTATGATGTGGGAACCCTCTCTGCAATTGATTCAATGCATGTAGGTGAAAATGTAGTGGTCCTTGCTTACTTTTCACTACATTCGGGCTTTGCAAAACGTCGTTAGGCAGGAATGCCTCAAAGTAATGCTCATAATTTGTGTAATTCATGGTATAAAAATACGACAAAGTTTTACGCTAGCTATCGAAAGCTTAACACAACCCTCCTCCTTTATCCGGGCTTGAGACCAGCCATGCAAGGGTGATCCTTTACATGGGCGGAGTTTCGTGGAGATTACTTGATCAAATAAATTTTTTACTGATTCTGTTTTGTTTGCTTGGTCCTACACACTGTTTGCTTGTAGTTCCTTTGGATTTTTGGTTTTGGTTGATATGAGAATGTTAATATTTATTATATATTATCTGTTAATGCATGTAGCTCTATAATTTCTTCTAACATTCTTAGAGAAATCACACATAGTTAACATGTTGTCATATGTTTCTTTACGACTGAAGGTTGATATGACCTTAATGAAAAAAATGTGTTGGTCCTCACTTCAAACGTTAGTAATAATGTATAAAGATTTAGTTGACTATGTTAGTATTATATGTATTTATAGAGTCGGACAATCCCCAACGTGATGGTTCTAAGATAGCATAACAGAAAAATAGAATTCTATCTGATATGGTTAATATTTTGCTATAGAGTTCAGGACTATCTACATTTATGTAAAGGGAAAAGTTGGATACAACTTTCTATATTATGAATACAATTTCTCGTAAAGATAAGAAAATAGTCCTTTTGAATTCTAAAAGACTTAAAGACAAGTTTTAAATATCTCAAACTTTGGGGTATCTTATAAAAGTACTTATCTTAGAATACAAGGAAAATAAATTAAGACCTAAAGCAGTTGATACCATATTCTCGTGTTATATGGAGACTAGCTACTTGTAGATATTCTTGGTCAAAATGTATATGGCATAACGTCAATACAATGGTAGAACTCTGTGATGAAAATGTTTTCTATGAAGACTAGTGCACTTCAAAGTATGTCATAATAGGTGTTGTTGATATGGTTTTAGAGCTTAAAATTATAAGGTCTATTAATGGTATAATAATATTTTAGTATTATTATTTGAGTAAATTTTAGAGAGATTTGAATATATAATATGTAAACATGTTACGACCACATATGAGTTCTCAAAGGTCTTGTACAAGAATGAGAGTATTATTTCTTTTTTTGAATTAAGGTACTATCAAATTATCAAAAGTTTGATGTATCTAACCAACTAGACATTGTTTTTCCTTTGTAAATAGAACTCATTATGAGTATCTACATAAAATACTTCAATATTACATGAGGAATGTTTCCCTTCGACTGTATTATAAAAAATATTCTTCTACTCATGAAGGATATAGTGATGCTATGCTAACAACACTAGGAGCAATAGGGTCTATAGATATACATTTATCTTTGGTTCTAACACTCACCTATAAATCTAAGAAATTGACTATTATGTATTGAACTACCTTTTAGGCAGAATTATGTGCTTTGTATGAAATTAAAATATAAGCATTATGACCATTATTGTTAAAACAAAAGTTTCAAATACAATAAAAAATAAAGAAGACAAATCCAAGTCATACTTAAGTTTTTAATGGTACGTGTATTTGATGGGGTTATGGTCGTAGATTTCATTGGATCGAAAGATAAGTTAATACTTTGACTAAGGGACTAGCATTGGCCTTAGTTGAGATGAAAGACCACACACAATGACCATAACCCTATTAGTTATTCACAAACAGTGACCAACCCAATTTACCTGAATGGAGATCACATAAAATGGGTTGAATATAGCAATAACAAGTTATTAGGTATTGGATGGCACTAAATTAAATGTGATACTTATAGTATATGTTTCTTATAAACCTAAAGTGTCATGACTACAAGTTAGTAACAAATAATTCTTTAAATGAAATAAAGTCTTAGGACAAGATGCTATTAGTACATCCTTTGAAATGCCTAACTAAATTATTGGTATTGTAAGATCATAATAGAAGAATTGGGTTATTATATTGATACATGACCATTAAAGCATCAATCCTTAATATTATTATCATAACTTTTATTATGTTGTTACCAATAGACACATTTATACCAAAGGTTTAAGTTTAAGATGTATGTTCACCGAGTTTTTATAAAGGTAATATTGGATAAATCAGGCAATAGTTCAAACCGAAACGTACCATAAGTTAAAGCATAATATGATGATTGATTTGGTAGAGTACTTCATACTTTGGATCTTGTGGAGATTGTTGGACTTAATAATGTTATTAATGGTTGTTGGGCCTAACTAAGCCTATGAAACCTTAATTACATTTAGTTCATTGTAAGTGCTCTTAAAAGCTTAATTGATATATCTTTGATAAAGGTGAAAATCTAAAGTGTTAAAGTCATATGGATGTGAGGGTCTTGTGCATGTAAATACCATTGAACATTCTTTAGTATCATATTGATGGTAGAAAGAATCCTAATGTCCTTGTATATAGATTGTAGATCTTGAACCTTAGTTCAAAGAGCTTGAATGAGACATAAAAGACCACACACATGCGTGTTGGGCAATGTTAGACTCTGGTTCGGTCTTTGATATTCTTTTTATACAAAAAAAGTTTTGATGTAACAACTAAATGAGCCCTTTCACAAAGAGATGTGGAGATGATTATGAGGTGGAGGAGGTATGACTCATGGAGTGGATCCATTGTTTTATTATGAAACCTAATTAGGGCTCCCTAATAAGAGGTTGCTGAAAACAAAAAGTTGCACCCACTTCTCTCGGTTCTCTGCTCTCCTATGACTATTACCTTTTGTAAGATTATATTTTGCCCTCCAATCAGTTGGCGATTAAGGCATGACCAAAGGTGGCTTCAGTTGAGGTATGTGACAGGTGATTGTTTTTATCTTGGAAAAATGGTATTGATACCCATGCATGCTTGATAGCAGAGTTCTAGTTTCTCTTAAGAAAGTTTGTGGGAATGACTATCAAATAAGTTCTTTACTAATTTTGTTTTGTTTCCTTGATCTTGCAAATTGTTTGCTTATGGCTTTCTTTGGATCTTCGGTTTTAGTTGATATGGGCATGTTGATGTTTGTTGCATATTATATGTTTATGCAGGTAGTCCTATGGTTTCTTCCAATAATTTGTTGGATTTTTATATTAAGATTAACTAGTTTTAAACAAAAGTTTGCTGGCAAAATTTAGTGGGCCCTTGCGTGCTTAATAGGCAAGAGGTCATTGATTACAAGGCATGGGTCTATGGAACTAGAACTATCGTACCCTAAGCCTCGTAATCACATGCGAGCCTCAACGTATATTAAAAAGTAAGATCATACTCGTTTACAAGGTCCACCAACAAGGTGGGAAGTTGGAACCAGTGACAATTATACAGACCCAGCCCCGTAATCAAACAGCCCCTCAAGGGCCCTATTCGATGACATCCTTGCCGGTCAGCTTATAAATGCTTGTAGCTATCTTGGTTTATATTACGTTACATTAAAGTACATAAACATAAGAAAAGAGTCCCAAGATCTGGTTGCCAGAAGTGGACGTAGAAACTTTTCTCAGCGTGGTGTTCAGTTGGTTGAAATTCAGGTGGCATTAAAAATTTTTAAAACTGTTTTGTTGCTCGTAAAGATGTTTTTTGGATGTCAGATGAGGGACTGCCTCATCTTGCCCATTAATAGGTTCACCACTGGCTGTTGCAGGCAATCAAGGATTCAAAATCTGATTAATGCTACTACAGTCCTGCATATGGGAAGGCCTCGTGTAGATCTGCAGGTAAGGGTCCTTGCCTAGGAGTTTCTGGATAAACATCAAGCGGTCAATATAACCTGAGAAAAAGATTGATGATCCACGTGAATTTTGAGGTTCTTCGAGCTGCATGCATTAAATCTAGTCCTAATTTTGGTTGAGTCCAAGTTTAGACTGAGTTTGAACTGATCAAAGTGGGCAAGGCTCTTGGTCGAAGGGGATTTTGGCTTGGATATGGAGAAGTTCTGGACCAATTATGGGGCTCAGATCGGATTGAGGAGGCCGATGGTTTCATTGTAAATTCAAGAATGGAAAACATGGTAGAAACAACAGTGAGGGATGCAGTGAAGCTCGTTGATGATGGCGGGAAATGGTGTTAGGTGGGCTGGTGGCTGGTTCAAATGGCGGAATAGGCATTGGTGGCTGGGGTTCAAGTAGCTGGATGAACAACTAAAACTAGGAGGTAGTTGGCAAAGCCGTTTAGTTGCGGAGACGTGGTTTTCTAACATAGTAGATAAGGAAAGGTGAAAGAGGGGGAACTGGTTCAATCAATGGTTGACAGTAGGCCAAAGTCAGTAAATGGCTGGAGCTTGTGCTGGTTTGGTTGGAAAGATGATTCTATTATATTAAATAAACCAGTTTGTATCCCAGTTCATTTAGCTCAATATGGTACAATCTGTTGGTTGGGGATGAGTAGTGCTCAAGTCATCTCTGCTTCTTTGATCTCGTTCACCAACTCCACCAGCCAGCCAAATCATCTCTGCTGCCAACACGCCTTGGAGACGTATAAACTCTTATGTACAGAACCGGGTCATAAGGTACATGACAGATAAGAGGGTCACATTTTGAATCTCCCTGTGCATTTGGCCTGGGACCTGTAAGAGTTGAATGACTGAGTCGACATATGCCTTCATCGAGTGTGGCTGTGGAGATGTGTGATGAAATTAGATGCAACAGACTCATGGTTATATGCAATTTGCTATAACTCAAATGATGCCTCAAACCTTTTCAGGGATCTTTTCGCCGGAGACTGGCTCAGACGAAGATCCTCTCACTTGACTAAGTACAAGCATGCATCACCCTCGATATGGATATCTTGGCAGCGTCAGAAGCCTAGAAGTAAACCAGCCAATATGGCAACTAATGTTTCTCTGTGCGTGTGTGCGTGTGTGGCGTGCACAAGCACACGCTAGTCTGTATCCAAAACAACACCTAGCAACCGTAACCACCAACCTAAGCCCGGTGCCTTAACACCAGAGAACGCACTTCTGTTTTTCCTTCAATGAAGAATAGAAATAGACCAAACTATCTGAAAGGAAAAGGAAACAAATAAAGCTATATATGTTCGCTCATATTCTTATTGGTAAACAGAACTGAGCATTAATTCTTGCCTTTCCATCATGTCCCAAAGGCAATCTGACGAAACATCTCATATTGTGGCGCACCGCCACAATGAACGATGACATAATAAACAAAAGAATTATGAATAAAGAGTCTGGTACTCTGCCCACAAAATTTTATGAATCATATAGGTAGAGAGGGAGGGAGGGGCGTTGCTTGGAGTGTCTGGCTTTATTATGATGATTATTGTTTTACTTTTGCCACCGTTGACTTTTGATGCAGATGAACAGAAGGCAAACCACTCTACCAGAGCTTTTCGGCTGTTGTTTCAGTCTCACACGCCAACGGTGGCCTTGTAGAGCTGCTTGAGGCAGGTGGCGATATCGTCGGCTGTGGCACCGGTGGGGGCTCGAACAAGCAGCGGGCTGTCCGGAGGGACTATGTCCTCTTTCTGGTAGCTCTCCACTGTCCTCAGCAGATCTTCCGATCCCTTCTCTACCACGCCCTTGAGGATCAGCGTCTTGTGCGATCCGGACAGCAGCTCCTCATAGTCTGTGTCCCCTGACTCACCTAGAAGAACGTACATGTTCGCAACGTTCAGACCCCACCTGACAAAGAGGTACCTGCACAAAATAACTTTTCAATTGCACCAGTTTTTCATGTCAGACACGTATACACACGCACACACATAGATCACAATACAGTGTTCAATTTTCCATGTAAAGAAATTTCCTTTCGGCCAGTTGCTTCTTGAACAGAGAAAGTTGGTAAACATGCCACTTCGAAGATACCAATGAACAAGGCGTCGTGGAGGTTCTACCTGAGTGCTTGTGATCGAGAAGCAAGCAGAGGGATTACGTGGATCCTAGTAGAGTTTCTGCAGTACATTAGATGACACCGAAGCCCTCTCATCCGAAGCTTCTGCCTGAGTTCATCTATCTTTTTCACCTACAGCAGTTGCACACGACAAAATTCAGGCACTCCCGAAAAGAATGAACAAACCAATCCGCTATTATCTATCTAGACCATGGCAAACCCGTTTATGGGCAAGTGAGGCTGTCAACTGACCAAAAATCCAAAAAAAACTGTACAAGCAGAAGTAGTATCGTGGAAAATTATATAGATCACCTTGCCTGAATTTAACCCAACCGAACTTAGCCTCATCCCAGAAAATTTTCCATGTGAACCGCTATATATATATATAATATGTGTGTGTTTTCTAAATTAGTACACCATGATTCTTTCGAAAGATCTCTCCATTCTGTTAAATAACTAACAATAGCATGATTGAAATGGTTTTACTTCTAGCGGACGAGGGATTCTTGTATCATGTACTCCACTATCTTGATGAATTTATGCCACAGCTTTTACAGATAACAATAGAATACTTAACGGAGATGTGCAACAACATCTATATTTCTATTTACCTTCATGGGATCCTTGACCAAATAAGAAATGCAATGAGCATTGCAAGATGCCTCATCTTCCTCAATAACGTCTGAAGTATTTGCCGATTTCCCATCCTTCAACTCCGGTGAATTCATTAATCTTGTGATGGTTTTCCTCAATCCATCATATCCCCATCGGTAATCTATATGCGATGCATAATCCTTGTCCGGGCAGAGTCTTCCATCTTCCATGCATTGCAGTGTGCCTGGGTAGTAGACCTCGCTTCCACTGCTGCATATCAGAGCATCAAATTCCGTTGACTGGATTTTTCCAGTGCCCAATAACTGTAATGTCTCTGAAAGAGGCAATGCCGTAGAAAGAGCAAATCCTGAAACTCTTGATGCCAATGTGTCAGATTTGACGGCCTTGAAAGTCTCTTGCACTGCCTTGAACACTCTTGGGTCAGGCCTTCCCTCTGCAGTGTAACCGTCCAATGCAAATACAAACAGCCTCTTCCTTCTTCTTAATGCTGGATATTTGTTCAGTGTGGTCTCGTTTTGCTTCTTGCCCGCTTCTAATTGTTGTACATCAGGTGATGCCTTCTTTATTTTGTTCATGATTCGTCTTACCTGATCTTGTAGCTCAGGATCTCCTTTCTCTGCTACCACCTTTTCAAGCTCCTCAGCACTATATTCAACTGAACCATTTACAGATGATCTCTCACCATCAACAGAAAGCCTCAGTGACATGTCCACATCCATCAGTGAATCTCCGAACGAGTCTTCTGCTACCGTATCATCGAGTGGTGTATCCAATTGCCACTGAGGGTACCTCATCCTGCAGGATGCCACCCTTGTCAGGTAGGTCCGGCAGTGCTCCGGCCATGAAAACAAGTGTATATTCTTCCACCCGTTCCTTCTACATTCAATCCAAAGATTTTTCTCCGAGACTAACTTCAGCAGCGCATCAGCAATAGCTTTGTCATCATGTGGGTCAACAAGAAGTCCATTGTTCAATGCCTAAGCCATTTTAAAACGTACCACAATGAGATTCTGAAAACCTTTTTGACTGGCTCAACATAGGATAGATTACCATACCCTGTGGATGTCAACTGGACCTCCATTCTTTGTTGCTACCATTACATCAGATTGCTTGTGATGCTTCGGGTACGCAACCAGGCCATAAAGGTCATACTTGTCTATCATCTTCAAGACCGTCGTGAGGACACTTGCATTACCTCCAGACATTTCATCTATATCTTCCCTGTTTCCCATTACGAGCGTCTGTTTGAAAACATATTAGGCCTTTTACTAGTACATGACTATAGTTTCCACCAAGAGAGACAGTTGATTTAAGTCAACTTACAAGATTAGCAAGTTCTCTTAAAGGACGGCATTCTCCAAAGGCTTTCAACAAAGTGGTTATGTTCTTCTTTGGATCCGGCCTAGATAAGGCCAATATCGTAGCTTGTGAGGATTTAGTTCTAAGGGTGTACATATAAACACAACCTTATTACACTAATGCCCTTAAAAAGAAAAAGGAATGGATTAGTGTGAGAGGTATGCGGTATAGAGTTTCTCTAGTATATATGTATGTGTGCATGTGTGTGTGTTCTGCATTTTGGAGGTTTTTCATGTTTGACACTATATGTAGTCTCTCTGACACCAATACCTGTCTCAGGGTCTACGTAACACGGACTCACACCTACACTGGAAGAAGCTTAAAAGGGATAGGTTCTATGATATTAAACTGTTGTGCAGAAACATACCTCAGACCATATAGGTGGAACTGATTTGGGAGATCCACCATCTGAGATTAGAGATGCAAGTTCTCCATCAGCGTCAGCTGGATCTTGCTCTTGAACCACGCTGCTGAAATCCATGCCAGGAGGAATAACCTGTAAAAATAGGAAGAACACATTGCCTTCAGTGAAAATAGATTTCTAGGTATTACATTAAACTTTCTTGATCCTATTGCTTTTCTTCCAAGTGAATGACCTGTCAGCACCATTGGCACATTTAAAGCACCTTGAAAGAAGAGCAGCACTGTCTCCAGCATCAGCATAATGTCCATGACTTACACATGGCCAAACAGGTTGGCCCCCACCAACTTGTTCACCCAATACTTTTGACATATTGAGAATGTGAGCTAAAGCTCCATCTACAAATTCTTGAATATAGGGCCAAAGAAGTTCTTCTTTGGAGATATTTATTGCGTGGACCAAAGGGTATTCTTAAGGATATATGCACCACTGCTCTCCCCAATGTTTTCATCATCATCTGAGCCTGCAGTTAGCATTTCTGTAGGTTCTCCATAGCTCCAATCAATTTCAGGAGATGAGATTTGGCGTGTGAACAGATCTACTCTATACACTCCAGGCATTTTTGCAAGTGCACGAGCAAGTTCTACCACATATTTAATCTGGAAATACATTGCTTAAATCATTAAATACCAAGTCAATGGGAGGGATAGGAACTGAACTTATTCATGTAAGAATGTCAAATACCTGTCCACCAGTATCAGAATCTCGACCAAGCTCCATGTTAAGCAATCAACACGACCAGCTATGACCACTGAGCCAACAAGACAAGCTCAGAAAGTTGTCTCATATGATCTATCACTAGATCTTATGGGCTTCTTATGCACATTTTTACCAACTATTCAACATAAGAAACAAAACCAATTCTGGAAAGCTCTCCAACCTTAACAACTCTCTTATTTTTTGGTATTGAGGTAACTCGTGATGATAAAGGTTTTTTCTTATCACAAACTAAATTTGCTAATGAGATTATTCTTAGATTAGAACTTCATACGACAAAGTTGTTGAGACACTTGAGGTAATCAACTAGAAGATGTGACTTGTTGATGGAGACCCAAGAGAGATCCTACTCCTTACAGTCAAATGGTTGGAGCACTCACTTATCTCACCATGACACGTCCAAACATTGTTCATGTTGTACATACCATAAGTCAGTTTCATTCACCTACCTCAATTCATATGAGTGTCATGATAAGTATTGTTTGATATATTTGACGAACCTCAACTAAGGGAGTATTTCAAATGACATGCACTGGTTACTTCATTTTTTTGGTAATTTTCTTATATCATAAAAATGCAAGAAGCAACAAAAGGTATATCTTTTCTCTACTGAAGCGAATTATCATTCAATGATCAACACGACCACTCATTAGAAGTTCCTCCAACCACGTACTGCGACAACAAAAGTGCTATGTATATCGCCAACACCTATACATTTCATCTGCGTATTTGTAAACACCCAAAAATTTTCTCAAAATAATTTGATCTTTTACAAATTTTGCCTTTTCAAGAGAAAATTACGGTTTTGGGTCTTTTAAGGGTTTTCAAATAAAGACACCTTAAACGAACTCATTTCCATACTAAAATTTCGTGGCAGCCTCAAAATAAGGGTAAATTGCAACCCTCTCAAAAAAATCCAATTTTGACAAAGAGCCAAAAAAATGACTGTTTTGCCTCAAGCCCAAATTGGCAACATTGTGTCCGTTCAAATGATTTCATCTAAAGAAATGATGGTTTCAAACAATTTTTCTTCAAAGAAACAAAAAGAAATGAGACATTGGTAACCAAACCCAAAAATGTTTGCAAAAATATCAAATTTACAAAAAACTTTGAAATACAAATCAAATCCAAATCAGGCCTCAAAAACTCGCCTGATTTAAGATAGTCCTATTCCGGAACCCTACACCCATCAAAGGGTTAAAGAGGTCTGGGTTAAAGAGGTCCAAACCCCACACCCAAGGGTTAAAGTGGTTTGACACCCTACACCCATCAAAGGGTTAAAGTGGTTGAAATGGTAAAGACTAACTCACGAAGCGAAAGCAGGTCGCCTGTGCAAACAAACATTGGGAATGAAACTCAGTTGTTTTCAAAGAAAAGAATATTTAAAGATTTTGATAAAACTCAATGTTTTTAAATATATTTTAAAATAAAATAGTTTTAGATAATAAAAAAGAAATATTTGAAACCATAAATGAAAAGAGATGAAGCCCAGGTCAAACAGGGATAAGAACAAATCAGGATGGGAGCGAAGATCAAGACAGTGGTTGAGCCAAGCTCACATACCTCGATCGGACCAATGGGACTCATCTAGGCAAAGCTCTATGAAGAAGGGGACTTGGCTCGAGCATGCAAGGTGGATTCAAATAAAGGTTAGAACTCATTCAAAGCCTCATGTTCGAACCAAATGGCCAAGAAGAACATGAAGCATATCACGACTAAAGTGGGACAAAGGAAGTTCATATCATGTTTAAATGGAAGTCAATTGAAGCTCAAATGGAACCAAGCAAATGGTGGGTTGATCATGACATACAAAGGTGAGCCACAATTCATCCAATGCAAGAGAACCAAGGCCGCATCATTGAGCCAACAGTTTGCACCAAGTCCGACCGACCATGCCCAAGTGTACCTGGCTGACCAAACCCACCATGGCCAATCCATCTAACCTTTAATTGGTCAAACATATCTTGATCAAACCACTTTGGCCTTACCTAACCAAATAAATGTTGAACATACGTACCTTGATCGAACCTCCTTGACCGAACCCACCATTTGATTGAACATATGCTAGCCGATTGTGACCGAACCCACTTGACTGGACACACATACCTTCGCCAACTTAATCCACCCACCTTGACCCAAGAGGGACCACTCTAAGGCCCACGTGAGCCCATTTGGTCAGCAATGCATTTGGATCAAGTTTGGGCCAAGAAAGAGCCCACCGATCCACATCAAGGAAGGCTCTAGGAGCCCCCCTTGGCCTATAAATAAGTATTGAGGAGATTCACAAGCAGGAGGAGAGGACGTGTAGAGAGCCTAGGAGAGAGGGGAGGTGCTGCAACAAGAGAGAGAAAAAGAGAGAAGAGAGAAAAGAGAGAGTTAGAGGAGAAGAAGAAGGGGACGACCTCCTCCAAAGAGAGAGAGAGTGAGAGGAGAAGAAGAAGGGGATGACCTTCTTCTTGAATCTGTGCACCATTGGAGGGTCGGTAAGTAAGCATTCTTCTTCCATTGATGATCTTGATTCTTTTCCTCATATTCAATTTGAGAAGGCATTGTATTAATGGAGATTAAGTCTCCCCCCATGTTGTAATAGCAAGTAGAAATGCTGTCCATTTTATTTCGTATATGTTTATGCACTCTACTTGCTTGCTTTCATGATTCTCTACCTCTCTATATTCTATACACTCCTATAACTCCTAACCCCCTCTATGCTTAAGCTAAAGTATATATTTACATTCGTTTTCCTTCAGTAATATGCTTTAATTTTGTTATGGATGGCCTTTTAAATTCAGATGAATGCATGCATATATATTCTAAAACTGAAACTCTGTTTTCCTACAACAGGGGTTGGGTAAAAGTTCATAACTCTGTTTGTAATGAACCAAAATTGATAAAATTAGTCTCATTGGAAATCTTATATACATAACTTTCCAACAAGACTAAAATCATATAATTTGGAGTTCTGTGCACCGAGATAAAGAGGTTTCTTTAAGT
Organism: Brasenia schreberi; assembly: GCA_036023115.1. NCBI lineage: Eukaryota > Viridiplantae > Streptophyta > Magnoliopsida > Nymphaeales > Cabombaceae > Brasenia > Brasenia schreberi. The sequence goes on along the minus strand of JAYKKT010000075.1, from coordinate 12,196,733 downwards.
CTCTGTGTTTTTGTAATAAAATATCCTAAAACACCTGAGCAGTGGTCTGTTTCGGATTTAATTCTACAAATCCACAGCACCAAAACACAAAATAAAAATAGGCTTAGAATCTTTACATTCTATTCTATGTTATGTAAATTTTTCATGAATTTTGGAGACCTCTAAGTCGCTCAAAAAAATTCGGAAATAAGTTCTGAAAACAGAACCAGTTTCTGTTTTTCAGAACCTGAAAATCTCCAATCACTAGACTAAGTGCACGAGTTTGATTTGATTCAAAACCATCTTTCAAAGTGAATTTTGGAAACATACACCAGCACAAATAAATTCTCAAAGCGTCTAGGTTGACTCTTAAGCATCGATTGAAGAAGGCCTAAGGCGAAAAGATCCCGCTTAGCCACAATCGCCTCACAAAGTCAAATTTAGAACTTTGATAGTTTTAGAAACTAGCTTGCACGCTCGCGCAAAAATGAAGTAGGTTGAGAATACATAGGCTTTGAAATAAAATTTTCACATCTATAGTATCGAGATGGATTGTCATTACATTTGTAAAGAGCATCTACATGGCAATTTAACATTACATTTTATAAGATCCAAATATCAACTTACAGATGTCTTCACTAAGTCACTACTAGCTCCACGATTTCAGTTTTTTGTTGACAAATTAAGGTCATAAAGTTGTTAGTTCAAGAGGGTGTTAGAAAATATAGCAAAGCCTGGCCCATTAGGTCCTGCCCTCAAGGCTTGACCCATTAGACCGCTAGGGCCATAGGGGTCAGGCCAGCCCCCTAGCTGTTGGGAGCCCAACAGCCACCAAGCACCCAACGACTGTAAATTCTAATCGTTGGGGGCTGGCTACGATCAACCCCCTCTTCCTCTCTCTCTTCCTCTTGTTCTATTCTATAAATACCTCACTCATGTGCATATTTTCTCAAACCTTTTGGAATTATCACTACCTATAATAATCATATCATCGACGTATAGCAAGAATATAACAATACCTTCATAAGACTTCCTTATAAATATAGTTGTGTCAGTATAAAAGTAATAAAGTCAAGAACTCGGTTACTTTATCAAACCAAGTCTTAGGAGCTTGTTTGAAACCCCGCAAAACATGGTTTCTAAGTATGTTAAGACCATGAAGAGGTTTTATATATACCTCTTTCTTCAACCAACCATTTAAAAATGCATTCTTGACATCTAATTGATAGATATTACAACCCTAAATAGCACAAACCGTAATAAGAGTTCTGACTGTTGTCATTCTGGCCACAGAAGCAAAGGTTTCTTCATAATCAACTTTATACTCATGTGAATAACCTTTGACAACTAATTTAGTTTTATAACGATCTAATGAACCATCACCATTAGTCTTAATTTTATAAACTCACCTACAACCTATAGTCTTTTTGTTTTGTGGTCTAGGAACTTTGGTCATTCATAGTGTAAAGCCAATCTTGTGGCAATTGGGCTTCCTTAAAAGTTCTAGGCTCCTTTATAGACGAAATATTGATTACTAAGGATCTTATATCTTGGTGAAAAACTATGATACGAAACAAACCATTAAGGTGATCTAGAATCATGACTAGACCTTCTAGGTATAGATTGTGTAACATTAGGAGTTCTCCTAGTATAATATTGATCAAAGGGATAACAAAATGCCTTGAAATCATGTGTTCATCATTTTCTATATGTAGTCTTTAAATACATATTCATTTTCAAAAAAATTGACATCATCTCTTGATACATAGAGCTTGTCACTTTTATAATGATAACACTTATATCTTTTTATTTATTTCATATCCTAAAAATAAACATTCTATGGCATAAGAAAATAGTTTATCATTTTTGTCAGTATAAACAAAATATTTCCATCCAAAAGTACGTAGTCTAGAATAGTTTGAAAAAAATTTAAAAACTTTTCTACAAGAAACACATCTTGTAAAATCAAGAATTAAATAAACAACAGTCATTATGGCTTCTACTCAAAAGTTCTTATAAACACCACTAGATAGAAGAAAAGTTCTTGTGGTTTCAAAAATATGTTGATGTTAACATTACAAAATGTCATTTTGTTGGGGAGTTTTAGTACAAGAGGTTTGATGCACAATTCCAAATTTGTCAAGATAATTTTTAAATTCCTTAGACATAAATTCTCCTCCTGAGTAAGCTCTAAAAATCTTGATTTCATAATCAAATTGATTTTTCACAAGATTGTGAAATATAACAAAATTTTAAAAAACATCGGATTTGGTTTTTAAAAGACATGCTCACGTAAACCTAGTGAAGTCGTGTATAGTAGGAAATTCCCCTTTTAGACAAAAGGGGTGTCGGTCCCATACATCCAAATGCACGATTTCAATTCAAAAGGCCTATCAGTAGTGTTTGATTTGTTTGAAAAAGGTAGATATTACATTTTACCAAGAACACAATCTTTGAAAGAAAAAATTCCAATATTCTTTATTCTAAGAGAACATTTATACAACTTTGAACATTAAGATGTCCTAATCTTTTGTGCCATAAAAGAGCATCATTAGACAAAAGATTAACATATCTTATACTATGTAAATAATTCATGATACACCACGATCAATCACCTTCTTCGAGAGGCGATCATGTACAATACATCCCGTAGAAGATAAAGTTACAACACAACTTTTATCTAAAATTTGAAATACAAAAAGCAAGTTTAAATTTAATTTCGAAACAACACTAATTTTGGAAACTTCAAAGCTTTTGTTTTGAAAATCACCAATTTTATGAATATTTAATTTTGTTTCAATAGCAATATAAACACATGATAAAGGTTTTTAAACACATGAATTTAAAAAAATTCATTACAAGTCATATAAAATAAAGCACTCGAATCAAGAATCCAAGAGATCATACCTTGAATTTCATTTGAGGAAGACGAACAAACCGCACAAACCGTTGCTTTCTCACTTATTTGAGCTAAAGTATTTTTACTTTTTCTTGCAAGGATGGAGGATGAAGCTTGTTCTTTAATAAATGTCATTGTTTTTCTTAAGTTAGGACAATTTGGTCTTATATGGCTGACCTCTTTACAATGATAACAATAATCTCTTTTCTTGATTTGCATGATCCTTCAGTCTTGAAATGAGGAAGACGGTAAGCCTACATATTTGCTCTAGGTTTAGATTTAGTGAGGACGGTGTCTTTTTGAAATCTAACTTCATTTATTCTTGTTTCTATCATTTGAAGAACGATAAGGATTTCTTTTTTTGTAGGAAAAAGTTTTCGATCAATAAGAGATGATAATTACCCCTTCAAATTCTTCCCGAAACATTCTTAGGAATTGATATATAAAATCCTCATTATCCTCACATTGTCTCTCACTAAAATATTGTGTATATTTCTTTTTATAATCATATAATTGATTTCAAATATTAGAATATTCATCAAAAAATTAATTTACTACTTTATCTCCTTGTCTAAGTAATACCAATTTGTCTTTTAATACCATTTTATGAAACATCACTTTGAATATGGAATTTTTTAAGTATTCTCATATTTCTCTAGCGTTGGTGAAATCGGCTAAAATGTCTATAATATGCTCATTTATATTATTCGCATTTACATTATTCATCAGCACCCATAGGATCGTTCTATGACCTCTTTTATATTCCTCTTTTTGCTCAAGTGTAGCATTAATAGAGGGTTATACCTTCGAACCCTCCATTAATTCCTAAGAATGGAGGGTTTACATAGCCCCATAATTTTTTTAAATATAGGTAGTTTCTCATGGATTGGACCCATGTTTTACAGTTTGAGGGTATTAAACGAATGTTAAACTCCTTTTATTATCTATATTTTAAGGATAAAAAGAATCTAAAGAGGTAAACTTACAATAAGATCAAAGAGATGATCGACACATTTTTTGAGGTGACAAACAATGTTTTCGTGATCACAAATAGCTCTGATACCATGTAATACCATGTAATGAAGTCGATGATTCAATGTCGCAGTGAAAGGTCAGTGAATATTGTTAGAGAACTGGGCCCAAGTGACCCGGCCCTGGCGGCCCTAGCCCACTGGGCCATCAGGGCCACTAGCCGTTAGGGGCTGACGGTAGACAGCCCCCCTTTATCCCTTCTTTCTCCCTTTCTCTCCTCTCTCCAATAACTTCTTCTACTCTATAAATACCACTTGTAATCCATTGTAAATTTAAGCTTTTGTGGCTAGTGAATAAAGATTATTTATTCAAGTTTATTTTGTGTTCGTTATCTTTTTCGTATGCACTTGTTGCTCTCGGCTATAGCCTTTTCTAAGGCTTCATTATTGTTACATTGTTAAGCTATCTATTCATCAATCTTCCACAATTATATTGAAGCATCGCCTTCATTACAAATATCACCTCAAAATGTTAATCACAAAGCATTAAAAAGGTTATAATAAAGCATATATAACAAAGGCACAATATAACGAAAATCGATATTATTTGGCCACAAAAGGTGAGAGAAAATATGTACATAAATGAAATATTTATAGAAGATAACAAGAGGAAGAAGGGGAGGTTATAATAAAGCATATATAACAAAGGCACAATATAACGAAAATCAATATTATTTGGCCACAAAAGGCGAGAGAAAATATGTACATAAATGAGATATTTATAGAAGATAACAAGAGGAAGAAGGGGCAGGTCATAGGCGGCCCCCAATGGCTAGAATTTCTAGCTGTTGGGGCCTAGTGACAGTTGGGCCCCCAACGACTAGGGCCTGGCGGCCTGATGGGCCAGGCCCTCCTACATTTTCTAACAGCCAATCATGCCCTTATAGTCCATACTTTTTGCCAGGAAAGATTGCGGTGGAGTTTAGGGACTTGTATTTCACTCAGGATGGTTAATGACGTTTTTTGGGAACAAACTGAAATCTCAAAAGAGGGTAAAGAAAAAAATATTCGTTGAACATGGTTCTTATTTTGCAGTTGCATGTGCCCAGCAGAAGCTGTATAACTCAATAAAGGAGCATATATTACTCAACGCTGCTTTTCCAGAACATCAACTATTAAGATGGAAAACAGAGGAAATATTAGAAACGTAGAATTCTACCAAGTGATGATGTAATATCCCACTTATCAGTACTACATATAAACATGCTGGTAAGAGAAAATTAACATAATATGGTCCACAAGGTCCAATAAAGCATGATAAGTTGTTAAAGCGCTAGTTTAGTTCTTTTACGCCAGGGTTTGTCCTTCAGGATGACAGAAGAACTCAATCCAAGCAGACTTCATTCATATCACGTGATCTTTTGTATCAGGAAACTTTTTCCCCCCTCTCTTGCGTGTTCTTCCAAGCATCTTATTAACTATTAACTATGACAGGATTTCATTAGTAAGGATATCTATAACATCTCTGTTTGCTATAGCCTTCCCACGGCAATTGCATCATTAATTGTCATTTGCCCATCTTAATCATTTTTATTGCATTCTTATTAATGAAATTCCTTATAGAGCATGTGTGGACTGCAATACCAGGTCATGTATATCATCAACAATCGCTTAAGAAACAGCACTATGCACCAGAGTTACCTATACCACCATCACCACATTTTCTCACTGACTTCCTATTTGGGAAGGCAAGACAGTACTCTCTAGCTATAATTGCTTTGACCAGTATTCGGCTGATTTCCCTTCACAAAGAATCAACATCTAGCACATTGGAGAAAGATGCTGGAAATAAAAAGGCTTAATGTCCATCAAACTTATTACCACACGCAAAATGTTTTCTTAACTGGCAAAAACATTGGTTTCACAAATATGGTTTAGTTTGCAGAAGACTACGAGAATATGTTTTCCTTTCATAGACTCCATAAGGCAGTGAATTTAGTTTGAGACTTGATGATGGAGCAGATTTTATCTGAACTTCCCAGGACATATGTTCTTTTCACACGAGGCATACTCTAGATGATGGGACTTCTGATGGCCTGTGATAGAAAACCAGTTGCATTTCCATAAAGCCAGATGAGACTGCAGCCTCAATTACTAAGAACACTTGATGCAACTTACGATAAACTTATTCTACCAGATAAACGGTAGCATTAGATTTTGATTTTGCAGACAAATAACACAATTATGATGACCAAACTTGAGCCGCATATGAGAAACAGAAATTCCAAACCCAACAAAAATCCACCGAGTTTTGAGTTCAACGGTAGGAGCATAATTACTTGGACTGTCTGCTTCATTGTGAGCAGCAAAAGATGGAAATCATAAATAGAACATGCCAAGTGTTCAATGAGCTGGTCTTGAGAATTCATGGCCCTAGTGTGTAGCGTAATGCATCACTTCAAGGTCATATGCCATGGCACCGATGATGGACCTATAACCTTAAAATATGACATCTATCAAACAAGGGTGCACCGCTTATGTAAGAGGGAAGGGGGAAAGGGAAATATCGAAAAGGCAGCCTCAAAATTACAGGCAGTTGATGCAAAAGAGAAGTAGAAATGAACAGATAAAAGAATACATGGATGTTCAAGTGGCCATTCTCTATTCATTTATCAATTCTACTTGGGACCTAAAGTGGAACAGCATTCCAAAAGTAGCTCAAATTAGAAAAACAGGAGACATGCCAATCTGCACGCGACCAGTATATTGTGTGTACTGTCCTTACAGAACTGGGACAATCAGCAAAGAGGTTAAGCTGATAATAGGTTGCAAGTTAATATTTCCCTTAAGCAATTGAATCATCTACTCTTGACAAACACTAAATTGTCCAGTAAGTTTGAATACAGCTCCAAAAGGTGTTGATTGGATTGAACAACTCTGGTTTCAGGCACCGCTTTGCTCCTAAGCCTGCCTCTTTGTTTAATATTTAAGCTTCACTTCCAGTCGATTGATCAAAATAATACCACCAAACCAAGGACAAGCCTTTTCCTCAACTGTGCATGAGGGCGAGTGCGGCGCACACCGTGCTGGGCCCAGCATGCGGTGGAGTATCTACCCAGGAGGTGACTTCTGGCCAGGGAATGCATAGATTATGCCAAAGGATGTGAAGCATGTCAGCGACACTAAGACAAAAGGGCACCCGCCGAAGAACTTCACCAGGGTCATGGCCTTTCAGAGGATGGTGAATCGGTCAAAGACATCCTCGTCAGCTACATGGATTCTTACTTTTTATTCTGATCTATTCTGGGTCATAATCAAATTTGAATACAAAAGAGCGAGATCATTTTAGGGTTTATCAGTGGAAAGTATATAAGTCGATACATTATTTACATTTGTTTCAACTATCGAAATTCATTTCAAATTTAATATGTTACTCCTGTAAATAAATAGCTTTAAAATAGATAAATAAGAATCTGCAAAAGACACTTCCACACAGAAATAACTTAAGGAAATCAATAGTAAAGGAACCAACTTTTGCACCTGATAAGGACAATGTATAGTTTCTTTCCCTTGTTGTCATCAGACCAAACCTGAAGGTCTGAAAAATTTCTCTGAAATTTCTTTCTTGGGGTCTCATTCAGCAATATTGCCTCGCCTAACACATCACCCTTCTCTCCTTCTGATAAATCCTCTGACATGTCCTCTGTTGCATCTCGCCGTCCTTGCTCTCGTTCTAGTCTTCGGTTTGCTAGTCTTTGGAGATCATCCCATTCTAACTGCCGAAAATAAATGGACAAATTTTAGCTGTAACAATAAGTACACCAATCGAAGGCAAGAGTTTAATATCTAAAATGGACACGTGAGCCACGTTTCAGAAGCACATATCGATGTTATCCATTGAATGTAGGAAATGAACTTTCTTATTAAGCCTTTCTTCATAGATGCATGAAAAAACATAGACTGTTAATTTTGAACCAATTATGTACCTATGTAACAGTGGTAGGACCTATCTGCTTTAGTATGATCGTTAAATCTATCCCCCCAGATATAAACAAATGAAAACCATCAGAAAGTTACCATTGAGGATTTCCTTGTGTCTTATAACCAGATAGATATCTCTCCATTAAAAATATGAAAGAATCTAAAAATCTCATTTCACATCCTTCGATTGCATCCGAGTAGATATGCTCCATTTTACTATCAACCAAATCATCAAAAGGACTACTCAACACCTCGCGTCATGATTTAACACCACACCATTTAAGAAGAGAAAAAAGGTTAATCTACATAACCCTTTTCATGTCTTTCTATGAAACTGGATCAGACGTGGTCTGTTCCACAGCCAACGACATCATGAAGAAGAAAGTGAAAAACAAATTCCACCAAGAAATTGATTAATAATTAGCATCTATCATCTTATAATAGGAAAACATATAGAAAGCACAGATTATTGCTACATCAAAAAAGAAGAAATTAACGCCACGTCAAAAAAGAAGAAAAATGAAAGAGAACATATTAAAGATACATCAAAAAAGAAGAAACATAAAAGAGACAAAGAAAGAAACAGAGAATGGAATAAACATACACAGAGAGGAAACAAACCTGTTTCTTCTTGCGGGCGAGGTGCCAGATTCGCCAGCACATGTTCTCCAGTCGATTGCTGCGCTCGCGGGTGTTGCGGGTGGCGACGACCTTGATCCACGTCCGGTGAAGGTCCGTCTCGTCTACCCCTGTCACCACCTCCTCCACGAAGTACTTCGTGGGATTGAAATGTCCCCTCTCCCTTACGTTCACCGGCGTCGACCGACTCTCCTCTGCCATCGCCGCCATCCCACTGTCCAATATCGCCTCCAAATACCCGTTTATCCATTCGTTCCCCGCCATGATCTCTTCTTTCTTCGTTCTCTTCTAGCTGTGTTCTAGTACCTCCTCCTTCTTATACTGTCCTCTCTGCTCTGCCTTGCCCTCTATGCATTCACGATAGGTTCACGAACTACCAAATTGGTTTGATGATGGTAGTGAATCTTCGGAATGTCTTCATGATGGTGACGAGTACAGCTGAATATTATGTATGCAAAATGCGTTCTTGGTGGTGGTGATGATGAATGTTAAGAGGGTATCGTCGATTTTGATGATGATGACGATGATGGGTGGCGAAGGTGAGTCTCAGATATGGAGTGTGTTCACGATGGATGGTGGCGAATCTTGTAGGATACCGACGTTCGTTGATGAATGTTGTAGTGAATCTGTTATGGGATACGAAACAAACACGGAAAGAAATAGAATATTAGGATCCCTTGTTTTGGTTAAAAGTGAAAGCTTTACCTCTCTTATTCGTATGTGTGTGTGAGAGAGAGAGAGGGAGTGAGTGAGTTTGGTTCTAAGAGTAAACCAGAGAAAGAAGGATAGGCTCTCTTAGACTCATATGCGTCTACGATGGTGTATAGCAGAGAGAGAGAGAGAGAGAGAGAGAGAGAGAGAGAGAGAAAAGAAGAGTGTCCCGCGAAGCCGGTGGGCCAGGAACGCGTGTCAAGAAGCTCCGGGCCCTGCATGCAAACGTGTGCACTACCCCGAATTGTCTCGATCGCCCAATCCGGCCCCTTTCTCTATGTTGCTCCTCTTCCTCTTCACCTTCTCCACCCATCCACCATTTTGTTTCATCTTTCTAGACATGGCGGTTCAGATTTGTCCAGAACCATGAACTGTTACCAAACTGGTTTCACCTGGTTCCAGTTACAGTTCATAACCACCGGTTTTGTTACAATTCCCATTTAAATAAAAAACACAAAATAAGTAAAATATTTCAAAACAAACACATAACTTGTAACATCATATTAAAATGAAACACCTTTTCCGTCGCAGGAGCAGCCGTAACCCAGCCGAGGGATCTTCAATTCAGTTAGGATTCCAGATCCTATCAGACGAGTACCAGTTGGGGACCCTATTGAATCCGGTTCAAACAGCCTATGCAGCTCCGAACCTGTCGCATTTAATGAAACACTACACTTTATGCTAAATTAATGAAAAGTCACCTTGTTAGCAAAGAATTACGAAAATAAAAATGGCATTTTGTTAGTTACAAATCTTTTGAAGAGGATTGTATAACCTTTAAAGAAGCTCAGAATTGATCATGCCATAAAATGTAGGTATGTAAAACTTGCTAAATGATCAATGGCCATTGTTTGTAGTTCATTTTTATGCGAACAAGCTGAGCTAACCGTTGGTCAAACAACTTATGTTGGCTCATGAACGGCTTGCCACCCGTCTGTGGTGCAAATTGAATAAATTGATATACATATGTGTATGTATAGAGAGAGAGAGTGAAAGATTCCTTAAGTACACCTAGATTAATGGCGCTTCATTTATTTAAATTCATATACTGTGAAAAAGTGAAAATCCTTCATTTATCTTGAATACCCAATTAGGGTATATGGTTCAAGTACAAAATGCCTTTTACAAGTCGAATATAGCATGTTCATGTTCAACTCGGACGACTTAGCTGATCGAACCCTAACATGCCAGGGATGAGATGACCAAACCAAATTATCCGCGGCTCGGTTTGTTTCCAATTATTGCAAAGTATTTGATACACTTACATATGCCTTATCTCTCTTAAAGCAAGGTCTGCTTTATCGATTTGAAAAATATATACATGTGCATGATACCATGCCATACTAGACGAGCTCACTCGCAAATAAGAATCTATGTAACCTAACCCATGCAGCTCACCCAAATTTCAGAAAATAAACAACCATGGGCTATAATCAGAGTCCACAATTGAAACCATGAACTACAAAATCATAGCCCACGCTTTCAGCAGTGAGTCTATTTTCGAACCTGCGCAACTTGGTCTCACCCTATAATTTAACTGTCTTATAGCTCAATAATGAGGACTATTCTCTTCACGCTAGAAGATCTTTTAGATTCCTAAATCCATCATTGATATCATATTCACAATGAGTATTCACCATTCAAGAGAATTCAAGCCTTTTCTAAATTGCACCATCATTGGTTATTATGAAAATCATGCAATGCATTAACTTTTTCTCCTGCCTAATCTGTACTTTAACTATGAGAATGTGCATCATGCACACTATACTCTCATGCGCACTCCTATTTTGCCACCCTCCACCGTTTCAACCCCCCTTCACTGCACTCCTATCTTACATCCATTTTGTATCATCCCCCAATACCAGCCCCACCACTGCCTTCTCCCACCCAATTTTTACACACACATATAGGTATTATCATATAGATTAATGCTTTTTATTTTATTACCTAAACCCTTCATGTCAAAGATATATCATTGGATATGTTTATGCACTACTATATACTAAAAGACATTATGCATTTAGACTACCTTTCTCTTTGTCTATCTATCTATAAATATACACACATTCACACGCCATACATACATACATATATATATATATATATATAGTGATTGGATCATTTCCACATTAGCACATGTTCACTCATGCACATCCTTTTTGTTTTGAGTGATATGAGTGCAATAAAAATTTCCTTAGTACTTTTCAAAGCCCATTAAAGATTTTGAAATTACACTCTTCCTACTAACAAGCAATAGGTGGATGAATAAACATGTATCAGGATCTAATTTCTCTCTCTATATATATATACATATTTATTTATTTATTTTGAAGGTTGTGGTGGGTGGCAACTCCCATTGATATCTGTACAAAAAGTAGAGGAAGTAGAGAGAGGTGGCTGAGGGTGGCAGGCCATACATGCTTATGTTTAAAGTGATTGGATATTTTACTCATATTCGATCATTGCTTTTGGGGACATGAATGTGAACGTTGTCCTAATCTTTTTAAAAATCTTAAATTTTTTAAAATTATACTCATGCCACTTAAGGGCAATGTCGCGGTAGGATCCAATTTTCCTATATGTTTATATACATTTATTTATTTATTTGTAATATATGTATCTATATATGAGAATGAAATGAGATGTGGATGGAAAGGAGTACATGCATACAATATGTTATAATAGGAGAAAAGATGAAGACATGGACGCCTTCACTTTGTCTATTTCATACCTTGAAATCAAGGTAACAGCCCTTCCGAAAAAAGACATATCTCTTTATATCGCATTTTTAAAGATAAAGCGTCCCTTTCTTCTTCACATTATTGATTTTGTCTTAATTTTGTTTTTATCGCCTATGCCATGATGAGGTACTTTCTATTATCTAAAAGCTATTGATCAAACAAAAGACCAGCCTGATGGTACTTGTGCCATTTTAAAATTATTTCGAAAAATTAGTTTTTTATCCAATTCCACTCACCTGTCCGAAAGTACTACTACAGATTGCTTGTTTTCTTTTTTAATAAATAATGCCCATAGAAATCAGAATGTGTTCTAAGCCATTAAGCACATCAACCAAAATTGTGCAATGCATCAAAGTTAGAACGTGCATGAGACGTTTCACATTATTTACGCAATTTTGTTATTTTCCCACTAAAACTTTACATGAAAAATCCCTGAAATACGAATGCTTGGTTGGTTCAAATGGTTTGGCATTTGTTTCCCTTAAGGATGGTCTCGAGTTCAAGTCTTGTGAATGGTGAAAACCAGAACCGGGAGAACTTTACCCTGAAAGTGGGCCAACCTGGCTCGAACCAGATTAAATGGGTTGGGGGTTGTGGGCTTTTGATTGCTTAAATAAAAAATACAACTGAAAAGGCCTCTAATATGCCTTAATTACAGATCTAGCCATTCATGTTTCAATATTTCCAAACTAGTTGCCTGCCATTGAATATTAACTTTTAGCTATTAAACATAGCCGAACTCCTCCTTAGTTGACTTTTATTGGACTCCATGTATATTAATATAAGTTATTTGCCATTGGCTCTTGTGCTTATTAGCTTTTACAATGTTGAATCTCGATATTTAATATCATTTAGCACGACTTTTTGGTCTACTTTACAAGGCCGAATTGGTATATAGTTACTTGTCAGGAAGCTAATTATCAATATTTTATGTACAACATTGACCTAGAAGTTTATTGGTGGCCAACAACGGACATCATCTTGCATGACTTTTAGCCTAATTCCGCAGGGTTGAATGATAATGCATGAAATGTTTATTGGATGTGATATCACATAAGTTTTGAGGAGTTTGATGTTTAAAATACTTCATATCTCGTAATGTCTTGCGCTCTCCTTCTCTCATGCAGTTGATGATAGGTCTGCTTTCGTTCTGTTCTAGCTTCAACCTTGAATCAAACAAATGTGATAGGTTCTCCAACCAAACCAGAAAATTATATACACACAACTGAAGTAGGTATCATTCCAATTCGAAGTCCTGTATTATGCTAATATATGTCAATTATATTGCATAACAAATAATTAATATGAAGCAGCATCATACTCAAATTATGTTGAATTTGAAAAGCGAAAAGTATTGTACTTTATATTTTGATATTTAATAATATAGGACATAAAAATACTTTTAATTTTAATTATCCATCATTGATCATGCCTATCATATGGTTGAGATGTTTAAATGGATTTAAGTATGGAGGGATATGCGCATGGACTATGCTCTCTCTCTATCATGGTACTTTTCTCTTTCAAACTGAACCAAACCACTTAGCAAATTGGTTTGTCTGATGTAATTGGTTCCCTGAACACCCGTAGTTGACTCTCCCCATCTGACATGATCATCTCTCTCTCTGCTGGAAGAGGTTGTCACCTGTTAAATTTCCAATGTGATAATCAAATTGCTGAAAGAACCAACCGTTGAAGGGAACATGAAAAGATTTATTTCATATGCATAGATACTTTACAAAAGCAATTGAAGTCAATAAGTGTTGAAAATAAGAAACATAAATGTGCCAAAAAACTATGTTCCCTAATGTAAAATCTTTCTGTAATCAGGTAGGACTCTGCCTAACTCCATCATGCCAATCCTCAAAAAAAATCCTAAACCAATGGGGCTCCTGATAGAATGGGAGATTAGTCCCAATTCGACTCTAAACAAAATTTCAAATCCAAGTTTAGGCACGACACCAATTACCGAGTCTTAAAAGATAAAAGGAAAACCTTCCTAATAATTAGACTGACTTATTTAACCAATATTTTTAATAAATTAAATGTAAATTAACAAGAGGTTTCCTTCTCAAGTTAGCACCCCAAGACACGTAGGCCTTGGCCGAGGTTGGTATTCTATATGGACTTAGTTTAATTTAGCTTCATAATGAGAACATGCGTTTCTTTGGTGGTTCTGGATCCAATATGGATCTCGTGGATTCGATACAACTTCATTAGATAATGAATTAAATCCCCGGGGATTTGGCTTCACTTTGTAACCATCGAGCTGTACATCTTCCTTTTCTAGAGTTTCTTCTTGCCCATTACAAAAGTTATGCTTCTTTCCCAATGACACAAGACTAGCAAAAGTCAGGTGTGAAGATATGAAGAAAGACAGATTGGCTCATGTACTTGTTGTTTAACCATGTAAATATGCATCAATTATATATATATGTTGCTTGTAGTAAAATGTAATCCTCTCGCAGTCCTGTAACTAAAGAGCATTCACAAACTTGAGATTAACATGTAAATTGAGTAACCATGTAAATATGTATCATTTCAATATAAGTTTTTGTTGGATATAAAATAGAGAAAAGAAGATATTCACCCTATTCTTCTCTAATTTCACACGTGTGAGACTCAGTACGAACACGAGATTGCAGACCATCTTCAATTAAGACAGTCAGGAGCTCAATCAGCCGACCCCGTGATGTAGGATTTAGACATGGCACACAGTTAGATGGCCAAATACCAACTATTGATCACAAGGGTCGCGCCATATGCCACCGTATAGGAGTATAGAATGAGCTGTCCATGCAATAATTCATGTGGGGACTCTTCATGCGAGTTACGAAGAAGAAAGCGAATGTACGCAAGTTTATTGTATGTATAATTATACGGAGTTATACGGTTGAGAGGATACGGTCATGACAAGGAAGGATCATGGCATTTTACTTTACTGGGTCAAAGTTAACCGGAGACGCCGGTTAGAGAGAGAGAGAGAGAGGTTTTCTTCCTCCTGTCAATGAGAAGGGTACCAATTTACGGGCTTCCTCTTCGTTGCTGGTGGCGATTTAAGAAGCTTGTTGGTTCCTCCTCGTCCTTCTGAGTCTTGCTTTCCTCACTCTTTCCCTTTTTGTTTCCTTTTGATCTAACGAGAAAAGTATAAACTGTGTCTTCTCGTTTTCTCCTTCTCCTTGTTTCTCTCTTCTTCTTTTGAGGGCCGTCCGATCGGGAGGAAGGCGTTAGCGTCTTCTTTTTCGGTGCCTCTGTAATGGCGGTGAGTTTGTCTTTGTTGTTGCGAAAGGTGGTTCTTTTTTTATTTATCGATTGCGATTATTTTGGCTGATTGTGGCGTTTTGGTAGTTTAAGGACTTCTGGTCAAGAAATATGCATCTTTGGTTTGTATGATGATGAATTCTGTCGTTGTTGATTGGAAATAACTCGTATTTATGATGGGCTGTTCCTTTTTGGGGTTTATCTTTTTGGGTAGTTCTCACTTTGAGGCGATTTATAGCTTGAGTTTAGAAAAAAAGGATGTTGGTGAAATTTTGTGGGTAGTATATGGTTGAGGTTCTTACATGAGCCACAGTTTCCTTTTAAATTTCTAGTGGTTTGAGTTAGAGTTTTAATAGCTTTTCCTATTTGGTGTAGCACGAGTGGACGAGTTTTGGGTCTTCTCACCATATACGATAAGGAGGGGATTCCTTTTCCCTTTCTTTTTTCTCTCAAAATATAGCTATGGGCTAAAATTAGCATTCGTTGTGGAGTTTGTTGCTGCGAGGTGAGGGTAAATGGTGTTTATCTTAATGTTTTGAAAATGGGAAGTAATATGTACAGCAGCTGATGCTGTATGGATTATATATCCTCATAAGCCGTAGTGAATCTATGCTAACTATACTATTCCAAAGTTTCCCTTACTTAGGAGTTAGTAATGGAAGTGTATTTGGAGTTATCATTCCTTACTGATCCAGCTGGTTTCAGCGGGCAGCTTTGCAGTTCCCGTATGTGCTTCCTAACGTAGTGGTGCCTGCAGATCTGTGAATCATTGTTGTGAATCTCAATGTTCTGTAGAAGTGGGTCATAGAACTGCAGTTACTTGGTTGTTTTGTTACTACCTATAAACCCCAACATTTCCACAAAGTAGGTACGATTACCTTCACCAGAGCTATTAACATTAATAGGTGGACTAACAGGATTCTAGATGACAAACATAAGTCCTCAGAGTTAACATGATAATCTGGTTCTAAGCATGATATGAAAGCAAATTATATCCTTCAATAACACTTTGCTTTTATCTCCACAGCCATGAAAGTAAATAATTTTGAATTTTTGAATGCATGTAACACGGAATAAAAATCTGAAGGCACTGTCATAACCCTACTCCAATTTCAGGATACCGCAGCACAACCTCTAACCCTTCGTAGAAGCCAATACAGCCAGCGTAGATGAGCGCCCAGTTGGAAAATAGCAAATAAGTTTGAATTTTTGAATGCATGTAGTACGGAATAAAAATCTGAAGGCACTATCATAACCCTACTCCAATTTCAGGATACCGCAGAACAACCTCTAACCCTTTGTAGAAGCCAATGCAGCCAGCGTAGATGAGCGTCCAGTTGGAAAATATCTTTGGATTAGTCCTCGAAAACTTTTTGGTTGCAATCTTTAGATTATCCATTTCATTTAACCAACTTGATTGGTAGGACTTTCTGTATTCTCTGCTCTTTCCATTGAAGGAAACTCATTTTCCTTCTGACCTTTTGAAACATAATCTAGTGGTGGAAATTGACTCTGTATGTGTGTGCAAGTGCGTGCTTGAGTGCGTGCAAAGAAGCTGATTATCCGTGATTGGCCAGGCATTTGAATGCGTGAAGCTTGTGACTTGGTTACATCTGACTTTTATTTCTTTATGGATCATAGCCAAAAAAATTCCTGTTCCAGGCACATGCTTCTGATTCTTAGGACATGACTATTTTCCTCTGGATGCGTGAGAGTAATCTTTGCTGAAAGTACTTCTCAAGAGATATCTCCATCTTGGTGGCATCATATAATGCTGGATCTGTTTCTATGTTGTATTGCTTCTGATTTTGAAAAAAAATGATGAAATTTCTTGAGTTCCATGTTCTTTTGTTAATTTTGGCAGCATGTTCCCAAATTTGGCAACTGGGAGGGTGGAGATCAGGTGCCTTACACGGTGTACTTTGAAAAAGCTCGGAAAGATAAAAATACAGGGGGTAAAATGCTAAATCCAAATGATCCTCAAGAAAATCCTGAGGCTTTTGATAGCGCTTCTCCAGTAAGACATGACCGAGCTGGAAGCAGGGGTGAAAGTGATCTCTTAAGGCCAACAGATTCTCCTGCACATGTTGATGCAGGTACCAAGAAGGTCACGGAGTCACCTCTTCACCCTAAGCAAGCTGGCCGACCTGCTTCTGGTGACCCAGTAAGGAAATCGAATGGAGGCTCCGACCGCAACCCTGAGCAATCACCTCTGCACCCACATTATCAAGCAAGGGTTGCCAATAAGGGTGGTGTTTCATCTCCTTCATGGGAGAGGAGAGGTTCTTCTGAAGGCGGGCATGGTGTTGCACCTTTGACACCAGGCCGCTCAAAAGCTAGATCATCTGCTCGAGCTGATGACAGTGTAAGAATTCATTTAACGATGCTGGATGTTGTTATGGATATTAACGTACAGCAGGATGGTGATGTTTTTTTTGTCGGACCTGAATTGTATTTAGTTTGACAAAGGTGCAGCTGTTCCAAAATTTGGTGCATGGGATGAGGCAAATCCATCCTCAGCTGATGGGTACACTCATATCTTTAACAAAGTAAGGGAGGAAAGGCATGTGGGAACAGCGAAGGCTCCGATGATCTCCTCAGAGAATCCAGCTGCATACGGCTATAAGCCTCCATCCAATGGTGGATCTTCGGTAAGTTGATTATTCGTAAGCTTTTCTCTTTATTTAGTTACCAAGAAGCTGTTTCTGCCTTCTGAAACTGAATCAAAAAATTCTTCTCTATCTGGTCATAGCTGTCCTAATGGATGCATATCTTCACATACTTTTGCTCCTGTGGTCTAATTCAATAAGTATTTTTTATCGGCAACTACTTGAATATTCAGTAAAATGTTTTGAGTAGTCGTGATAGTGTTCTTGTCAATTTCTTGGAAGGTTTTCCAAATATGATATTTTTTTTCAAAAAACTCACATTGCTTGAATTCTTCCAATGTATATTAGATGTAACTAAAGGTTCTTAATACAATTTATATTATGAAAGGAGTATGCAACATTACATGGAAAGGTTTTGTAAATTCAAAGGAATGGAAAAGGACAATATGTTTTAAATTGTTATATGATGAAAGAGATATTCCTGCTAGACTGTCGTCTATTATATCTTGGAAATAGGCAATACTTTCACCGGTTGGAGCAGTGGAGTTTCTCAAAACATGGCTGAGAATTATTACTAAGGTTTATACACTTCCACTCCTAAAGTGAACTTGTCAAATGTGCAGATGTGGTGCTGCTTTGGTGGAAAGTGATCCATTGTTGCAGAGATGAGATGAGGTGAGAGGCATGGGTAAATAGCTCCCAAAGGCTGTTTATATTTATGAAAGACTGCTCGGCAACGCATTCTTTCTCTACTTTATGTGTTTGTCAAAATAATGTTGCTGGTGGTCTAGGAGAGAGAACTTTGCTATGTTTTGTGTACTTTGCAGGCTTTCATGGATTATTGGTTGGCTCGCATCCAGATAAAATAGGCATTCTAGTAGTGGTCGTATGTTAAAGTTGAGTGATAGAGAAGGATGCCCAATCAACTTGGCACCTCTATAGTTGTTTGTAATCTTTGTTGGAAGATTAATGTTTAAGCAAGAACTTGTTTCCAGTCTGCCGGTTTCCACATGCTACGTTTTCAAAATTGCCTAATAAGCCTCTGGTAGTCAATCTTCTGTTGAAGTTGTGTGATAGAGAAGGATGGGCAACCAACTTAGCACTTCTGTAGTTGCCTGTAATCTTTGTTGGAGGGTTTATATGTTTAAGCAAGTTGCCTCCTGCCGGTTCTCATGTGCTTGGTTTTCAACGGTTTGACACTCGAGAATCTGCTGTCATGGTCATGACATGCCCCTTCTTTCAAGTTCTCATGAAAAAGAAACGTCAGATTTATAATTGTCCTTTCTTTTCTGTTTCGTACCTGACATTTCCAAAACCTTGCTTAATATCAATCGCTCTGGAAATCTATTTTTTGGTGAGGGGCTTAAGCAGCAAAGTATCAAGAGGCGATTACATGAAGTGGCACTATTGTTTGCTACGCTGTGGAGGTTTGGCAATACAATTCTGAAATGTATTGCAAATCTTCATTATTAGGCAATTTATGGTTTCTATTGTACAATATGAAGTGACGGTTACATAATCTTGATTGAAGGTGGATCTATACTGTCTTTCCTTGTGTGACCACTCATCCATCCCAATATTTTCATTTTTGTTATGAAATCTTTTATATATATTGGTGAATAACTGTCCAACACTTACAACGATAAAACATAGTGAGTATAATTATTGCTCTATAATATTTACATACCTCTTCATTTTAACCAACTTTCACTAATTTTTTTATTTTCTATTAATTTTTTCTTTAGACTCATCTATTAGCACAATGTCATTCGCAAATAACACACACCCAAATACTTTGTCTTGAATGTGTTTTGTTAACTTGTCAATGATCGATATAAATAAATATGGGCTTAAAGTTGATTCTTGATGTAATCTAATGTTAATTTCAAAGAAATCTATCATTCTTTTTCTTTCTAATTTTCTATTAATTTTTCATGATACGTCTCTACCAGCATGATGTCATCTGCAAATAACATATACACAAGGTATTTCATCTTGAATGTGTTTTGTTAACTCGTCAATGATCAATATAAATAAATATACACTTAAAGTTGGTCATTGATATAATCTAACGTTAAAATTTAAGAAATCTATTTTTTTCATGAGTCTTCACACATGTTTGTGCACTATCATTCATGTCTCTTATAAGATTAATGTATGTCAATATGATACTTTTCTTTTTTAAGGTTCTTCAAAGAATATCTATTGATATCTTATCGTAAGTTTTTTTTAAATCAATAAATACAATTTGAACATTCTTTTTTTCTCTAAAATGTTTCATAAGACATCTTAATAGTTGAATTGTCTCGATAGTAGATCTCTTTAGCATGAATCCAAATTGATTTTATGTTGTATTTATACTTGTCTCGGCTTACACTCAATAATTCTTTTTCATAATTTCATACTATGACTTATCAAATTGATAACCTGATAATTTACACAATTTTAAATGTCTCGTATATGAGTATAACTATACTCATCTTCTATGTTTAAGGCATTTTTTGTGTATTCTTATTTCATTAAATAATCTTACAAAAGTGATACTCGTCTCTCTTAAGATTTACTAACCTCTACATACTTAAAAGCTCCTTTGACTTCATTCCTTTGAATATGTTAGTTCCTTTGAATACGATGATAAAAATTATGATTTATATACTCTTATGATTTAATTAACTTTCTTAAGTTGATATTAGTACCTATGTTTTCATTAAAAAATTTATAAAATTAAATTTTCTATCTATTCTCTATACTAGAATATTCTCATTCTCATCTTTGATGCCTCTAACAAAAGTAAGAACTTTAGTTTTCTTATCTCTAGCCTTAAATATCCTAAAATATATCTTTACCTTCTTTTAAGTTAAATTTTTTATATAAATTCTCTCAAATTTTAGTTTTTGTTTTACTTCGCTCATTTTTTTGTTTTATTATATACTTCTCAAGTTTCACTACTCTTGTTGGCATAATTCAATTTGCAACATGCTCTCTTTACCTTAATTTTATCTTACACCACATCATTCAACCATCAAACTTCCATGCTTTCTTTATATTTACTTAATTTATCTTTTTCCATTTTTTTAATATATTTAGTTATATTGTTACATATATCAAAAAGGTATACCTACTTTATATATCTTTTTTTATTTTCGAGATTCCACCGTTTAATTTAAGTAACTATATAAATATCATTACACATATCAAAAGGTATACCTACATCATTTCAAACAAACTCTCCTCAAAAAACTTTCTATTAAATGTATATTTTTTTCATTTTTAAGGTTCTACTATTTAATTCAAATAACTTTATATATTCTTTGCACTTCATACTAGATAAATCGGACAATGGTTATCAGAGACCTAATTCAACCCCCTCCCTTATTGGGCTTTGGGACCAACCATGCAAACATCCCTTTATCAAACAACCAAGACGTCTAAACCAATGCCAGGTCATGATCATGTAAAAGGCAGTCATTTCCCAATCTATACCAACTATTTTGGCCCTTGCGAAATTGGAGTAATCCATCTACACTTGCACTCTTGAAACAGGGGCAACAAGGCAAGCAGACTGACAAGACGACAGAGTCCCACTGTTAAAGTGATGAATTGTACCCACATCAGCCACATCGATTACCTGTTTCTGGTAATTTAACCTTGAAAACACAAGCAACCTGTCAATGGCCAATGAAATAGCTACAATTAAATCATAAAAAGGGAAACAAAATTTCAGTAGCAAGTCGTATTTTGCATAATCATACAACCTACATCATAATCGTATTCAAGTACAAACACGCAGAGAGAAAGAGGGAAGTCAATCTAGTGCGTTACTGATTTCCTTCTCCATTCTGTCCTTCCCCTGTTAATCTCAAGGCCCTCATCGTAGTCTTAAAAAGGTGCAAGAATTGGAAAGCGTCTAAAGTGTCCAAATTCTGTTTCGGTGTCACTGGAGTTTCATTTCCGTTCATTGAACTCGAATTTGTTTCGAAGCCATCAGACTCTATGCTTGCCAACGAATTGACCTTGTCACCATGTTGACATTCCCTTCGGTAGTCAAGTGTGACTGTTTGGAGCTCATGAGTGTCGAGCACTTCCTGTGGCATTCTCTGTCGCAATCATTTCAGTTTAGCGTAAATTCTTGTCAAATGAGTTTTCCTTCCTACGGTAAAGAACCCAACCAATGTATGTGACATTGTTCACATGCTGATTCATGTCGAAATCAGCTCGCCTAGGCTGTAATATTCAATAATGTAAATTAGCTTAGAAATGAAGCGATATGAAGATGTTGGTCACTCTAATGTCTAAGAAGTTCTCACCATCAGCCCGGTTCATGAATGCTGCTGGGCAGGATCTTCAAGCTTGGCAATTTTCTTTAAACTGCGATCATCCTTTTCTGGAAATGCAAGCCTGAAAAGAAGTAATCCCCAGGCTACTTAGGTGTGGAAGAGATCAAGCTGTCAAAAGTAGCTAAATACTTTGAGTCTCACAGTATCCAGAGTGCTCGGTGAGAGTATAAAATGGAAAGAAGATACAACCAACGTTTGATTCATGCCTCAAATGACACGAGATATAAAATGGTACTCGGATTATTTCCAGATGATAGAGCCTATACAAAGACAAGAGAATGTAAAAGATAAGAATGATCAATGCCAAACAAGTTAAGGGGTTCAGATCTTTGCCTTCGTGTAACAGTCAGACATTTGAACAAGTATTGTACAATGATTAAGATAATGGTTCAGGTAATGTAGAACAACTTATAAATATTGTGCACAGTACATACAATTCATAATATTTTAGTTCAGTGCCCGGATCGACACAATCCAGGTATCGTCATTGTTTTTGCATATTTATAGGTGTGTACAGCACTGTATCGTACTTTACTGGAGTGGATCACACCGTTATGTAGGATAATATGTATTGAATGAAAGAAAAAAGTGAAACAGCTGGAGTAAGAGCAGGCTCTTCTTGTAATCACCCTACAAAAGCAGGTTGCAGCGTCTAATCATGCACTAGCTTAAAAAGGCTATAATGCTGTAAATGCAGTTGGAATGGTTGAAAACTGATGCTTTTCATCCTTAAAACGCTGTAAATATACTGACAAAAATACACATATTTTTGATCTTTTAAACATTTTTTACTTATTCAACAACAACAACAACAACTAAACCTTTTCCCACACTAGACGGGGTCGGCTACATGAATTCTTTGTTTCCACATAGCCCTATCATGTGTCATGTTAGCAGTTAACTCACAATAAGCTTAGATCATTCTTTATTATTTCTTTTCAACACTTTTGTGGCTGCCTCTTTTAATACTTTTCAAATTTAGTTTTTCATACCATCTTAAAGGCTCTTCTTTCTATATGTTCAAACTATCTTTAACGATATTCTCTCATTTTATCCTCTATTGGTGCCACTCCTAATTTGTTTCTAATAACCTCATTATGTATACGGTCTTTTTTTGTATGACCAATCATCCATCTCAACATCTTCATTTTTGTCACAGACATCTTTTGTACATATTGATGATTAACTGCCCAACACTCAAAACCATAAAACATGGCAAGTCTAAATACCACTCTATAATATTTACCTTTTAACTTTATGATATCTTCTTATCACAAAGAATACCACATGCTCCTCTCCATTTTAACCAACCAGCATTAATTTTATACGTAACAACTCTATCAATTCTTCCATCACTTTGAAAAATTGACCCTAGGTATTTAAAACTTATCTTTTGGGAGATGCAATGTGTACCAATTTTAATTTCTATGTCTTTTGAAGTAACTAAATGATCAAACTTACATTCCATATATTCTATCTTTGTTCTACTAAGTCAGAGGCCTTTGCTTTTTAATGTTTCTCTCCATAGTTTCAATTTTCTGTTAACTTCTTCCTTAGACTCCTCCACTAACACAATGCCATCTATAAATAACATACATCAAGGTACTTCATCTTGAATATATTTTGTTAACTCATCAATCACCATTATAAATAAGTATGGACTTAAAGTTGATCCTCGATGTAACCCAATATTAACTTCAAAGAAGTCTATTATTCCTTCATGAGTTCTCATACATGTTTTTGCACCATCATACATATCTCTTATAAGGTTAATGTATGTCAATGGGATACCTCTTTTTTCCAAAGTTCTCCAAAGAACCTCCCTCAGTACTCTATCATAAGCTTTTTCTAGATCAATAAATATCATGTGAAGGTCTTTCTTTTTTGTTCTAAAATGTTCCATAAGACGTCTCAAAAGGTGAATCGCTTGAACAGTAGATTTGCCCGGCATGAATCCAAATTGGTTCTCTATTGTACTTGATACTTGTCTTAACTTACGTTCAATAATTCTTTCCCACAATTTCATAGTATGGCTTATTAACTTGATACCTCGATAATTCACACAATTCTAAATGTCTCCCTTGTTCTTATATATGGATATAAGTGTACTCGCTCTCCATTCCTTGGGCATCTTTTAGTTTCTCCATATTTCATTAAATAGTCTTGTGAGCCAAGTGATTCCTATTTCTCCTAGTATTTTCCAAATTTCTATAAGAATATTGTTTGGTCCTACTGATTTACTACCCTTTATATGTTTAAGAGCCTCTTTGACTTCATTCTTTTGAATATGTCGGTAGAAATTATGGTTTATATATATTTTTGATTTGGCTAACTCTCCTAAGCTAATACTAACATCTTTATTTTCATTAAAAAGCTTATAAAACTATTTTTTCCATTTATTTCTTATATCATCATTTGCCACTATAATTTTTTCATCCTCATCTTTTATGCATCTAATATAATTAAAATCTTTAGTTTTCTTATCTCTAGCCCTAGCTATCCTAAAAATATCTCTTTCACTCTCTTTTGAGTTGAGTTTTTTTTATATAAATACTCTCAAATTTTAGCTTTTGCTTCACTGACAACTTTTTTTACTTTCTTCTTTGCTTTCTTATAAGCCTATAAAGTTTCACTAGTTTTCTTAGCATAATGTAATTTGTAACATGCCTTCTTTTCCTTGATTTTATTTTGCGCTACTTTATTCCACCACCAAACTGTTTTTTGTGCCGGTTTACCTCTCTTAGATATACCTAACACATCTTTCGCCACTTTTCTAATATGTATAACATATTGTTCCACATATCACAAGGTGTATCAACATAATTCCAAACATCTCCTTGAAGGACTTTCTGTTTAAATATATTTTCTTTCTTACTTTTGAGGTTCTATCATTTAGTCTGAATAGCTCGATGCACTCTTTTCTTCTTTGTCCATTTTTTCACTTGTAAATCTATAACTAAAAGTTGATGTTGGGTGGTTAAGCTTTCTCCTGCAATTACCTTACAATCTTTACAACATGCTTTATCTTTTTCTCTACAAATAAAATAATCAATTTGTGTTTGTGATAAGCCACTCTTATAAGTAATTAAATGCTCATCTCATTTTTTGAAGATTGTATTGACTATAAAGAGATCAAATGCTATAGCAAAATTTAAAATCTCCCTACCTTCCTCATTTATATCCCCAAACCAAAGTTTCCATGAATACCTTGATATCCTAATGCCTCTTTATACTATCTTCTAGTCCTACTTGTGGTGCGTAAGCGTAAACTATATTCAAAACCTTTGTTCCTAACACTAATTTCAATGTCATGATTCGGTCACCATATCATTGTATGTCTACTACACTATCCTTTAAATATTTATTTATAATAATACCAACTTCGTTTCAAGCCTTTTCCTTATCTGAGTACCACAATTTAAAACCCGTATCCTCTATCTCTTTTGCTTTTTCTCCAACCCACTTTGTCTTTTGTAAACATAGAATATAAATCTTTCTTCGAATCATAGTATCTACCATATCCATTAGCTTACCGGATAATATTCTGATATTCCAAGAACCAATACGAATCTTATTATCTAGGACTAGCTTTCTGACCCCCCACATCTGTTCATATTGAAAATGCAAAGACCCTCTCTGTAAATTATTCACTACATTCGGGCGGCAATGTAGTAGGACTAACTACTTTATCCACACCCGTCCATAATGTAGAAATCCTCTTTGCAATTGATTAACTACATCTGGACGAAAATATAGTGCCCCTTGCTTACTTGTTATTTTATTCGGGCTCTACAATACGTTGCTAAGCGGGGACGCCCTAAAACAATGCTCATAATTTATATAATCCATGGTATAAAAATCTGACAAAGTTTTATGTTGCCTGTCAAAAGCTTAACACAACCCTCCTCCTTTATATAGTCTTGGGACTGCCAATGCAAGGGT
This sequence comes from Brasenia schreberi, assembly GCA_036023115.1. NCBI lineage: Eukaryota > Viridiplantae > Streptophyta > Magnoliopsida > Nymphaeales > Cabombaceae > Brasenia > Brasenia schreberi. The sequence continues at coordinate 12,170,663 of JAYKKT010000075.1, read as the reverse complement.
GATCCCTTATATGGGCGGAGTGTTTTTTACTTATTCAATATTTTAAAATAATTTTGACTTGTTTAAAATTGATAAGTATCATACTGTGTCATACCTTGTGTATCAGTATCCTGTAAGATGCAGGTCCTGAGCGATATTCTACAATGTTGATGGACAAGATCATGACCTTCTACCTTGAGACTTCAAAATCACTGCTACATTGTTGCAGCAGTAAGGTACTAGAGTTGCAAGTATATCCTGGAGAAATAGCAAACTCAGAGTGAAATTTTTATTTCTCAAATGACCTGAATAGAGGTCCAACACACAACTGCATAACTGTCATTGGTTGTGCTAATGTACTTGACGTTGGAATACATGCTCAGATTCAGTTTTACGCCTTGGATTTGAAGGTTGTATTGAGCAACCAAAACCAAAACCAAGCATTCTCTGACACTAAGTGGATTCGGCTACATAACCTTAGTGATGTTTGGCTTCATCTTGCGCAATATTATAATCCAAGTTCCAAAAGGCAAGAAACAGTAAGAGAGTGGAGTGGGATCAACCACTAAAATTCAAAGTGATGCCCAATAAGTGCAAGTTGAAGACTTTCTCCAAGAAAAGAACCTTAGCTTTATGATGAAAAGACGGACTAAGATGAGGTTTTATGTGCATTCTGCTTGAACACACTCATTGTGATCGAAGGAATCTACATGACACTGTTCAAATATCATCAACCCAACAGAAGGTGCATGTTCATAAGTCATAATCACCAATTAGATCTTGAAGCAAATAACATTGTTGAAATGCGAGTACTGCTGAAACAAGCACGGGTAAAACTGATAGCCTAATATCTCTCACATACCGAAGAGTTTGTGGACAGTAAAATGACAGTTCATCTCGAACATCATCTGTAACTCTCTCAAGACGCCTTGTAATTTGATTCATCATCACCCATTTGCTGTGCAAGTAATATGAAGTTATTAGCGCACATCTTGTAATCTAAAAGCAATCAGCATGGAAGTATGCCACTAAAAGATGATCAGAGCACAGCACTTTGAAAGTACATAGGTATCAACGTCCCGTTCACAGCTGAAAGGAAATAAAGATGGAAGTAGTTAGGTACGCAAATCATCATTTAGTTTCTCTTTCCTCTCTCTCTTTCTTTTTTTTTGTTTTTTGCAATTTAAGAGAACATTTAGACATGTAAATAAGGGGAAATTGGGAATGACACTAATACACGATAAAATGAGAGAAAATCGTTTAAGATAGTTTGGATATTTGGTAAAAATGTAAAAAAGAAAAAAAGACTATAAAAGTGTGGTATGTACCGGGTACGTGGTACTTACCGATACCACAAACAATGTATCGATATGCGTAAATGTGTATCGGTATACGTACCCAATATGGGTACGTACTAGATTCGAGTTGACCCATACCCGATCCAAAAATTAGGTATAAAAATGTTTTTAACCCTATTCTCAGTCGTCTCTCTATGCTCTACCCCATTCCCAAAGTGACAACATCTCTCCCTCTCTATGATACACCCATTCTCAGCCGTTGCTCTCTCTGCTCTACCCCATTCTCAGCGTCACTCCCTCTCTGCTCTATTTACAGGTTAACGATTCTTCAGTTTTCGATTTCCCAAAAGTACATTCCTTTGGTTCTATGTTTCTTTTAAAGTTGCAGTATCACATGAAGCAGAACAATCATATCACAGAAACACTGTAATTAGCAAGAAGATGAACCCGAGAATATTACTTTACAAAACATTCACCCAGTAGTGTGATTCCCTGTAGAACTAAGGATGGCTAATCAAGCATATGAAAAATTAAATATGTGCTTACCATATTCACTACTCCACTATCATTTCTCTCTAATTTAATCTTTCGTCCAAAACATATAAATAAAACGGGTTAGCGGTTGAACTATGCACACCATATATTTGCTAGAATGACTAGGAGGCTTTGTACAAGGTCTCATATTAGTCGTCAATTCTTGAAGCATTCCTTCCATACAATTCATAAACATTCATCACCAACCTATATGTGTATTGTACTATTCTGCAATCCAATACACAAGTACTTGATATCAAGGTAAGTCTGCCTATTATTGATATAAGGTTTGCAGTCAGTTTGAAACTCGTTTTCGTTTTCTGCATCAGTCGAGTACAAAGGTTCTTTGTATGTGTGTTTAGTTGTTGATGCCATGTTTCTGTGTGATATCCTTAGTGCAATGATGGGAAGCAGTTGGATTTGTTTGCAGTATAGAAACGGTAAGTACTTGAGACTTTTATTTATTTGTTCGTTGCTCGATGACAGACAATGCTCACTTTTTTGTTCTATCTTTGCTAGCCGTTTGAACAATAACAAGCTCACAGGGTCCATTCTAAGAGAGCTCACCAACCTTTCAAACCTCAAAGTTTTGTGAGTTGACTTCCTTGATATACACTTTGTTCTTGCATTGTTCGAAAACTATGTCCAAGTGTCTTTTCCTATATTTTCTTTATTAGTGATGTTGCCAAATCTATATAGGGACCTTTCAAACAATGATCTTTGAGGTACAATCCCGACTTATGGTCCCTTCGGACAATTTTTGCCTCGGAGGTACTGATTCCTTCTATGTTTCTTGGTGATCTTGATTGCCTGTTCACCATCCTTTGAAATTGATCTTTTAGGACCCTTTCTCCCACTAATTGATTGCTTCCACTAGAACTAAGACCAATGATTTCATCATCCCCTAGTAGGTGGAATTGAACTACTAAGCTCATCCATCTCAAAAATTGGGAAGTTTTTTTTATTTCACCTTTCATACGAAAGTCATTTTCAAGAAAAGTCACATCACGAGACTCTAATTCTTTGACACTATCATCTACATATTCTCTAACGGTGTTGAAGTATCTAATGAAGATACATTTCTTTCCAGATAATTCTAACTGGTTGTATTTGTGTAAAGTTTCGTCAACATATGCATCAAAGCCCCACGGTCTTAAATAACTAAGGTGAAGTCTCCTATTAGTCCAAAGTTTATGAGGGGTACTGGAAACTATTTTCAAAGGTACATGGTTAAGGATATAAGCTATAGGTAGTAACACATCTCCCCAATAGGAAGCCAATAAGTCAGCGTATGCCATCATTGGCCTAACCATCTCCAACAAAGTCCTACTCTTCTTTGAGCTACTCTATTTTTCTCTTATTCTTTTCTCGAAATGGAGTTTCTAAACTGTTTAGATAAATACTCAACCTTAGATCAGTATTAAGAGTTTTAACTTTTGTCCAATTGATTATCAACCTTGTTTAAGTACCCTCATGAAGTATTCTAGAGCCTCAAACTTGTATGAAATCAAATAAACATGACCATAATGCATGTAATAATCTAAATATTACAAAATAAATAGTTTAATTTCTCATTCTCACATTCATCGGGCCATAGATATCAAAATGGACTAATTGTAATAGAAAGTCCACTCTTATGGCCTTACCAAATGGCTTTCTTTTTTTCCAGCTACGCAAAAGTCATACACAAGCAACTCTACTCAAGTTAGTGATCTTAAAAGACCACTCTTAGCTAATGGAGTCATCTTCTCTTATCTTATATGTCCTAGCCTAACATGCCATACATTTGCATCATCAACGTCACAACTAGAAATTATAACAAAAGATAGACCATGATCTATATTACTACACATGAATATAATGTCTAGTATATATGAACCATTTAACACAAATCTAGTACAAAGATGCATACTAGATGTTCCAAAAATAGTAAATAGCCTAAACATCCTAAATGTTGAATAGAGAATGTGGCTATCACACAACTCTACCTTGTTCCTTTAACATCTACTGAGGAACCATTATCCCATATATATTCTTCTCGCAATAGCACTTAGTTGACAAAACTCCACCAAGCACCCTTGTCTCAAGCTATATGGTCTGTGGCTCTTGAATCTATAATTCACAAGGAAAATAAATCACCAAGTATAACAATCGAAGAGACATAAACATGACAATGCATGCAAATTCCACGACATACCTTATACCCTTCACACTTGGTAGCAAAATGACCAAATTTGTTACAAACATAGTATTTCACCTTGGTTTTGTCCAGCTTTTTCTTGCTCTTTTGCATCTGTTTTTGGGAATTTTCATTTCTACACCTCTTATATCCCTTACCATGCCTTTTCCAATTGCCTTTATAAGTTTGGAAGTCCTTACTCGACTCCACAACATAAGCATGCCTAGAGTAGGAGCTCCTGACCCCTTGCAATTCTTACTTTAACTCACAATGACGAGTAATATCAACAAAGGTATGAATACATTTTTCATGACAGGAAGATACTCAATTATCCCCAAGAACTTGGGGTTCATCTAAGACTGGGTGTCCAATATGTTTCAATTATTGTGTTATACTATAAATTTTCCTTGAATGTTGTTTCATAATATGATGAGCTCGCTTCTTATAGGCAACAAACATATAAATAATCATCCTCAACTTGGGTGTAGATATTTAGGTCTTCCTCTTCCTTTTTTTTCATACTCGATAAGTCTCTTGTTCCTATCTTGTCTATGCAGTAGAATCCTTCCCAAGGTCTGCCATCTCATGTCTCAAGAGATTTTTTCTTTCGACCATGACATTTAATGCACATACGATGCACGCATGCATGTATATATATATATATATATATATAGAGAGAGAGAGAGAGAGAGAGAGAGAGAGAGAGTACCCTAGCACAAGTGCAACACCAAGAGCAAGCTTTATTCTTGCATTCCATGACAAAAGTCTGATGTTTCCATCTATTTGATGAAGGGCATCAAGCATAGTCTTGTAAGTATAGTTCTCATAAACTAAAATTCGGTGCCCATGCTCCATGCAGTATCCAACAAGTTTTGTGATATTTGAAAGATGAAGCTTAGAGATGGAACATACCAGATCTACAAAAGCTTTATCCTTATGCAACAAGGTAGATTATGCATCCAACTTCTTAACATGTAATAGTTGGCAAAGACATTAACAAATGAGAGAGAGAGAGAGCAACTCATTCTTGAGAAAGGAACAAGTAGAAGCAATAATAATCTAAGTAATTGCAATAATTAGATAGAAATATACAAATGATAATATTTTGAAGCTACATGGATATACAACGCATGTAATCACAATAAAAAAGAATTTCCCACTAACTTACAAAATATAAGCATGCTATTTGTTCTATTTTCCCTCTTCTTTAGAATCCAGTGACATTTCCACATGGCATCTCTTTATGGATATACAACACATGTAATCACAATCAAATTGTTTCATGTAATAAGAAATTGTTCATGATTAGATAAATGGTAATATTTTGAAGCTACATGGATATACAACACATGTAATCACAATAAAAAAGAATTTCCCACTAACTTACAAAAATAAGCATGCGATTTGTTCTATTTTCCCCCTTATAAGATTTTCTATGCATGCCATGTGGAAGAAGGCTCTAGAATCAACTAACCATGGATCCATATCTTGTATTTCATGAGAAGTGGTAGAGCGTGGCATGTGTTGTAAATATTCTTCACTTCATGAAACACAAGATATGGATCCATGGTTAGTTGATTCTAGAGTCTCCTTCCACATGGCATGCAATGAAAATCTTATAAGCAAATACATGTATGAAAACCTGAAATAAATTTTTATTAACTGCACCGCTCAAAAGAGAGGGTTTTACAAAATCAAGCCATAAGACTTCTATAATATGTTATTGTATACAAGAGTAGTATTTATAGAGGAAGTAGACCAAGGGGAGAAGTAGCAGAATCTAAAGAACCGTTAGGAGGGGCTCAATAAACTAGCCGTTGGATCCCCTGATGGCCTTGATTACATATTATGTATTTGCTAACTGATAGTATTTTAACACCCCTCTTCAAACTGATGATACAGTTAACGAAAGTTTGCTAACTAACAATTTTAAAACTAAAAGAGTTTGTAGCCTTATAACACTTTCCAATGCTTTTCTTTTGTTTCTTTAACAAAGTTTACGTTTGATTTGTAATAATTTATTTTAATACAACAAACAACAACAACTAAGCCTTTTCCCATACTAGACGGGGTCGGCTACATGGATTCTTTGTTTCCATAGATCCCAATCGTGTGCCATGTTGGCAGTTAACTCCCAATAAGCTAGATCATTCTTTATTGCTTCTTTCCAACACTTTTGTCGTCGTCCTCTACCTCTTTTAATACTTTCCAAATTTAGTTTTTCTAACCTTCTTACCGGTTCTTCTTTTGATCTTCTTTCTATATGTCCAAACCATCTTAAACGATGTTCTCTCATTTTATCTTCTATTGGTGCCACTCCTAATTTGTTTCTAATAACCTCATTATGTATACGGTCTTTTCTTGTATGACCACTCATCCATCTCAACATCTTCATTTCTGTCACCGACATCTTTTGTACATGTTGATGATTAACTGCCCAACACTCAGAACCATAAAACATGGCAGGCCTAATTGCTGCTCTATAATATTTACCTTTTAATTTTAATGGTATTTTCTTATCACAAAGAATACCTGATGCTCCTCTCCATTTTAACCAACCAGCATTAGTTCTATGTGTAACATCTCCATCAATTCTTCCATCACTCTGAAAAATTGACCCTAGGTATTTAAAACTTTCCTTTTGGGGAATGCAATGTGTGCCAATTTTAATTTCTATGTCCTCTAAAGTAACTAAATGATCAAACTTACATTCCATATATTTTGTCTTTGTTCTACTAAGTCGGAGGCCTTTGCTTTCTAATGTTTCTCTCCATAGTTCCAATTTTCTATTAACCTTTTTCCTTAGACTCCTCCACTAATACAATGTCATCTGCAAATAACATACATCAAGGTACTTCATCTTGAATATGTTTTGTTAACTCATCCATCACCATTATAAATAAGTATGGACTTAAAGTTGATCCTTGATGTAACCCAATATTAACTTCAAAGAAGTTTATCGTTCCTTCATGAGTCCTCACACATGTTTTTGCACCATAGTACATGTCTCTTATAAGGTTAATATATGTCAATGGGATACCTCTTTTTTCCAAAGTTCTCTAAAGAATCTCCTTCGGTACCCTATCATAAGCTTTTTCTAGATCAATAAATATCATGTGAAGGTCTTTTTTTTTCTCTAAAATGTTCCATAAGACGTCTCAAAAGGTGAATCGCTTCAATAGTAGATCTGCCTGGCATGAATCCAAATTGGTTCTCTGTTGTACTTGATACTTGTCTTAACCTATGTTCGATAATTCTTTCCCATAATTTCATAGTATGACTCATTAACTTGATACCTCGATAATTCGCACAATTTTGAATGTCTCCCTTGTTCTTATATATGGATATAAGTGTACTTGCTCTCCATTCCTCGGGCATCTTTTGGTTTTTCCATATTTCATTAAATAGTCTTGTGAGCCAAGTGATTCCTATTTCTCCTAGTATTTTTTAAACTTCTATAGGAATATTATTTGGTCCTATCGATTTACCACCCTTCATATGTTTAAGAGCCTCTTTGACTTCATTCTTTTGAATACGTCGGTAGAAATTGTGGTTTATATACTTTTTTGACTTGGCTAAATCTCTTAAACTAATACTAACATCTTTATTTTCATTAAAGAGATTATAAAAATATTTTTTTCATCTATTTCTTATATCATCATTTGCCACTAGAATTTTTTCATCCTTGTCTTTTATGCATCTAACATAATTAAGATCTTTAGTTTTCTTATCTCTAGCCCTAACTATCCTAAAAATATCTCTTTCACCCTCTTTTGAGTTGAGTTTTTTATATAAGTCCTCCCAAATCTTAGCTTTTGCTTCACTAACGGCCTTTTTCGCTTCCTTCTTTACTTTCTTATAAGCTTCTAAAGTTTTACTAGTTTTCTTAGCATAATGTAATTTGTAACATACCCTCTTTGCCTTGATTTTATTTTGTACCACTTCACTCCACCACCAAGCTTCTTTTTGTGCCGGTACATCTCCCTTAGATACCCCTAACACACCTTTCGCCACTTTCCTAATATGTATAGCCATATTGTTCTACATATCACAGGGTGTGCCAACATAATTCCATACATCTCCTTGAAGGACTTTCTGTTTAAATATATCTTCTTTCTCGCTTTTGAGGTTCCACCATTTAGTCCGAATAGATCGATGCACTCTTTTCTTCTTTGTCCATTTTTTTATTTGTAAATCCATAACTAAAAGTCGATGTTGGGTGGTTAAGCTTTCTCCTGAAATTACCTTACAATCTTTACAACACGCTCTATCTTTTTTTCTACAAATACAGTAATCAATTTGTGTTTGTGATAAGCCACTCTTATAATTAAATGTTCATCTCATTTTTTGAGGATTGTATTGACTATAAATAGATAAAATGCCATAGCAAAATTTAAAATCTCCCTACCTTCCTCGTTTATATCCCCAAAACCAAAGTTTTCATGAATTCCTTGATATCCTAATGCCTCTTTACCGATATGTCCATTTAAATCTCCTCCTAAACAAATCATCTCCCTTTGTGGAATCTTTTGAAACACCTTATCTAACTCTTCCCAAAAAACTGTCTTTATACTATCTTCTAGTCCTACTTGGGGTGCGTAAGCACAAACTATATTCAAAACCTCTGCTCCTAACACTAATTTCAACGTCATGATTCGGACACCATATCGTTGTATGTCTACTACACTCTCCTTTAAATCTTTATTTATGATAATACCAACTCCGTTTCGAGCTTTTTCTTTACCTGAGTACCATAATTTAAAACATGTATCCTCTATCTCCTTTGCTTTTTCTCCAACCCATTTTGTCTCTTGTAAACATAGAATATGAATCTTTCTCCGAATCATAGTATCTACCACCTCCATTAGCTTACCCGATAATGTTCCGATATTCCAAGAACCAATACGAATCTTATTATCTAGGACTAGCTTCCTTACCCCCCGCATCCGTCCATAATCAAAATGTGGAGACCCTCTCTGAAAATTTTTCACTACATTCGGGCGGTAATGTAGCGGAACTAACTTCTTCAGCCACACCCGTCCATAATGTAGGAGCCCTCTCTGTAATTGATTCACTACATTCGGGCTCTGCAGCATGTCGCTAGGCGGGGACGCCCCAAAGCAATGCTCATAATTTTTGTAATCCATGTTATAAAAATCCGATAAAGTTTTACGGTGGCTGTCGGAAGCCTAACACAACCCTCCTCCTTTATCCGGGCTTGGGACCGGCAATGCAAGGGTGATCCCTTACATGGGCAGAGTTAATAATTTATTTTAATACCTGAAAAAAAACTTCTAGAATAATGAAAAACCAAATCTTACGATACCAAATCCCATAATTATCACCATTTAGCTTATCCCCCTTATTCAAATTAGCTATTATGCTTTTAGATGCAGCCATATTTATCTAGGCTTCATCCATATAAAGGGAAAAAAAATATATCAATGAAGGCGTAATGAATTATGCAATACAAATAATCATTTGTAGATTCTTCAAGACAACATATGTGAGTTAAGCCATAATATAAAAAAATCTCTATTGTGCGAATGAAATGCATGCATCATCACTCAAAACTTAACCAGTAGTTTAATCATACATTATGGCCCATTGTACAAGAATCAACAATCCATTTTACACACACACACACACACACACACACATATATATATATATATATATATATATATATATATATATATATATATATATATATATATATATATATATATATATATATGCATATACATATATATATGAGTAGAGTGAAGCAGTAAAATTTTGTTAACATGCGCATGTATTTGTTTCATTAATGTCCATAACTATATATATATATATATATATATATATATATATATATATATATATATATATATATATATATATATATATATATATATATATATGAGTAGAGTCAAGCAGTAAAATTTTGTTAACATGCGCATGTATTTGTTTCATTAATGTCCATAACTATGGTTGCACACACACACACACACACACACACATATATATATATATATATATATATATATATATATATATATATGCATATACATATATATATGAGTAGAGTGAAGCAGTAAAATTTTGTTAACATGCGCATGTATTTGTTTCATTAATGTCCATAACTATATATATATATATATATATATATATATATATATATATATATATATATATATATATATATATATATATATATATATATATATATATATATATATATATATATATATATGCATATACATATATATATGAGTAGAGTCAAGCAGTAAAATTTTGTTAACATGCGCATGTATTTGTTTCATTAATGTCCATAACTATGGTTGACTTGTCACAAATTTAGACCACATCAAACACATGAATACTCAGTAATAAGAAGAAACACTTACAATTGAGCCAACCACCTCTCCATGGGACAGCCGCCCACTCCACAGTCTTGAAAGAACATTTTTAATGAAGACGTCCTCCATCCAAGATGTTGAAGAAAATGACGCTTTGCAACAAAGCTCAAACAAAAAATAACATGATTTTATCAAAATACAAGAATCAAGCTTTATCCCTTCTAAAATAGGAGATATTAGTTGTCTTTTGTCCCTTCTAAAAATACCAAAATTCAGATAGAGTCGTGGGTCATCAAAAACATAAAGAATACTCAAAGAAACTCTTTGAAATAATAACAATTCAACTGCTAAAGAAGTTCAATTTTGACCCCGACCAACCTTGTTAAAGATATCCACATGATTTCCTTTTGTTTCAATTAAATTTATGGTTGGACATTTCAAGGGAACCAAATTGAAACTTTCCAATTAATATGGTTTGAGTATCAGGCTGACATGAGTCAGCCTCATTAACAAAAATCTTAATACACCTAATTACCCATATGTTTGCCATTCTAACCACAAATTTTCATGTGAAAATCACATATATATATATATACACACACACACACACACACACATATATATATATATATATATATATACACACACTCTGATATCAATGAAGCAAGAATAATGTAGAGGAAGCGAAGAGCATACTCACTTTGATCCTGAATCATTCACCATTTAGTTTCCAAGTTTTGCGAGTTGAAGGCCACAATCACGACTAATGAACCGTGCCTCTGTTTTCCATGCTACATTGCTCTCTCAATCAAAGTGAAAACGTCCCACACACACACTGAATGTGTGCTCATATTCAAAAGTGGGAGCTCTCTGTCTCGAGAAGGGAATTGGTTGTTCTCCTTATAACCTTTCCCCTAGCCCATCTGCCTTTTATTTTGAATGATGGTATGAAGGCGCTTGACCTTTTTACCCTTGACATAAATACCCTTATGGTCACACATAATTCCAACACTAAAATATTAGCAAAATAGCTAATGCTATAGGCTAACAATAAAGAACATTGGCATTTACTTAGTATTCCTTGGAGATGTTGCCATCTTTAGGCATTAGAGGATTGTTCCGAAGGTGCAAGACTCGGTTATTTTAGATGAATTAGCCTGAACGAACCAGATGGTTGATGCATAATCCAATAAATATATGTCTGCATAGCTTTTAGAAGATTAGATCAACCAACATAAAGTCTCCATCGGTTTAAATGGATAGCTATACTATACCATTCTCCTCTTGAAGTTTTTTATAAGTAACAAATGTCTCAAAAGTTAAAATTATCAACTTATTTTTCTTTAAAACATAAACATAGAACTTCTCATGTTGAGATCTACTGAAAAATGAGCAACAAAGACTCATGTTGTTAAAAATCTTCATTCATAAAAAAGTAACAGATTGAAAAATTCATGCAATAGCATCAAACATGCGAAATTCTTACTTGAGCCACTCATTGAAAATATAATAGTGTGGTAGTCTGATATGTAATAGTAGTTTGATATTACTTGCACACTCATTAAAAAATATATAATGTGTTGGTCAGATGGTGTGCATAATAATCTATCAATCATTGCATTTATTCTTGACACACTATTCTTACATAGTTTGCTGACATTTGAGCACAATCAATGTTTAGATAAACAAATTTTAGTTGTAGAATATAAGACAATATGAATGTTGTTCAGCAAGATATTCTGTAATCATTATCACCTTTCACTTGATGAAAATGGTCCAACATAACAACAATTCTCTTCTTTTAGAGAAAGGAGAAAAAAGAGAAATAAAAAACTTTCTTTTTGTGCAAGAAAAATATACTTTCCGTGAGTATGAAAACTGATTGATGATATAGTTTAACAAGTACAACAACAGATATGAAGGCAAAATAATTAACATGACACTGATTGTAGATCCACCTACTAAAGGTTTACCATTCAGTCTTTCATGAGCATGCCTCTCATATGGGTGGACATATTTCAATACCAATTGGTTGTTTTAATACATTATGGACATATTTTTTCAATAAAGTTTTGTTTTGTACTTTAAATTAAGCTTCTGATCTCCCTAAGGTTTATGGTAGGACCAGTTGGAAACAAGCATGTTAAAGATCATATTGTATGTAATTTTCATGTTTTCATGTTGCATACTGGATCGATATCATTGTACATCATTATATTAATTTTCACATAGTCATGATAATTGTAAAAAAGGTTACTGTGGTCCTATGTTATACTTGATGGATGAGATTGGCTAAGATGGTTGCTAATAGATAGCAGTTTTGACATCATACGGTAATTTTATGATACATGACTATACAGAGATATATTTGTTGGCCCAAGTGGGAGATTGTTGGATTTATTCAACAATGGTCCAACATATATGTGACATATGTCAACTATCATATGCTATCTAAATTAAATGGATAAAATAAGAATGATCTAGTATGTGTTGTGGGTCCATTGACCTCTTATATGGCATGATAATCAATTATGCAGAGTTCGTTTAGGTTGCTGCCCAAATCCTGTGATGGATTGGATTAGGAAACTATGTCAACCTCTAATATATATATATATATATATATATATATATATATATATATATATATATATATATATATATATATATATATGGTTATGGTGCAAGCCATGTGTATAATGTCTCTCATTAAGGTTCCCATTGCTCTTTGAGATTAAAAGCTTGAGAGCTTTCGCCTCCTATGAATTCGTATACTGGTTTGCAAGACGTCGATTCCTATCATGGCTTCCATGTTTTGTTCACGTATACTTCGAATTTAAGTTTTATGTATCCTTTAATGATTTAGCTTGCATGATCATGTAGATGCCTAGATCTTTAGCTTGGATTCACCAGCATATTAAAGTTCTAACAAACTTAGGTTTTACATTCATTTTCAGACTTTAAATAAATCATGTTAGACCATATGCAATAAAGAGTTCTGTTGCCAACGGTAAATTAACATTAAAATAAATATGATGGACGTTTGCCATATTGTTTTTTTCATAATTATTTTGCTCTAAATCGGACTCCTCCTTGAAATGGAAAAAATGATACCACAAGAATGAAACAATAACAAACCTTAAAGAGGTCAAATCTCCCATCAAATTGGACACTCTAATACAAAGATAAATTATGCAATCTTGTACTAAGAAGTATATTCTTGCTCACTTGCAACACAAGCATGGATGTGCCTGCATCCAATTCATGTATATCCCACCTTTTAACTTGGAATCGGGTTTAATAGACCGCATCAAGCAGCCAACTTTTGACTTATTTCAACCCTGAGTTTGTTTCTTAGACCGACCACAACCACCTCATTAATGGTAAATACATTTATGTGGTTACATGACCGATAAGCAACACTGATCTCATATAGACAATATGTGAAAATCCCACTTTGGATACATATTTGTTAATTAAGGTGAACGTTTTTCTAAATATTAGCAAAATAGCTAATGCTAGAGTCCAACAACAAATAGTACTGACATTTACCAAGTATTCCTTAGAGATGTTACATCCATCTTTATACATCAGAGAATTGTTCTGGAGGTGAAAAACTCAGTTATTTGAGATGAATTTGCCTGAATAAACCAGATGATTGATGCATCATCCAATAAAGGTAACCGTCTTCATGGCTTTTAGAAAATTAGATCAATCAATATGAAGTCTCCATTGTGTTTAAATAGATAGTCATACTAGTACTCCTCTTGAAGTATTTTATAAGTACCAAATGTACCAAAAGTTAAATTTATCAACTTATTTTTCTTTAAAACTAAACATAGAATGACTTGAAAATCATTCCTTTTCTCTAACATGGTCAACAACATGTTGACATCTACTAACAAAGGAGCAAGAAAGACTCACATTATTAAAAATATTCCTTCATAGGAAGGCAAGAGTTTGAAAGATTCATGCAATAGCATCAAACTATATGAGAAGCTCTTACTTGAGTAGCTCATTAAAAATATAAGAATGCAGTGGTTACATATGTAATTATAGTTTGATATTGCTTGGACACCCATTGAAAAATATGTGTTAGTGAGACGGTGTACATGATAATCTATCAACCATCGTATTTATGCTTAACACACTATTCTTACAAAGTTTGGGGACATTTGAGCATAATCAGTATTTAGATAAACAAATTTTAATTGTAGAATATAACACAATATGAATTTTTTTCAGCAAGATGTTCTGGGATCACCTCTCACTTGATGTAAATGGTCCAATATAGTAATAAATTCTCTTCTTTTTTGGAAAGGGAAAAAAGAGAAATAAAAAAAACTTTCTTTTTTCTGCAAGAAGAATATAATTTCTTTGACATCTGAATTGATTATATAGGCTACCAAGTACACCAAAACGCAAACTAGATAGTAAAACAAAACCATGTTTATGAGAATGGTTTAAGTTGAATGATCATGAATGTGGTACGAATTCTCTATCTCGATCATATGCGATTACAATCGTCGAGTTTTTCTTGGTCAAGTTAATTCTTGCACAAAGGGATGGAATTTCTTCTAGGAGGTCGATTTGCAGGAACCATTCTGTGGAAGGTCAGGAGTTCAATCCCACGAGCCATGCACGTCTAGTGGCGGTTTGTCTAATCAATCCAAATAGCAGATAAGTTAAATCTTTGAAAAATATGTGTACGTGTGCAATGTATGCTTGCGTTATGAGAATACGTGTGCATGCTTGCAGATTTGTGTAAGTAAATGAGATACATGAGTTCATTTTTATCAAGCCAACACATAAAAGATAAGTAACTGTTTCAATAAAATTGGACTCAGCATTTCTGGATATGGTTTGAAAGTTCAGAACTGAATTCAAAAAGATGCACCTTGATCATTCTATGGATCAGGTATCCATTCGATATACCTGAATCCCACCATCAAATCCGAATTGGGTTAGTAACCGGACATGGTTTTGAATACCAAATGCAAATCAATCAAATTTGACATTGGATCACACACCATACTCAATGGATTATCTTTAAAAGGGTGTTAAAGGCTATGGTTGAATCAATCCTAACCGGCCCATGTCATACTTAAATATGGATAAATTTTGCTACAAAACTTTTCTTCAACATTTTGCCGGGCAGACATATAAATATTTTATAATGTATAAATTATTGGGTCCTTCATAAGTATATACTTCCATAAGGACCACCGCCAAATTGCTTTGTATGGACAATAAAAAACGGTATCAACAAAGCATCATCCTTATTACATAAGAGGAGGGCATCTTATTGGTGCTATCCTTAACCATCCAAACGGCTAGGATCTGAGAGTATATTCTTCCGAAAGACTGTGATTCCTATTTGTAAAGACATGAGTCTACCCAAGATTCACCGGAGATATTTCAAAGAGTCTCTGGCACTATTAGGTCCTCCACAAATCCAACTCATTGACGCCCTTGTGGATCTTATTGGGACAAGCCTGGTCTCCATCCGGCGTCACGTCCAGGTTGTTATCCCACTTCGCTGGAACCAGATATTGGCCATACTGGATCTACTAGGGAAACCAAAGGGGTTCTTGCATTCATTACCATTTTCAGAAAATCGGTATAAATTGGTACCTATTGCACATCGAGATCTCGTGGTTCCTAAAGAGGTGTATGTGTTGCTGGCCCACATAAGCCAGACACCCGGCATTGGTTCCTTACAATGCAAACGAGCCCCCAAGCAAGAGGCAGGCCCGTGCAGCTGTGTGATGAAAAGAACACCCTAAGGGCCTGTTTGCATCGCCAAACCACACAGGCCCGTGCAATGCAAAAAAAACGGGCATGTGTGCCTTGCGTGGCTGTTTCCAAGTGCAACTAAGTGGGTTGTTGCAGCACTCCTCGGGACACGATGCAATGGCCCCAGGCTCATGCGGTCGTGCCTCGCATATTCCGTGTAGGCTGCATGATCAAACACGCCCAACTTGAAACTTTGAATAGATATTCTCATTTTTTATGAGAATTACTATATCCATACCTCTTTTACTATCCATTCACCCTATTTTTTTAAAATATCCAAAATACTTGTGCAACAATTTCTCTCTATTCTCCATACTCAATTCCAATGATTTCTTTTTTTGCTTTGATGAATAACAATTATTTCCTTACAAACCTCATCGAAATCAAACAAAAAAAGAAAAAGAAAAAAAAGAAATGATTGATTCAACCATCTTCAGATTTTTTTAGTTTTTAAAGGTTGGTTGTTAGTAGTATCTATGTATTTTCGTAGCTTTGTCTTGTTGTTTAGTCTTTTTTATTTTTAATGATGTTTTATGGTTTTGAATCAAAGGATTCACTCGCCGAAATTTTGCTTCGAGACATGCCATGTTTTCCTCTAAGAAAGATACACCCATGTCCCACATCTCCCTTAACCAAATATGTGTTATGCTTCAAACATTATATTCTTATATATATATATATATATATATATATATATATATATATATATATATATATATATATATATATATATATTAGAGAATGACAAACAACTCAAGCAAAAGTACTTACGATGAAATCAATTTAGAGAAGGTGACGACTGATCAAAGTATTTATTATAACATGACTAAAGAGAGTAAAAGTTATTATAGTCTACCATATGATATATTCGTTGACTGGTTGACCGATGAGGTAGAAGATTAATTTGATGATTGTGAGGATAATGAACTTGACTATTCACTCGTATTTATGACAAATGATGTATTTAAGAGTGGTAATAAACTTCTTGAGTTTGTAAGAAATGTTTAAGGGATATATTATTGTACTGTTATTCTTCGTTCGAAAAGCAAAGCCATAACAAGAAAGGTATGACTTAGGTGTAAAAGGAGTGGCAAATACAAGTTGAGTAAAAATATTAATGTTGAAAATATTAGATGGACTAACACTAAGAAGATAGAATGTTTATTTATATTGATAGGAGATGATACAATCGATAGTTATTGGAAATTGAATGTAGTGAATGAAACACATAACCACCCTCTGGGCTTATATCTTGAAGGACATGCTTTTTGTAGGAAGATTGAGTGGCTCTAAGTATAGAGTGATAAATAACCTTATAAAAAGTCATCGGAAACCAAAGCATATTTTGATGCATTTAAAGTGGGTTGATGAGACAAATATGAGTGCAATAAGACATATTTAGAATGCACGAATAAAAATGAAAAAGAAAGATAAGGTTCTTAAAATATTTTATAACAATTACTACATGATCTAGACACTCACCAATATCATACACAACATCATCAAATCCTTAATGTGGATATTGTTAGTGATATTAGATTTGCACATCCTCATTCCATGCTACATACATTTTCATGAGTATTGGAATTTGATAACACATATAAAACACAGATATAAGTATTTCACTTTATTTTCTAATGTTCACCCACACATAGTATTTAATAGTTATATATATTTCATATTTTATTTGTATAAAATACATTTCCTTGAGGTTGTCGAGTTCAAATTAACCTCCAAGAACTTATTTATAGCTTTTGCTTTTATGAGTATGAAAAAAGAATAGAATTATGTTTGAGCGTTGAGATATGTAAGAGAGTTATGCACTCCAAACAACTTTCCACACATTATTTACAATGATCATGATTTGACTTTGGTAAATATTATTCAAATAATATTTTTAGATACGACTTACTTTTTATGTAAACTATATATAGCAAAATATTTAAACATTTATTATCAAATTGACAAAGAATAAAGAATGGCAACTGCATTTGGTATAAGTTGGAGGAAGGCTGTTTACTTATCAGATGAGAGTAATTATGAGGCAATAGAGATAATAGAATTGAAGTAGAATTTTTTTCGTTACTCTCTTATGTTAAAAAGCAGTGATTGAACTTATATAAGGAGAAAATTGTTTCGACATAGATAGATAAGATGATTCATTATGATACTTATACAATTAATAGGTATGTGAAATTAGTTGTTAATGCATATTATCTATTATTTTTCAAATATATAATGATTGTATACTAATGGTTGCTAGGACGGAAAGTATACATGCAAGGTTAAAAGGGTTCATTGGTAGATAAATTGGTTATTAATGTATATTATCTACTATTTTTCAAATATATGATGATTGTATATTAATGATTGCTAGGATAGAAAGTGGGCATGCAAGGTTAAAATGGTTCATTGGTAGATAAATTAGGGGATTTGGTACAACTTGAAAACAACTATATTCATTGATAGAGTTACAACTTACATAATTGAAGAAGTCATTTGAAGAATTATGAACAATTATCATGCATTATATTCACATAACAAAAGATCTTATAGCAAACTTTTAGATATGAGTATCACAAAATACTCTTTACTTAATTGTAATAAGGGAGTACAATCGTGTAGAGATAGCCAATTCAAAACCAAAATATGTCATTATACATTGTGACATTTACATGTCTTGTCGTGTGCTCACGAGATCTGCCATATTCTTAAATATGATGAATCGATACAATTATCAATAATTAATCCATTTTGAAAGAAGCTAGATATGGAAGAGGACACTATATATTGTCGATCACATATGAGAGGATGTAAGGTTATCTATGATGGAGATTGTTTAGAAGAAGTTCAAGAATCATCACAATGAGACAGATTTGTTAAGGTGTTAGATGAGCAGTTGAGTACTAAGTACATCACCCGATAGAAGCTACTCATTCGTCTTAAAGAGAGACCATGTAACAGATTTATAAAGAGAGATTTGTCAATTTCAGAGCATACAAGAATGTCTCTCTTAGAGGAAAGCGTGGACATACACATGGTCGAGAGTGCAACACCTCTCTTGGAGTGAGTCGTTCCCTTTAGAGAGTTGTGATCATCTTTCATCCGTTGAGAAGAACATTTTGAAGCAGCTATACTTGGAACTGGCATATGAGATGACAATACCATGCTTTATAGTCATCTTTATTAATGCTTGGGTGAATGTTAATAGGATGGAAATTGTGAGTACAAGTCATTGGTGCACTTTCGAAACAAGGAGATAAGTGGTGACATGAAATTCATAGGAGTGCTTAAAGAAAATGACACATAAGCATGATATATATGCATGAGTTTTCATGGAGGATGGTGGTATTGATATTGTAATTTATCATATTGCATAAATGAAATATGGGTCATATCCTAGTGATTATTGGATGTTCATGCCAGACATGAAATATGGAGGATAATGATTATTGAACATAGTATTGATACTCCTCTCTACTAGAAGATTGACAACACTTCTGTCACTAGTGTTGGACACTCAATAGTCAGCTATGAGGAATGTGTCGTACATATGTCATCATGTTACACAATATTTTTTAGCGATAATAATAATTTTTAAAGACTTTATTATATTATTTAGATATTTTATTTATCTAAGTAGCGATTAACCCTCTCTTCTGCTAATACTTTTTCATAAATATACATAGTTGATGGCTCTCTGATGCCTCATATTTTTTCACATAGCAATGTTAGCAATATGAAAGTGTTAAAAATTGACATCTTTATTTCATGAATTTATGAACGCATTGAGTTATATGTACAAATGAAAGGACCATGAGATAATATTCCACACAACATTAAGAACGATGATTAGATGCCATTTATCGTTTATATATGTAATTGATTTTAAATTTAAATAAAAACATGATTTCATTAGAGTTATATATATTGAGGGCAAAGCAGTGAAGAAACCAAAATTCTTTCTTTACAATCGTGATTTACATATACATGTATTGAATATTATAAAAGAGTATCCCAAATATAAGTCTCATCCCAAAATGTCATGTATATCACCATCATCCTCGTATATGATCAATTAGGGTGCTTGTTCGCTACACTATCTATATGTCTCTAACAGGTCTAACAATATATGGTCACCCTACAATAACCATGATATACATTATAAATGTACTAAAGTTGGTGCAAATATGTCATGCATCGTAAAAATAAAGTTAGAAATGATACTAATATATATACACAATTATTCACTTACGTGCATGAAGAATGATGTATCATTTGCTTAGCTAGAGTCAGATGAGTTGGATGCAATTGACAGATAGAATCTCTCAAAATAAATTGATGCATCTAAGGAATATACAACTCCATAACTCATTATACTCATGAGGGTATAGTATTGGGATGTTAAAGTACTCAAATTCAAAATAATGTGGTTGTTGTGTCTCTCAAGTAGTGTCATATGGCTCATATTGTACATTACATGTATTAGGCTTTATAGGTCTCTTTGCAATGGAGGGCTTTACCAGTATAATTGGAATGCATTGATGATGACTGAATTATTGATCTATATGATTTAACATATAAGGTTTCACTACACAATAAATGTATTCATGATATCTAGATAATTATATGCATTACAATCCAAGTAATTTGCAAGACTATATTGTTGTCATTTAATATGTATTACATAAAATAAAATATAAGAATTTATAACATATAAGGTTGTATTTAATTAGTTATCATTTCATAAAATACATGTTCTGTCATCATCAAATCCAATTGCTTACGATACTTAGTAAGTCGATCAATAGGAGATCACTTGTGACAAACATTTCTCATCTATTGGCATACTCATGGTTTCCCATTTAGTCATTTTGGTTACATAATAATTCTGAAAGTTAGAAAATACTCATAAATTCATGCTTCTAATTAAACATATAACTTGTTAAATTATGAAAAATGACTATATAAAAGATATTATAGTAAGCAACAATTAGTATAAGTTATTATCTAGAGCAGAGAAGTACTTCCAATAAGTTGTGCTTTTATTAGGGATGTCTTTCCTACTTGTCTGTATAAATAGTCTAATGTTGACGCATCTAAGTATAATTGTCAATCCACCAAACATCATGTACCAATAAATAAATGATCATTATTGATACTCTATCTTTAAACTTATCTTGATATAATGTACAACTTAGTTGATACAATAAACATAATAAAACTTTATTTTTGTTATTTATTATCATTCTTAAAAAATTAGTTTGGAAGTTAATGGCCTCAAGCTTAATATCTAACACTACTTCATCAATGCTCATCCCTACCATATCACTTAAAATGTCTGCTCTACTTATAGTCATCAATCTATTATGTCAAGACCACAAGTTGTCCCTTCATTAGAAGACCAAGTATCTTATGAACATTTGAAGTATTATAATCATCTCACCCCATGACATGTAGAAGTTATTTGTGTCTAGTTATCAATGCTCCATAAAAATAGTCAACATATAATTTATCACTTCATATAACAAATTCATCTGCCTTATCAACCTACTCCTATTGTAATCTTAATTTAATTACTGGGCCTCGCATTCGTCTTCTTCACTGGTCATGCTTTGCCAATAGTATACCTTGTGTAGATTGTTACTACTTTTCGTATTGTCTACAAATATACAATTACACAATTAGTTAGAATAGTGTGTATTAATATCAAATATAAAATTTCACTAAAGATAAATATTACATGTTTCTGTCAAATTTTATAAGCAATGTAACCTTCAAAGCTAGAGAGTAATCTTGGCATATCAAGAGATCCCTCATCCTCACTCTTTGTAATGTCAATCTTAGTCTTTGAGATTGATATATCCTCCTCATAACGTGAAAAATCAGCTTCTCACACAATGTCTTCTTGTCCTTGTTGTTGTTTGCAGGAGCGTACAGCGTATGATACAACATTGCATTTCTTAGATAAAGTGATGACATTATGATCTTCTACTCATACCCTATGAACCATATTTGTATAGGAAAAAAAAGGTAACCAAATTAAAATAAGAGAGATGTGCATGGAACATGGGACTCCTTATGCGGGAGACATGCCTCAGGTTTTTTATGAGAAATCAAACAAAAATTTATTAATACATATGAAAAACAAAAAACCAAAACCAAATCAATACTATACTTCGATAAATCTATAAATTCTCATTTGAATTCGTTGTTCTTATCCTTCTTTTCTGCTTTATCTTCTTTCTCTTCTTCTTTCTTCATATTCTTCTTTTTTCTTTTTCAATGAATTTTGATACGTTCTTTTGTTAGAAATGGTTGTAGATTGAGTAATGATACTAGAATTAACCGAGAAGCAACGAATGGACAAAGAAACGTGAAAAAATGGGAGTGGTTTCTTTGTAAGAGGAGAGAATGATCACGTATTTTTTGTGAAAGGGTATTCTGGTAAAAACCAAAAAATGTTTAGGGGTACTTTGGGAACTTCAGAAACAAAGGTGTGTAGATAGTAGTGTGTGAATATCAATGCTGATTTTTTTATAGATCTCATTACGTCTGCTAATTGGATCCCATTGTGAAGAATATAACCCCTCCCGCTTTATTTTCTTTTTTTAACGCCTTGTACTAATTCTATAATAACATATGAGCTGTATTTCACGTGTTTTTAAAATACGGATATTTATCCAACTAGCCGCCAAATATACCCGTATATAGACGCCAATAAATAAAATAATTAATCTTTCGTTGGTAGTTAGAGTGCGCATAGGAGTATTGCCTGTCACTAAAAATTAGCCAATCATGACGCACAAGTCGTATCTCGAACACTAGAAAATATGATCTACCACCATTGTCTTGTTAGTCTACAAGGAAGAGAACAGAAAAGGTCATTTCATGCTTGCATCATTTAAACCCACTTGGATGAGAATCCAATGTGCAAAGTCCCTTTGCATTCATGAGAGAAAGGCAAGTTTAAAGCTTATGTAGCTTCAACATGCTTGAACACTATTTCGTGTCATAGTTTGTTCCCACGAGACAAGAGAAGCGGTCAACAACTTACCGTAAACGAGCCGAGTTTCAACTGTTCTTCGTCATCCCGAAGTCAAAACCTGCCCTCATTTAGCTTGTATCTGCGCTTGTGTTGGTGTGTGTGTGTGTGTGAGAGAGAGAGAGAGAAGCTCAGCTTGGTAAATAGAAAGGTCAGTGCAGCTTGGCGAAAAATATAAGCTGTCATAAGCCGATACGGGACAAGCATGTCATGCTTATTGCATATTATGGCAATATAACAAAGTCATAGTTCATCTCATGTAGTTCACATCAAAGGAGCTCTGTATGAGATAAATAAACTAAACAAGTAGCTCAATCGTCTCGGTTTACATGGAGAAGCCTGCATTTTGAAAGGTTTTTCTCATCTAACGATGAAAATTCTGGTTGTTGCACCGGCGTTGTGCACACACGACACGGAAATATAAGATGAACACCACCCAAAAGTCCATATCTGTGTCCACCCATAATGACATGAAAAAAAAATCATGTCCCGTTGTGTTGACAGCTATTCTTACACCTGAGGTGAATCCAACCCGAAGCACGAAATCTCTGGCAACTTAAACATGATATGAAACCTGACATGAAAACCAGTTCTTTATTCGATTCCAGATTCAGTTATTGGATGGGTTTTCGTTTGGTCTGGTTTCAGTACCAGTTTCAGTTCGTGATTTTAAGACAGTTAAAAAAGAACAGAACACGTTAAACTTAACGAGAAAAAAGCATAATTAAAAAATTATTTTGTGCTAAAAATGTTGTAAAAAATTTGAAGGAAAAAGTAAAATTAAATTAAAGGGCAAGAAACCAACATGTTGAACCAACGGTTCTATACTAAGGTTCTACTTTTGATTCTAGTTGGGTTTTCCAAATGGTAGAACCATAACCAAAATGGAGTTCCGGATACCGTTCCAGTTCTTAGTGTTCTGGTTTCGCACTGTTTTGGGGAAATTCGGATTTCGGGTCTATTTCAAAATGACGATGTCTAGTGGGAGGGCTCTAACTCCTATACCCACAGTAAACCGGGTTGAATCCTGTGGGCTGGTTTGACTCACACGTACCACTGGATGACTGCTTCTTCTGGTGTGTATATATATATATATATAGATACCTAGAGAGAGAGAGAGAGAGAGGAGTGATTGCATGGTGATGTCGAAAGCATGTTGACAACAAATATCATACACCAGGACACTCCGTACTGCCTCATACATACTATGTCTGGTCATGGCTGCTTTCACTTTTCTAGAATCAGGAACTGGAACCAAACTGAGTTCGAGTCGGTTTCTGTTTCACTTTGGAACATCTGGTTTCCGTTCAAAATGGTCTAAACTTGATTAAACTAAAAACAATTATTAAAAATTTTGACATTAAAAAAAATATGTATCTATATATCTATGAAATCAGCGGTTTGAAAATACCTATTTGATGCTATAAGTTGAAGCCAGAACCAAACCTAGTAGTCTCTAATTTAGGGTCTGAGTTTGGATCCAGTCTCACCAATTTCGAGTCCAATGGGTTCCTGGTTTCTTTTGGATTATGTTGAAACTGTTGGACCAATTTGTTACCCGGCCATATCTAGTATGATCTATTGGTAAATTAGAAAATAAAAAAATGCAAATCCATGAAATATACCTCTAGTTAATACAATTTCCAAAGTATATCATTCACAAAGCCTACAAGAATAATTCTGATTTTCTAGTAAATATTGCAAGGAAAAAAGTCCCGTGTAAATAATTTTGATATTTCTAAGCAAAACAATTTTTTTTACGAAAGAATAGTGACACGAGTTAATAATGTTTGTACGTTGAGAAATTAAAGAAGCTTCGAGAAAAAGGTGTAAGAAACCATATGATAATTACTTCAAAAGAAGGTGATAAAATACACAAGAAAATGTTGAAACGTTTAATTGCGGTTTTCTAAAGTAAATTGTTAATATGGCACGAGATTGAGCACTATAACGTTAAAGAAGTCGTGTAACCGCTCCATGTTAAAAAAGGATTGGCTATAGTGGGGAGAGCCTTTCAGCTTAGGTATTTTACTAGCAAGTTGGGAAATGGATTTCCAATTTAAAAGCAGATATCTTTGTCTACCAAATCCAGTAATCACCATCGAAACAGTGGGGTTTACACATTAACCGTTCATCATAAAATAGCGTGCCGACTGACCTCTTTTTCATCAAAAGGCCTTGTTTCGTGCACGATATTATAAATAAAGCTGGTAGATTTAAGGTTTTGCACGACAGGGAATCGGACTTCATTTCTTTCGTTGCAATAGAATATCGTTGCATCTGTGCTGTCATGCTAAAGATAAAATCGAACGTTCTTGTTGCATGATGACAAAACTTCGTATTTTAATGAATGCATTTATTTATAAATCGATGAATCATATTGATCAATAAAGAGAGAGAGAGGGCAATGAACTGTGAATATTTTTTTTTACAGCGCACCCTCTGGGAGTCGAACTCCCACCAGTAGCAACGGCACTAGAGTGCCATGCCATTAAGTTGACGCTCTGTGTGCAAACTGCCAACAATTTCGTTATTATATATTCACACTAGGGTTAGTAAATGGAGCCGCTTCTACAATGAAAAATAGCTTTCCGGGCTAGCTAATTCGTGTTTGATTTGTTAGAAAGATGAATAGAACATGAGCTAGCTCGTTAAGCTGTACAAGTAAACACAAAATAGGCATGTACATAAAGGTTTAGCTCTATTATAAGCATGTTTAGTTAAAGTATGGAGAACTTCACATCCACAATGTTAGCTCAATAGTAGGGCGTTTTAGCGTTATTGCTGTTGGTGGGGAGTTCAACTCTTAAGGTTCTTATCAAATTGCTTAGCTAATTGGGAGTGCATGTTAGGCTTTGGCCTCCTCTTGTAACCAAAAGAAGAAAAAAGTAGTGGAGAACTCTTCCAATGGTTAGTCAAAGTGTGAAGAACTTCCATGTTCATCCGACAAATCGGGTTTGTGATATATTAGAATGATCAAAATCTTTTAAATCTTACAAATATTATGAAAAATAAAATGTTAACCTAGTTTCTAGTAAAAAAAATGGAATTTCCTACTTCAAATTGTGAGTAAAATCAACTCCTCAAACTCATCCATGCTTACTTAGTTCATGTTAGACTCGATTTGGATGAGCCAACGAGTCGAACACAAAGAGGATCTTCGATCAACATGCAAACTTTGAACATGTCATGTTTGGTTCATTCTGCTCGTTTATAGCACTAGGCTAACATTACTAACGAGGCATACTATATAAAGAGTGACCGGATTGTGTTCACTACTAACATTGCTGGATCATTTCTTTTTGTTAGTGTAATAAAATTGTTGTTCATCATTTTTTAAATACTCTTATAACACTAAAAGTATACTTGTATCATCATCGAAAATTAGTAAACAACATTAGTAGCTGATAAGATTCGGTTTTCTTATATATAGAGAAAGAGAGATTATTGTCGATTTACTTCATACGACAGAATCTACAGCCATACCGGGAGCTTATCTGGACAACCCAACCTTATTCTCTTAAAATAATCTCTTCTTTACGAAAAAAGAAACTCCGCATATAAATGTTACCTAACACTAGGTCAAACAGGGAATTAACATTTTACCAAAAATACCCCTATACTGTAGACACCGGTGGTCTCAACTAGTTAAATATCAGGCCGCAACGCGAGCAGGTTGGAGTCGGTCCTGGATCTATCTATATTTTACGTCCAAGATCCAAAATATAATACTCTCTCTCCATATAATATATAATATATATTCTATTTTTTCTTATATTTGCTTTTAAAACTAGCTCAAAATTGATTGATTCAGTGGGGCAAGAATACCAAGACTCATACCCGTCCATCATGATTTGACCCTTTCACGCCTAATGCCAGCATTTGGATTCTCTAGTCCAATGTCCAGTTTCGCGCTTATTATGCTCAATTCATGTCAAAGATTGAATCAGACACAGAACCAGAATCAACATTGTTTGTTAGATTGGAGATAACCCATAAAAAGACATCCATACATTCCATTTCCCAAAAAAACACGTCAGCCAAAGTTGGCCCTTCGGTTATTTCTCTCACCAAATAAATTTGGTTGAGAGGGTTCGAGTAGTAAATGTGGATAACCAAACCTTATCCAGTAATGCACCAAGAGCGTTACCTGAACTGTTGGGCGGTCGGACGCCCCTCTGCCGGTGCGGAGTTCGACTCTCAGGAGATGCATGTGTCTCAGTCTTCGGTCTTGTTTTATAAAGAAAAAAAGAAAAAGAAAAACTCTTACCCAGTAAATGCTTACCTACATGGACTCTTAATTGCCATTTTTTTTTTTCTGTTACAATGAGCCGAAGCTAGGTATGCACGGCCTGATAATTGAGCTGAGGCCTTGAGGTGCGATTCTTACTAAATGTAAAATTTGAAACTCTTGAAAAAAACCAGATGGTCGACCTAAAAGTTTTTGACTAATTAAATCATAAAATCACAACATAGATTCTTTTCAAATAAATGTAAAACTTGCTAAAACTCTGAGTTTTTTTCACTTAATGGATTCTTGTAGTGAAGAAATTCTCTAATTATATATATGATATAAAAGTATTCTATTTGTGGAACTTAAGGCTTAATTCTGCTAAAACATTATTGTTTAGCTGAGGTTGGTACACGAGCTTGACGAACTATGTTCACTGATCGGTTCACTTTTTGTATGGACAAGGCGAGCTAATGACCGGCTCATTGTCCTCATGAGCCAAGTAGATCCAAGTTGAGAATAGCGATCTCCTTAAGTTCTCTACATTTTGTTAATGAAGTATTTCTTTGGAAAGAAAAACTCGAGTTTTTCTGAGTCGAACTAAGCTAAGCACGCTATGTTCATCTTCAGCTTGAAATGGTTAGCGAATTGAACCCGAGGACCAAGCCATTCGGTTCGTTACCACCCCCTATGATCGGCATGTGCAGACTAATTGTGAATGATATGCAAATCGAGCAGCCAAAGGAGCCCATTTTTCTGGGCATGGATTTGGGAATTGGATCTATTGATATACCAACCAATTCCGACCCAACCTGCAGAACTTAAAATAGGGACAACGTTTTCGTAATTACCCTCAACTTGAGGAACACTTTGGTCATTTAGAATCATCATCAGGACAGGAGTTAAGAAAACGAACGGGAAAAAGGAAAAGATGGCGGTAAAGATGAGGAAGCCTTTTAAATGACGCCATAGCGTCTTCCTGGCGTCCAACCGACGGAAGTCTCTCTCTCTCTCTCTCTCTCTCTCTCTCTGCATTGTCCGAATTCCCTCAATCGGAGGAACGCCCTAGTTTTCCTGTGGTTCCAGGAAAGGAGGAGCAAGAATTAACGGAAAGGAGAGAATTATCCACGCCAGGACGTTCGTTGGGTCGCCAGCTTTCTTGCCGGCTATTTTTGGATCCAATCGTCTTCGATTTCGATTGCTTAGATTCGGGAAATCCCGAGAAGGGTTCTCGTTCGCTCATTAATCCGTGATTTGCGGGTTATTGTGGAATTCTTAGGTAAGCATTCTCATTTTGTATCTTTTCCTTCTTTTTCTTGTCTGAATTCTGTTCTTTGATATTGGA
The DNA here is from genome assembly GCA_036023115.1 of Brasenia schreberi. Classification (NCBI taxonomy): domain Eukaryota; kingdom Viridiplantae; phylum Streptophyta; class Magnoliopsida; order Nymphaeales; family Cabombaceae; genus Brasenia; species Brasenia schreberi. The sequence continues at coordinate 12,141,918 of JAYKKT010000075.1, read as the reverse complement.
TCGACTTCCCTTAAGGACCTTTTCCTTTACGAAGTGGATGGGTTCTTTGGGGAAATGAACTAGAGAATAAGGTCACTCTCTCTCTCTCTCTCCTCTCGTAATTGAAATGAATATTGTCTTCTTGCGCGCGCTTTTCTTCATTTCCTCTTTTATCATCTAATTCTTCTGAGAATCGAGTTTTTCTCTCCTCTCCAGATGATTTTTTTCTCGATTGTTGGTTGTCTTTATGTGCTCTATAGGGTCCGATAAGAGGGTTGGCAACTTCGAATTTGATAGACTTAAGTACCTCTATACTATTTTTTCTCTTCATTTCGTTTTTATCCGCCTTTCTCAATGGGGGCTCGTGATGTATGTCTCATTTTTAGTTTGGACTTTCTCCTCGAGAAATAAAATTAAAAGAAAATTCACTTGTAGTGAAAAGTGAAAACCTTTAACTTGCTTACTTTTTGCTTATTTTCTACGCTTTTGATATTCCTTTATTTAGTTATGCAGTCTTTCTCAATATGATGTTTTCTTTATCTAATTTTGTAAATGTGTTTATCTACCTCGCTACTCGTAATTGTCTGTTAAGCGTAGAGGAACATTTTTGTCGTTTGCAGAATTCTTTTGCTTCTTTGGTGCCCATTATTGGGAAAGTTTATGTGAATAAGGAACTTTTCATAATTCAGATTCGACTGGGTTGTCTTATGATATGGACTGTGGAGTGACTCTATTGAAAGGTGATGGTGAATCTTGAAGGATGCAAAATCGTGACATATTTCCCTTAACAGCGTTGCAGATTGGGTAAGATACTGGAAAGCTACCTTTTTGTCCCTTTAATGAGGGGTTTAGTTAGGCATATCAGGATTAGTGTTGGACTGAAGATGCCCATGATGCTCGATCTGTTGTCTTTTCGACTTTCTTCTGTGCATCAACCATAATAGCAGAATAGACTATAGGCTACTGAATTTGGTACTGCATCTATTTATAATTCATGATTAAATTGAGTACAGACCAGCTTCTTTCTGAAGAAGTTAGCTAACCTATGGTGACTTGCTTCATGTTTTATATCCAGTTGAAATTCATTCATGGAGTAGAGTTTATATTGTTTTCCTGTTTCTCGTTCTTTTATCTAATTTTCATAGAAAATGAGTGTCCGTTGTTGTCATTTATGTTCTCTTGAGAGGCTCTCCCTCTTTTTTCGTGATATGCTTACTGTTAGCATGTTTTTGTTTCTGTTCATACCTCTTTGTATAATGCTTATATCACCGCATCCATATCTTATGGTATTCTAACATGTCAACTCTCTCTTGCTCTTTGCAGGGACATACAATCTTATCTCTCAAGGACCTTCTTATATTTTGCCACTGAGAGTGACACATTTTTTATATTGGTTGACAACCGCCCATGGTCGACGAATAAACTGTCAAAACCTAAACATTTCTGGCAATATTTGGTTGCTAAGGTTGATGGATATTTACCAAACCACTTTTTTCATGTGCTTCTCTTTTTTTTGTTGTCATGAGCTGGCTTATTCATCTTTTTAAACCTTGCTATCTACAGTACAGAGGATCTCCTTTTGCCAATACCAGGGAAAGGAATAATTGCAATACTGAGACAAGATGCTACAGTAGTCCTGAACTTACTGATGTGGTTGAGCTAAAGAAGTCATACACTTGGTCCCCTGTCATTGATGCAGCCAAATGGCGCAACAAGGGGTTGTTCCCTCATATGGAGCTCTGTCAAACTTTGCATGGATTTATAGTCTTTGAAGTGGCATGGAAAGATGTTTGTGGGATCAACTACCTGAATGAGCTTCAGGTATGTGTAAGCGAAGTATTCCTTAGCATCGGTTTCATGTTAAACTAATTGTTTATCTCTGAATTCTCTCTCTCTCTCTCTCTCTCTCTCTCTCTCTCTCTCTCTCTCTCTCTCTCTCTCTCTCTCTCTCTCTCTCTCTTGCAGACAGACACCAATCTTGCTTTGGAAGTAAAATGCATGAGAAAATGGGAATTTAATACAGTTGAAGAAGCATCTTGGTCCATTTCTTCATGGTTCTCCGGAACCGAAGTAGAGGCTGCTTCATTTGCTTCTAATCTTGAGCTGTTATTGACTCATGGCACTTGTCTTTGTGGCCACTCTTTTGATGCATCTCAGGGTCCATTTTTCCACCTCAGTTCATCAGTGGCATCAAACAGAGGAGATGTTTTCCTTGATGCCTGTGAACAACTTATGGAAACAACTAAATCTCACAATGGAATATTTAGCGAGAAACATTACCAGAATGATATATTGGTCAAGCGGAATAGTTCCAGATGCATCTCCGACAGCCACATTGGAGATTCTAAGGAGCACTTGGATGTTAGCTCATCTAAAAAATCAGCTTTATCTAGCAAGTGTTTTGATACAGATTTTCCAAAAGCAAATGTAAATCTTGCCCCAACTCTGTATGGAAATTCATTACTTCAATTTAGATTCAGCGACCGTGACCTTCCATTCAAGCTAAATCAGATAATCACCCCAAGTCTAAGACTTCTTACTTTGCTAGAACTGGGGCTTCCTGCCTGGGTTATTTTCTTTCAGTCTTATCCTGGATTTAGTAAGCTGTATCGCCCATGGATGAAGCCTCTAGCAAGGACGCTCTATGTATTAGCATCTATTGTAACAGTCCTCATAGCATCATATGATCTCTACAAGAATGTACCTGTTTTCAGGGCAACAGCAGCGCTGTTGTTTAAGCCAATTATTGACCAGATTGAGTCATGGGACATGATTTCAAGAATCAAGTATGTTGCTACAATGCTTTTCCTGCGACATCTTGGTAAAGTGATCGAGAGATTTTTATCAACAGTGAATTCTGTTAGACCTCTTGTATCTTCGTTAACAAGGCCTTTCATGGAGCTACTTCTTGAGGTTGCTGAGTTAGTCTTGCCCGTTTGGAGTAATTTTGTTGGGGCCTTGGAGGCTATATGTTCTTCCATCTGGATGATTGTGGAGGTAGCATATGCGGAGGTTGTTGACATATTTGAGTTCTTGATCTGGCCAATCCAGTCACTGCTTTCTATGATTTGGACCATTGGTATGACTTGAATTTTAATTCCTCAGTGTATGATTAAGATTACTGTTTCAAAATTTTTGTGACATATTCATTTAATCATAGTACTCTTGCCTGCAGCAACTACTTTAATTTATCCTCTTTTCTGTTCATTGTGGGAGATCTTGGTGACACCCATCCGTCTGCTTGTTTCACTGGTGAATTACGCTCTCATGCTATTCACAGACCTTTTGAAGTTGCTGATAGATACTTGTCAGCTTGCTTCTACGAGTGCTTCTTCCGTGTCAGAGGCAAAAGCTACTGCTGCAAATGAGATGTCGATTTTGCGGGCTCTATGGAAGCCGGTATGTTGTTTTTTGTCATTTATGTGTTAATTTCTTTGAGACTGCTGCCTTTTGATTGGTTGCCACCTAGTACTGAACTGATATGATATATGGCTACAATTGACAGATATTTGATGCTGTTCGGAGTATATTGAATGGTCTCGTTGCATTTTTGGCCTCTTGTAACCGGCATCGCCTAAGGTATGTGCTGATGCCTTCTACTTTACAAGTATTTTGACGTTCTAATATTCATCATTACATAAATGAGGATTTAGTTCCTCTTTATTGTGTGGATGCTGAGTTCTGATACCAACAGAGATTGGGTAACCAGATACTCATATGCTGCACCTTTTTTTTGTGTCAAATTTGTATGCACTGGGTTGTTGGTCTTTAGCCAGTATCCACTAACCAGTAATTGTTTGATCTAATTTTTTTTTGTCCAAGCTGTTTATTTTGTTTTTTTAACTTACGTTGTAGAGCTTAGGCACCGGGCCTGCAGAAAGCTGAAGTGGGGCCTTAACCTACCTTGCCCTAAAACGTAAATTAAATATGAAATGGAAGTATGTGAAATAAATGTATATATATACACACCACACGTATTCAGAGAGAGAGGACTCTAAAAGATCAACAAAGAGCACGAGGTGATGTCATGTGCAGAAGTTAAGTGGAGTTGAACATGGATTCTTAACAAAGTTTAAGTAGGACCATTGGAAACATAGTCATGCTTTTGATAGCTAAACCCGGTAAAGTAATTGTGCAAATATAGTGATGGAAACATCCGGTAGGTTGCCAACCATGTTGAACAATGGGTCAATGCTTCTCTTTGTCGGTCCTTTGTTTTCCATGCTAAATGGTAGCCTGATGTCTCTGTAACTTATTGGAGCGATATATACTTGTAAGTTTTATCTGATTCTCGACGGATGTTTTGTTTAAACAAAGGATCAGTTTGCAGCAGCTTGACATTTCACGTTGTTTAACCATGTTAAACGTTCCCTTCTGTACCATCTTCATGTGTACAATTCGAAGCTGATTTGCATGATCATGTGAGGGTGCATGTTTTGTTTTTCATGTACTGCTTCTTCGAGAAAACTGGGGTTTGGTTTGGGGACAGTGAACTGTTTGTTTCCAGAACCTGGATGCAGTTTGCGTGGCAGGCCTTGCCGCTTCGAATTACGGTTTCCCTGAAAATGAGGGTTAGGGATGGTATTGACATTCATCACACAGCATTTAGACACCATCTTGAAGTGGTAGTTTTAGCAGAAACAGTGTGCTAGAATCTTGTTAAAACATAATTTTTCATTCCCTTGCACAATTCAGTAATGCCTGTGATTGCAACCTTTTGTGTGATGTGTTTTTACAAAAAAGAATTGCATTTGCATGGGTCTCATCACTGTTTACATGAGATGCTATAGCCATTTCTGAAACAACAATATTATTGAAGGAACAGCCCGGCGAGTCGATAATCCAATGAATTTGAACGTTAGGTTTTGTTAATACATGTTCAGTTCTAGTACAAGGGTCCGAAGCATAGCCTGGATATAGCTGGCAAATGACTCATCAAGTGCTTATAATTTGTTCCTTTCTCTGGGCAGCATCTACAATCACATGCAGAAGTTTGTCCGTCAGCTTTCCCGGTTGCTCCAAATTGATCCATATTCTTGTCATCATCAGGAAACTTCATGTGGTATGCACATGTCCACTCTCTCTCTCTCTCAAAGCCATTTCTTTTTGTTGTACCACTTCAAAAGAGATGGGATTTGCTAAATTTTTTTAGTGTTGATAATGAAATGGAATCTTGAAGGAGCAATTTGCTTTCCTATTTCAAGTTGCTTCATCTGTAATAGCTTCAGTTCTATCCGGCAACATTCATCATTGAAGAAAGTGTCCCAGGGACGTGCCAACTTGTTGGTGTCCTATGACACTTACATGCCCTTGATGCATGGCAAAGCTATAGAAATATGGGCTCATATAGCCTTTATTTTAGTATTATTTTATTGCCAGTTTATAGCACGCACATGTTTTCGTTTAGAGTAGCATATTTTGTTTTATGTTAAAAACATCGACATTAGCATTGTGAACTGTAAAGTCAACTAAAACCAAAACCGAGCATTTTCGTATGCTTAGTTGGGTTACCTACATAGATTCTTAATCCTCATAGTGTTCGATCTTGTCTTATATGTATTTTAGTTAAAAAGGGGAAACTTATGTTTTCTTTTCTTCTTATTAATGTTTGTGTTTCTTCTCTACCTCTTTTGACTGTGTTCTCAATCTTTTTTTTGCACCTCAGTGAAGCTCCATTTGGCTGTCTTTCAAATGTCTAAATCAATGTTATAAATATTGTATTATACTATGATACTATATGATAAATAGTGTATATCGGTATCTAGATCAATACGATCTAAGTATCTCTACCATTAGGGTTCATTTATTGTTTTGTATTGTGCATATCGTTATGATATGTAATATATTGTATCCATGTTGTATAAATATAGTATATTTTTAAATAATATATAAACCTTTTTGCTATATTTGATATACCAAGTAACTAAAAGTATTACATATGTTAGGACTGCTATTAGGTTTGTTGTGCTACTATAGAAGGACAAGCTGAGTTGTACACTAACACTAGGGTGTATAATTGTTGCACTCATTAATCTTGTTGTAAAGTAGTAGCTGTAATGTAGCTTAATATATAATATAAAACATTTTTAATAAAAATGTTTAGAAGATAATGGTTTTTAAAATATTTTCTTTTATTAAATAAAACAAATCGTGTATCGCATGGTACCGTATGATATGGTAAGATATCGTGTTTTAATTTCCCTTCTAATATAGAACCTGACACAATATTTACAACATTGATCCAAACCACCTTAAGGGAATTTGTTTCATTTATCTTCGACTGGTGAGACGCCAATTTTATCTTTGATAGTGTTGTTATATATCTAAACTTTTCTCAGATGGCCATACATCTACCTCACCGTCTTCATTTTTATCATCCAACGTTCCTAACAAATGCATAGGTAACGGATTCAAATTTCGTCTTTTTTATTTTAGGATGGTGTCAAGGAGATCATGCTTGCAGATTGAAAACTGATTGAAGTGGAAACTCTTCAAGATTGGTTTATAAGTCGCTTCCGGTTACATGATCGCTACCGAGCCCTGTGCACAACGGAGTCGGCAAGGTTGCTAAAGTGGGTCGAAGGTCAAATGTCGCAAATCGAAGGCTGAGCACCTCCAGCGGACCAACCTTGCATGTTCTAGGAGCGAGGGGGCGACCTGGTGCAAAGACGTGTATCCCAAGAGGCTGATAGAGTTGCATATTTCCTTTGCGGCTTCCCTTGCTAAATGTTTCATTTATTTTTTGTGTATTCCCTACGTAGTTTTACAAAGAAAAGTAAAAAAAAAAAAGAAATTGAAATTCCATGTGCTGTGTATCTAGAAAAACAGAAGTTTTCTATGTAAAAAAAATTGTTTATATAGAAAAAATCCAGGAAGCTTTTCCAGAGACAAGAAAGAAGCTCTGTCTCTCTCTTATATATATATATATATATGGAGAATAGTTTAGCTCTTACCCGATCCTCTCAGTAAAAGGCGTCATGTATATGCCGTGCTTGAATGAGAATTCCAGAATTCGATAAATGATCCAGCCGCGGTATGCACGCACTCACGGTTAGGCCTGGTAAATGAATTGCTCGGTTTGGCTAATTCCTGGCACATTTAGACCATGTGAGCTCGGTTATGCTCGTAACAGGTCACTAAATGACATTGTTAAAATGTGCATTTCTAAACCATGCACCCGAGCTATTTGTACTCTGGTATTCAAGGTGAGTGCGGTTAATTTTCTTCTTCATTTTCAAAAGAAAGACTTTAGGTGAATGAAGAGAAATTATGAAGTCGAGAGGATTCTGTTTAAGCGAAAATCATAGTAACGATTTTTGCACTTACGCTTTTCAACCAGACAGAGAAGTAGCTAGTACTAGTTGGCGTATTCATGGGGCTCAAATACGAGGGGCATTTGCGAGAATTGATGCTCCAATATACACAGACTTTTCAATTTGGGCTCACCAATGCATCACACGCTCACACATGGAACTAGTTGAACACGTTTTGAGTGGGCTCACGCACACACTTGATGGATGTGACACACCAACACACACTCTCACTCATGAGTTGGATATGACTTACCAACTCTCACCACATACACATAGTCTACCACACAATGGATATGACTCACCAAGGTGATAAAGACCGACTTACTCACTACCAATTAAGGATAAGAGAGAGATTTGAAGTAATGCTAGAAAACATCATAATGTGAATGGCTTATACTTGATTCTATTTATACTCCGAACAACCCCCTGAGCTAGGTTCAAGGCTCATTAACTTGCTATAAAGACTCTTCTAAGAAATGAACAATACCTTGTAAAATGTCGTAGGCTCAGCCATCTATGAACTTGATATAAAGACTCTTGGGAAATGAGTAATCACCTTGTAAAATGTTGATGTAGTCTCAACCATCTATGACTTTAATTAATGTTTTGGTAATTACTAAGATCACTAAATATAATTAATTAAGAACATTAAATTTGAATTGTTTGTCTCCAAAATTAGCCAAACTAGAGCTATTGATTTTAAGAGATGCTAAAAAATCTCGTGGCTAGCTTAAATATGGGCTTCACTCTTGAGTTATAACTTATTTTCATCAAGGCCCGATTTCCAATATTGGCTTATGGGCACGTGAGAGCCCTCGGCCTGGCCTGTGAACCCATTCAACCTAGTGTCTTTTGGTAATGCCCAACTTATCTATGCATGCTCTTGGATTCCTGTCATTCTCTTGGGATTGGTAAAGATTTGTCCTCAAATCCAACAGTTGGTGATATTCAATTTCTATGCCAAGGTGATATCTTATCAGCTGCTTGCAAAGAGTTCTCTCCAATGTTTATTACAAAGTTTTCCTACCAAGATACTTTTATGACCAGAAACCTAGTACACTTAACTACCAAAAGAAACAAATATAAGCAAATACCTACTAAGGTTAAACTAGAGGGAACTATGACTTAAGAAGTAAAAATATTATACCTAGGTACTATGTACGGAAAATAGTGGGGATGCTCTTGGAGCTTGAATCTCCATTACAATGATAAAACTTCAACACATTCATCTTGAGTGAATTCATTAGGCCTTCAACAATATCAAGTACAGAGACATGAAATAGTATGATTGAATATATCGTATCTTGCAAAACAATGATGATATTTTTTTGTGACCAACTCTTCCATGGCCTTTCCTTCTTGGTTAAGGTCACGAATAATAAACAAGCTCATCTTGAGTTGCAGATAAATAGTTGCAGCATGTATTTCAAACATATAATTTACCACATGCAGCAAGCAAAACTCCATAACAATACTTATTGTTACTGCACAATCAATTGGTGCAACGTAATATTCTTGTTTATTGAGGCTTCATTGTGGAAAACGTGCTTGGATTGCTTGCTTGGTATAAGGGTCCTTGCTTAGATGAACCTCATCATTAAATTCAAATTTAGATGCTTCACTTAGAAACAAGAAGCCAAATTCTACATTCTTTTATTCACTTTTGTTTTTGTTAGCTAGGTTGAAATCCAACTCCTTAAAGGAAGCACCGTTGGTTTCAAGATCAACGACATTCAATGTAGTAATTTTATCACTTAGATTAATGCAAGAATATCGAGTCTCTTCTGGAGGGCAGCTCACTTTCCTGGAATTTTATTTCAGATTGAGGGAAACGAGATCATCCTTCTTTTCTTACTCAAGAACAACATGATTTGACTTAGAATTCTGACTAGTGTTCTCGGGCTCCTTTTCGTTCTACTTTGGACTGAGTGATATGAGGATGATTTTCTTTCTATCTTTTACGAAAGAATAGGTATTGTGAAACCCATCATACATAGTCCTTCGGTCGAACTGCCATGGCCACCCAAGTAGTAAGTGACTCGCTTCCATGGAAACTACATCACATAGTACTTCATCTAGATAGTTCTTCCCAATGGAGAAGGAAATACTAACCTTGGTAATGTCAAACTCCTCTTCATTGTTTAACTAATGAATCTTGTAAGGATGAGGATGATCTCACACAATCAATCCAAGTTTTCATAGAGCTTAGTTGAAGTCACATTCTGCAATTTCTGTTGTCTTTGATGACATTGCAAACCTTATTCTTATAGTGCAGTGGGTGCGGAATAGGTTCTCTTACTGATCATGACAAGGTTGACCTTGCAACTCCAGAGTTTCAATAACGAACAATTTGTGCTTGTTGAGCATGACGTGGTTGCCTTTGACTTAAGCCCTTCTAGTAAGTTCAATGTTCTTCTACTAATATCCCAAGGCCCAGACCGGTTTGGGTCTTATCCAACGATGGTGAGGACTTTGGAGAGAAGCATGACGTCTAGCTAGGTGCGACATTAGTAATGAAAGGAAAAATGCGAGCTATAGCTTGGTGCATGCAGGGGTGATAAGGAGAAAAGGATTGGACTTGGTAGGAAATAAAAGGATAAAGAACAATGAATAAAAACTCAACAAGGGTTGGGTGCACGTAAAAGAGGCAAGAAAATGGTAATGAGTGGCAAGGGACATGTGTAGAGTGATACGAGAGGCACTCGCTGGAACTGATGCTCCAATATGCACACACTCTTAAATTTGGGCTCACTAATGCATCACATGCTCATGCATGGAACCTACTGAACACGTTTTGAGTGGACTCACGCATACACACACACTTGTTGGATGTAACGCATCAACACACTCTCACTCACGAATTGGATATGACTCAGCAACTCTCACCGACGCACACACAGTTTGCCATACTAGATATGACTCACCAAGGTGATAAAGGTTGACTCACTCACCATCGGTTAAGGATAAAAGAGATATTTGAACCAATACTGGAAAATAATAGAATGAGAATTGCTTATATCTGATCTTATTTATACTAAGAATAACCCCCTAAGCTAGGTTCAAGGCTCATTAACTTGCTATAAAGACTCCTAGGAAATGAACAACACCTTGTCAAATGTTGTAGGCTCAGTTATCTATGAACTTGATATAAAGACTCCTGGAAAATGAGTAATCACCTTGTAAAATGTTGATGCAAGCTCAACCATCTATGACTTTAATTAATGTTTCTGTAATTTCTTATCACTAAATGTAATTAATTAAGAACATTAAATTTGAATTGTATGACCCTAAAATTAGCCAATTGGAGCTATTGATTGTAAGAGATGCAGAGAATCTCCTAGCTGGCTTAAATGTGGGCTTCACTCCTGAGTTCTAATCTGTTTTCATCAAGGTTGGATTCCCAATATTGGCTTATGCGCATGTGAGGGAGCCCCCGACCCAGCCTGTGAACCCATTCGGCCTAGAATCTTTCAGTAATGCCCAGCTTATCTATGCATTCTCTTGGATTCCTTTGACTTTTATTTAGGATAATTCACAAAGATCAAGTTGGTTCGGCTAGGCTTGTAAAGGATGACTAGCCATTTCCTACGTAAATATCTTTTAAAGAAGCTTCTCTAGTGGTTAGTTTAAATCATTGGTGTTGAAAACAAGCCAAGTAACAAATAAGATTTGTTAAGTTTGTTCGGTTCATTTACCATCTATACTCTCGGGTGCATCACCTAAGCCACACTACATGGTTATGTTTAGTCTTGCTTGTCACTCCACACTCAATACAAGCATATCAACTATATATAAAGTGTTCAAGAAGTGAGGGAGGTTAAAAGGCAATTGATTGAATGGAAGAAAACCATAGTGGGAGACATCCCAAGTGCCATTCAGGACATACAACTTAAACAACTATAAGAGTATATAGACAAGGGCGGTGCGAGATAAGGAAGGTAATTTCCATGACCCGATTAAGAATTTAAGAGACCATAGGTGGGTAAGAGATGGGGATAGCAACACAACATACTACCACCTCAAGTTTAAGCAGAATTTATGTATGAATAATATCAAAGTGTTGATTCAGGAGGATGGCTCGCAATGTACATCAAGTCACAGTATTCATGAAAAAACTCTCCAATTTTTTATACTATTTTTACTTACTAAGAAACATATCATAGCCCTTGTCTCGGAGTGGCTGAGCAAAGAATTTCAATAGAGGAAAATGAGTCATTCCTTCAATTGGTAATAGATGAAGAAATTCACCAAGCAATTCTCAAGCTGAGTGGTGGACCCTAGATTTTTTGGGGTGAGGCACACACTTGTTTAAGTTTTGCTTATTTACTCATTAATATTGATATCTTAAATATTATTATTTTAACATTTTTTATTTACTTGATTAATTGATTTTGTGACATAATAATGTTATTTAAAATATTATGATACTATTGACACTTTTCATGATAATATCAATTGACAATAGCTTAAGAGTTAACATGAACATCAAATGAAATAATAATCATCTTAATGTCAAGTATAAACTAGATCATAGAAGATTTGGTACACATATTACATCAAAATTGAGCTATATTTTTTTAGTACATTAATCAATCAAAAGCAAAGGTAGATAAAATAAGTCCAAATGACAATTAGAATACCAATTAGTAATGTGTAAAACTTAAAAGTATGTTTGCCTAAAATTATTTCATAAGCATTCTTTATCAATTCCAAACCTGATTTAATATAATCTTTAGTGAGGCCAAAAAACATTATAAAATCCAACTATAATTGTAGAAAATAAAATCAAATTATATTTAAGTAAAAGCTAATGTCTACATAACATTATAACATTTTAAGTAACAAACCTTAATCATTTTAAAAACTCAACATCCAAAACTTGAAACTTTGCTCTTCCCTAACATGTCACGAAAGAAATATTAAGCAAAGAAAAGTAGAACTTTGAATAAAACAAAAATAAGAAGATATATTATCTATGATTATATATTTCAAAAAGATATATAAAAATGGGATCACTTACATCATTATTTTAGTTTGTCCCATTGAGGTCGCATCTTTTAGAAGCATTGCATGAACATCTCATTATCTAAACTTGATGGTATATCACATTAAATATATACAACTAGATAATCACTCGTAAACTCATCACTAATTTTGTTTCGTATATGACTTTTTATGTTATTCATGATAGAAAATGCATGTTCTACACTTGTCGCAACAATAGATAAACAAAACAACTAACAACTAAGCCTTTTCTCATACTAGATGGGGTCGGCTACATGGATTCTTTGTTTCCACATAGCTCTATCATATGCCATGTTAGTAGTTAACTCACAATAAGCTAGATTATTTTTTATTATTTCTTTCCAACACTTTTGTGGTCGTCCTCTACCTCTTTTAATACTTTCAAAATCTAGTTTGTCATACCTTCTTACAGGTTCTTCTTTTGATCTTGTTTCTATATGTCCAAACCACCTTAAACGATATTCTCTCATTTTATCCTCTATTGGTGTTACACAAAGTTTATTTCTAATAACCTCATTATGTATATAGTCTTTTCTTGTATGACCACTCATCCATCTCAACATCTTCATTTCTATCACAGACATCTTTTGTACATGTTGATGATTAACTATCCAACACTCAAAACCATGAAACATTACACATCTAATTGTTGCCCTATAATATTTACCTTTTAACTTTAATGGTATCTTCTTATCACAAAGAATACTTGATGCTCCTATCCATTTTAACCAACCAGCATTAATTTTATGCATAACATCTCCATCAATTCTTTCATCATTCTAAAAAATTGAACCTAGGTATTTAAAACTTTTCTTTTGGAGATGCAATGTGTGCCAATTTTAATTTCTATATTCTCTGAAGTAACCAAATGATCAAACTTACATTCCATATATTCTGTCTTTGTTCTACTAAGTCCGAAGCCTTTACTTTCTAATGTTTCTCTCCATAGTTCCAATTTTCTATTAACTTTTTCCTTAGACTCCTCCACTAATACAGTGTCATTTGTAAATAACATACACCAAGGTACTTCATCTTGAATATATTTTGTTAACTCATCAATCACCATTATAAATAAGTATGGACCTAAAGTTGATCCTTGATGTAACCCAATATTAACTTTAAACAAGTTTGTCATTTCTTTATGAGTCCCATTCCTTCATGAGTCCTCACACATGTTTTTGCACCATAGTACATGGCTCTTATAAGGTTTATATATGTCAATGGGATACCTCTTTTTTCAATGTTCTCCAAAGAACCTCCCTCAACCCTATTGTATGTTTTTTCTATATCAATAAATATTATGTGAAGGTCTTTCTTTTTTGCTCTAAAATGTTTCATAAGACGTCTTAAAAGGTGAATCGCTTCAACAATAGATCTGCTTAACATGAATCCAAATTGGTTCTCTTTTATACTTAATACTTGTCTTAACCTACGCTCGATAATTCTTTCTCACAATTTCATAGTATGGCTCGTTAACTTGATATCCCGATAATTCGTACAATTCTGAATGTCTCCCTTGTTCTTATATATAGGTATAAGTGTACTCACTCTCTATTCCTTATACATCTTTTGGTTTCTCCATATTTCTTTAAATAATCTTGTGAACCAAGTGATTCTTGTTTCTCCTAGGATTTTTCAAACTTATATAGGAATATTGTCTGGCCCTACCGATTTACCCCTTCATATGTTTAAGAGTCTCTTTGACTTCATTCTTTTGAATACGTCGGTAGAAATTGTGGTTTATATACTTTTCTAATTTGGCTAATTCTCCTAAGCTAATACTAACATCTTTATTTTCATTAAAAAACTTATAAAAATAGTTTTTCTATCTATTTCTTATATCATAATTTGCCACTAGAATTTTTTCATCCTCGTCTTTGATGCATCTAACAAAATTAAGATCTTTAGTTTTCTTATCTCTAGCACTAGTTATCCTAAAAATATCTCTGTCACCCTCTTTTGAGTTGAGTTTTTTATATAAATCCTCTCAAATTTTAGCTTTTGCTTCAATGATGGCTTTTTTTGTTTTTTTATAATGCTCTAAAGTTTCACTAATTTTCTTAGCATAATGTAATTTGTAACATGCCTTCTTTGTCTTGATTTTATTTTACACTATTTCACTCCACCACTAAGCTTCTTTATTTGCCGATACACCTCGCTTAGATTCACCTAACACATCTTTCACCACTTTCCTAATATGTATAGCCATATTGTTTCACATATCACAAGGTGTACCAACATAATTCCAAGCATCTCCTTGAAGGACTTTTTGTTTAAATATATATTCTTTCTCGCTTTTGAGGTTCCACCATTTAGTCCAAATAACTCAATAGTCTCTTTTCTTCTTTGTTCATTTTTTTATTTGTAAATCCATAACTAAAAGTTGATGTTGGGTGGTTAAGTTTTCTCCTAGAATTACCTTGCAATCTTTACAACACGCTCTATCTTTTTTTCTACAAATAAAGTAATCAATTTGTGTTTGTGATAAGCCGCTCTTAGAAGTAATTAAATATTCATCTCATTTTTTGAAGATTGTATTGACTATAAAGAGATCAAATGCCATAGCAAAATTTAAAATCTCCCTACCTTCCTCATTTATATCTTCAAAACCAAAGTTTCTATGAATACCTTGATATCCTAATGCCTCTTTACAGACATATCCATTTAAGTCAACTCCTAAACAAATCATCTCTCTTTGTGGAATTCTTTGAATCACCTTATCTAACTCTTCCCAAAAAGCCATCTTTATATTATCTTCTAATCCTACTTGAGGTACGTAAGCACAAACTATATTCAAAACCTGTGCTCCTAACACTAATTTCAACACCATTATTTGATTACCATATCGTTGTATGTCTACTACACTATCCTTTAAATCTTTATTTATGATAATACCAACTCCGTTTTGAGCCTTTTCTTTACCTGAGTATCATAATTTAAAACCTTTATCCTCAATATCCTTTGCTTTTTCTCTAACCCACTTTGTCCCTTATAAACATAAAATATAAACCTTTCTCTGAATCATAGTATCTATCACATCCATTAGCTTACCGGACAATGTTCCGATAATCTAAGAACCAATACGAATCTTATTGTCTAAGACTAGCTTCCTTGCCACCCGCATTCGTCCATATTGAAAATGTAGAGACCCTCTCTGTAATTTATTCACTACATTCGGGTAATGTAGTGGGACTAACTTCTTTATCTACACCCGTCCATGATGTGGGAACCCTCTCTACAATTGATTCACTACATTCAGACAAAAATATAGTGACCCTTGTTTACTTTTCACTTTATTCGGGTTTTACAGCGCGTTACTAGGCGGGGATACCCCAAAGCAATGCTCATAATTTATGTAAACCATAGTATAAAACCATTGTTAATCTTATTAATTGACAAACCAAGGAAAAAACCTTATCGATCTTTTGTTTTTTCAACATCTTAGCAACATTGCTTATCCCTTTCAATTGAAGTCCTTGGAGCAAATCCATGTCTATAATATAACTTTGAAGCTGATGATTAAGTTTCGAATGATCACTAGTAGAAAAATTAGAGAACTATAAACTTATGAACTATATCAATTTTTCTTTATCAAAAGCAACACATCTAACACTCGGATCTAAACAAGTAGCACATAACAATAACTCTATGTTTCTCTCATTAAATCGGTCGTTCAACTCAGTGAACACCAAATCAATAAAATTATTAAATATCTCAATATGATAATGATAAAAATTAGTAATGTCATTATGTCTTTGTCTTGTAGATCGATCTATTATCTTAGTATATATGTCCTCTATACTCTTCACCTCTATATTATGTTTCACACAAAATGAACAAATAAAGTCAAGAAAAGAGTCTCATGCACTTTCTTTATTTATGAAGTTATTCAATTGTATCATACAAACTTCCACCAAAAGTTCATGACATTTATAACATCTTGTTTTTCTCTTTGCAATACCTCTGGCAATTCATTTGCCTTTCCTAAAATGTGTCTCATTAAATACATAATGAACACAAAATCAAATATTCACATAATATTTAACAATGCATATGCAATCATTCTTCGCTTAATTTCTGAATCTTTTTCTCTAACAACTGCAAGCACATCCATAATTGACGAAAATATTGTAATCAAATTTATCAAAGTATTATAATTAGAGTATCCCCTACCTTTTTGATTTCAAGAGACTGATTTAAACCTTTACCACTTACAATGAAAGCATTTTTTACTCGTTTCAATAGACTCAAATAATTTTTCAATTTTCACATATTTATGTACCACAAAAGTAATAATCAATTGAAGTTGATGGGCAAACCAATGAATGTAGAAAACGCATGGGTTTTGTCTTACAATCAAGACTTTCATGCCATTAAACTCACCTTTCATGTTGCGCCATCATATCCTTGACCCTAGAACTAACTTATACTCAAACAAACTTTAGATAATATTGTTAGAAAAAGGGTCACTCGGGCCCTTCCCTGGCAGGCCCTGGCACATTGGGTCGTCAGAGCCAGGGCCCCCAAGGCCACTAGCTGTTGGGGGACCAGGCCTCCAACGGTTAGTTGTGTAGCCGTTGAGGGCTGGCTATGACCAACCCCTCCTTCATTCCTCTTGTAGTCTTCTCACTCACTCCTCTTTTAGTTTTCTCACTCCCTCTTCTTCTCTCTATAAATACTCAACTCCATTATAAAACTCAAGCCTTTTATGGCCAGATAATATTCTTTTTTATTATGCTTTATTGTGCCTTTATTGCATACGCTTTTATTATAGCCTTATTTTTTAAGGCTTTTGTGAGTGATACTTTGAGGTGATTTTCATCAATCTTTCACTGTTATATTGAAGAATCGTCTTCATTACATGGTATCAGAGCCATTTTTTATCATGAAAATACTGATTGTCACCTCGAAAAGCATGTTGATAGTACTCTTGATTTTATTGTAAGTTTACCTCATTATAATTATTTTTCTCCTTGAAATATAGATGAAAATGGAGGATTTAATTTTTATTTAACACCTTCAAACTACAAAACATGAGCCCAAATTATGGAAAATTATCTATATTTCAAAAAATTATGGAGCTATGTAAGTGCTTTAAAGGTAGAACCCTCCATTAGTGTTACGCTTGAGCAAAAGGAAGAATATGAAAGAGGTCATTGAACGGTCGTCCTATGGGTGCTCATGAATAATGTAAATGAGCACACTAGAGACACTTTCGCCGACTTCACTAATGCAAGAGAAGCATGGGAATATTTAAAAAAATCTCATGTTCAAAATGATGTTGCTCATAGAATGGTATTAAGAGACAAATTGGTCTCTCTTAAACAAGGAGATAAAGGTGTAAACTATTTCTTTGGTAAATATTCTAATATTTGGAACCAACTATATGGTTATAGAAAGAAATGTACACAATGTCTTAATGAGAGATAATGTAAAGATAATGAAGATTTTATATATCAATTTCTACGAAATCTCTAAGAACAATTTGAAGGAGTTAGGTCATCTCTTATTCATCGGAAGTCGTTTCCTACCAAAGAAGATGTACTTACCGATATTCAAATGGCTTAAACAAGAATGAATGAAGCTAGGTTTCAAAAAGATACTGCACTTACCGCATCTAAACTTGAAGCAAATGTAAAGGCTTACCGTCTTTCCTATTTCAAAAACGAAGGATCAAGCGAAGAAAGAAAGGAGGTCATTTGTCATCATTGTAGAGAAGTCGGGCACATAAGGCCAAATTACCCTAAATTGAAAAAGAAGGTGACCTTAGTAGAAGAACATGTTTCATCTTCTATCC
The DNA here is from genome assembly GCA_036023115.1 of Brasenia schreberi. Lineage (NCBI taxonomy): Eukaryota > Viridiplantae > Streptophyta > Magnoliopsida > Nymphaeales > Cabombaceae > Brasenia > Brasenia schreberi. The sequence goes on along the minus strand of JAYKKT010000075.1, from coordinate 12,123,804 downwards.
TTACACTTAAACAAAAAGTAAAGCAACTTGAAGCTCAAATGAAGGAGAAAGCAATAGTTGGTGTTGTTTATTATTCTAACAAATGAAATTCAAGATATGACCTCTTGGATTTTTTATTCGGGTGCTTTATTTCATATGACTTCTAATGAAAGAATTTTGAACTCATGTGTTAAAAAATCTTTATCATGTGTTTACACCATGGATGAAACAAAATTAGATTTAGATAAAATTGGTGATTTACAAAATAAAAATTTTGAAATCTCCAAAATTAGTGTTGTTCCAAAACTAAATTTAAACTTACTCTCTTTATCCCAAATTTCAAATAAAAACTGTGTTTTAATATTTTTATCCAAAGGATGTATTGTATAGGATCGCTTCTCGAAGAAGGTGATTGGTCGTGGCCACAAAGAGGGCAAACTTTACACTATAGACTTTTTGCATAGTATAAGATATGTTAATATTTTGACAAATGATGCTCTGTTATGGCACAAGAGATTATGACATCTGAATGCTCAAAAATTATATCAATAGCCTCTTGAAATAAAGTCTAAGATATATTTTTCTTGAAAAGATTGTGTTCTTAGTAAAATACAACATCTTTCATTTCCAAACAAAATACATGTTACCATAAGACCCTTCAAAATAGTTTATTCGGATGTATAGGGTTCGGCATCCATTTTGTCTAAAGGAAGTATTTCCTACTATGTCATTTTTATAGATAATTTTACTAGGTATACGTGGATATATCTTTTGAAAACAAAATCCGATGTCTTTCAAAATTTTGTTATCTTTCATAATCTTGTAAAAAATCAATTTGATTCTTAAATCAAGATTTTTAGATCTGATTCAGGAGGAGAGTTTATGTCAAAGGATTTTAAAAATCATCTCAATATGTTTGGAATTATACATCAAACTTTTTGCTCTAAGACTCCTCAACAAAATGATATTTTCGAACGTAAACATAGACATATTTTGGAAACCAAAAGAACCTTGCTTTTATCAAGTGGTGTTCCTAAAAATTTCTTAGTAGAAGCTATTATGACTGCAGTCTATTTAATTAATCGGATGCCCTCTTCGGTTTTACAAAATTTGTCTCCTATAAAAAAATTCTTTAAAGTTTCTCCAAACTATTTAAGACTGCGTATTTTTTGATGTAAATGCTTTGTTTATACTGACAAAGACGATAAACTGTAATCTCGTACCATAGAATGTGTCTTTTTAGGATATAAAATAACTAAAAAAGAGTATAGGTGTTATGATTGTAAAAATGATAATTTTTATGTATCGCGAGATGTCAAGTTTTTTGAAAATGAATATGTTTTTAAAGGCATGAATGATGTTAGTTCTCTTGATGACTCCTCATATTCCTTCTTGAATGATATTTTAGGAGAAGAGGTAATTGATGTAGAAAATGATCTTGATGAGCATATGCCTACAAGACACCCTATTATACCTTTTGATCAACATTATACTAGGAGATCTATGCATATTCCTAGAAGGTCAAATCATGATTCTAGACCTCCTGAAAGATTTGTCTCATATGATAACTTTTCACCAAGGCATAGAGTCTTAATAACAAATATTTTAGCTATAAGAAACCTTTGCACATTTGCTCTACATCACTTGATTCGTACTCTCCTTACTATTGTAGTCGCATAGAAATGGACTCTAAATCAAATGGATGTTAAAAATGCCTTTTTGAATGGGAACATTCAAGAGAGGTTTATATGAAACCTCCTCCCGGTGTTTCTGTTATCCGGGGTATGTTTGTCAAGCTCAAGAAAGCTTTATATGGTCTCAAACAAGCACCTCGTGTACTTGGTTTGAGAAGTTTTCTGAATGTGATTTGTTCCCTGGATTTGTTTCTAGTAATCATGATTCCTCTCTCTTTGTTGGTACCACTCTGATGCAGTATCGTATCATTCTTTCTTTGTATTGATGATATGATTATTCTAAGTGAGTATTTCTATCATCTTCCTCTTTATCCTAGTTGTTCGTATATACTGATGCTGATTGGGGTGGTGATGTGAATGGCATGTACTCTACCACCGGCTACTGCATATTCTTTGGTCACTCTCTCATCTCATGGAGATGCAAGAAACAACAAAAGGTGTCTCTTTCCTCTACCAAAGCACATAGATATGGAATGTCACTACATTCGTGAATAACATCTATAAGGTAATTTAATATTACAGTTTGTAAAATTAGAGTATCAACTTGCAGATGTCTTCACTAAGTCATTACTTGCTCCTCGATTTCAGTTTTAATTGGCAAACTTTAGGTCATGGAGTTGTCAGTTCGAGAGGGGGTATTAGAAAAAAGAATCACTCGGGCCCGACCCTGGCAAGCCCTGGCCCATTGGGCCATTAGGGCTAGCCCCCCCAGGCCTCCAACAGCTAGTTGTGTAGCTGTTGGGGGCTGGTTGTGACCAACCCCCACTTTATTTCTCTTGTAGTCTTCTCACTCCCTCCTCTTTTAGTCTTCTCACTCTCTCTTCTTCTCTCTATAAATAATCCTCAACTCTATTGTAAAACTCAAGCCTTTTGTGGCTAAATAATATTCTTTTTTATTGTGTTTTATTGTGCCTTTGTTGCATACACTCTTAGTATAGCCTTCTTTTCTAAGGCTTTTGCGAGTGATACTTTGAGGTGATGTTCATCAATCTTCCGCTGTCATATTGAAGCATCGTCTTCATTACAAATATTTCTTTTATTTTTGCCTTAAGTGTTGATGTTGTTATATCAATGACATGTACAAAACCAAGAAAATGTTTAACAATTTCATATTTATAGTCAACATATTTTAATATATTGTCATTTGTTCTATATTTGATATATCACGAGATTCATCAACTAAAATAGTGAAGACATCATTCTGATTTCATTAACAAATTCCTGTAGGTCTCACTTGCAAATTTACTTACAATTAACTCAAATTTTTAGGAGAATTATACAATACTATACTTCAAACTTCATCACTATGAGCAACAAGAAAATTAAGAAGTTTGAGAAAGTTACCCTTATTAGATGACTCATCATACTCACGATGCCACTAAATGGTAGACCTTGATGTAGAAGAAACTGTATCACATTGATGAAAGCATTTAAACGAATCTAATAGTTTTTTCCCTTTAGATTGCTTGGTAAAACTAGTGGTAATAGATTGTCTTTCATCCATTAAAGCTTCACTTTTCTTTTTGCAGTTATTGTACAAGCTATTACCATCATGATTACTTAATCTCTTCTAATCCTTGAAATATGTGAAACCTTTTGAAAGAAATGTTGGTTCAGAAATAGACTTTGAAGAAAGAGAGGCATGATTCAGTTGCTGGTTGGAACCCAAGCATGTAAACCATACGAAACCAAACCAGCTAATACACACACATCATAATAAAATCTCGACTCTAATAGATCCAGAGCAAGCTCTTTTCTTTTTCAAACCCTAACAATATTCCAACACTTTAAATCTTTATCGCTTTTCCTTCCTTATCATCAACACCAATTTTGGGGATTACATACATGTTTACATGTTTAATGTAAGAATGACATAAACATCAATTCTTACCATCTATTTTATGATATTGAAACTGAATTATCTTTTCAATGAGCACATGCCATTTGTTATACAATAAATGATCGACTTGATTTGGTTCTTCAATAAATGATCGATTATATTGGTTGAGTTCGAGGTTGAGACTGGAAGCGAACATCCCTGGCCCGACACAGCCCAGATGGACCACAGCCATGGCCGGTGACGGAATCCGACACATTCACATCATTGACCAACTCTTCCTCTTTACGATAAATTCTCTTTAGATAAGCACGAATAGCTGCCGTCTGCACGTCGTGGCCGATGCTTTCAAGCCTTTCACGACTTTTTCTGATGCCCCCCGAACGACCTTACGATCAGTATCAACGAATCTCGGCCGTCCGTGTAAACGATGGCGGGAGGACGCCGGACCCGTTCAAATCCCGTTTACTTCTGTCTCTATAAAAGGCGGGAAGGGAACTCGCGTTCCATTTGGGATCTCTTTCTCTCTCAGCTGACTCACGTAGAAGGGAAAATCTAGGGTTTCGCCATGTCTGGTGCAGGAGCGGCTCAGGAGGAAGACAAGAAGCCAGTCGAAGGCCATATCAACCTCAAAGTGAAGGGCCAGGTTCCTTGCTTCTCTCACTTCCCTTGTTTTTCTCTTTGGTTCCTCTCCCCTCTCTTGTTGTCATCTCTTTCTCCTTTGCCCGAACCGCTTTTCGTGTGCGGGAACATTTGATGATCAAATCTTCGAATTTCAGGGGGCCTTTTTCTTCATTTATTCCTTATTTCTCGTTTGAACGAGACCTCTGAAAGGTTTTTGCTTAGACGATGTGGAGGAAACGTGCGGACATATTTGAATCGCTTGTATTTTGGTTTGATGTCTGTAGATGGTTTGAGATTTAGTATCATTAGCCAGTTATCTCTTAATATGAGTTTGAAACTATTCAGCCTGCTGTTTTGCTTGGTTTTAGTATCAAACAGTATTCTCGTTCTTGTCAATATGAAGCTCATGAAGAAAGATTCAACTTTGATACTGTTGGTTTGGCATTAGCTCCTAACCTATTCCTCGTGGACATGCTTTGGGAAACGAAATATTCTGGCTGATGTTGCTTCTTATGTTGCCATCGTCTTTGTTCGAGCTGTACTTTCAGTTTCGTTTTTGAACTATACGAGTACTATAGGATTCGGATCTAATAGGGTTATTGTTATTATTGTCTTTGGTAACATTTATCATCTCTTAATCCTCCATAAGGTTTGTCTGCTCATGTAGTTGTTTTAAAGCCATAACAATACGAATTTTAGGTTGACCACCATATGTAGTGGTAGGAGAGAAAAATAACTATATGCTAGAAGTTCTTCCTCTCTTCTTTCCTCTTCTACTACTTTCACTTGCAAAATCTCCAATAACCCTCTTTCCCTTGGTTGATGATAAAAAATTACTACTATAAACCTCTGTTCTATCATCAGAAGTAATACTATCATCCAATCCAATAGAATCATCACCTTCCTCTAACATCTCTAAATCATCCTTCTATTGTCTCCTCTCATGTATGCTTTTAATTATCTGTAGATATTGTCATTTAATGACTTCTGACAATTTTGTAACTCTATTCGTGTAAGGAGCAACTTCTTTCTTAGTCCCTATTAGGTAATATTCTGTATCCCACTGTCATACCGAATCATCAAACCGAGATTGAGAGTCCCTAACACCCCTTCTTGTCATCTCAATTAAACACTTCAATCCAATAAAAAACCTAAAAATAAAAGCACTTAATAAATCCCCAATCTTCATATAACACTCAAATAGAGTGTCTCTCACTTCACGAATGTAATGAAAATCAGTGCTATTTGTATCGTGGGAAGCCACGATACGGGCGATATGCCTTTTCAAAATTAATTTTTTTAAAATTTTTTTTTTCAATTTAAATTTTTTTTTTTGTAGGTTTCTGGCCTCTCTTCACCTCTCTTCACTTCCCTATGCTTGTAATTTGGGTTTATAATTTTATTTATTGAATAAAAATAATTTATAAACAAATAAAAATTGTGACAAAATCATTTTTCTTTCTGTTGCCAACTTTTAGGTATATTTCTGCTAGCAATTTCTAATTTCATGAGATCGCAAACAATTAAAAACATTTGGTTGTCTCGGTTCATTGAGTGAGCATTTCACAACTTCACTATTTTAGGGTTCACCTTACGTGACTTCCATTGAGTTGAACATGATCAACGTGTGTGAGGCTTAACTCAGTCTGTGAAGTGAGAAATGAAGCTCAAGCATTAGTTAAAAAGCTAATCGTATTGTTAATTTTGATATATTAGATGAGTGGATTATGGAAGATAACGAAGAAAATGCACTCCTAACCGAAGAAGATATTGCATGAATTAATTTGAAGTGCAACAACATCACGAAGGAGATGAATATTTTCATTTTAAAGCAGAAGGTGATGAGAAACTTTGAATCTTTATCAAGTAGAAGATGAAGATTATTTAGTTAATAATCCTGATACAAATTTATAATATGTAAAATGTAAATGTATTTCATTTTTTGCTTCAAAATATGTAATTTTGGATGCAATTGTTCATTGTTGAATGTTCAATCTGTGCTAAACTTTGCATTATATGAATATAAAGCAATTATCATATTTTTTGAGATTTTTTCTAATTTTCTTGATTTTTAAAATAATTTTTGTATTATTTTAATATTAAAGTACGATACGATACGCTCGTATCGTGGAGCCCAGCGATACGCTATACGATACGTGTCAGACAACATTGATGAAAATCATATCCATGCACTTCATAACTTCATATTTTGTCATTCAAAAAATAAAAACAAAAATAATATAGAAAACAACAAATAAAAAGAAAAAATATAAAAAATATACCATAATCTGAGTTGCGAGCTTTGCACGGATGTCGTAGAGCATTTTTTTTGGAGCCTTGAACACTAAGGAGAGAGAGAGCCATTGGAGGGAACCTTAAACATAAACCAGAAACCCCATATTTTTGTAGGTTTTTGTTCACCAGAAACACATATGATGCCGTTTTTGTTCGCCAGAAACACATATGATGTCGTATTGCACTGTACACAACACTTTGCGATACAGAGTCATGATATGATACCGTATTTTGTATGGATAACACTGGTAGTACTATAAGCCAATAATAACGTGGATTGATTTTGGGTAGATTACTTGCAATTTTGTGGCTAGGGTGATTGAACTCTGAAGAAGGATTGTCTACGTATATTTGATATTAAGCAGAACTCAAATAAATAATTTAGAGTTCCAATGTGAGGGATCAATGTACTTTTTATCTATATGGTCTGTAATTAAAAAATAACTTAGTTCAGCTTTGGGAAATTGCCAAATCACTGTCCCAATAAATGGAGAAAAAAATGAGAAAACAAGAAAGGGATTTGAGATCCAAACTTATGGAATACATCAAGGAGAAATTCAGTAGGACTTTATACCTCACCAATAGATGACGTGTTGTGTTATTAGTGTGGGAAAAAGTGGAATATCTCCTTGCATTCTTGCAATGATCGGAAAGGGAGTGTGTGATTACCCTCATACCCTCTTGTTCCCTTTGTTTCTCTTTCTTGCTAAAGGGAGGACTTTTTGCTTCACCTCTTCTTCTTTCTTCTGCAACACCCTGAGAGCTTTTGATGGTATCTCTCTCACTCCCTACACAATTTTCCTTCTTCGATGAAAATCTTGAATCTCAAGCCAATGTTTCTTGAATTTGGCTATTGAGATTGAGACATGTTGATGACTATCTGAATTACCCATGTAAACATCTAGGAGTAGGACTCTTAACTGTGAGAGATTTGTAAGTGTTCTTACGTTAACCTTTGAAACAAAAACATGCTAAAATCAAACGTGCCTTATCACACTAGTCAAATTTGTGAATGACTTGCTAGTCAATCTCATTGAGACATGCATCAAACTCGGCCAACTTTGAACTCTTACAACTTATAATATATACACAAATTTCAGCTTTATTAGCATATGATATGGGACAACTCAACTAAGACATGAGTTGAGTCTCGAAGGTAGCCCAACCATGCTATTTGGGATGCAATGCATTTTCTTCATACTAATATTAGAAGCATCAATCTAGATGGAGGAACCATGGTCTAAGTCACACAGACACTTCTAAGGGGTGGAGTGTCGACCTCGACACTGGTGCGACACTGACAACGTGTCGGTGCGGCATGGCAAAAAAAATGCAAAATTTTTTTGTAACTCATGGATAAATGGTCCGGATAATGAAGATTGATTTGTGTATTATGATGAAATTAGTAGTTGTTTACCATTTATGTGTTTTGCTTTAATATAAAGTTGTGTACTTGCTATTGTAGTTGTATACAATATTAAATGATTTTGGGTGTGGACAATTGGTTTCTTATTTCTCAATCTGATTGGATTGTTGACTCTATACTGTATGCCTTTGCACAGAATAATCTCTGTCACCAAACACATTTGAAGACCACGAACATTGCCAGATCAATAGAACATAAGAGTATGACATTACTAGTGGATCCTAGCACAAATACTAGTATATGCTATATCCTACAAAAGATCTGGAAACTCTTTGAATCCATAACTTGGATATTTTGCAGCTCGTAAAATCATTTTAAGTTTCAAATCATTATGAGAGAACTTGCTAATTGATACCTACATGCACCCAAAATTAGCAAATACTAGTTGTATTATGATTGATTTATATAGCTTGAATATTATATATAATATATAATATTATATACCCTAGTCGTGTCACTGCACCCAAATTTTTTTAAATTTGCCGTATCCCACACCCGCACCTGTGTGACATAGACCATGGTTACCAGGGCATGCTTTCAAATGTAGGGGGAAGTGATCCCTTTGAATGGAAGTATTCTTCTCATTTCAGTGGGAACTTGCTTAATTGTACCTGTAGTTGTTGATTTCATTGTATTTTTATATAAAAAGTTTGCTTCTCAAGCAATGTCTATTTTGCTTTCATTTTGGTTCCCATTTTGTTCCTGTTTGATTCCTGTCAGAGTTAATGTGATTGTGATTCTCTGCACTTCATATCTTGTTCAACTTTCCTGCGTTCTTAATCTTAAAATGCCTTTCTGGTTCCCTTCCTCGTTTCTTGATTGGCACCGTTGGCACAAATGTTGAACATCATACAAACTCTTAGTTGCATGAATTTAGCGCAAAATCCATGTTCTCCACCATTGTCAAATATGTTCTTTATTTAGTTGAGAATTTGCTGATATAGATCTGCAGTTGAGAGGTTTGAGTAGATTTATTAGTAATTATGATTGTTTGAGTGCACTAGTATTATTTGAATGGTTGATAGCACCTGGACGCCAAAATGGAAGACGAAATAATCTTACCATATTGGTGCCATCCATGTTCAATTGTCATTAATGTATATGTTAGTTCTTTGCTTAAGAAAATACATTGACGAATTACTATTAGTTTTAGGGGGATTAGTTGATACAGTTTCACTGTCTGCACAAGATAGAAAAAGAGATGTCTTGTTGGGTTTGTACCAGAACCACATACTTGAATGCTTTGCAACTCTTCTGCAATCCGATCACTGGATCTGTCCGCTTTTATAGATGTAATTTACCTTATTCTTTGATGCAAGGAAATTTTATGAGGATGACCCTACTTCTAAATCTGCTGAGCTTCCTTTTCGTAGGATGGCAATGAAGTTTTTTTCAGGATCAAGCGCAGCACCCAGCTGAGAAAGCTCATGAATGCATATTGTGACAGGCAATCTGTGGACATCAACTCTATAGCCTTCTTGTTTGATGGTCGTAGGCTACGAGGAGAACAGACCCCTGATGAGGTAATTGTTTCTAGAACTTTATAACATGGTTTAGGTAGTTTAATAAAATACATGCCTATTATCAAAACATCGGTTTTTAGGTACACTTTCTTTTTGGGGTATTCACTGGTCTTCTGCTATTGCTCTAGTGATGAAACTCTCACTGATTTCACACTATTAACTTTGCTATGCAGTAGGATTAAACTGCGTCAATATGTTTTTGAACCAGTTGCAGTACTTTGCTTTCTTTTACAGGGAACAATAATGATCCACTCTCTTTTGCAAATTGCTCATTTTCTTAATACATATCAACTTGCCGATTGTGCAGGAAACATTTCTTGTTTAGACCGTAGAACACATTTGGTCAATTTTTTTTAGAGAAATCATTCTGAGTTTGGTTGAGAGGGTCTGGGGTTTTGGCATATCTTCTAGCCATAGATTTTAATTGCTTATATATTTTCTTCCTGGATGTGCAACATCATTCTGTGTCTTCAAACTGTTGATCATTGATTTTGGTGAACACAAATTGTAAACTGCAGCTTGAGATGGAGGATGGTGACGAAATAGATGCGATGCTGCACCAGACTGGAGGACGTGGACTTGTCATTCCTTGAGTTTAAATTTCCATCTCTACATTATCTGTTTGTCAATGGTGGCTTTTTGTGTAAAGGATTCTCGTTAGATCTCGGTCGATATAGAAACAGTATGCAAGTGACTTCTATGAGAGTAAACTTTGATGGGAACTCTGAAAAAGCTGGTGCGTTTATTTGAGGGTTTAAATGCTGGTCTCTTTGGTCCGTTTTTGAGGATTGCATGAATGTTTGTTATTCAGAGAGAGAGAGAGTTTGGTTCATTTAAAAGGGTACCTGAGACTCTACTTTGTCGTTGAATTGGCTGATGAAAATACTTTCTTTTTTGAACCTTTACATGTGAGAATAGTTCCTGGCAATGCCTCTTTGTTGAGCAAGTTCTTACCCGAAAATTTCTCCGTTTCTCCCTTGTTTTGTTTTCTTTGAGTATAAATATATACTTATTTTATAGAGTAAAACGGCACTCAAGCTCTAAGAGAATTTGGGATGCCAATGCACCGTATAAAAACTACACATGAAAGCAAGCCAAAACGTCTCGTGTCTACGTCAACCCAATGTAACACAAAATGATGGGTTGTCCTTAGGTTAACATGCTTTTGACAACAAAGGGGAGAGAAATGACAACCATGAATGCCTGGAACCACAAAATTGTCAACTCGACACTGAAGTGATCCATAAAGTACCTATTGGTGTTCACGACTGAAATTAAATTCCTACTCCTAATGACTCTTACAACATATTGAGGCCTATGTTTTACCAAAAAACTTGTGCTTCAGATTAAGGGTGCAACTTCTTGGTGATAAATCAGGTGAGACCATTCGAAGACACTTCTTGTTTCACCATATTATCGGTATTTATCTCGTAGTGTATTCAGCATGATTTGGCGGGTGTAAATCAATTTCTTAAATGGTTACAAGAGTCTGACTAACTTTAATGCATTACGACCCTCAGAACCATTCATGATGGCATTTATGGGCCATCACCTGTGATGTGATTAGAAGCGCCATTATGGATGGCCACAAGGTCCGCGGTGCATATATCATGGCTTCATAAAAGTACACCTAGTTTACACTCCTCTAGTTAAATAAAGTTTGAGAAAATCTGAAGATTTAAATTTAAATCTTCTCAATTTAAATTTTATCAATTGATTATGCACCCATTTGTGTGGTTGGATTTGCTAGCATTTGTTTGATTAGAACTTAACGGATATATAAATCAAAACATATGGATACAACATCAACATCAGATCTCAAATGTGTGTATCTTGTAACCCTTAATAAACAATTGGAGATGTGTTAATAAAGGCATTGTTTTTGTCACATGATAAGGTCCCTCATGGTCCAATCGCTAGGCTCGTTGAGTATAAGTACTCCCAGAGTTCCTAGCATCTCACACATACACATGTGTGTTGTATTATATATTTATTGTGACAAGTTTTAATAAAGCATTTCTTTGAGAATTATACATGTATAATCTGCAGAACCATCAGATTAATAAATTGTTTTCTGACACATAGAACTGTCAAAATTTGAACTATATATAACTGTAGAAAGAACACAAAATTATTGAAATAGCTCAACGGTTTAGCAAACTATTTCAGCAATGATTGTGTGTACCATATTTTACAGGTAGCAACTGACAGGAGAATTGTTACCAGTAATTTATAATAGGACACTACGACCCAATGCACCATAAAAAGAATTCTAGATCAGCCATGGAGGTTGACCTAGTTACTTACTGATGAAAGAACATTATGTCAAAGGCAGAAAGGGTCAAGTCCCCCTGCCATCATTCGAAATAAAGGGAAATGTAAGAGGGAATGGTTATGGCAATGCATCATCCGTTTTCTTCTTGTAACGGAGATATGTCATTTTGAACTTTATGTAAAAACGCATTCCATGAGAGTGTCTACGAGTCGTCATTTCAATTGGAGAGCGATGCATCATAGAAAGCAGAGACATGGCTCATCCTTCATCCTTCATGAGCATTGCCTTTGACTGACGAAAGCTTGCAGATCAACCGGTGAACCATCCGGGATCAAGGTTAGTATTGTCCCCTTCGCTTATGCGGATTTTTTCTTAAAAAACTACCTTGGTATCAAAGCCAGGTTAGGATGATTTATATATGAAAAATATGTGGTTAGATGGCAATCAGATGGGGTTGATTTATGTAGAATTGATGCTTAACCATATTGATTGGAAATCATTCTGAGTATGATTATTATGAAATGTCTAACTACAAACTTAGGTAAAACAAAAAAAAAAATTGGATATCATAATCAAGGTTGATTGGGATTGAAGTTGCACTAAGATACCACCACCCAAACTGTTGTTGTTTCAAAGATGTTGCCACATGAAATGTTGTTGAGTTGATGAGTTTTATTTTATATACTGTGTTCTTATGAACCGAGACTCTTTGCAATAGATAATTGATGGGAAGTGTTGGTCTATTATTTGACACTTGAGTATATTGACTTTGTTGTTAAACGAATTCATTCTTTATTTGATACTTTGGTAGATAGACTTTGGTGATTAAATGAAGTCTCTCTCTCAAGTTTGGCCCTATTGAAAATGCATATATCTTTTTTCATATGCATTTTTCTTTAAGCATTTATATGTATGGTGGAGTCTAAACATATGACAGCAAGTTAACCATCACTATGGGCATCAATAAATTAAATGCATGTGCATCTCGAACTAGGTTGAATTCAATTAGTTGAATGGAAAACTCAAACCCACATGGATTTGGGTCAAAGCTATCTCTACTGGCAACATGATTGATGCCATCCGAGCACCATTTCAGTGAAATTTCATAGGCTAACCCGTTCACAAATAAATAAATATGTATGTATATATATATTCATGAAGTGGGTCAGAATGCATGATCACATTAGTGGTTAAGCTCGAAAGGGTAATGGATGTATTTCATGTGCATGCCAAAATTCATTATATATTATCTTGAATTATGTATGAATGATTATTTGTAATACATTACACATTTCTTTATGGATTAAGTGAAGTATGACTGCATCCAAGAGTATTATAACTGATATGAATGAGGGGGATAAGCTTAATGGTGACAACTACGAGATTTGGCACCGCAAGATCTGGTTCTCCTCAAGGAACAAGAACTCATAGAGGTATTGATACATGAGATGATGGATCATGGGGAGGGTTCCATTGTGCAAGGTAGATAGGAATGAAGAAACTTAGCGAGCATGAAAAAAGAAAGATAACCAAACTAGGGCTATACTTATTAGTTCCTTGAACAATGACTTGATCCCAACATACGAGCTATACCTTATAGCCATGACAATGTGGATCATATTAAAAGATCATCTTGAGAACATATCTACAAGCAGGCTTTTATAGGTTCATTACCTATAAGAAGTTAGATGATGATACTATGAAAAACAACATTAAAAGGAGTTGTCAGCTATGATACAATAGCTGAAACAACAACTTGATCCCAACATATGAGCTATACCTTATAACCATGACAATGTGGATCATATTAAAGGATCATCTTGAGAACATATCTACAAGCAGGCTTTTATAGGTTCATTATCTATAAGAAGTTAGATGATAATACTATGAAAAACAACATTAAAAGGAGTTGTCAGGTATGATACAATAGCGGAAACATGTGAGACACCCATTGTCATCATATGAACGGTAAGTTCTTGGGGTCATTCAGTCTCTCCCTAAGTCATGGGTGACTATGAAGTCATTCCTCGCTCATGAAGAGGATATTTGTACCTTTAGTGATGTTATTCATCGTTGTGAATTGGAGGAAGAACTGAAATGGACCAAGGGCCCCTACTCTAGTCATGCCTGTATAGGAGTCCGCTGAGGACTTGCAAGCTCATAAAGACAAGTTCAAAAGGCATGCAAGGGAATAAAGAGATACAAAAATGACAAATCTCAAAACAAAATACAAAAGCACAAAAAGAAGATAGACAAAACCAAGGTACAGTACTATGTTTGTGGCTAGCTTGGTCATTTTGCTTGCAAGTGTGAGGAGCGAAAGATATGTCCTAGTCTTCGCACACAATGTCATATTTACGTCTCTTCAACTGTTATGCTTGATGATTCCTTTCCTTTGTGGATTATAGAATTGAGAGTCATAAACTATGTAGCTCACGATAGGAGTACTTTTGTAAAGTTTTATCGGATAAGTGCTGGTGCGAAAAGAATATATGTAGGGAGTGATTCATCATTGGATGTTAAAAGAATAGGCTCCTCCTAGCTAGAGTTGTATGGCCGTGGCCCATTGTAGCACACATGAAGTTCTATTATAATTAATCCATTTTGATGTCCGTGGCCTATGAATGTGAGAGCTAGAAATTAAAATTGTTTATTTTATAACATTGATAGATGATTATGTGTTATAGTCATGTCTATCCAATCTTGTATAAGTTTGAGGCATTATAATGTTTCACGAGGTCAAATCAAACCAAAGAGCAAACTCTTAAGGAGACACGAGGATTTATTTGAATAGTTTAAAGAACTTTATTTTGAAATGGGTTTTATGCGATAACTTACTATTCCCGTGACTCCTCAGCAAAATAGAGTTTGTTAGGAAATGGTTAGGTTGATGATAGATGAAGCTAACCAGTTTTTTGCTGGAGATATATTGTTATTTGCGGTTTATATTCTCCACAGTATTCCTTGAAAGTCTGTTTTAAGTGCTCCTTATGAACTTTGGACAAGTAGGAGACTGTTATCTAACCCTTTTAGCTAACCTGCGATGGTGCCCCACACACCGCCCAATAGTTCTACCCTTTTCCCACGAACATATGCACACAATACTCACCCGGTTTCTGTTTTTTTGCAAGTACCTCAAAGGAGGATTTATTGTGGCGGGGATCCGATGATTGCCACCACAAAGAGGAGACCATGAAACATCCCGAGAGGCCAACCCTGTTGTCACTCATCTTGGGGACCCGACTCACACTTGGTGGAGATCCCTTAGACACAACCAACCAAATCCAACTACACAAGGCCCTACCGGCTCCCTTGTATACTCATGGGGCACAATACAAGATGGGGTGACCTAGATCCAATTCAACCAAGTCCTGCCTTGGGCACCCACCTGCCCAAGGCCCTATTGCACTAGGCCTAAACGAGCTCAGCTCACTCGACTCAACTAGGCCATACACAACTCATAAAACTCCTCAAGTGTGAAAAGCGTATGTGTTCGGTGGAGAACATGTCGATGGTAATGTTAGAATTTGGGTATCATGATGTGACTTTTCTAAAAAATGACTTTCATATGAGAGGAGAAATCAACAAAAAATTCTCAGCTTTTGAAATGGATGAACCTAATAGCTTGATTGCACCTACTAGGGAGGATCATGAAATCATACGAGATCATGATCCTAGAGGGAGTGATCCATTAGTGGGAGAAAATGTTCTAGAAAATCAACTTTGAAGAAGTAGTTAGGAACAAGTGGATTATCAAAATAAAAGAAAAGGTTGATGGTTTGATTGGGAGATACAAGGGTCATTTAGTAGCAAAGGACTATACCCAATTAGAGGGTATAAAATATTAAGAGACATTTTCTAATGTAGTCAAATTTACCTTGATTCATCTACTTCTAGCTATAGTAGCTAAGTTTGACTTTGAACTATATCAAATAAACGTTAGAACTATATTCTTTAACGAAAAATTGGATGAAGAGATATATTTAGTCCAACCGGAGGAATCTATTCTCAAAGGCTAAGAGGTTAAGGTATGTTGACTCCTTAAATCTATATATGGTCTCAAGCAATTATCTAGGTAGTGGTACATGAGGTTCACCGTTTGACTTTGTTAATGATCAAGGAGGATCATTGTGTGTATGTGAAACATTTAGAAGAGATATTTGTGATTTTGTCATTATATTATATGTAGACGATATTTTGTTGGTTGGGAATAGTAGAGTGTATAATAATAGTGAAATAGTGGTTATCATTGAGTTTTGATATGAAGGATATGGTGAAGCTTATTATATCCTCGGAATTAAGATCTATGGGGATCACTCGAGATATGTCTTAGATCTTTCGTCTGAAACATAGATTTTGAAGGTTTTCGAGCACTTCAAGATGACCGACTATAAGACCATAGATGCTCCCATTACTAAAGGCAAGAGCTTAAGTCTAAATATGTGCCCTAAAACTAAGAATGAAATAATGGATATGAAGAGCGTCTCATATGCTAATGCAGTAAGTAGCTTTATGTACGCCATGATATATACATACACCCAGATATCAACCATTCAATAGGTCTTGTAAGTTGATATTAATCAAATCCTGAAAGAGGATACTAGAGAACCATGAAAAGGATTTTGAGATACCTCAAGGGAATTGTAGATTTCTTTTTATGTTATAGAGGAGGGGATTTGCATTTGTTGGGATACACACATGCCAATTGGGGCCGCAATATGGATAAATGCAAATCCACTTTAAGATTTGTCTTCTTACTTAATAATGATGCCATATCATGGAGCAAAAAGAAGTAAAGTTAAATATCCTTATTGATTATGGAGGTTGAGTTCGTTACATACTTAGCAACATTTCAAGAGGGTGTTTGGGTCAATCAATTTCTCAATGAGTTGGGATTAGTGATAGATAGTGTGATAGTGAGGTAGCCATTGCCTACACTAGAGGCCCCAAGTATTATTATAAGTCCGAACACATTGATATTAAATATCATTTGGTAAGGAACCTCATTATCAAGGGTGATGTGTCTATTATGTACATATGTATACTCAATAGGGCAACATATCTCCTTATGAAGCTCATTGTGAGAAACTCATTTGTTAGATATGTAGTGCATGAGTTTATATAGGTTGAAATAATTTTCATATATGGAGTGTGTTGTGTGACTTGATGTTGTATATAATTTAATATAGTGAGTTTAACTATGTTGCGACCAATATGAGACTTATCATGTTGTTTATTAAAATATTATTATAAAAGAATACATTAGAGAGGTAGTAGAACCCTCTCTCACACGAGTAGCCACCCCTACATCTAAGTGACAGGAATGAGATAATTCTTGTCATAAAAGGCTCAGAGAGATCATGAACAAAAGTCACCTTGAAATGTGTTCACGATGAGGTCATTGTTTTGATGTGGCCAACATGTATAACTTATAATCTACATTGCTTATTTGTAGCACATGTGAGATCTCAAGAATCACCTATGCTTTTGTGAAATTGTCTCCTTAGTTCTCTCTGAGAACTCTTGGCAGTCTTAAGTGTAGACTCGACCAATATTTGTATGGTGTTACATACACCCTTTATGACAAATGAGAGAGTGACATCATGGCATGTGTGAAATACAACTATGGTTAGTGGGAACAATGTTGGGATGATATATATATATATATATATATAGACACACTTTTAGTCTTTTTCGTGCCTCACTGTGAGACCCAAGGCCTTTGAAAAGGTTTCTTTTGTATCTTCATTACTTTCGGTTGTTTCTAAAAATCATGATTCAGTGTATGCTACTTTAGCATGCTAACTATGATCATAAATGATTCATCTTATGGAACATGTCTAAGAAAGCAACTAGATTAAGATGGAGAGATTCGAGTATAAAAAGGAAAATAAATTGAATATATCCGATAAATCGAGCACTTTTGTGGGGAGTACTTTGAATGAGGAAAGTTGCTTGATGGATGTAATAGTATTGAGTTTGGGATACAATATACTAACTTGTTGTCTTCTCCTTTACCTTAACTAGTGTATTGAGAGAAATAAAGTTAAATGTAAGAATGAACGGTTATGACAATACATCTTGGATTGCAGAGCGATGCACTATAGAAGATAGAGACATGGTTCATCCTTCATGTTTGTCACCTTCAACCGACAAAAGCTTGGAAATCAAGCGATGATTCATATGGAATCAAAGTTAGAATTATTCCCTTCACTTCTACTATGTTATTTTTCTGAAAAGCTACACCTACCATTATTGCCAAGAAAGAAATGATCTTCCATTTTTACACTTAGTATGGATAATCCTTCAGAGAAAGTTCCTTCCAATGATCTTTTTAATATTCATGTTATTATCTTTCATTTGTGCATTCTCGGATTATTCCAAGTAGGGGGGACTTAGATTCATTATAAAGCTAGACTTATATTCAATATGAAGTAGTCTAACTTCTTATTGAAGTTAGATCCTAAGTTTGCGATAAAAGTTTTTTTTCAAGAAATAGTACAAGGAGTCACACTCTCTTGGTTGATGGGAAAAGAGGCCGAATACAACATGTGGAAGCTTAAAAACTCTTTTTTAAAGCTTAGTCTAATAAATAATCACAAATGAAAAATATAAATGGTCTCCAAATATGTACGTACAAAAAATTAAATAAATAGAGAACACATAATTTTTACTTGGATCCCCAAACAAAAAGATGAATAGAATAAACCCTATTCACTATAAGAAAAAGAGACACCCACATCAACGAACTTCATTTAATGATGCTACAAATATGATTGTTTCTTTACTAAAAAAATATTGAACAAAGCAACAAAACTCAAAAAGCACAAAAGTCTGGCAATGACAGTAGAGATGGAGAAATAAAATTCTAACCATACAAGTAGAAATTCACAATACAAGAAATAACATCTTGAAAAATCATCAAAGATTGGACCACAAATGTCCAACCCGTCTAAACAACGCAAATCAATTTGAAAACTTTCTACGCTCTGCTTGTATTGCTACGCTTGACGAAAACAACAACTTCCTTATGAGATTTGGCTTCTTTTTAAAACCTATCACTTTCTTCTTCTTCTTCTTCTTCTTCTTCTTCTTCTTCTTCTTCTTGTTCTTCTTTTTAAATATAATGGTATGGAGTCGCGGTTGGACCATTACAGCAAACTCTCCCTCCAACTCGTAAGCAGGAGGCAAGCGTCGAACCGACAACCAGAGCAACAATCTTAGACTTCCCCCTTGATAGAATCTTTGTCGGCATGTTTGAACCATTATCATTTGTATGAATCTTCTCAAGCTCTGACAACTTCGAGTCTGAAGATATCCTGTATCTAATGATACCTCACATCAATATGTTTGATCTACCATACTGAATCGTAGGATTCTTTGCCAAGATGGATAGCTACTCGACTATCACAAAACAAAACATACCTCTACAATGAGTAAAACCAAGTTCATGCACAAAATTCTTCATCCAAAGCAACTTTTACAAGCCTCGTTAATAGCAATGAACTCGACCTCAATGATAGTAGACAATGCAACACACTTTTTGCAACCTAGATTGCCAAGCCACAACTCCCCAGATAAAGGTAATTAAATAATGTAAGAAGTAGACTTTCTAGAGTCATAACATCCTCCTACTAAGTTCAGATCCTTAGACCGTATAACCACAAAGAACAAGTTTCCCA
The DNA here is from genome assembly GCA_036023115.1 of Brasenia schreberi. Taxonomy (NCBI): domain Eukaryota; kingdom Viridiplantae; phylum Streptophyta; class Magnoliopsida; order Nymphaeales; family Cabombaceae; genus Brasenia; species Brasenia schreberi. The sequence goes on along the minus strand of JAYKKT010000075.1, from coordinate 12,104,469 downwards.
ATTCCAAAAGCAGAGTTTTAAACTAGAAGTTGCCCCCGAGATATCTCAATATTCACTTCAAACGCTTTCAATGATCTCTACCAGATTGGAAAGAAAATGACTTACCACACCAATTGTATGAGCTACATCAGGTATTGTGCAAACCATTGCATACATTAAACTTCCTACTGCAAACGCATGCATAAGGACACATCTTTTGCATGTCTTCTTTCTCTTACAACTAATCTAGCTTTGTATCTTGGAGTGGAAGTATTCTCATCATTCTTCAACCTATAAACCCACCGATTTTGCAAAGCTTTCATGTCCTTAGGCAACTTGACCAACTCAAAAGTATGGTTGTCAAGCAAAGATCTCATCTCATCATTCATTGTTGCAACCCATTCTGCCTTCCTTCTCACTCTCCATAGCCTCTACATAGCACTCGTGTTCTCCCCTCGTTGAGAAGCACATATTCATCGATGAATAACGGGTAGAGGGAATAAGATGTCTAGAAGACCTCCTAAGTGAAACAACAGTTCATCAACAACCTCACGAGCAGGAGCATCTACCTCATCAACAACATTATCAACAACATCCTCAACTTGATCACCTTGAATATGATTATGCACATCATCATGATTGCCAAAGTTAGCTACATCGGGCATATGAGACTCAGAACTAGATCAATATCAACCAAACCATCAAGACTTGGAGACTCGACTTCTTTGCCTTGTCAATATCTTCAATGGTCCGATCCTCCATGAAAATAACATCACGACTTCTAACAAGCTTCTTTCTCAACTGATCATACAACCTATAGCCAAACTCATCATGACCATAGCCAATGAAGATGCACGCCTAGTCTTGACATCCAACTTGGACCTCTCATCTTTGGGCACATGTACAAATGCTCTACACCCAAAGACACGTAAGTGGTCATAGGAAACATCCTTTCCATACCACACTTGTCAGTAGAACATCACCAGAAAGCAACAGTAGGAAAAAAATTAATAACATGAGCAACAATATATAAAGCCTCACCCCAAAAAGATCCAGTAACTTTGCTTCTCGAAAGCAAACATCTAACTCTCTCCATCAATGTCCTGTTCATCCTTTCTCTGTGCCATTAAGTTGAGGAGTCTTAGGAGGGCGTCTTTCGTGTCTAATACCTTACTGCCTGCAATACTTATCAAATGGTCCACAATATTCACCACCATTATCAATGCAAACACATTTCAGTTTCTTCTATTTTCTCTCAATAGAAGCCCTCAAACCTTAAAGACACCAAGCACTTGTCCTTAGTCTTCAAGGCATAAACCCAAAGTTTCCTGAATGATCATCAATGAAAGTCACAAAGTAAAGTGCACCACCAAATGTTCTAGTCCTCATTGGACCACAAAGATCCGAATGCACCAACTCAAGCACCTCTGATTTCCTAAAAGAGGATGACTCTTGAAAGAGACTTTATTCAATTTCCAGCATATATCCAAGAGTTATGACTCTTGAAGATGGCATAAATATTGAGGTGTACATATAACGAGGTGCATACATATTGAGAAGATGGCTCACATAACAAAGAGTCATGAATACATTTAACGAAGTGTGATGGCTCTTGAGAAGAGATTCCTCACCATCTATAAATAGATGAGATGTAGCCAAATGTCTAGGGCTTGATTATGTTCTTGTAAGACTAGTCAGGTGGTCTTCAATGTATCATGCAGAGAATTCACCAATGACCACTTGCATCTGGAAAGTTGAATCCGGTGGTTGGGAATTAAGCCTAAAAAAAGTGGTATATATAGCACACCTTGAAGGCACTGTGCAATATATTGCTTGTTTCTTGTTTGTTTTGTTTGCATATATTTTATTAAATCAATAATGATGGAATGAATCTGACTCCAAAGGCATCAACATTCTCTCTCTCGGTGAATCTAACAATCTTTAGGCTTAATTCTTTGACATTTAATATCATGACATAGAGAGATCTTACCTTGGAAAATCATTCATTCTAAGCATCATCTATGTGGTATTATATCTGGTATATGACTATACACTCCATGTGGAAAACTATCAGCATGCGATATGAATGGCTAAGTATATGAGTATGTATCATGGGAATGGCCATGATATGTATGACGTGATGAATGAGCATGAAAAGTCATTGTTTCATGACTTCAACACAATTTTATGTGTGTGGCTAAGGGACACGCCTATAAGGTTCATAACCTTGTGATGCATGAGCCATTGAAGTGGTTGTTTGCAATTACCAAGGAGCTACTTAATGACACCTTGAAAGGTATGATTGTGCTTCTATTCAAACCATTGGCAACATGGAAATAGAGCGTTTGATGGCAACAGAGTTCGGTTGTTACCCTGTTGGAGGCCCGAATGGACGCATCTCTTCGGTATCTCAGTTGAAGATCGTGGACTATCTATAATGCTTAATGACATCAAGAGGATGAGACATAAGTGTTCTCTAAGTGGCTATGGAAAGGGACAACTGAACTCTCTCTCAGTACTTTAATGAACAGAGCACCATTGTGATGAAATGTTCGCTCATAAGTAGCAGTGCATTCCATAAGGGGCCAGACTATTCGGTGAGAGCAATATCTCTTAAACAGCAAATATATCTTTAACGGTTGTCTGTTGATGAATGTAATAAGAAACATGTAAAAAGTTCTATGCTTGGAGTGAAAGGACACACTTGTTCGTAAACTTGAGAGTCAAACCAATGGTTGATGCGTGACTGAATGGTCATGATGGTTCACCAATGAAAGAACCACCTACTTTCTTGACTCAACATGGTGCAAAGTGATACATAATCCAAAGAAGAAGTGCATGTGCAAGCCACCAGCAATCTATGAAGGGAGACACATTTTATGGCTAGTTTACTATCTGTTCAAGCTAGAAATTCACATCAAGAAGCAGACTTCCTGATGACCATGGTGTTCTTGGAAGATGGTTGTCTTTGAGTACAAGGAGCAATAACTGATGAGAGGATGTCTTCGACAACTAAAGCGATGAGGCAACAGAGAGCCCTCTAAGAAGCTAACCTTTCATTCCGATCAGTTTACAATGGATGTCATGAAGTGGTGCTCTTCAAGTCAGCCCCATAACATCGGCGGTGTTTTGGTGACCCGGCAGGTGAGTACGCTTGCACCGTTTCACTTGAAACTGGCTTTCATTAAATGAATTCTTGTCCTAAATTCTAGCCATCTAGATGTTACATGTTGGATTTGAATCCACTTGATAGCCTCGGTTAGAAATCACATACCGAGATGAGCCTATTTTGATCCAGATTGAGCATTACGAGCTTGTACACTTTCATAATGGGTCTGGAGGATGAAAATTAGATACAGGGTCAGATCCTATATGGACCAAGGTAGTTGTACAAATGACTTGAATCATCCATAGTGAATATGAATCTATTTGGATTCGACGATGCTTCTTAAGACCCAATTTTTGGTTTTAACTTGGTTTCTTACGTGATACCTTTATGTACAAGCATGGCTTGGATATAAACATGTGCAGGTTAGATTTCTCCATATATATGTATGCACTTTTTTTCCGTTCATATAGTAAATATATACATGTGACATGACATGAAATGCTTGTAGAAGGTTGTGAGAATCATGTGACATGATTAAAATAAGCATGGGCTATTTTGTTCATTGCTTGAGACAATCGTGCACACCGACTTTGGTTGTCAAACTGCGAAGCTCCATTTCTCTTCTGGTTTTATGGCGTCTTAAGGCAAGGGCTTAAGAATGGGCGTCCTGCATTGGGTGAGTTGATGTTGGTCCAAACCGTGGTCGAGGCTCATCAGAATGTGTCATGGCTTGCCGTGGAACACCATGGTTGTTGATGCAACGCTAATAGTGTTTCTGTAAATGTCGGGTGAGAACATTTTGGTATGAACCCATAAATGGCCTAGTTTGACAACAAAAGGATTATTTTGGGTCAATTTGGAACTATACCAAAGCCGATCTAATTAATATTGGATCAGTTTGGATCTAATCTGCATAGGAGTTTAAATGTGTGTCAGTTGTGTGTAGGGACGGTTCTGACTAACCCAAAAACAAAATCTTGATGTTCTAATCAAGTTGGATCTGATTGGATCCAAATACATTGAAACCAATTTGAATCTATTTTGGGTTTGGTTATTTGGTTTTGAATGGGAGTCAGATCCAATATTTGAATCCATCAATCATGGACCAAAATGATTGTATGGATCTGACTTGATTCATCTACATTGGATCTGGATCTCTTATTTGGATCTGATGGAGAGTCTTAAGGCCTGATTATAATGTTTGGTTGATATTAGAACCATTTGGACCCCGATTTGACCTCGGTTTGAACTGTTGGCTTCATTATTTGATGATCTCTCAAATGACAATATATTATGCATGTTTAAATGCCTAAAGTAAATATATCATTTAAGCATTGTAAATGATATATTTACTTATGTTGTCAAATGGTTGAATAATTTTTTATAAGAATATGTGCAAGTTATATTTCTACATGCATGGATACTTTTATGCATTTAGTATGTATATTTGTTTGTTATGAGACATATCTAGTTAAGCATGTAGAACGATGTGAATAACATGAAATTGCACATATTAAGTGGTGTCCAGTTAGACACATGAGTATGCTTAATGGATGCTTGATGAATATGTTTACGATCAGTCTATGGTGCTAGTTGATTGGGTCGGTATAGCCACGCAACCTAAGTTTAGACAATTTGCATGATGAGTATTAAAGTACTCAAAGAAATGCTTAATTATAGATTGATCTATAATGATAACCCCTCTATTTTAGAAAGAAGATAATGTACCAATTGGATAAACTACTCTGTGGCCCCGTATACAAAGTTTTACTGTTATATTGCAAACCTTTGACAAAAGGTTTGACAAGGAAATTTGAATGGTAAACCTGATTATGAATCATTAATGGTGAAAACTCAAAGAGTCTATCTATATGTATGTGAGGTGAGCCCATATCTTGGATTTTAGGGCTTTAACTCTTGAAACAGTCATGAATAAGGATATATTATACAAGGCCATAAATGTATCATATTTAAATATGGCATTCAATAATTTTTGAAATCTTATTATAAGTCTTGCACCCTAGTTCACATGGATCAAATGGTTTAAAGATGGTCTACCATTCTTTTCATATTAGTAAAAAAACATGACTTACTTAGGTAAGGGTTTAAGTCGTAAGGCACCTTTATCGAAAGCTAAGATTTGTAATGATAAGAAAGCTTTGATTATTTTGAAAATGGTGGATTGTTGGAGAATTTCCAAAATAATAGAAATTTCCAACATTTATCCAAGAGTTGTAACTCTTGAGGATGACACAAATATTGAAGTACACACATATCGAGGAGATGACTCACTACTAAACAAAGTATGATGGCCCTTGAGAAGAGATTTTTCACCCTCTATAAATAGATGGAGTGCAACCAACTTCTAGAGAGAATGACAAGAAGAAGACAAGAGGTTGTGCCATGGTGTGCAAATAAAATTCAAGAAGCACATGAGTCAAGTCCCATCATATTCAGATCAGCCTAACTTCATCTTTATTATTCTTTTATACACAGAAAGAATAACAGTAAATTATTATTCTATTAACATCATTAATGTCTAGGTCTTAGTTATGTTCATGCAAGACTAGCCAAGTGGTCTTCAATGCATCACACGCCTTGAAGATATTGCACAATATATTTTACTTGTTTTTGCTTGTTTTGTTTGTACAGATTTTATTAAATCAACAATGATGGAATGAATCTGACTCCAAAGGCATCAACATTCTCTCTCCAATGAATCAACTCTAACATTTATCGTCACAAACAATCACATGGTCTTCTATATTAGTAGTAGCAACTCGATAACCAACACCTTTGACATCCTCAAACTTAACACCCATGCAACTTATTAAAACAACCTTGAAATTTATTTAAATAATAAAAAAAGTACTTCCTTTATACATCAAATTCATAGCCCGCTTAAGTAAAAACAATTTATTATTCTTAGATTTTGAGGCATACAAGGTCTCTAGTTTTTCTCACAATGTTTAGGCATGAGAAATATTAGCAATATGATTAAGGATATTATCATCTACTCATTATCGAACAAAATTGCATACCATCTCATGCTCAAAAGTTCATTCATCATCAGTTTTATTTTCTGGTTTTGAAGTAAAAAAAATCAGTAAATTCAGTTTCTTCACAAAAGCATATCTTTCATTTTCTCTCTACTTAGGATAATTTGCACCATTCAAACTAATCATCCCGTTGTAGCTTGAATCCATTATAATCACTAAAATATGTCCAGAATAAATAAATAATACTCTAATATCAGTTGATGGGAAAAGAGTCAAAATACAACTTGTGAAAGCCTGAAAAACTATTTCCGTAAGCCAAGTTTGATAAATAATCACAAACGGCAAATACGAGCGATCCACAAACATATATGTATAGAAATTTAACTAATAGGAAACATATAAAATGTGTACAACAAGATATCTCTAGATTCAAGAATAACAACGCCCTTACCTACTGCAAAAAGTAGAAATATGCCAAGAAGAAAGAAACCATCAACCCACGAAGAAAAAAGAAGTGAAAGAGCCCCCCGGGTATATTGTATGGCGTTTCCAAACAAAAAAGTGAATAGAATAAACTCCATTAGCTGCAAGAAAAGAAGGCATCATATCGGTGAAATTACAAGCTATCATCCCCTAAGAGCAAATGCCAATACCCATATAAAGTGGTAAAATTACGTAGCATGCCATTGCATGCCATCGTGCAACCCTCTCCCTCAGCCTTTTTTTTCTCGCTCTCTCACCTCATTAAAGAGGTGGGGTCCACATTGAGGAACCCAACATTACCTGCAGAGTCTACTCAGAGAATCTCCAAGTTTGAAGGTCTCTAGTTCGACATCTAGAGGCATGTATGTAGTTTGTGATAAAGATTTCTTCCAAGGAATTAAGAGAAGGAGTCACGGCTCTCCTGCTGCGGAGTGCACTCAAAAGAGTCTCCTGACATCCAGAGGCATGTATGTAGCAGAACTTACCATGATATTTCTTTCAGAAACGTTTTGGAGCTTTCTGTTATTCATTGTCCTCGCCATGACATATCCCTCTCTTAATCTTAAATTTTCTTACAGTAAACATGTTGATAATACAACCTAAAGGTTAAAATGTTGATAGAGTGTGGAAACTTTTATTCTGAAATAAATAAAATCTGAGGGCAACACATGATTAGTTTTGTTCTTTGCTTTTCTAAAATTGTTCTGAGTATTTCTTTGTCTTGTTGGTCAAAATAAGTAAGAACTCGAATGTAAATCTCATTAGTAACAAGATGTGCTTTGGAATCTGAGTAGAAAGATCCAAAACCATATTTCGTGTTTGGTGTGTCTGATCTATTGACATGTAAGGCCACGAGTCGTAGAAAGCAATTGTGAGATCCAATTAGATTGTCAAGCATATGGGCATCTACAAGTATACTGACTCACATTTATATATATATATATATATATATATATATATATATATATATATATATATATATATATATATATATATATATATATATATATATATATATAGAGAGAGAGAGAGAGAGAGAGAGAGAGAGAGAGAGAGAGAGAGAGAGAGAGAGAGAGAGGGGAGAGGGAGAGAAGGTGGAGGATGCAAAGTTGCCAACTGCTCAATGCAAGCTACGGATTGTTGGAATGGGAAAACAAAAGGCAAAAAGTATATAGGGAGCAATTAAGTACCTTACAAAAAGTTAAATATGTAGAAGTACTTTGCATCCTTGAGATTGGTTTGGATAGAGTCTATGCAGAAGTTGTTTATAATCTCCAAGTTCCATGTATATACATATATGTACATGTATATGTATATATATACATATGTATATACAAATGTACATATGTATATATATATATAAAAAGAGAGATGTTCCAATGGTTAGATCCCCCACAACGATAGGTAGGCAGGGGGGCTGACTCAAACGCCGCTTCCAGTTGACCTACGTGCCTCGTAGAGATCCTTGAAGTACCAGAAAGTCCCCCCTTACTGTAAAGTGAGGTGCTTAGCCCTACCGCCCCGTGTGATGGAAAGCCCATTCTGCGCATAGAGATGAATAATGAATGAGTATTGATGCAGTGCAGCACAGGCATGGTTGTGCCACCACCCGTGTAGACCGGCTCCCACTGTGCGGGAGCATGCGTAAATTTCATTGGACTAATTAAACCTCATAAATGTGTTGGGAATTATCAACTTCGTAGGAATCACATTTTGGACGCAATGATTTCGATGTAATTCTGATCATTCATAAATCAAATTTAGATATAACATGGACTATTAAATAAAAAAAGCTTCCTTGAAAGTGAAGAAGCCCCTCGAACCAACTTGAATTACCTTTGTCTTAGTATGCTTTCCGTAAGACGGATGAAAGAGCTGAGTAAATGACGCTATAGAGCATATAATGCGATCTTTTCCATCGGCATTCAGATTCTTTGGGAAGACAATTCTTCCACAAGGGACAGTTAAAACAAATAAATAATGTACAAACGTAAATTATGAAATGGTTGCTCCTTTCTCTTCTATGACAAGAGAACGAGTGGAAAGAATTTAGAATGCGAGTACTTATAGGAGATTCATAAGTGGAGCAACTAAAGGGGTTTGTCCTTCCGACACCCAAGACCCTCCTCAACAGATATAACTGGAATAGAACTGAAAAGGAATGTGGGTTCCTTGCTATGAAGCAAGCTGAGGATGCAATCCCTTGCGGGTTCTGCAGTACTCTCGATATGTAACTCTTCCTTGATACACACAACTCAAGCAAGTGATTCAACCAGGCTCTACAAATTCCAATTTCTTCAAAAGCTCAAGGTGCTTAATCCTATGTCACGGGATGCAGGTGGGGTGCTGAATATCAATGTCGGTGCAGGTACGACAATATATATAAAATTTTATATAGGTTGATAATATCTCGAAAAACAAAAAGACTATCATTATAAGTTGTTATTCACTAATAAAGCAATAATTAATAAATATACAATGAGATGTCCTCAGAAAATAGCGGCAAACTATCTTAAAGGAGTTTTTAGTTAAAAAGAATCTTAAATAGTTAGTGTCCATCAGGAAACAGAAAGTACGTGTTAGGAATCAGTCTGTTCAACAGGATCATGGTACCCTTGTTAAAGTGTCCGTGTGACATAGGTGTAAACCTTAAAGCAAAAAGAGATGCCCAATTATGGAATGAATGGAAACTGGATGCAGGACATTCGATAGTTATCGACCCTTCTGAATTCCCACTACTTTCAATCTCCTGTTGAATGTTTTCTGATTTCTGCAATTTCCTCAGATGGTGTTTCTTGGAGGGACTTGAGACATAAGTTTCATGGCTCATGCTAATGATGAAAAGAGGACACCAGACTGCAGCCTCTCTCCAAGTGCGAATAGAAACAATGAAACCAAAGGCACATACTTCAAACAGAGATCAATGTTAATGACTTCTTTCATTTTCGATTGATATGTACCTAGGAAGGCAATGTAGCCAGAGGTTCACGAATCCAGTAACTAAACAGACCAACTTCTAGCTAAAAACTGGATAAAGAATCAAACAAGACCTACATCCGTGATCATAAATTTTCTAGAAAACGGTCTTCCCCTACGCTTTCTAAAACAAACCTTCCTCTTGAAGAACATGACATCTGGTGATACAAACAAGAAAAAGAATGAACTTAATAAACTACACCTGTAGCAGGCAGCACAGCTGCACCTGGTTTGTGCAATCGAACTGACTTGATTGTTTCACGCTAGGACCATTTGCATATGCTAGATTCAGGCTGGAAGTTCCAGCTTGACATTATTCTTCACACTGCAAACATGTCAAAATGTCAGGAGAAGTCATGACCCTTAAAGATCAGACTAGTGGGGTTAAGCTGACACATTTACGACACACCTTCGCAAATAATAGTAGAAAAAGTCAGCATAGAGTGCAGTCTGGACAAGTCCCGCAATCCAAGCTGCATGAAGAATGCCAAAATGGAGGTCAAGACCAGATCATAAAATACAAAATGAAAAGAATCGTAAGGGCTGCCATACTTATCCAGTGAACATAATGTTTTTCAGTGAAATAGCGGTAGATCCAGTTGAGAATATAGAGAGCTCTGTAACCACTGCATAAAGGCAACATGGAAATAAGATTTCACGAGAGTGCCACTTCAACTCTCTAAGATAGCGAGACTATGGTGCTTACATGTGTCTAGCCGAGTGTCACCCATATCCTCGTATCATATGATATTGGACATATCATATTGTATCGTGTACAAGGAGCATATCGCATAAGTAGAAGTTATTGCTCCATATCGCATAATACGAGGATGTATTGCACCATATTGTATGATACGTGCAATACCCTCTTATTTATAAAGGCACCCGAGCGCACCCGAAAATTCATTGCGATTTTTGCGAATTTTCTACTTCAGTGCTACACAGCTGCAACAATTTTCAGTTAGAAAAAAGATCTCCGGTGGTTTGACCTTAACAGCACCACCACTCTCGCAATGACAATGGCGGCAACGTGGTGACACCTTTTGTTTCTTTGTGGGTTTTTTTTTTACATTTATTTTCTATCACTTGTGTTATTTGTGTTTTTCTTTTTTGAATGCTAATATATGAAGTGAATGAATATGTTTTTGATGAATTTGTGATAGTCTATGAAGTGGGTAAATATTTTTGGGTGTTTTGACAGTTTATGAAGTAGAAATTTATAAATGGAGTGGATTTGTGGCGGTTTATGAAGTGCTTTTATTTTTAGGTTTATTAAGATTTAAGAAGATCAATTGAAATGCCAAACAGAGGTTCACATCCTCAATCAAGATATGAAGGCCAACATGGCAATGGAGTACTTTAGATGGGGAAAACAAATTGGGAATAACATGCAATTTGTGAGAAGGTCATAAGTGGTGAAGTTTTTCGATTGAAACATTACTTAGCAGGACTTAGGAAAGAGGTTGCTTCCTATACAGACGATTAGGATAATACCAGAAGCGATTAAATAGCAATGTTTATAAATGATGGAGAGTATGGTTGAGAAAAGACAAGAAAAAAAGATATAAGGATGTTTGAGAAAAAGTTAGAAGATGTTGATAGTGATCATATCATTCCTTCTCATGCCATGACAGTTCTAATGCCAAGACAGAGGTTGGTAGTAGTAGTTCTCGATCGACCAAGAGAAAAAAACTTTCTAGAAGAAGATCAAGTCGAAGAGGAAGAGATAGAGGAAGATCTCAATATGGCCTCCAATCATTTTTTTCTTCTGCTACTTTACCCGGTGTTTAGCCTACAATCTGTATTGCTATGGCTTCAGAGTAATTGTGTAAACAAGCATACCTTATATCTCTTCCTCTTTTTATAATAAGTTGAGACGAAAATTATTGAATAATACCGTTCTTAATATACAATAATAGTGTTCGACTTTGAGGGAGTCATGAAAAGAGACAAGATATACTATCATGGCATGATATATAGATAGACATATAAGCGAGAAAGGACTTTATTGAACTTCCTCATCTATTGTTTTAAAGGACTTTGAGGAGGTTTTAAAGCATATATTTGGTAAGGTGATATTAGTTGTGAGTAAAAATATAGTCTAATTAATTACAGATAATACAACTAATTTCAAAGCAGTTACAAAGGAGTTAGTTGAAAGTTATGGTACTTTTTATTAGAGACCATGTGCAACCCATTGTATAAACCTCATTCTTGATGATATTGGAGAGATAAATGAGGTAAAGACAATAATTGAGTGTTGTTAAGATGTCACCAAATTTATTTACAACAATACATTTGTATTATGTATGATGAGGAGACATATTAATGGTGCTGAGCTCTTTCGTACTACTGCTACTCGGTTTGTAATTAATTTTTTGTTTGTACAAATGATTGAGAAACAAAGCAAGCCTTAGGAATACATTTTGGAACTCTTCTATTAGGTTATTAAAGATCACATGTTTTTTAGTAAAGGTTTTTAGATTGACTGACAATGAGGAGAAACCATTTATGGGGTTAACTTTATCAAGCCATGGATAGGGATAAGGAGACTATAAGGAGCAATTTTAATATAAAAAGTTATTATATATCCATATGAAAGATTATTGATAATAGATGAAATAAACAATTGCATCAACTTATTCATACAACACCTTACTACTTAAATCCAATATTTAGGTACTCTATAACATTTAAAAGGAACAATGAGGTTAATAAAAGTGTCATTGATTATAAAGATAGATCGGTCCTAAGAATAGAGCACATACTACATCAAGAGGATGGACTTGCTTCGTAGTCATCCACAATCGTACTAATATATACCAAGTAAACATATGAATCATTTATCTTTACATTTAAGTTTCTTAAATCTTATATTTATAGTGAAATAAAATCAATAGATCTTTATATTTGTCTTTTTCTATTAGATATTTGATGTAATAGGTTTGAAAGTGATTGCCCAGACTCAGAGATTTTGCAATAAAGATTCTAAGGCAATCAGATAGTGCAATTGATTGCAAAAGAAATTAGAGTATTTTTTAACACAACCATACAAAAAAGCGCAACAAGTTGAAACATAAGCGGTAAATGATCTAGTATTTATACAATGCAACATGCATCTACGAGAGAGACAATTAATGGAATAGACAATGTTTTAGTTTCAATTTTTATTCTTAAACTTTTAATTTTTATTTTTATTTATTATCATTCTTACATATAATTAAGAAAGTTATCTTCAAGTAGACATGAGAAATCTAATACAACAACAACTAAGCCTTTTCCCATACTAGACGGGGTCGGCTACAGGGATTCTTTATTTTCACAGAGCCCGATCATGTGCCATATTAGCAGTTAACTCACAATAAGCTAGATCATTCTTTATTGTTTCTTTCCAACACTTTTGTGGTCGTCCTCTACCTCTTTTAATACTTTCAAAATCTAGTTTTTCATACCTTCTTACAGGTTCTTCTTTTGATATTCTTTTTATATGTCCAAACCATCTTAAACGATATTCTCTCATTTTATCCTCTGTTGATGTCACTCCTAATTTATTTATAATAACTTCATTATGTATACAGTCTTTTCTTATTTGACCACTCATTCATCTCAACATCTTCATTTTTGTTACATACATCTTTTATACATGTTCAATGATTAATTGCTCAATACTCAGAACCATAAAATATGGCTGGTCTAATGGATGCTCTATAATATTTACCTTTTAATTTTAATGGTATCTTCTTATCACAAAGAATACTTGATGCTCCTCTTTATTTTAACCAACCAACATTGATTCTATGTGTAACATCTCCATCAACTCTTCCATCACTCTGAAAATTTGACCTTAGGTATTTAAAACTTTCTTTTTATATGTCAAAACCATCTTAAACGATATTTCATTTTATCCTCTATTGGTGTTACACATATTTATTTCTAATAACCTCATTATGTATACGGTCTTTTCTTGTATGACAGCTCATCCATCTCAACATCTTCATTTCTATCACAGACATCTTTTGTACATGTTGATGATTAACTGTCCAACACTCAAAACCATGAAACATTGCACGTCTAATTGTTGTTCTATAATATTTACCTTTTAACTTTAATGGTATCTTCTTATCACAAAGAATACTTGATGCTCCTCTCCATCTTAACCAACCAGCATTAATTCTATGCATAACATCTCCATCAATTCTTTCATCACTCTAAAAAATTGACCCTAGGTATTTAAAACTTTCTTTTGGGGATGCAATGTGTGCCAATTTTAATTTCTATATTCTCTGAAGTAGCCAAATGATCAAACTTACATTCTATATATTCTGTCTTTGTTCTACTAAGTCAGAAGCCTTTACTTTCTAATGTTTCTCTCCATAGTTCCAATTTTCTATTAACTTTTTCCTTAGACTCCTCCACTAATAAAGTGTAATCTGTAAATAACATACACCAAGGTACTTCATCTTGAATATGTTTTGTTAACTCATCAATCACCATTATAAATAAGTATGGACTTAAAGTTGATCCTTGATGTAACACAATATTAACTTCAAAGAAGTCTGTCATTCCTTCATGAATCCTCACACGTGTTTGCACCATTGTACATGTCTCTTTTTATGTATGTCAATGGGTACCTCTTTTTTCCAAGGTTCTCCAAAAAACCTCCCTTGATACCCTATCACAAGCTTTTTCTAGATCAATAAATATCATGTGAAAGTCTTTCTTTTTTGCTCTAAAATGTTTCATAAGACGTCTCAAAAGGTTAATCGCTTCAACAGTAGATCTGCCTAGCAATAATCCAACTAATAAGTCTCGATAATTTTGATGTCTTAAGAGGGTGCATTATGGAAGATCATGAAACCAATACACTCCAAACTGAAAAAGATATTCAATGGATTAATATGAAAGGAATGTAATAATGTCGACAGGGAGATAATGACATTGATTTTGTTGTTAAAGGTAGTGATCTCGAAGGAGGAGGAGAATATTTAATTAATGATTCTCATTATAATATGTTATTCTTCTTCTCCAATTATGAAAGTTGTAATTTTAAAGAATATTTGCTACTTGTTCAATGATGAAAGTTAGGCTTATAATTTGAATTAATGTTCAATGGATGAATGTTTACCTAAATTTTGATTTATAAAAATTGTTTAGAATTGTTCTTGATTTTTTCTGATTTTTTTTGGGTTTTAATTTTTTTTTAAATAATTATGATACGATACGATACGCTAGTCTCATGGAGAAAAAGATACATGTTATGATATGACAGACAACACTGGCCTCATGACTCTTGAAGATGATGATTTAAGACCGAGTAAAGCTACCATGTTCTCACTTTGGTCCATTGCATGAAAAAGATTGGAGTATCATGCTAAATACTACTTGAACTGCAGATCTTGATTTCCAAAATCTAACCCAGTTACGTCTGTAAAATTACATGTAATGTGGGTGCAGACCGTGCAGTAGCACAGTAGATGCTATCTCTACATGAGCGTAATATTACATAGCGGCAAGCATTTGAATTACATTATGGGGAGAAGATGTCAGGTACAAATAAATCATTGGGACATTTCCGGAGTGGCAATGGTGCATTCTGGCAGGGAGGGAGCTTCAAGTGTTAGTGTAACTTTTATGATAAAGATTTTTTTTGGTGGTATGACCATTTAACAGGAACCCGCTTTGATGTTGACCCTTGCACAGGCGAAGTTTAACACGAGCTTCCTAACATGCACGTAGCAGATGCCATACACTAGGAGTTGGAAATATATCATAATGCCCTTCCACTATTGGGCTTGACAGTAGCTATGCAACCTTTGTATGATGTGTCCAGGTAAAGTTAAATTTATGTTTGTTTATACTTTTGTAAATTAAGCTCCCTGGGATTCTTATCTTGCTTACTGATTTTAATTTCTAACATGACATGATATATATTGTTTTCATTCTAGATGTATGGTGGAATAGGTTTGCAATTGATTGCCCAAACTTTAGAGCTTTTGATATAAAGCAATGTTGTAATTAGCATATCGGTGCCCATATCGTATAGGGCACCAATTTGTAATAATCGTACCGTAACGTACATTAAAATATTGAAAAATCATAAAATCATAAAAACTTGTAAAAACATCATCCTGTATTGTAATATAGTCGTGCACGATACAGGGTATATCATAGGATACAGTATCCATATCGCAGTTTATCATACGATACGTTGTGATCCATGTTTATTGTGATACGTGTACCTCTATCATACCATATTCTCATACGATACACGATAAAATCATATCATATTGTATGATACGATACGATTTTTACAACATTGATATAAAGATTCTCTGCTGAACATACAGTGCAACAACAGGTTGCAATCTTTGAGCAAATAGATACAAAGAAATTCAACATATTGGAGAATAAAAAGATGTTTGGTGTCTGTATGTTGCAAGTTTGCAACATGTGCCTAATGTGAGAGGTAATTTAAGTATTAATTGACATGTATCACATGACTTGTTATGCAATGCCAATAAGCATGTTTCTGTTAATTATCTTGGTTTTAACAACTTGGCATTTTTTGTATGTCGTTAGGATCTTTTCGACTTTGTAGCATTTCTATTTAATAACTATGTACCACTAGTTGCTACATGTTGGTCATATCGTCTCTATGCACCTATGTATTGCTAATTATAGCACTGATTTGAAGAAAGAGAAGTCAAGAAAAGAATAAAACCAACATACCATGATTGAACATCCCAAACCTATTCACCGTGCGAAGAAGCAGGATATAAAGTAAACTACAAAGGAGATTGCAAGGAATGCACAGTTTACCATATAAACAAACTAGAGAGGAGAGTGCAAGGCATATATATACATATATATAACTGTATACTATTTTGTCCAATGAATCTCATGAGGGATGTTGCATAACATGTTCCTTCCGCTAGGTGATAAAAGCATAATGTTTTCATCCAAAGAACCTCATGATCTAAATTGCATAAAATAGTGTTCTTCCTTGCACCAGGTAATAAGTGCTCACCCAAGGAGGAACACATATTGTGCAGTCAAATTGTCAATATTCCGAGTTCTTTGGAGCAATACCAATTGGGGGAGTATGGCAACCGCTTCCAAGAATACGGAGAAAGTCCAAAATACCTATTAAGATTGCTGCTTAACAATCAGTATAGTGAATGGCGAAGAGAAGTCATAAATAATGCAGAAATTTAAACCACTGATCATCTAGGATTGCTCTACTTTAAGTGCAAACTATAAATTTAGAAACAACATGGTTTCCTTTTTACATGCATATTAAGGGTCATAAAATAAGAGACAAAGTACCTCTTTGAAAGTAAATTTCTCATTAATTAGAAGGGCCAGGATAAGGCAAGGCAAGATCAGGAAATAATGGCGAAAGGTGTCCTGATCTTTATCATAAGATCTACGAACAATCTTGTGGTACCTCATGTACCATACAATTGAAAATGAGCTCCACAGGAAAATCAACTTCATGACCGTATTATACAGTGAGATGTAATCTGTAAATATATCCAAGTAACGAGTAGCAAAAACAAGAAAATAGAGCTCTTGTGTCTTCAAAGATATACCTGCTCATAACAAGTAAATACACATCAGCAACAAATTCTTCAATTCGTATTAACCACTTACCACAAGTAAATGAGAGATTAGAAACATCATGGTAAAGCACTTCAATGTCTGAATAAGATGAAAAAAAACAGGAATCTTGAGTGCAGATAGCTTTATTTATCTACTGATCAGATATAGCTGTTGGCTACTACCGAGGTGATTGTTGATTTCGCAGTAATCATACTTGATTACATGTAGCATTGAGGAGTAGAATCATAGTCTGTCGATCAGCCTCTTGTGTTGTATCGACAGCCCCAGTCTCTCTCTTTTATTAATTTAGTTATCATTAGGGTTGAGGCCCTAAGAAACTTAAATACATCCAGCATAAGTCATATTACAAGTATGTCATTAATGAATTGAAAATAAAGGAACCTTTAAAAACAAAAAACCATAACATCTAGTCATAGACAATTATAGACTTTAACTGCATCCAGCCAATCCTCTCAACACTCCCCCTCAAGTTGGGTTAAAGGCACCACATACACCCAACTTGTTCATAGTCTTCCATAATATTCCTTATGGTACTGCTTTAGTCAAACATATATGCTATTTGATCACTCGGTCTCACATGAATTAACTGAAATTGTTTGTTCAGTATATTCATTCTAATAAAATGACAATTCACTTCTATATGTTTGGTTCTCTCATGATAAACTGGATTCAATGTAATTTGTATGGCAGTCTTACTATCATAATATTCATGAATAGGTAATTGTATCTCTTCTCCCAAATCCTTAATAAGTCCCTGAAACCATAATCCTTCACAAAAGCCATGAGCTACTGATTTATATTCCGCTTTTGCACTTGATCTAGCAAACACTAATACAATACTGCGATTTTCAGTCTTCTAGTGAACCTTCCTAGTTTGCATCTTTGTGCACCTCTAGTTCTAGGTATCCATGTTTATCATGCATCACTCCATAACCCAGAGTTTTCTTTAAATATATAAGAATTTGATAGACAACTTCCATATAATATCTAGATGGTGCATGCATATATCTGCTCACAATACCCACTGCAAAGGTAATATTAGGTCCGGTGATAGTTAGATAAATTAGTTTTCCCACAAGTCTCTAGTATCTCCCAACATCTTCATATTTTTCATCCTCATTCTGAGATAATTTCTTGTTCACTTCCATTGATACATCGCATGACTTAGAATCGGTCATTCCATGTCCTTCAATAGATCCTAGGTATATTTTCTATGAGTTAGGAATATAGCTTTTCTTGAATAGAGAACTTTAATACCCATAAAATAATAAAGTCTTACTAAATGTTTCAAGACGAAAAACTTGTGAAGTTTTTTAGCTCTTCAATCTCCTCTGCATCATCACCTTTAATTATAATGTCATCAACATATACTACGAGGATTGAAATTCCTTTACCATACTTTACAAACAATGTATGATCATTTGCACTTTGGGAATAACGAAGACTTATAACCCCTTAGAATCTTTTATACCATCCCTTAGGGGATTGCTTCAATCCATAATAGGCTTTCTTCAACTTACATGCCTTCACTCTTCCTTGTTTGTTTCTCAGTCCTAAAGGTAACTCTTATATATATATATATATTATATATATACTCTGTTAGGTTTCCATAAAAGAAAGCATTTTTAACATCTAGCTGCCAGAGTTTCCGTTATTTCAAATTCTTTAGCTATATTTTTTTCCCAAAATATGCCTCTGCTATAACTTTCCAAATTTCAGTAGCACTCTCCATAAACAACAACAACTAAGCCTTTTCCCATACTATACAGGGTCAGCTACATGGATTCTTTGTTTCCACATATCCCTATCGTGTGCCATGTTAGCAATTAACTCCCAATAAGCTAGATCATTCTTTATTGTTTCTTTCCAACACTTTTGTGGTCATCCTCTACCTCTTTTAATACTTTCTAAATTTAGTTTTTCTAACCTTCTTACAGGTTCTTCTTTTGATCTTCTTTCTATATGTCCAAACCATCTTAAACGATGTTCTCTCATTTTATCCTCTATTGGTGCCACTCCTAATTTGTTTCTAATAACCTCATTATGTATACGGTCTTTTCTTATATGACCACTCATCCATCTCAATATCTTCATTTCTGTCACAGACATCTTTTGTACATGTTGATGATTAATTGCCCAACACTCAGAACCATAAAACATGGCAGGCCTAATTGCTGCTCTATAATATTTACCTTTTAATTTTAATGGTATCTTCTTATCACAAAGAATACCTGATGCTCCTCTCCATTTTAACCAACCAGCATTAATTCTATGTGTAACATCTCCATCAATTCTTCCATCACTCTAAAAAATTGACCCTAGGTATTTAAAACTTTCCTTTTGGGGAATGCAATGTGTGCCAATTTTAATTTCTATGTCCTTTGAAGTAACCAAATGATCAAACTTACATTCAATATATTATGTCTGTGTTCTACTAAGTCGGAGGCCTTCGCTTTCTAATGTTTCTCTCCATAGTTCCAATTTTCTATTAACTTTTTCCTTAGACTCCTCCACTAATACAATGTCATCTGCAAATAACATACATCAAGGTCCTTCATCTTGAATATGTTTTGTTAACTCATCCATCACCATTATAAATAAGTATGGACTTAAAGTTGATCCTTGATGTAACCCAATATTAACTTCAAAGAAGTCTGTTGTTCCTTCATGAGTCCTCACACATGTTTTTGCACCATCATACATGTCTCTTATAAGGTTAATATATGTCAATGGGATACCTCTTTTTTCCAAAGTTCTCCAAAGAACCTCCCTCGGTACCCTATCATAAGCTTTTTCTAGATCAATAAATATCATGTGAAGGTCTTTCTTTTTTGCTCTAAAATGTTCCATAAGGCGTCTCAAAAGGTGAATCGCTTCAATAGTAGATTTGCCTGGCATGAATCCAAATTGGTTCTCTGTTGTACTTGATACTTGTCTTAACCTACGTTCGATAATTCTTTCCCATAATTTCATAGTATGACTCATTAACTTGATACCTCGATAATTCGCACAATTTTGAATGTCTCCCTTGTTCTTATATATGGGTATAAGTGTACTTGCTCTCCATTCCTCGGGCATCTTTTGGTTTTTCCATATTTCATTAAATAGTCTTGTGAGCCAAGTGATTCCTATTTCTCCTAGTATTTTCCAAACTTCTATAGGAATATTATATGGTCCTACCGATTTACCACCCTTCGTATGTTTAAGAGCCTCTTTGACTTCATTCTTTTGAATACGTCGGTAGAAATTGTGGTTTATATACATTTCTGACTTGGCTAAATCTCTTAAACTAATACTAACATCTTTATTTTCATTAAAAAGATTATAAAAATAGTTTTTCCATCTATTTCTTATATCATCATTTGCCACTAGAATTTTTTCATCCTCGCCTTTTATGCATCTAACATAATTAAGATCTTTAGTTTTCTTATCTCTAGCCCTAGCACTCTCCATAAACATAAACATTTTTTCAATGGAGGAAATCATTGATTGGGACCAATGGGTTAACCAAGAGCTAACTAGAGCATAATCTTTTACCCATTTTTCGTATGCAGGGTTGTCTTTATAGGGTGTTTCTTGGTTATCTTTCAAGAAACCTATTTTTCATCTTTTGGCCCATTCTATGTAATTCTGGCCATCAAGTTTGATATTGGTTATCTGAAAAGATTCACCCCTCATTTCACTACTCTTCCCTTAGTTATAAACATATATTTTCATATATTTTTCTTCCATCTCTCCCTATCACTTCAACGCAACTCTTGAACACAATAAAAAGACTCGATCGTCGGCTTACCTCAATGCCAATCGGTTGTGAACTATCGCAACCTTGATTTTGTATCATTAATGCTTTGATACCATGTTAATTTTGCAGCAATCATACTTGATTACACGCAGCATTGAAGAGTAGAATCATAGGCTGTCGATCAGCCTCTTGTGTTGTATCGACAACCCATGTCTCTCTCTCTTTTATTAATTTAGTTATCTCTAGGGTTGAAGCCCTAAGAGACTTAAATACATCCAGCATAAATCATATTACAAGTATGCCATTAATGAATTGAAAATACAGGAACCTTTAAAAACAAAAAACCATAACTGGTCATAGACAATTATAGACTTTAACTGCATCAAGCCGATCCTTTCAACAGTGATTACATCAATTATAAGTCAAAGTGATCTTATGAGAAAATTTGAGTAAAGCTGCTCAGCTTTTCAGTTGGCTGGACAAGACCATGAACACAGAAAGAGACCAACGGATGAAAATTGAATATGACAAAGTTTATTACTGAGTGAGCTTGGATGAATTTCTGAAGCATTTGATATGCAGCAGCTTACCTGATTGCAATTAAATTTGCTTTCCCCTTCATCAAAGCAAGAACAAACTCTGTATTTTGAAGGCTGAAACACATGCCAAAGGTGCCTACTGGCACTAAAAGAATTCCAAATGTCTGTGATGTCTTTATTTGATGCCTGATTATACTATTTTCTTGTCTATTGACTCTAATAGTGTCCCAATAATTCAGAGATAAACAAGGAAGCATGTAGGGCAAATATCTTGTGTTCACAAGGGCAACGCACCTGAGATCTATGATAGTTTAACTTAAAGTGCCTTTGCAAAACATAACCATATATAGATATGTCCGGGATATTGAAAGATCATGAAATAGACATATTATACATTTTTTTGGGGTGTAGAGATAGGGTTTCATAAGCCAAAAAAACCAATACCGTTAATTTTAAAACCTTAAAAATCTAATCGTCCAAATTAATGTGACAATAGCTGATCGATGCAGACAGTCTATAACCTCCAGCCTGTAGCCTTACGCTGTTGATTCTCAAAGGTGAATCAAAACATTAAACATCTCATCCAACTCTAAAAGGGAAGAAATTGAAGCAATAGAAGGTAAAAGTATAATACTCTACAAACAACCACTACGGACTTTATCTTGACTTCTTGCAACAACCAACAAGTAGAGGCTGTTCAACAAAATTCAGCATCCCTATTAGAAACGCAGTTCTAGTCCATTCATGCAGCTTTGTATAGTTCATTATGTTCCAAACTAAGTCAATTAATGGAACCAGAAAATAAAGACTTCAAACTGGCACATAATGTCTCAGAAAGGAAAGGGAACACAAGTAGATAGAGAATGGTGATGAGATACATTCTCCATATCATTTTGATAGGAATAAGAATTGGCTGAAACTGAACATGACAAGGTTATTTTCACTCATAGAGTTACAATGGTAAAGACCACCGACTGGCTCTATGTAACTTTTCATGAATAAGTGATGCTACAGATTGATGCCACCAGCCTAAAAGCACTTGCATGAACCAAACGAGCTTAATAGCTTGATTCACTTACAAGCAATAGAAAGCATCTTTCCAGCTTATGATCTGCTCAAGCTCCGCTCAAGGGGGCTAGATCTGAAGTAAAATTGAATGAAGAACAAATTACAAGGCATCCAAAGTTAAAACAAGGTCAAAGCTCACCTTCTAAGGGGTTGATGGTTAAAATTGAGTTGAGATTAATTATTAACTTTAATTGTCAATCTGACGGGGCCGATACTTGTGGGAGGACCTTGGAATGGACCAAGACACAAAACTAAATAATTAGAGATCATATTTCAGTCCATGGTAAGAGAACATCCCATATAAGGTAGTCAAGATGAGTTCTAACACCACTCAATATTATAACATGTATTCCTAGTGACAAAGTGGATTGGAGAAAAGGCAAAGGAGATAGAGGATACAGGTTTTAAATTATGGTACTCAGGTAAGGAAAAGGCTCGAAACGGAGTTGGTATTATCATAAATAAAGATTTAAAGGATAGTGTAGTAGTCATACAACGATATGGTGACCAAATCATGATGTTGAAATTAGTGTTAGGAGCAGAGGTTTTGAATATAGTTTGTGCTTAAGCACCCTAAGTAGGACTAGAAGATAGTATAAAAACCAGTGTTGTCCGTATCGCACGTATCGTACCGTGGGCCACCACGATACGATACGGGGCCCCGTATCGCAGGTGCGGGCGTATCGCACCGTATCGTGCGATACGGCCCGTATCGCACGATACGGTGCGTATCGCCCGTATCGTACGATACGGGCGATACGCCCTGGGACCCTTATAAAGGGTCCCGGCCCGAGAGAAACCCGTGATTTTTCGCGGGTTTTCTCTCTCCTTTTGGGTTCTTCAAGCTCCCTAAGAGTCGGTTTTCGCCTCCTTGGTGTTCAAAGCTCTAAAATCGTGCCCTACGGTGTCCGTCCAAGCCTCCAAACTCGGATTTAGGTATATTTTTAATGTTTTTTCCCTTTTTTCCTTTATATTTATTATTTTTTGTGCTATTTCGGTTTTTTTTTTTTTGAATGACAAAATATGAAATTATTAAGTGTGTGTATACGATTTTTATTGCATTCATGAAGTGGAAGACACTCGATTTGAGTGTTATTTGAAGATTGGGGGATTTACGAAGTGCTTTTATTTTCAGGTTTTTGTTTGAATTAAAGTACTCCATTGAGATGGCAGGAAGGGGTGGTAGAGACTCTCATTCAAAGTCTGATGATCCGGCATGGCAATGGGGTATACCAGTTGAGGGTTCAAGGTTAAAAATCAGATGTTTATTGTGTGAAAAGGTGGTTAGTGGTGAAATTTGAAGGTTGAAACACCACCTAGCAGGAACCAGGAAAAAAGTTGCTCAATGCACAGGCAGAGTTAGAAGTGTGCCAGAAGGTATTAAATGACAATGCTTGCAGATGATTGAGAGCATACAGGAAAGGAGACAACAAAAGGATGATTTCCAGATGTGTGAAGAAGCTGATGATGCTACTGCCACTGGAGTTGGATTCACTGATAGTTTGCCTTCAGATGCTAGAACAGATATTGGTAGTAGCAGTTCGCGAGCACCTAGCAGAGGAAAGAGGGTTGCAGCTGAAGACTTTGGAGGTGGCAGAAGAGGAAGTTCAGGAAGGAGTAGAGGAAGAGCTTCTTCTAGCATACATTCGTTCTTTCCTCCTTCCACTACACCTAGTGCTCACCCAGGAATTCGTGCTGCTATGGCTTCAGAACAACTGCACGATCAAGCAGACCTTGCAGTGGGCAGATGGTTTTATGATGCATGCATTCCATTTAATGCAGCAAACAGTTTTCATTTTCAAGCAATGGCAGATGCAATTGCTAACATTGGTCCAGGATACAGGATGCCCTCTTATCAGAAGTTGAGAGGGAAGATATTAGATCAGACCGTGATTGAAGTGCAGCAATACTGTTCGACTTTGAGACAATCGTGGAAGGAAACAGGATGCACTATCATGGCAGATGGATGGACCGATAGGCGAGGAAGAACATTGCTAAACTTTCTTGTATATTGTCCTAAAGGACTCATGTTTTTGAGATCTCTAGATATGTCAGAGGAGAGGCACAATGCAGAGATCCTACGAGAGGAATTTGATAAGGTTGTATAGGAGGTTGGGCTAGAAAATGTAGTCCAATTGATTACAGATAATGCAGCTAACTACAAAGCAGCTGGAAAGGAGTTAGCTGATATTTATGGGACTTTCTACTGGACACCATGTGCAGCCCATTGTTTAGATCTCATCCTCGAGGACATTGGTGAGATGGATGAAATAAAGGCAACAACTGAGTGTTGCCAAGATATTACAAAATTCATTTACAACCATGCATTTGTTTTGTGTATGATGAGGAGATACACAGAAGGTGCAGAGCTTCTTCGCACAGCTGCAACTCGGTTCGCAACAAACTTCTTATCTGTATAGAGTATTGTGAGACAGAAGCAAGCTTTAAAGAGAATGTTCTCCTCAGATGAGTGGCAACAATTTACAGAGTTGCCACAAAGCAGAAGGAACAGAAAGTTAAATGAGATTGCAGAAACGGTTTTTAGAAGTTCATTTTGGAATGCATGTATCAGATTATTGAAAATTACTTGTCCTTTAGTGAAAGTTTTGAGATTGGCTGACAGCGAGGAGAAACCATCTATGGGCTACCTTTATGAAGCCATGGACAGGGCAAAAGAAGCGATCAGAAATAACTTTAATGGAAAAAAAAAGAGATTATGTGCCCGTGTGGAAAATAATTGATAGTAGATGGAATAAACAATTGCATCAGCCTATTCATGCAGCAGCCTACTATCTAAACCCATCATTGAGGTACTCAGCAACCTTCAAAAGGGACGATGAGGTTAATCGAGGAATCATTGAATGCATCGACAGATTAGTCCCTGATGAGAGCATAGTAGATGCGATACATCGAGAGATGGAGATATATGATAATGCTCTTCACTTGATGGGTTTGCCTGTTGCAATTCGCAACCGCTCTACGATGCGTTCAGGTACATTGTTTATTTTCATATTTAAGTTGCATCTTACATTACTGTGGATTATTATGTCTCTAATGTTTATGTTTATATCTTTTTTACAGATGTTTGGTGGAACAGGTTTGGAAGTGATTCTCCAAACCTTAGAGATTTTGCAGTTAGAGTCTTAAGCCAAACCTGTAGTGCAACAGGTTGTGAAAGAAATTGGAGTGTTTTTGAATACATCCATACAAAAAAGCGCAACAGGTTGGAACACAAAAGGCTTAATGATTTGGTTTATATTCGTTGTAACATGCGCCTTCGTGAAAGGTAATGTTGTATTACTTTCAAATTTTCAATTCGATATTATTTAACTTCAGTTTTCAATTGTTAATATTACTTACTAATTGTTTATCTTTGTTTGTGTCGTAGGCAATTAAAAAAAGTAAATAGAGAAGAAAGTCAGTTCGATCCAATAAGTTTGGATAATTTTGAGATATTAGAAGATTGGGTTATGGAAGATACTGAAGAAAATGCCCTCCTAACAGAAGAAGACGTTGCCTGGATTAATTTGGAAGGAGCGCAACAACATTATGGAGATGAAGAATTTGATTTTGAAGAAGAAGGTGTGGGCGTGGCTGATGATGATGAGGATCTGCAACAAGGAGAAGATGAAGATTATTTAGTTGATGATCCTGATTACAATTTGTAAAATGTAACATTATATGTAACTGTAGTGTACTGTAAACTGTAAAGTGTAAACTATGTCTGTATTTTATTTTTTGGATTCAAAATATGTAAATTTGGATGCAATTGTTCAATGTTGAATGCTCAATCTATACTAAACTTACATTATATGAATTTAAAGCAATTATCAGATTTTTCCTGATTTTTTCCTGATTTTTTTCGATTTTTTACTATTTTTTATTAATTTTTAATTATTTTTTGTATTATTTTAATATTAAAGTACGATACGATACGCCCGTATCGTGGAGCCCAGCGATACACGATACGATACGCGTCAGACAACACTGATAAAAACAACTTTTTGGGAAGAGTTAGATAAGGTGATTCAAAGGATTCCACAAAGGGAGATGTCTTGTTTAGGAGGAGACTTAAATATGGACATCTCTGTAAAGAGGCATTAGGATATCAAGGTATTCATGGAAACTTTGATTTTGGGGATATAAATGAGGAAGGTAGGGAGATTTTAAATTTTGTTATGGCATTTGATCTCTTTATAGTCAATACAATCTTCAAAAAACGAGATGAATTTAATTACTTATAAGAGTAGCTTATCACAAACACAAATTGATTACTTTATTTGTAGAAAAAAAGATAGATCGTATTGTAAAGATTGCAAGGTAATTCCAGGAGAAAGCTTAACCACCCAACATCAACTTTTAGTTATGAATTTACAAATAAAAAATGGACAAAGAAGAAAAGAGTGCATCGAGCTATTCATACTAAATGGTGGAACCTCAAAAGTGAGAAAGAAGATATAAACAACAACTAAGCCTTTTCCCATACTAGACGGGGTCGGCTAAGTGAGAAAGAAGATATATTTAAACAAAAAAGTCCTTCAAGGAGATGTTTGGAATTATGTTGGTACACCTTGTGATATGTGGAACAATATGGCTATACATATTAGGAAAGTGGTGAAAGATGAGTTAGGTATATCTAAGGGAGGTGTACCGATCCAAAAAGAAGCTTGGTGGTAGAGTGAAGTAGTATAAAATAAAATAAGGCAAAGAGGGCATATTACAAATTACATTATGCTAAGAAAACTAGTGAAACTTTAGAGGCTTATAAAAAAGCAAAGAAGTCAACGAAAAAGGCTGCCAATGAAGCAAAAGCTAAAATTTGGGAGAATTTATATAAAAAACTCAACTCAAAAGAGGGTGAAAGAGATATTTTTAGGATAGCTAGGGCTAGAGATAAGAAAACTAAATATCTTAATTATGTTAGATGCATCAAAAACGAGGATGAAAAAATTCTAGTGGCAAATGATGATATAAGAAATAGATAGAAAAACTATTTTTATAAGCTTTTTAATGAAAATAAAGATGTTAGTATTAGCTTAGGAGAGTTAGCCAAATAAGAAAAGTATATAAACCACAATTTATACCGACGTATTCAAAAGAATGAAGTCAAAGAGGCTCTTAAACATATGAAGGGTGGTAAAGCGGTAGGACCAGACAATATTCCTATAGAAGTTTGGAAAATATTATGAGAAATAGGAATCACTTGGCTCACAAGACTATTTAATGAAATATGGAGAAACCAAAAGATGCCCGAGAAACGGAGAGCGAGTACACTTATACCCATATATAAGAACAAGGGAGACATTCAGAATTGTGCGAATTATCGAGGTATCAAGTTAATGAGCCATACTATGAAATTGTGGGAAAGAATTATCGAACATAGGTTAAAACAATTATCAAGTACAACAGAGAACCAATTTGGATTCATGCTAGGCATATCAGGTACTGGATGGTTTGGACAAGGTGTACCATAATGTTCTAATAAATACCTTCCGAAATTATGCACGCCAATCTTATGAAAGATGTATATGATGAAGCAACCCCTTGTTCAAGTCCTCATGCAGGAACAACTAACTATGTTTATATTAACATCCACTTATCCCATATCTCTTTAGTAGGTAATTTAAATGAGGAAGGATGTTTAAGATGGGGTAACTTGGTGCATGTCATTTGTAGGAAACATTGTTTTTGGTGGATGTAAGTGAATTAACAAACTTCAACAATAGGAGAAATGCAAGAAACCGATGGCTTTCAACTTAATAAGCAATAAACAAGAACACAAAAGGCAAGCTCAGTGACACAGATGCCACAAAACAAAAATTGAGACTTAGTTTAAACCCGACCTCTTAAATGCCTAGTGTTAGTCATTCAGAACAATGGGGAAATCGGTGGAAGTATCAAAGAAAAACTAATGAAGACTAAAGTAAGTGGAATGATGTATCCTAAGTTGTTTGTGACAAGAAGACACAACCCAAATTTAGATGCAACTATTACAAAGCAAGAGCAAAACCAACAATGTTATATGGTGCCAAATGTCACACACATTAGAATCTTTGGGGGGAAAGGAAGATGATGTTGAGGTGAATATGTGGTTACTGGTAACATTGGAGAAACTGTGTCCATAGTTAAGGTAGTTTTGACATCTACAGCCAAATAAAGCACCATCATGAAGATGTGAGAAGTTGGAAGGCCTGCACTATAGAAGAGAGTTAAGGAAACCTAAAGAGTGTTGGTAAGAAACAAGAAGATATTATGGTTCACTTTTAGATATAATGACTGCATGAACCTATATGTAGTACAATGTCCCAATTGAGAGATGTTGCAGTTCTCGGTTGGTTCAACCAAAAAAGAGAGAAGGAAAAGTATATACAATGAGTTCCCAGTTAAATGATCCCATCAGGCGAAAAGAGGAAGACCTTCACCTTGGAAACTCAAACCAGCTCAGTTAAAGTATACACTTGCATTGAGAGCCCTTCCTTTTCAATTTTGTGGAGAGTGCCCTCTTCCACATTTCTCAGTCATCTCACACAAAGGCCCATCACTCCAAAAAGGCATAAAATATAAATTCCCCCAATTGCAAGCAAGCCCATTCGCTTGTCCAGATACAACTATCCTTCAATTTGACCTGATGAGGCCGATCTCCATCACATATGCTTAAGGCCATACAAATATTATGTCGAACCACCTGCTAACATTTATAGGAATGCTTCCTGTTATGACTACCTAAGCCATCTGTCTGGTTATCAATTACATCTCCAGGTTCATAAAAGGAACTCTTAAAATGATACTTGACAGGTCTGGAACTGATCCATCATCTATGACTAAAAATGGAAACAAATTAAGTCTACACAAACAAGGAGGTCGATTTTGATTCCTCAAAATGGAACAGGAATGCATTTCAGAGCTAGTGGGTAGATAAAAGAATCGTTCATATCACATGGATATGGCTGAAAATGCAAGGAATGCTTCCACTTTGTTGAAGCTTTCCCACATGACTATCGAACAGGAGTTACTTTATTGGTGTGATAGGAAGAAGATCTATGACCTAAAACTACACCAAGTAGCTAAACTCCATGGTAGATTTTTCTTAATAATATAACTGACCCATTCACTTTACAGAACCAAAATTCTTAAAATCTGGGACGTGATCCCTGTTCTCATTTTTTAGTATGCCACTAGCATCAGCAATTCAAAAGAATCACAACGCCAAATTCTGTCCACGCAACAATGGCAAACAGGACTTTACCAGACTTTTCCAAGCATTAGCGATTCACAATATCAAAAACCAAATCTCTTCCAAAAGATGGAACTCCGGATTCTTCAAGAAGAATGACCTGAACGAGACAATGCAACAACTAATTCTAAGCATATGGTTTGTACAGAGCAGGTCCCATCTCAACAACCAAATGTATTACAAACCCTAAATACCACTCCACACATAAGATCACGAAATTGACTTCACCGTACTCAATATCCTTATGTTGAGATTCAAAGATCATCAATCCATAAGAATAAACACTAATCCCTTTATTTCCAATAAGAAATGCACTCCTCTTGCCAAACGGTCGAACAGATACACGACCAAGAAACCAACGAAACATCCACCTAAACGGTATAAACGGGTAGCCAAGATTCAAATTTTTCTACATCGGCATAAAAGTTCTTGAATATCTCACAATCTATACAAATCGATCTGTCCAAAACATAATCCTAGTCAATACCAGACAAGAACACATCCAGATCTCCACACATTTCCAGCAATCCAAGTCAGAAATGGTAGAAAAATTAAACTAAAACGTACCTGCACACGATTTGATTGTGCGGATCTTGAGAAGGAGGACAAGGACGCTCATGAGATGCGTCATATCCCCCGCTAGCCTGAATATATTCATCTTTATTCACCCAAAAAATCTTCTCTAGGATTTCCGGAAATCGTGAAACAAACGAACTAAATACCGATCTAGCGACCCAGAGAGAGAGACCGCTGAAGCCTGAAGAGCTCCGTTCCGGGCCGAACTCCACCGACACATGAGATCGGGATGGGTAGGAAACAGGGGATGTCGTATCTCAGAGTCGGGTCAGATCGGATCTTGAGAACACACCACTCAGGTTCGCGTATCCGAACCTTAAGTTTGTATTGACAAGAACCACCTTTTTTTTATTCAGATGTCAAAACACATCTCATAGAGATGATACGGTATTTGAGACTTAAAAGTAAACCGAGAGTACAGCTCAGTTCTATCCAAAACCTCTAATTTCTTAGGTTTAAAATGTTGTTCTAAATCTAAACTAAACTTTAGCCAAAAAAAAATATGCACCTGTACATTCTTGTATTTGCCTAATAATAATATGGACAATTTGATTGGTAATAACTACGTGATCCACAGTGCCTCAATTGAATCACAATAACACCTCAAGGGCTTGCTTGCAACAATCTTCTGATGCAAATGAAATTCCCATCTATATAGCCAACCACCGCCACGTCCCCAGTTGCATCTATATATTTAGAACCCATCTATCATCATGAGAAGTAAGCACATCACCAATTACCGGACAGACCATTTTTTCATAACGGAACCACCAGCTACAAACAACCGGCCAAGCTAGCTATCTGGGCACTTCTTCCCGCTCTTTGATGTCGTAGCTTCCTTCGTCCTAACAGTTTTGTTCATTCCTTTGCATCAACATAGATGTTGCTTATCACAAAATCCCTCCTATTGGTTTTATTAAAGGAATGTGACACTGGATCGAATCGGGCTGTATTGAATTTGACCCAAACGTGTGGACCCGCATGGGATCTAATTGAGGGCCCCTGAACAACAGCCACTATGGTGGTTGTGTGGGCATTCAGTAATGCAATGCCATCCGAAAATTGATGAAAGAGGGGTGAGAGAGAGAGAGAAAGAGAAATCACAAAATCAAGAGAAAGAAGGAGAGAGGTAGAAGTTGCAGGAAAAGAGGCCAGGATTTGAGGTAAACTAGAGTTTTCCTTCTCATTTTGGATTTTCGGTGAAAAAATCCGATAAACCCCACTCACTAGCAATGGTTCTTTAAGGAAAAATGATAGCTACGGAGTCTAGCCATTTTCTTGTTCGGTTGAAAATGATAGATTTTAGCTTCAAAACGACCAGCTATGGATGGCTCAAGTAAGACATGTCATGTCGTGTTGGGCCATATCAGACATTGTCCTGATTATACAGCTTGGGATGACAATGTTCAGATCTGGATTGGTTAATAGAAACTTAACTTGGATCATGATGGACCCAAAACAAATCCAAGATGAGTTTGTGTCCATTTCGAGATCATTTGAAGTTCGATTTCAACATGGTTCGAACTGTTGAGTCTTCATATGTAGAATATTAATGCTATGTTTTTATCATGATTTAGGAACTAAATTAAGATAATTTAAAGAGATAAACTTTGTGAGATTTGGATTTATATAAAAAGACAGGTAGGTGGATATGTTTCCTTTTTATATACATGCTAGAGATACTTTTTGTTGATTTTAAATGATGCATATGATTATGAATGATCTTGTAAATACTTTAAATTAATGTGTGTATTGGAAACCGCTTGAGTGTGAACGAATATTATTGGATATGGATCTAGTCTCTTTGTGATGGTATGGCACATCATTGGATGGTGGATGGTCGTATCTCGTAGTGCTAACTCATGGGTTTTAGTGTGTGAGGTGAAACATTAGTTAATATGGAGTCATGGTACGCAATCTCAATTGTTAGGACATATGTGTAGTAAGAACGGGAGGGTTACAGATTCTCGAATGGGTGTGTCAGGTTTGATCATATGTATTTACATGTAGCTTGTATTTAGTAGCTCATATCACAATGTATGATATGCCTTGGTTAGGGACATGTTGAGCCGTGTGATAAACAAGTGAAAGTAGTAAGTATTTTAAAAAGGAAATGATTTTGAATATTGGATCTGGATATATGCTTTTGATACTTAAACATGAAAATGTGATATGAACTATTATAGATTCCTTGAGATTGAGAGGTGTCCTAGGTAACATGATATAACTTTGGGTTTGTTTGACCTTACTTGTGTGGTTTATGGAAATCATCATCCTGTAGGCCCGAGGGATAGGACTTAATGTCTTGTTTTATAGTATGTTAAGGTCCAAGACCCGATTAGCCTATGTGATGCTTATCAAAGGCCACACATGAGGACGGGAAGAAGGATCAAGGACCTCCTATGGCATGATTGTGCTTGAACATGGTAGTAGTCATGATACAACTATGCATGCATGTTTCAATTGATAATTTTTATTTAAACTATTATATATATTTTCATGTTACATGATGTATGATTTGCAATATACATCTTTAGTATGTTTACGATTTTAAAGAGATCACATTCATTTATAGGCAGATCTACTATTGAAGCGATTCACCTTTTGAGATGTCTTATGGAACATTTGGAGCAAAAAAGAAAGACCTTCACATGATATTTATTGATCTAGAAAAAGCTTATGATAGGGTACCGAGGGAGGTTCTTTGGAGAACTTTGGAAGAAAGAAGTATCCCATTGACATATATTAACCTTATAAGAGACATGTATGATGGTGCAAAAACATGTGTGAGGACTCATGAAGGAACAACAGACTTCTTTGAAGTTAATATTGGGTTACATCAAGGATCAACTTTAAGTCCATACTTATTTATAATGGTGATGGATGAGTTAACAAAACATATTCAAGATGAAGTACCTTGGTGTATGTTATTTGTAGATGACATTGTATTAGTAGAGGAGTCTAAGGAAAAAATTAATAGAAAATTGGAACTATGGAGAGAAACATTAGAAAGCAAAGGCCTCCGACTTAGTAGAACAAAGACAGAATATATGGAATGTAAGTTTGATCATTTGGTTACTTCAAAGGACATAGAAATTAAAATAGGCACATATTGCATTCCTCAGAAGGAAAGTTTTAAATACCTATGGTCAATTTTTCAGAGTGATGGAAGAATTGATGGAGATATTACGCATAGAATTAATGCTGGTTGGTTAAAATGGAGAGGAGCATCAGGTATTCTTTGTGATAAGAAGATACCATTAAAATTAAAAGGTAAATATTATAGAGCAGCAATTAGGCCTGCCATGTTTTATTGTTCTAAGTGTTGGGCAGTTAATCATCAACATGTACAAAAGATGTCTGTGACAGAAATGAAGATGTTGAGATGGATGAGTGGTCATACAAGAAAAGACCGTATACATAATGAGGTTATTAGAAACAAAATAGGAATGGCACCAATAGAGGATAAAATGAGAGAACATCGTTTAAGATGGTTTGGACATATAGAAAGAAGATCAAAAGAAGAACCTGTAAGAAGGTTAGAAAAACTAAATTTGAAAAGTATTAAAAGAGGTAGAGGACGACCACAAAAATGTTGGAAAGAAACAATAAAGAACGATCTAGCTTATTGGGAGTTAACTGCTAACATGGCACAAGATAGGGATCTGTGGAAATAAAGAATCCATGTAGCCGACCCCGTCTAGTATGGGAAAAGGCTTAGTTGTTGTTTGTTTGTTGTTTATAGGATATAGTATGATCGTTTGAGGATATGTGAGATCAAGTCTTGAAAATAGAAATTACTATATTGAAGTCTTGAGTAGAGGAAAGAGAGTTTGAGTCTTCTAGTAGTAAGAGGTCTAAATCCTGAAAAGAATTCATGAAGCATACCTCCACATATTATGAGTCGCATTCTGCTCCCTATCCTTCTAGCTCAAGCTCAACATATTATCAGCTAAATCTGGTCTGTCATAGGTATGGAGGCATGAGTCATCTGAGAGAGTGTCTAAACAACTTTCTCAAGCACTTGTCATCATGTCACAAGCCTAGTTTGAAGGGTTTGTGAGTTGGGGCACATATTAGGTGTTTTGGTTGCGGCTAGGTGGCAAATTGATAAAATGAATGCCTCATAGTTATGTGATAGATGGCGTCACTAGGACAAAACAGTCATGTGGGATTGTCTCACTAGTAGGGATAACCATAAAGCAGAAGAGATCAAGGACATGAGTATGGTGCAATTGAACAAAAGTATGGTATGTGTTCTTTAGTTATCAACATTCTTTTTGTGTGATGAGTTAGCTTAGATACTATTTGACTCTTGTGCTACTTTTTCCTTTATTTTTGAGTTTTTTGTCCAATGTATTGATCGAGAACCCCAGGCAGTAGATAAATTATTCTTAGTGAATAGAGGAACAATTGGTGTAGTATCATATGAGCTACATGATTGTTCCATCATAATTGGGGTTATGATTTGCCTATCAATTTGATCATTTTTCTTACTACGAATTTTGATATTATTTTAAGGATGAATTGATTGACTCTATATGTTGTAGTGATTAAATGTAAATGAAAACATGTCACTTTCTTCATAATGAAACAACTTTTATTCACACTTGAAAGTTAACTTACCAATCACCCAACTACATTTGTGTCTATTATACGAGCCTCACATCACCTCAAAAAAGGTTGTGAAGGTTATTTAGCAGTATCAATTAGGGCAAATAAAGAAAAAATGAATCTCGAGGATATTCCTATCACAAGGGAGTTTTTAGAGATTTTTCAAGATCTTTTGGGACTTCCTTTAGAATATAAAATTGAATTTACATTTGACATACAATTAGGTACCCAACAAATCTCTAAGATACCATATAGGATCGCACATACTGAATTGAAGTAATTGCAAGCTCAGTTGTAAGAGATATTAGAGAAGAGTTTTATTAAGAAGAGCATTTCTCCTTGGGGTGCATCTATCTTTTTTTTAAAGAAAAATGATGGATATTTGTACATCTATATCAATTATTGGAAATTGAATCATGTCACAACCAAGAAATTGAATCAAGTCATAACCAAGAGTAAACATCCCTTATCAAGATAGACGATATGTTCAATCAATTATAGGGTGTAAGTGTGTTTTCCAAATTTGGTTTACATTCAAGTTATTACCAATTGAGAATTTGAGGAGTAGATATATAGAAAATGGTATGAGATATGGTCATTACAAATTTTTGTAATGCCTTTTGGGTTGACTAATGCACGTATAATATTCATGAATATAGTACTCAATGATTATTTAGATAAATTTATTATTGTTTTCATAGATGATATACTCTAACAATATAAAGGAACATGCATAACACTTGCACTTGGTATTAAGGCGGCTATAAGAACACCAATTGTATGCCAAGCTGTCAAAGTATGAATTTTAGTTGTGACAAGTGGTATTTTTGGGTCATGTTATCCTTGAAGAAGGTATCCTAGTGGATCCAACAAAAGTCATTGTTGTGATTAATTGGGAACAACCTCAGAATATCACTAAGGTGTGTAGTTTCTTTTGATTAGAAGGTTATTATGGATGATTCGTTGAAGGATTTTTGAGTATTGTAGGACCTCTCACTAAACTTACTCATAAGGGACAAAGATTTATATGGACACAAGATTATGAGAGGAGTTGAACTCAAGCATAGGTTGACTAGTGTACTAGTGTGGACCATCCTCGTCAATCAAGAAGGATTTGAAGTCTATTGCGATGCATCATTACGAGGTTTGCGATATGTGCTGATGCAAGGTTGCTTATGCTTCAAAATAACTAAAGAAGCATGAGATAAACTACCTGGTGAACGACTTGGTGCTAGCAACTATAGTCTTTGCCTTCAAAACATTATGACATTATCTATATGGTATATGATTTAGAGTATTCATGGATCATAGGAGTCTAAAGTACTTATTTACTTAGGACACCCTAAATATATGACAAACACATTACTTAGAATTTCTGTAAAACTATGATTATGAGATATTATACCATCTAGGAAAGAGAAATGTCACAACAGATTATTGCAACACAACGCCATTAAAGAGGATTAAAAGTTATTAAAGGAAGATCTGTAAGGGGGTAGACTAGGGTACAATATCTATGAAGACAGGTCTATACATTATGAATGTAGGTTTGTGTTTCGGATGATGAGATTTTGCAGCAAGAACTATTAAAAGCAGTTCATCTTAACCAATACAACATACATCCAAAAAGCATAAAGATTTATGAAGATTTGTAGTGATAGTATTTCTAAAAGGAAATAAAGAGAAACATTATAGAATACGTGTTTAGGTATCTTGCTTGCCAACGAGTGAAAGTAGACTACCAAAGATCATCTAGTATGTTGCAACCTATGGTAAATGGCAGCACATCAACATTGATTTTGTGGCAGGACTTCCAAGGACTCATCAAAAGAATGATACTATTTGAGTGATCATTGATTGCCTTACAAAGGTAGCATGCTTCATATCGATCTGTAAGAAAATAAGAGTCGATCAGTTGATAAATATCTATATCAAGCATGTGGTACAATAATATGTTGTACCTCAAACCATCACATCACATCAAGGTATAGAATTTACCATATATTTCTCGCAAAGCCTATAAGAATCATTGGGGACACGATTACAATATAGTACAATCTTTTATCCTCAAACTAATGGATAAGCTAAATGTACCATCTAAATGCTCAATGATATGTTGAGAGTATATACTATATTGGCAAGATAACTGGGATGATCATGCAGAGTTGATTGAATTTACATATATAACAACTACAAAGCCAATATTCAAATGGCTCCTTTTGAAATTATGTATGGTGCTATGTGCATGACACTGTTATATTGCGATGAGACATAAAATCTGCCCGTGATGGACTTGATATTATTTAATGATCTATTGAAATTACCAAAAGAGTACAAAAACACATAAAGATAGCTCAATACTTTCAAAAGAGTGACAGAGACATGGGTCATTGTTCAATGGAGTTTAAGGTGGGTGATTAGGTGTTTCTTAAAGTATCCTCGATCAAGAGAGTCAAATGGTTTGTGCAAAAGGGTCAATTGAGCCCTTGTTATGTGGGATTGTACTCTATTACTGGAAGAATTGGGGAGGTGGCTTATATGCTAGAACTACTAGTATTATTGACTAGTGTACACAATGTGTTCCACGTGTTACTACTATGAAAATTACATTTATGATCATTTTAATGTGAACTAACTAGAACCACACAAATTGTAAGATGACTTGACCTATGAAGAATATCATATCATGATAATCAATTGGAAGGAATATGTCCTTTGCCAATGCATGTTGAGGCTAGTTAAGGTTTAGTAGAATAGTTATTCATTGAGCGAAGCTACTTGGGATGTAGGAGAAGTATCTCTACTTGTTTAGGTATGATTTAAAATTCTCAAGACATAATTTTTGTAAGGGAGTAAGATGTTACATTCGGGTCCGATTGAGCTGCATTGGGCCCGACTCAAACCCACATGGTACCCAACCGAGGGTCCTTGAACGACAACCATGATTGTAGTTGTGTGGGCATTCAACGTGCCACTGCAGAGACATTTGAAACTTAATGAAAGAGGGAGAGAGGTGAGAGTGAGAAAGAGAAAGAAAGAAATCACAAAACAATGAGTAAGAAGAAGAGGAAGGGAGAAAGAGAGAAGTGTTGTGCATCAAGAGTATCGTGAAGTAGCCAAAAAATGGCAAGATTCATTGGATTTTAGGTAAACTAGGATTGTCCTTTTCATTTTAGATTTTTCGTGAAGAATCCAATGAACCACCACTCGTCGGCGACAGTTCTTTGAGAGAAAATAACAACTAGCGAGTCTAGTCCCCGACCATTTTCATGGTGTGCCGAAAATGATGGATTTTGTCTATAAAACAGATGGCTATGGATGGCTTAGGTAGGTCGTGTTTTGTCATGTTAGGCCATACTAGATACTATAGTGTCCTAGTTATGCATCCTAGGGTGACAATGTTCACATATGGAGTTGTTTAGAATGGATCCCCAACAAAATAACAGAAATTGGACTTGAATCCTTAATCGAATAATGACAAACTGAAAGCATATCCAAAATGAGTTTTGAGGCCATTTTAGGACCCTTTGAAGTTCAATTTCAACATGGTTTGAACTGTTGAGTCTGTGTTTGAAATGTTAATGTTATGTTTTTATTATAATTTAGAAACTAAATCAAGGTGATTTAAAGGGATAAGCTTTGTGGGATTTGGATCCATATAGAAGTGACACATAGGTGGATGTGTTCCCTTTTCAGATACATGTTAGACATAGTTCTGGTTGAATTTAAATGATGCATATGATTATGAACGATCTTGTAAACACTTTGAATTGATTATTGATTTGGTTACTGTGTATACTAGAAACCACTTTATTATTTGCATTGATGAGTATGCCTGAGTGTGAAAGAACATTATTGGATATGGATCTACTCTCTTCATGATGGTATGGGATATTGTTGAATGGTGAATAGTCATACCCGGTAGCGTTAACTCGTGGGTCGTAGTATGAATGATACATCAATTGATATAGATTCGTGGTATGCAATCTCAATTGTCGGGAGTGTGTGTCACCAGAACAAGAGGGTTACATATTCTTGAATGGGTTTGTCGGGTGATGCTAACATGTTAGCTACTTCATTGATCATACATGCTCACATGTAGCTTGCAATTAGTAGCTCGTTTCATAATGTATGGTATGCCTAGGTTGGAGACATGTCGAGTCATGTGGTAAACAAGTGAGAGTAGTGATTATTTTGAGAAAATGGTTTTAGATATTGGATTTGGATATATGTTTTTCATATTTAAACATGAAAATGTGATATGGACTATTATAGATGCCTTTAGACTGAGAGATGACCTAGGTAACATGATATGATTTTATGTTTGTTTACATAATTGTGTGAAACATCACCATGTAGACCTAAGAGGTAAGACTTGATACATTGTTTTACAATCTGTTAAGGTCCAAAACCCAATTAGCCTGTATGATGATTATCGAAGGCAATGCATTGGGACAGGAGGAAGGATTTGGGGCCTCCTATGGTATGATTGTGGTTGAACAAGGTAGTAGTCCTATGGCATGATTATATCCAAACTAAGCCATGCATAAGCAGTAATTGAATATTCTCTCATTTTGGAGTGTTTCCATAACCAATGAGCATCGATTGAGGTGTTGGTTGTGACCTCTAATTGAGTCATTTATTCTTGAATACTTGTTGAAATAGAAGGATCATGTCACATATTGACAGGTTCCAATGGTTTTTTTCCAAAGGTCTCTCACTTTTAGTTTCATGTCATTGATATGAATATAATCCACCTTATGATATAAGGGTTCATGTCCTAAACTTTCATCTTTACATACCTGAAATAAGCTTTATTTGAGTCTAATGGTTGCTTTAATAATACCTCTCCAAGGGTTGGAAAATTTAACCTTTCTTCTAGCTAATCATAGCTGAGTATGTTGGAGATAATTACACTGAAGCATTTGTGCCCAGAGTAGTTGAGTCTTATTAGCAACTTCCGAACTAGCTTTTTAAGCAAAGCAACATTGATTATTCTAGCATCTCTTACTCCAAGTTCTCCTTGTTGTTTTCCAATGTGATAGTCTTTCAATTGACCAAGTGAAGATGAGAAGAGTGCTAATTTCCTTTGTAGATAAAGCTCTTGGTGATCCCATCAATCTTTTTACATATACCTTCAGGCAACCATGTGGTTTGCCTATGTTATATAAAGGCAAAGCATTAAGAATTCACTTTGTTAAATAGAGCCTACCTTCTCAATTAAGGTGTTTTTCTTTCCAATAGCAAGACACGAGTTCAACCTCTATAAAATATTATTGAACCAAGTCTTGGTCATTTGGCCTTGCATGAGTTGAAACCCAAGATATTTTCCTAGATCCCTTGTAAAGTGAAAGTTGGAGATACTAGAAAAACAACCCTTTTCCTTATAGGGATTGAATGGGCACATGACCATTAATTTGCAGAAATTTACCTTCATCCTGAATGCTATGCAAAAAAGCTCTACAAAAAGAGTAAAACATCATTTGCGAAGACATGAGAGAGCAAAGGTCCCTACCTAAAGAGGCGAGCATGTTCCATTTTAACATCTTATGGTCCATGGTAGCCGGCTAACAGTAACATATCTGACAATGTGTAGTAAACCTTATAGCCAAAAGATTACTTTATGAGCAAAGCAAATATTCCATTTTATAAGCCATCTATGAACCTCCATCTTAGCTTTTTGTTGATACAAGACTAAATTAGGTCATGCAACTCCAAAACATTAGTATTGTACAGGGCTTGACCAGGCTTGTGAGCTCTCGAGTTGAGTAGTGGAAAGCTTGAAGTCAGCTCACTCACATGTTGAACTCGAGTCAATCTTGTGCAGAGCTCCAAAAGACTGAGATTGGTTTGAGTTTTTTTTGTTACAAGAAAAAAGTTAATAGGAAATTAGAACTATGGAGAGAAACATTAGAAACTAAAAGCTTCTGACATAGTAGAACAAAGACAAAATATATGAAATGTAAGTTTGATCATTTGGGTACTTTAGAGGACTTAGAAATTAAGATTGACACAGGATGCATCCCTCACAAGGAAAGTTTTAAATACCTAGCATCGTTTTTTCAAAGTGATGAAAAAATTGATGGAGATGTTATACATAAAATTATTGCCCGTTGGTTAAAATAGAGAGGAGAATCAAGTATTCTGTATGATAAGAAGATACCACTAAAGTTAAAAGATAAATATTATAGGGCAACAATTAGACTTACTATGTTTTATGGTTCTAAGTGTTAGACAGTTAATCATCAACATGTGCAAAAGATGTTTGTAGCAAAAAAGAAGATGTTGAGATGGATGAGTGGTTACACAAGGAAAGACCATATACTAATGAGGTTATTAGAAACCAATTGAGAGTAGCACCAATAGAGGATAAAATGAGGAAAAACCATTTAAGATGGTTTGGACATGTAGAAAGACGACTAAGGGAAACTCTCGTAAGAAGATATGAAAAATTACATTGTGAAAATATTAAAAGAGGAAGAGGACGATCACAGAAGTATTAAAAAGAAACTATAAAAAATAATCTAGTTTATATTGAGTTAACTACTAGCATGACACATGATAGGGCTCTATGAAAAAAGGCTTAGTTGTTGTTGTTGTAGGAGGCCAAAGCCTCACACACACATGCATCCTTGGGAGTGGAACTTAGTAATGGCACCAGAGTGCCCTACCATTGAGTTGGAAGTGGACTCAAGTAGCATCCTAGTGCTTTTTAAGAAAGACAACCATAATAACAACCGTGAGAGATGACTAATGAAAAGGATAAAAGCCATGTGAGCATGGAATGATATACCAATGATATCTCTTCAGAGTTATGATTGATCATCTTGGACGACCAGATGGGCATCTGGTTCAATCGAGGGGACTAATTAGTATATTTTCAATATTAATACAACTATAAACAAAAAAAACTAGAAAATGGGTTGTTGGTTTATCGATACACATATCTTCTTCTCTCTTCCCTATTCCTTTTTGTTGTCTCTATAGTTCTTTTTTATGAAGCCGTGGTAGGAGATTCAAATCCCAATGGTGTCACTTCACTATAAAACAATCAACAATTGGTATCAGAGCTTCATATGAGTCTCGACAACCTTAAAATATTGTTTAATTTAACATGTTGTCTACTTAAGGTACTCATTACTATTTTATTTTTATATAGAATACTAATCTCTTACAAAGGGGATTACCATAAGCATTACAGATCTTGTAAAATCTCTTTGTCTACTTAAGATCTAGACTTATTCAATAACCATATGTTATTCTCCAATTATTTTTATAAAGCAAAGATAATTGTTTTTAAGATATATTAGCATCTCTCTTCTATATTTTGATCTACAAGAACACATCATATATACACACTCCTTAAGGAAATTCAGAATTTAATCAAGAATAGAACACTTATTTGTTTTTATTTGTGGTCTGTTTTGCTTCCTGCATAACCTTGACTATCACATATCAATGACTAACAAATAAGTAGAGAATATTTTCAAGTTACTATTACAAAGAAGAGAAAATAAATCATTATAAATTTTATTACCTTTTACTTTCCTTCTTGAAACTCATACTTCACTCAAGAAAAGTGTATCATTCTTTGTTTTCTTCTTCTCTTCATGATTGTTTATTGTCTACTTAAGGCATCAAGATCTATCAACAAAAGAAGAGAACATTTTTTCCTCTTTTTTATTAAAGGTTTTCATTTTTCAAATCAAGAGACAAAAAATAAAATCAAAATAAAATAAGAAAAGAAGTTGATACAACATTGTCAACTAATCAAGATCTAGATCGCCTTTTTTATGGCTTCATTAGCTTCCGGTTTAACTCCGTTCATGTAAGGGATCACCCTTGCATGATCGGTCCCAAACAAGAGGAGGGTTGTGTTAGACTTCCGACAACCAGCATAAAACTTTGTCAGATTTTTATACTATGGATTACACAAATTATGAGCATTGCATTGGGTCATTACATTTTCACCCGAATATAGTGAATCAATTATAAAGAGGGTTCCCACATCATGAACGGGTGCGAGTAAAAAAGTTAGTCCCACTATATTGCCACCAAAATGTAGTGAATAAAAATTACAGAGAGGGTCTCCACATTTTCAATATGGATAGATGTGGGGTAAGGAAGCTAATACTAGATAATAAGATTCGTGTTTATTCTTGGAATATCAAAACATTGTCCAGTAAACTAATGAGGTGATAGATACTATGATTTGGAGAAAGATTCATATTCTATGTTTACAAGAGACAAAGTGGGTTTTAAAAAAAGCAAAGGAGATTGAGGATACATGTTTTAAATTATGATACTCACGTAAAGAAAATTCTTGAAATGGAGTTGGTATTATCATAAATAAAGATTAAAATGATAGTGTAGTAGACATACAATGATATGGTGACCGAATCGTGATGTTAAAATTAGTATTAGGAGCAAAGGTTTTGAATATAGTTTGTACTTATGCATCCCAAGTCTAGAAGAATTCCATAAAGGGAGATGATTTGTTTAGGAGGAGATTTAAATGGACATGTTAGTAAAGAGGCATTAGGATATCAAGGTATTCATGGAAACTTTGGTTTTAGGATATAAATGAGGAAGGTAAGGAGTTTTTAAATTTTGCTATGGCATTTAATCTCTTTATAGTCAATACAATCTTCAAAAAATGAGATGGATATTTAATTACTTATAAGAGTGACTTATCACAAACACAAATTGATTATTTTATTTATAGAAAAAAAGATAGAGGGTGTTCTAAAGATTGTAAGGTAATTTTGTGAGAAAGTTTAGCCACCCAACATCAACTTTTAGTTATGGATTTATAAATAAAAAATGGACAAAGAAGAAAAAGTGCGAGTTATTCAAACTAAATAATGAACCTCAAAAGCGAGAAAGAAGATATATTTAAACAGAAAGTCCTTCAAGGAGATGTTTAGAATTATGTTGGTACACCCTGTGATATGTGGAACAATATGGCTATACATATTAAGAAAGTGACGAAAGATGTGTTAGGGGTATGTAAGGGAGGTGTACCGGCACAAAAAGAAGCTTAGTGGTGGAGTGAAGTAGTACAAAATAAAATCAAGGCAAAGAGGGCATGTTACAAATTACATTATGCTAAGAAAACTAGTGAAACTTTAGAAGCTTATACGAAAGCAAAGAAGGAAGTGAAAAAGGCCGTCAAAGAAGCAAATGCTAAAATTTGAGATGATTTATATAAAAAACTAAACTCAAAAGAGGGTGAAAGAGATACTTTTAGGATAGCTATGACTAGAGATAAGAAAACTAAGGATCTTAATTCTGTTAGATGCATCAAAGATGAGGATGAAAAATTTCTAGTGGCAAATAATGATATAAAAAATAGATAAAAAACTATTTTTATAAGCTTTTAATGAAAATAAAGATGTTACTATTAGCTTAAGAGAGTTAGCCAAATCAGAAAGGTATATAAACCACAATTTCTACTGATGTATTCAAAAGAATGAAGTCAAAGAGGCTCTTAAACATATGAAGGGTGGTAAATCG
Organism: Brasenia schreberi; assembly: GCA_036023115.1. NCBI lineage: Eukaryota > Viridiplantae > Streptophyta > Magnoliopsida > Nymphaeales > Cabombaceae > Brasenia > Brasenia schreberi. The sequence continues at coordinate 12,060,011 of JAYKKT010000075.1, read as the reverse complement.
GTAGGACCAGATAATATTCTTATAGAAGTTTGAAAAATCCTAGGAGAAACAGGAACCACTTGGCTCACAAGACTATTTAATAAAATATGGAGAAACCAAAAATGCTCGAGGAATAGAGAGCGAGTATACTTATACCTATATATAAGAACAAGGGAGACATTCAAAATTGTGCGAATTATTAGGGTATCAAGTTAATGAGTCATATTATGAAATTATGGGAAAGAATTATCGAATGTAGGTTAAGACAAGTATCGAGTACAATAGAGAACCAATTTGGATTCATGCCAGGCAGATCTACTGTTAAAGTGATTCACCATTTGAGGCATCTTATGAAACATTTTAGAGCAAAAAAGAAAGACTTTCACATGATATTTATTGATCTAGAAAAAACTTAGGATACTGAGAGAGGTTCTTTGGAGAAGCTTGGAAAAAAGAGGTATCCTATTGACATACATAAACCTTATAAGAGACATGTATGATGATACAAAAACATGTGTGAGGACTCATGAAGGAATGACAGACTTCTTTGAAGTTAATATTGGTTACATCAAGGATCAACTTTAAGTCCATACTTATTTATAATGGTGATTGATGAGTTAGCAAAACATATTAAAGATGAAATACATTGTTGTATGTTATTTGCAGATGACATTATGTTAGTGAAAGAGTCTAAGAAAAAAGTTAATAAAAAATTGGAACTATGGAGAGAAACATTAGAAAGTAAAGGCTTCTGACATAGTAGAACAAAGACATAATACATGAAATATAAGTTTGATCATTTTGTTACTTTAGAGGACATAGAAATTAAAATTGGCATTCATTGTATCCCCTGAAAGAAAAGTTTTAAATACCTAGGTCAATTTTTTGGAGTGATAGAAGAATTGATGAAGATGTTATGCATAGAATTAATGTTGGTTGGTTAAAATGGAGAGGAGCATCATGTATTCTTTGTGATAAGAATATACCATTAAAGTTAAAAGGTAAATATTATAGAGTAGCAATTAGACCTGTCATGTTTTGTGGTTCCGAGTGTTGGGTAGTTAATCATCAACATATACAAAAGATGTCTGTGATAGAAATGAAGATGTTGAGATGGATGAATGGTCATACAAGAAAAGACAATATACATAATAAGGTGATTAGAAACAAATTAGGAGTGACACCAATAGAGGATAAAATGAGAGAATATAGTTTAAGATGGTTTGGACATATAAGAAGAAGATCAAAAGAAAAACCTGTGAGAAGGTATGAAAAACTAGATTTTGAAAGTATTAAAAGAGGTAGAGGATGACCATAAAAGTGTTGAAAAGAAACAATAAAGAATGATCTAGCTTATTGTGAGTTAATTGCTAACATGGCATATGATAGGGCTTTGTAGAAACAAAGAATCCTTGTAGTCAACCCCCTGTAGTATGGGAAAAGGCTTAGTTGTTATTGTTGTCATCAGTTGTCCGGTTTGCTCTCTTCTAAACTGAGCAGAAAAGAAATTCAACAAAAGTATAAAGGATTAACTCTCTCGGCATAGTTCCTATGGGATCTCGAGTAGACGTGAAGTCTATTGGTTCTCATACTAAACAACTCAAGAAGATCTAATCTTCTTTTGGTCTCTTCAACAAAGAATATAGGAAAACCTCCCTTCATCAAAGTTAGATTCTATAAAATCGTGTGCTTCATCATATCTTATATTACTACAAAAAGTAAAAACAGAAAAATGAAATAGGAGGCCTCTACTAATCTGTGTATAGATGATTCATGAGCTCCTCTCTCCCTCACACATTTCCTCTAACCGTTAGCTCTACTTTGACAGCATCCCTCTATAGGTTGACTGCTTAGTAGCAACCAGATTGAAAGCAAGGAACCGCATGACAATTCCCTTCCTTCTTCTCTTCTACAAAGTCTCATAGAGACTCTCTACCCTTATGCAAACCAAACACTTCTGGTTTGTTGAGTATAGAAACTAAGAGCCAAAAGAAAACCCCGATTTACTAAAAGCTCATCTTAGAAAACCATAAATGTAACGGTTTTTACAATCGTCATTTTTTCAAAAGCAAAATTATCAAGTTTCCCATCATGGGTTTTGGTAATTCTATCTTGTCCCTAAATTTTTTTTCTCATTAGTCCGTAAATTCTGTGTTTTTTCAAAAGGATACTTGAACATTGATATTTATAGAATTGGATATATTGTTAATTCAAGGTAATCACTCATTCTTTTGAAATTGTAGAAAAGTTCTTGTTGTTGTAATTTGCTGTTTTACTGATATTTTATTTTCAAAAATTCCATAGCATATTAAATTCATGTTTAGTATTGAAGTTTTTTCTATTATTTCTAGGACAGTATATGTAATATCTTTTATTTGTAGGAAGTTGATTATTGTTAATTTACAGGCTAGTTCTTGTAAATTTTTTAAATTAAAGATAGGTGCTTGATTAGCATACTATTAAGAGTCTACTTAAATTGTTGCATTTAAGCTTTGTTTGATAGTTTCTTATTATTGTGCTTCTTGCTTCTCAGTTTTGGGTGCTAGACTCTCATTTTTTAAAGATTTATCAAATATTAAAAATTAAAAATGACTTCTAGAGTTTGTGTTTTTGAATTGACCAAAACCCAAAAATTGATCAAGTTAAATTTCTAAACTTGAAAAAGATGATTTCCTTTGGCTTTGGCTCTTGAGTGCGTTTACGGTGTCCTAAAAGAAACCAAGACTGAACACAAAACAAAAGCATTCACCCAAGAAAGAGAAAGTTATAAATTTTTTTATAGGGATGACATTCTAGCAAAAACCATAATGTCGACTTACATAAAAGATGACCTAATTAAGGTGTTCGAAGAATATAAGACTACAAAAAAGATGTTTAATGAAGTCATTGCTAAGTATGACATTACAATTGAACTATATGTCTAGTCTTACAACAATATAACTCCTATAAAATAAAAGAGTCAGATAATATAGTCGAACATGTAAATAAGATGCTAGTCATGACCAAAGATTTAATAGTAGATAAAACTATCATCCTAGACCCAATGCAAATCTCAACCATATATTGAACAATCTTTCATTTTTATGAGATATGACAACCTTAAGGTTAACTTTACAATTACCCTAATTGAGCTCCCGCTAAAATTGAGAAATAAATGGAAGCACCTAAAGAAGAGCAAAAAGGAAAAACTACTCCATACCTAGGATGACTTTCACACTAGTTCTTGAAACAACAGACCAAAAGAAAATAAAATAATAATTTTGATAAATTTAATAAAAAAGGTCAAACATTTAAGAAATCATAAGGATCCGCTTATCGGGTAAAGTGCTTACAACAACAACAACAACTAAGCCTTTTCCCATACTAGACGGGGTCAGCTACATGGATTCTTTGTTTCCACAGATCCCTATCGTGTGCCATGTTAGTAGTTAACTCCTAATAAGCTAGATCATTCTTTATTATTTCTTTCCAACACTTTTGTGGTCGTCCTCTACCTCTTTTAATACTTTCCAAATTTAGTTTTTCTAACCTTCTTACAGGTTCTTCTTTTGATCTTCTTTCCATATGTCCAAACCATCTTAAACGATGTTCTCTCATTTTATCCTCTATTGGTGCCGCTCCTAATTTGTTTCTAATAACCTCATTATGTATACTGTCTTTTCTTGTATGACCACTCATCCATCTCAACATCTTCATTTCTGTCACAGACATCTTTTGTACATGTTGATGATTAACTGCCCAACACTCAGAACCATAAAACATGGCAGGCCTAATTACTGCTTTATAATATTTACCTTTTAATTTTAATGGTATCTTCTTATCACAAAGAATACCATATGCTCCTCTCCATTTTAACCAACCACCATTAATTCTATGTGTAACATCTCTATCAATTCTTCCATCACTCTGAAAAATTGACCCTAGGTATTTAAAACTTTCCTTTTGGGGAATTTAATGTGGGCCAATTTTAATTTTTATGTCTTCTGAAGTAACCAAATGATCAAACTTACATTCCATATATTCTGTCTTTGTTCTACTAAGTCAAAGGCCTTTGCTTTCTAATGTTTCTCTCCATAGTTCCAATTTTTTATTTACTTTTTCCTTAGACTCCTCCACTAATACAATGTCATCTGCAAATAACATACACCAAGGTACTTTATCTTGAATATGTTTTGTTAACTCATCCATCACCATTATAAATAAGTATGGACTTAAAGTTGATCCTTGATGTAACCCAATATTAACTTCAAAGAAGTTTGTCGTTCCTTCATGACTCCCCACACATGTTTTTGCACCATCATACATGTCTCTTATAAGGTTAATATATGTCAATGGGATACCTCTTTTTTCCAAAGTTCTCCAAAGAATCTCTCTCGGTACTCTATTATAAGCTTTTTCTAGATCAATAAATATCATGTGAAGGTCTTTCTTTTTTGCTCTAAAATGTTTCATAAGACGTCTCAAAAGGTGAATCGCTTCAATAGTAGATTTGCCTCGCATGAATCCAAATTGGTTCTCTGTTGTACTTGATACTTTTCTTAACCTACGTTCGATAATTCTTTTCTATAATTTAATAGTATGGCTCATTAACTTGATACCTCAATAATTCGCACAATTTTGAATGTCTCGCTTGTTCTTATATATGGGTATAAGTGTACTCGCTCTTCGTTTCTCGGGCATCTTTTGGTTTCTCCATATTTCATTAAATAGTCTTGTGAGTCAAGTGATTCCTATTTCTCATAATATTTTCCAAACTTCTATAGGAATATTGTCTGGTCCTACCGCTTTACTACCCTTCATATGTTTAAGAGCCTCTTTGACTTCATTCTTTTGAATACGTCGGTAGAAATTATGGTTTATATACTTTTCTTATTTGGCTAACTCTCCTAAGCTAATACTAACATCTTTATTTTCATTAAAAAGCTTATAAAAATAGTTTTTTCATCTATTTCTTATATCATCATTTGCCACTAGAATTTTTTCATCCTCGTCTTTAATGCATCTAACATAATTAAGATCTTTAGTTTTCTTATCTCTAGCCCTAGCTATCCTAAAAATATCTTTTTCACCCTCTTTTGAGTTGAGTTTTTTATATAAGTCCTCCCAAATCTTAGCTTTTGCTTCACTAACGGCCTTTTTCGCTTCCTTCGTTACTTTTTTATACGCTTCTAAAGTTTCACTAGTTTTCTTAGCATAATGTAATTTGTAACATGCCCTCTTTGCCTTGATTTTATTTTGTACTACTTCACTCCACCACCAAGCTTCTTTTTGTGCCGGTACACCTCCCTTAGATACACCTAACACATCTTTTGCCACTTTTCTAATATGTATAGCCATATTGTTCCACATATCACAGGGTGTACCAACATAATTTCAAACATCTCCTTGAAGGACTTTCTATTTAAATATATCTTCTTTCTCGCTTTTAAGGTTCCACCATTTAGTTTGAATAGCTCGATGCACTCTTTTCTTCTTTGTCCATTTTTTTATTTGTAAATCCATAACTAAAAGTTGATGTTGGGTGGTTAAGATTTCTCCTGAAATTACCATACAATCTTTACAACACGCTCTATCTTTTTTTACACAAATAAAGTAATCAATTTATGTTTGTGATAAGCCACTCTTATAAGTAATTAAATGTTCATCTCATTTTTTGAAGATTATATTGACTATAAAGAGATTAAATGCCATAGCAAAATTTAAAATCTCCCTACCTTCCTCGTTTATATCCCCAAAACCAAAGTTTTCATGAATCCCTTGATATCCTAATGCCTCTTTACCAACATGTCCTTTTAAATTTCCTCCTAAACAAATCAACTCCCTTTGTGTAATCTTTTGAAACACCTTATCTAACTCTTCCCAAAAAACTGTCTTTATACTATCTTCTAGTCCTACTTAGGGTGCGTAAGCACAAACTATATTCAAAACCTCTGCTCCTAACACTAATTTCAATGTCATGATTCAGTCACTATATCATTGTATGTCTACTATACTCTCCTTTAAATCTTTATTTATGATAATACCAACTCCGTTTCGAGCCTTTTCTTTACCTGAGTACCATAATTTAAAACCTGTATCCTCTATCTCCTTTGCTTTTTCTCCAACCCATTTTGTCTCTTGTAAACATAGAATATGAATCTTTCTCCGAATCATAGTATCTACCACTTCCATTAGCTTACCGGATAATGTTTCGATATTCCAAGAACCAATACGAATCATATTATCTAGGACTAGCTTCCTTAACCCCCACATCCGTCCATAATCAAAATACGGAGACCCTCTCTGAATTTTTTTTACTACATTCGGGCGGCAATGTAGCGGGACTAACTTCTTTACCCACACCCGTCCATGATGTGGGAACCCTCTCTGCAATTGATTCACTACATTCGGGCGAAAATGTAGTGGCCCTTGCTTACTTCTTACTGCATTCAGGCTCTGCAACACGTCACTAGGCGGGGACGCCCCAAAGCAATTTTCATAATTTTTGTAAGGCTTGGGACCGGTAATGCAAGGGTGATCCTTACATAGGTGGAGTTTATCTGGTAAAGTGCTTCAATATAAAAAATTGTGGTACTATAAAAGGATTACTGCAACCGTAGAAAGATAATAATAACACTCAATAAGGTAGACAAAAGGAGAACCATGAAGTAGTCTGCATAATCTCATAATGCCTTCAATGGTTTGTGGATTAACTTTAGAGCACTATGCCACATCGTGAAGAGCAAGCACATAGCTATGAACTTCAAAGAGTACCGACCCAATGAACATCGAATTTACATGGGAAACAATACATACTCTGATGTTCTAGGAGTTAGGTCTTTTGAGATTGATATAGCAGGCACCTCTGTTTTACTAGTTGATGTACTAATTGTGCCCTCTATAAAGCATAATTTAGTTTTTGAGCCTATACTAGTCAAAACGGTGTATATTTTTTACTAGTATTTTTTATTTTGATCATAGTATGTTCAAACTTAACATATTGAAGAATGAAAGGCGATCTACTTTTTTTTGCTTATATTGAATGTGCAATGCTTGTTGATGTGAATGTGTGACATACAATGCTGGGACACATTAGCCTAAATACAACAACTAAGCCCTTTCCCATACTAGACGGGGTCGGCTACATGGATTCTTTGTTTCCACAGATCCCTATCGTGTGCCATGTTAGCAGTTAACTCACAATAAGCTAGATCATTCTTTATTGTTTCTTTCCAACACTTTTGTGGTCATCCTCTACCTCTTTTAATACTTTCCAAATTTAGCTTTTTATACCTTCTTAGAGGTTCTTCTTTTGATCTTCTTTCTATATGTCCAAACCATCTTAAATGATACTCTCTCATTTTATCCTCTATTGGTGTCACTCCTAATTTGTTTCTAATAACCTCATTATGTATACAGTCTTTTCTTGTATGACCACTCATCAATCTCAACATCTTCATTTCTATCACATACATCTTTTGTACATGTTGATGATTAATTGTCCAACACTCAGAACCATAAAACATGGCAGGCCTAATTACTGCTCTATAATATTTACCTTTTAACTTTAATGGTATCTTCTTATCACAAAGAATACCATATGCTCCTCTCCATTTTAACCAACCAGCCTTAATTCTATGCGTAACATCTTCATCAATTCTTTCATCACTCTTAAAAATTGACCCTAGGTATTTAAAACTCTCATTTTGGAGGATGCAATGTGTGCCAATTTTAATTTTTATGTCCTCTGAGTTAACCAAATGATCAAACTTACATTCCATATATTCTGTCTTTGTTCTACTAAGTCGGAGGCCTTTGCTTTCTAATGTTTCTCTCCATATTTCCAATTTTCTATTAACTTTTTCCTTAGACTCCTCCACTAATACAATGTCATCTGCAAATAACATACACCAAGGTACTTCATCTTGAATATGTTTTGTTAACTCATCAATCACCATTATAAATAAGTATGAACTTAAAGTTGATCCTTGATGTAACCCAATATTAACTTCAAAGAAGTCTGTCATTCCTTCATGAGTCCTCACACATGTTTTTGTACCATCATACATGTCTCTTATAAGGTTAATGTATGTCAATGGGATACCTCTTTTTTCCATAGTTCTCCAAAGAACCTCTCTCGGTACTCTATCATAAGCTTTTTCCAGATCAATAAATATCATGTGAAGGTCTTTCTTTTTTGCTCTAAAATGTTTCATAAGACGTCTCAAAAGGTGAATTGCTTCAACAGTAGATGTGCCTGGCATGAATCCAAATTGGTTCTCTGTTGTACTTGATAATTGTTTTAACCTTTGTTCGATAATTCTTTCTCACAATTTCATAGTATGACTCATTAACTTGATACCTTGATAATTCGCACAATTTTGAATGTCTCCCTTGTTCTTATATATGGGTATAAGTGTACTCGCTCTCTTTTTCTCCGGCATCTTTTGGTTTCTCCATATTTCATTAAATAGTCTTGTGAGCCAAGTGATTCCTATTTCTCATAATATTTTCCAAACTTCTATAGGAATATTGTCTGGTCCTACCGCTTTACTACCCTTCATATGTTTAAGAGCCTCTTTGACTTCATTCTTTTGAATACGTCGGTAGAAATTATGGTTTATATACTTTTCTTATTTGGCTAACTCTCCTAAGATAATACTAACATCTTTATTTTCATTAAAAAGCTTATAAAAATAGTTTTTTCATCTATTTCTTATATCATCATTTGCCACTAGAATTTTTTCATCCTCGTCTTTAATGCATCTAACATAATTAAGATATTTAGTTTTCTTATCTCTAGCCCTAGCTATCCTAAAAATATCTCTTTCACCCTCTTTTGAGTTGAGTTTTTTATATAAATTCTCCCAAATTTTAGCTTTTGCTTCATTGGCAGCCTTTTTCGTTGACTTCTTTGCTTTCTTCTAAGCCTCTAAAGTTTCACTAGTTTTCTTAGCATAATATAATTTGTAACATGCCCTCTTTGCCTTGATTTTATTTTGTACTACTTCACTCTACCACCAAGCTTCTTTTTGTGTCGGTACACCTCCCTTAGATACACCTAACACATCTTTTGCCACTTTTCTAATATGTATAGCCATATTGTTCCACATATCACAGGGTGTACCAACATAATTCCAAACATCTCCTTGAAGGACTTTCTGTTTAAATATATCTTCTTTCTCGCTTTTGAGGTTCCACCATTTAATCTGAATAGCTCGATGCACTCTTTTCTTCTCTGTCCATTTTTTTATTTGTAAATCCATAACTAAAAGTCGATGTTGGGTGGTTAAGCTTTCTCTTGGAATTACCTTGCAATCTTTACAACACACTCTATCTTTTTTTCTACAAATAAAGTAATCAATTTATGTTTGTGATAAGCCACTCTTATAAGTAATTAAATGTTCATCTTGTTTTTTGATGATTGTATTGACTATAAAGAGATCAAATGCCATAGCAAAATTTAAAATCTCCCTACCTTCCTCATTTATATCCCCAAAACCAAAGTTTTCATGAATACCTTGATATCCTAATGCCTCTTTACCGACATGTCCATTTAAGTCTCCTCTAAACAAATCATCTCCCTTTGTGAAATCTTTTGAATAACCTTATCTAACTCTTCCCAAAAAGTTGTCTTTATACTATCTTCTAGTCCTACTTGGGGTGTGTAAGCACAAACTATATTCAAAACCTCTACTCCTAACACTAATTTCAACGTCATGATTCGGTCACCATATCGTTGTATGTCTACTACACTATCTTTTAAATCTTTATTTATGATAATACCAACTCCATTTCGAGCATTTTCTTTACCTGAGTACCATAATTTAAAACCTGTATCCTCTATCTCCTTTGCTTTTTCTCCAACCCATTTTGTTTCTTGTAAACATAGAATATGAATCTTTTTCCAAATCATAGTATCTACCACCTCCATTAGCTTACCGGATAATGTTCCGATATTCCAAGAACCAATAAGAATCTTATTATCTAGGACTAGCTTCCTTACCCCGCATCCGTCCATAATCAAAATGCGGAGACCCTCTCTGCAAATTTTTCACTACATTTGGGCGGCTATGTAGCGGGACTAACTTCTTTACCCACACCCGTCCATGATGTGGAAACTCTCTCTGCAATTGATTCACTATATTTGGGCAAAAATGTAGTGGCCCTTGCTTACTTATTACTGCATTTGGGCGGCAACCTAAATAAGTTAAAAAAAATTAACAACCTTTAATTTATTATTTGGATTTGATGAAAATACATTCAACAAATGTGAGGCTTGCATTCAAGAGAAAATAACATGAAATCCTTTTTCAAAAGAAGCACGAAGGGTCATGAGTTTACTAGAAATTATTCATGAAGATATTTGTAGATTTTTTAAAATAAAGTCCCATGGTGTGAAGGTTTGTTTTATAACCTTCATTGATGACTATTTCAGGTTGGATATATACCTTTTGTTACATAAATTAGAAGCATTCAACACATTCAAAGAATATAAGCAAGAAGTTTGAAATTAATTACAATATACTATTAAAGTACTAAGGTCCGATAGAGGTGGAGAATATACCTTATTTGAATTTTCAAAATACTACAAAGAACATAGTATAACTAAGTAAAATACAATGCTTAGGATACCTCAACAAAACAGTATAATTGAACGATATGACAAGACTCTTCTAAATGTTAGGAGATTCTTCTCTACCAAAAGTATTTTGGAGAGAAGCAATGTTTACAACTATGTAAATATTAAATAGAGTTTCTTGTAAGGTTGTATCTACAACACCGTATGAGTATGGACTGTTAGAAAATAAAACTTTAGTAACCTATAGAGGTGGGACTCTACAACATATATAAAGATCTTAGACCAATTTGAAGATAAACTAAATAATTTTTATACATAATGATGATACTGACAATGATCTTTTAGATCTCGATGAATCATCATTTGAACACATAGAAATAAAACCAAATAATCTTTCCTTACAAACTAAAAGATTAAGTGGTCATAAGAGATCATGAGCTCCTCTATCTTACTTAAGGATTACTATACTTATTTAATTGAGAAAACATGTTATTCATTAGATTTAAATGAGGTATCTGATAACCTAAGTTATCAAGAAACTATGAGATCATTTGAATCACCAAATTGGATAAAAGTAATGGATGAGAAAATTGAATTCATTGAGAAAAACCAAGTCTGTTGACCATTTTACCAAAGAAAAGAAAAGAAATTAGTTATAAATAAGTATGAAAAAAGAAATATAAAGTTGATGGTTCAATCGAGAAATTTAAAGTGAGGTTGGTTGCAAAAGATTTTTCACAAAAAAGGAATTGGTTATGTTGAATATATTCCTCAGTTGCAAATTTGTATCCATCAACATAATTTTGGCAATTATTTCCTTTCATGATTTGAATTTGCATGAATTAGATGTAAATATTGCTTTTTTGAATAATGACCTTAATAAAATTATTTACATGAAATAGCTAAAAGGCTATGTAATCAAAGTTCATGAGGATATAGTATATAAGTTGAAGAAATCCTTATATTAAAGCAATCACCTCGTCAATGATATTTGACTTTTTAAAATAATATTATAGAACTTGGGTTTGTGGTTAATTAGTTTGATTACTATGTTTATATTTGGAATAGTGGAAGCCACTTAGTCATCCTATTACTGTACATAGATGACATCTTATTGACTGGTAATGATAATGATATGATTGTTAAGACTGAGTCATGATTAAGCCTTAAATTTGAATTGAAAGATATGAGAGAGACATCCTACATCTTGAGTAGGAAGATTACCCGTGATAGAGAGTCTAAACTATTATGTCTAATTCAAGAGAGAGATATTAACTATATTCTCAAAAAAATTAGAATGAGTGGTTGCAAGTCTATTAGTACACCCGTTGCCAAAGGGTTCAAGCTTAGTAAAACTGACTATCTAAGTGAAGGACAAGAAAAACCTAATGTTCTTTATACTCAAGCTATTGGAAGCTTGATATATGCTATATTATATACGAGACCTAATATCGACTATATTGTTAGTCGTGTGAGTAGATATCAAAGTAATCTTTGTTGGTAACATTGGGTTGTAATAAAAAGGATCTTAAAATATCTAAAAGAAACAAGAGACTTAAATTATTCTATCAGGTAAATGAATTAAAAATTATTTAATACTCAGATGTTGATTTTGCTAGGAGCAAAGATGATAATAAATCAATCTCTAGTCAAGTTTTATTATAGTATGGAGACAATGAGTGTCGTTTGGATAAATCACTTCATTCATGATTTAAAGCCAGATACAACAAGCAAATTGTCATTTACTGTGACAACAATCTAGCCATAACTCTTATAAAGATTAGAGTTAATAGTTCAAAGAGCAAGCATATAATGGTAAAATATCATTATGTACATGATACGATACAATAGAATGAAATATCTGTCACTTACCTTCCTCCAAAAGATATGATAGCAGATCCCTTGACAAAAGATATATTTGATGACTTGTTTGCTAAACATGTTACCGATATGGAGTTGAGACATATTTAGACTTTTCAACGGTATAGAAACAAAGACATGAGTTGTTATGAAGGAAAATCATATTAGTTACGGAAACCACATAAAAGAGATAACTCATGAGGGTTGTACAACAAGAAAATAATATAATTAGGAAAGCCACTAAATAGTGGGAGGAAACCATTATATCTCAATTTGGCTCATAGCCAAGTGAGAGATGATAACCTCTAGTTATGAAAATAGTCATAAGGTCTTAATCATAACGGTAATGCAATAAGAAAGGAGGGTCTCCTTTTGTATTGCATGAACCATTTCATTTTATAAACAACTGTTTTAAAACTAATATAATTATTTCCATTTATAATAAAATTATTTAAGGCATTGTTTCTACTAACAATAACGGACATCCAAGAAAAACATAGTAAACAAAAATATAAACAAAAGAAAGAAGAAAATGAGTTATCAGTTTATCAATACACATATCTTCTTTGTTCTTTTCTGCTATCTCTATAATTCTTCTTTACAAGGCCGTCCTACGAGATTGGAAGCCCAACAACGCCACTTCGCTGCAAAACAATCAACATATTCTTGAAGATGGGCTGCTAGAACTGGGTATGCAATGATAGTTCTCAGGCTTGGCCTTGTGATCAAACATACTCAAAAACACTCGGGCTGGGGCTCAACGTTAAAACACGTCCAAGTGTAAAAAAACATATACCACGATTCTCGAAAGGTACTAAATGGTTATGTAAGTGCATCGCAAACAAAACATTGCATATGTTCAATTCGAAAACAAAAATGGAAGAGAAAGTATTATATGACACAACACATCATAGCGATATCACCATAAAGGTGGGGCCCGCTCTCTCCTGAGCAAGGACGTGGTGGTTCCGAAACGCCATGTTGCCCAAGTACCAACGCCGTGTCCTGTTGCAATTTCGTGTACGGGCGTCGTGTCCAATGGCCGGAACAGTCCGGTGATAAGGTTAAGGCCCTCTGACAATGGTTATAGCTCACGACTTTAACGAGGGCAATACTTCCTTTCAGAACTTGGGCAGGACCGATGCTCAATGAATCCGTGTAGTGTTATTAACGTGGACATGGACACGGCCTAAGGTCGCATCAGTTTTGTGTTTTGCATTGTAACATGTACCTTGACCAAATTATATGTATATATATATATATATATATATATATATATATATATATATATATATATATATATATATATATATATGTGTGTGTGTGTGTCTGCATATGTGTATGTTGGTGTTGATATATTGAATTTTTAAAAGTTCGGACCACTTAACCTTAAATCTTTGCAATTATACATACATACACATGTATATATATATATATATATATATGTATATATATATATGTATATACATATATGTATGTATATATGTATGTGTTTTGAAAGATTGAATTTTTAAAGTTCCAACAACCTAACCTTAAAAAGATTCTTAGATGAATGATTGAATTTAAATCAAAGTTTGTTTTTTGTTAAAAGTTCATTAAGTTTGAAATTTGGGTAGGGGCTTCTCGATACCCACAGGAAAAAGACCCGACCCGTATAAGCCCATGAAACGAGTCAGGGCACAAATTTGAGGTTCAAGAGGCCAGACCAGCCCCGCCCCATTTCAACCCTAAACTAAACAGACTTTAGAATGAAATATACCCAATTAATAATCTAAACAGAGGGACTATAATTTATACCGGCGTGTTTTCTTCAATGGAAATTGTCAAACGAGGAAATAAGACAGGAAAGGATTCAACCTTCTCTCGAAGTTACAGTAAATATTCAAATGTGTATGGCGATCTGTTTAATCTCAAAAGAAAAGTCAAGGGCCAAATCAGTCATGCTCAATCCTTCACACCGGGAATTCAGCCGAGCCCTTTATCTTGTCCCACACTCAAATGTCCTCATCAAGTCTGCAAAAGACAATTTCACCCTTAAATCCAGTACCACCAACAGGTGGCAATTTCGTGTTTTGAGTCGTGTTTTCTTTTTCGGTACGAGGGAAAACGAAGCCCATATAGTTACGTAATGGAATCGGATGTTCAACATCTTGATGTCTAACAGCAAATGCCGAAGGAAAGTCGGAGCGGAGAAGACCAAACGCATACACCACTTTGGAACAGAACACCATTCAAGGCCAATTAACTGCATAGGTTACCTTCTCACTTGAATGTTTTGAATTTTAGCGTGTCTTATTGTTCTAATGAACTTGGCCTCCAAAAAATGTTGTATCTTTTGCTTGATGGTTAGAACATCTAAAGTTTGGATCTTCTCATTGGTTGTCTATATAGTTTCATTCATGCTTTTAATAGAATTATAAAGTTGACCAACTCTCGAGATAAACCATGTGTTTCATGATATTCTTAAGCAAATCAGTCCTTATATTCCTTGAGCAACTCGATCAATCGTGATCGATTCTTGATAGTCATGTGAGTCCTCACCTTTGTCACCCTCACTATTCCTTTTGAAGCCAAATTCACCTCAATTAGGAGTCCGTTGAGATGAAACTCGATTAGGACAATTGAACGTTGCTCCTCCTCCAATAAGTTGAGGAATAGCGAGAACCCTCTACCCCTGAGTGATTTAGTATATATCCAATATAAGATGATTGACTCATAGACATCTTATGTTTTTCTCTTGACAATGATCAACTCTCTTCTCTTGGAGTTAAGTGAGTTCTTTGATTGGGTTCTACAATGATGGTGAGAACGGATTTTCATTAATCCCAAGTTTCTTGTTTAAGAACTTCAAACATCCATATTTTATATTTTGATATATAGCTGAGCAAAACTTGGCATACCAGTTAATACCATGCAAGGTTAGATTGTTTCACTTACAGTATCACAATATCCTTCCAGCAAATAGATTTATCGATCCTTCAAAAGTAGATCAAAGATTTGCTCACCTTTCGAAATATCAAAAAAGCTAATTTTCTTTTTCATCGACTTCCTTGTCTTTCTCCTTTTAGGGCCGAAGATCATTACAAACAATAGGAAGTCACAATGTTAACTTGGCAACCATTTCTTCGATCGAGTCAGACCCAATATCAATATCTTACATCATACACTTTAAGGAAGAAATCAAAACTTATTGTTGATTACACTATAGGACTTCTCGCTTATTGCATATGGGGTATTGAGTGGGCAAAAATGTCTAGCTAAGCTCTTATTAATCTTTGTGCGCATGTGATTCCATGCCAAGGCTATGTATTGGGGCTTGGTGAATTACAGTTGACAACATGTGACCAACTCATGAAACTTCTCAAAGAAGACTTCGATAATTTTGTAAGTTGTTTGGTGAATATTCATCAAATTTGTAAGTATTGATTGATGTTGGATCTTATTGTAAAGCTTGAGAAATGCCTTCGGTATTTCATCCCATGTTTGGATGGACGTAGAATTCAGAGAGGTATACCAAGTATAAGCTTTGTGAGTGAGAGAAAAAACAAAAATTTAAGTTTGTCTAGCTCATTGTCACCTAACTCTTTGCACTCGAGAGTAAAATGAGTTAAATGCTCTCTTAAATATTAAAATCTTGTCTTAAAAAAGTGGCAAACTTATCTTTGAAACCCCTCGAGATTGACGTAGGCCTATCGACTCAATTAGGATATAGCTTATGATCCACTTTGTTATTTAGGTATGTAGCTCTATTCCAAAAGCATTTTGAACCAAGTTGATAACCCCATTATGATTTATCAAGTATCTTCTACGCCTAATGATAGATTTGGCATTTCATTATTGAATGTAGCAATCTCATAAAGAGGCATGTGTATCCCACCAAGTGTGCCAAAGACGCATGGAGCTATAGCATAATGTTAGAAGATAAAAGAACATGTGAGAGAACTATAACCCTCATTCTAAAGGGAAAAAGAGGAATGGATAAGATATCCTATAATGGAATGAGTCCTCGAGAATCAAGTTATATAATTCTTGACTAGCAATGGGGTTGCATAGGTACTTGATATACCTAGAAAGACAAAAAGACTAAGTTATGCCTACTTCTAGGAAAAACAAAGAAAGAAGAAAAGGGAGATTGTATTATTAATTACCTTCCTTCTTGCTTTTAATTACACAAGCCTATTTATAGGCTTTCACAAAAATAACAAATAATGACATAACGGATCAACCAAATAATACTAAGTTTTTCAAACATGATTCTTAATAACTCCTCAATTCTCTATATATGTCACTATTTTTACCGCCACATCTATTGAATTATAACAACCAATCCCCATGATTTGTACGATCAACTAAAATACACAAACCTATCTTTGTACGCTCGACGTCATAATTATTCCCCAACCTTCGCAAGTTAAGCTGTGTTCCTTCCATTTCAAAATTGTTCATCTTCTACCATGTATTTTCATGCATTTTCTGATGTCAACATGAATCAATATTCATCATTGGACATCCCATCCCATTTCAGTGTAAGGTTCCCTTGTTCCATGAGAATTTCTCATAACAAACCACCTTTTCCCTAGCAAGAATTTCATGCTGCAACACCCAGAAACTCTCGTACGGTGAATTCTACCATTTTAATTTATTATGGGCACAAGTATAATAAAATTGTTTTTTTTTTTATTTTTATCAATACCTTTCCAAATATAATACCTTTCCATATATATGAGTTTTTAAATGATGCTTCACCTTTTTAATGATATGAATATAAATCATAAAGATCTCTTTTATCTTGTCAATATATACATAAAAGTTTCTAATGATACTTATGACCACGATGTCAACAAGCAAGATCCACTTACACCCCTCTCTCTTTCTTTATATATAATGATAGTCCATCATCATTATCATTTTATTAACATTGTTCATGAAAATAATAACAGTGTCTTCTATTCTTTTTTAAAAAACCCTTAAATATTTTAAAATTACGCACGAGTGGACATATCAGAAAGAATGGAGGCATTTGTCAAAAGTCGAATTGGAAGATAGCTTTTGGCATGTTACCTACCAACCATCCAGTGTGACAGATGAACCCTCCGGGTATAAACATCAGCTTGCTCTCTGAGTTTCTGAAGAAGAATAACAATACAATCTTACTATCATGGAGCGCCAACGCAATTGTATGTACTTTGATAGTATTTCAAACCTTTATCAGATGACGAAAACATTATACATGCGACTCTGAGGATTGAAACAGCAGGTTTCACTGTGAACCTCAAGAATTTTACATGGCCCTCAGGTTGCGCCATAAAGCGGTAGGTTAGAATTCACTGTATGATATGATGGTATACAAGCAAACACAACACTCAGAACCGTCTCTGTGTCTCACCACGAAATTAATCGGCAAGAGGATACCAGTAACTTCATGTAGTTAAGAGAAACAAACAGATGCTATGATAGTGTACAAGCAAGGACATGCAGATAGAACAGTATCTTATCAACACCACTTAACTTTAACTATAATGCTGTTGG
Source organism: Brasenia schreberi (assembly GCA_036023115.1). Lineage (NCBI taxonomy): Eukaryota > Viridiplantae > Streptophyta > Magnoliopsida > Nymphaeales > Cabombaceae > Brasenia > Brasenia schreberi. The sequence goes on along the minus strand of JAYKKT010000075.1, from coordinate 12,042,082 downwards.
CAAATCTGTTCATGAACCTCATTAAGTTTATGCTCTCAAGCACTACAGAGGCTACTCACAGTTAACGATGACCTTCCCAGTCGCATGGCCATCCATGATCCTTGCCCATGCATCTTCGGCTTTGGCTAGTGGAAAGGTTGAGTCTATTACAGTCTTAAGCTTCCCTTCCTTCACCAGCTTAACCAAGAATTCTAGGTCCTCACCCTTTGGTGACACTAGTAGAGGCACCAGCGTCTTCTTTGAAAAGGTTAGCTTCTTTATGGCAGAGGTCAGAAAAGCGGTTGCAGTAGGAGTGATGTCGATTACCTTGCCATTTTCACTGAGATTGCACTCAAATGTTGACCATGGTATGTCTCTTGCACAATGGAGAACAAAATCATACTTCTTGCCTGAGGGGCTTTTCAGTGATGCCCCTTCCGGTGTCTTATAATCCATCACTTCATCAGCGCCTAATTGTTTGACCAAATCGATGTTGCGAGCACCACAGGTTGCAGTGACATGAGTGTTAGCAAGCTTTGCCAACTGGACTGCATAGTGGCCAACGCCACCAGAGGCAGCAGTAATCAGAATATTAGCAAATGGCCCGCTCCGATCAAGTTTTATTCCAGCAGACTTGGTAAGCATTTGCAAAGCTGTAAGGCCAGCCACATGCAGAGATGCTCCTTCAGCTGCCGACACCTCCGGGGGCCTATTAACGGTCAACTTAGATGCTGCCACAGCATATTCAGCCAATCCACCTCCGTTCTGCATTTTGATTTATAGCACAACAGTCAAATACCGATGCATCATCATGTGCAAGGAAAATAAGACTGACAAATCCTATTACAACTTACAAGTATTAAAGTCAGTCTAGTTAAAGATCAACTAACTAATTTTGTGCAGAAAATAAAGCATCTTTTTCGAATCTTATCCCAAGGATTTAACATTTATTCACAAAATCAAATCGCATCTGTAAGGAAATAAGCAGCTTCAATATCTTCTTCAGTAGAAAATCAGAAAGGAATATTCACAGATAGGCTCTGGAAAAGGAGAAAAGGAAAACTTACAAATGGACCGAGAAAGCTGACTACTTTGTCGCCCACTTTGAAATTCTGAACACCAGGACCAACCTCAACCACCTCTCCAGCAACGTCACCACCTGTTTTTCCGCTCCCCACAAAATGTGATCACAAAAGTTGATTGATTAATATCTTCGATCTTGAGACAGAGGAACATCAACGAAATAAGAAATAAAATGCTTCCAAATTACCCTTGATGGTTAACTATTACGTATTTAAGGATGTTGGGCTAAAAGACTTGCATTAGCTGCAATCAGTATGGTCAAAACTTTGATGACCAAAAAGATATTTGAACTCGAGAAGCGCAATACCTTTTAGGTGGACCATCAGGAGACGCTCTCAACTGGCATGGGATGACATTCATACCAAGAAAATACCCCTTCAAGTCGGATCAAACAAATTTAGGTTTATGTATCCATATGGACCTAGTGCATCCTTGGTCAAAATCATGCAGGATTACATGCCAACCGATAAACTGAAATTATAAATTCTTTTCTGACCAAGGACACTGGTCATCAGGCACACACAACTCACTGACAAAGTACATACTTAAAGTACTTGGCAACATTACCTGGAAAAAATGGAAATTTGCGTGGAAGAAACGGCTTCATCATGCCTTTCTGAATTTTCCAGTCAACGGGGTTCAGGCTTGATGCTTCTATCTTCACTAGAACTTCACCATTCCTTGGGGTAGGTACTGGAACCTCAACATGCTTCAACACGAAAAGTGGAATGCAATATTTAGGTCGAAACTTAAATTACGAAAAGGAACATTTTTTAACTGGAGAATATTTCCATCATGTCTAGGATTGCCAGTAACAGGAAGAAGTAGTACCTACGTTTTGCAAGATGTGAATGACAGCAAGATGAGAAGGAACTAGAATTAATTCATCAAAATCTAAAGCATGATTCCTCAGATTATGGACTGTTATTAGACTGCTTGAATTCGATTGAATTCAAGATGTTATATAGAGAGAGATAGATAGATAGATAGATTGACTGAACTAGGATTACACCACCATGAGTTCACGAGTTTTCAAAAGTTTCATTTGAAATTCTACCTTCAATAGCATGCAAAAGATACAAGTACCGGAAATCTACAACTCAAAAGCCTATGTTTCACTGGCACCACAAATAGTAACCAATCAGTTAACATATATGAAGAAAAATTGGCTTCTTACCAAAACTACAACTTGGTACATCCAACTCAAATCAAAGGCCAGAGTAGTTCCCCCATTCATTGTGGAAATACTTTTGGAAAACGAATCAAATGAAGGAAAATTAGACTGCCAATGACATGCCATGGTTCAGGGTAGCAACAGTAATGTAAAGGTTCGAAAAATTGCTATTAGTACTAAAATGTAAAGAAGATCTCACAAACAGTCAGCCTAGCTGTGGCTCGTATAGGATATGGTTCGAATAGGATATGGTTGAGTTGAATTCTCATGAAATACTGTCTTATATGATCCCAACTCAATTTTCTATGGCAAACCAAACGAGTTCTAACTCACCTAGCTGTGCTGTTTCTAATATTACCCTGAGACAACGTATCCTAATATTTGGATTTGAGTAGAATTTCCCAAGATTAAGCTCATCTTAGACAAAACAGTAGCAATCATGCCCAGAGGACAGAAGAAATCAGCAGAGATGAAATTGCAATGTATGCATGCAAGGACACATCATTTAGAAAATTTACATGACTTTGACAAGATTTTGAATTAACTCCGCCCATGTAAGGGATCACCCTTGCATGGCATGTACCAAGCCCGGATAAAGGAGGGTTGCATTAGGCTTCCAACAGCTAGCATAAAACTTTGTCGAACTTATTTATCATGGATTCTACAAATTATGATAGGGCTATGTCAAAACAAAGAATCCATGTAGCCAACCCCATCTAGTATGGGAAAAGGCTTAGTTGTTGTTGTTGTCTTGTTGACAAGATTTTGAATTGCTTTATGAACTCACCCGGATTAATGGACTCTAATCATAAAAATATCAGTACGAACTGAACATGTAAATAGTCTTAATATCTTGCCATGTAAAAGATGCACCATTTTGAATAGAGAATGAACAAGTAAAATCAATAAGAAACTAAAAGGTCCAATTCACGTCATTAGCCAACACTCAGAAATTACTAACCAGCAGAATCTGTGAATCCAGCATAAGATTCTCCTCCAAAATAAAGTATACATGACTTTTCGAGAAAAATAACTAAAACCTTCATTTTCAAATTGGTATTCAGCGATACATCTGCTTATAAAGAAAAATAATAATTTCTGGGTCAGTTAAAGTTTTCAAAGTCCTGCCGTATGCATCATACCTAATTTCCCAGCTTATCCTACATACCCACCAGAACAATAATAGTTTGAAAACAAACCCCCTGAATTATCTGTTTAGGTTTCCTACCTCCTCGCTCGATTACCCAAACTGATGATGTTCTCAGTTTTAGATCTCTCTGTTTAGATATCATAGCATCCAGAACCAAGAGTCACTTTCAAGTGCTTCCTGAAAAAACTATCCACAAGCACCCGCAAAGTTTTGCTGATTTAGAAAAGTTCAAATTGGGACTCGACTTAGTTAAACAATAAACTTAGGCTGCGTTTGACTAAGGTGATTTGACGGGAAGAGAGTTCTCAATGGCTTCACCTTCCAGTTCATGTTTTTGGGAATCTCTTGGACGCAGAAACATAATATTGAACAAGATCTCAAACTCTGAATTCTCCTAAAATACATCGCAAGTTTGGATTTGCCTCCAAATCAAAACAATGCAACAAGCCATTAACGTAGCTTCGTTAAAGACTGAAGGAGCCTCATCAAAGTTTCCTCAGAGCTTGCTGAGTTCTGCCAGAACCCCCATCCCCTATGTTTTTCGGAGCCTTGCCGGAACCTCACAGGAGTATGGGGCTTAAGAATTGCACTTTTTGAAATTTCTTGACACCAATAAACCCAACTATCTGAGAGACCACTCCCTCTTTTGAAAATTCTTGATATCAAGAAACCCAAATATAGGAAAGGAAACACAGTTACATCTTTGACCATTCTTGACATCAAAATAGTTTCCCCAAACAAAGACTTGGTCTCACCTTTTCAACACACAATCAAACACAATCCAACTCCACAGACACAAAAAATAACTCTCAACTATTTCAACAATGATGGGTGGTAGGTCGGCAAATAAACCCTCCACCTTGTTTCCCTTTAAAACCTTGCTCAATCACAAAGGATTTCCCAAACACTCGACCACATTAAAGAAATAAAGAAAAAACACAAACAGGGGCTGGGAAACAGAAAAGTACACATTATAAACCGCACGGGAGAAATCCAGAGACAGAGAGAGAGAGAGAGCGGAAACCTTGAGGGCAGAAACACCACCACCGTAGCCATCGTATCTCACAGCATGCATGAGCTTCGACAAAGCCATGGCAGTCAGAGAGGAGCTCCAGAGATTTCTCCCTAGTCACCAGCGAGAAATAAGAGAATTATATAAAGAAAGAAGATACAGCGCGGCGACGGGGCTACGTAATGACCAAGAAATCAGTGTAAACCGAAGTGGTTCCAGCAAACCGAAGCCTGTACGTCGATCTCATACGACGAACCGTTCTCATGTGAATTCAAACGTCAAATGACGTTTCATGAAAGGAAGTAATACTTGATTATGTACCTCCCATCTTCCAACCTAGTGGGAATTGGACAAAGAGAACTACCCATCACAAAGATGGACGGTGGAAATCTGGATCAAATGTTGGAATGATAATTTTGATTACTCATATGATGGGTCATTCATAGACGTCGGTTCGCCTGTGACGACCTTAATGTAATGTTGGATTTTTTCATTCAAATCCTTGAAAGGCTGTAGAAAAAAAGGCTGAAAGGCCGGTGGAAGGCCAAAAGGCCAAAGTCGGTGAAAAACAAGGCCAAAAAGGCTATAGAAAAAAGGTCAAACGCCATAGGCCAAATTTCCGTAGAGGACCAGAAGACCAACGGCCGAATGGAGGCCACACCTCCCTCTTTGCTTCTCCCTTTTCTCTCTTTCACTCCCCCTCTCTCACCGTTTTCACGGAAAGAAAACCGTGGGCATAAAACCGCCTCATACAACGGTTTCCATAAAACCACCTCGGGCAGCAGACCAAAAAATTCATTATACCCTAACCGGTTTGATAATTATAGTCTATCACGAGATAAAATTACCAAAAAATCCAGATATTTTTAAGTTTAGATGTTTTACCCTACCCGCCCATGTAAGGGATCACCCTTGCATTGCCGGTCCCAAGCCCGGATAAAGGAGGAAGGTTGTGTTAGGCTTCCGACAACCAGCGTAAAACTTCATCGAATTTTATGACATGGATTACATACCATTAAAGTTAAAAGGTAAATATTATAGAGCAACAATTAGGCCTGCCATGTTTTATGGTTCTGAGTGGGGCAGTTAATCATCAACATGTACAAAAGATGTCTGTGACAGAAATGAAGATGTTGAGATGGATGAGTGGTCATACAAGAAAAGACCGTATACATAATGAGATTATTAGAAACAAATTAGGAGTGGCACCAATAGAGGATAAAATGAGAGAATATCGTTTAAGATGGTTTGGACATATAGAAAGAAGATCAAAAGAAGAACATGTAAGAAGGTATGAAAAACTAAATTTAGAAAGTATTAAAAAAGATAGAGGACGACCACAAAAGTGTTGGAAAGAAACAATAAAGAATGATCTAGCTTATTGTGAGTTAACTGCTAACATAGCACACGATAGGAATATGTGGAAACAAAGAATCCATGTAGCCGACCCTGTCTAGTATGGGAAAAGGCTTAGTTGTTGTTGTTGGCAGTTTATAAAAATGATGAAATACTGATTTGTGAAGTTACACTATTGCCCTTGCATAAGTATAATTTTATAGTTTTGCTATTGTATAAAAAGATAGTACTCCTCTTATCTTTAAGAAATTTTTTACTATTTTGTTATTATTTTATTTTAATAATTATCAAATAGGATAAATAAATAAAATTACTGGTTTACCCCTAAATTTTTGGAAAATTATAGTGGCAGAAAACAAGAGAAAATTACAGATTTATTCCTGGTCTAGTTCTGAAAATAGCATAATCAAGTTATGAAAAACTCAAAGATGATACTTAAATTATGTTTGCAATTGGTTTTAAGTATCTTGAGTTATTTGCAGTTTATTAGATGGATATTATGTATTTTACATTTTCATGATTGACTATCTTTTATATGTTGCTTGTTGTATGTTTCTATTTTTGACTGTCTAATTGTTGCTTTTGCCAAAAACATAAAAATGAACTCTACAATATGTATATCTGAATTGACAAAAACAAAAAAAATAAATGGTCTTAATTTTAAAACATGAAAAAAGAGAATACCGTTGATTTATTTTAGGTGTAAACTATGTGCTAAGGAAAACTATACAACCACTGCCCCTTGATTCAACTGAGTAACAAAAGAAAATGCAGAAAACATTTCTAACGGATGACATGATAGCAAAAATTATTATGTTAACATATACGGAGGATGATTTGATTAGGGTCTTTGAAGAGTATGAGATTGTAAAAGAGTTGTTTTACTGAATAACAATTAAATATGATACTACTGTGAACTCCCAAAATTTTCTTTCAAAATTCTTAGAAATTAGCCATTTTTGGCAAATTTTGAGTTTTTGAGTGAAAAAGGTATCAAACGAGCTTGTCTCAGTATCAAAATTTTATGGAAGCTTTAAAATTAAGAAAGAATGCTTTCCTTTTTGAAAATCTCGAATTTTGACAAAATTGGAAAAAATAATGATTTTGCCCTCAACACTAGAAAAACAGGATTTAGTTTTCTTGAAAGATGTCTATTTAAAAATATGTTAGAAATTTACCATTTGAAAAGACAAGTTGACACCTAAAAAGGAAGGTGGGCGTCCATAAAGAAAAGCAGGCGTTAAAAAGGGAAAGTGAGCTTCCCAGAAAGAAAAACTCATATTTTTGAAAGAAATCAACTCCAGAGGGTAAAGTTGGTACCACCAAAAAAAAGGAAAGATTGAAGTAAGAATGATAGCTTCCGAAAAGAAAGGTTTGGTATCAAACGCATTTCGTAACATGTCCATGTTATGTTTGGTTGTCAAGGTAATTAAGTGTACTGCTATGTATCAGTTTTGCATTATCATCTGTTACTGTTATGTTAAAATAATGTTAATGTTCCAACACTCATGGAAGAAATCCAGCAAGCATGAAAGTTGGTTTTTCAAAAACGTAACATAGGCCTATTTGAATACTTCCACAGCAGATGCACAGATAACAGGGGATTGTTTGAATACTCTTATACGTGTAGTATTAAGAGATTCAGTTGAGATCATCATGTGAAATCATCAGTTCCTTAGAAGTGGCTATTTATCAATATTGTTTTGCTTATGTTCTGTGTTCAGCCTCCTTCTGTTAAACTTCTGAATACCTATTAAACTTCTGAATTAGTCTTGTTATATAAAGATCTTTCTTAGCAAAACACATCTCGAAGTTTAATACAGCAAGCTGTATCTAGGCACATAAAACATTCGGTGCATAAGTTCATACTCAAACGTTTGTTTTCAAGTCTTCTTTTGTTTAAAAAAGAACTAATCTGCAAGATGACCAGGTCCTAGTTCTTGAAGGAGATTCTGCTGTGCTGCGGTTTTGCTTCATTATTTGCAGATCAAAGCAATCAAATTGCTGTAACAGTGATAAAGAACTTGGCAATAAAATCAGCTTCTGTAACACGAGGTTCATCATGAACCCATACGTTCCAAGGGAGGAGGAAACACCCCTGCTGAACAAGCGGAGATTTCCAACTTGCCTGGACCAAGAATTCAATTCAACAAGGATGAGAGGTGAAGGTTACTACAATTGTTTCTTCGCCATTTTCTGCTGTTATACAAGAACTGGAAGCCTGCATAGATGGCTTCATATGCCATGCATTTTACACCAGATACAGATAGCATTATTGTAGGGTGCTCTGCTGGGTATCCTGCTGAAGTTATTCTTGCTGTAACACAAGAAGTTACACCGATAGCAAATATCATTTCTTCAATGCAATTCTCCTCTGACATATTGGACCCACCAGTATCAAGCGCCACTCCAGTAGTGCTGGAAGAAGACCTCCAGCTGCCCGTTCCCCCATCAAGCATGGAGGAGAAAGTAGTGTTAGCTGAGGAAACAGTCAAAATGTGGGCTATCATGAGACATGGAGCAGAAAAGCTAATGAAGAAATATTACGTGCGTGTTTGTGGCTACTGTCCTGAGGTGCACGTTGGGCCTACTGGCCACAAGGCTCAAAATTGTGGCGCTTATAAGCACCAGCAGCGTAATGGGCAGCATGGTTGGCAGGCAGCAGTCCTGGATGACTTGATACCACCGAGGTATGTGTAGCATGTTCCAAACGTTGATGGGCCTCCTTTACAGCGTGAATTAAAGAGTTTTTATGGGCAAGCACCTGCTGTGGTGGAGATATGCATTCAGGCAGGGGCAGAAAACCTGAATGACAGTAGTGCCTTATCTTTGTTAAGTCGTTCCACAGTCAATAATAAAGTATTCATCTCCTGTGGAGGTATTCGAAAGTTAACGACTCTGATGAAAGCTGCTATTATCCAACTCAAGTTAGTGCCATCTGTGCTCTCTGTGCACGAACAGTTATCTCCTCCTAACGTTGAGAGGATCTCAATCAGGAGCTTGGTGAAACAAAAACTCATCAACATTTTCAACATGAATCGTGGCATTCCCCAGTAGATTGAGCAAAAACCACATACTCATAGCGCCAAAGTTCAACTTGTCAGTCACCAAATGGAAGACATATTTCTCCGGTTCCTCAGCATTCATGACTGTTGAGTTAACGACAACAAAAGTAGCTAATACATTATCTGAAAACAAGGCATCATGGGGCGTTGAAGGGTGACATAGAACCTTCAACAACTTCTAGCTGCATTTTTGTCAACGACCTCAACAACCTTCAACAGAACATACTAGCTGCATTTTTGTCAACGACTTCTAGCCACAGCGATATGCTTCTCATCCACATCTGCGACATATTGGTGAAGGTTCTGAAGATCACGTTCAAGATTGCCCAATGCAAATGAAATCAAAAGATAACGTTCCAGGCCTAACCAATTCATATGAAACCAAAAGAAGGATCGTGCCTATCAAATACAGATATGAGATGTGGTCTGAAAGAAAATCAAACCTAGGTCATCTCACGAGGTGTGAATCTATCACTCATGTGAAAATCCTTGATCAATCTAGAGATAATCTAAACACTAGGTCATTGATATGTATATTTATTAGATATCCTAAAGTATCTAAAGAATATCTATTTTATCACAAGAATCATGGATTTATAGAGAGCAGAGATATTGAATTCTTAGAAAATAGTAAGAATGATATCCTTGAAAATGATGATGAGTATATTGATGGTTGACATATCAGTAGGCTATTGACTTATCTGAATCGACAAACTGAGAAAAAGCCATTGATGAAAAAATTGAATTCATTGAGAAAACCAAGTCTAGGAGTTGACTGATTTGAGGCTATAAATGGATTTTGAAAAAGAAATATAAAATCGATGGATCAATCGATAAGTTTAAAGTAAGGTTGGTTGCAAAGGGTTTTTTGCAAAAAGAGAGATTAAATTATATTGAGACATATTTCCCTATTACAAAATTTACATTAATAAGGATAATTATGATAATTTAAGTATATTATGATTTGGATTTACATAAATTAGATGTAAAAACTATTTTTCTATATGGAGGTTTAAATGAAATCATATATATGCAATAGTTAGAAGGATACAATGTTAAAAGCACCACTGGATAGCTGTGAAAATGATTCTAGGATATCTTAAATGAACAAGACTTGAAACTTTATTTTGAAGCAGATGAACTCGAAGTGGTAGGATACTCAAATGCTTACTTTGTTGGGAGCAAAGATGACAACAAATCAACCTCGAGTCAAATATTCTTATTTGGATGTAGAGATATTTTTTGGGCTTGCAAGAAATAAGGTTGTATAGCATTGCATACACAAGAGGCTGAGTACGTGGCTTACTGTATGGTTGCAACAAATATAGTTTGGATAAGCCATTTCATTCGTGATTTGAAGCTGGATATAACCAATGAGTCAATTATCATTTATTGTGATAACAATATATTCGTTGCTTTGATTAAGCGTAGAGTTGATAACTCCAAAAGTAAGCATATAATGGTTAAATACCACTATGTTTATGATATGGTTATGAGAAAGAAAATATTCATATCATATATGCCAGCTGATGATATGTTGGGAGACCCCTTGACTAAAGGTATAACAAAGAATCTTTTCTAAAAGCATGCTACAAATATGGGTTTGAGATATGTTTGATTATTGTGTAGGTAAGAAATCACACAATAGGTAATTATTGCAACAACAATCTTAGATGTCATGGCTCGAAAAACTCTACAAAAGTGAGAGGTAAAACCAGTATGTCAAAATACTTGGCTCGAATGACCAAGTAGGAGATGCAATGTTGGATTTGGTCATTCTTGACAGTAAATCCCTGAAAGTACAGACAAACATATACGTTAAGACAAACATATACATTAAGATACATTACAGACAAATGTATACGGTACAGAGAAATGACTTAATAGAAAGCCCAGGATAAAAAAGATAGGAAAGATGAAGCTGGTAATCCTCTACTATAAATACAATAGAGTACAAAAGAAAAATATAGAGAACAAAACAAGAAAGGATAAGTTGATCTTTTCAAGTAATCCGCTTGAGGGAAACCACGAAAACTACTTCATCCTTCAAAGTATTCTAGTGTGTGACTTATGACTCCGGGAGGATCCTATTGAAAGAAGGGACCAATACCCACATCCAGCAAGATGCATGGGACACAACTTATCTGCTCCTGATAAGCAGAACCTCACATAAATTTATGTTTAATAGCGACAGTAACTTGCACTGGACGGATAAAATATCAAATTGGATTAATCATAGTTTAGCTTTGTAAACACCCAAAAATTTTCAAATGTTCTAAAAAAACCCTGAACTTCAAAAACCAACTTACAGCCTTTTTGAACCTTTAAAAACCCCAAATTTTAAAGTTTAAACCTTTTTGGAAAATATTTCAAAATAAAGGTTTTAAATTCAAGTTAAAAGCACATGGATTTCAAAACAGATCAAGCGGACAGGTGAAACCCGATCCAAAATCCAGCTCGAGATCAAGTCAAAAAGCGAAAGAGGAGCGAAGCCTACCTGAATAAAAGCGAGATGGAAGATCGAACCCAGTGTTCATTTCAAGGCAAGTTCAATTCCAAAAATGCAAAATAGAATCAAGACCCTGATAAAGCCATCAAGAATCAAGTGCAAGCTCGAGATAGGGCCAGACAGATCAAACCAAGCATCAAATGAAAAAGTCCGAAAATCAAGCATTGGCCGGTTAAAAGGACTGGGAAAAACCTAGTCTAAAATTGGGTCACCGAGGAACCGGAGCCCGCTTGAAAACCGTCTATTCCATGCCCCAAAGAAGGACACCAAAAAAATTGGATTGAATCTGGACCAAAAGATCCAATCCACGCCCCAAAGAAGGACCCTTGGATCGGGTTGGACCAAAAGATCTAATCCACCCCAAAAGATCCACTCCCTTGGCCTATAAATAAGGCCAAGGAGAGGGCTTGTGAAGGGGTTGGAGGAGGAGCTTGAGGAGATAAGGTATAGCTCGAGCAAGGCCTTGGAGGAGACAGCTTGGAGCAAAGGCTTGGCCGAGTGGAGCAAGGCTTTAAGGTAAGCCTCTAGACTTGGATCTTGGACCGAACCAAGCAAGGGGCTGCACCTTGGGTAGCCGTGGGCTACTTGGACCGAACTAAGGCAAGGGGCTGCACCAAAGCAGTCGTGAGCTACAAGGTTCAAGGGAGGACCCGACCAAGAGGGTGGAGCTTGGAAGCGTGAAGCCGAGTGGAGTAAGGTAGGCTTTTAGACTTTAAGCTTGGACCGAACCAAGGCAAGGGGCTGCACCTTGGGCAGCCGTGGGCTGCTTGGACCAAACCAAGAGAGAGAAAGTGGGTTAGACAAACGAAAGGGGTTGCACCAAGGGCTCGAGTGAGGGGAAATCTTGCAAGGAAGAAGATAGTCCGATTCCATATACAAAATTTTCAACATCTCGAGAAAACTTGTAAGCGCCTTTAAACTTTGGTTTTAAACCATTTTTTCCGTTTAATTCAATTATAAAAGGGGTTGTATTAATGGAGCGCAACCTCCCCCCATGTTGTAATATTGATTAGCTCTCTTCGCTTGTCATTTAATTGGTGGATGATCACGATTACACCCACGTGCACTCGAGCCTTTTTGCTCTTCTACCCCAATATACGTTATAAACCTTCTATACTTCGAATCCCCTCTCTTCTTAAGCCAATATACATATTTCATTTCGCGTGAATTTACTTTGGGAATGTAGAGTGACTGCACTTTCATTTCGCGTGAGTTTACTTTGGAAATGTAGAGTGACTGCACTTTCATTTCACGTGAGTTTACTTTGGGAATGTAGAGTGACTGCACTTTCATTTCGCATGAGTTTTACTTTCAGGGATGTAGAGTGACTGCACTTTCATTTCGCGTGAGTTTACTTTGGGAATGTAGAGTGACTGCACTTTCATTTCACGTGAGTTTACTTCGGATGTAGAGTGGCTGCAATTTAAATTCGGGTGAGTTTGCATCATCATTCTTAAAAACCCAAAATAGGATTTTCAACATCTCTACATCTGCTCATTGCGGCAAATCCCTCGATACTCGCTCCAATCACGCTGAAATTGGGCCCACACATTCCACACACATCAGGCCATAGTAAGTAAAACTTGCAAGAATTTTAGGGTCGACCAACCCCGTAATAAAATTGGCAAAAGTGCATCAACCAAATTCTTTCCAAAACAGTGAGCATTCACGATTGATTTGAAGTAAAAACTTGTTTGCAAATCGAAGTTCCTAAGCACTTAAACCGACCCTTGAGTATCAGTTCAAGAAGGTTTAAGTAAAAAGAGTCCGCTTGACTACAATCGCCAAAAGTTAGAAAATTGTTTAAAAAGTCTTCGCTCGTTTGTGTAAGCTAGCTAGCACGTTCGCGCAAGCATAGGCACGAAAAAGTTCACTTCAAGTTTTTTATAACTTGGGAGTGGAAATTTTCATGTTTACAAGCTTGTTGACTATCAATACTCTGCCTAAATCCATCGTACGAATCCAAAAAGATTAGGATCATCAGATTGCGATGAACGGTCTACATTAAACAAGAAAAAATATGAGTTACTTTTGGAAAAAGCGAGTACATCATGTACCTTTTCTTTCTTGATTCAATGTCACAATCTAGATTAGCAAAAATGGGGAAGCATCAAAGAGGTAGAAAAATTGATAGAGATGTTACATATAAAATTAAGGTAAGTTCATTAAAATGGAGAGGTGAATCAATTATTTTATGTAACAAGAAGATACTATTAAAGTTTAAAGATAAATATTATAGAGTAACAATTCAACCCACTATATTTTATGGTTCTAAGTGTTAGGCCGTTAATTTTCAACATGTACAAAAGACGTTCATGACAGAAATGAAGATATTGAGATGGATGAATAGTCATGTAAGAAAATATCATATATGTAATAAGGTTATTAGAAACAAATTGAGGGTGGTATAAAATGAGAAAAAATCATTTAAGATGATTTGGACACATAGAAAGATGACCAAAAGAAGCTTTGTAAAAAAGGTATGAGAAACTATATTATGAAAATGTTAAAAGAAATAAAAGAAAACCATAAAAGTGTTGGAAGAAATAATATAGAATTATTTAACTTATCCTGAGTTAACTATTAATATGAAAACAAAAAAGTCATGTAGGTGACCTTATCTAGTATGAAAAAAGTCATTGTTGTTGTGGGTAGCAAAGGTGAAGCTTTGGCTGAACGGTTATGGTTGTAATAGTTATAGTGACTAGTCATGATTTTGATAGACCTGGCTGATTCTGGGGAAATCGAGAAGGCTAGTGCGAAATGGGCAGCGGTTACACCCCACTATAGTTGGTCTCTACAACCTTCAAGCAACTATCGAGTTGTTGATTGCACAGCAAAAGCACCTACAATGACAAGGTGAACCGCGAAAGGGTTGATCGACTGGCCCATCTAAATTGATATGAGGTGGGGTGATGCCTGGCCCAAAGTTCGTTAGGTTAAAAGAAGTATACCCTACAATACAATACCGACCCTATGTGCAACTGATTATTCACCGCATACTAAAAATTCTACATCCACCATTATGAGCAGCAATTTTAGACCTGGCCCACCCTAAGCCTGACCTCGACTTTGAAAATCCCCCAGATTGGGCTAGGTCTAGGACCACGTGAAGCAACCCCACAAAAGTTAGGTTGGATCCAGAGGCAAATCCATTTTCAATCTGAATACTATGTATAATATATGGGTTGTAGCTAGTCTTTTGGTGTGAGGCCAACATCAGTTGGGTGAAGCTCAGTTCTGGCGATCCATATAGTTCTTAAAAAGCTCAGAGCCTTTCTAGTCTTTCTTTCTTTCTTTTTAATTGGTTTTCGGATTTCGGGTGGTGCGGCCACCTCACTTGGAGCTGCTTGAAGCTAACACACATATGCAATATAGAGAAGATTGCCTCAAAATTTTCAAGTACAACACTTAAAGATCTTGGGTTAAACGATTTTTGTACTTAAAGTTCTATTTTATTAAGGACTTTATAAAGAAAATAAATGGATCCAAAATTCAGAACTAATACAACAATCCTTTGTTGAAACGAAGATCTTCATGCAGGTTCCTTGACAGAGATTTTTAGTGATACAGTGGAAAGATGAACAGGCAAAGAACTAGTTCCTCACGTTTGAAGATATGAGAAAAGGAAGAAGATGAGTATTATTGAGGTTTCCTCACATATACGTTTTGTATGTAATGTTTTTCTTAGATTTACAGTCGAGAATGAACATATTATGCGTTAATCTCCCACATAGCCATTCAAGCAAAGTAATTTGACATACTAGTTTTACCTCCCACTTGTTTCCCAAGTTATGTCATGTATGATTGTTATTGTAATTATTACCTATTGTGTGGTTTTTTACCTATCTTTAGTCAAGGGGTCTACGAACATATCATCAGTTGGCATATATAAGACGGATATTTTCTTTCTCATAACCATATCATGAACATAGTTATATTTAAATAGTATATGCTTGCTTTTAGAGTTATCAACTTCACTCTTAATCAGAGTAATTGTTGCATTGTTGTCACAATAAATAACAACCGACTTGTTGGTTATATCTAGCTTTAAATAACGTATAAAGAAGCTTATTCAAACGATACTTGTTGTAGCCATACAATAAGCCACATACTCAGCCTCTTATATATACAACACTATAAAGCCCTATTTCTTGTAAGCCCTAAATATGAATATTTGACTCGAGGTTGATTTATTGTTATTTTTGCTTCCAGCAAAGTAAACATCTAAGTATCCTACCATTTTTAGTTCATCTGCTTGAAAGCCAAGTCTTTTGTTTCTTTAAGATATCTTAGAATCCTTTTCACAACTATCCAGTGTTGCCAACAAGGATTACTTTGATATATACTTACAAGACCAATAATAAAGTTGATATCTAACATACATCAAGATACCCACAACTTGTGTATTAGAAACATTAGGTTTATTGTCTCCCTCACCGGGACAATCAGTCTTACTTAATTTAACCCCTTTCGCAAAAGGTGTAGATGCATACTTGCATTAACCCATTTTAAATTTCTTGAGGATATAATCAATCTCTCTCTCCTAACTTACGCATAAGAGTTTAAACTTTTTGTCTCGAGAAATCTTTATACCCAGGATATAGAATACTTTCCTCATTTCCTTCATTTCAAACCTTGAGTTTAACTGACTTGATTTTGACAATCATCCCATTGTCATTCATAGTCAATAATATGTCATCTACATATAATTTTAAGATGACAAAGTTTTTCTTACTGTTTCAGACATATACACAGTGATCAAGTTCATTAGCCACAAACTCAAGTTTCATAATGACATTTTAAAAAGTTAAATACCATTGATGAGGTGACTGGTTATTGCATATATAGGCCATATAGAGATTTTTTCAACGTATATACTTTATCTTCTTGGCCATTAATAATATATCTATATGGTTGTTGCATATATATAATTTCATCTAAACCACCATTTAGAAAAGTTGTTTTTATATCTAATTGATGTAAATCTAAATTATAATATGCTAAAATTACTAGAATTATCCTTATGGATATAAATTTTGCAACATGGGAATATGTCTTAACATAATATATCTCTTTCTTTTATGAAAATCTTTTTGTAACCAACCTTGCCTTAATAGACCATCGACTTTATATATCTTTTTTAGAATCCATTTACAACCTATGACTTTTCTTTCTTTGGCAAATTAGTTAATTCTTAGACTTGGTTTTTCTCAATAGATTTAATTTCCTCATCCATGACTTTTTCCCAATCTGCTGATTTACATGAGTCAATAGCTTGTCAATACGTCAAGTTATCGGTCAGCTCATCTAAATCCACTGAATTGTACACTTCCTCTGCAACATAAGTGTGATAATACTTTAAGTAGGACGGTGTGACCCTTGGTCTTTTATGTCCACTTAAAGTTTCGGTTTGTTTAGAAAGATCATTTATGAGTTCAAATGATGATAGATCTAGGTCTGCTAGATCGTGAATATACTCATCATTATTTTCAAGGATATCATTCTTAATATCCACTAAGACTTCAGCATTCATGCTTTCTATTAATCCATGGTCCTTATGATAAAACTGATATCCTTTAAAACTTTTAGGATATCCGATGAATACACGTTTCAAGGACCTATTGTCTAGCTTATCTCTAGATTGGTCAAGGATCTTTATATGAGCGATAAATCCTTACATCCTGAGATGACTTAGGTTTGGTCTTCTCCCAAACCACATCTCATATGGTGTAGATAATACGACTTTATACAGTACTATATTGAGTATATATATTGTTGTACTTATCGCTTCTCTCAAAATATCCTTGATAGAGAAGCATCTATTAGCATAGACTTTGTCATATTTAGTAAGATTCTGTTATATCTTTCTGCTACACTATTCTGTTAAAGTCTTTTGAGCATTATATTTTGCTTTGTAATATCAAAGTTTTTACATAATTCTAGAAATTCTATAAAGGTGTATTCTCCACCTCTATATGATTTCAAGATTTTGATTAAATGTCCCAATTGATTCTCAACTTAATGCTTATATTCTTTAAATACTTCAAAAACATTAGATTTATGTGCTAAGAGATATATGTGTATAACTTAAGTAATTATTGATGAATGTTATGAAATAAACTTTCTCTCGATGAGATCTTACCCTAAAGGGTTCACATAAATTATTGTGAATAATTTCTAGTAAGGTTGTTGCCCTTGTTATGTCTTTGATAAATATTTTTGTTGTCATTTTCTCTTATATATAGGCTTCACACTTGTTAAAAGTGTTTTTTTGAAAACTAAGCACTAAGTCAAAGTTGGATAATTTCTTAAACTTTCCAGACTTATATGCCCTAGGCATTTATATCATACATTCACATATATATTTAAGACACTATCAATATAAGCAGAATAATATCATTTATATTTAACTTCAACAACCCTTGTTCAACATCAAACAATCCTAAAAAGACTATCATTTCATGCTTTCCCATGGTTACCTTTTAAGAGATAAACCTGACTTCATAACCCTTCTAAACCACTACAGGGACCGAAACCAAATTGTATTTTATGGTTGGCACAATCAACACATCAGTTAGAAAAAATGGTGTCCCTTGTACATGAATCTTAAATGACCCACTCGAAGGACATCTGAAATGATGTTATTTCTCATATACACCCTATGTTTCCCGGGTCTATATTCCTTTAGGTCCATAACCCCTTCCTTACTCTTTGAGATATGTCTCGTTGGTCCTAAATCAATCCACCAATCACATATTGGGCGGTCCATGTAGAGACATTCTAAGACCACAAAAATTATGTCCTATTTCCCTGATTGACTGCGTTATTAGGTGTTTTCACCGCTACTCTTCTTGTTATAACAAACCCTCATCTTTTCACAGTTGAAGCACTTGACTCGAGAAGCAATTTTCTGCAATTTTTTTAAAATTTGAACGCCTTATCAAACTTTTGGTTTGATTAATTCTTTTTTTGGTTTGGTCTAGAGCTTGATCCTATCTCTTCTTGAGCTACTAGCAATTTGTCCTTATTTCTATTTATTATCTTGCTCAATTGCTAGTTTAAAGGGTAACTTAAAAAGGTTTATTTCAGCTCCTAATCTAAGGCCATTGGTAATCATGTTCTATAAAGGGGAAAGGTTGTTCAAGATAATAGATATTTGCATATTCTTGGGGATGACCGACTTTGCTATAGCTAAGTCTTTAGCTATTACCAATATTTGGTTCACATGTTCTACTATATTATCTCCTTCTTCCATTTTATAAGAGTTATACTTTTGTAGTAACAGTTGAACATGTAACTTTGTTATAGTATCATATTTAGTTGTTATAGAATCAAACAACTCTTTTGCAATCTCGTATTCCTCGAATACCCTAATGAGGCTATCCTCCATATATGTCAGCATTAATGTTCTAGCTATTGTGTCATCTTTAAGAAATGTTTTGTATGCTTATTTTTCCTCTTTTGTTGCATTTAGAATAGGTGGTGGAATTGTATCCATTAAAACGTAATTTACACCTTTAAGTGTAAGTGCCAACGAAATACGTCTTTTTCACATTTGAAATTTTAGAATGTTCAATTTTGCTGTTTTTTCCAACTCTGATATACATATTCTTGACAACAAATAGCAGACTGCTAAAATATAATTTGTAAAATATGTAGGTAGTAAACTGGAAATATCTCTAGGTACCTAAGAGTAAATTCAATTGATACTTAGGTACCAATTTAAAAATTCTCTTAACTTGATTATGTTATTTTAGAACCAACCTAGGGACAAAACAACAATTTTTCCATTTATTTCTTGCCATTGTAATTTCTTAAAAATTTCAGCGACAAACTCGGAATTTTATCCTTCTGTTTGGTTTTATAATATTTCAAAAAGACCAGGGCAGAATAGTAAAATGACACCTAGTTTTCTGTAAAATTCATGTCTGATCAAGGGTAGGACCATAATTTTACCCCTTAGACTAAATTTGTATTTTTTCTTAAAGACAGGGGCAATACTATCTTTTTGCATACTCACAAACCTATAAAAAATTATGCTCACCTAGGGGCAATAATGTAATTTCGTAGGTCAATATTTCATAATTCTTATAAACTGTTAGAGGACAATTTTGTCTTTTCATTTGTTAAGGGCAAAATTATGTTTTGTAAAAAATTGCCTAGTGATACTTTGAAAAAAAATAACCAAGGGCAGAACAAACTTTTCAGTCTACTAACCGATGCAGTTTTCCAAAACCATAGTGGAAAGCAGTTTTTAGAAACCATGGTTTCGCTCCGCGGTTTTGTCGAAAATAACTTGGCGGTTTTCGTGTCATGTAGAAATCTACGAGAGACAGGTGGAGAGAGAGAGGGAGAAGGAGGTCTCTGCCTTCGCTTTGCCTCACTGTTCTTCTCTTGGGCTCCGGTCTCTTTGGGCTTTCAATCACCTCTTGGGCTCTCTGACTGCCTTTTTTGGGCTTCCAACTGCCTCTTGGGCTCTTTGTTCGCCTTTTTGGGCTTTTGACCACCTTTTGGGCTCTTTATCTACCTTTTTGGACTTATGACTACCTCTTGGGCTCTTTGTTTGCTTTTTGGGCTTTCCTCACCTTTTGGGCCTCTCTCGGCCTGTATTTGTTTTTCTTTGGGGAAAAGAAAGATTTTTGGTGACCTCTCTACTCTTTCGTGTATTTTTTTATTATTTTTACCTATTTATTACAAGTTTGAGATAAACTAGGGCCTGCTACCACTGTTGAAACGAAGATCTTCGTATAGGTTCTTTGCCGGAGATTTTCAGTCATGCAGCGGAAAGATGACGGGCCAAGAACAGGTTCCTCGTGTTTGGAGATATGAGAAAAGGAAGAAGATGATTATTGAGGTTTTTCATACACGGTTTTTCAGAAAATAGTTCTCTAGTTTCACTTGTTTCACGGTATCTTTCTATACAGTATTTATAGAGATTGAGTCTGACTTTACCTTCTTTGTTTTTCACGTTTGAGCTTTCCGTTACGTTTAATTTTGTATACGTTTTGTATGTAACGTTTTCCTCCCGGTGGTTTTGACTGCGAAAATGTATCTGAAACTAATTCCGACAGCAAGACTATCACATTGGACACAAAAACATTCGGAAAAATTACAAAGCATTCCGATCATGTCACGGGTTTCATAGAAAGTCGAGCGGGAAGAAGCTATTGGTGATGAACTTGAATTCTCTCCGATCGTGTTGGAAAATTTTTAATGACAGATTCCCAGAAAGTATGCTGGATTCCTGTTAGTAATGGACAGTGTTAACAATAAGTAAATTCTAGTTTGTCATGTTACAAGGGTGTGACCAGTATGTGTTTACAGAAAATTAATGTAAAAACTAAGCATTGAATTGCCTCTTGTATACCACTAGTCAAACCCTTTCCTGTAGAAATGCAATTGCTTCCATGAAGTTGTTCCAAACACTAGAAATGGAAGATACCAACAGGGATAAGTCCTCCATGAATTCCCTTGCCAGCGCTGGTATGCTCTCCACCACACCCTTGGCCTTTCCGGCAAGCACAATCAAACCAGAACCCACCATGTCGACTGAACCTGTGATCAAACCCATAAGAATCTCCACAAAATTTGATAAAGCTGATGCTGCGAACTCTGAAACTGATTCAACGACTAAACTGCTGGCGGACTCCAAAGCTTGCCCAAATTGCTGCAGAAGCAAGTTGATCAAGGTGCCAGGGACCCTTACAGCCTTGATCACAAGGACGGAAATGATGGCCATTAACTGGAAGACGGCCAAGGAAACGAGATCGATCATAGTGCAGAAAACGCTCACCAAGAAGCTAACAAGGAGAACCATCTTCTCTTCTCTAAGGAAGAAGAAGAAACCTTGTTTTAAAATGTTGGTTCGATTCAACACTATTACTTAGCTTGAGTGGAAGGAGAAAATAGTGGCATTGACTTATCCTCTGACCTCATGGAGAGGTTGGAAAAGTCTTCATTAGTGTTCATGATGATGTCATTAGGCTGAAAGGAAGGTGAAGGATCATATGATCTAACATAAGCTGGCGGACATAAGGTTAAGATCCTGAGCGTTCAATTAAATGTATGTCTGAGATGCACCCAGATGGACGTCCAGGATCTAAGTTAAGATACTACCATCTTCCCTCCCATGCCAGACATTGAGACGGTTATATGGTTTGGCATCCTGCGTGCGCAACCATTAAAAAGGCTAAATAATTAAAGCGCAGGTTTTGTATGTTTTTCTCCTCTGTTTCTTAATGAACTGCTTCCAGAAGAATTTCTAGTTTATTAAAAGTCAAACGCAAGCTTAAAATAAATCAATAATTGAAAGACAAGTTATCTTTCTGTGGTTAGAGAAAGGTTTACAAGGAAGCTTTAAATGGCTTTCAGTGAAAGGTCTTGGAAATTCTTGTAGGTTGGGGCTGATTGCGGACCTAAGATGGTGTGTAGCCCACGGTTTTACTGTATGCTTTGTACTACACGCACTATTAGATGCGTGAGCAGAGAGGTTCTCCAGGGTTCAGATACGGGACGGTTTAAAGTCATGGACTATATTACAGTCCATGAATTCAACCGTAAACTATAGTATTCTTGTAAAATTTTCAAACTTTGGGTCGGGCGGACAGCTCGCCCTTCTTCAAAAGTACAGGCGAACCCTCTCGTCTTTGATGTAGATCCTCGTATGTTCAAGACCCAATACCAACCCAGAACCAGAATCAACCGTTTTTCATGCTAATAAGGTTAGTTATATGGATTCCTTGTAGCCTTTGAGCTCGATCTTGCGGAATATTTAGCTTGTAACTCTAAAAGAGCAATCGTAGTAGCCTTCATCAACTCCTTCAAGCCCTTCAGAGGTTTTCATCTCGGTCATCGCACTTTTCGGGTTGCATGTGGCTTCTTTGCCACCTTAGCCGTCTCACTCAATTTATCATAAAGCACTAAAAGGATTGTACAAGTAATATTCAGGCTTGAGAAGGTACATGCACCCCACTTAATCTATCTGTGGGACTTGTGATCATAAAGCCAATTCTCCTTGCAAACATGAGAAGTTGAACCTGTGATTGCAATCAAAGGCCTAACATTCACAGGCTATGTGTGGGTGTTTGTGTGCGTGAGAGAGAGAGAGAGAGAGAGAGAGAGAGAGAGAGAGAGAGAGAGAGAGACCTCACACCAACATTGTTTGCTGTTGACTGACTTTAGTGCATGCAACTATTTGACATACCACGTACGTTGGAGTTGAAGCGATTTTGCATCTGAAATCCTTCATTTTGACTTCTTTGTCAAACCCAGATTGCAACCATTGCTCTATTCCTAGAAATTACTTGAATAATATTAGTTGCACGTATATAAGGATAGCCAATGTATATAATAAAGACCCCTTGATTTACTAAATCCCGGACTAAGTTTTCCATTGCTTATCTCTGACTTTTGATCAGAACCTTAGTATATTAAAACAATCACTTACAAACATCAACATGGTAGCATCAGTTAGAGGAATGAACCCACAACTTCCATGGGTCATAATTTTGCTTCACCATCCGAAACTGAGATACTCGACAACTGATGCCACTGGTAGTAGAACAAGAAAATGCCAGCCCATCCTCTATCACGGGTCATCCTGTAACATACTCTTTGTAGACGAGCAGTGGACCAGGATTTGCCCAAAAGTATCATCGCATGCACAAGGAGACAACTTTCTTTGCTAGGCTTCGACTCGAAAGAGTCTCAAGTTCGAAACCCAGAGTGCGTATATCTGGTTGATAAAATCACAGTAAGACGCCAAATCGGATCATCAACTCAGATTTGGCTGTCAAACAAAAGTTAAAAACTTTGTCGAAGCTGACTGTAAAACTTTCGCACATAGCGCAAGAGAATAAAGAAATAGAATTATTCCAAGCTGATCAAAAGCTTCAAAACCACCATTAAACAATATACATATTCACATGGAACTTACACTAATATTAACATAAAATCTCAAGTCCAAGTTCTTCGCAGAAGAACCTGGCCCATCTGAGTACCTAAATTATTTTGAGAGAGAGAGAGAGAGGCTACCTCTCATCATCAGTTCTCTTGTAAACCATATACAGAACCAACGTAGCCTTCGACATTCCAAAGAAAAGAACCAAAAGCAATGGCCTCCAAGAGTAACCTTCTTAGGCTGCAAAATGGCACTGTGAGCACCTCATCTTCTTCAAAAGCTCCATCCATACCGCCTGTCTCAGATCTCCCAAACAGAGCCCAACTGTGTTTCTCTACAAGGTTTACTGCTTCCTTCGATCTCAAAGTCGCACACCTCTGTAATGATTCCATATTGAACGAGAGAACATACTTTTTGAAGGTCTCCTTATAGATGCTTCCTGTCTGTTGATATGCAGAGGGAGAGGCACAGGTAGAATGAGGGTTAAGCCTTTCGGTCGCAGCAGTGGCAATTACCACATCATCTGATGTTCCCGGCCAGAAACCAGGAGGTGGCAGCCGGATGGTACAGGTGACTGGAAAATTGTGATCAATATGCATCAGGTTATTCTCAAGGAGGTGTCTCTGCCAAGCAGACTTGAGAAAATAACCATATAAAATTGAAGCAGCATAAACTCGTCCAAGGTGAAGTCTTCGTATTCTAGTTGCAGTCCAGTTATCTGTGACAGCGGCTTCCCCCCTCTGTCCGAGGACCCTACACAAGTGATCGTCTACCATCTCCAGAATCTCACATACATGAATTGACTCTAGCTCCCGGTCTTTTGAGGACCATGTAGGAAGTCTGCCATTATGGATGCATCTGTTAAGCCTTGGAACCATAGGCACATTGATATCTGCAAACTTCTGGGCAACTATCATGTACATGACCTCCTCAACTGCTACATTGCATTGTTCTCCTTTGAGTTCGGCTATCCTACTGCATGATGATTGTCTTATTAAGAAAAGCAACAGCCAAACTTTCACAAGATCGCACAGAATTTAATATTTAAAATCTTCATCCACTAACTCCAGAAATGGAAATCTAGATGGAAAAGGGAAGAGCAACGAGCATTATCTGGTAACTTAGAAACAAACTCATGAGTAACAGAAACTACGTGAACTTGCATAATAGGGATGTTCATGGGATGGAGCGGAGAGCAGATCAAGGTCCCCAGTCCCGTATAGGAATCCACTATCCATCCCTGCCCTGCCCCCCATGACGGGACCACAAGTGCCCCCCATCCTCCATGAGTCCCTGCAGGGCCCCCATGTTCAGAAGCCATATCAATCCTTCCATTGCAAGAACCCCACCTCATTAACATTCATATCTAAAACTATGAATCTTCCAAAAGCATATACAGCTCGCTATTAATGAGACAAACCTAGATGATCATAAAGTTTACAAATTGTATTCAAACAAACTGGTATACACTAAGCCTATACAGCTCGCTATTAATGACTGCTAACCAAGTTGCGGAGACACAAGATATAACAGTTCTAGGATAAGTGTCTCTAATGAGTTAAGATAACTAAAACATCCAGACCTATGTACCAAAATTACCATCTCCCTGTAGTATCAACACAGCCCCAGTCAACAGTGATCTTTTTTTCAAATCAAATTGAGGTGGCAGCCAAGGTGTTACCTATGATAGTCTTACTTTGATATAGGCATCTTCCACCAGAATCTTAAATTAAGCAGTTTGTTAGCTTAAAAACATAGTCAGTTAAAGATAGTTAAGAATAAAGAGGTTGGTTGTCTCATGGTACTGGATGGTAGTATCCAGCAGAACCAAGCCCAATAGTCAATAAATCATGATCAAGAACAATACTTGATCAATTGATTGCAGGCGCCGAATAGATCTAATGATTAACTTATCAAAGGAAGCTACAAAAGATAATCAACATATATGCAACCAACCATCTGAATGTTAACTTTTAGAAGTATTTAATTAATTAAAGCAATACAAGTCCCAAAAATGTCATGAAATATTTCAAACTTTAAGGGCGATCCACACTGTAGATACAACAACAACTAAGCCTTTTCTCATACTAGATGGGGTCGGCTACATGGATTCTTTGTTTCCATAGAGCCCTATCATGTGCCACGTTAGCAGTTAACTCACAATAAGCTAGATCATTCTTTATTGTCTTTTTCCAACACTTTTGTGGTCATCCTCTATCTCTTTTAATACTTTCAAAATCTAGTTTTTCATACTTTCTTACAGGTTCTTTTGATGTTCTTTCTATATGTCCAAACCACCTTAAACGATATTCTTTCATTTTATCCTCTATTAGTGCCACACATTATTTATTTCTAATAACCTCATTATGTATACGGTCTTTTCTTGTATGACCACTTATCCATCTCAAGATCTTCATTTCTCTCACAGACATCTTTTGTACATGTTGATGATAAACTACCCAACACTCATAACCAATTTCTCTCACAGACATCTTTTGTACATGTTGATGATGAACTACCCAACACTCATAACCATAAAATATGGCAGGTCTAATTGTTGTTCTATAATATTTACCTTTTAACTTTAATGATATCTTCTTATCACAAAGAATACTTGATGCTCCTCTCCATTTTAACCAACCAGCACTAATTCTATGCGTAGCATCTCCATCAATTCTTCCATCACTCTGAAAAATTGACCCTAGGTATTTAAAACTTTCTTTTTGGGGATGCAATGCATGCCAATTTTAATTTCTATGTCCTCTGAAGTAATCAAATGATCAAACTTACATTTCATATATTGTGTCTTTGTTCTACTAAGTCGGAAGTCTTTACTTTCTAATGTTTTTCTCCATAGTTCCAATTTTCTATTAGCTTTTTCCTTAGACTCCTCTACTAACACAATGCCATTTGTAAAAAACATACACCAAGGTACTTCATCTTGAGTATGTTTTGTTAACTCATCAATCACCATTATAAATAAGCATGGACTTAAAGTTGATCCTTGATGTAACCCAATATTAACTTCAAAGAAGTCTATCATTCCTTCATGAATTCTCACACATGTTTTTGCACCCAGTGTTATCCGTATCGCACCGTATCGTACGTATCGTATCGTGGGAAGCCATGATACGATACGGTAACCTGTATCGTAAGATACAAGTTATCATGCTGTATCGTACGATACGGTACTGTATCGTACGATACAGCCCATATCGACCGTATCGTACGATACGGGCGATACGCCCAAATTTTTTTTTTCAAAATTTTTTTTTTCAAAATATATTTTTTTCAAATTTTTTTTTTTCAATTTTTTTTTGCATGTTTCTGCCCTCTCTTTCCCTCTCTTCACTTCCCTTAAAGGCATCCTCCAATATGCTTATAATTTGGGTTTATAATTTCATTTATTTAATAAAAATAATGTATAAATTTTTTTTTATGACAAAATCATTTCCCTTTCTGTTACAACTTTTAGGTATATTTTTGCTAACAGTTTCTAATTTCATAAGATCGTAAACAATTAAAAACATTTAGTTCTCTCGGTTCATTGAGTAGGGATTTCACAACTTCACTATTTTAAGGTTCACGTTACATGACTTCCATTGAGTTGAACATGATCAATGTGTGTGAGGCTTAACTCAGTCTGTGAAGTGAGAAATGAAGCTCATGCATTAGTTAAAAAGCTAGTCTCCAATAAGAGAAAAAGGGGACATCATCAAGTAATAATATAACATCATTAAGGTGTCATAGACTCAATAATCAAAGAAATGGAGCTCTTTGTTTTGCTCACATATGAAAATTAGCAAATATGACAACTACATGTACAAAGATAGCAGTTTGTTAATTTTGATATATTACATGAGTGAATTATGGAAGATAACGAAGAAAATGCACTCCTAAGTCCTAACTGAAGAAGACATTGCATGAATTAATTTGAAGTGCAACAACATCATTAAGGAGAAGATGAAGATTATTTAGTTAATGATCCTGATACAAATTTACAATATGTAAAATATAAATGTATTTCATTTTTTGATTCAAAATATATAATTTTGGATGCAATTGTTCAATATTAAATGTTCAATTTGTGCTAAACTTTGCATTATATGAATTTAAAGCAATTACCAGATTTTTTCAAAATTTTCCAGAATTTTCTTGATTTTTTTCGGATTTTTACTAATTTTATTGATTTTTTAAATAATTTTTATAGTTTTTTTAATATTAAAGTACGATACGATACGATACGCCCGTATCGTGGAGCCCAGCGATACGCGATACGATACGCATCAGACAACACTGTTTGCACCATCGTACATGTCTCTTATAAGGTTTATGTATGTCAATGGAATACCTATTTTTTCCAAGGTTCTCCAAAGAACCTCCCTCGGTACCCTATCATAAGCTTTTTCTAGATCAATAAATATCATGTGAAGGTCTTTCTTTTTTGCTCTAAAATGTTCCATAAGATGCATGAATCCAAATTCGTTCTCTGTTGTACTCGATACTTGTCTTAACCTGCATTCGATAATTCTTTCCCATAATTTTATAGTATGGCTCAATAACTTGATACCTCGATAATTCACACAATTCTGAATGTCTCCCTTATTCTTATATATGGGTATAAGTGTACTCACTCTCCATTCCTCGGGCATCTTTTGGTTTCTCCATATTTCATTAAATAGTCCTGTGAGCCAAGTGATTCCTGTTTCTCCTAGGATTTTCCAAACTTCTATAGGAATATTGTTTGATCCTACCGATTTACCACCCCTCATATGTTTAAGAGCCTCTTTGACTTCATTCTTTTGAATACGTCGGTAGAAATTGTGGTTTATATACTTTTCTGACTTGGCTAACTCTCCTAAAATAATACTAACATCTTTATTTTCATTAAAAAGATTATAAAAATAAATATTTCATCTATTTCTTATATCATCATTTGACACTAGAATTTTTTCATCCTCATCTTTGATGCTAGTTTTCTTATTTCTAACCCTAGCTATCCTAAAAATATTTCTTTCACCCTCTTTTGAGTTGAGTTTTTTATATGAATCCTCTAAAATTTTAGCTTTTGCTTCACTGACGGCCTTTTTCGCTTCCTTCTTTGCTTTCTTATAAGCCTCTAAAGTTTCACTAGTTTTCTTACCATAATGTAATTTGTAACATGCCCTCTTTGCCTTGATTTTATTTTGCACTATTTCACTCCACCACCAAGCTTCTTTTTGTGCCAGTACACCTCCCTTAGATTCACCTAATACATCTTTCGCCACTTTTCTAATATGTATAGCCATATTGTTCCACATATCACAAGGTATACCAACATAATTTCAAACATCTCCTTGAAGAACTTTATGTTTAAATATATCTTTTTTCTCTCTTTTGAGGTTCCGCCATTTAGTCTGAATAGCTCGATAAACTCTTTTTCTTTGTAAATCCATAACTAAAAGTCAATGTTGGGTGGTTAAGCTTTCAAAAGTCTATGTTGGGTGGTTAAACTTTCTCCTGGAATTACCTTGCAATCTTTACAACACGCTCTATCTTTTTTTGTACAAATAAAGTAATCAATTTGTGTTTGTGATAAGCCACTCTTATAAGTAATTAAATGTTCATCTCGTTTTTTGAGATTGTATTGACTATAAAGAGATCAAATGCCATAACAAAATTTAAAATCTCCCTAATTTCCTCATTTATATCCCCAAAACCAAAGTTTTCATGAATACCTTGATATCCTAATGCCTCTTTACCGAAATGTCCATTTAAGTCTCCTCCTAAACAAATAATCTCCCTTCGTAGAATTCTTTTAATCACCTTATCTAACTCTTCCCAAAAAGTCATCTTTATACTATCTTCTAGTCCTACTTGGGGTGTGTAAGCACAAACTATATTCAAAACCTCTGCTCCTAACACTAATTTCAACGTCATGATTCGATCACCATATCATTATATGTCTACTACACTATCCTTTAAATCTTTATTTATGATAATACCAACTCCGTTTCGAGCATTTTCCTTACCTGAGTACTATAATTAAAACTTGTATCCTCAATATCCTTTGCTTTTTCTCCAACCCACTTTGACTCTTGTAAATATAGAATATGAATCTTTCTCCGAATCATAGTATCTACCACCTCCATTAGCTTACCACACAATGTTCCGATATTTCAAGAACCAATACGAATCTTATTATCTAGGACTAACTTCCTTACCCCCCACATCCGTCCATATTGAAAATGCGGAGACCCTCTTTGTAATTTATTCACTACATTTGGGTGACAATATAGCGGGACTAACTTCTTTACCCGCACCCGTACATGATGTGGGAACCCTTTCTACAATTGATTCACTATATTTGGGAGAAAATGTAGTGGCCCTTGCTTACTTTTTACTACATTCGGGCTCTGCATCGTGTCGCTAGGCGATGACACCCTAAAGCAATGCTCTTAATTTGTGTAATCCATGGTATAAAAATCTAACAAAGTTTTACGCTAAATGTCGGAAGCCTAACACAACCCTCCTCCTTTATCCGGGCTTGGGACCAGCAATGCAAGGGTGATCCCTTACATGAGCGGAGTTAGGATATCTTAAGCCCCACTTAGATCACCAATATCTACCAAATTCACTCAACTTACAAATCTAACGAACAGATATGCAGCAAATCCCAGCAGGTTACCAGTCCATTTTGGAGCATAGGTATAATTAATATCTGAAGAGATGGTGTCTGTGATGCATATAACCTGAATAGATCTGAATGACGACCAAGAGCAAATGCAGTTGACCCCATGTTAGAATGGAAAAAGGCTTGCACTTCATTTTAATTCCAATTAGTATCACATCCCTTCAATTATACCAAATTTGGATATGATTGCCTGACCTACAACTTGATGCGATAACCCTAGCAACTTGCCTCCGGAAAGAACTGCAGTTGAAGACTGAAGAGGAATCAGTGAAGTTATCAAACATGATACTTGCTCATGAGCGCAATATACCAACACCAACTTGATCATTAACGATTGGTACTAGAAAAAGGTAAAAATAAGAAATGATGCAAAACCAGAAAATGTAGATACAGTAGGAATGAACGACCTTAATGAAGTTTACTAGCAATATACTCTCATTATCTTCATATAAATTCATAACTTAAAGGAAACCTCCAGATTGATGTATTAACCTGATATGCAATCCAGGTTGATACAAGAAGAATCTAGACCAAACATATAAACAATTGATCCAGAACATATAAAGACCGCAAATAAAAAGAAGTCTGTAAAAGTAGGAAATCGATGCATGTAGCTTCAATAGAGCAGCACACTTCCATCTCCCAATACATTGAAACGTGACTGAAATTGGTTCCCTTCTTGCACAACTACTTTTTGAAACAAATGGGACTTGTGTCACTGTTTCGAAGGCCAATTGAACTCATTCAGAACTGGGAACGGTTTCACTTCCTATAAATAGCACAATTTTTATCATAATTTCATTTCCTTCAGCAAAGAGTTAGACAACGACTGGAAGATAAAGTGCCATATAGTCTACTGCTTCTATTCAACTCAGGACTTTGTAATCCATAATCTACAACTACAACTACAACTAACCCTTTTACCATACTAGACGGGGTCGGCTACATAGATTCTTTGTTTCCACATAACCTTATCATGTGCTATGTTTGCAGTTAACTCAACGTAAGTTAGATCATTCTTTATTGTTTTTTTCCAACACTTTTGTGGTCATTCTCTACCTCTTTTAATAATTTCAAAATCTATTTTTTCATACCTTCTTATAGGAGTTTTTTTTTATCTTCTTTTTATATGTCCAAACCATCTTAAATGATATTCTCTCATTTTATCCTATATTAGTGTCACTCCCAATTTGTTTCTAATAACCTCATTATGTAAACGGTCTTTCCTTGTATGACCACTCATCCATCTCAACATCTTCATTTCTGTCAGAGACATCTTTTATACATGTTGATGATTAACTGCCCAACACTCAAAACCATAAAACATGGCAAGTCTAATTGCTACTCTATAATATTTACCTTTTAACTTTAATAGTATCTTATTATTACAAAGAATACCTGATGCTCCTCTCCATTTTAACCAACTTACATTAATTCTATATGTAACATCTCCATCAATTCTTCTATCACTAAAAAAATTGATGCTAGGTATTTAAAACTTTTCTTTTGGGATGCAATATATGTCAATTTTAATTTCTCTATCCTCTGAAGTAACCAAATGATCAAACTTACATTTCATATATTTTGTAACCCTAGGTATTTAAAACTTAAAGTTGATTATTGATGTAACCCAATATTATCTTCAAAGAAGTTTGGCATTCTTTATTGAGTCCTCACACATGCTTTTGCACTATCTTACATGTCTCTTATAAGGTTTATGTATGTCAATGGGATACCTATTTTTTCCAAGGTTCTCTAAAGAGCATTCATTGGTACCCTATCGTAAGTTTTTTCTAGATCAATAAATATCACATGAACGTCTTTCTTTTTGGCTCTAAAATGTTTCATAAGACGTCTCAAAAAGTAAATCGCTTCAATAGTAGATATACCTGACATGAATCCAAATTGGTTCTCTATGGTACTCGATACTTGTCTTAACCTATGTTCGATAATTCTTTCCCATAATTTCATAGTATGGCTCATTAACTTGATACCCGATAATTCATAAAATTATGAATGTCTCCCTTGTTATTGTATATGGTTATAAGTGTACTCGCTCTCCATTCCTTGGGCATCTTTTGGTTTCACTATATTTCATTAAATAGTCTTATGAGCCAAGTGGTTCCTACGATTTTCCAGACTTTATTGTCTGGTCCAAAAGATTTACCACCCTTCTTCATGTGTTTAAGAGCCTTTTTGACTTCATTCTTTTGAATATGTCGATAGAAATTGTGGTTTATATACTTTTCTAATTTGGCTAACTCTCCTAGGTTAATACTAACATCTTTATTTTCATTAAAAAGCTTATAAAAATAGTTTTTCACCTACTCTTATATCATTGTTTGCCACCAAAATTTTCTCATCCTCATCTTTCATGCATCTAACAAAATTAAGATCCATAATATGCAATTTACTTAAATGAAACACTATCCTTCGAGAAAGATGCCGTCATAATTAGAAAATTAAATGAGGGAGAGTTATAAGGAGGGTTTTCTTTAGAGATAAATAAGGGAAAGAAGGTTTCTCATCCTCCTCATAAGGGAGTCACCTTTTAGAAGCTAATGAAACAAAAGCAAGGTTCATATATGCAAATTTTGTCGGAACTTCTCATAGGATCTCTTGTACTTCCCACTGTGAGAGAGGAAGGTTTCTTCTTCAATTAATTATCGATCTGATAGGGAAATATAAACAAGAGCATGCGTAGCTATGGCAAGACACCGGAATAGCTAAAATTCAATCATGATTAGCCTACAATTACCGAAGTTCACTTTCATCATAAATCATGGATTCCCATCACGAAACACTGAAATAACTAAAATAACTAAAATCCAACAATAAGAGCTAAACCAGAGCATGCTAACCTGTGAAGAACACACTCATCGGTGCCGGCACTATTCCTCTTCCGCTCAACAGCTGCATCTCTCTCCTCTGCCAACTGCTCCAATTGCTCGGCAGCAGCAGCCGTAACGAGATGCCGCTGGCTCTGGAGTACTTCGTTTAGGAACTTTCCCGCAGGAGATTGTAGCTCCAGAGGCGTAGCTATGGCATCGGATTCCCGCTCATTGACTCCCGCACTCGCGAAAGGGATCATCACATTTACTGAACCTGCGTACGGCACTGTTCTGCCATAGTTCCCGGTTCCTTCCCTCAAAGTTAAACCCTGCAATTGAAACGAACAATCAAAATCAAACCAGTCCAATCTCTTCTGGAGAGAGTAGAAAACGCGGCTTCGAAACTGAATTTTCAGCAACAAAGACAAAATCTTAACCAAAACGGCTCAAACCACTAAAAATAGAGAATCGTTGAAGGTCCTCTGAAGCATCATTGGACAACAGAAACGAAACTTTCTTCCCTTCTTAAAGCAAACCGCGAAAGCGCATAAGTCCGTTTCCAGACTGATTTTCCAGCAAAAAAAAGTTGAAATCTCGAGAAAGAGACGAATCGGATACGTAATTATTGGATAGTTATTGGTGACCGACAATTGCACAACTTTGAAGCTAAAGGAAAACACATGACGAGCACGTCAAATTCAAAAGGCCAAAGCAAACGCATAAGATCCCATCTGAAAGGCCGATCATTGTCGTGAAAACTCACCAGGAAGCCCGAAGAGAAAGCGAACTTGGACGGTCTGAACCCGGAAAAGAGTCGATTGCAGAAAGCAGGATCAACGAACGCGATGCCCGAACGATCAAGACGGAAGTTCGGAGCCTTCGCTAAGCAAGCATAGGGAAGGCAACAGTCCATCAATCACCTGACAAAGCACTGAAACAAAGAAATCTAGAAAACTTCAAGGATCCCGAAATTGGGAAGAAGCACAACAAGAAGATTAGGGTTCTCGCTCTCCAAGGAGGACATCCAACTCAGGAGTGAGCGTCATTTAGAGAGAGAGAGGCGGCCCACAGGAAGAAGCGGATAAAAGGCGAAAACAGCGGACGAGTAACGGATTTACAAAAGGAATCCGGAATCACCGGCACTTGGGTGGAGTCCACCTATCTGGATAAGCATTTGAGAGAGGGAGTGTCGAACTTTTGTGGCCTTTCTCCATTAAAAAAAGAGAAAATCTGTCATCGAAATTTTGCAAAGTGCGGGACATGGCCGGGTTCCGTTTTTTTTTGGAACGAGGAACCGGGGCGGTGCTGGGTTTTGTCCCAGTTCAGAACCTTCGATTTTAGTTCCAGTAATCAGGTTGGGTCTTAAACCATTAAGAAGTGATCAAAACCATAAAAGATTTTAAAAAATAGAAAAGCGTATTGAATCGGTGATTTGGAACCACCGGTTTCGGTTCCCCTCAAACCAGGTGGCCTTCGAATCTGGATTTGATTCCTATTCCGATTCCTGGCTTGGTTCAGTTCCAGTTGGAACAGCCAATCTCATTCCAAAACGGCCCTGTCGAGTGCGGAGTATTATTGGCTACGCCAGGCCCTTATTCGCAAGATGTTGCAATAAGGCTGGCTAAATGAACCATGCCGCTTATAGTTTGTTTGGCTCACTTCAAACTCATCCTAGCTTTCTCGTTCTTGTTCGGTTTATAGTATATTCTTAATTCGGCTCATTGAATGATAGTTTTTCTAATTTTTACCTTAACCACGCACTCGAGATGATTGCATTTAAGGTAATATGAAAATGAAAACAATTAAAAGACATTATATTAAGGTATTTAAGCCAATCTCTCTCAACTGTAAAAGGATAATGATCAGATGTTGGTGAACATGTTCGAGTAGTGACACTCAATTCAGCTTGGTCGTGTGGAAAATGTAGGTTCTTTGCTGTGCCGAGAGCGTTAGCTCAACGGCATGACGCTCTCGAGGATCCTTGATGTTTGTTGTTGAAGCTTAATGGTAATTCTAATGGAATCATCTTTGCTGACAAACACAACTTGTATGTTAAGGTCTCCCCGTACCTTGAAAGAGGCCAACAAATGCTTGGATTTCTTTGCAAATCTTAGTTTCCATATGGCCATGGGGCTAACTTTTGAAATGGGTCTCACCCTCTTTCAATTGAGTCTCATTGTTAAAATGGGTGTGGCTTTTCCACGTGCTTTAGTATCTCTGTTGTATGTGTTTAACCAAAAAGAAAAAGAGGAATCCACTAATATAAGGGCTAAACATGCAGGTTTATCTAATTTACAAAGCTATAAATTATTTTTGGAAATTATACCTTGTTTCTTCAGTACTTTTAAAAAGATATACAAGATTTCAATGAAAAAACATTACGAAATTTTTTGTTTTGCAAGTTCTGTTTGTGGTTTAGATTTTTCTAGTGATTTTTTCCCTAAATATGGATCCAATACAACTGAAAATCTAGGTTTAGGATGCTAACCCACCCACTTACTTAGACTTAATAGAGTTCAACATATTGATTCTCCAAGTTGCAATTCAGAAAACAAGATATTCATACAAGAATAGCAACCAACATAAGGTTTTCTAGTTTAAAGCAATACCCATGAAGCTAGTTATAAGTGTGGATGAACTGTCACCATTGAACAATAGAAAGGGTGAAATACGGGTTTTCTAACATAAAGTAATGTCATCAAGATTATTATATGTGTTGATGAATTATGTTGTCATTGGACGAGAGAGAAAGTGCAGTGCCATACAAATAAATATAAAGAACATATTACGTGATCTTATTGTTGTAACTTGTAATTAAATATTTTATAATTATAATACATTTAGCATCTTCTATTTTTTCCTTGTTTTCCTTTTTCCAATTGAAGAAGAGAAGAAAGACTTCAAGGATTCTAAGATAAAAGGAAGAACACGACTAAAGATACTCGTCACCGAAATGGGATACCGTGAAATGGCATGGAAATCCGTTGTTTGATGGAGTATAGGGTGTGTGCCAGAGAGTGTTGAGTTCCGTCCTCCAAGAGGGTCAAACATGTTGGGTCCCTAGGAATTTGGTTGATTGTATTTCAACAAAGATTGGTCATGATCAAGGGCATAGGGGCATTCTAGAACTCTTCACAAGCTTTCTTGAGCTGGTGTTGATGTTCGAGTCTGACTCAAGTGGAAATCTTATAAACAAGCCACATTCGGGTCACCTTGAGATGAAAATTGGGTCGATTATAAAGTGTGTAATAGGGTCATAGTGTATGAGTCATATCTCTCCTAATACTATTTTTGGTGCATTAAAAGCTAGATATATAATGTTATTAAAGAATAAAAAATTGGTCAATTCCAATAAGAATTGAACTTTTGGTGATTTTTTCAATCTTATCGACATTCTGTTGGAAGCCAATTTACATGTCATCAAATAGGACAGACTTGTCTTTGCTATAACTCTCTGGTTCGAATTCTAATTTGTATCGTTCTTTATTTCATAAAAAGAAGGCGAGTGGGCCTTTACAAAGGATCAAAAATTGGTGAAGTCAGGCTAGAAATGGCTGAGTTAGAGCCATTCTTCACTAAAAGGTATTTGATCGGTTGAAGCCTCAAATGCCTCTAATATGGTCCACTTGTTTTTGTTGTAAGTCAGTCGTCCAAGCTCGGATATGGGTTATTTTTGTTATGTTGAAAAGTAGATCTGACAAGTTTAAGAGTTTAATAATCAGAGAAATCTACCGAAAATAGATTTTTGAAAATTTTGTAATTCAAAATAGATTTCTCGTGAAGTGATGGATATAGGTATGCTTATGCAACCAAATGTAGAAAGACCAAACTCATAAAAGAAACATAATTGAGAATGAAAAAGTTAAATTTTATTGACTAAAAATATATGATACAACTACTATTGAGGATCACAACAAGGAAATAAAGAAAATAACAAGTTGATTTATGATTCTTGATGATTTACTCAAGGTGGGCAGCCACTCTTATGTATAGTTGATAGTGTGCAGTTTCTTCTCCTTTCACCTACATCAGTTTATATAAATTTGGGGTAGTTGCCTGTAATTCTTGGATAGTGGGTATATACCTAAGTTGTAGGAAGTATATATTAATAGGTAGTACTCCGGTAAGTGACTTGGACTCCTTTTCAATTTTTAGTATCAAAATGATGTGTGCCTACAACCTTAATCGAGATGTTTGTATTGAAGGTGAAGATTGTATACTTTTGATAGATCATTAAAATTGAAATAAGTTTATACCATTAGAAGTTTAGGTTCTCATATGTTCTTTTTTTTCTCTTTTTTATTGACCGAGTACGAGATTGGCCGATTTTGAGTTACTATATGATATTATTTGTAATTTAAGAAGTAAGCCATGAGTCGGCCTCAAAGTCGGGAAGGTAAGATCCACTCGATCTTTTTCTTTTTTAAATATTGGCTTTGCATTAAGAAAAGTTTCTTAATCACGAAACCGAGTATTAGGTTGATTCGATCATCCAATACTACTTCTCACTGAGGAGGTTGAATATT
Organism: Brasenia schreberi; assembly: GCA_036023115.1. NCBI lineage: Eukaryota > Viridiplantae > Streptophyta > Magnoliopsida > Nymphaeales > Cabombaceae > Brasenia > Brasenia schreberi. Next base: position 12,004,822 of record JAYKKT010000075.1, on the reverse strand, counting down.
CAACATTATTGGTTTGATGCACTTCATCATTGACATCCTCTTCGATGTTGTAGTTGTCCAGCATTGCATAGTCTTTAATAGGTTGTCGATCATTATCCCCTTAATCATTATTGTTGTCACCATCTACGATGGACTCATAGTTGCCTGGAGTCTACACATATGCTTGTGGTGGTGCTCCAACATGCAACTGATAATATAGGTACCTTTTAAGTAATCACAAACTTGAGTAGTTGCATGTGTGAGTGTATTGTTCATCTAACATACAACTGCTCTCTTGATGTAATGGTTAGCTGAGTATCAATTGAGTTCACCCGATAAGATAGACCATCGACCAAGATGCTTGCTTGTTGGGTAGTCGTTGGAGTTTTGAGTAATACGAGGGACTATTATATGAGGTAGTTGTCTCCGAGAAAGTATGTATGGACAACCAACTGCATAATTGTATGAAGTAGTTAACCTCTGAACAAGTATGTATTGACAATCAACCCTATAATTGTGTGAAGTAGGTGCCTTTCAAATAAATGGGTTTGGGTAACTCACCGAATGTAGTGGTTACCAATGGCTAGTGTAGTAAGTTGAATCATCGTGTGCACTAAGCCAAACTCTTTTGTATCTAAATACTAAAACTTTTCATCTCCACAATTTATTTATATATAATGGTGGTGTCCTCTATGAATCAAACAATTACAAACAAGTGCACACAATATTACATTTTGTTGAAAAGTTTAAACTACTCAATATTATGTAACTAACCAAATTTTTATGTTATTTATATGTAAAAGATTATTGTCATATATCTTGTATAAAATTTAAAATTTTCTATTTTATAACTAGGAGGCAAGTGATAACATTTCGATTTCATGGGTAAATACACAAATTTTCCATATATAGCAACTTTAAAATTTCCTAATACATAATTGACAAATATTCTTTTAAAACTTATAATGTTATTTGTATTTTAGAGTACTTATATGAGCAAATGACCTTTAAGTAGGCTCATATTTTTACATCTTACACGTGAACGATATGAAAGAGAAAATTCTCCTAATATGTAACTAAATAAATAATAAAACAAGCTCTAAGGATGGACTAGTGGATTAGCTACTACTAGTCCATGCATTTCAAACTCCAACAATAACACAAATATATTATTGATGTAAAACTTCAAGCACTTAAGCATTTCAAAAGTACATATAGGGCATTTTCAAATGATAAATGATAAGAATTTTATCCAAAAGGATTACATTCAAAATGAATGTAATATAAGAGTGCTATATATAAATCATTCGATTCAATATCATAATGCAAAACAAAAGATCCAAAATATCTTCAGCAATGTCTTTACAAAATGTGCTTATATATGCACAAATGCATGTGATAATTGTTAAGTTATTCAATCAATTTGTTTATATTTATTTTCCACCAAAATTTATAGGTGATTTACTTAAATGGTAAAACTATGAACTAAAAACAAAGCTTTTTAAAAAGTAGTAAAAGTAAAAATGGTGCATAAGCCATATTAAAACTTAAAAATAATTATATACTCAAAATGTATGTATCAAACTCTTCTCTAGCATCTAGAAGCACTTTGTTCATTTTTAAAAAGAACAATACTAACATAAAAGAAAATTACAATGCTTTTCATAAAAAATAGGATTAGATTGGTAACTAAAAATGACAAAGATAAGTTACATTATACAATTAAATGATTGTGTTGTTAGATAATTGACAACTTGTAGAAATGAAAAAAATCAATTATAACTTCGGTGAACTAACTAAATTGACAAAAAGTTGGTAGATTATCATGTTATAGAGAAATGAATGGGCACAATAAAATAGAAACATAAAACTCGTTCGTACATATTTCATTCACGTTTTAATTTTACTAAAACCCTTCATATGAAAAGGGGCTTTTTTATGCATTCGTACTTTCATAACTTAGTTAGAGTTCACTAAGAAGTGTCAAATTCAATTTCAATGCTAGAACATTATACAATTCAAACAACAATAACAACAACTAAGCCTTTTCCTATTCTACATGGAGTCAGTTATATGGATTATTTGTTTCCAAAGAGCTCAATCATGTGACATGCTAATAGTTAACTCAACATCAGCTAGATTTTTTATTTTTTATTTTCTTCTAATACTTTCGTGATCTTCTTCTTCTTTAACACTTTCACCATCTACTTTCTCATACCTTCTTAATAGAGTTTCTTTTGGTTGTCTTTCTATATGTCTAAACCATCTTAAATGATTTTCTCTTATTTTATCATCTATTGTTGCCACTCTTAACTTGTTTCAAGTGGCATTGTTACATATATAGTCTTCCCTTATATGACCACTCATCCATCTCAATATTTTCATTTATGCATGGACGCCTTATGAAACACCATGTAATTATTTTTGTTATTTATTCATTTTGGACTTCAAAGATGTTTGTGATATACTCTTCTTTGTACTCATGCTTTTTTATTTTAAACTTAAGGGGTTCACCAAAATTTATATAAACGCATTTAGGTATTCTTCAACTTATTTTTGTAGGGAAAACTTCATAAATACATCATGTGCTATTTGAAATCATCATATTTTAGTACCCTGAACAATTCTTTTATAGGATTGGTGACAAAAATGTATTTTTCACATGCGTAACACACATATTATATATATATATTAAAATTTATATATTACACAATCAAAGAATACTAACAATTGTAGATGTTGAATTGAAGTCATGACCTTTTTGGTACAAACTAAAGCATTTAGCAGTAGGTGTTAGACTAGTAGGATCCATGTTAGTTGTAAGTTAATAAACGAACAAAGTACAAGGTACTAACTTGATCAACGAAAAGTTAAGGCTACCAAAGTATAAGTTCACTGTAAAATTTTTCTATTTCATATATATATATATATATATATATATATATATATAAGTATAATGTCTTTTGGTGTATAATCTTGTATATAAATCTCAATTATTCTATTTTTTTACTCAAATCTTCATTGTTGATCTCAAAGATCTAAGGGTGGAGATATGTATGCATATAAACGAAAGTCATTATTCATTTAAAACTCTCTCTTGCTTTCCATATATATATATATATATATATAGAAACATGGTTTGGGGGTCTGTTGCGTCGTGTCTATGCTTCTGTGTAATATAGGTAAATGATCTTAAATGCACATTTGACCTTATAAAATTTGTTTCAACCATGCTCATTTTTTCGCTTGAGGTATGCAACCATGTCAAGTATCGAGATTCAAATTCATAAAGCTCCAAATTAGTGAATGTTATATATTAGTATAACATAAATAATTTGGTAGTGGGTGGTTTGTTTGAGAGTTGTTTAACTTGATCACCTAGGCATATAACTAAGAAAATATAAGCTATTTATTAGATAATATTTTGCCATTTTTCTAAACAAAAAACTGACAAAGAGGTCCTCGGCCTCAAATTTGGCTACGGGATGATGAATTACCACTCATATCCGGTCCATTTCCACCCACAACAAGAAAGAATAATCATGCCTACTGTGTTTAATATAGTTAATTATTTTGATAGAAAATCTAGCTGGTTAATTATGATTTCGCTTATAAGAAATTCTTGTAGATGGAGATACCTTTCCATAAACCAATCGCGATAGGAGCATCACATCAAAATAATTCTAATGACGATGCATGCAATCACAAACATCAGTAACCCTTATTTTCAGTATTTTTTAATGCACTAATTGAAGCCTTTTTCTAGTCAATAACAACCGTCGAAGATAACTGTAACTAGAAAAAAAAGGACCATCGAAAATGATGTGTGGACTTAATTGTGCTGATATAAAGAAGTTCCTGATGATGTGTTTGATTTTAGGTTCTTTTGAGCTGAAACTAACAAGTCAGGACATGTGATCCCGATTTCTAGTGAAGACACAAACGCCTGACCAAACGGACCAAGCAAGATATGTCTGATACCGAAAGAGGAGGACGAAACGGCACGACTCCCCACTGGGCCCGGGCTTCGACAGAAATCCTCTCTTTAACGTTCGACGCACTCAAGCCCACCGACCGGCCGTGTCTCGTCTCTGCCTGGCACTCTCTCTTGCGCCATTTTCCGTCCTGTTTCTCCGCTCCCTTTTCTCAACCATCGACCGGTCAGATAAACTTCTTCTTCTTCTCCCTCTTTCTTCCCTTCTTCTTCCTCCTCTCTTCTTCCTTTTTTTCTCCTTCTCCTTGTCTGTGCACGCTTATATCCATCGTATCCCTTCCTTTTCCTGGTTTCTGATGGATCAGATGCGTGAAAATTTGCTTCATTACTTAATATTTGCTGAAACATATGCTTTTGATTTCCGTCAATGATGTAATGTGGTTTCTTGCTCTCAAGAATTCAGAAGGAAGGGAAGAATTCAGAAGGAAGGGTTCACCGTCTATTTTATCACGTTGTATTTGATTCCCATCTCATCCATTTCTCTGTCATCCAATCGGCATATCCTTTCTCCTCATTTTCGTTGGTCATTTACTCCTTCAGTTCATTTTTTAATCTGGTTTTTGTATTTGGGTACTTATTCGATTCTGTTTATCTGTGATAGTATTTTCTTGATTTTATATTTGGGTATTAGTTCACCTTTTCTTTTTGTTTTAATCTGCTATTGTTGTCGTTGTGAATCACATGTATGCGATCATATACATGAGCAGGGATTCAATATCGTCGTTTGAGAGGGTGCTTTGAACCATATATTGAAGCCTATTGAACCTCAACCCCACCCCCGACATTGATTTCCCCTGAAGGAATTCACCATACCATGTCGAATATTCGTTTGCATACCAGGTTCAGGTGGACATTTCTTCTAACCACTTCATGTTTATTCGATGATGGGTGATATCCTCAACACCAAGTTGTGGTAAATCGATGCTGGAACGTTCTGCTAAGTGTTGAAAATGCCAGCTGCTTGAGATCCTTGAAATGACTTAAAGTTTTGCTGATTGTAATTATCCATGTTGAATTTGGTGAAATGAAATCATACCCATGCATTCAGATGCGTTGAAATTTGCTTAATATAATTATTCTAAATCCTGATATCTACTAATGTGGTTGCCATTATATACATACTTCGAAGCATGAAATTATCCATGTTGAATTTGGGAAGGCTTCATTCTGTTGCTAGCAATGTCTTGGGCATGATTGACTTAAAGTTTTGCTGATTGTAATTATCCATGTTGAATTTGGTGAAATGAAATCATACCCATGCATTCAGATGCGTTGAAATTTGCTTAATATAATTATTCTAAATCCTGATATCTACTAATGTGGTTGCCATTATATACATACTTCGAAGCATGAAATTATCCATGTTGAATTTGGGAAGGCTTCATTCTGTTGCTAGCAATGTCTTGGGCATGATGCACGGCATATGTATCTCATGCATTCAATTGACCTAGGCTGCACATGCATCAATGCAGATTATTTGCTGCACTTGACTTGGCCACTTTATATCACATATGTGCACATGTATCCATGCTATATTTTCGTTTTGTACTCTCCAGTCGGTTTCTGTGGACTAGATGTTTTTATTAAAATGAACCAAGAGTGATAGTGAGCAAGCCCAGCTGGAAGGGAATGCTGACTAGTCTTATCTTCTGTAAAAATATGTGTTTCTTTCTTAGGTTTGGGATGAATTTGGACATCCATCCTAGTAGGCTGGCCTTTGTCTTCCTTGTTATATACACAGGAAGTTCAATAATTTTGTTTATTTGTCAGACAAGAATGCTTCATTAAAATGCCATGACAATTTGGATATCCATCCTAGTAGGCTGGCCTTTGCCTTCCATGAGTGCCTAGAGAGCACAGATGGGATCAATTTCGGTCACAATAACACGAACACCAGCTTGCTTGAGGGCAGCAGCACAGCCCTTGCCAACATCTCCGTAACCACAGACAACTGCAACCTTCCCGGCAATCATCACATCAGTAGCTCTCATGAACCCATCAGGCAGTGAGTGCACCCATACAAGTTGTCAAACTGCAAAATAACATAACAGCTGTTAGTGTTGCTACTAAATCCACACTGTCACCATAAAAAAACTTGTGTCAAGTATAATTGAAGTTCATAAATAGTTTGACTACAGGGCATGTTTGCTGTGCCTGTGAACCTGATTGGCAAGTGAAGACTACTCAGAGTTCTGACACACGAATCAAGCACCATATCAAAAAGTGAATGTATCAATTTGCAAGAATCTAAATCTGTCTTCAGGCAAAGATTTTGATTCAAGTTAAAAGAGAGAATCATCTGCGCATATGTGACTCTAAAAAGAAGCAAAGAAAATGTGGCCCTAAGCAAGACACGACAGATACATATAAAATAGACTAATAGCTAATATCAACAAACACACAATAACAGAGGCAGCTAGAGGGCGAGAAATTATACAGAGAATAGTTCAAAAGAGGGAGAAGAATGCTGCAAAATATGGAAAGAAAAAAAGAATGAAGATCTTGCTCCTTTTTTGGATTTAATTTCTAAAGTGGCACAAGATTTTGCAGAATCTGACTAAGAAACTATGTACCCAAATCCACTTGGTTTTGAAGGCTTGGATCTGGTTACAGCTTTAAAAGAGATTAGGTAATGATGATTAATTTGTTTCCATGACCAATTAGTTACATTCATCTCGCAATCCTTTGGGAGGTTGCCTACCGCTGTATAGTGCAATCCCTTTTCTTTAGTAGTGCATCTGAACATCACCCTTCAAGGTGAAAAGGTTCAAACAATGTATTCAAAGCATATAGTGGAAAAAATAAACTCCTAGAAGCGCATAAACCTCCAGGAGGTGAGGTGTCGGCACCGACACAGTGTCGGTCGAAGGACGTTTTTGGGGTCACGTTAAAGGCCTGTCGCGTCTCTTGCCTCTCACGTCTCTCGAAGAAACTCTAAGAAATCCATGGAGAGTGGGCCAAAATACCAGACTTCGACTTGGCTCTGACTTCGTTGGTCGCCCAAAGCTTCATGCGGTAGATCTTCGACTTGGAAGAGCCCGGCCGACGACTTGGTAGTCATGAAACTGCAAATCCCCAAAACGTAACCGAAACGGGAGTCAGTAAAAGGGGAAAATAAGGAAAAAAAGAAGAGATTTGCAGAAAAAGAACCAACATAAGTACGAAATAGATGAGAGAGAGAGAGGGGAGGGGCGGGGGAGGGCTTATAGAAGCGAACCCTGAAACGGCCATGAATTATGTTGAATTTTATGCAAAAGCCACTACATTTGCTCTGGTCAAGGCCTTCTTAACATTGGGCTCAGTTGGATCGGGTCAAGAGCCTTTCATATTCGATCCAGTTTAGGGTCACTCCAAAATGAAGCAAGTTGCTCATGGGTTGGCTTGGTTGAGTCCATCTTCAGCTAAATTCATATTTAGTTGAGCATAACTAGACATTATTTAAGACTAAGCTTTTGCTGTTTTCATTGTCCAAATACTACAAATTACACGTGATCGGTTTGAAACTCACTTTTCTGATAGTCCCTTCAGTTGATAATGTTGTTGATAATGAAAATCTATGATTTCTCATGTATAAGTTCATTTTATTTATCAAACATTAAGATTTTCTTTTAATTGCTTTCTTTATTAAGACTCTTATCTTGACTTATGTTTACAAATGCAATTATGATGAAATTAATAGTTGTTTACTTGTTTTGCTTTATTATAAAATTACGTAATTATTATTGCTATATACTTATGTTACACTTGATGTAGTTTTAATATTTAGTATGGTAGACGTGAAATTTTCACTCCAAGCCTATGTAGAGACTTGAAATAAAATTTTCAACTCTACTTTACGTGCAAGCATGCCAACTAGTTTTCTAAAAACTAGCTAAATTGAATCTGACGGGAAATTGTGGCTAAGCGGGCTCTTTTCGCTTTAGACCTTCATGAACCGATGCTTAAGGGTCAGCCAAAGTGCTTAGGGATTCCAATTAAATAGGTGAGACTTCCAAATTCACGTGAAAAGCAAAGGTGTTGAGAATGAAAACATGTGCACTTGATTCAAGTTTCCAAATGAACAAGTTCTGAAAAACAGAAAGTTCTGTTTTTAGGGCTTATTTCCCGAATCCTTTTGAATGTCTTTCAGATCATCAAAATTTTATAGGCCGAAGCCTGAGATGTGGATAGTTTGTAGCATCTTTTAGATCATGATTTAGAGTTGTATTGTTGCAAAATTAAATCTGAGAAATGCCTCTGCTCAGGCACCCGAAATTGTTTTGTCACAGAAATACAAAGACTTAAAGATGAGTTTGTATCTCAGTGTCCAGAGTTTGAAATTTAATGAATTTGATCTTGATGAAAAGCTATGGATGTCAGCTTTCCAATGAATCAAAATTCATCGATTTTGGATACCTACAGACAGAGTTATGTGATGAATACCCAGGATCTGTCGAAGGAAAACTGGTTGGACAGACAGTTTATAAAAACTTTTCCGATTTTGCACAATTTTAATTACGATGTTGGACAACTCTAAAATTCTTGTAAATTTTATTAGAAGTGGGCCTGTGTGTAGAATAAGTGTTCAAAGTTTCAGAATAATTGGAGTAGAGGTTCGGGAATTAAAAATCAAGCAATCCACGTATGCAGAGATGATGAAATATAGTTTTTAGGTTTTTAGAATCATACGTGATGCAAACTCACAAGAATTTAAAAGCAACAACACAACATCACGAATTGAAATTGCTGAAGGAAAATGAATTGAAATATACTTAATAGCTTAAGCATAGAGGAGATTAGAGAATATAGAGTGTTTATAGAATATAGAGAGGTAGAATCAAGAAATCAAACACGTAGAGTGCATAATCAAAGAAAAGGAAATTTCAGTAACATCTACTTCTATTACATTATGGGGGGAGACAAAGCGCCATTAATACAACCCATTTTGAATTGAATTTGAAGAAGAGATATAGAATAATGAAAATAGAGCAGCACTTACCCGAACTTACACAAGAAACCATCCTCCAAGGTAATGGTCGGCTACCCCTTTCTTCACCCTTTTCCCTTTTCTTGTTCACTCAACTCTTCCCAAATCGTGGCCTACCTTCTACACTCCCTTTTCCCTCTCTAGGATATTCCCTAGCAGCTCTCACAACTCACACAACCCTCAAAGTGCAACACCTTACTAGCCTCTCCTTCTCTCTCTCTCAAGATGCCTCACGCCCCCTCCCTCCCTTGGCCTCAATTTATAGGCCAAGGGGGGCTCTTCTAGGCCATTCCTTGGGAAGGGTGACCCATGGTCCAAACCCAGCCCCAACGCCCTCCAAATCACATGGCCTTGGTGGTCCCTTGTGGTCAAATGTGGACCAGCCCCATGTGGGCTGGTTTGGTCTTGAGTCCCATGCGTTGGTCCTAGTCGATTGGACTTAAAGGCACTCGGCTAGGCTTGATCAACTTCTTGTGTAGCTTGTTTTAACTTTGCTTGATTTTAATTTTGAGATATGGGCTGGATGAGATTTTGATAAACCTTTGGAATCAACACCCCACCCAAATCCAATCCATTTCATCTTGTAAAAATAGGCCAGTCTTAACCCTTGATTCAAGCAAATTGTGGATCAACTTTGACTTGATAAGATAAACACTCGAACCACCTTGAGAGCTGACTCATTTGATTTGATTTGTTGATGAAGATATGGTTTTGACGTGGTCATCCCCTTACTTTCGAGCTTTATCCTTCGTTGGCTCGATCTTAAATTGAATTGGGCTCCACCTGTTCGCTTGATTGGCTCGAATCATTTGAGATTTTTAACTTCAATTTAAAACCTTTAATTTGAAACATTTTTGAAAGATTTGAACTTTTTATTTAAAACAAAAGGTTTTAAATCATTTGAATTTTTGAAATTCGGAGTGTTAGGAATTTTTTTTAGGTTGTTTACAAATGCCCCTCTTTGGCATTAATCCAAATTTATTTGGATAATGACAAAGAAGAAAACACCCTTTTTGATTTACTTCTCAGATTATTCTTGAGAATATAAATCATCTTTAATTTTCTAAAATCTTTTTCCTTGGATTATAGAGAAGGGGATTTTAGCCAAAGGGGACTTGACCTACCTTGGGTGTTTGTCCTAAACATGATCATGTATGGACGACTTTGGATGCATGCATGGTGTATGATGCAAATGAAGTGTGAGATTTTAGAGACTCAGTTAAGAGATGAATGAGCTTAGGAAGAGCCTATAAAGGCTGGCTGCCCCAAGTAGGATAATCCCATGTCATTTGATACTTCGGGTTCTCAAAATTTATTTTCAAAGGGAACTCCTTTTAGCTTCAATCAAAAGGACTTTCGATTTTTCATATTTCCCCTCTTTTGGGTTTCAATGCCCACTACTTAGTAGAGGTTTTGTAGGAAATTTTGAAAAATATTTCAAAAATTCTATTTCCCACACAACAAAGTCTAATTCTCAAACAAAATGAAATCCAAATAAGTAGATTCTATTCCTACTTTAGATTTTTCATGTATAAATCTTTCTCCATTGGGATAAGTTGTAGGGATTTGGGAAAGAATTACCATGGTCCCTTCTGAAGCGTCCCGTGGTTTAAGGCAAAGAGATGGAAAATTGCTTTTTTTGAGTTTTGGCTTTTCCTTTTCTATCAACATAGAGGGCCTCATTTTCTTTTTCTTTTTGAAGGATTTTTTTTTCATATTCCCTCTTTTTTTTTTCTTTTTCATTCAAAGAGAAGATCTCTTTCGGAGGAATTTTTGTATTCTCTCTTTCTATTTGAAGGAAGACCTCTTTTTGGAGGAGTTTTTGTATTCTCTTCTTTTGATTTTGCCAATTTTCCTTTTTGGAGAGAGAAGCAAAATGGGGAGACTTATCCCTTTGGTTACTTGATTTATCCAAGATCATCCTATTTCATAATAGCATCTACCATTTGAAAATATTTTGCTATATTGAACAAGGCTCCATTTTGTAAGCTAAAGATTTTTGAAATGTTATCATATGATTTTAAAAACTCTACTTTTCATAAAGCATCGATTCCCTCATTCAGAGCCATATGATCAACCTTGATCCTTCTTTCAAGAAGTTCAAAAGAGATCCATTTTAAAATCTTTTCGAAAGAAATTTAACATAGACCCTATACATAATATTTTTTTCAAGTACTGAGCATTTATAGGGTCTATTAAATTTCTACCCTCAACATCAATCAACCAATATGCATTATTAGTGGTTGTTTCCCTTATAACATAGGGACCATCCCACTTGGAACAAGTGGATGTGGGTCATGATGGTGGATGATTTTCATGTGCATGATCCATAACAAGGAGCCTTTTTTCATTTAACAAATCAAGCTCATCCATTCTAGCATGTTGTAAAGTCTCTAGGGGTAAGTCGAGTGAAAGTGATGTATGAAATGAATGCAATTTGGTATGAATGGGAAGTATGGCGTTTGTACCATAGACAAACTCAAATGGTGTGGCATTTGTGGGTGTTCGAATGGAAGTTCTATAAGCCCATAAGGCTTCATCAAGCTTCTCATGCTATGTCCTATCATTTTCTAAGGTTTTCTCAATGATGCTTATGAGAGTCTTATTTGTGGCTTCGGCTTGGCTGTTGCCTTGAGGGTAGTAGGGCGATGAGAAGTGTTGAGTTATGCCATAAGTATTACATAACTTTTCTATCTTTTCATTCTTGAAAGGGGTGCCATTATCGGACACTAGGTCTCTTGGGATTCCAAATCGAGCCAAGATATTTTTCTTAATGAATGCCACTACATGTTGTCCTTGGACATTAGCCAAAGAGATATTCGGTGGCTGCTAATATGAACCTATATCCATTGGATGCAGTTGGGGAGATTGGTCCTATGATATCGAATGTCCACATAGTGAAGGGCCATGGGCTTACAATGGAATGCAAGGTGGATGATGGGATATGAATGACATGTCCATGCACTTGACATTGATGACATTTCCTAACATGATCATGACAATCTTGCTTAAGGGTAGACAAAAAATAACTGGCCCTAAGTATCTTCATGGACATCATATTTGCATTGACATGACCTCCACACTCTCCATCGTGGAATTCATGCATTATGGTCCTAGCCTCATCAAGGTCTACACATCTCAACAAGATGCCGGTAAAACTCTTTTTGTAAAGAACTCCTTCCAAAATCACATATCGGGTTGAAATTTTTTGAATCAAAGCTTTATCTTTAGAAGAAGCAAATTCGGGAAACCCTCCATTTTCTAAAAAGTTTTTAATGTCATGAAACCAAGTCTTTTCAATTGAATTTTGGTCATTTTGACAAATCTCCAAATCGTGGGTGGATGGAGTAGGTGAGTGCCAAATTTCTAAGGATCGAGTTTCCATGGTGGGATCGACCCTTAGAGATGAACCTAGGGATGAGAGGGCATATGCTATGGTATTGTTCTCTCTACCTATATGAGTGAATGTGCATGATTTGAAAGAATCGACCAATTGAGTGGCCAATTCGTGGTATGGTATGAGTTTTTCATTTTTGACTTACCAAATTTTTGAAACTTGGTTTATAACAAGCATGAAATCTCTAAAGACTTCAATACATGATGCCCCTAGCTTTTTCAAAAATTTTAAGCCTTGTATGAGTGCTTCATATTCAGTCACATTATTTGAGCATGAAAAATCTAGTCGAATGGTAATTGAGATTTCTCCTTTCTCAGGAGATATGAGGATAATTCCTACACCTGCCCCTTGTTGATTCTTTGCCCCATCAAAATACATTTTTCATACTTGATCTTCATTAAAACAATTTGCTAAAACATGGTTTTGAAATTTGTTTGTAAATATGCATTCATCGGGCATTTCATCAAGTATGGGATACGTATCTTCAAGAGGCAATTCGGCAACATGATCAGCTAGGGCTTGTCCCTTAATGGAGGTTTGATGATGAAACTTTAAATCATACTCCATTAAGAGGATCTGCCATTTACCTAGCCTACCCGTTAGGATAGGTTTTTCAAACAAGTGCTTGATTGGATCAAGCTTAGACACTATCCAAATTTCATGGTCTAGAAAATAATGTCTAAACTTTTGGCAAGCCTATACCAATGCCAAGCACGTTTTCTCCATGGCTTGATGATTTCTTTCATATGCCAATAGAGTTTTCAAAATATAATAAATGGCATACTCCTTAAGACTATCATCCTCATATTGAGCAAGTAAAGCACCCAATGCATTTATATGAATGAAAATATAAAGCAATAAAGGTTTTCCTTGCTTTGGAGGTTTTAAAATCGGAGGATTGACCAAATAAGTTTTCAATCTTTCAAAAGCTTTTTGACAATCATCATCTCATTCAAATTTAACCCCTTTTCTCAAAAGCCTATTAAAAAGTTCGCATCTTGTTGCTAGATTGGAGATAAATCTCTTAATTGCTTGGAGTCGACCTTGAAAGCTTCGGATTTGGGTCAAGTTGGAGGGTGAAGGCATATCTATGATGGCTCGACACCTAGAGGGGTTGACTTCAATGTCCCTTTGACTTACTATAAATCCTAAGAGTTTTCCCGATTCCTCTCCAAAAACACATTTTTAAGGGTTTAGCTTTACTTTATAAAGCTTAAGTCTTTCGAAAACCTTTTGCAAAGATTCTATGTGTGCATCGGGTTTTTGATTTTACCAAAAGATCATCCACATATACTTCTAAGAGCTCATGAATTTTATCATGGAAAATAGTGGTCATGGCTCTTTGGTATGTGGCACCACCATTTTTCAAACCAAATGGCATAACCATGTAATAGTATACGCCCCAAGGTATAGTAAAAGTAGTTTTTGCCTGATCTTTTGGTGCTAACTTGATTTGATTATAACCCGAATAGTCATCCATAAAAGAAAACATTTCATGATTTGCAATGCTATCCACTATCAAATCAATGTTTGGAAGAGGAAAATTATCTTTTAGAATGGCTTTGTTCAAATTTCTAAAATCAATGCAAATCCGAATTTTCCCATTGGATTTTCGAACAACTATGTTTGAAAGCCATTCCGAATAACAATGGGTTTTATAAATCCGACTTTTAAAAGATCTTCTAAACCCTCTTTCACTTGACAGTGAACATCGGGATGGATTTTCCTAAGCTTTTGCTTTATGGGTTTGGCATTGGGTTCTAAGGATAGATGATGCGCTACAATTTTTGGGTCTAGACCCGGCATGTCTTCATAAGTCCATGCAAATACATCAACATAGGATTTCAAGAATGCAATGAATGATGCTTTTTCTTGCTCATGTTGACATGCACCTATTTTGACACATTTTGGGTTAGACTCACTCCCTAGGTTGATTTCTACAAAATCCCCTCCTACAGAATTTGAAGGTTTTTTCAAGTCAAGGATTCTATAAAATTCGAGAAGCTCGGAGGCTTGATCTTCTTCATGGATGAGGAGATCTTCCTTCTTGCTTTGATAATTCTCAAGCACTTTAATTTCTAGGAAAGTGTTAGGCAAAAGAGTGGGATCGTGAATGACAATTTTTGACAATTTTGGTTTGGGAATATATACAATTTTTGAAGAACTCGAAAGTGGGTTTTGTACATGGCCAATATTTTTGGAATTTTCAAATTTTTCAATTTTTTTGTCTTTTTCAAAACAAAAGCTAGGAGGATGAATATACAAGACTTTCTTTTTGGTATTTTCAGATTTTTCATTTTTTTTGGATTTTTGCAAACAAAGATTAGGAGAAGGAATATAAACAACTTTCTTTTTGGAATTTTCAGATTTTTCAAATGTTTTTGAGTTTTGAGGATTTTTAAAAAAAAATTGGCTTTTGCAAATATATAATTTTTTTGGATTTTCGGATAAGGAGGGTCTTCCATCAAACCTACAAAAAAAACACCATGAATTAGGCTCTAAACAAGAGGTCTAAGTCATAGGTCTCGGTGTTAGTGGGTTTTAGGGCACCCTTGACTCAAGTGGTCTTAGGTGGTGGCTCAGGGGGTATGGATGGGGTATAGCCCAATCCATATCGACTCAGGTTAGGACTAGGTAGGATGGGTTCTAATCTTCCTTTGTTATGAGCTCCTAGACCTCGATAAGGTGTGTACCCTATATTCAACATCATGTTCCAAGGCTTTTTAAGTTTTGAAAAGTTTTTATACAATGGATGGCCTTGGAACATGGTGTCGTCCATATTATGTATGTACACACGTTTAGACTTGGTTAGGGTCTTGGAGACATGGGCGGTGAAGACTTGGGTTTACCTAAGATGCACACGACCCTAGAGGAAGGGGTTTCACTCGGGGATGGCTTGGGCTGCCCTTGGATGTACACGACCCTAGGTGTTTGAACATTTGGGACCGGCTTGGGCTTCCCTAGAAGGTGAATGACTCCTAAGTGGGGGTCGACTAAGGAAAACTTTACTAAGGGTGGAAGAAGCTCCCCCATGACTTGTTCATGGGATGGATGACTTGATATGCAAGGGAAGTTTCGGATTCCCTTAAGTTGAGGATGGTCTTCTCCTAGAATCACCACCACTTGGTTTTCATATGGGATTTTCAGACACTTGTGAAATGTGAAAGGCACAACCTAGAGGCTATAAATCCATGGCCTTCCTAATAAGAGGTTGTAATAGGGGTTTATGTCTAAGACATGAAACAACCCCGTGTGTCGAATGTTCTCAACTTTCATGGGTAATTCTATAGCTCCTAAAGGATGGGATGCATTGCCATCGTATCCCATGATAAAGATGGAACTTGACTCTAAACAAGATATGGTGACTCCTACTTGAAAGGCCACGTGCAACGAAAGGATGTTTAGACCTCCTCCCCCATCGACCAAGCATTTGTCTAGAGTGTGGTGATTCAAAACAACCTCTATATGCAAGGCTTGGTTATGGGTCATATATGGTCTTTCCAACTCATCCTCCGTAAACACGATGGGAGCCTTAGCACATATCGGAGAGACCAAGAAGGATAAAGACTCGGGAGTAATGGAGGGGTTAACCTTGGCCCTTTTTAGGATCACTTCTAAGACTTGTCTATGTCTAGGTGAGGTTTGGATCAACTATAGGACAGACATGTTTATGAAAATTTTTGAAAGGTGAAGTTCGAAATCATAAGTGATTAACACCATGGTTTAACCCTTTTCCATGCCATGAGGTGCATTAGGGATGCATGCTTTTGAAGAGTCGGGTATAACGATCACTTTCTTATTAGGAATTTTAGCTAAGTGTGGGGGTTGATAGATCCTCCCGGACCTAGTCACCTCACCCACACCTTCCCTAAGGCTCGCTCTTATCTTGGCTCTATTACGATGCTTCATAGTACCATAGATTTCTAATAAGGCTCTAGTCGGGGGCGAGACTCTAAGCGCTCCTCGGATCACTACTTGCTTGGCTTTTTTTATTACGAGAGCAGGTGGTGTGTGACAAGTAGTATGTATCATATGCAATGCATGCTCCATTCCATGAGCCATGAGTGGGAGAAGGCGTACCTCTTTTCCTTTCCTATTGGTGCTCGCATGATTAGGGAAAGATTCTTTTAGAATTGCTTGGGAGGGCTCCGGTTCTTTCGTGACTATAAACACCCCAAAATCAAACAATTTTCAAAAACAAACACCTGGTTTAAAACATCCATTTCAAAACCAGATTTTGAGTTTTCGAAAACCCAAGAGTTGAAAAAGCCTTAAACTTTTGTTTTAAACCCCATTCAAAATACAAATTTCTCAAACTCGGGCCAAGTCCCAATTTTGTAAAAGCCCAAAACCAACAGGTGGAGCCTGATCAAAAGCAGCCTAAAAAAGCAGGTTCAAAAGCTGAGAAAGCATCCTGGCCTGATAAAAACAGGATCAAACGGCGAAAGGAAAGCCTAGGCCAGAAACAGACTTCAAGCTTGGAGCATCAAATGCCAAGCCAAGAACATCCACCAAAATAGTTGAAATCCAAGCCTGAAACAAAAAAAGAGACAAAATGAAGTCTAGAAAGGTGAGAAGGAGTTCGGACGAAAATGTTGAGGAAGACCCAGCCCAAGACGGAGCGCTGATGAAGCCAAGACCCGCAAAAACTACCTGTCTCGAAACGCCAAGAAAGACTGAAGAAATGAAAATTTGGATTGGATCTAGACCCAAATATCTAGATCCAGACCCAAATAATATTTGGATTGAATTTGGATATCAAAATCCAAATCCAAGATCTATACCCAAGACCTACCTCATTTGCCTATAAATAGAGGTGAGGGTGTGACATAAGTTTACGTGAAATTCAAGTGGGCTTGGGGAGAGCTTGCATAAAGTAGGTGATAGAAAATTGGTGTGCTAGATATTTTCAAGTGGGCCATAGCCATGTGGGCTTGATCAAGGGCATGGGTTCAAGCCTTGTATGAATGTAGGCTCAAACCTAGGGGCTGCACCAACTTGAAAAAGGGCCGCACAAGGGCGTGGAAGCATGGGCAAGGCGTGGTGGACCGGCTCCAAGAGGTAGGTCTCTCAACCTCACCCTAACCTAGCCTAAACCACCTAACTGACCCCCATAAACCTAACCCTAAACTAGCCTAGACCTAGCCCTTTTCACCTAAACCGACCCAAACTTCCCCCTAACCTACCTCAATCTAAACCCAACCGAGTGCAGCTGCACTCGGTTTGAGCCCCCTTTCTACACTTCCCCTAGACACCAACCGGCTCCCATCTCCCGGCCACCCTAGCCGAACCCCCTGCAACACCTGCCCTAACGTCGACCTAACACCCCAACCTTACCGCCTGCACCCTCTCCCAACCGAACCCCCTACAACACCTGCCGCGCCGCACCCCACTATCCCTAGCGTGCCTGTCATCCCTACCGTAACCCCCGCACCGAGTCCCAGTGCCTAACTCCAGCACCCCACTGCCTAGCTCCTAGCCCGCACCTAAGACCCTACCTTAGCCGTAACCCCCGTGTTGCATCCCATTATCCCTAGCGCCTAACCTAACACCCCAGCTACCAGCCCATTGCCTAAGACTATACCTTAATCAGCCCCAATTAGGCCGTGACCTACCTTAACCAGCCCCACTTAGGTCGTGACCTACCTTAGCCAACATCCATCCAGTCGAACCAAAGTCCTTCCTAAGCCCAATACATCCGGTTGCCCCCAAGCATACCTTAAACTCATGTCAAAACCCCACCTAGGGAGACCCATCTCTTGGCTGCCAAAGTGGACAAACCCAAGCACGTTGAGAGGAAAAGCAGACCACTTGTAAGTGTTTAAATTCGGTTTTTACCTTACTCATTTCAAATTCAATTCAATTCGATAGGGGTTGTAATAATGGAGCGTAGTCTCCCCCCGAAATGTAATATTGGTGCTTGATACACGAAGCACACACGTACACTTGAGTCATATTGCTCTTAAACGTACACAAGACACCCACGTGCACTTGAGCCTTTCCACTCTTAATTGCACACGATTGCACACACATCGAGCCTTTCCACTCTTAAGATAAAGTATATATTTTCCTTTGGGTATTTACTTTAGTGAAAGCTGTGTGAGTTGCAATTCAATTCGGGTTGTTACATTCACGTCGTGTGAGTTTGTCATTTAAATTTCACACTCGCACCCAAGAAGTACTTGAGCACTTGCTCCACACTCTCACGCACATTTTGAACCTTTGTTGCTCATAAGATATAGCATACTTCTATATTTTCCAACTGCGTGAGTTTTACATTAAGTCGTGTACGCACTTACATTTCCGGGTGGTTCAATTCATGTCGTGTGAGCTTGTCATTTAAATTTCTCACTACACACATGCGTGCATTGAGCCTTTCCGCTCTTATCATATATCTATATTTCAATTTCGACAAAGTTCAATTCATGTCGTGTGAGTTTATCATTTAAATTTTACACTACACACATGCGTGCATTGAGCCTTTCTGCTCTTACTATCTACTTATATTTCAATTTTGGCAAGTTCAATTCCAGTCGTGTGAGTTGTTTTTCCATTTGCACACCAAGAGCACTCACTCACAATTGAGCCTTTCCGCTCTTAAGATATAAGTATATTTCAATTCTGTAATTTACATTCAAGTCGTGTGAGTTGCTTTCAAGTTCGGGTATTTTCCTTGAGCTGCGTGAGTTGCACTTCCATTCGGGTGTTTACATTAAGTTGTGTGTGTGAGTTGCTTTCAATTCGAGCCTAGCTCACATCATCATATCAAACCCGAAAAACGTTTGTGCATCCTTGCATTCACGCGTTTTCAAAAGGAAACTCCAAATCTACTCTCAAACTCGCTGAATTTAGGCCACTTGTGCACACACATAGCCAGCCTAAATAGCTAAAACTCAAAGACTTGGAATCGTACAACCCCCGTAATAAAAACTGTAATTTAGGCATACAATCATCGAAACAGTTACTTTTCTTTCAAAAGTATACGTTTGTTTAAAAGGTCAAAAGTTTTCTAAGCGTTAAAACCAACCTTGGAGTATCGGTTCAAGAAGGTTTTTTTCGAAAAGATCCCGCTTATCCACAATCACCAAAAGAAGTCAAAAGTTTCAAAAACCTTCGCTAGTTTAAGTAGGCTAGCTGGCATGCCCTTTAAAAGCGACGTAAGCACGAGAAGGTTCATTTCAGGCCTCAAAAGCTAGAAGTGAGAATTTTTCGTTGTTTACAGTTTGGCACGCCCGGTGGAACGCAGGTCTTGAGAAAACCTAGATTAAACAAACAAAACTCTTAAAAAAATTTCCAAGAAAAGTATTTAACTCTTTGCCTTTTGTATTTTATAGTTGATTTTCTAAAACAAAGGATCGGAGTCATGTCGAGTTTAGACTCCAATGAAGTGTCTAGCCGTATCTCGCGCTCATCAAGTTCCTATTCCAAAAAATTTTTGAAAAATTTCAAAAACAAAAGAGAAGAGATTGAAGACTTACGAAAAGATTTCGAAGCAAAAATCACTGCACTAAGCCAAGAGGCAGAGGCAGCTGATTCCTGTTCGTCTCATGGCGAACCGGCAAAAGATAAGAAAAAATTCGACAAGTCTAAAAAGCTCAAGGAAACCTCTACAATGGAGAGAAACCAATGTCATGAGTCCTTCACACACAAGGACCGAAAAGCCCTGCAGCAGCTGCTAAAAGGGCAAAATAAAGAAAAGAGAACGTACACCCTCTTTGATTTCCTTCCTTTGGATTACGAAATAGACAATGACGATGAGATACCGAACTTTCATTGATATAATGGCATAGGGGATCCTAGATCCCACCTACAACTCTGTTCTCGTCGAGCCTATAAAAATAAAAAGGACTCGACAAAGTGGATATATTGGTTTTCCCTTTCCCTCAAAGGTACTGCCTCAAAATGGCTTGCTTCCTACGATTTAAGACAATTCACGACTTTTGAAGAGTTAGCGAACTACTTTATGCAAAGATTTTCGCATAATGTAGAAGTAACACCAACTTTAAACACTTTGAGGGATACGAAGCAAGCTTCGAATGAGGATGTACAGGCATTCATCGTTCGTTAGAGGTCCCTCCTCGGGCAAGTAAGAGAGCCGATTTCTGAAGGATGCGCAGTAATGCTCATCCTCGATAATTTTAAAAATGAATTGAAAACTTTTCTCTCTTTGTACGAAATCTTGACTTTCCATAAGTTGATCAAGAAAGCTTCCCTCTTTGAAACAAATCTGAAAAAGGGAGTCTATGATCACCTATGGAAAGGAAATATTTTGCCAAAATCACGGTTGGAAAACCCCAGAACTTACGGGTTTCTCACTATGGACAAAGGGGCAAAACCCCAAAAAGTTGCAAACGTCCGAGTGGATCTAAGCCCGACAAGCACTTCAAAAAAGTTTGAATCAAAAAATGAAAAAAAGTTACAAAAAACTTGTGAAAAATGGGAGTATACCCCACTGGGGCAACTTGTCTCAGAGGTCCTTGACCTCCTTCTCGCCCAAGGGTTTATAACACTCTCCGAAATTCCCGAAAGAACCCCTTCAAAGGGGAGATTTTTGAACCATTTTTTCAAGTATCATCAGCTCAAGGGCCATGATACGAACCAATGTTTCTCCCTTCTAAATAAAATCGAGAACTTGATAGAGTAGGGCCGGCTCTAGGTCACTGCCTGCCCAAGCTATATTCAAAGAACCCTTCCCCAATCACGCAAGCACTAGTGGGAAGGGAAAGGAGGTATGTGCTTTCTCGACTTTGAAAAGTTTAGTGCATCCATCACATTCTAGTTTTACTACTTGTGCACCATCTCTCATCATTTGTAAGAAAAACGCCCAAGTAGTAATCCGGGGAGCGCTTAGAGTCCCGCCCTCGGTTAGAGCTATTCTAGAAATTTGAGGTGCTCCAAAGCACTCAAATAGAGCCACAATAGGAACGAGCCTTAGGCAAAGTGTAGGGGAAGTGACCAGGTCCGGGAGGATCTATCAACCCCAACACTTAGAAAAAACTGCTAAAAAAGTGGTCAGTGTCCCTGGCTCTTCAAAAGCATGCATTCCTAAGGTTTCGCAAAAAACGAACAAAGGTAAAAATGTTTTAATCTCATATGATTTTGAAAATCATCTTTCTAAGATCCCAATAAACATGTCCATCCTAGAGCTGATACAAACCTCACCTAGGCATAGATTAGTTTTAGAAAAAATCTTAGAGAGAGCCAAGGTTAAGTCAAATATAACTCTCGAGTCCTTGTCGTTTCAAGTGGCACCTATCTGTGCAAAGATGCCAATCGTGTTCTCAGAAGACGAGATAGAAAGATTTTATGAAACCCACAACCAAGCCTTGCATATTGAGGTAGTATTGAATCACTATCCTCTCGACAAATACTTAGTTGATGGGGAAGGAGGTCTCAACATCCTTCCACTTCACGTGGCATGTCAAATCGGAGTCACCTTAACTTTCGTGAACCCAAGTTCCATCGTAATCACTGGATACGATGGAAATGCATCTAAACCTTTGGGAGCCGTAGAGTTACCTATGGAAATAGGGGGCATAGCCAATGCAGGGGTGTTCTATGTCTTAGACATACACCCCCATTACAACCTACTGCGTGGAAGACCATGGATACATAGCCTGCGAGATGTGCCATCCACCTTCCATAGGTGTGTGAAAATCCCCTATAAAAACCAGATTGTGGTAATTCTAGGAGAAAATCATCCTCAGCTTCAAGGACTACAAAACTTCCCTTGCTTACAAGTCACCAAGCCTATGAGGACAACCTTGGAAAACCTTTGGTCGAAACGCCCAAGATCGTCCTCCAAAAACCTAGGAAAATCCTACATATCAGGGGGCAGCCCAAAGCTTGCCTGCCCAAAACCATAATCATCCTAGGAAAGACCAAGTGCCAACTATTTCCAAAGTCCCTAAATAAAAAATCATTCAAGCATGACATGAACGATAGCAAGTTCCAAGGCCACCCTTTGTACAAAGAATTTGCAAAACTAAAAAAGCCTTGGAACATGCTATTAAACATGGGTTACATGCCCTACCAAAGCCTAGGGACCCAAAACCAAGGTTGCCTCGAGCCCATAATACCAAATGCAAACCCAAGTAGGTATGGGATAGGATATATCCCTGCCATACCCCCAGAACCACCACCTATGACCACTTGGGTCAAGGGTGCCTTGGAGCCTACTAAAACCGAGACCTACGGTTTAGATCTCTTGTTTAGAGTCTAATTCGTGGTGTTTTCTTTGTAGGTATGATGAAAGACCCCTCTTTTAAACAAAAAAACAAAAAAATTATAAATTTGCAAAACCCAAAAACATTGAAAATTTGTGAAAATACCAAAAAGATTTTGTATATACCAACTCTTGGTAAAAATTTGGAAAAAATCAAGTATTTTGAAGAAAAAATCGTCTTCATAAAAGGACCAAAGTCTTCAAAACCTGTAGAAATTCCAAAACCAAAACCAGGTGTTTGTAAAAACCATGCATTAACTCCAAATTTCCTAGGATTTAGAATTCTCAAGAATGATCAAAGCGTGGAGGAGGATCCCCTTCTCCCTGAGTAGGATCAAACCTCCGAGCTTCTCGAGTTTAACAAAATTCTTGATTTGAAAAAACCTTCGAATTCTGTAGGTGGGGATTTCATAGTAATCAACTTAGGGAGTGAGTCAAAACCTAAACACATTAAGATAGGCGCATGTTTACATGAGCATAAAAAAGCATCATTCATTGCATTCTTGAAAACCTATATCGATGTATTCGCATGGACTTGCGAAAACATGCCAGGTAGAGCATTGTCTTTCCCTAGATCTAGATTCAAAACCCATAAAACAAAAGCTTAGAAAGATTCATCCAAACTTACACTTTCAAGTAAAAGAGGGTTTACAAGATCTACTTAAAGCTGGTTTTATAAAACCCATTGCGTATTCTGATTGGTTTTCCAACATTGTTGTAGTTCGAAAATCCAATGGGAAAATTCAAATTTGCATTGATTTCAGAAATCTGAACAAAGTCACGCCAAAGGATAACTTCCCTTTGCCAAATATTGATTTGATAGTCGATAGTACTACAAATCATGAAATGTTTTCCTTTATGGATGGCTACTCGGGTTATAATCAAATCAAATTAGCTCTAAGAGACCAGGCTAAAACTGCTTTTACCACACCCTGGGGCACGTACTGCTATACAGTCATGCCCTTTGGTTTGAAAAACGCTGGTGCCACATACCAAAGAGACATGACTATGATCTTTTATGATCAAATTCATGAGCTCTTAGAAGTGTATGTGGATGATCTTTTGGTAAAAAAAAAAACCCGAGATACATACATCGAATCTTTGCAAAAAGTTTTCGAAAGACTGAGGCTTTATAAAGTGAAACTAAACCCTCAAAAGTGCGTCTTCGGAGTAGAATCCAGCAAGCTTTTAGGTTTTATGGTAAGCCAAAGGGGCATTGAAGTCGACCCCTCTAAGTGTCGAGCCATCATAGATATGCCTCCACCCTCCAATTTAACTCAAATCCGAAGCCTCCAAGGTCGCCTCCAATCAATTAGATGCGAACCTTTCAACAAGCTTTTGAGAAAAGGGGTGAAATTTGTGTGGGACAACGATTGCCAAAAAGCTTTCGAAAGATTAAAGGCGTATTTGGTTAATCCTCCGGTTTTAAACCTTCCAAAGCAAGGAAAACCTCTTTTACTTTACATTTCTGTGCATGCGAATGCTTTGGGTGCCTTATTAGCTCAATATGAGGATGATACCCATAAAGAGTATGCCATTTACTATATTTCGAAAACTCTATTGGCTTATGAAAGAAACTATCAAGCCATAGAGAAGACGTGCTTGGCCTTAGTATGGGCCTGCCAGAAATTTCGACATTACTTCCTAGATCATGAGACCTGGATAGTGTCTAGGCTTGATCCAATCAAGTATTTGTTTGAAAAACCTATCCTCACGGGTAGGCTGGGTAAATGGCAGCTCCTCTTGATGGAGTATGACCTGAAATTCTACCATCAAACCTCCATCAAGGGGCAAGCCCTGGCTGACTATGTGGTTGACTTCCCTTTAGAGGATTCATATCTCACACTTGATAAAATGCCCGACGAAGGCATCTTTCAAAACCAATTTCAAAACCATATTCTATCAAATTTCTCAAGTGAAAACCAAGTGTGGAAGATGTACTTCGATGGAGCACGAAACCAAAGAGGGGCTGGGGCAGGAATCATCCTCATATCCCCTGAAAAGGGAGAAATTCCCATTGGCATTCACCTAGATTTCAAATGTTCTAACAATACAGTCGAGTATGAAGTACTCATACAAGGCTTGAAAATTTCGAAAACTCTAGGGGCATCATGCATCGAAGTCTTTGGAGACTCTTTACTTGTCATAAACCAAGTATTAAAAATTTGGGAAGTCAAAAATGAAAAACTTCTTCCATACCACGAATTGGCAACCAACCTAGTCGATTCGTTGCAATCATGCACACTCACACACGTAGGAAGAGAGGACAATGGCATAGCCGATGCCCTCTCATCCTTAGGCTCAGCCTTGAGGGTCGATCCCACCTTGAGAACTCGATCCTTAGAAATATGGCACTCACCCACTCCATCCACTTGTGATTTGGATATTTGCTAAAACAACCCAACTTCTGCTGAAAAACCATGGTTTCAAGACATTAAAAAGTTCTTAGAAAACAGAGGATTTTTAGAATTTGCTTCGTCTAAAGACAAAGCTTTTATTCAAAAGATTTCAACCCGATACATGATTTTGGGAGGGATTCTTTATAAAAAGAGTTTTACTAGCATCTTATTAAGGTGTGTCGACCTTGAGGAGGCTAGGGTGGTAATGCATGAATTCCACGATGGAGAATGTGTAGGGCATGTAAATGCCAATATGATGGCAATGAAAATACTTAGAGGTAGTTACTTTTGGTCCACTCTAAAGTAGGATTGCCATGACCATGTTAGGAAGTGTCACCCATGTCAAGTGCATGGACACGCCGCCATTCATATCCCATCATCCACATTGCATTCCATGGTCAGCCCATGGCCATTCACCATGTGGGCGTTTGACATCATAGGACCAATTTTTCCAAATGCATCAAATGGGCATAGGTTTATCCTAGCAACCACTGAATACTTTTCCAAATGGGTTAAAGTTACCTCCCTAACTAATGTCCAGGGGCAACATGTAATGGCGTTCATTAGGAAAAATATCTTGGCTCGATTTGGAGTTCCAAGAGACTTAGTGTTTGATAATGACACCCCCTTCAAGAACAAGAGAATGGTAAAGTTATGTAACACGTATGGCATAACTCACCACTTCTCAATGCCCTACTACCCTCAAGGCAACGACCAAGCCAAAGCCACCAATAAGACTCTCATAAGCATTATTGAGAAAACCTTAGAGAAGGGTAGGACGTGGCATAAGAAGTTGGATGAAGCCTTATGGGCTTATAGGACTTCCATTCAAACTCCCACAAATGCCACGCCATTTGAGTTGGTCTATGGCGCAAACGCTATTCTCCCCATTCATACCAAACTGCATTCATTTCATACATCACTTGCACTCGACCTTCCCCTAGAGACGCTTCAGCATGCTAGAATGACCGAGCTTGATTTATTAGATGAAAGAAGGCTCCTTGCCATGGATCATGCACATGCATACTGACAAAGGGTAGCCCGACACTATGAGAAGCATATGAAGCCTCGCCACTTCGAAGTGGGAGACCTTGTGCTAAAAATCATCCAACATCGTGGCCCACATCCACTTGGAAAGTGGCAGCCCAAGTGGGATGGTCCTTATGTTGTACGTGGAACCACCACGAACAATGCATACTGGTTAGTCGATGTTGAAAAAATCTCATGTGTAGGGTCTAAGCTAAATCCTATTATGAAAATATTTTGAGGAAATCTCCTTTGAAACTTCGTGAGCAAGGATCAAGGTAGATCGTGCAATCCTGAATGAGAGAATCGATGCTTGTGAAAAAGCGGAGTTTTCAAAAACAAATGGATTACATTTCAAAATTCTTTTTCGTACAAAGGAAGGCCTGGTTCAAAATAGCAAGATACTTGCAAGTAGTACGTGCTATTTCTAAATAGGATGATCTGGGATGAATCGAGTAGATCATTGGGATAAGTCCTTCCCCTCTTGTCTTCTCTTCCCCAAAAGAAAAACTTGGCAAAAAGCAAAAAGGGAAATCCCTACAAAAATCTCTTTCCAAAAGAAAGCTGAGTTAAAAAGAAAAGATCGTTTCTTCTATGGAAAAGAGGGAACAAAGAAAAAATACTCCCAAAGGGAGACCCTCTATGAAAAAAAGGAAAAAAATAGCCAAAAGCTCAAAAAGAGCAGTTTTCCGCCTCTTTGCCTCAAACCATGGGACACTGCAGAAGGAACCGTGGTAACTCTTTCCCCATCCCTGTGACTTATCCCAAGTGAAGAAAGGTTCATTTCAAGGAGTTCTAAAGTAAAAATAGGATTTGCTTACTTGAATCTCATCTTGTTTGAGAATTAGACGTTTTGAGTAAGGCGTAGAAATTTTGAAATACTACTTGATTTTCTTATGAAACCTCCGCTAGAGTAGCGAGTGTTAAGACTCAAGTAAAGAGAAACACGAGAGGTTGAAAATCCTTAGGATTGAAGCTAAAAGGAGTTTTCTTGCCTCAAAACAAATTAAGAAAAACCTTGAACATCGAGCAACATAAGACCAACTCACTTGGTGCAGCAGGTCTTCATAAGACTCCCAAGTTCGACCATTCCATTAAATCTCTAGGAAACCATACTTCATAGCATATCATTCCATGCCATTCACTCATATGTGCACGCATGGACACTTACACAATCCCAATTAGGACTAGCACCATATTAGGTAAAGTCTCCTTTGGCGAAAATCCCCTCTTACTGGGCACAAAGGAAACATTTTTTTCAAAACTCGACGATCCCATATTCTCGAAGAGGAATCTAGGGAGAAATCAAATAGGGTTGTTGTCTCGAGGAAGAATCTAGGGAGAAATCAAATAGGGTTGTTGTCTTGTTCGCCATTATCCAAATAAACTTGGATAATGCCAAAGAGGGGCATCTATAAACACCCCAAAATCAAACAATTTTCAAAAACAAACACCTGGTTTAAAACATCCATTTCAAAACTAGATTTTGAGTTTTCGAAAACCCAGGAGTTGCAAAAGCCTTAAACTTCTGTTTTAAACTCCGTTCAAAATACGAATTTCTCAAACTCGGGCCAAGTCCCAATTTTGTAAAAGCCCAAAACCAACAGGTGGCCCGCAGAAACTGTCCGTCTCGAAACGCCATGAAGGACTGAAGAAACGAAAATTTGGATTGGATCTGGACCCAAATATCTAGATCTAGACCAAATAGTGTTTGGATCGGATTTGGATCTCAAAATCCAAATCCAAGATCCATACCCAAGACCCACCTCATTTGCCTATAAATAGAGGTGAGGGGGTGCCATAAGTTCACGTGAAATTCAAGTAGGCTTGGGGAGAGCTTGCATAAAGTAGGTGAGAGAAAATGTGTGCTAGAAATTCAATCGGCTCCCATCTCCCGGCCACCCTAGCACCACCCCAGCCGAACCCCGTGCAACACCTGTCCTAGCACCAACCTAACACCTCAACCTTACCGCCTGCACCCTCTCCCAGCCGAACCCGCTGGAACACCTACCGCACCGCACCCCACTATCCCTAGCGTGCCTGTCATCCCTGCCGTAACCCCCGCACTACAGCCTAACGCCGTGTCCCAGCACCTAACTCCAGCATCCCACTGCCTAACTCCAACACCCCACTACCTAGCTCCCAGCCCGCACCTAAGACCCTACCTTAGCCGTAACCCCCGTGTCGCATCCCATTATCCCTAGCGCCTAACCTAACACCCCAGCTACCAGCCCATTGCCTAAGACTATACCTTAATCAGCCCCAATTAGGCCGTGACCTACCTTAACCAACCCCACTTAGGTCGTGACCTACCTTAGCCAACATCCATCCAGCCGAACCAAAGTCCTACCTAAGCCCAATACATCCGGCTGCCCCCAAGCATACCTTAAACTCATGTCAAAACCCCACCTAGGGAGACCCATCTCTTGGCTGCCAAGGTGGACAAACCCAAGCACGTTGAGAGGAAAAGCCGACCACTTGTAAGTGTTTAAATTTGGTTTTTACCTTACTCATTTCAAATTCAATTCAATTCGATACAGGGTTGTAATAATGGAGCGTAGTCTCCCCCCGAAATGTAATATTGGTGCTTGATACACGAAGCACACATGTACACTTGAGCCATATTGCTCTTAAACGTACACAAGACACCCACGTGCACTTGAGCCTTTCCACTCTTAATTGCACACGATTGCACACACATCGAGCCTTTCCGCTCTTAAGCTAAAGCATATATTTTCCTTTGGGTATTTACTTTAGTGAAAGCTGTGTGAGTTGTAATTCAATTCGGGTTGTTACATTCATGTCGTGTGAGTTTGTCATTTAAATTTCATACTCGCACCCAAGAAGTACTTGAGCACTTGCTCCACACCCTCACGCACATTTTGAGCCTTTGTTGCTCATAAGATATAGCATACTTCTATATTTTCCAGCTGCGTGAGTTTTACATTAAGTCGTGTACGTACATACATTTCCGGGTGGTTCAATTCATGTTGTGTGAGTTTGTCATTTAAATTTCTCACTACACACACACGTGCATTGAGCCTTTCCGCTCTTATCATATATCTATATTTCAATTTCGGCAAAGTTCAATTCATGTCATGTGAGTTTGTCATTTAAATTTCACACTACACACACGCGTGCATTGAGCCTTTCCGCTCTTACTAACAACAACAACAACAACAACTAAGCCTTTTCCCATACTAGACGGGGTCGGCTACATGGATTCTTTGTTTCCACAGATCCCTATCGTGTGCCATGTTAGCAGTTAACTCCCAATAAGCTAGATCATTCTTTATTGTTTCTTTCCAACACTTTTGTGGTCGTCCTCTACCTCTTTTAATACTTTTTAAATTTAGTTTTACTACCCTTCTTACAGGTTCTTCTTCTGATCTTCGTTCTATATGTCCAAACCATCTTAAACGATGTTCTCTCATTTTATCCTCTATTGCTGCCACTCCTAATTTGTTTCTAATAACCTCATTATGTATACGGTCTTTTCTTGTATGACCACTCATCCATCTCAACATCTTCATTTCTGTCACAGACATCTTTTGTTCATGTTGATGATTAACTGCCCAACACTTAGAACCATAAAACATGGCAGGCCTAATTGCTGCTCTATAATATTTATCTTTTAATTTTAATGGTATCTTCTTATCACAAAGAATACCTGATGCTCCTCTCCATTTTAACCAACCAGCATTAATTCTATGTGTAACATCTCCATCAATTCTTCCATCACTTTGAAAAATTGACCCTAGGTATTTAAAACTTTCCTTTTGGGGAATGCAATGTGTGCCAATTTTAATTTCTATGTCCTCTGAAGTAACCAAATGATCAAACTTACATTCCATATATTCTGTCTTTGTTCTACTAAGTCGGAGGCCTTTGTTTTCTAATGTTTCTCTCCATAGTTCCAATTTTCTATTAACTTTTTCCACTAATACAATGTCATCTGCAAATAACATACACCAAGGTACTTCATCTTGAATATGTTTTGTTAACTCATCCATCACCATTATAAATAAGTATGGACTTAAAGTTGATCCTTGATGTAACCCAATATTCACTTCAAAGAAGTCTGTCGTTCCTTCATGAGTCCTCACACATGTTTTTGCACCATCATACATGTCTCTTATAAGGTTAATATATGTCAATGGGATACCTCTTTTTTCCAAAGTTCTCCAAAGAACCTCCCTCGGTACCCTATCATAAGCTTGTTCTAGATCAATAAATATCATGTGAAGGTCTTTCTTTTTTGCTCTAAAATGTTCCATAAGACGTCTCAAAAGGTGAATCGCTTCAATAGTAGATATGCCTGACATGAATCCAAATTGGTTCACTGTTGTACTTGATACTTGTCTTAACCTACGTTCGATAATTCTTTCTCATAATTTCATAGTATGACTTATTAACTTGATACCTCGATAATTCGCACAATTTTGAATGTCTCCCTTGTTCTTATATACGGGTATAAGTGTACTTGCTCTCCATTCCTCGGGCATCTTTTGGTTTTTCCATATTTCATTAAATAGTCTTGTGAGCCAAGTGATTCCTATTTCTCCTAGTATTTTCCAAACTTCTATAGGAATATTATCTGGTCCTACCGATTTACCACTCTTCATATGTTTAAGAGCCTCTTTGACTTCATTCTTTTGAATACGTCGGTAGAAATTGTGGTTTATATACTTTTCTGACTTGGCTAAATCTCCTAAACTAATACTAACATCTTTATTTTCATTAAAAAGATTATAAAAATAGTTTTTCCATCTATTTCTTATATCATCATTTGCCACTAAAATTTTTTCATCCTCGTCTTTTATGCATCTAACATAATTAAGATCTTTAGTTTTCTTATCTCTAGCCCTAGCTATCCTAAAAATATCTCTTTCACCCTCATTTGAGTTGAGTTTTTTATATAAGTCATCCCAAATCTTAGCTTTTGCTTCACTAACGGCCTTTTTCGCTTCCTTCTTTGATTTCTTATAAGTTTCTAAAGTTTCACTAGTTTTCTTAGCATAATGTAATTTGTAACATGCCCTCTTTGCCTTGATTTTATTTTGTACTACTTCACTCCACCACCAAGCTTCTTTTTGTGCCGGTACACCTCCCTTAGATACCCCTAACACATCTTTCGCCACTTTCCTAATATGTATAGCCATATTGTTCCACATATTACAGGGTGTGCCAACATAATTCCAAACATCTCCTTGAAGGACTTTCTGTTTAAATATATCTTCTTTCTCGCTTTTGAGGTTTCACCATTTAGTCCGAATAGCTCGATGCACTCTTTTCTTCTTTGTCCACTTTTTTATTTGTAAATCTATAACTAAAAGTCGATGTTGGGTGGTTAAGCTTTCTCCTGGAATTACCTTACAATCTTTACAACACGCTCTATCTTTTTTTCGACAAATAAAGTAATCAATTTGTGTTTATGATAAGCCACTCTTATAAGTAATTAAATGTTCATCTCGTTTTTTGAAGATTGTATTGACTACAAAGAGATCAAATGACAGAGCAAAATTTAAAATCTCCCTACCTTCCTCGTTTATATCCCCAAAACCAAAGTTTCCATGAATCCCTTGATATCCTAATGCCTCTTTACCGACATCTCCATTTAAATCTCCTCCTAAACAAATCATCTCACTTTGTGGAATCTTTTGAAACACCTTATCTAACTCTTCCCAAAAAACTGTCTTTATACTATCTTCTAGTTCTACTTGGGGTGCGTAAGCGCAAACTATATTCAAAACCTCTGCTCCTAACACTAATTTCAATGTCATGATTCGGTCACCATATCGTTGTATGTCTACTACACTCTCCTTTAAATCTTTATTTATGATCATACCAACTCCGTTTCGAGCCTTTTCTTTACCTGAGTACCATAATTTAAAACCTGTATCCTCTATCTCCTTTGCTTTTTCTCCAACCCATTTTGTCTCTTGTAAACATAGAATATGAATCTTTCTCCGAATCATAGTATCTACCACCTCCATTAGCTTACCCGATAATGTTCCGATATTCCAAGAACCAATACGAATCTTATTATCTAGGACTAGCTTCCTTACCCCCCGCATCCGTCCATAATCAAAATGCGGAGAC
This sequence comes from Brasenia schreberi, assembly GCA_036023115.1. Taxonomy (NCBI): domain Eukaryota; kingdom Viridiplantae; phylum Streptophyta; class Magnoliopsida; order Nymphaeales; family Cabombaceae; genus Brasenia; species Brasenia schreberi. Next base: position 11,972,734 of record JAYKKT010000075.1, on the reverse strand, counting down.
CCTCTCTGAAAATTTTTCACTACATTCGGGCGGCAATGTAGCGGGACTAACTTCTTTACCCACACCCGTCCATGATGTGGAAACCCTCTCTGCAATTGATTCACTACATTCGGGCAAAAATGTAGTGGCCCTTGCTTACTTCTTACTACATTCGGGCTCTGCAGCACGTCGCTAGGCGGGGACGCCCCAAAGCAATGCTCATAATTTTTGTAATCCATGTTGTAAAATCCGACGAAGTTTTACGCTGGCTGTCGGAAGCCTAACACAACCCTCCTCCTTTATCCGGGCTTGGGACCGGCAATGCAAGGATGATCCCTTACATGGGCGGAGTTCCTTTCAGCTCTTACTATCTACTTATATTTCAATTTTGGCAAGTTCAATTCCAGTCGTGTGAGTTGTCTTTCCATTTACATACCAAGAGCACTCACTCACAATTGAGCCTTTCCGCTCTTAAGATATAAGTATATTTCAATTCTACAATTTACATTCAAGTCGTGTGAGTTGCTTTCAAGTTTGGGTATTTCCCTTAAGCTGCATGAGTTGCACTTCCATTCGGGTGTTTAGATTAAGTTGTGTGTGTGAGTTGCTTTCAATTCGACCCTAGCTCACATCATCATATCAAACCCAAAAAACGTTTGTACATCCTTGCATTCACGCGTTTTCAAAAGGAAACCCCAAATCTACGCTCAAACTTGCTGAATTTAGGCCACTTATGCACACACATAGCCGACCTAAATAGCTAAAACTCAAAGACTTGGAATCGTACAACCCCCGTAATAAAAACTGCAATTTAGGCATACAATCATCGAAACACTTACTTTTCTTTTAAAAGTATACGTTTGTTTAAAAGATCAAAAGTTTTCTAAGCGTTAAAACCAACCCTTGAGCATCAGTTTAAGAAGGTTTTTTTTGAAAAGATCCTGCTTATCCACAATCGCCAAAAGAAGTCGAAAGTTTCAAAAACCTTCGCTAGTTTAAGTAAGCTAGTTGGCACGCCCTTTAAAAGCGACGTAGGCACGAGAAGGTTCATTTCAGGCCTCAAAAGCCAGAAGTGAGAAATTTCGTTGTTTATAGTGACGTAGAGCCTTCTTTGCTCGATCAAGTTCTCTATTTTATTTAAGAGTGCGAAATATTTATTTGTATCATGGCCATTATGCCTACGATATTTTCAAAACTCGTTCAAAATTTTCTCTTTAGGGGGTGTCCCCTTGGGAAGAGTAGGAAGGGTGACCATTCCTTGGGTCAGAAGGAGGTCTAGGACTTCCGTGATTGGTTGTCCCAATTGGGTGAACTCCCTCCATTCGAAATTTCTTTGAGGTTTTTTAGCATGTTTCTGTTTGGATTTCTTGAAAGGGCCGACCGGGCTTGGTTACATGCGGACATTTGCAATCTTTTAGGATTTTGCCCCATTGTCCACCATGGGTGGCCCATATGCCCCTTGTTTTTCAAATCGAGTTTTTTGAAAAGTTCTCCCCTTCAACAAATCTTCGTAAACTCCCTTTTTCAAATTGGCTTTGAAAAGTGAAGCCTTTTTTATAAGTTTGTGAAATGTTGAGATTTTGTGGAGGAAGCGAAGAGCTTTTAAATCAGTTTTAAAGTTTTCAAGGATGAGCATCACAGCACACCCTTCAGAAATGAGCTCCCTTACTTGTCCCAAGAGCGACCTCCACCTAACGATGAATACATGAGCATTCTCGTTAGGTGCTTGTTTAGTATCCCTTAAGGTATTCAAGGTGAGAGTAACTTCCACATTATGAGAAAATCGTTGCATAAAGCAATTTGCTAACTCCTCAAAGGTAGCAAATTGGTTTAGATCGTAAGAAGCCAACCACTTTAAAGCATTTCCCTTGAGGGAGAGGGGAAACCAATAGATCCATTTTGTTGAATCCTTTTTCTTCTTGTAAGACTTGCGGGAGAAGAGTTGAAGGTGGGATCTAGGATCCTCACTTCCGTTATACCGATGGAAATTCGGTATGTCATCGTCACTATCAGTTTGATAGTCTGATGGTAAAAAGTCCGATAGTGTGTATGACATCTTCTCTTTCGTTTGGCCTTTCAACAATTGTTGTAAGGCTTTTCTATCTTTTACAGTGAAGGATTCATGTTCTCATTCCCCTTTTATCATTGAGGTCTCCTTGGGCTTCTTTGATCGATTTGATCTTTTATGGGTCCTTACTTGTTTCCCATGAAGTTAATATAAAGTTGATAAAATTAATAGTTGTTTACTTGTTTTGCTTTAATCTAAAGTTATGTAATTATTATTGCCATATACTTATGTTACACTTGATGTAGTTTGAATATTAAGTATTGTAGACGTGAAATTTTCACTCTAAGCCTATGTAGAGACTTGAAATAAAATTTTCTAACTCTACTTTATGCGCAAGCTAGTTTTCTAAAAACTAGCAAAATTGAATTTGATAGGCGATTGTGGCTAAGCGGGCTCCTTTCGCTTTAGACCTTCTTGAACCGATGCTCAAGAGTCAGTCTAAGTGCTTAGGGATTCCAACTAAATAGGCGAGACTTGCAAATTCACGTGAAAAGCAAAGGTGTTGAGAATGAAAACATGTGCACTTGATTCAAGTTCTCAAATGAACAAGTTCTGAAAAATAAAAAGTTTTGTTTTCAGGGCTTGTTTCTCGAATCCTTTTAAATGCCTTTCAGATCTCCTAAAATTATCAAAATTTTACAGGCCGAAGCCTCGGATGTGAAGTCTGTAGCATCTTTTAGATCATGATTCAAAGTTGTATTGTTGCAAAATTAAATCTGGGAAGTGCCTCTGCTCAAGCACCCAAAACTGTTCTGTTACAGAAATACAAAGACTTAAAGATGAGCCTCTGCTGATGCAATTGTTTGTTTCATATATTATCTATAATATTCTACACGGGCACATAATGCCTCTTGTAAACATGAAAATTTCCACTCCTAAGTTATAAAACTCGAAGTTAACCTTTTCGTGCCTACGCTTGCGCGAGCGTGCCAACTAGCTTACTCAAACTAGCAAAGGTTTTTGAAACGATTTTCTGACTTTGGTGATTGTAGGCAAGCAAACTCTTTTCGCTTTAAACCTTCTTTAACCAATATTCAAGGGTCAGTTTAAGCACTTAGAAACTTTGATTTGCAAACAAGTTTTTGCTTTAAATTATAAGTGTTTTGAACGAATTCGGTTCGTACAGTCCTTACCAATTTTATTACGGGGTTGGTCGACCCTAAGTTTCTTGTAAGTTTTATTTGTTTAGGCCTGATGTGTGTGTGGAATGTGTGGCCTAGTTTTAGCGTGAGTTGAGCGAATGTTCGAGAAATTTATCGCAATGAGTGGATGTAGAGATGCTATAAATCTTGTTTTGGGTTTTTGAGAATGATGATGCGAACTCACTTGAATTGAAATTGCACTCACTCTTCTTTCACGAAAGTAAAAACTCACGCGAATTGAATGTGCATTTACTCTACGTTCACGAAAGTAAAACTCACGTGAATTGAAAGTGCATTCACTCTACGTTCACGAAAGTAAAACTCACGCGAATTAAAAGTGCAACCACTGTTCTTTCACGAAAGTAAAACTCACGTGAATTTAAAGTGCAACCACTCTACTTTCACAAAAGTAAAACTCACACGAATTGAAAGTGCAGCCACTCTACTTTCACGAAAGTAAAACTCATGCGAATTGAAATACGTGTACTTTCTTAAGAAAAGAAAGGGTTTGAAGTATAGAATGTTTATAATGTATATTGAGGCAGAGAGCGGAAAGGCTCGGGTGCATGTGAGTGTAAAGAGCGAAAAGGCTCAAGTTCTCGTGGGTGCGATCGTGTTCATGCACCAATATTACAACATGGGGGGAAGCTTCGCTCCATTAATACAACCCCGTTCTGAATTAAATTTAATGAAGAAAACAATATAAAATCAAAGTTTTAAGAACTTACAAGTTTTTCCCTTCAATCGAGCCCTTGGTTCAGTTAGTTTGGTTTCCTCTAGCCCTTTGGTTCGGTTCAATGCAACCCTCTTGCCGAGCCCTCCCTTGGTGCAGCCAGGTCCTCCACTTGCCGAGCATCCGGGTCCTCCAAGGTGCAGCCCCCTTGATCAACCTTGAGTTTAGGCACTCACCTTTTGGTCAGTCGGGCCTTCACTCCAAGCATTCGGCCAAGCCTCCAAGGTGCAGTCGGGTCCTCCCTTTGGTCAGCCCCTCCCAAGCCAAGTCTTGACTCCACTTGCCAAGATGCTTCACGTGAACCACCTTGAGCTTCCACCTCTCTCCTCTCTCCTTACTTCCAACCCTTTCTCAAGCCGCCTCCCTTGGCCTATAAAAAGGGAGTGGATCCTTGGATTGGGTTTGGATCTTTGGGTCCAACCCGATCCAAAGGGTTCTTTTTTGGGGCATGGATCTAGAACCTTTGGTCCGAATCCAATCCAATTTTTTTTTTGAGTAATTCTTTGGTGCATGAAATGGACAGTTTTTTAGCGGGTTTCGGTTCCTCGGTGACCCGATTTTAGACTGGGTTTCTTTCAGTCCTTTTGATCGGCCAATTTCTTGCTTTCAAGACTTTTTGATATTTGGTTTTGATCTGTCTGGCCTCATCTTGAGCTTGCACTTGATGAGGTTGATCCCAAATTTTGAAGCGGACACTGATTTCTATTTTGATAGGCCTGATCTTTAATTTCTGATAGCTTCATCAGGGTCTTGGTTTCATTTTACATTTTTAAAGCTGAACTTGTCTTTTGAAATGAACACCGGGTTCGATCTTCCGTCTCGCTTTTATCCAGATAGGGTGGGCCTCTCCTTCACTTTTTGACTTGATCTCGAGCTGGATTTTGGATCGGGTTTCACCTGTTCATTTGAGCTGTTTTGCAATCCGTGGGTTTTTGACTTGAATTTAAAACATTTATTTTAAAATATTTTCCGAAAAGGTTTAAACTTCAAAATTTTAGGGTTTTAAATGTTCAAAAAGGCTGTAAGATGGTTTTTGAAATTCAAGAGTTTTTTGAAAACATCCCCATTTTGGGTGTTTACACGTCTTTCTTCCACTAAAATTGCTTTTAATGACTTCTTTTGCCCTATCCATAACTGCATAAAGATAACTCAGATGGTTTCTCCTTGTTGTCAGCCAATCTCAAAACTTACACTAAATGACATGTAATTCTCAATAGTCTAATACATGTAATTCTCAACTCTTCAAATTGCTGTCACTTATGAGGAGAACATTATCTTTAAGGCTTACTTTTATGTTATAATGATTTGTACAAATAAGAAATTAGTTACAAACCAAGTTGCAACTGTACAAGGAAATTTTATACCATATATATATATATATCTTTATCATATATAATACAAAAGAATGGTTATAAATAAATTTGCTAATATCTTGACAACACTTAGTTGATGTATTTATCTTATCCATCTCACCAATAACCTCAATGATGAGATCTAAACAATGACTTACATATGGTATCCAATAGAAAGTCCCATAAGTATCTACTAAATCCTTCCCAACTATTTTATAGTTAGTTGCATTATCTGTAATTAATTGTACTACATTCTGTAGCCCAACCTCGGATATCACCTTATTAAACTCTTATCTTAGAACCTTTGTAGCATATCACTTCTCTAATATGACTAGGGATCTCAAAAACATAAGTCTTTTAGGACAATAAATAAGAAAATTTAATAAAGTTCTTCCTCATCTATCTGTTCATTCGTATACCATAATAGTACATCATGTATCTTTTCATGACTCTATCAAAGTGGAACAATACTCTTTAACTTTAAGAACAATTTTATCTAATATTTTTCCTCTTAATTTTTTATAAGAGGAAATCTTATATCCTAGACCAATGTTAGCAATTGCATCAACGATTGTTTGAAAATAAAAAGTATATGTTGCATTAAATGGAATGTATGAATCATAAAACAATCTACCCATTATAAGGTCTGCTTGCTCATGCAATTGCTTTGAAGTCATAGCAGCATAAATTCTAGGTTGATTACCATGTATACTGTTAGGAGGGAAAAATGAATGTATGCTAGAGTAAATTCTTCCTTTACTCTTTTCTCTTCTACAACTTTTACTTACAACCTCTTCAACAACTCTCTTTCCCATAGTTGATGATCGAGAACTACTACTACAAACCTCTATCTTATCATCAGAAGAAATATTATCACCCAATCCAACAATATCATCCTTTTCTTCAAACATTTCTAAATCGTCATTCTATTGTCTCCTCTTAAATATGTTTTTAATCATCTATAGACATTGTCATTTAATAACTTATGGTAATTTTCTAACTCTACCCATGCAAGAAGCAACTTCTTTCCTAGACCCTACTAGATGATATTTCAATTGTGAAATTCCACCACTAACCACCTTCTCACAAAACAAACATTTTATCTTCAATCCGTTTTCCTCAATTGGTGTACCCCATTGTCATTCGGATCATCAGATTGAGATTGGGAGTCCTAATATCCCTTCATGTCATCTCAATTGAACACTTCAATCTAATAAAAAACCTAAAAAATAAAAACACTTCATAAATCTCCAATCTTTAGTTAACACTCAAATTGAATATCTCGTACTTCACGAATATAATGAAAATCATATCCATGTACTTCATAACTTTATATATTGTTATTCAAAAACAAATAACATAAAAAACATAAAAAACAACAAATATAAAGAATTTTTTTTTGAAAACTACAAAAAATATACCACAACATGGGTTGGGAGCCTTGCATAGGCACCATAGAACAACACCTTGAGAGCCTTTAACACCTTGGGAGCTACCGGAGAGTAGCTTAGGTAATGCCAGAAAACTCCAGAAACCCACAGAAACACGAGTTTTTATTCGGCCATGGACTTTTTTATAAAAGTCCTTTGACGTATCGCCTATATCGTATGATACAGGCGATACTAGTTGTATCATGCGATATGGGCTATATCGCATGATATAACCTGATAACTTACGGGATGCGATACAAAAGGGTGTATCATATCATATGATACGGTGCAATACAGATAACACTGGTTTCTAGTATATGTTGAAAGCTCACAAAGTGCTCTCCATTGGCTCCCAACACTTCCAAGTTGTTTAAGGCTTCGAACTCCCAACCCGTGTTGTGGTATACTTTTGGAGTTTTTGAAAAAAAAATTCTTTGTATTTATTATTTTTTGTGTTATTTGTGTATTTTTTTTTGATTGACAATATATAAAGTTATGAAGTGTGTGGATATGATTTTTATTGTATTCGTAAAGTAGAATACACTCTATTTGAGTGTTAAGTGAAGATTGGGGATTTATGAAGTACTTTTATATTCAGGTTTATTAGATTGAAGTATTCAATTGAGATGGAAGGAAGAGGTGTTAGGGTCTTCTAATCTCGGTTCAATGATCTAGCATGACAATGGGGTACACTAATTGAGGAAAACATATTGAAGATAAAATGTTTGCTTTGTGAGAAGATAGTTAGTGGTGAAATTTCATGATTAAAACATCACTTAATAGGGGGTATGAAAGAAGTTGCTCTTTACATAGTTAGACTTAAGAAATTATCAGAAGTATAGATGATGGAGAGCATTCTTAGAGGAGACAACAGAAGGATGATTTAGAGATATTTTAGGAAGATGCCAATGATGTTGGATTGAGTGATAATATTTCTTTTGATGGTAGGATAGAGGTTGGTAGTAGTAGTTCTCGACTATCAACTAGGGAAAAGAAAGTTGTTGCAAAGGTTGCAAGGGGATGAAAATTTTGATTTTGAGGTAGAATGTAGTAAGGATCTTCAACAAGGAGAAAATGAAAATTATTTACTTGATTATCTTGATTACAATGTGTAAATATATTTTTTAATTATGAAAGTTATATTTTTCTCTAAGGATGTCATGTACTGCTTCAAAATATGTAATTTCTTTTTCAATTATTGAATGATGATTTGTATTATATGAATTCTTTGCCATTATCATATTTTTCCTGTTATTTATTTATTTATTTTGAATTTTTACCAATTTTTTAGTATTAAATTATAATACAGAACAATATGATATGTATCGTGGAACAAAATGATATGCATCGAACAACACCCTATCACATGCAAGGATAATATGAATTAGGAAAACCAAGACATTGTGCAACCAATCTACCATATCCTGTTATGGTTATCTAATTTGGAAGAGTAAACGCTAATGAATCTCTCATTTTGAAGTTGTTTACGATCTTATCGAGTGTTGTTTGTAGCATTTTATAATGCATATCGTTTTTTCTCATGATTCGATACGGCCGCATTGTAATGTATCTTAAATTTTTTAAAATTACTTTTAAAAATCAAGAAAAATAAGAAAAATTCTAAATAATTGTTATGAATTAAAATTGTATTGAAACAATAGTATATGACTAATTTAAATTATTTAATAAGGTAGTAAGCAACTGTAATGAACTAATAACATTCATAAGTTCATAATATAAAGTATAAACAAATAAATAAGGTAATTGACAATGAAAAGTAATAAAGCAATGACCTCACCTTATTTCGAAATCATTTTGAACAAATCGTCCTCACTTGATTTCACTCTTAGTAAAGTTTAGAAAGCCATTAATGCTTGCATTTTGGTAATATTATCTTGGTTTTTAAAATACCGAAATGATTTATCCTTGAAATATCTTATCTTGTGAATTAACATGTTGGTTCTTGATTCCTTGAGGTCTATACTTGGTGTGAAAAATTTTTTAGTATGCTTTTTTTTCTTGTGTACCTAGTAAATTGTAGGGTGTTAATGTTCTTTATAAGAGAGTATGTTTTGAGCATAAATAGATAAATTTCATAATAAAAAATCAGATTGTTTTGGTTCTAGAGTTTTACTCTATCTCCCTCACTCTTATCTTGTATTGGTGGTGAGTGAATCAGGCCTCATCACCATTCCCTGGTGTGGTGGTTCTGGTGTGTGTGTGTGTATGTGGGGACTTGGTTCCACAAGCTAATGTGAAAGCATTAATAGTTATTTACACATAGTTCTTCTCAACTCTCTCTAATCAGCTCAGCTCACATCCTCTCAATTCCGTCTGTTTCATATCAAATAAATCTTACATAAGCAACCTTTAAATGCTATTCACACCCAAGTGCACAATATATAGATTCATGAAACGTATGGACTGGATATTTCAATCTTGCCACTTTCAATACAATCCTAGATTATGCCCAATGAATATGCAACTGTTCTTGCCTAATTCAACTTCTAATAAACTGAAAATGTATATCATATTGATGATAGTATAAAGCACGTCTCTAATTGAAGCATTTTCAAACCACATGATATTGTGGCAATATATTAAAAATTGCAAGTCCATAATTGAGGCCAAAGGAAACCTTAGGGTCCAAAGTAATATTAAAGCACACATGAATGATATGGTCATTCATGGCATTAAGTCACACGAAGATGCAAAGTATTGGTATTATTAGCATTGTTGATGAGCATAACAACATGGTTATTGGTGTGAGTAGTCAATGCATTTCAAGCAAAAGTCTGTCCATGACGGGTGGATGGAAGAGAACAAATCCATGATTTGAGGATCTCATCTTTTACATGAAACTCCATGATATGAGGATGCATGCATCACTTTTTGCTTTGCATATTCAGGTGAAATGGTGTTTTTTGCAAAATGGTAATCTTTCCCATTGCATTTAGACATCAAAGTCTAGTGAAATCAATTTTATTTTGGTTGCTAATTAAGTAAAGTTTGGCTATTTCAGGCCATACAATGTTTAATTTGGAGTTCATGTAAGCATCAAACTCGGAGTTGAGTATATATTATTATTATATGCTACATAGTATCAAAATAGAGGTGTTTCTGAGGGTTGAAAATGTGGATCAAACTGTTATAAAAGGATCATGAGGGTTTCTGAGTAGGTAGATTCTCTTCTCTCTACAATGCTATTATATATATTAATATACATGATTCTAAATATGCAAGCATTTGTTGTTGTTGCTTGAAACCACTCAACTCAAGATGACATGAAATGTCTTGACTAAGTGCAAAACTTGACAAACTATAGAGCGTGTTGGAGAATTTTGACCTTCATTGTCGGAAAGTATGGATAAGGCTCATACAACTGTGGATCTTGAGAATTTGACGGTTGTATCTCAAATATTATATGCCCTGAAGGATATCAAAGGATCCTTATGGATCTCGATAGGAGACCCCACCTGAAGATACTATAAACAATATGGAATATGCCTCTAGAAAAGAGTGTGAGACTTTATTGAAGCAAGTAGGCCATTACAAAGAGAACTACTAAAACTAGAAGAAAGAAGGAAATATAAATTTTGGATGATATTGTCTCTCTTTGTTCTTTCAATGCCTGCACTTATAGAGGAGCATGGATGATTTGGAAAGAACCCTTCACCTTCTGGTAATTTTTAATTCAAAGGCATTTTACAGCTTTAAAGGCCTCATTGCCCACTTTCACCATCTTAATGATCTGATTTTGTGCTAATGATATCCATTATCATAAATTTTATACTCTTCAGGTTCTCTTTTGGAAACTTTTAAATTGTTGTATTTTTTTAGCAATAACATATTGCCCCCTAAGACTTGTGTTTGAAAATTACTGAGGGGATTGTTGAGAGATTAGATTCAATTCTCAGTAATGGACCCGTGTGGGTCCAATATGTCCTAGTGTTAATTATTATTAACTCCTAAATAGCATTCTTGTCTTTTGAGTTAGAATACTATATAACTGTAATTAAGTCATCATTAAAATTAAGAAGACTACAACCACCATGAGAATGTGTGTAGGACTCTTCTAAAGCAAACACCAATTTGAGAGAACTGTTACTTTTTGTAAGTTCTCCTTTTATTCAATGAAATTCTTGAATTTTATCATGGTATGAGAGCCTCTATGGTCGTAAATGCTCAAGACATCCACATGTTGATGTTTGAAGACTATTGAATCGATATCGATAAGATTTGCTCTAATCGATCTATCCATTCCCTATGATAGATAAAGGGAAATCACTAGAACTTTCCTATCCAACCTTCGATCTTCATGTGGGTAAGAAGATCAACACGTTTCAGATTATAAACATCAAGTTAGATGGTCGCAACTACTTCGAATGGTCTTGTTCAATCAAATTGGTTATCTTAGCCAGGGGGAGATGGCCATATCTAACAGGTCAACTTCCTTGTCCTGCTGATCATGATCTATCCTACCCCAGATGGAGGAAAGAAGACTCCCTTGTTGCCTCTTGTCTCTTGCAGTCTATAATGCCTACAATCAGTCGATCATTCATGTACTTGGAATCTTCAACAGAGATTTAGAAAGTTGTTTTTGAAGCATATTCATTATAGAAAAATGTAGCTAAGGAATACAAAATTCTTGAAAAAATTAGGAAGTGTAAACAAGGCTCGAGATAAATCAGCGACTACTATGTTGAATTACGAGGACTCTAGGATGATCTGCAGTTTTATGCAACAATCTGGTGCTCTACTTATTCCAAATCTAAAAAAGAAAGTTTTGATCTCTTATGGGGTATTAACAATGAATATGAGGATGTTAAAGTTAATATACTTATAGGGAAGAAGTTCCTTCACTTGGAACAATATACTCTTAAATTCGATCTCCATATACCATAATGCCTTAATGGATAGGACACGGTAGAATCCTATCTGATAAAAAAGAACACTAAAGTGTACTCATTGTGGGAACACTCGTCAGACCAAAGAGTATTATTGGGAGCTTATCGGCATACCTAATTACTCCACAAATTGTGGTAATTATGCAAATGTATCAGATCTTTAATTAGCTAACCCAGATCTCAAAGCACTTATGAAACACATTGAAGGTCTCGAATTGAGACTTGGTGACAACACCCAAGCCTCGACTTCACAGGTCGCTATGACACACAAACCAACCATCTCAAAGGGTAAAAATTTATTTACTACCTCATCTCAAGTTTGAATTATAGATTAAGGAGCAACCGACCATATGGTGGGCAACAAATCTCAATTTTCAATATGTAAGTCACTCCATACCAAAGATTCTATTCGACTTGCCAATGGATCTCACACGTCTACAGTTGGAAAGGGTCGTGTGTATACCTCTTTTACTACCTTATCGAATGTGCTTAATGTTCCAAGCTTTTCTCTTAACTTTCTCAATTAGCTCTCTTACCAAATCTTTAAACTGTTTTATTACCTTTTTTTTCTTTTGGTTGTATTTTTCAGGATCTAAAGACGAGGAAGGCCTTTGGTCATGGTAGCTTGTAGAGAGATCTCTATATCATGGAAGTACAATCAGCCAATCACTCAACCCCCTTTACTTCAGTTGTATCATCACAAGAAGCAAAACTCAAGTTATGGCATGCTTGTTTGGGACATCTCCCTCCTTCCAAGATTGTCTCTGTCATTCCTAGTTTATCTTTCTTTTCTAATAATATAACTCTTGAGTCTATCAGCAGACAAAACATCATAGAGCTCTCTCTATTCCCTTAGTGAGTCTAAAAAATCCCAAATATTTGATTTTGTGCATTCCAATGTTTGGGGTCCTAGTCGAGTTTTATCTATCTCTAGGCATAAATACTTTGTGTCTTTCAAAGATGATCATGTTAAAACATGTAATAGGCACGGGCTATTAGAGCTCGTGGACCACCTTTACCTGGTCGGGCCAATAGGGCCCTGGCTAGGGCCTTAGGGGCCCCAACTAGCCATTGGAGGCTGATCATCGAGCTCGATCCCAACAGCTAGTTGAGATAGCCATTGGGACCCTCTCTCTCCTATACACTCTAAATTGTTGTAAATACCACTTCTTCCTCTATAAATAGTGTAGTATCTCATTAATAAAAATAAGCTGGATTTTGCAGCTCTTTGATATTTGGCTTGACTTATAACTTTGGTTTGTTCTTGACTTGAAACACCCAATGTTGATTTGACACTTGACGATACGTGATCGATTGCTTCCAACTATGAATATCGACAATTGTTTACATGGTATCATAGTCTCGTTTTGAAGAAATCGAGTACATTTAGAAGCGTGCTAATTTGGAAAAATCTATGACTTGGTTTTTGACATTTTGAAGTTCAAGATAACTTTAGAAAAAAGTTGAAGAAATTGAGTACATTTGGAAGCGTGCTAATGTGGGAAAATCTATGATTTAGTTTTTGACATTTCAAAGTTCAAGATAACTTTAGAAAAAATTGTTTGTTTTAAAATTGAAATAAAAGAATAAAGTTCTCAAGTGATTATGTTGTCTTCATGGAAATTTTGGAATTTCTTGTAAATTTAGTCTTCTCTTGAATCTTGCTAGAATGACTGTGTTTGGATGTGTTTACTTATAAAATTTTCTTTAGTAATGTACGATTTCCTGTAGCCAACATTTCTTGACTTTAGATAATTTTGGACGTGTTCATTATGAAAATATCGATTATAACTTTTCTTAGTAATATATGATTATCATGTTTTAGAATACATGCTTCTTGTGTTTTTGAACTTGATCTTGTGATTTTAATGAACAATTCTTCACTAAAATAATTTTTTAACCATGTTTGATGCTTAATATATTCGGAATATTTGAAAACTTAGTTTTTGTTGAACGTCTTAGATGTGCTAAGTAAGACATGTTGTGTGCTTTCAATTACATGAAAAAGACACGAGTTAGGCTAATGTGTTTGACATTCTTATTTTTTAAAAGTTGTATAGTATCATTATTTTTAATTGTTGATCCATGTCTTGCCTTGATGAATTTGTTGTTTTTGGCATAAAGTTTCTAGAAATTATTGGTTTACTTGATCTAAGTAATATATATTTTTTTGTTGTACTTCGCTTTCGTTAAAGATGTTTTGAGCTTTGATCATCAATGTTTTTGAAGAAGACAATAGATTAGTTCATTCAAGTTACCTATCATCAAAATTAGATTTCTCATATGATTATTAAGCTTGTACATACATTGTTTGTTCCATTTCTTGAATTCTTTCTTATCATTTTGCTGGTCCATGGATAGTAGTTCGGTTACCAATACTTTCATTTTTTATAGAAATTTGCTTTCTTTTGATAGTTTGAGAAGGATGCATTTGTCTTTTTTACTGAGAAACTTTACATGCTATCTAAAGTTCTAATACAAAAAAGAAGAAATGTAATAATATTTCTTTTGTTATGAATCTTGATAGTTGTTATTGTTACTTGAAATTCTTAGTTCATGGTTGTTATCAGAACTTGTTGCATATGTATGTTGTGCGATCTGTTTTTGGCTTAAGGATGATTTATTGATTTATCTCCCCTTTCAATGAGAAATCTTAATTTATTTTGGTGGAAATTTGTGTTTATATAATCATGATTGGAAATGTTTGATACTATGATAATTGTTGTTTTTCTTACATTGCTTGAAATCTATTCTGATGTTATTGCATGTTTGTATAGTATTTGCATTGCACGATTATATGGATAGATTTGGGTATTCGATCCAAGTCAACTTTGCATGATATGTAGACTTGAGCTCATTCAGGTGTGTTTTTTCCAACCTGTTTGTTTTTAATATTGATTGTATCAATTGTTTGTTGGTATGTTTAGAGGAAAAATGTACTGCAACATTCGAATAATTTCAAACTTGACTATTGATTAGATCAAAAATATATTTATTGAGAAACAATAAGTTGCATCTTCCTGTATAATTAAGATCCATGTTATTTGTCTTTTCTTGGAAATCAATTAATGTTTGAAGATACACTAATCATTATTCGAGAATGAAAACTTAGTTGATAAATGAATTGAAAAAATATTTGTTGACAATTAAGTTGTAGTTAAAAATTAATTGATATTTGAAGATATACCTATTGCTATTTGAGAACTTGTGATCTTGATAACTTTAAGGTTGCTTTTTTTCATGAGATTATAATCTCTGTTTGTTGATTTTTTATTGAATATCTTTGTGATTGAGATGCTTCATGTTGTTGGCCTTTTGATTGGAGAGTAATCAATATTGAAAAAACACTTATAGTTATCTTGATTAGCTTGTATTTGATAAAATTGTTTTAAGAGAATTGTGAGACTTTTTGAAAAACATGAAGTTGATTTCTTTAACTTGTTTTAATCCTTTTAATGGATTGTCTTACTTTTGGAATCATAGAATCACTTTTGAGTTTAAAGGATATTTAAGGGCCTTGGAAATTGTATGTATGAAGGTTTTGAGCTTTGCCTTAAAAAGCTTGTTTGGGTTCGAGTTTGTCCTTAAAACTCAGGTTTGATCTAAACCTTAAAGCTTTTTTGATTTGGTCGGTTTTGAGCTTAACCTTAAAAAACTTTTTTGTCTTCAAGATTTTGAACTTTGTATTAAAAAGCTTGTTTAGGTTTGAGTTTGTCCTTAAAACTCAAGTTTTGAGCTTACCAATGTCCCGTTATAATATAACAAGTTTAGTAATTTATAAACCTATTTGTTATAATAGACAATTCTATTTGGATAATATCAATATTTTCTATTAAATGACTTTCTTGAATTATAGTAAATCAACTTCATGAACTTATTTGACTCAATTTTGGTTTGCCTTTTGGATTAGATATCATAAATTATCTTGTTGGTTTTAGAAATTCAGCAAATGTATGTATTGATACTTCATTGGTTTTCATGTATAATAAAAAATAAATTGATTCTTTGGTTGTGAAAAGATGTTTCGAAGAAAGTTGTGACAATTTAGATACTATTATTGTAGAAATTCTTGTTACAAGAAAACATAATAATTGAGCTCTATTTAACTTATTATCATGTTAGACAAACTTTCAGTAATGCACCGTAAGTTTGAAGAGGATGTTAAAATATGTAATAGGCATGAGCCAATTTCTATTAAAATTCTTTGTCTAATAATGGGAGAGAGTTTATTTGTGGAACTCTAAAAGGATAGCTTAATATATATGATATTCTTCATCAAACCATGTGTCCTAATACCCCTCAACAACATGGAATGGCTGAAAATTATGTTTCCTATAGTCTACAGAAGGGGATCGCGCAATATGATTATGTAGTAAGACCAATAAACAACCATCAAGACCAAGGATTCATCTTCAACTTCAGATTCTCAATCAACCACTGAGGTGGATGTACCCATTGCTATAAGGAAAGGTAAAAGATCTTGCATATAATATCCCATTTTCCATTATATTTCCTATTACAGTACATCTAAAAATTATCAGCACTTCATCATGAATGCTAAAAAATATACTATTCCTACAAGTTTTGAAGAAGTCAGGAAATGTCTACAATGGACAACAACTATGGAGGATGAACTGAATGCCCTTGCAAAAAATCACACATGGTCTGTTATGGATTTGCCTCCCAATTGGATACTTGTTGGCTGCAAATGGGTATATATGATGAAATAAAAAGTAGATGGTTCCCTAGAAAGGCATAAGGTGATATTGGTTACTAAAGGATACAATCAATCGTATGATAGATTACAATGAGACGTTTGCCCTAGTTGCCAAATTGACCTCAATTCATGTGATTCTCAACATAGTTGCAATAAGAAATTGAGATTTATAGTAGCTCGATATTAAAAATGCTTTTCTGCAAGGAGATCTAAATGAAAAAGTTTATATGAAGCTATCACTTGGGATGCAGGTGAACTCATTCTCACAAAAAGTTTGCAAACTAAATAAGGTCATTTATGGACTTAGACAATCCCCTAGGGTGTGGTTTGAAAAATTCACCAAAGGGGTTTTGTAACCTGAGATACCAAAGGAGTGTAAATGATCACACTCTAATCTATTCTTCAAGAAAGGTAACAAGTTATCTCTTCTTATAGTATATGTTGATGATATTATAATCATAGGAGATGATACCGAAGAAATCTCAAGATTAAAGGACTGTTTGTACATCTATTTGAACTGAATGATCTGGGCAAAGTTCCCTATTTTTTGAGACTGAAATATTGCATTCTAAGAAAGATATATTTCTAACTCAAAGGAAATATACTTTGGACCTATTAAAGGAAACTAATATGATATATTACAAGAAATGTGACACTCCTATAGAAGTCAATCACACATTGCACTTTGGAGACAATATGACTTTTCGATATATCAACAAGTATCAGAAGTTGGTTAGAAAACTCATCTATCTAACCATTACACGACCATATATTATCTACGTAGTTGAAATCATAAGTAGATTTATGCACTCTCCAACCAAGAATCACATGGATGTTATTTATCGTATCTTAAATCTACACCTGGGGCTGGTCTTCTATACTGAAGAGTAAGAGAATTAAATATCAAAATGTATTCAGATATGGATTGGGTTGGTTTTCTAGATGATCGTAGATGTACTACGAGACATATTACCTTATTAGGTGGTAATATGGTATGTTGGAGGAGTAAAAAAGAGCCAATAGTAGTTACCAGTTCCATAGTTGAGGTAGAATATAGAGCTATTGCTCAAGCGATGTATGAGAGCAAATGGCTTGCATCATTGATTCATGAGTTAAAATTTGATTGATATCACCTATCTCCTTGTATTGTGATAGTGGTGCAGCTATCCAAATGACTTCTAATCCAGTTTATCATGAAGTAACCAAATACATTGAGATCAACTATTATTTAAGAGAGAAATATCATCTTAGGAATTCAAGTTGGTTTTATGTCAAACCTGAGGACCAGAGAGCATATTTTCTCACCAAAGTTGTCAGTCATAACAATCTTGTAGATACATTGGCCAAGTTGAGTGTTATCAGCATTTTCACTCAACTTGAGGGGAGTGTTTTATAGATCAGATTCAGATCTCAATAATGGACCCGTGCAAGCCAAGTATGTTAATCATGTATTAAGTCCTACTTATTGTGGGCATTCTTGTCTTTTGAGTTAGAATACTATATAACTATAATTAGGTCATCATTAAAATTAAAAGGTTGCAACCATCATGAGAGTGCATGCAGGGCTCTTCTACAAAAAATGCAGACATGAAAAATCTACTATTGTTTGTAAGTTCTCCTATTTTATTTAATGAAATTCTTGGATTTTATCAGGGATAAGTTATATCATTGATTTCTCTCACAAGATATGATTCCAAGATCTTACACATTTTGTTTAAGGAAGCTATCTATTTTTTGCTTTTTGAATAGCTTATAAATGGTATTATACCAACTGTTTTGCTTTTATGTCACCTTCAACATTGGTCTTTGACTTTGTCTCCATTGTCTGCCTCAGTCTATCGATCATGGATTCCTTCCATGTCTTTGTTGATGTCATCCTTTCTCCAACAGTTCACTTAGAGAGGGTCTTGAGAGTTTCATATAGCTCCCTTGGTACTGACTTTAGACAAGTTTATTGTTTGTTGATGCTTAAACTTTTTCACTCTTGGCCTTGTAAAAACCAATTGTATTTCAACTGGCTAAACTGTGTTAATCAATATAATCAATTACCTCATTTTACAAAAAACCTATAGCAACCAACCTCGCCTTAAAATTTTCTATTGAACCATCAAGTTTGCTTTCTTTTTCAATGCCCTTTACAACTAATTGCTTTTCTTTTCTTTAGCAAAACTGTCAACTCACAAACTTGGTTATTCTTAATGAATTCAATTTCCTCATGCCTTTACCTAACCTGATGATTCAGATGAGCTCATAGTTTCCTGTTAACTTAGGTTATTAATTATCTTATCAAAATCTATTAAATAACATGTCTCTTTAGCTAAGAAAGTATGATAGTTCTTTAAGTAGGACGAAAGAGTGTAGTCTCTTATAATTACTTAAGTTACAATTACTTATTGTTTTTATAAAGAAAGACTATTTGATTCTAATTCTATGGGTTTGAATGATGATTCATCAATATCTAAAAGATCATTGTAAGTATCATCATTATCTATAAGGATGTCATTCTTAATGTCTTATAAAAATTCAACATCCATATTTTCTATTAACCCAAGGTCCTTATGATAGAACTGATACCTTTCCGATCCCTTTGGGTACCCGATAATGATACACCTAAAAGATCTATTGTTTAGTTTATCTCCATGCTAGTCCAAGATCTTAACATGTGTTATGAAGCCCCACTTATATATATGACTACCAGGAAATAGTTGCCACCATGCAACATTAACTACTAATTAAACTATTTCAAAAATTACAAACAAAGTAGCTTAAAATGTCCAAGGAACTCTTAGGTAAAATTCTGCACCAGTTGCACTTCTAACTAAGGCCACGAACTGCATTAACTCCAGTTTCCTCTAGAATCTTTTGTTGTTAGAGGACGCAAATTGTTTTGACACCATGTTCCTCTTGATCCAATATTATCTTGGATCCCACATGCATTCAATAATTTCCTTAAAATTGAAGTTAGTGAAGGTCCTCCTAGATGAGTCCTCGTTGGCTCATGCTATGTCTTTCATGGTTAGTTCTTTGCAACCAGTTTTAGTTAAACTCAATCAAGCTTGGCCGATTCACATCATTCCCTCTGAGTTGTTTTGGATTTGTTCTCAAATCTAGCAACTTGTATCTTCTTCCCTACCAACTACTAGCAAAATACCCTAGCTTATACTAGGTAGAAAATGATTTTCACGTTCCCCTACTACACTTAAACTATGAAGAGTACATGAAATCAAAATATGGACTACAATTGGTGTTATAAGAAAATAAAAGACTTAAAAAATATCTATCATGAACAAAATTTAATATAATTGAACCCAAGCTTCAATCTCCATTCCAATGATAGAACTTCTACACATTCATCTTGAGTGAATGGCCAGAAACTAACCGAAACTAGAAGCAACCAACTAGACTCGAAGCCATGACCGAGGCAAGGACCTCCAGCTTAACGTAGATCTGGTACTATCTCCACTGAAGACGACGCCAAGTTTATGCCTTCAACGTTGTCATGTTGTGTTGCTCCTTTTCGGTGTAGGCATAGTCTAGCAATGTCATCAAGTTGCCCATATGTGGTGTATCAATGTGTTAGATTCTTTGTGAATACATGCATTAAGGGCCTTCAACCAGACTGTCAGCTATCCTAGTTCTTGAAAAGACTGACAAGGCAATGCAAGGTGAAAGTGGAAGCCCTAATGGTTTGGGTTTTCTTTCCGAAGAAGTCCGGGCAATATTATAAAATAGCCAGATCTAAGGTTTATGATAGCCTTCATAGTAAAATCAAGAATTTAAATCAATATTTGTCTAGAATGATTGAGCGTAAAGTGTTTGTAATTGGATTTTCACGTATGTTGTTAGAATCCCACGACTCGATTGAACAGGCTATGAAAACTTATCAAGTTGGAGAGATGTTGTTAGGCTTAATAAATCTATGCAATCAAGTTCTTCATGTGCCACGTTCGCTTATGTAATAGTTGTTGGAGGAATAATGTCGTAAGTCTTTTTTCTTTTAGTTTAGTTGCTAATCTATTACATTCTAAAACTTGCATGGAAATTATAGTTATACAAATAAATTTTTTTTTTAAAGTAGAACAAATAAAATAGTAGTAATCCTTCATCTTCCTCTTTTTCTAGTAATTTTTTAATAATATTTTAAATTAAAGCTTAGTATTGTAACTCATTATAATATACTCGAATTTGTAGACGATGATGGTGGACAAAACTTTATAATGTTAAAATGAAAGAGATAAGATCAAATTACTTACTATAGTTTATCTTCTATTATTATAGATATTTTTGTTTGTGGAGCCTACATTGTTGATGTGGAACATATATTTAGTGTAAGTAAGAACATATTGGATGAAGATCATTTCAATTTATAACAAAAAATATTGGAAGCTAAAACTTGAGTGCATAATTGGACTAAGTAGTGTATTGAGCATAAAAGGACAAATGAAGTACAAGTAGATGTTTGTGGAGGGGTAACTAGTGTGGGTACCAATGACACGGTATAAGCATGGAGGGATATTAATGATTATGATGTCAAGATTCATAGTTGAGATTTGAGGTAGGGAGTTTCCTTCAAAAAGTAAGAAAGAACTATGCACGCTTTGATTCCTCTACATCAAAGAGGATATTTAAGAGGCTTCATTTAAAGGCAAATGAATTAAGGGTCATGCTATTCATTTACTTTTTCTCATATGTGTATAAGAGTATCATGTTAGGTGCATGAGTGTATAATGTATTATATTACAACACCCCTCCTACCCTCTAGTCAACCTATCCTCCTACCCTTTGGTCAACCTACCCTCCGGTTCAAAGGCACCCAACCCCAACCTGACCCTAACAACTAAGCCTTTCAATTAAAACCCGAAGCCTGCTCTTCATATTCAAATCCAACCAGCTGACAACAACAATCCCCTTCCAATAAGCTGTCGGGGAGGAGGTGGAATGCTTCTCCTTAAACGGGTCAGTGCCTACTCCTCGATCAACCCCACTACCATAAGCAACCCTCCAGAACTAGTTTGTATCATGTTTAAAATTTAAAATTATTATAATTTAAGTTTATAAATGGTATTTTATCTATTATAAATCATTAAACAATATATTAATATCATGGTATGACTGATTCAAGTTGAATTGAAGCTAAACGGTGACAATATGAACATAAGTTGAACCAACACAACAGAGAAAGGTTTAAAATGAAATCACTCTATAAGTGGTTTTGGAACTAACTTTGGACTTGAGCCTATAACCATCCCAAAAATAGAAGCTAGATTTCCTTGAAATCGTTATTGAAGCCAGAACCGAATTTTCATAGGAATTGATAGTTCCAAAATAAGAACCAAAACCGGCCTTCAAGATTCTCGAGTAAATGGAAGTAGTCATGTTTATCAGCAAAGGAATATGTTAGTGGTTCTATAAGAGTTTTGTAGGACTTGTGTTTTCTTAAACCGAAGGATTAATAAGTCGTGTGTGTTCAGACCAAAGGACTAACAAGGCCAAATTATCTTTCCTTGTAGCTTGAAATGTAACTGGCCATATGGTGGAGGAACTGAAAGCCCTCCCATGCTTCAACTTAACAAAAAACCTTGGCAAGTATTTTCCGGATTGTAATTATTCACGATAGCACTGGTAAAGTATACTTCATCTACTCGGAAGATAAAATTCGTGATAAGAATTCAAGAGCACATAGAGACCAACTGGGCATTATTGAAAGATTTCATAAATAGTCATCCAAACTATTACTAATGTTCAACTGTAATGCCCAACTTACATAGTAATCAATTTCAATAATGTAGTGTCAGTTACTGACAACTTGTCCACATGAGTCAGTTTGGATGACCAACATCAAATGCCTTCCCTTAGTTCGTAGGATAACCATGTAGTGTCAGTTCCTAAGTATTACTTTCAACTTATTTTAATGTCTGTTATTGCTGCTCTGTAATCTCTATTTAAACCATTGAAATAAAACAAATTTACATAAAGAAGTTTTTTAGTGAAGGCATTTTATTGTTTGGAAGTATATCTCTTCTCCTTATCTCATGTAAACTTGGCTAGTTTGGATTTAGTGGCAATTACTAGATTCAGTATCCTTATCAGTCCTGGTTGTGATAGAGAATTTCCTGGCAGGCTAGAAACCATTGCAACTAAAACACCTATCAACCATTTGGTTCACATCTTTTTGTGCTTTCATTGAGATGGAGAGAATGTTGAGTTACGATTATGTTCAGATTACCGCCTAACACGAGATATCATTCAAGCAAGAACTGGTTCATATCCTAAAACAGAAGCAAGAAAAGATAAATAAACAATTGAACCACCTGACGTAGTCCATTAAAAGGTTGGTCAAACTACAATCTCTTCAACCTTGTTCTCAAGCACCAAGTACAACTATCCTTGAGCCAATTTGTGAAACGAAAAGATTGACTACATGGAGAGAAAACCCTATCCCAATTATACCACACCATCAACAAGACACCTCATCAGAAGGAGTTGAACTTGAAGCGACATCACTCTCTAAGAAGAACGAAAAAACACCAAGTACGATCATTATTGAGCAACACGAAAACAAGATTCTTCACACCCTCCCTAGATTTGAGCAAGATGAAAGGGAGCATGAGGGTGTTAGACAGAGTCAATCTTCTTGTGGAAATCTGAGTTGTAGAGTTACTACATTAGTTGGAGTAAGCAAGGAACTAGAAATTCTAGACAATTTTGAAATCACTAATGTTCCCTTCAAGGAGTTAGGCTCCAATGAAGTCAACAAAGCTTAAAGTAAGCAGATTCAGCCTTGTGACCATTGCGTAGAACTGGTTGGCCAATATATCCTATCTAATTTTGTATTGTTTCTTCTTGCCAGCAAGTCTACTAATCAAGAGTCTAAAGATTTAGACCCTCTTGACCTTGATCCGATTCAACTTCTGGTAGACCCTTGACTTCTTCTATGATCCATTATTGAATTGGGCTAATAGATGCCAACATAAAGTAGTGACAGATTCGGTTGTAGGAGGCCTACTAAGTTTAATCAAGCATGAATTCAAATCGGTGTATATGAATATAGAAGAAGTTTCTTTCTCCTATGTGGAGGTGGCATGTTGAACTATTTTTCTTCCAGGCCTTAGGAATTCATCCAAAATGAATACGTGAAACTTTTATCATCGTAATGGAGATTGAAGTTCCAAGAGCATCCCCACCATTTACTGTACGTAGTACCTAGGGTAGAATATTTTTTACTTCTTGAGTCATAGTTTCCTCTAATTTAACCATAGTAGGTATTTGCTTATGATTGTCTCTTTGGTAGTTAAGTGTACTAGGTCTCGAGTCATGAAGTGTCTTGATAGGAAACCATTGGAATGAACAGTGGCAAGAACTCTTTGTAAGCAGCTGATAGAAGATCACCTTGGCATGTTAATTGAAGATTACCAACTGCTAGATTTTAGGACAAATTCTTACCAATCCAGAGAGTATGATAGGAATCTAAGAGCATGTAGAGACAAGTTGGGCATTACTGAAAAATTTCATAAATGATCATCCAAACCAATACCAATTGATTATTATGCTCATTAATGAGCCGATTGACCATTAAATCATACTCATTTCTTTTAGTTTGTAGGATAACCATGTAGTGTTAGTTTGTAGGTGTTATTTCTAACTTATTTTAATGATTGTCATTACTGTTCTATAATCTCTATTTAAGCTATTCAAATGAAACAAATTCATAGAGAGAATTTTTTGGTAGAGGTATTTTGCTGTTTGGATGTATCTCTCTTCCTCTTATCTCATGTAAACTCAACTAGCTTGGGTTAGCGGGCATTACCAGGTTCATTGTTCTTATCAGTCTTGGATCTGGCGGAGAATTTCTTAGAAGGCTAAAAACTGTTGCAAGCAGAATGCCTAACAACCATTTGATTCGCATAAGTAGCTGAGACTTTAGTGCTTGAAAAGCTAATACCCTTTTCCTAGCTGGTTGAGTCATATTGGTGAAATCAGTCCTTGAGTCTATCTCTTCCTATGTCACATAGTATGTGATGATATGTGGAAGTACCTACAACAAGATCATGAACTTTATTTAGGGCAAAGAGGAAGGAAAGAGGAAAATTCACTTCATAAAGTGGGATACAGTATGTCTACCCAAATAAAATAAGGGGTTTGGAGGTGAAGAACTTACATGCTCTGAACCAAGACTTACATGGAGAAGTTTGTTTGGAGATTAGTCACACAAAAAGAAGTGTTATGAGTGAGGGTGTTCTATACTTTCAAAAGTCAAGACTCTCTCTTACAAAGGTATGACCTTCTATGAAGAAGTTAACCAAATGGTCTATTTTTAATGGCGAAAGGATTTTGTTTTGTTTTGATAATTGTTTAGGAAAAAATTATTTAAATCGAGAGCTTAAGACCTTTGCTTAGAGGATGGTGATAGGTCAAACCTAGCTGTTACACCTTCAAATTCAATGATCAAACAAAGACTGATACTCATATTTCATAATTCGGCAATAACAACCTTCATCCAATGAGATACAATGAAATAATAAAATATTAACAGAAAATAATTAGGCGATATATTTGACATGAAAAACTCTCGAGGAAAGAGGAAACAACTACGAGACTATAAAAGCTTAAAAACTCTACTATGTGAAAGAAAGTAGGTCCAAACAAATGGTTCATAAGAGAAATATGGCAATGATGATAAAATAATATCAAAAACTTGAATACCATCAAAATAACTCAACATAAAGTTAGAAGATCTCACTTAATGTGTATTACAAAATCGGATAAAGACAAAATCATTGAAGAAAGAATTCATGATTAAAATCCAGTATTCAAGAGATGATGCTCGCACACGCCTCTTCAATCTCTCAAAAAGAACTGCAGACAAAACACCTCTTTTTTTCTTTCCCTCTCTTTCTCAATCAACTGCCACGCACCCTTTTTCTACCCCACTCAATTCCTTCTAATGGAAACACACGCTAGGGCTTCTGTTCCTTGTGTGCTCAAGTAAAGAGACCCAAATTGAGCCCTCCTTGGAAAGATTAGAGAGTGAAAGATGTCATTATCAAGAACTTAGTAGAATCTTGTAGGAATGGGCAACTTCCTACTCCAAATAGTGGATGCAAACAGTAGTGATTGAACTCCTGTAAAGATATTAGCAATGACAAATGTTAGAGTTACTCATTAGTATGGTCCATTTAGGTGGCCTCCACATATAAAGATCTTGCAAACAATTCCAGTATAACAATGATAGGACACTCACTAATGTGGAAAGAGAGGCGACACATCTTGTAGACAACAAAATGTGCTATGTGGTAGTACGATGAAAGATCTCACACACATGACCAGAGATTGCGAGATAGCCACAAACATTTGCATAAGAGGATGAAAGAACTTTTGAAGCCGACTCTAATAATTTGTTGCACCAAAATTTGCTTAGTGACTCCAGACATCACATTATAATGAGCTCTATATAGAAGTGTTCCATTGGTTTTTGAAAAGTTGAAGAAAGTGGGGAAAGTCAATGGAGCACGGAGAATGAGAAACAATGTTGTTCGACGTGTATCGTATCATGTATCGTTTTGGTCCACGATATGAATTATCATATCATATCGTATCGTATTGTTATGTATCATACTTTAATACTAAAAAATAGTAAAAATCCAAAAAATGGGAAAAAACATGAAAGAATCAGATAAGTGCAAAGAAGTGTATCATATCATGTATCGTTTTAGTCCACGATATAATATGTATCGTATTTTAATATTAAAAAATAGTAAAAATCTAAAAAAATAAAAAAACATGAAAAAATCATATAAGTGCAAATAATTCATATAATGCAAACGTTTAGTATATATTCATCATTCACCATTCAACAATTGAAAAATAATTACATATTTTAAAGCAAAAAATGAAATACATTTATACATTATAATTAGGATCATCAACTAAATAATCTTCATTTTCTCCTTGTTGAAGATCCTCACTACCTTCTACTTCAAAATCAAAATCATCATCCCCTTGATAATGTTGTTGCATTCGTTCTAAATTAATCCATGCAATGTCTTCTTCGGTTAGGAGTGCATTTGCTTCATTATCTTCCATAATCCACTCCTCTAATATATCAAAATTATCCAAACTTATTGGATCAAATTGGTTTTCTTCTCTATTTAACTTTTTTAATTGCCTTAAAAAAATAAAATAAATAATTAGTAAATAACATTAACAATTGAAGTCAAACAAAATATTGAATTGAATCATTAAGTATTAACTAATACAAGATTACCTTTGTCGAAACTGCATGTTACAACGGATGAAAACTAAGTCATTAAGTTGCTTATGTTCTAACCTCTTGTATTTTTTTGTGTGGATGTATTCAAAAACACTCTAATTTCTTTCACAACCTGTTGCACTAAACGTTTGGCTTAAAACTCTTAATGTAAAGGTTTAAGTAATCACTTCCAAACCTATTCCACTAAATATCTGTAAAAAAAGATGAACATCAGGGACTTAATATAAAATAAATATAAGATTTAAGAAACTTAAATACGAAGATAAACAATTTACTTGAGCGCATATTAGTGCGATTGTGAATTGCTATAAGCAAACTCATTAAGTGAAGAGCATTATCATAGATCTTCATCTCTCGATGTATAACATGTGCTTTTCTCTCATCAGGTACTAATCTGTTTATACAATCAATGATGTCTCGATTAACCTCACTGTCCCATTTAAAGCCTGCTGAATACATGAATGCTGAGTTTAAGTAATAAGCTACTGTATGAATAGGCTGATGCAATTATTTGTTCTATCTATTATATAATGTTTTAGACGGGCACATAATCCCTCTTTCTTCCATTGAAATTACTTCTAATAGCTTCTTTTACTTTATCTATGACTTCATAAAGATAACCTATAGATGGTTTCTCCCAATCTCAAAACCTTCACTAAAGGACATGTAATCCTCAATAGTCTAACATATGCATTCCAAAATATACTCCTAAAGTCTGTCTCTAAAATCTCATTTAACTTTCTGTTTCTTCTATTTTGAGGCAACTATGCAAATTATTGCCACTCATTTAAGGATAACATTTCCTTAAAGGCTTGCTTTTGTATCACAATGCTCTATACAAATAAGAAATTAGTTGCAAACCGAGTTGTAGTTATACGAATGAGCTCTGCACCATCGATATATCTCCTTATCATGCATAATACAAAGGCATGGTTGTAGATAAATTTGGTGATATCTTGACAACACTCAGTTGTTGCCTTTATCTCATCCATCTTACTAATATCTTCAAGGATGAGATCTAAACAATGGGTTGCATATGGTGTCCAATAGAAAGTGTCATAAGTATCTGCTAACTCCTACTCAGCTTCTTTATAGTTAGCTGCATTATTTGTAATGAATTTGACTACATTCTCTATCACAACCTTGGATATCACCTCATCAAACTCTTGTTTTATGATCTCTACAGTATGCCTTTCCTTTGACATATCTAGAGATCTCAAAAATATCAGTCCTTTAGGACAATAGATAAAAAAATTTAACAAAGTCATTTATCGCCTATTTGTCTATGTGTCTGCCATGATAATGCATCATGTTTCCTTCCATAA
Source organism: Brasenia schreberi (assembly GCA_036023115.1). Taxonomy (NCBI): domain Eukaryota; kingdom Viridiplantae; phylum Streptophyta; class Magnoliopsida; order Nymphaeales; family Cabombaceae; genus Brasenia; species Brasenia schreberi. Next base: position 11,944,811 of record JAYKKT010000075.1, on the reverse strand, counting down.
CTCTCTCAAAGTTGAACAATATTCTTACATTTTAAGGACAATCTTATCTAATAGCTTTCCTTTCAACTTTTGATAAAAAACAACTTATATCCGAGACCAATGTTATCAATTGTATCTGTTATTGCTTGAAAATGAAAACTGTTTGCTGTATTAAATGAAATGCATGCATCATAAAACTATCTGCCCACTACAAGGTCTACTTGCTTATGTAGTTGCTTTAAAACCATAACAACACAAATTTTAGGTTAAGCACTATGTGTAGTGCTAGAAGGGAAAAATGATTGTATGCCAGAAGAAGCTCTTCCTCTACTCCTTCCTCTTATACCACTTCTATTTACAAAATTTTCAACAACCCTTTTTCTCCTTATTGATAGTCGAGAACTACTACTATCAACCTTTGTTTTATCATATGAAGTAATACTATCACCCAATCCAATAACATAATCATCCTCTTTCGCAAATATCTCTAAATCATCCTTTTGTTGTCTCCTCTCATGTATGGTCTCAATCATATGTAGATATTGTCATTTAACGGCTTATGACAATTTTCAAACTCTAGATAAAAGCCTCTCAACATTGATCTAGGATCTATAAACCATTGTAGGTTTATTAAACTGTTAGCTACATTTCGTTCTTTCCTCAGTCGAAAATTTTCAATCAAGTATGCTATACTTATAATGCACAAAGTTTGGCATTTCTCAACATTGACATCGGATGGAATCCTCTCAACATTGGTCTAGGATCCATAAACCATTGTAGGTCCGAAGCTCCTTTGAAACTTCCGAAACTTCATACACAGGTGTAGGATCCAGCCCATGCTGGATTTGGGTGCAACCGGTATCTGCTCCACACAGATACAACGATAAAATGCAGCCCGCCAAGATAAGCCATCTTAGTCGTTGATTGGATCAGATTTTTTTTTGTGTGTCTATGGCCAGGAGTATCCCCTCATCCGAATGGTGAGAGACTAATCTCCCGGGGTATGGTCAGGTGCCAGACGTTGGGACCCCTTCTAATGGCATCGCTTCATACACGGTTCCCTGGAGAATCGATCAAGGACTAAACGTTAAAGGGGCCTGGGCCCTTTCTACTGGACCCCAAGCTTGGTTGGTGGCCTGGATCAGATTTGATGTAAATCCTTTTATCTTTTTTTAAGATGTAGTGGTTGAGGTACGGCGGCCTGACTCCAGCTTACATACAAAAAAGAAACAGAGGTGCGGTGGAGCACTCTTTATGGGCCTCACGTTTCCTTTCTTCATTCCTCTTCCGCAAATATTCTTTGACCCAACATATGGTGATAATAAAAAATATAGCACTAAACACATGTAACTTTAGAAACTAGCCTGACCCTACAAAGTAAAATCATATTATATATAGAAAGAGAAAAAGAGTGAGAGCTGATGTGAGTGCTAGAAACGAATAGAAAGATCAGTAGTATCTCTTGATCTCTTGAGATAAAAAAAGAAAAACACAAAAAAGTGATATGAATCAACTACTACACAACCAATTTCTTGATAAAAGGTTAGCAAAAATATGCATTTGATTTTAGCCATCTATCTTTTTGACCGGATGGTAAAAAAATGCTAGATACCTTTATTTATTTATACACCAATGTTCTCTCTCTCTCTCACACACACTATACATATATACATACACACACACACATATATGTATATATATAACCTCTTGCTTATCATTGACACTCATTCATGTCGGATAATTTTCTTCCAATAACATAAGTATAATTTTGACTTTCACTTTTTTGAACATTCAAGTAGTTTAAAGAAATAATAAAGAATGATCTAACTTATGTTGAGTTAACTACTAATATGGCACATGATAGAGCTATGTGGAAACAAAGAATCCATGTAGTTGACCCCGTCTAGTACGGGAAAAGGCTTAGTTGTTGTTGTTGTATCAAAATTTTAATTTTGGTACTTGTTTAATCATAAAAGTATACTCGGTGTACTGCTTACAACCTTAAATGCTTATATATTGAAATTTGAACGATGGGTTGGTGGTGTGTGAACATCTACAGAGTTTGGGGTATATATATGTATATACATATATATATATACATATATATATATATATATATATATATATATATGTATATACATATATATATATATATATATACATATATATATATATATATATATATATATATATAACCTCTTGCTTATCATTGACACTCATTCATGTCGGATAATTTTCTTCCAATAACATAAGTATAATTTTGAATATTGCATGAGTATTTGAGACGGTTGGTGGAACGACAGTCAAAGAACTTAGGAATAAACCAAGGGTTGGTGGTGTGTGAACATCTACAGAGTTTGGGGTATATATATATATAACCTCTTGCTTATCATTGACACTCATTCATGTCGGATAATTTTCTTCCAATAACATAAGTATAATTTTGAATATTGCATGAGTATTTGAGACGGTTGGTGGAACGACAGTCAAAGAACTTAGGAATAAACCAAGGGTTGGTGGTGTGTGAACATCTACAGAGTTTGGGGAATGTTGCATACCCGTATCCAGTTAATGATTTTCAGACCTTAAGCGTCATCGGCTGTACTGTTGAGACAAACAGCTCACTGTTTTGATCGTAGGACACCACAAGCTTTGCGCCTTCCCTGGTGAGAAACCTTACATAACACTGCTCTAAAATGACTGTTCATGTTGCCCACGGCTTTAACCATGGGTCACTTATTCTTTATTGTGATAATTGGGGAGTGGCAGACGCCTCACTTCACGACCCACCACTGAATGTACTTACCATACTTTTCTGATTCACCTAAACACTATGATGATGATGATGATGCTTTATTCCATCTAAATCGTGGAATGTCATTTTCTTATAGCTCTTCACAGTTAATATTCCACCCTGGAAACTCACCCTACGTCATCAGGCACCTAAGTAAGGGAGATAATTTTGGGTCTGACCAAGCAACCTTGCAAAAGTGAAGTGAGGTCCTCTTGGACCTAGAACCAATCGAATCTTGAACCAACCTTGCAAAAGTAAGTAGGCCTTTTCCTCTATGGGGCTGGCCAAGGGATTCTTTGTTTTCATAGAGCTTGATTCTAGATACGGCCGGTCTCATTTACCTGAAACTTGGTGCTGTAACCAAACTAGCTCAAGACTGGTTTTGATTCCAGTTTTGGAATCGTTGGTTTTGAGGCGGTTCTGATTTGAGTCTTAAACTACAGAGTCAACAAAAAAATTTTAAAGAATTTTTTCGACAATACCAGAATCGATAGTTCGGAACCAGCTTTGAGCGGATTCTGCTTTCATGAAATGTGAAAACGAAACCAAACCAGGTGGACCTCGGTTTCAGTTTTAGCCAGTTCTTGGCTCAGTTCGGTTTACATTGGAACTGTCCATGCCTACTTGATCATTCACCATGCTAATGGTTAAGCCAACAAAAGCTGGATTATTTTTTATTGTTCCCTTTCAATACTTTTGTTGTCTTCCTCTTATTTTTTTTAAGAGTTTCAACATCTAGTTTCTTATATCTTACCAAAGCTTCCTTTGATCATCTTTACATGTGATCAACCTCATTCTATCATCTATTGGTGCCCCTCCCAGTTTGTTTGTGATAGCCTCGTAACATATATATACTTTTCTTTCCAATATCATAGCTCAACTACTATGGCACCCATTCGTTCATAAATCATTACTTGTAATAGCTTTCCCATAACTAAGTACAGAACTTTAGCACTTGACAGGTGCTAGCTAATTTACCATGAACAAAATTAAATGAAGTTTTAGCATGGAAACCATGGCAGAGCTTTTCGTTGAATTGGAAAATAGTTCATGGTTGGCGACAATGCTCTCACAAAAGGTATCCAGGTATCCATCCAAAAGGCAGTTTGAACAATGATTTTTTTTTTTGTTGGTGAGAAACTGGAGCCGAAATATAGACAAAATTACAAGTTAAGAAGAAGGGTGACCCAGGAATATTGCTTAGGTAAAGTGATCTAATACTAGGTGGTGAGCATGCATAAAAGTGAACCCTCCATGAAAGGTGCAAAGCCAGCCGAGTGAGCCTACCTAGATAGAGATTTTCTGTTTGTGCTGATGGAAAAAGGTCATCACCCTGACGTTCCCCAGTAAGTTGTGTTGCGACAACAAACACATTCAACTGTGTTACCCTACTATGGCTTGTGTCTGAGACCTATCAAGGGTGCTAAGCCATATTTCATTAATTACCTATGCCGAAGATCTTCTAACATTTCTTGGTGCGATTTTTGAGAATCTCCTCTTTTTACAATATCATTTGGAAGCTTATAAAAGTTGGGTCTCTTCGTTCCCTCTCTCTATCTCGTTCTCTCTTCTTGATTTCCCTTCTGTGATTTGCCTCTGCCATCTCTGTCAACTGCTATGGCTTCCAACTCCAACTCCAATGCCAATGTTGTTATCCCCCTGAAGCCGAAAGGATTTTCATACTTTCATGTTGCTCCTTTGGCTTTGTCTCACGATAAGTTCATAATGTCTCGGTGGTCAAACTTCATTTGTTCGTTAATCAACTTTATATTTATTGGCTTTATGGTGTTTAAGAGCAAAAGTATCATTTGTAGTCGTGTTTAAGAGCAAAAGTATCATTTGTAGCTCGGTCTCAATGTTGCATCCCCTGGATGCTACCTACGTCGTCTCGATTTTCAGCATCAACATCAATGAAAGGAGAGAAGTTTCTCGTTGGGCAAACTAGAGAGAGGCCATACAAAATGGATAGAATGTGATGCCAAAACTCAATGGATTCATCAACAGCGAACAAGAAGGAAAAGAGAATCACCTGTCCACTAACCGTTCCATTCAATATCCCAAGCTTGGAAATACTATCTCTTTCCTTGAAGGCGTAGACAGTCATGCGATCAGAGAACCCTGGTTCATCCTAGCCCAAGCTTCAACTGACTGAAAACCTGGATTTGGCACATCCTGAATTTCTCATCCTTGGTGTTGAAAGAAACCACCATATATGACTCGTCATGGTGAGCTCTAATACTAACCATCCACCAGAGAACCCCTCGGCGCTGCAATATTGAAGTCATCCAATGGAAAGGGAGACGAGTCAATCAACCTCGATGAAGAAACAGTCATCACCTTGCATATATTCTGGTTTCGCGTCATACACTGACAATGTTATATATCCAAGTCCCAGCATGAAAGGAAAAGCACTAGGAATAGTGATAGTTGTCAGAAACATCAGGTACAATGTGACAATCAGGACCTGCAATCTGCTCTTTGAAGCAGATCAAACCATTGGATGGTGGATATATGAAACCAAGAACATAATTCTAAATGACGTAAGTTTGATGCTTTCCTCCTTCATTGTATGTCACCACGTGTAATTTAAAAGAATTTCCCGGTTCGGTGACTCCTACATACACGAAACCTCAAGCGGCAAGTTGATGCTCGTACATTTTGCTAATGAAGCGGGTCAAAAACAACTCAACGCAAGCTTTGTAAATGCACCGACACCTAAATATGGATTTAGAAGGAACCCGAGAGATGATTTCCATCATCATGTCCGATGGAAGTTTAAGCAATGCTGCATTGTCTATTGGTTCTTCTCTTTTAGTATTGGCTAGCAAATCCATGCTTGATGACTAGTGTCGATATGGGTGGAAATAAATGCGTGCTTCTTTAATTCTCTGTGGCATAAAAAACACTTCAACTCCATTGAGCAAAAAATCAAACACTTAGAATGCAACATAAAACAAACGAATTTTCAAACAGAAGCGGCAACATTTATCAACTTAAAAGAAAAAAGAAGAGCAGTAGACACAGATAAAGGAGGGAAAAAAGATGAACCACCTGAAATCCTCCTGAAACAAGAGTACTAATCCAAATCTAGCAGTAATTGCCAAACAAAATTATGAAAAAGTGAAATGTGAAAAGAAAAGTACCGAGGGGATAAACTTCGAGAGATGCCTTCTGTTCCTGACAGAGAATCCTCGACGGCCATTAACTGCGGTTCCATTAGAATTTAGAAAATCGAACCACAGAAGAGAGAGAGAGAGAGAGAGATCACGCACTCGCTGGGTGGTTTCTTCGATTATGAAAATATTAAAGATTACGAGAGAGAGCACGCACACTGCACACATACACCAAAGTGAAAAGAAGTTTTCTTCATGTCTGGTTTATGAAAAAACTGTTGTATGCAAGCCACTTTGCATGCAAACCATGACCGGCCCTAAAATTTTGGATACGAGTGAAAGTTCGAGATCCGATCCATTTCTATGAAGGAATCCTTCCACTTGGCCGAAACCAACCACCCAGATCCACCGACTCTTATAAAATTCCCCCCTCCATCTTCGCAGCGCCCTCACCAACAAGTACTCCGAGGGAATGCCCGGAAACCGCTATTACGGCGGCAACGAATTCATCGACGAGCTCGAGAACCTCTGTCGCTCACGCGCCCTCCAAGCCTTCCACCTCGACCCCCAATCATGGGGTGTCAACGTTCAACCCTACTCCGGTTCTCCGGCGAATTTCGCCGCCTACACGGCGGTGCTTCAGCCCCATGACCGCATCATGGGGCTGGATCTCTCTTCCGGAGGGCACTTGACCCATGGGTACTATACCTCTGGAGGGAAGAAGATATCTGCCACTTCTATTTACTTCGAGAGTTTGCCTTATAAGGTGGATCCAAGTACTGGGTACATTGATTATGACAAGCTTGAGGAGAAGGCCTTGGATTTGTTCTGATTTGCTGGCTTTTGGAAGTTCTGGATCCGATCCATAGAGTGTAATTTGGTTTGTTCTTTTAGTGAGTTAGGGGCTCCAGGATCTGTTTTATCTTAGCTTTCAGGATTTAGATCTGCTTTTCCCACGCTCAATTACGTTGTGTTAAGGGTGTAGATATGTTTTCATATCTTCAAGATGATGCTTTCTCAGTTGTTACTTACACCTGTTCGCAAACATAGGATCTTGAAGAGGAAGACAACGATACGGTCATTTGATCCTATCTAAATGCATCTTTTTCAGCTAAACGGGTTTTCGACACTGATGTCTTTTCTTGGCTTATCAGAGTTGTACTGACCAAATGAATTTGATAAAGTTTCGGACACTAGTCTTCGTATATACGTCCAATTGGCAACCACATTTGTAATGATGCTGTAATGGACTTCATGTGGCAAGAACCTTTTAAGAGCGAATGATTCTCTGTTTATTTGATTGGTATTGTATAGCTGTTAGTATGTTCTGATCTAAAGGTTTTGTATTGTATACTTTAAAGTCACTAACTTTAGAATTGAAGAGTGTTCCGAGTCATTGCCTATATAACCTTTTAATTCACTGTTGCAGGAAGCTGCAAATCCGTTCGACTACTGTGATATTGTCACCACAACCACTCACAAGAGTCTGAGGGGCCCCAGATCTGGCATGATCTTCTACAGGAAGGGTCCCAAGCCCCCAAAGAAGGGCCAGCCTGAGGGTGCAGAGTATGACTTTGAAGAGAGAATCAACTTTGCCGTCTTCCCATCTCTTCAAGGAGGTCCCCATAATCATCAAATTGCTGCATTGGCAGTGGCCTTGAAGCAGGCTTTGCAGCCAGGATTCAAGGTGTACGCCAAGCAGGTCAAGGACAATGCAGTCGCCCTTGGCAACTATCTGATGAACAAGGGCTACAAACTGGTCACTGGCGGCACCGAAAACCACCTTGTGTTATGGGATCTTCGTCCCCTAGGGTTAACTGGTAATGAAACACGATTACTTTGAGAAATCTGATGAAATCTATTTCAAGGAAGATGGTGCTCACCAAATTCTCGTTCTGTGCTTTACAGGCAACAAGGTGGAGAAACTCTGTGATTTGTGCAACATTACTGTTAATAAGAACGCTGTTTTCGGAGACAGCAGTGCTCTGTCTCCTGGAGGTGTTCGGATAGGTGAGTTCCTAATGTGTTTACGCTGTTTCCTGTGCATCCATATTCGTAATTCTTTAATATGAAACTTATGATATATGTTATTAGGAGCGTGTAGGATCTTGTATGATTATTATTTCAAAAAAAGGTTAGGAACTCCATTCTTCGTTGATGTGGAACTTAAATCTTGGTCAACATTTTCAGGTGCACCAGCAATGACCTCAAGGGGTTTGGTGGAAAAGGACTTTGAGCAGATCGCTGAATTCCTTCACCAGGCAGTGACCATCACGCTCAAGATTCAAAAGGAGCATGGGAAGCTGCTGAAGGATTTCAACAAGGGTTTGGTGAACAACAAGGACATTGAAGAGCTCAAGGCTGAGGTGGAGAAGTTCTCTGCATCCTTTGACATGCCCGGGTTCCAAATGTCTGAGATGAAATACAAGAACTAAAATCACTTGATGGACGGCTAGGCTGTCACGTTTTACATGTTTCGTTGTTTTGGATCTTGTTACCATCAAAGTAGTTATTGTTAATCTTGTTACCATCAAAGTAGTTATTGTTATCGGCAAAGGTTTGCCTTTTTCTTTTGCTATGTTTCAGGTCCCATATTAATGTTAGGGAGATCCCAAAGGTTCGCTGATGCTACTTTGACTGTATCTCAGTGTTATACTCCCTTTTCAGTTGTCTGAATGCGATTAAAATTATTTGCTTTCATCTAATAATGCCATAGTTGGTTTTTAGTGGAACAGTTTGACCAATTGTTCATAGAATCAATTAATTGATGTGCTTATGAAAGGAAAGACGGATTCATGATGATGTTATTATGAAAAAAGTTGGTGTAGATCCTTAAGAGAGATATAAGGTAAAGAGACGGGTATATAAGAGATGCATTTTAGGAAGAGAACGGGTATATAAGGTGATTTGAACATTTGGGGAGGTTAATTTGTAATAAAAATTAGACCGAACATTTTGCAGAGGACTGATCTATATGCTCTTCAACATGATCTACGTTCATTTGTTTGCACACACTTTCATCTTCCAGGAAAAATCACAAGAAAGTAGATCAGATAGAAATTATGCAGAACTGGACATTTTGGTCACACGCACTGTGCAATTACGCGTAACATGCCTCCATGTCAATTTACCTCCGATGATAACACTTGGCTCACCTTCTTACTCTTTCTGAAAGTAGCCTTTTCCTTCTCCCTTCTGTCAGTTATCCATTTAGTTCGACAGTGTCATATCTGAGAATATGCAAGCGTTAGCCCATGGTGGTGGTCAAACAGTACATTGCGATCTCACGGCGAAGATTGGGTGATACTGGGCGTCAGTCACCTGCTTCAGTACAAGAATCCTACCTCGAGGACATCGTACCGACTTTGAAGATTCCTATAACGATTTTCTTGGAGATCATCGGAGAGTTCCGGTGATCTAAGAGATGATTGGTCTGGGGATCCCAGCCATCTATCCCTGCTTCAAATGATAGGCATGGCCGCGGATGTCACGGCATAGGAGCATCTACCTACTGATGCCCAAGAGACGCTGGTTTAACTGGAGATGCCGAAATAGGCCTGGCCCGGAGGGGCCATATCTAAAATGTGACTGGGTCTGACCCACATTTTCTTCGGCCGCCTGACCCAATATTAACTTCTCTAGGTTTAAGGTGGCTTGCTAAAGGTGAGCCCATGTGGTTCTAGTAGCGGATTCCCTTGAACCTTTAGAGTCGAATAAGGGGATTGGGGTGCCCACCTAAGAGTTCTTGTGCAATTGTCTTTGTGTGCCTTGTGTGGTGCCCCTCAGTCGTATAAAAGGGAGCTGACTGTGTGCCATAGCTCTCGGAAAGAGAACACCCAACAAAGTGGAGGACGAGAGCTTGGAAGGAAGAGAAAGGGAAAGGCGTCCGAGATGCCACCTTGGGTCGGCCACCCTCATTCTCATTCCTCCATTGATAGAGTCGGGCTTTTAATGGACAAGGTCGTTCGGCGACTCCGTTGACAGTCGTGTGGACTCCCTTCAGCGCAATTATAGTTGACCGGATCAATAAGATAAACGCCCATTGGGGATTTACTATTGCAATAAAGTTTTAGCTTTTGCAGTGCGTGTTTGATCGGACGAGATCGACTAAGGACTGGTTAGCTTCGGGAAGCCAATGCCGGTTAACGACATGGGTGTGGTACTTGGTATCGTAGTGGAATATCACCATCCGTGGTGGTTTTGGTGGCGGATCTGGTGGGGAAGACGTCGTGGAGGACTCGCGAGACTCGTCAGAATCCAACCGGGTGAGTACCGCACTTAGACGGCTCCCATAGTGGATTGTGGGCTCTATAGGGCCAGATCTTAACATGGGGAGCACAATGCAGTTCGTGGCCCATTGGTATCCAATCGTTGGCTGGAGGAACGACTGATAATCGAAGGATCTGTGTTTGATCGCAGCCACATCGATCCAGATCGTGGGGTGAAGGGATTGCAGACAGATCCATTCGTGCGAGTTGATCGTAACCTCTTTCCCACCAATCAGATAGCTAATTGACTGTCGATTGGATTTCATTGCGTTCATGGGCTTGCTGTTGAAGAGACCACGATTGGAATTCTGACTAAATTCTGGTTGGAAGGAGACCTGATTCGCCACAAAAGATCGGTTCTCTATCACCTGAAAATTGGAATTCATCGGCCGAAATTTCGGCCATTTTCATTGCCACCCAACGCCTTCTCCATCGGGCGGAGTCCCACCACCGATCGATGGCTCATAACAGGGCGTGTAAGTTGATGTGGGAGACCACGACCTACGCTGGTTGTGGTGGTTCATGGCAAAGGGTGTGTGTTAATTTTAGACATATTTATAATGATTGCATATCGATTCATTCATACGGATTTTACCAACACGATAGTTGCACTACACTTGGCAAGGGTGAGGTGTGCTAAGTGGACTGGGCCCAAAAAGGTTGGATCTCGTTCTTGATTCAAGTTTCCATCTGTGTGAGAGTGAATGGAATATAGAACGCCTATTCACAAGCAAAATGCTTCATCCCATTTGATCCCATTCCATTCCGTTCGATCCCATCTCACTCGGCAGGAGAGGAGACTCCTTGTTCATGAGAGAAAAAACTCCATTCGTGAACAAGAGTAGGATCAAAGGCCTACTACTAGTGCTCATTCCCGTCCACCAGCCATGGTTCAAACTCACTCGCATATAGCACCCACCGTCCAAAGACGACATGGTTCAACCCTCGGCTGCTCCCTTGAGTGATCGGCTTGCTATACTTGAGGAGCAGTTACGATGACTCCAAAGGGAGTTGGAGGCGAGCCAGCACTAGCCAACCGGCACCATACTCCTTACGGTCGACACTTTGTAGGCACTTCTACGACTAGCCACCAATGCCCCTGGTTGGTCCCCCTACTGGTGTGGGTCCACAACATCCAAAGGCACTTGAACCCCACAAAAATTTGGGTGCCTGGGATACCAAAATCCTGGAGAACCGGTTGCATGATGTTGATACCTATTTTGAAGCTGTGAGGAAGCCGTAAGAACACTAACTCATACAAGTTGGTATATACCTTGACGGAGACACCAAGCTTTGGTAGAGAGTCAAGTAAAGAGTGACATATGATGAAGGTTTCCTTCTTGTCTCTGGTTGACCTGAATTGGAGGATGAGTTGTGTCATCGATTCATAACTTCATTCATGGAAAGGAAAACATGGAAAGCACTTCTACAAGATAAACATAATGATAGCTTGAGAGAATATGTATTAACGTTCAGCACCTCCCTCTTGAAAGTGCAAGATATGCACCCCAAAAGACCAATTATTCTTATTCATGTATGGACTTCAAATGTGGGCTCAAATAGAACTCAAGCACCACAATCCGGTGGATGTTTATCCCACCATGTCCCTTGCAAACAGTCTTGTGGACCTTGGTGGTGAGCAGAATTCGAAAAAAGATGGTCGAGGTAACTAGTGTGAAGGAAGTAGAGGCAGTGGTGATGAATAGGCATGCGTTGGAGGACCTCAGTGTGGAGGTCGTGGCACATGATAGGGAGCTAGAGCCAAGGGTGGACAGGCGTGCAAAATCCCGGTGGTCAGCCTACGAGTGCCCTAGGACAAACCCAGTTGGCCAGGGGTGCGACTGCATGAGGACACCAGTGACAACACTGAATAGCTGGCCATGGACAAACCACGGGCCTAGAGCCAAGGGTGGACAAGCATGCATAATCCCAGTGGTCGACCTACGGGTGTCTTGGGACAAACGCAATCAGCGTGAGGTGCGACGGAATGAGGACCCAAATGACGACAGCGAATAGCCAGTCATGGACAAAACAAAGGCTGTTTTGAGTGTGGTGTCCATCATTATGCACGTGATTGTTCCAATCATGCGCAAGCAAATACTGTAACGGAAGAACAAGCCATTGGTGAATTGGAAGGAGAGGCTCAAGTCACTCTTGAATGCAATGTCGGTGGAACAATCTCTCAACGAGGTTGATGTACATTGAGGTTAAATTGGAGGATACATCATTCGGACAATGATTGATAGTGGTGTGATGCATTGCATCCTAGCTACGGCGAGTGCTCAAGCAATGGTCTTGATGGTAATGACATTGGAAAAGTGGATGGAAACGGTGAATGTGCTAGATGAATCTAGGCCATGGCTATGGCCGTGCAGATGAGTATAGGTTGTAGTATGGAACGATCGATTTATTGGTGACAACCCTCGACAATTTTTTATTGATCCTCGACATGGGATCTTGCATCAGGGATAGATACAGGTGGCTCCTTACCTCGGAGGATTGGTGGTGGCGGATTAAAACTAGTGTGGTTACATACAACAGTGCGATCCCGATAAAGCCATCGTCGAGCCCTTAGCCCGAGTTGCACTCACCAATTGAGCCGCTTCAAAGATTCTCATGGAATACCTTGGTAGTAGTTGGACTACACCAGGTGTAAGGCACTTGTAGAAGCATGGTTCGCCTGTAGTTGTTGGCCGCACCACCTCACGAATGTCTGGCACTAGGCGCTACATGCCAGGGCCCCCTCGATGATTACTGTATCCCTCACAATGCATAGGCCACCTGATAACTCTCAGCTGCAAAAAGTGTGTCGCTTGTGCACCCTACAACAATGACAAGCACCAAGTCCTAGTGCGGCAGACCCTATCGCCTGCTCACTCTTCTTATCATCCTTGGAGTCACACGATGGGCTGCAAAATGGGCAACTCACCTTATTGGTCATTTGTTTGGAGGATGATTGAGATGCAGGATGTAGATTTCATACCAGTTATGGTGGACATGTTTTAATAGATTACCAAGACATGTTCCTGGAGTTGTCGAAGAGTCGACCACCCCAACAACGCATTCCATTACCTTGATGTCGAGTAACAAACCCGTATGTTGTGCTTCTTATCAGATGAGACCAGCAGAGTTTGCCCAACTCCATCAATAACATGGTTAACTATTGGATGCCTAAATGATCCAACCATCTAACATCCCCTATGACTCTCTAGTACCTTTTCAAAAGAAACAAGGTTTTTTTTTTTAATGTGTGTAGGTTAATGCACACTAAACAAACTAACGGTGAGCAATCAATACCTCTTATCTTTGATTGTCGATTTTTTGGACAAGCGGTACATGGTGATTCACCAAGATGGACTTGCGGTCACTTGTTATGGTTCATTTGAGTTCCTTGCACTGACGTTTGGGCTCACTAATACCTTGACAATATTTAGTCGCTTAACGAATGAGGTTCTATATTAGTTGTTGGTTGAGTTTGTAATCATGTATCTAGATGATATTGTTGTGTATAGTTAAACTCTAGAGGAAATATAGAGCACTTTCATGGGATTTTTGAGAATTTTAGAGAGCATTCCTTATATGTAAAAGGAGAAAAGTATGAGTTTGTTAGGAGAGAAATTTCATTCTTAGATCACATTGTTAGGCATGGCTTAGTTAGGTTGGAACAAAAGAAAATTCAGGCCATTGTGGAGTGGGAAGCACCCTAGTGACTAATAGGGCCATTGTGGAGGTTTATTCAAGAGATTCCACAACTTTTTGCCCCACTCATAGAGTTGTTAACGAAGGAGGCTTCATGGCTTGGTACAGGTAGTGTGCCCAAGCATTCGATGACCTCAAGACATCAATCAACCTATTCTACATCTATTGGCTTTTTTAATGTCATTTAAAGTTCATACTCATGCAAATGACCAAGCCGTGGCCGATGTACTCGTCTAAGGACCCCTGGTTTCTTTTGAGAGACAAAAGCACAAAGGTGAGGAGCTATGTTATCCGATGCATGAAGAGAAATTGCTCATGAATATTCAATATTTGCAGGTTTGGTGTGTGTATTTTCTGGGAGTATCATTCACTATTTTTATAGACAATGTCTCCATCCTATTTCTAAATGCATAATAGAAGCCCACAACCTCACAAGTGAAGTGGTTGGAGTTTATGGAAGAGTTTGATTTTCAGTGGTAGTACCGGTTGGGGAGACAAAATGTAGTGGTGGATGCCTTTGAGCCAAAAATGGGTCATGGAGATGGTAGTTGTCATGAGCCATCTTAAGGCAGACTTACAATAGTAGGTGCCACTACATGCCCTATTGAAAATGTTGTACTAGGTTAGGGAGAGGTTCTCTGAGTTGTTCATGGAGGATGAAGACTTGTAGATTCAAGAGCACCAGTTGGTGGTGCTGATTGCTAGTGACCTGTGGCACCTCATCCTGTGAGAGATACATAATGCCCCCTACACCATCTTCCCAAGGAAGAAGAGGATATTGAATTTCAGTTAGTGTAGCTACTATTGACCATACATGGCTCATGAGGTAGAAGAATATGTGAGGTTTGTCAACACCCCTCTATCGGACATGTGAAAACGGTCTCTAGAAACACCCAGTGATGACAACAACTGCACTTGATTGCTTTGGCCTGAACTCTGACAACACGCAGTGGAGCAAGCAAGCTTCGAACAACCCTTCTCTCAAATAGGGCATGACCAACATATCATTATGTGGAAGAGGGATCCCTCACGGATCAACCTACTCGACTCTATTCGATGGAACATTCTCTATCCACGAACACATGCCTACCTACATAGAGATGAAAGACAAAGAACAAGAGGAATTCAAGCTTTTTGTCAAAGGTAAAATCTTTATTAATGACTACTCTTTTAGAGTAGTTCAATGAGAGCTTAAAAAATAAAATCCTACCAAGTAAAAAGGGATCCAAATGATCCACTTCGAACCCAAGCCAAATGCTACCCTAAATAATCCAAACTAGATCCAAATGA
Organism: Brasenia schreberi; assembly: GCA_036023115.1. Lineage (NCBI taxonomy): Eukaryota > Viridiplantae > Streptophyta > Magnoliopsida > Nymphaeales > Cabombaceae > Brasenia > Brasenia schreberi. Next base: position 11,929,668 of record JAYKKT010000075.1, on the reverse strand, counting down.
CATCAAATTGAATCCAAATAATCTATACTCGCTAAACACCCTAATGCTCATCACACATGACTGCTCATTACTTAATCAAAGGAAATAACAAAAGACCTAAACAAAACCAGTTAAAGGTATACCAAGGGCTCAAACTCAGCGCACATTTCTTATATCATACGTAGTGCGATGTTAAACACCTAGAACTAGTGCGGAACATGGTTTTTTCTAGTTTGCCAATAGGACAAGATAGAGAGTTCTTACCCTGTCAACCTTTTATAGTCCTTGCTTGTGCTGAGTTGACCATAGTCATCCATCACCATGGATTTTACGGGGGTTTTCTTAATCTTGATCGGTGTGAGGTGGTTTTTGCTATTATTGATAAGTTTTCGAAGTATGTGGGTTTTCATGCCCGCACCTAAGGATTTCTTAACTAAGGATGCAACCAACCTGTTCTTGAAGAATGTTATGAAGCACTTCAACATCCCCAAATATATCATGCTTGATCAAGATGCCCACTTCACCAACAACTTTTGGAGAGGTTTGCAATTGAATAGGGACCGAGCTCTTTATTTTTAAGGTGAATCACCCCAAATAGATGGGTAAATTGGGCTTTTGAATGCTATGTTGGAGGAGTACTTCCACCACTATATGATGGTAAGCCAAAAAAATTGAGTGAGTTTGCTAGAGATGGCATAATTTTCCTATAACATGCACTAGAGTTATGCCATCAACAAGAGCACCTTCAAACATACCATTGTAAGGAGGCTCTAATAGGAGTTGCCAAAATTGTTGAAGGAGATATAGGAGCACCATGCATTACTTGAGGAGGTGTGTGCCTCATTCAAGTGGACATAGGTGATGATTGCAACCTTTGCCAATTGGAAACAAGAATTAAAATTTGACATTGGTTACTAGGTATGGCTCCATATACTAGAATATATATGGAAACAGGTTTACTATGGGGCGCAACTACATCTTAAACCCCGATTTGACAACCCATTGGAGATTTTAGAGGAGATTGATCAGGTGGCCTACTAGCTTCAATCACCAAAGATCCTCAAGATACATAAGGTTTTTCATGTGAGCTAGCTAAACACATGCTATAAAGACCCTACCCGCAAGGAGCGTAGGCCACCGCCTAGGTTATTGAAATTTTGTAGTATGAGGCAAGAGGAACCAAACCATGTTGGTTGATGTGGTACTTGGTATATTAGGAAGGATGTGGACCCAAAGATGATATGTTGTTGCTAGTGAGTGAACTTTGGGAGTACAAGGAAATGATACAATACCACCTCATGGCCTTAGGGATAAGTGCAGAGATTGGTGTGGGAGGATTGTCATGGCATCAAGAGCGTCAACCTACTGATGTCCAAGAGACACCTAATCCAAACACTAGGGAGGTTTAACAATGAAAGCTTGTGTGTGTGGCTCACTAAAGCTGAGACCATGTGGGTCTAGTAATGGATCCCCATGGATTGACTAGAATCGAAGAAGTGGGTTGAGGTGCCCCCATCCAACAATTCTTGTGAAAGTGCCCTTGTGTATCTTGTGCCTTGCTCCTTAGTCATATAAAAGAGAACTAACTTTGTGTGGATGTCATTTGATCACCCTTAGAGAGATAATGCCCGAGAGAGTGGAGGGCAAAAACTTGGAAGGGAGAGAAAGGTAGGGGCATCTGAGATGCCACCTTGGATCAACCACCACCATCCTCATTCCTCCATTGGTAGAGTCGCATTGTTAGTGAACAAGGCCATCAAGCAACTCCATTGATAGTCACGTGGACTCCTTTTGAAGGTTGTTGTAGTCGACCAAATTGATAGAATAAACCCTTATTGGGCCCTTGCCAATGCAACAAAGTTTTAGCCTTTCTAGTGCATGTTCAATCAAATGAGATCGTCTAAGGGTTGGTTGGCTTTAGAAAGCCAATGCTGGTTACCACCAAGGGTGCGATAAAAGAGGATGAGTTCCATGGTACCTGATTGCTGAATTGAAGAACTAGGTCATGATGTACCCAGTTTTATTATGAAAAGTGAAAATGTATTTTAATGTGAGTGTGTTCCCCTTTCCTCTAGTATAGGCATTTCTGAAACAAGCATTTTAATTTTTAATTAACTCGGTGGTGATATAAATGTTCTGCTAGATGCCAACCCACTAGTTCTTACTTCTTACCCAATTTGAGCTTAATCCAATGTGTAGCGGTCAAGGGTTGGCCATTGAAGAATGATTTGCAATTGAGTTGGTTTGTTGCCGTCAAGCCTACGTTTCACCTGCTACTCTTTGCCATTATTGTGATGAAGAACCCCAATGCTATAGATTGTTCTTTTTAGAGTGAATTTTGAGACTCAAACTTTTTTGCACTAATATGCTTAGGGCCTTTTGATTTACGCCAACAAGACCCTATTTTGGAGAGCATGGAGTTAATCAAAGTTATTAGAGAATCTTATTCGCAAAGCAATAATGTGGCATCCAAGACCTCATATATGATGACCAAGCAAACATGATTCAAATATTCTTTTCTTTCATGGCTACGCAACCACAAGAAAGAGAAACAACACTATTAAAAGTATCTAGGATGAATAAGGCATATAACACTTAGGTTGGGGAAGAATTGAAAAAGTGGCTTAAGAGAATTTCTCAAAATTATTCTATTATGAGAGTCCAAATAGAATATAGAAAGCAATAAAGTACACCCCAAAAAGTTAATTGAATCACAAATGCATTCCTACACTCTACTTTTACCTCCTTTGAAGTCATTGAAGACTATGTTGAGATAGAATGGATCCCCTAAACCCAACGGACTTTTTGTGTTTTTGTTCAAAAAGTTTTGGCAGATGGTATAAACTACATGCATTATACTAAATTTCCTCCATGGAAATCATGAACTTCAATATGTGAATTGCACCTTCCTCACATTGATTCCAAAAGTTGCAAACTTGAAAGGTATGAAATTCTCCTCCCTATAGCCCTATATAATGTTTTATATGAATTAATCAACATACAACTCAAAGCTTCATGAAGAGATAGATAATGTACAATATACTAAGATCGCCTTTGTACTAGTCCATGCCTCAAAGAGAAGGAACTGAGAAAAAAGAAGAATAGAATCCTTAAAGCTCAATATGAGCAAGGCCTACGATCACATTGAGTGGTTATTTATCGAGGAGGTCATGAAAAAGTTTTAGATTTGGTAATCAATGGGTGGAGCTTACTCTAAAATGTATCAGATCTATTTAATACTTGGTTCTAATCAACGACAAACCAATTAAAGTTTTCAAACCAACACGAGACTTGAGATAGGGAGACCCCTCTCCCAATATATTTTCATTCTATGCTTGGAATGCTTATCTTTGATAACTGAAACATGGTAGAACAAGGATTATTATCGAGGTTGAAAGCAAATTGCTCGAGTGCAATATTCTCCCATAAATTTTTTGCCAATAATGAGGTTTACAAAATTAAATACCGAGAATTGCTCAAAGCTATTAGATATCATCTCCCTCTATAGTGCAAAATCCAATCAGTGTATTAAAAGGGAGATGAGGAGATTAATCATGTAGGAGTTTGGCATCAAGTTGGAAGCCTACTCAGAGAAATACTTTTGCTAATCGATGATTATTGATAGGGCCAAGTGAAGAACACAAAAAACCACTAGAGAATGGATATGGACTTGTATCTAGGGCTAGAAAGCGATGATTTTGTGAAAAAGGGGGTAAGGAAGTGTTGTTACAATGGTTGTGTAGGCCATACCAATCTACACAATGTCTTTCTTCCTCATATAAAAAAATCATCAATGAAATGAAAAATTTTGATGTGTAGATTTTGGTGGGGAGGCAGGAGTAGAAGACTACGGAAGCATGGACATATATGAAGGATTGGACAAGAAGCTCAGATGAATATAAGGTCTAACCTATGGATATCAGGACAATAGATATTTTATGCTTCAAGATAGTCATTGCCTCAACATTGTACAAAACATGATAACTTTTGCAGGCTAGAAGTGTTTGGAATGAACCATAGATAAAAGAAGTTTTTGGTACATATGAAAAGAGAAGATCCTACAATCCCTTTGCCAAGATATTAGGAAATTGACAAAACTTCTTGTATTATTGCAATAAGGGAGATTTCTTAGTTAAAAATTCTTATTAGATGGTGATAGACAAGGAATTGTTATATCTGTCCCCACCTCTATCATCACCGAGCGATCAAAATCTTTCTAGAGCATTATCAAGGATCATATTGAAAACTTATACTGCATCTTTCTCAAGGAAAAAGCTACAATGGATACAAAGAAGGATGACAAGGATATTTGTCCACACAACTACTAAGCCTTTTTCTATACTAGATGTAGTATGCTACATGGATTCTTTATTTTTACATTCTTGTGTTATGCCAACAATTAATTCAACATAAGCTACATTATTCCTTATTGTTTCCTTCGAACACTTTGTGGTCATCTTCTTCTTCTTTTAACATTCACAATCATGTTTCTTCACCTTCCTACCGAGGCTTCTTTTGGTCATCTTTCTATGTGTTCAAACCATCTTAAACTATTTTGACAAGGATATTGTCCACTTCATGAAAATTCTAATGCCAAGAAATGATGGGATAAGATATGACAATTAAATGTACCTGCAAAATTTAAAATTTATCTTTGGCTTATTAGTAGGAAATCCATCCCAACAAAAGCTAAGACTACAAGATAAAGGTGTAAATGTCCAACATGAATGTTACCTCTATAGTGATAGAGAACAAAGCATGTCACCTTTTGTATTATTTTGAGAAAGTGATAGAATTGTATTAGAGAATGGATTTACAATAGATTGTGAACTAGGAGATGTCATATTCATGGATTGAAGGGATAACAAATACATCTAAAGGATTACCTAATAGAAGGTTGTCTCTTTTAGCTATGATATTGCATGTCATATGGAAACAAAAGACACAATTTTGAAGGTAATGCAGCTCGAAAGGTGGAGGTGTTGTACAAGAAGTTGGAATGATTGCTATATTTTTAAATGAGATAAAAAGAGTAAAAAACAAAAGGCCCAAAGCAAGTTTAGAACTCAACAAATTGGAGGCTTCCACCAAGAGGGTTTGTGAAAGTCAATCTAAATGCTTTGGTTAAAGAAAATGATACACAAGTGGGATTTAGAAAAATTTTAAGAGATGAGAAACTTCCAAAAGGCCCAAGCAATTCAGATGATGATTAGTTGTAATGCTTACAATGAAGAATTGCTAGTTCAAAGCAGGAACAAAATTATTCACCAAGATGGGAGTTAGAAGAGCAATGTTAGAAGGGGATGCTAGTGTGGCTTTTGATGAATTATTCATTGTTGAGGATCTATCATACAATAACATCATCCTCGACAAGATCTACTTGATGGCAACTCGCTTTCAAGTTTTTGTTGGTGTTGGGCTTTTGTAGATGGCATGGTTGTTGAGTGATTGGGACCCAAGAGATTGAATTTAAGCCTACAAAAAGAAAAATAGGATAACTCTATTATTCGAGGTGAGATAAACACTAATCTTTAGGTTTATTTATCACCGCTAATATCAAATAACCGAATACAATGAACCACAAATACCTTTAGGATATAATGAAGTCCCTTGATTCATCTTACATGAACACAACTGAGTCTTAGATAAACCGACAAAGTAAAGATGTTGATATTGCAAATCTAATTAGCACTACAATAGGACTTATAAACTTTCTTGAAAAAACTAAGTAAGAAGAGCCTACAACATGAAAGAAAAGTTGGATGAAGCTTATTTATAATAGCACTATATATAGATATGGTGAAGATGTAATCCATGCTATACTCATAATAAGCATAATTGTACTAGAGAAAGTGACTCTTAATGCTATAACATGGTTGCTAAATTCATATGAGTTAGAGACACTAAATGTGTTATTAATGAGCATAATTATCACTCAAATAAGTAATCCTTAATACTAAAACATGGCTGCAAAATAATCATACATTACATCCATTATATATGCCACTAACTAGCATAATTATTACTCAAGTTTCTTAATGCCAAAACATGACTACAAAATGATCATAAGTTATAGCCACCATATGTACTATTAGTGAGTACAATTATCACTCAAGTAAGTTATTCTTAATGCCAAAACATGACAGTAAAATACTCATAAGTTATAACCACTATATGTGCTACTAATAAGCACAATTATCACTCAAGTAGGTGGCTCTTAATGCTAAGGCATGATTGCAAAATATTTTTGAGTTACAACCACTACATGTGCTAATAATGAGTATAATTATTACTAAAGTAATTAACCCTTAAAGTCTACAAGTATATTCTTCACCAAATATATTTTGGTATTTTAGAAATCACTCAACAACAATCCTTTACTATTTTCAAAGCACATTTATAAGCCATCACTTTAAAAATCTTATAGTTCGATAAAAGTATCTCACAATTTCAACCTTTACCTAGTAAAACATGGGTTACAATTGGTACTTGTAATCACTCTATGATATATTTTAACTCATTGATCTCAAGAATTGATATTAGTCAAAGTCTAAATTGAGGTTCCACCATTAGTGATCTTATAAACTAGACTTAAACCTATCCCAATTAATTCCTTTCACAACAAATCTATTGTACGACCTTCATCAAAGAATTTACAAAATTTAATTCTAAGCTTAGATAAATAATAAAAATTAATCCATTCTTTATAAGACCTTTGACATAGCTATGTCTTAATATATCTAAATTTTCTATTATATGTTTGGCAATAAGCCTTTGATAATATACTTTGGCTATCACAATTGATATGGGTGCTATATAGTTTGATGACATGAGAATTGCTTGAAGCAAATTTCTTAGTCATTTGCTTCTTTATCTACTAAAGCTAAAGTTATGAACTTGGCAATCATGATAGAATCGGTTAGGCACCTCTACCAATAGTAGAGATCCAACTACTTATAGAGGTATGATCTTCTGAGTAACTAACCCAACTAGCATTTGAATATCCTTCTAAAACTAAAAGACTTTCACTATAGATTAAGATATAGTTAATTATTTCTTTCAAGTATTTTACTACTCGATGAACACCATATTAATGGTCTTTACTTAAATTGCTTGTATATCAACTCAATATGACCACTACATCGAGTACATGTGATGGCATACATCAAATATCCAATAATTTCAACATACACTAACTATATCATGGGGTATCTTTTGTTTGAGACTACCGTAATGTTTATATCAAATAGAGAAGAGATAGGATAACAATTAAAATAATCAAATTTTTTAAAGCTTTCCTTCTCTTATTATTCTAATACCTAAAATAACATTTTCTTCTCCCATGTCTTTAATGTCCAAATTGTTAGACAAAACATTTTGATATTTTCAACTTCTTTTAAATTAAAATAAAAAATGAGCATATCATCAACATATAAACAAATCAAACAACCTTTTCTATGATAAAATTTGCTATAAATGTATTTTTTTTATTCATTTATTTTGAAATCATTTTGAAGAATAATTTGATTAAATGTTTTATGCTATTGTTTAAGGGCTTACTTTAAACCATTTAAGGACTAGACTAATTTACAAGCTTTATTTTTGTGTTTAGGTACAATAAACCCTTTGGGTTGCTCCATATAAACTCCCCTAATTCACCATTTAAAAATATCATTTTAATATCTATTTGGTGAATAAAAAATTTATATATAGATGCAAGTGCTAAAAGGACTCTAATTGTAGCTATTTTTGTGTCAAAATAATCAATTCCTTCTTTTTTAGAAAACCCTCTAGCAACAAAATTAACTTTAAATTTATCAATTATTCCATAAACTTTCTTTTTCTTTTTGAAATCCACTACAAACATTTGCTTTAGAACATGGAGGAACTCTAGTAATTTGTAAATTTTGTTACTGTAAACATGAAAATTTTCACTCCTGGTTCTTGAGACCGGAAATAAACCTTTTCATGCCTACATCGTTTCTAAGGGCGTGCCAGCTAGCTTGATCAAGCTAGCAAAGATTTTAAAAGATTCTGACTTTTCTGGCGATTTGTGGGGAAGCGAGATCTTTTCGTTTAAACCTTCTTGAACTGATGTTCAAGGGTTAGTTTAAACGCTTAAAACTTCGTTTTTACAAAACTTTGCAATATCAGTGTTTCGAAGAAGTCGATGTATGCCTAGTTTGCAAGTTTTATTGCGATCTTGGACGAACCTAAGTCTTGAGAGTTTTTAGCTATTTAGGCCTGATATGTGTGTGCATATGTGACCTATTTTCAACGTGGTTTGTGCATAGGTTCGGGGCGCTTTTGGAAGCTAACGAATGCAATGATGCACAAATATTTTTGGGTTTTTGAGATGATGATGTGAGCTAGGCTCAAATTAAAAGCACAACTCACACAACTTAATGTAAATACCCGAAATTGAAGTGCGATTCACGCAGCTTAATGTAAATACCTGAAATGTAAAGCAACTCACACAACTTAATGTAAATCCACACAAAGGGAAATGCAACTCGACATGAAGTAAACTCACACAACTTGAAAATATATAAATATGTTAAATCCTAAGAGCGACAAGGCTCAATGTGTGTGAGAGTGGAGAGCGGAAAGGCTTGAGTGCTTTTGTGTGCTTCTCGTGTGAAATTGAAATGACAACTCACACAGCTTTCACTAAAGTAAATATCCGAATGGAAATATATACTCTAGCTTAAGAGCGGAAAGGCTCAATGCACGTGTGTGTAAGTGTGAAATTTAAATGACAACTCACACGACTTTCGCTAAAGTAAATACCCAAAGAGAAATATATACTTTAGCTTAAGAGCGGAAAGGCTCAATGCACGTGTGTGTAAGTGTGAAATTTAAATAACAAACTCACACAACTTGAATGTAAATACCCAAATTGAATTGCAACTCACATAACTTTCACTAAAGTAAATACCTGAATTGAAATATATACTTTAGCTTAAGAGCGGAAAGGCTCAATGTGTGTGCAATCGTGTGCAATATAAGAGTGGAAAGGCTCAAGTGCACGTGGGTGTCCTTTATGTGCAATTAAGAGCGAGAAGGCTCAAGTGCAAGTGTGTGGATATGTTTCAAGCACAAATATTACGTTTCAGGGGTAGACTTTGCTCCATTATTACAACCCCGTATCGAATTGAATTTAATCTTAAATGAGTAAGGTAAAAACAGAACTTAAACAAACACTTACACGTGGTCGGCTTTTGCCTCTCAAGTTGCTCGGGTTCGTCCTCCTATGTAGCTGCGAGATAGGTCTCCCTAGGTGGGTCTAGACCCGAGAGTTTATGTTTGGGTTCACTTGGGAGTAGCCAAGTGTTTGATGGCTTAGGCTTTGGATGGGCTGGATTCACGCAAGGTTTAGGTTAGGGTGTAACGGGTGTGGTCCTAGCTAGGTGAGGTCTTAGGTGAGTTAAGTAGGATGGAGCTGGGTCACAGAAAAAGGGTGCGAGGTGTTGGTGTAGGGTGCTGCTGAGATAGGTCAGCAGGTGCTAGGGAGATGGCTGGGAGTGTGTTGGTGTGGCAAATGGGCGCGGGACTGGTGTGGTAGGCGCTAGGCTGTGGCAGGTAGAGGCTGCGGGAGCTGGGTGCTGGCGCTGCAAGGAGCGGCAGGCAGAGGGTGTGGGAGCTGGGTGCGATTGTGGCAGGCAGAGGGTGCGGGAGCTGGGTGCAGCTGTGGCAGGCAGAGGGTGCAGGAGCTGGGTACTGGCGCTGCAAGGCGCGGCAGGCGAGGAATTCGGTTGGGACGCGACAGGTGAGTGGGGTGTTGGCGAGTGAATGGGACGTGGGAAGGTGAGTGCGTGTGGGTGCGGGATATGGGGCTGCACAAGGTGAGGCGGTGGTGATAGTCGGGTGCAGCAAAGTGTCGTGGGTGAGGTTGGAGTCTAGGCTCAAACCGAGTGCAAGTGCACTCGGTTAGGTTTGTTTAGGTTAGGTCGGTGGTGAGGGGTTGGGCTAGGTCTAGTGGGTCAGTTTAGGTCAAGTGGGGAGGTCGGTTGGGTTAAAAGGGTAGGTCAGTTGAGGGTGAGAGTGGTCCAGCTATGGGATCAAATGAAGTCAGTTTGGGGCATGTAGGCTAAGTCTAGGCTAGTTTGGGGTTAGGTTTAGTGGCTAGGTTAGGGTTAGGTTGAGAGACCTACCTCTTGGAGCCGGTCCACCTCGTGTAGCCCATGCCTTGATCCACGCCAACGCCATTCTTCATGTTGGTGCAACCCTAGGTTAGGTCCAACTCACATGGCTTGAACCCATTTCCCCTTTGGCTAAGCCCATATGGCTAACCCACTTGACAAAGTCAAGCCCACCAATCTTCTCTCTCTTACTTTATGCTCTCTCTCCCAAGCCTCCCACTTGAAATTCACGTGAACTTTCATCCACCCCTCACCTCTATTTATAGGCAAGGGGGTGGTCTTGGGTTTGGATCTTGGATTTGGTTTTTATGATCCAAATCTGATACAAACACTATTTGGGTATGGATCTGGATATTTATGTACATATCCAATCCAAATTTCTGTTTCTTCAGTCCTTCTTGGCATTTCGAGACGGGCGGTTTTCACGGGCCCTAGCTTCATCAGTGCTCCGTCTTGGGTTGGGTTTTCCCTAACCTTTTCGTCTGATCTCCTTCTCAGCTTTTGGACTTCGTTTCGTCTGATTTTTGGAATTTCAAGCTTGGTTTTGGATTTCTGATGGTTTTGCTTGGTGCTTTGGCTTTGCATTTCATATTCCAAGGCTGAAGTCTGCTTCTAACCTGGGCTCTTCTTTTGCTTTTTGGTCCTACTTTCATCAGGTTGGGCTAAATTTTGGGCTTTTTTACCGGCTTTTGGAGCTGTTTTTTGATCAGGCTCCACTTGTTTGCTTTGGCTGCTTACAAAATTGGGACTTGGCCCGAGTTTAAGAAACCTATATTTCGAAAGGGTTTTTAATAAAAAGTTGAAAGCTTTGGAACTCCTGGGTTTTGGAAGTTCAGAATTGGTTTTTGAAATGGTTTTGCCAAGCAGGGGTTTGTTTTGGAAATCATTTGATTTTAGAGTGTTTACAGATGCCCCTCTTTGGCATTATCCAAATTTATTTGGATAATGGCAAAGAAAATAACACCCCTTTTTGCTTTCTCCCTTGATTCGTCCTCGAGAATATGGGATCATCCCAGTTTTGAGAAAAAACTTTTCCTTATGCCCGATAAGAGGGGATTTTTGTCAAAGGGGACTTTACCTAATGCGGCCCTAGTCCTAATTGGGATCATGTATTTGATGTCCATGCATGCACATATGAGTGAATGACATGGAATGATGTGCTAGAAAATATGGTTTTCTAGAGACTTAATTATGGAATGGACGAACTTGGGAGTCTTATGAAGACTTGTTGCACTAAGTGAGTTGCTCTTATGTTGCTCGATGTTTGGGGTTTTTCTCAATTTGCTTTTGAGAGAGAAAAACCCTTTTAGCTTCAATCCTAAGGATTTTCAGCTTCTCGTGTTTCTCTTTACTTGAGTCTTAACACTCGCTAATCTAGCGGAGGTTTTATAAGAAAATCAAGCAGTATTTCAAAATTTCTACGCCTTACCCAACAACGTCTAATTCTCAAACAAAATGAGATTCAAGTAAGCAAATCCTATTTTTACTTTAGGAATCCTTGAAATGAATCTTTCTTCACTTGGGATAAATCGTAGGGATGGGAAAAGAGTTACCATGGTCCCTTTTGGAGCGTCCTGTGGTTTGAGACAAAGAGGCAAAAAACTGCTCTTTTGCGCTTTTGACAACTTTTTTCTTTTTTCATAGAGGGTCTCCCTTTGGGATTATTTTCTCTTTGTTCTCTCTTTTCTATAGAAGAACAATTTTTCTTTGCAATTCTGCTTTCCTTTGGAAAACGACTTTTGTAGGAATTTTTCTTTTTGCTTTTTGCCAAATTTTCCTTTTGGGGAAGAGAAGAGAAGAGGAGAAGGACTTATCCCAATGATCTACTCGATTCATCCCAAATCAGCCTATTTAGAAATAGCACGTACTACTTGCAAGTATTTTGCTATATTGAACAAGGCCTTCCTTTGTAAGATGAAGATTTTTGAAATGTAACCCATCTGTTGTTGAAAATTCCACTTTTTCACAAGCATCAATTCTCTCATTCAGGGTTACATGATCCACTTTGATCCTCACTCACGAAGTTTCAAAAGAGATTTCCTCAAAATATTTTTACAAAGAGATTTAGCTTAGACCCTACACATGGTATTTTTTTAAATATTGGGCATTTATAGGGTTTGCTAAATTCCCACCCTCAACATCGATTAACCAGTATGCATTGTTCGTCGTGGTTCCACGTACAACATAAGGACCATCCCACTTGGGCTACTACTTTTCAAGTGGATGTGGGCCACGATGGTGGATGATCTTCAATACAAGGTCTCCCACTTTGAAGTGGCGAGGCTTCATATGCTTTTCGTAATGTCGGGCTACCCTTTGCCGGTATGCATGTGCATGATCCATAGCAAGGAGCCTTCTTTCATCTAATAAATCAAGCTCAACCATTCTAGCATGCTGAAATGTCTCTAGGGGGAGGTAAGTGCAAGTGATGTATGGAATGAATGCAATTTGGTATGAATGGGGAGAATGACATTTGTGCCATAGACCAACTCAAATGGCGTGGCATGGGTGGGAGTTCGGATTGAAGTTCTATAAGCTCATAAGGCTTCATCGAGCTTCTCATGCCACGTTCTACCCTTCTCTAAGGTTTTCTTAATAATACTTATGAGAGTCTTGTTGGTGGCTTCAGCTTGGCCGTTGCCTTGAGGGTAGTAGGGCGATAAGAAATGATAAGTTATGCCATAAGTATTACATAACTTTACCATCCTCTCGTTCTTGAAGGGGGTGCCATTATCAGACATTAGGTCTCTTGGAATTCTAAATCGAGCCAAGATATTCTTCTTAATGAACGCCACTACATGTTGTCTCTGGACATTAGTCAGGGAGGTAGCTTCAACCCATTTAGAAAAATACTCGGTGGCTGCTAGGATGAACCTATGTCCGTTTGATGCATTTGGAAAAATTGGTCCTATGATATCAAACACCCACATGGTGAATGGCCATGGGTTGACCACGGAATGCAAGGTTGATGATGGGATATGAATGGCGTGTCCATGCACTTGACATGGGTGACATTTCCTAACATGATTATGACAATCTTGCTTTAGAGTAGACCAAAAGTAACTGGCTCTAAGTATTTTCATTGCCATCATTTTTGCATTTACATGCCCTCCACATTCTCCATCGTGAAATTCATGCATTATAATCCTAGCCTCTTCAAGGTCTACACACCTCAATAAGATGCTAGTAAAACTCTTTTTATAAAGAATCCCTCCCAAAACTATGTATCAGGTTGAAATCTTTCGAATAAAAGCTTTGTCTTTAGATGAAGCGAATTCTAAAAATCCTCCGTTTTCTAAGAAATCTTTAATGTCTTGAAACCAAGGTTTTTTAGTAGAATTTTGGTTGTTTTGGCAAATCTCCAAATCGTGATTGGATGGAGTGGGTGAGTGCCATATTTTTAAGGATCGGGTTCCCAAAGTGGGATCGTGATAATTTCTTTCATAAGCCAATAGAGTTTTCAAAATATAGTAAATAGCATACTCTTTATGGGTGTCATCCTCATATTGAGCTAATAATGCACCCAATGCATTCATATGCACAAAAATGTAAAGTAAAAGTGGTTTTCCTTGCTTTGGAGGTTTTAAAATCGGATGATTAACCAAATACGCTTTTAATCTTTCGAAAGCTCTTTGGCAATCGTCGTCTCATACAAATTTCACCCCTTTTCTTAAAAGCTTGTTGAAAGGTTCGCATCTTGTTGTGAGGTTTGAAATAAACCTTCTAATCGATTGGAGGTGACCTTGGAGGCTTCAGATTTGAGTTAAATTGGAGGGTGGAGACATGTCTATGATGGCTCGACACTTAGAGGGGTCGACTTCAATGCCCCTTTGGCTTACCATAAAACCTAAGAGCTTACCGGATTCCACTCCGAAGATACACTTTTGAGGGTTTAGTTTTACTTTGTAAAGCCTCAGTCTTTCGAAAACTTTTGCAAATATTCGATGTGTGTGCATCGGGTTTTTAATTTCACCAAGAGATCATCCACATATACTTCTAAGAGCTCGTGAATTTGATCGTGAAAGATCGTAGTCATGGCTCTTTGGTATGTGGCGCCGGTATTTTTCAAACCAAAGGGCATGACTGTGTAGCAGTACGTGTCCTAGGGTGTGGTAAAAGCAGTTTTAGCTTGATCTCTTGGGGCTAACTTGATTTGATTATAACCCGAGTAACCATCATTAAAAGAAAACATCTCATGATTTGCAGTGCCATCGACTATCAAATCAATGTTTGGCAAAGGGAAGTTATCTTTTGGAGTGGCTTTGTTCAGATTTTTGAAATCGATGCAAATTCGAATTTTTCCATTGGATTTTTAAACTACAACAATGTTTGAAAGCCAATCAGAATACGCAATGGGTTTTATAAAACCAGCTTTTAGAATATCTTCTAAACCCTCTTTCACTTGAGAGTGTACGTTCAGATGGATCTTTCTAAGCTTTTGTTTTATGGGTCTTGAATCTGAATCTAGGAGAAGACAATGCTCTACGATTTTTGGGTCTAAGCCCGGCATGTCTTCGTATGTCCATGCGAAAACGTCTATGTAGGCTTTAAAGAATGCAATGAATGATGCTTTTTCATGCTCATGCAGACATTTGCCTATCTTAACACGTTTTGGTTTTGCTTCACTCCCTAGGTCGACTTCTATGAAATCCCCTCCTACAGAATTCAAAGGTTTTTCTAAATCGAGGATTTTGTGAAACTTCAGAAGCTCAGAGGTTTGATCCTCCTCATGGAGAAGGAGATCCTCTTCCGTGCTTTGATCATTCTCAAGAATTTTCAAGCCTAGGGATTTTAGATTTGATGCATGCTTTTACAAATACCTGGTTTTGGTTTTGGAATTTCTGCAAGTTTTGAAGATTTTGGTCCTTTTATGAAGACAACTTTTTCTTCAAATTCCTTGGCTTTTTCCAAATTTTTACCAGGATCTGGTATGTACATGATTTTGTTTTTGGTATTTTCTGGTTTTTCAATTTTTTTGGCTTTTTGCAAAGACAAGATATTTGGAGAAATACAAATTACACTTTTTTTGGCTTTTTCACACTTTTCCATTGTTTTTGGATTTTTGAAAATTTATAACTTTTTTGGCTTTTTGGTTAAAGAGGGGTCTTCCATCACACCTACAAAGAAAACGCCATGAATCAGTCTCTAAATAAGAGATCTAAGCCATAGGTCTCGGTTTTAGTAGGTTCTAGGGCACCCTTGACCCAAGTGGTTGTAGGTGGTGGCTTTGGGGGTATGGTGGGAATGTAGCCTATCCCATACCTATTTGGTTTTGGATTTGGAAAGATAGGCTCTAGACACCCATGGTTTTTGTTCCCTAAACTCTCGTAGGGCATGTAGCCCATGTTGAGTAGCATGTTCCAAGGTTTTCTTATTTTAGAAAACTCTTTGTACAAAGGATGACCTTGGAACTTGCTGTCATCCATGGCATGCTCAAATGGTTTCTTGTTTAGGGTTTTTGGAAATATAGGGAGTTTGGATTTGCCTAGGATAGTCACGACTTTTGGTGGGCCAACTTTGGGCTGCCCCTTGACGTACACAACTGTCCTAGGGTTTTGGGGGACGAATTCGTATGATTCGTCCATGGATTTCACGGGGTTGGCCCCGTAGGCATTTTGACTTGACAAGCAAGAGAAGTTTTGAACTCCCCTTAGCTGTGGATGGCTTTTGCCCAGAATTACCACGATTTGGTCCTTGTGGGGGATTTTTACACACCTATGGAAGGTGGATGGCACAGCACGAAGGCTGTGTATCTAGGGTCTTCCCAGAAGTAGGTTGTAGTGGGGGTGTATGTCCAAGACATGGAACACCCCTTCATGGGTTATGCCCCCTATTTCCATGGGTAACTCTATGGCTTCCAAAGGTTTCGATGCATTCCCATCGTATCCAGTGATAACGATGGGGCTTGGGTTGACAGAAGTCAAGGTGACTCCAATTTGACATGCCACGTGTAGCGGAAGGATGTTGAGACCTCCTCCCCCATCAACCAAGCACCTGTCTAGAGGATGGTGATTCAATACCACCTCGATATGCAGGGCTTGATTGTGGGTTTCATATGGTCTTTTGATTTCGTCTTTCGAAAACACAACTGGTGTTTTTGCACAGATGGGTGCAACTAGGAATGACAAGGACTCAGGAGTTATACTTGAGTTAACCTTGGCTCTTTCTAAGATTTTTTTCTAAAACTAGTCTATGCCTAGGAGAGGTTTGTATCAACTCTAGGATAGACATGTTTATCGGGATCTTAAAAAGATGATTTTCAAAATCATATGAGGTTAAAACATTTTTACCTTTGTCCATGATTTGCAAAACCTTAGGAATGTATGCTTTTGAAGGGCCAGGAATACTGACCACTTTTTTAGCATTTTTTTCTAGATGTGGGGGTTGATAGATCTTTCCGGACCTGGTTACTTTCCCCACACTTTGCCTAAGGCTCGGTCCTATGTTGGCTCTATTTGTGTGCTTTGGAGCACCCAAAATTTCTAAGACGGCTCTAGCCGGGGGTGGGACTCTAAGCGCTCCCCGGATCACTACTTGGGTGGCTTTTTTGTATATGATGAGGGAAGGTGGTGTGTGACAAGTAGTGAAGCCAGAATATGATGCATGCACTAAACCTTTCGAGGTTGAGAAATCACATACCTCTTTTCCCTTCCCATTGGTATTTGCGTGATTGGGGAAGGGTTCTTTGAGCACAGCTTGGGCAGGCTCAAGTTCTTCAGTGACCTGGAGCCGGCCCTACTCTATCAAGTTTTCAATTTTGTTTAAAACGGAAGAGTATTTATTTGTATCATGGCCTTTGAGCCGATGATACTTGCAATATCCATTCAAAAACCTCCCTTTTGGCGGGGTCCCCTCAAGAATTTCTAGGAGTACCACCAAACCTTGGGCGAGTAGGAGGTCTAGGACCTCCGAGACAAGTTGTCCCAGTGGGGTATACTCCCATTTTTCAAAAGCTTTTTGAAATTTTTTATTTTTTTGTTCGAGCTTCTTTGAAGTGCTCGTCGGGCTTGACTCCACTTGGACATTTGCAATCTTTTGGGGTTTTTCAAATCTCATTTTTGGAAGTATTTTTCCCTTCCACAAGTCGTCATAGACTCCCTTTTTCAGATTGGTTTCAAACAAGGAAGCTTTCTTTATTAACTTGTGAAAGGTAGAAATTTCATACAATAAAAGAAGAGTTTTGATCTCTGTTTTAAAATTTTCGTGGATGAGCATGACTGCGCATCCTTCGGAGATGGGCTCTTTTATTTGCCCAAGAAGGGACCTCCATCGAACGATGAATGCATATACATCCTCGTTTGAAGCTTGTCTTGTGTCCCTCAAGGTGTTGAAGGTGGGCGTTACTTCTACGTTGTGCGAAAATCTTTGTATGAAGTTGTTCGCTAACTCTTCAAAAGTAGCAAACTGGCTTAAGTCGTAGGAAGCAAGCCATTTTGAAGCAGTATCCTTGAGGGAAAGGGGAACCAATAAATCCATTTCGCATAGTTCCTTTTCTTTTTATGGGCTTTGCACGAAAAGAGTTGCAAGTGGGATCTAGGATCCCCCGTGTCATCATACCGATGGAAATTCGGTATGTCATCGTCGCTGTCTGTTTCATAATCCGAAGGAAGGAAGTCAGATAGGGCGTACGATTTTTTTTCCTTGTTTTGCCCCTTCAACAGTTGTTGAAGGGCTTTGTGATCCTTCAGTATGAAGGAATAGTGGTATTGGTCCCCCTCCATTGCGGAGGTTTCCTTGGGTTTTTTTTATTTTCGTAGGTCTTTTCTTGGCTTTGGCGGGTTCGCCATGTGACGAGCAAGAGTCGGCCGCCTCAGCCTCTTGGGTAAGGGCGTCGATTCTTGCGTCAATCTTAGCCTTGAATTCCCTACGCAAGTTTTCTAACTCTTCTTTTTTGCATTTGAGTTGAGTTTTTGAAATCTTTTTTGAGAGGGAACTTGACGAGCGCGAGGCTCGGCTAGTCACTTCGTTAGAGCCTGAATTAAACATGACTCAACAAAAAGTTTGAAAATCCTACAAATGCAAATAGGCAAAAATTTTAAACACTTTTGGAAAATTTTTGCAGAGTTTTGTTTGTTTTATCAAAGTTTTAAGACTCGAGTCCAACCAGGCGTGCCAAATCTATAAACATTAAAATTTTCACTCCTGGTTCTTGAGACCGGAAATGAACCTTTTCGTGCCTACATCGTTTCTAAGGGCGTGCCAGCTAGCTTGCTCAAGCTAGCAGAGATTTTAAAAGATTCTGACTTTTCTGGCGATTTGTGGGGAAGCGGGATCTTTTCTTTTAAAGCTTGTTGAACCGATGCTCAAGGGTTAGTTTAAACGCTTAAAACATCATTTTTACAAAACTTTGCACTATCAGTGTTTCGAAGAAGTCGATGTATGCCTAGTTTGCAAGTTTTATTGTGATTTTGGATGAACCTAATTCTTGAGAGTTTTTAGCTATTTAGGCCTGATATGTATGTGCATATGTGGTCTATTTTCAACTTGGTTTATGCGTAGATTCGGGGCGCTTTTGGAAGCTAACGAATGCAAAGATCCACAAATATTTTCGGGTTTTTGAGATGATGATGTGAGCTAGGATCGAATTGAAAGCACAACTCACACAACTTAATGTAAATACCCAAAATTGAAGTGCAACTCATGCAGCTTAATGTAAATACCCGAAATATAAAGTAACTCACATGACTTAATGTAAATCCACACAAAGGGAAATGCAACTCGACGTTAAGTAAACTCACACAACTTGAAAATATATAAATATGTTATATCCTAAGAGCGACAAGGCTCAATGTGTGTGAGAGTGGAGAGCGGAAAGGCTTGAGTGCTTTTATGTGCTTCTCGTGTGAAATTGAAATGACAACTCACACAGCTTTCACTAAAGTAAATACTCGAATGAAAATATATACTTTAGCTTAAGAGCGGAAAGGCTCAATGCACGTGTGTGTAAGTGTGAAATTTAAATGACAACTCACACGACTTTCACTAAAGTAAATATCCAAAGGGAAATATATACTTTAGCTTAAGACCAGAAAGGCTCAATGCATGTGTGTGTAAGTGCGAAATTTAAATGACAAACTCACACAACTTGAATGTAAATACCCAAATTGAATTGCAACTCACACAACTTTCACTAAAGTAAATAACTGAATTGAAATATATACTTTAGCTTAAGAGCGGAAAGGCTCAATGTGTGTGCAATCGTGTGCAATATAAGAGCGGAAAGGCTCAAGTGCACGTGGGTGTCCTTTGTGTGTAATTAAGAGTGAGAAGGCTCAAGTGCACGTGTGTGGATATGTTTCAAGCACAAATATTATATTTCGGAGGGAGACTTCGCTCTATTATTACAACCCCGTATCGAATTGAATTTAATCTTAAATGAGTAAGGTAAAAACCAAACTTAAACAAACACTTACACGTGGTCGGCTTTTGCCTCTCAAGTTGCTCGGGTCCGTCCTCCTTGGCAACCGCGAGATAGGTCTCCCTAGGTCAAGAGTTTATGTTTGGGTTCACTTGGGACAGCCAAGTGTTTGATGGCTTCAACTTTGGATGGGATGGATTCGGGCAAGGTTTAGGTTAGGGTGTAACGGGTGTGGTCCTAACTAGGTGAGGTCTTAGGTGAGTTAGGTAGGATGGGGCTGGGTCACGAAAAAAGGGTGCGGAGTGTTGGTGTAGGGTGTTGCTGAGATAGGTCGGCAGGCGCTAGGGAGATGGCTGGGAGTGTGTTGGTGTGGTAGGCACTAGGGTATGGCAAGCAGAGGGTGCGGGAGCTGGGTGCTGGCGCTGCAAGGTGCGGCAGGCAAAGGGTGTGAGAGATGGGTGCGACTGTGGCAGGCAGAGGGTGCGGGAGCTGGGTACTGATGCTGCAAGGCATGGCAGGTGAGGGATTCGGCTGGGACGCGACAGGTGAGTGGGGTGTTGGCGAGTGGCTGGGACGTGGGAAGGTGAGTGCATGTGGATGCAGGATATGGGGTTGCACAAGGTGCAGGCGGTGGTGATAGTCGGGTGCAGCAAAGTGTCGTGGGTGAGGTTGGAGTCTAGGCTCAAACCGAGTGTAGGTGCACTCAGTTAGGTTTGTTTAGGTTAGGTCGGTGGTGAGGGGCTGGGCTAGGTCTAGGTGGGTCGGTTTAGGTCAAGTGGGGAGGTCGGTTGGGTTAAAAGGGTAGGTCGGTTGGGGGTGATAGTGGTCCAACCATGGGATCAAATGAAGTCGGTTTGGGGCTTGTAGGCTAAGTCTAGGCTAGTTTGAGGTTAGGTTTAGTGGCTAGGTTAGGGTTAGGTTGAGAGACCTACCTCTTGGAGCCGGTCCACCTCGTGTAGCCCATGCCTTGATCCACGCCCACACCATTCTTCATGTTGGTGCAGCCCTAGGTTAGGTCCAACTCACAAGACTTGAACCCATTTCCCCTTTGGCTAAGCCCATATGGCTAACCCACTTGACAAAATCAAGCCCACCAATCTTCTCTCTCTTACTTTATGCTCTCTCTCCCAAGCCTCCCACTTGAAATCCACCCCTCACCTCTATTTATAGGCAAGGGGGTGGGTCTTGGGTTTGGATCTTGGATTTGGTTTTTATGATCCAAATCCGATCCAAACACTATTTGGGTTTGGATATGGATAATTATTTCTAGATCCAATCCAAATTTCTATTTCTTCAGTCCTTCTTGGCGTTTCAAGACGGGCGGTTTTCACGGGCCCTGGCTTCATCAGTGCTACGTCTTGGGCTGGGTTTTTCCCAACCTTTTCGTCCGATCTCCTTCTCACCTTCTGGACTTTGTTTCGTCTGATTTTTGGAATTTCAAGCTTGGGCTTGGATTTCTGATGGTTTTACTTGGTGCTTTGGCTTTGCATTTCATGTTCCAAGGCTGAAGTCTGCTTCTAGCTTGGGCTCTTCTTTTGCTTTTTGGTCCTGCTTTCATCAGGCTGGGCTGAATTCTGGGCTTTTTTACCGGCTTTTGGAGCTGCTTTTTTATCAGGCTCCACTTGTTCGCTTTGGTTGCTTACAAAATTGGGACCTGGCCCAAGTTTAAGAAACCTATATTTCGAAAGGGTTTTTGATAAAAAGTTGAAAGCTTTGGAACTCCTGGGTTTTGGAAGTTCAAAATTGGTTTTTGAAATTGTTTTGCCAACCAGGTGTTTGTTTTGGAAATCATTTGATTTTGGGGTGTTTACAGTTACCCATTATTGAGTCCATCTCATTTTCAATAGTTTTCTTACAAAAATCCGAATCAAGAGACTTCATAGCCTCTTCATAAGTCTGAAGATCATTTTTTGTACAACAACAATAACAACTAAGCCTTTTCGCATACTAGAAGGGTCCGGCTACATGGATTCTTTGTTTCCACAGAGCCCTATCATGTGCCATGTTAGCAATTAACTCACAATAAGCTACATCAATCTTTATTGTTTCTTTCCAACACTTTTGTGGTTGTCCTTTACCTCTTTTAATACTTTCCAAATTTAATTTTTCATTTATTCTTACAGGTTCTTCTTCTGATCTTCTTTCTATATGTCCAAACCATCTTAAACGATATTCTCTCATTTTATCTTAAACGATATTCTCTCATTTTATCCTCTATTGGTGTCACTCCTAATTTGTTTCTAACAACCTCATTATGTATACGGTCTTTTCTTGTATGACCACTCATCCATCTCAACATCTTCATTTCTGTCACAGACATCTTTTGTATATGTTGATGGTTAACTGCCCAACACTCAGAACCATAAAACATGGCAGGTCTAATTGTTGCTTTATAATATTTACCTTTTAACTTTAATGGTATCTTCTTATCACAAAGAATATGTGATGCTCCTCTCTATTTTAACCAACCAACATTAATTCTATGTGTAACATCTTTATGAATTCTTCCATCACTCTAAAAAATTGACCCTAGGTATTTAAAACATTCCTTTTGTGGGATGCAATGTTTGCCAATTTTAATTTTTATGTCCTCTAAAGTAACCAAATGATCAAACTTACATTCCATATGTTTTGTCTTTGTTCTACTAAGTATGAGGAGGGTTGTGTTAGGCTTCCGACAGCCAGCGTAAAACTTCATCGGATTTCTACAACATGGATTACAAAAATTATGAGCATTGCTTTGGGGCATCCCCGCCTAGCGACGTGCTGCAGAGCCCGAATGCAGTAAGAAGTAAGCAAGGGCCACTACATTTTTGCCTAAATGTAGTGAATCAATTGCAGAGAGGGTTCCCACATCATGGACGGGTGTGGGTAAAGAAGTTAGTCTCGCTACATTGCCGCTCGAATGTAGTGAAAAATTTTCAGAGAGGGTCTCCGCATTTTGATTATGCACGGATGCAGGGGGTAAGGAAGCTAGTCCTAGATAATAAGATTCGTATTGGTTCTTGGAATATCGAAACATTATCGGGTAAGCTAATGGAGGTGGTAGATACTATGATTCGGAGAAAGATTCATATTCTATGTTTACAAGAGACAAAATGGGTTGGAGAAAAAGCAAAGGAGATAGAGGATACAGGTTTTAAATTATGGTACTCAGGTAAAGAAAAGGCTCGAAATGGAGTTGGTATTATCATAAATAAAGATTTAAAGGAGAGTGTAGTAGACATACAACGATATGTGACTGAATCATGACATTGAAATTAGTGTTAGGAGCAGAGGTTTTGAATATAGTTTGTGCTTACGCACCCCAAGTAGGACTAGAAGATAGTATAAAGACAGTTTTTTGAGAAGAGTTAGAAAAGGTGTTTCAAAAGATTCCACAAAGGGAGATGATTTGTTTAGGAGGAGATTTAAATGGACATGTCGGTAAAGAGGCATTAGGATATCAAGGGATTCATGGAAACTTTGGTTATGGGGATATAAATGAGGAAGGTAGGGAGATTTTAAATTTTGCTATGTCATTTGATCTCTTTATAGTCAATACAATCTTCAAAAAACGAGATGAACATTTAATTACTTATAAGAGTGGCTTATCACAAACACAAATTGATTACTTTATTTGTAGAAAAAAAGATAGAGCGTGTTGTAAAGATTGTAAGGTAATTCCAGGAGAAAGCTTAACCACCCAACATCGACTTTTAGTTATGGATTTACAAATAAAAAATGGATAAAGAAGAAAAGAGTGCATCGAGCTATTCGGACTAAATGGTGGAACCTCAAAAATGAGAAAGAAGATATATTTAAACAGAAAGACCTTCAAGGAGATGTTTGGAATTATGTTGGCACACCCTCTAATATGTGGAACAATATGGCTATACATATTAGGAAAGTGGCGAAAGATGTGTTAGGTGTATCTAAGGGAGGTGTACCGGCACAAAAAGAAGCTTGGTGGTGGAGTGAAGTAGTACAAAATAAAATCAAGGCAAAGAGGGCATGTTACAAATTACATTATGCTAAGAAAACTAGTGAAACTTTAGAAGCTTATAAGAAAGCAAAGAAGGAAGCAAAAAAAGCCATTAGTGAAGCAAAAGCTAAGATTTAGGAGGACTTATATAAAAAGCTCAACTCAAAAGAGGGTGAAAGAAATATTTTTAGGATAGCTAGGGCTAGAGATAAGAAAACTAAAGATCTTAATTATGTTAGATGCATAAAAGACGAGGATGAAAAAATTCTAGTCGCAGATGATGATATAAGAAATAGATGGAAAAACTATTTTTATAATCTTTTTAATGAAAATAAAGATGTTAGTATTAGTTTAGGAGATTTAGCCAAGTCAGAAAAGTATATAAACCACAATTTCTACCGACGTATTCAAAAGAATGAAGTCAAAGAGGCTCTTAAACATATGAAGAGTGGTAAATCGGTAGGACCAGATAATATTCCTATAGAAGTTTGGAAAATACTAGGAGAAATAGGAATCACTTGGCTCACAAGACTATTTAATGAAATATGGAAAAACCAAAAGATGCCCGAGGAATGGAGAGCAAGTACACTTATACCCGTATATAAGAACAAGGGAGACATTCAAGGTTGTGCGAATTATAGAGGTATCAAGTTAATGAGTCATACTATGAAATTATGGGAAAGAATTATCGAACGTAGGTTAAGACAAGTATCAAGTACAACAGAGAACCAATTTGGATTTATGCCAGGTAGATCTACAAGATAATCTTATAATTATTGAAAATGGTAATAATTTTTTTTATTTATAACATCCGCTATCATGTACGTTGCTTCAAGCTTGTCCCACAGGTCCTTTGCATATGTCGATGTTTGGTAGGTGTCAAGTAAGGTATCTAATATACCATTAAAGATGTGACCCCATGCAAATATAATCATCATTGTCCTACTTGCACTAAAAATATACATGATCTTCAATGTGGTAAAAAGAAAGTTCATTTTCTTTGGTCACCGTAAAACCTATCCAACTTAATGAAGTTGGATGTCATCTCTTAGAGGAAAATAGTCATCTTGAACAAAATAAACCTAGAAATGATTGGTGTTAAGCTCTTATAGATAATACGGTTCTTGAGTGATCGTATCCAAGAGATTGAATTTAAGTTCTAAAAAAGAAGGTTAGGATAACGCTATTCTTGAAGACACGGTTATAGACATGTAAAGATATAACTCATGATATGCTATTAATGAGCATAATTGCCACTTAAGAAGACAACTCTTAATGTCATAATATGGTTAATGTTAGGATAGCGCTATGCTTCAAGACAAAGTTATAGACATGGTGAAGATGTAACTCATGATATGCTACTAATAAACATAATTGTCAAACATGAAGGTAACTCTTAATATTATAACATAGTTGGTAAATGCATATAAGTTACAACTATTACATATGCTACTAATAAGCACAATTATTACTCAAGTAAGTAGCTCTTAATGCCAATACATGGCTACAAAATGCTCATGAGTTACAACCAATACATGTGGTACTAATGAGCACAATGACTCTTAATACCAAAATATGCAAAATACTCATAAGTTATAGCCACTACATGTGCTACTAATGAGCACCATTATCACTCAAGTGGCTCTCAATACCGAAACATGGTTGTAAAATGCTCATGAGTTACAACGACCACATGTGCCACTAATGTGCACAATTCTCACTGCAGTAAGTGACTCTTAAAGTCAAAATATCAATGAGTTCTAACCACTACATATGCTACTAATGAGGATAATTGTTACTAAAATAAGTGGCTCTTAAAGCTAGAATATGGTTACAACCATAAAATTCACCAAATATATTTTGAGAGAAGATAACAGAATGGCGGATGTGCACTAGCTTGTTATGCCACAACTGAAGGATCGGGATTATGGTTAAGATCCCCACCATGTTTCATATTTGATCTAATTTATGCTGAATTCATTTAGTTTCCAGGTTATTGTTTGATTTGTACCCTTAAAAAAAGAAAAAAAGGACAATTTCCATGAGGAAACTATATGATGGAATCAAACACACCAAATTAGCTCATGAAATGTGCACATCCAGTGTACTCTGCGTAACTTTAAATTATCAAGTTCAAAAGACGGCAAAAGAATGCCTAAGGAAGAGAAGGGGGTGTTGTGGATCAGAAGTAATTAGTGACCTATCTGTTCTACCTTTTTCTTTTTCCTGAAAGACAAGCCGGTTTAGGAGTTAACTGTTAGCATGGAACATGGTCTGGTTTTATGAAAACAAAGAATCCATGTAACCAACCTCATCTAGTACGAAAAAGGTTTAGCTGTTGTTGTTGCAGCCTGTGCTAGACAGACCCCAAAAGTTTTATTCATAACAGAATATCATGTATATCATACGTAACCAATTGGGGGTCGATTCTTTCAAGATGGTCATGCTTGCGACATGGCTAGTTTAGCCACGGCTACAAAGAGCATCAATGTCTAACTTTTACCATTTTTGGATCTCAAGTTGTTTGGCTTGTGACCTGTGGATTTTGAACATGCTTACAGTGTCAACTGTTGAAGGACAAAAGGTCCTATTTGTTTCCTTGATTTCTCCGCAGTGCAAACAAAAAGAGAATGTATTGAGAGAAATGTTGCATTCAAAATTTATTTTTCTAGAAACATAAAGTCCATGGATCAAGTTAAATCAAATGATCATGGTGAGACTCTGTACAACTAGATTTGGGTTAACGCAGTCGAAAGAAAGGGTCTCACAATAGCATTTTGCAGGATCTTTGCCAGGTTTAAGTTTCATGATTCCTTGTTTGCAGCATGAGTGTGACTCAACATAAGTTGAGGCCGAAAGCGAAAATTTGATAATATATGTGACTTGAAAATTTGGGGCCTAAATAATTTCTACTATAACCAGTTTTGAAATTCAGGGGGCTAAGGTGGTCACCTCAGTGTCCTTACCCCACACGAGCCACACCTGGCAAATATTACCTAGACAAAGCGGAGTTTGAACTTCAATGGCCAAATCATATTGAACCAATCGTGTATTTTTTTACCTTAATTATAGTGCAGCAATGAGATCCATCATGTTTTATGATTATGAGTATTGGATAGTAAACATCAACATATACAAAAAGATATTCGTGGCAGAAATGAAGTGTTGAGATAGATGAGTGATCACACAAAAAAAGATCATATATATTGAGGTTATTAGAAACAAATTAGAATTAACATAAAATAAAGAGAAACCATTAAGATGATTTTAGCCAATAGAAAGATGTCAAAAGAAGCTCGGATAAGAATGTATGAGAACTTGTGAAAATGTTAAAAGAAGAAAAGTAAGATCACAAAAGTGTTGGAAGGAAACAATAAAGAATGATTTAGCTTACGTTGACTTAATTGCTAGTATGACCCATTATCGGGCTCTATTAAAGAAAGAATTCATGTGGCCGACCCTTCTAGTATGGGAAAAGGCATAATTATCATTGTTGCTTTTGTTTTTTTGCACAACATGAGTTGAAGCTTTGACAGAAAAGTTCCTACCTGGAACATCTTTCACTTTTTTTTAGGCAGTTCACTAGAAGGCCGATGGCTAAACAATTCAACACATTTTACACGTAACGAATGTTTAGAATCCATATTATGATGGGCAAGAAGAAATCGCTTCAGTCAATTTGTGGCGCTAGCAACTGTTCTATTACTTGCGATGTTTGGTATAGTTAGCAGCTACATATGAAGGTCATTGGTATCGTCACTCTCGGCAACGCAAACTCATTAAGGTACTTACAATGTCATCGTAATCATTTCTTTTGTTTTGTTTCCCTTTTAAAAAAAAACCCACCGGTATCCAGATGTCCACAAGGACCTCGACCGATCTAGTTTGAGCGATGTTGATCCACTACTTGGGTAAAGCTCCCGACACTGGTTTTCTCCATTCACACGACTCAAACTCAAGTGTTTAAGGGAACAAGTGCCGAACCACATGGACCAACCAATCGTTGGTGAGTCTTCATGATTTTAGTAATAGATTGTTTACTTGAAATTACAAGATTCAGAGATCGATGACATTAAGTTGATGTCTGAATCTTTTCTGGAAAGAGCTTGATTCATACACTACTCTTAAGAAATTGCTCCCCGTACCACCGCCCAGATCCCAGATCAAACAAGAAGACAGAAATTGAATAAGCAAAACCTTGGTATCATCAAGTGCCGGTAGATCCAAAATCTGTCTTAGTGACAGTAGATAGATTTTGTCATCTTTCAACTATTGCATGTTAGTGATGAAAAAGGTCACCGCGAAAGGCCACAGCCACCAAACTGTGTGTGAACCAGCTTTTTGTTTGTCACGGGGATCAAGCTTTCTGACTGAAATTTCTTAGTTGGTTGGTTGCAACTAGTTGTCATAGAGGAATACAAATACTTTTTTATGTCACTGGGAGCTAGCTTTTTAACTGAAATCTTTTAGATGGTTGGTTGTAGCCATTAGTCATGGAGGATTACTTGTACTAAGAGAGTGGTATCCTTTCATATTGAAGAGCAGAGCAGACCCCGAGACAGAGCTGAACCGAAGACTACCTAGGTTGGAATCAGACTAGGAGGGAGGTCAGCTTGGTTCCAGTTCCAGGTCTCTTTGGAACATGATAGACTTTGGAATCGGCCATGTCTCCATAGAACCAATCATCATCTGATCACCCCTCGTTTAACTGTGATTGGCTCACTTCAAGCATGAACGTTACATTCCAGAGATTGACGGCACTTATACTTTCCATTGTCTTGTAAATGAAATACACCATCATAATTGTAATATGGGTGCCAAATGATGCAATTCAGCTCATGAAACTTGAAACAAATATCCTATCAACATGAGAAGCACAACTTTATTACATGAATTGAAAGACATCCAGATTACCTTACCTTATCCAGTATATCGTATCCCTAGGCTCCACAGCAACCAAAGAAGTCAGACGTGGACATAAAAGTCTATTTAAGACCTTACCTAACTGTCCTCAAATCCAAATATCAGAGGTGCAGTCACCTCCTGGATATCTCATCTCATGAGCTAATGAAGGACCATCTGGCTCGAGCCCAAAATCAACAAAGAAGTTTGGGTTTAGCTTCAATCCTCCTTTATCTGTATCGACATCGATCTGAAGCATATGCGAGCCTTTCTCCAAGAGATCCGGATAGAATTGCCGGTCCCATGTACTGAACAGTGAGTTAGTCACATACAATCTCTTGCCATCCAAGCTCAACTGGATCATTTGTGGTCCACCTCTAAGCTTGTTTCCCTGCAAAATAATTCAATGTTGAGAGTCCACAATGACTCGACATGCGCAATGTGACAAGTGAGGGATATATTTATGAATTACATACTTGAACTTCTGGAACATCAAACTGGAATTCATTCCCATTTTCAGAAACAGCAAATATCTCACTTCCCTTCTGAATTTGGCCGCCAACCCATACCTGCCCTGTCAAAATAGGCTTTGCAGGATCCTCAATATTGTACTGTCTCACATCTCCATGAAGCCAGTTTACAAAGTAAAGGAAGCGATCATCCAGAGAAATCAGGAAGTCAGTTATGAGCCCTGGCATCTCCGGTAGAATCCAATTTCGAACCTTTAAAGGGTTCACTATTATTGCAACCTATAATAGCAATGCAAACACTTTAGATGTCTCTCCAGGCAAGCATGCACAGGCATGAATCAAAGAAAATGTACCTCATGGCTCCACAAACCATTTGGAGTCTTGAAAAATCTAACCATGTTACTGCTGAGAGCACATCCAACAAAACCTGTATCTTTTGATGGGTCATGAAGAAACCGAGTCTGCAGGTCAGCAGTAAACCAGTTAGAAATCACGGTAGACAATCACAAGCGTGTGAATGTGATGATGTGTATGACATTGACCTCCAATGGTAGGAGTCCTGTGCTACCGAGGTCCAAAGTCTGTTTGAGTACACCATCCGGCCAGCTGTATACATGCAGGTGCCTTCCATAAAGGCCATCTTGGACATGCTGGAGATTGAAGCCTTTTGTAAAAGCTGCAGGTGCTCCCCATGATGAACTGATCATGACCTTATGGCGGGGTTGATACCAAAAGTCATAGCCAAAAAGAGGCTCATTTCCGGGCTTCTCCCACCTGAACAAGAATAGGGATGTTTCATCGATTAACATATTTATGCAGCAAACTTATGAAGTTCATATAAATTCAAGAAATGAATCTTCTTGCAGATACAACAAAGAGGTAGACCAGAAATGATATTATAGAGGGAGGGTAGTGAAAACTAATGTGGAAGTGATGAAATATTCAGATTAAATAAGGCAATTGATAAGAGACAACATGCACATAGCGGTCGTGCTTGATGCAATCATGATTTTCTCAAAGTACCAAAGATTCCAATCTTTATTAATGGATCGAGTAACACCAAGACTGTCACTGGGAGCCATTTAATAAATTCATGGCATCTATCATATGATTCACTAGCTCAAGAGTAAAGAACACAGGAACTTCCACAAAAGAAAATTATGTGAAGATGATATCGAAAAGCATATGCAGAAACAGAAAGGCGAGAAGAGGAATTAATCTTTGAATACCTTCCCTTGACATTGAACTCTGAATCAAGAAGAAGAAATCCGTTCCCATCAGCATTCCCATCCTTATCTCCAAGACATGAAATCATGATATCACCGGATGCAAGGCAATGAGAAGTATGTGGATATGATAACCCGGTTTTTTGCACTATATCGGCGGGCTCAACAACCTTCTTCAGAGATGGTGCCCTAGCATTTGTTACCGTATCAATTACATATATACGACCCGACCTGAAATCAGTCACATTATATGATGAGCATCAGTCAAAAGGGTGAAGTACAGTTTTACAAAATGATACATAATGATAGATCCAAATACATTGTTTGAGTGGTAAGGGCTTCTAGCAGCATCCCGTGCAGTCAGGAGTTCAAATCCCATAAATGTGACAATTTTGCAAAAGCCAATGCTCTGCATAGGTTGGAGGCCAAGATTGTAGTCTTCGAGCTCTATATTGTGCCATTCCAACATATCAAAAGGTGGTTTCACCAAGCAGAACCCCCCCAACAGGGTCTACCAGATGCTTCTAGTAGTAAAGATTACCTTCATATTTAGGAACAACGGAAACAGTGAAGAGAAAAAATACAGGGCAAGAATATAAATACTGGGCCACTTACAGAAGTGATGGGAGGATCAAGTAGCGCCTTTGAGCAGAGGGATCATTGTAACACGAGCTGCACGCATTCCAACCAGAATGATGCAATTCATCACCTAAGTAAGAAACAGGACAACGGTGTATAACCATAGAATATGTAGGTGACTTTGGATCCACATCCACTGTGGCAAGGTAATCAGGCTTATTTCTACCAGTTCCTGCATTAACCAGAAGAGAACTAAACATAAGCAATCCATGATGGTGGCAACAGCTAAGATCAGTAACAGAGACTTGAAAGCAGATCAATGTCACTAATTTTAAGCTTTTGTTGCATTATGTCGTAATTGATCCAACATTCTAATAAAAAACATCCCAACAAATTGCACCAAAGAGCGAAGGCTAATTCAAGGGTTCCATTAGAGGGTCAACTCGAATAACCTTCAAGTTAAAGGTCATGGGTTTATTAGAGGGGGAGCACATATCTGGTAGACCCCGAGATTGCCAATCCAAAAGAAAAGAGAAAGAGCATTCCACCAAATTTAATGCTAATTCAAGGGCATCTTGCAGAACCATAGTAGACAGAGAGGGAGGATCACAGCGATCAACTCAGAGCTTTTGGTTTGGTTCCTCCATTAAAATTTTGGTGCTAATACACTAGCCAAAATTACAACTAACAAAAAGCATTAAAGGGAAAATTTGAAAAACATACCAAATGTTGAAGATATTGAATATAGAGAAACTACATACGCCTCTTCTATTCAGCAAGGTTCTCATAATTATAGATCAAATAGAAATGAGATTGTTTCGTCCAGGACTATTTTCATACAAATCGTTTCTATCTACAATTCGAGAGTCAATGACGAACATAAATTTGATCGATGACTAAAACAAGACATGTTTAATATACTAATCTTCACCCACGTAAAAGAAAAAAGGGGGAAAGTAAGAAAATACATGAAAAACAAAGAAAAAAATCGCAAGAGAAAGGACATTGCTCCTGCAGAACAGCAATCACACAAAAAGGCAACCAAACCAAAACAGAAATTAGATCCATTCAGAAAACAAATGGGCATCATAGAATTGCAGTAGAGCTTTCACACTCTGCCACACAAATCACCAAGTCACTTCAAACGGTTCGAGAGAGAGGGGAGGGGGGGGACCATTGTAAACGGCAGTTACGTAAAGGATGGACTCTTGAGGACCAGCCATGGCGTCTACGGGAGAGGCATAGCCTGGACCCTTCCCATGCCTGCAGCAGCAACCATTCGTCTCAACAGCACCAACACTACTAGCAGTCTTTGCCACCTCTGCAGCCATCACTCCTTGCTCTGTTCGATTATTCTCGAGACCCCCTTTCTCCTCACTACTAAACAAAACCAATCACAAGAATTCGAGAGAGAGAGAGAGAGAGAGGGAGAGAATTTATAAGCCAGCGATTGTAGAAAACTAAGGTAACAACTCAAGGTGTAAGACCTTTTGTCGGGATAACTGACGGCTAACGTAATCTTGTCAAAAATCCGTCCAAGGGGGATGTATCAGGGAATTCAAGGAAAGGTCAATATGTTGGGAGAAACTAGCAGGACGTAAGTGCACGTGGCCGTCGATGGACGGTTCAAGGAATGAATGGACAGTCGGGGGTTTAGGGATTCTGAACACACAGACAAAGTGTGCGTTTCAAGACTGGGTGATGGCAACGAGGCAGGAGATAAGACGGCAAACCCGTCAAAAGCGTGCTTGGATCATCCGTGATGGACTTGATCAAAATCTTCCTTTCTCATTCTTAAATGAATTGAATAAATAAGTTCTCTACTTAATTCTTCGGTTCGTTGTTTTCATATTAGATACAGTAAACATGTTCTTTTTCATATTAGATGCACTAGACAGATTGCGGTTTACTCAATAGTCGAATTAAGGGTGGCAATTCGTGTTCCGCATGTCTCCATATGGTGTCAATGTGATGGTTGTGTCAAAAATAAATCAACATCAAAGACGGGAAGTTATTTTTCTTTTGGGGGGAGAACTGATGGGCCTAGGCCCAAAAGGGCAAGCATTACATTTTTCAAATATACTACATTCTGTACGTAAATATACAAGAATTAATTAAGAAATAAACTTGAAAAGTTTAATACCTCATAACCCTTTTCTCTTAATGTGTGATGTGAGCTTGATTGAGTTCTTTTCGCTAAAGTTCTTCTTACTGCATCGAGTAAGAGTCAGTCTCCTACACTATCAAATTGTTTGCTTTAACAACAACAACAACAACTAAGCCTTTTCCCATACTAGACGGGGTCGGCTACATGGATTCTTTGTTTCCACAGAACCCTATCATGTGCCATGTTAGTAATTAACTCACAATAAGCTACATCAATCTTTATTGTTTCTTTCCAATACTTTTGTGGTCGTCCTCTACCTCTTTTAACACTTTCCAAATTTAGTTTTTCATAACTTCTTAAAGGTTCTTCTTCTGATCTTCTTTCTATATGTCCAAACCATCTTAAACGATATTCGCTCATTTTATCCTCTATTGGTGTCACTCCTAATTTGTTTCTAATAACCTCATTATGTATACGGTCTTTTCTTGTATGACCACTCATCCATCTCAACATCTTCATTTCCGTCACAGATATCTTTTGTACATGTTGATGGTTAACTGTCCAACACTCATAACCATAAAACATGTCAGGTCTAATTGTTGCTTTATAATATTTACCTTTTATCTTTAATGGTATCTTCTTATCACAAAGAATATGTGATGCTCCTCTCCATTTTAACTAACCACCATTAATTCTATGCATAACATCTTTATGAATTCTTCCATCACTCTAAAAAATTGACCCTAGGTATTTAAAACTTTCCTTTTGTAGGATGCAATGTTTGCCAATTTTAATTTTTATGTCCTCTAAAGTAACCAAATGATCAAACTTATATTCCATATATTTTGTCTTTATTCTACTAAGTCAGAGGCCTTTGCTTTCTAATGCTTCCCTCTATAGTTTCAATTTTCTATTAACTTTTTCCTTAGACTCTTCCACTTACACAATGTTATCTATAAATAACATACACCAAGGTACTTCATCTTGAATATGTTTCGTTAACTCATTAATCACCATTATAAATAAGTATGAACTTAAAGTTGATCCTTGATGTAACCCAATATTAACTTCAAAGAAGTCTGTCATTACTTCATGAGTCCTGACAAATGTTTTTGTATCATCGTACATATCTCTTATAAGGTTAATAATGTATGTTAATGGAATACCTCTTTTTTTTATGGTTCTCCAAAGAACCTCCCTCGGTACGTGTAGATATGGAAATTTCACTTCAAGTCTATGTAGAGACTTGAAATAAACTTCTCAAATCTACTTTGCTTGAGCGAGCATGCCAGCTAGTTTTCAAAACTAGCAAAAGTTTAAAATCTAACTTTGGGCGATTGTGGCTAAGCGAGATCTTTTTGCTTTAGTTCTTCTTGAACCGATACTCAAGGGTCAACCTAAGCGCTTTGAAGATTTCATGTGTGCAGGTATGATTTTAAATCCACTCAAAAGAATTCGAGGCATTAGACCAAATTTTGGGCACTTGATGTTTTTGAAGAAAATTTTGTTAAGTTCTGAAAAACAAAAAGTGGTTATGTTTTCAGACCTTATTTCCTGATTTTTTTCAATGACTTTCGAATCTCCAAAAATCAGGAAAACTTTATAGTAATCAGGTGCATA
The DNA here is from genome assembly GCA_036023115.1 of Brasenia schreberi. Lineage (NCBI taxonomy): Eukaryota > Viridiplantae > Streptophyta > Magnoliopsida > Nymphaeales > Cabombaceae > Brasenia > Brasenia schreberi. Next base: position 11,895,321 of record JAYKKT010000075.1, on the reverse strand, counting down.
TGTGGAGATTCCAAAAATATTTTTGTTCTATTTTTGGGTAATATGATTGTTCAAAATTAAATCAAGTAAGTGTTTCTGCTCAGACACTCGGGACTGTTCTATCACAGAAATATAGAGACTCACAAACATTTTTGTATCTCGGTGCACAGAGCTCCTATTTTGGTGAATTTAGTTTTGCTGAAAAGATATGGATGTCAGCTTTCCAATTCACCAAGTTTCACTCAATTTGAATAACTACACACAGAGTTATGAGACTTTTACCCAACTTTATTATAGGAAAATAGACTATACAGAAATGGTTCTGGTTTTTTTCGATCTTACACACTTTTAATTATATGGTTGCATGATCCTAAAATTCTTGAAGGTGGGCTTGTGTGTGTATAAGAAGTATGCCAAATTTCAGATCAATCAAAGCATAGATGAAGAAATGAAAATTCAAACAACATACGTATGCAGAGATGCTAAAAATAGTTTTTTAGTGTTTTTATAACATATGTAATGCAACTCACTCGAATTTAAATTGCATAAACACAACCACCCAAAGTAAATTGTTGAAGAAAAATGAATGTAAATATATAGATTAGCTTAAGCATAGAGGGGGTTAGGAGTTATAGGAGTTTTATAGAGTATAGAGAGGTAGAGTCAAGAAAACAAACAAGTAGAATGCATAGAAAATAAAATCGACAACATATTTACTTGCTATTACAACATGGGAGAGACAAAGCTCCATTGTTATAACCTCTTCTTTGAATTAAATGTTAAGAGAGGAATTAAGAGTGAAAAATGGAAAGAAATACTCACTTAGCATCCCAAGAACCGGATTCACTAAGGGAGAATTCGACCCCTTCCTTGATTGGAACTGCCCTTTCTTCTTCCTCCCTTTTCTCTTTTCTCTCACTCAATCTAACTTGCAGCACTTTCCTTCTCTCTTAAGCTCTCCCTCTCTCTTCTCTCACATTTTGGAAGTTCCCTCCAAATGCTAGAAGCTGAAAATGAGCCCACCTTGGCCTCTATTTATAGGCCACAGGGGGGTCTTTAGTGCCTTCCATGGGGCGGATCAAGTAAACTAGCCTAAGTGCTTTGAGGATTTCTCTTCAAGTCTATGTAGAGACTTAAAGTAAACTTCTCAAATTTATTTTGCTTACACGAGTGTGCCAGCTACTTTCTAAAACTAGCAAAAGTTGAAAATCTGACTTTGGGCGATTATGGCTAAGCGAGATCTTTTCGCTTTAGACCTTCTTAAATCGATGCTCAAGAGTCAGCCTAAGTGATTTGAGGATTTCATGTGTGCAGGTGTGATTTCAAATCCACTTAAAGAATTGGAGAGATTAGACCAAATTTTGTGCACTTGGTGTTTTTGAGGAAAATTTTGTTAAGTTTTGAAAAACAGAAAGTGGTTATGTTTTCAGACCTTGTTTCTTGATTTTTTTTCAATGACTTCTGAATCTCCAAAAATCAAGAAAATTTTATACTAATCAGGAAGATATGTGAAAATTCCAAAAATATTTTTGTTCAATTTTTGGGTGCTATAATTGTTTGAAAATTAAATTAGGGAAGTGTCTCTGCTTAGACACTCAGGACTGCTCTATCACAGAAATATAAAGACTCATAAACAATTCTGTATCTTAGTACACAAAGCTCCGATTTTAGTGAATTTGGTTTTGCTGGAAAGATATGGATGTCAAATTTCCAATGAACCAAGTTTCACTAAAATTAGATAACTACAGATAGAGTTATGAGATGATTACCCAGGCTATATTGTAGGAAATACAATTTTGACAAAAACGTTTCTAGATTTTTCTGATCTTACATACTTTTAATTACATGGTTGCATGGCCCCAAAATTCTTAAAAATTTTACTAGATGTGAGATTATGTGTGTAGAAGAAGTATGCCAAATTTGAGATCAATCGGAGTAGATATGAAGAAATTAAAATTAAAACAACATACATATGTAGATATACTAAAAATAGTTTTTCAGTGTTTTTATAACATACGTGATGCAACTCACCTGAATTTAAATTGCATAAACACAACAACCCATAGTAAATTGCTGAAGAGAAATGAATACAAATATATAGATTATCTTAAGCATAGAGGGGGTTAGGAGATATAGAGAGTATATAGAATATAGAGAGGTAGGAGAGATATCAAAGCGAACAAGTAGAAGGCATATGCATAATCGAATTGAAATAGCAGCACTCCTACTTTATTACAACAAGAGGGTAGACTAATACAACTCGTTCTCAAATTGAATAGGAAGAAAAGAGAATCAAAATCAAAAGGGAGAAGAATACTTACAATCACTGGCCCTCTAATGGATGCACGGTTTGAAGAAGGAACTCCTCGTCTTCTTCTTCTCCTCTCTTTTCTCTCACACTTTCTCTAGTTGTAGCACCTCCCCTTTCTCCTAAGCTCTCCCTATCTCTTCCCTCACATTTTGGAAGGTCTCCCTAAGTGCTAGATGCTGAAAATGAGCCCCCCTTGACATCTATTTATAGGCCAAAGGAGGGGTCTCTAGTGCCTTCCATGGGGCGGATCCTTCTTGGCCCAAATCTGATCCAAGCTCTATGACAAGCTCACATGGCCTTCACGTGGGTTTTGTGGTTCCCTAGGGCAAGAGGAATCTAGCCAAGGTAAGTTTGCTGCAGTCCATGGGTTCGGTTAGGTGGGTTCGAGCCAAATAGGTCTAATCGACCAAGGTGGACTAGGTTAGGTCTTAGTGATTGAGTTAGGTTCGGCCAAGGCATTTTTGGTGGATGTAATTCAAGTCAATTTGGTCTAGCCTAATGTAGTTTGATCAAAGATACTTAATTAGGGAAAACCAAGATAGTTTAGTCAAGCTGAGGATTTTGATCAAGGTTAACCCATGGGTCATAGTTAACCAAGATAGGTCGGGTCTAGGCTTGGTCAATCAAAAGAGGTTCGGTTGGTGAGGTTTTTCATTTAGATTAGCCTTTGATATTGTTGTGCCTTGACTTGACTTGTGCCTTGGGTCTTCTCTTGGTCCTTATGAATTGAAGTCCTGTTTTGTTTGGTCCACCTTAGCTTAGTCCTTGCTTGAGCCTTGATTCGCAGTTTCGTTTTTCAATCGGATTTGAATCCTGCGCTTGATTTCAAGTTCATGGTTTCAAATAATATTTTTGATTATTTAAAATCATTTTGTTTGAGATATATTTGAAAATAATGAGTTTTATCAAAATTCCCAAATACTTTTAAAAAAACAATTGAGTTTCATTCCTAGTGTTTGTTTGCACGGGCAACCAGCTTTCGCCTCGTGAGTTAGTCTTTACCGTTTCAACCACTTTAACCATTTGTTAGGTATAAAGTATCAAACCACTTTAACCCTAGATGGGTATAGGATATCAAACCACTTTAACCCTTGTGTGTAGGCCATCAGACTGCTTTAACCCTTTGATGGGTGTATATAGGGTCCCGAAGTTGGATTATCCTCAATTGGGCGAGTGTTTGAGGCCTGATTTGGATTTGATTTTATTTTAAAAGGTTTTTTATAAGTTTGACATTTTGCAAACATGCTTGGGTTTGGTTCTCAATGTCTCATTTCTTTGAAGAAAATTATTTAAAACCATCCTTTCTTAAGATGAAATCATTTAAATAGGCAGAATGCTGCCAATTTAGGCTTGAGGGCAAAGCAACCATTTTTTTAGCTCTTTGTCAAAATTTTCTTTTTTTTAGAGTGGTGCCATTTATCCTTATTTTGAGTCTGTCACGAAATTTTGGTGTGGAAATGAGTTTGTTTAAGGTGTTTTTATTTGAAAACCCTTAAAAGACCCAAAACTACAATTTTTTCTTAAAAAGGCAAAATTTTTAAAAGATCAAATTATTTTAAGAAAATTTTTGGGTGTTTACAGATGCTCCTCTTTGGCATTAACTCGAATTTATTTGGTTAATGGTAAAGAATAACACCCATATAAAATTTTATTTTTTTGAAATTCTTGAGTTGATTTGAGTGGAATCAAGATTTCATGAACTTTTCCATTTTTGTTAAGGGATTCATTTCTTGGACTTGGGTTATCCTAATTTCAATGGAAGAGAATTTTTAGCAAGGGTAACTCAACATGGATGGTAGTCGACCAATGCATGGATCATATGTGCATAAGGCCATTTATCAATGCATATGAGCATGAAATGTATGCGAATCATGAATATTTGATGATCTCCATGATTTTTTTTTAGGGGAGATCCCATGAAAGTTGGTTGTCGTAAGTGGAATGCCTCCATGTTTATTTTCTTGATGCCTTGGATTTTGTAAAAATCATTTTGAAAGGGATACTTTCTTTTTGTTTCTATCAAAAAAGACTTTCATCTCCTATATTTTCCTTCACTTTGGTTTTAATGAAAAATTACTAGGTAGAGATTTTTATTGTTGGAAAAACTCAACAATATTTCAAAACTCCATTTTCCGCAATACAAGGCCTAATCCTCAAACAAAATAAGATGCAAATTGGTAGGTTCTATTCCTACTTTAGGACCATACTAACAAACTTTTTTCTTTTGGGAGAAGTTGTAGGGTTTTGGGAAAGAGTTTACCACGGTCCCTTCTGAAGCGTCCCGTGGTATAAGGCTAAGAAATTTTTTGATGGAAATTTACTTTTTTTCGAGCTTTGGCTTTTCTTTTTCCTTTCTTTTTTCAAAAGGGGGTCTCTATATTGGAGGTTTTTGTTTTCACCTCTATATTGGAGGCTTATTTTCTTTCTTTTTTGACTTTTGCCAATTTTCTTTTTTGGAGAGAATGAAGTGGGGGAAACAGTTCGTCCCTCTAGATACTTGGTTTAATGAAGTATGACCTATTTCATAATAGCATATATAATTTGAAAATATTTTACTGTTTTGAATTAGGCCCTATCTTGTAAAAGAAGGATTTTTGAAATGTCATTAATTGATTTTTAAAACCCTCCACTTTTCATAGAGTATCAATCCCTAGTTAAGAGGCCTATATTCGACTTTTCCCTTCTTCAAGAAATTAAAGAAGATCCATTTTGCAAAAATCATTTCAAAAAAATTTGTGGTAGACACTAAACATCATATCTTTTTTATATTGGGCATTTATAGGATATACCATGTTTTTTCCCTAGGTATCAATGAGCCCATATGCATGATCAATTTTTTTTGTTGCTCCTTTTATGACATGAGGACATTCCCACTTAGGTTGCTACCTTTTTGGGCTTCTTTGGGCGAATGATATGCATGTAATGCATGCCTCTATCCTAAGATCTCCCTCTCTCTTCCCTCACGTTTTGGAAGGTCTCGTAAGTGATAGATACTAGAAATGAGCCCCCCTTAGCCTCTATTTATAGGCCAAAGGGGGGGTCTCTAGTGCCTTCCATGAGGTGGATCCTTCTTGGCCCAAATCTGATCCAAGCTCTATGATCAGCTCACATGGCCTTCACGTGGGTTTTGTAGTCCCCTAGGGCATAGGAATCTATCCAAGGTAAGTTTACTGCACTCCATGGGTTCGGCTAGGTGGGTTCGAGCCAAATAGGTCCAATCGGCCAAGGTGGACTAGGTTAGGTCTTAGTGATTGAGTTAGGTTTGGCCAAGGCATTTTTGGTGGATGTAATTCAAGTCAATTTGGTCTAGCCTAATGCAGTTTGATCAAAGATACTTAATTAGGGAAACCAAAGATGGTTTAGTCAAGCCGAGGATTTTGATCAAGGTTAACCCATGGGTCATAGTTAACCAAGATAGGTCGGGTCTAGTCTTGGTCAATCAAAAGAGGTTCAGTTGGTGAGGTTTTTCATTTGGTGCCTTTGATATTGTTGTGCCTTGACTTGACTCGTGCCTTGGGTCTTCTCTTGGTCCTTATGAATTGAAGTCTTGTTTTGTTTGGGTCCACCTTAGCTCAGTCCCTACTTGAGCCTTGATTCGCAGTTTCGTTCTTCAATCGAATTTGAATCCTGTGCTTGATTTCAAGCTCATGGTTTCAAATAATATTTTTGATTATTTAAAACCATTTTGTTTGAGATATATTTGAAAACAACGAGTTTTATTAAAATTCTCAAATACTTTTAAAAAAATAGCTGAGTTTTGGATTCAACTTTCGCCTCGTGAGGTAGTCTTTACCGTTTCAACCACTTTAACCCTTTGTTGGGTATAAGGTATCAAACCACTTTAACCCTAGATGGGTGTAGGGTATCAAACCACTTTAACCCTTGGGTGTAGGGCATCAGACTGCTTTAACCCTTTGATAGGTGTAGGTAGGGTCCCGAAGTTGGACTATCCTCAATTGGACGAGTGTTTGAGGCCTGATTTGAATTTGATTTTATTTCAAAAGGTTTTTTATAAGTTTGACATTTTGCAAACATGCTTGGGTTTGGTTCCCAATGTCTCATTTCTTTGAAGAAAATTGTTTAAAACCATCATTTCTTAAGATTAAATCATTTAAATAGGCAGAATGCTGCCAATTTAGGCTTGAGGGCAAAGCAACCATTTTTTTAGCTCTTTGTCAAAATTTGATTTTTTTTAGAGGGGTGTCATTTACCCTTATTTTGAGTCTGTCACGAAATTTTGGTGTGGAAATGAGTTTGTTTAAGGTGTCTTTATTTGAAAACCCTTAAAAGACCCAAAACCACAATTTTTTCATAAAAAGGCAAAATTTCTAAAAGATCAAATTATTTTGAAAAAATTTTTGGGTGTTTACAGATGCCCCACTTTGGCATTAACTCAAATTTATTTGGTTAATGGCAAAGAATAACAACCATAAAAAAAATTATTTTTTTGAAATTCTTGAGTTGATTTGAGTGAAATCAAGATTTCATGAACTTTCCCATTTTTGTTAAGGGATTCATTCCTTGGACCTGGGTTATCCTAATTCTAATGGAAGAGGATTTATATCAAGGGTGACAACATGGATGGAAAAAGAGATTAAATAAGAGGAGTTGTAGACGTGGAAATTTCACTCCAAATCTATGTAGAGACTTGAAGAAAACTTTTTAACGCTACTTCATTGCGAGAGTGTGCTAGCTAGTTTCCAAAAACTAGCAAAGTTTTTGAAATCTGACTTGTTTGGCGATTGTAGCTAAGCGAGATCTTTTCTCTCTAGGCCTTCTTGAACTGATGCTCAAGGGTCGGTCTAAGCGCTTTGAGGATTTCAAATGTATAGGTGAAGTTCCAAATCCACGTTAAAAATGAGGTGTTGGTCAAAAACAAATTCGTGCACTTAGGTTTCAAGTTTGAAAATTAGCAAGTTCTGAAAAACAGAAACTGGTCTATTTTTCAGTGCTTGTTCCCAAATTTTTTTTGGGTAACCTATTGATCTCCAAAATTCCTAAAAATTTTACAGGACAAAGCCTGGAATGTGAAGATCCTAAACCATTTTTTGTTTTGAAATTTGGGATAGTAAGTATACAGATTTAAATTTGAGATTGGACCTAACTCAGTAGTTTCAAGATAGAAACTCAGAGGCTCCAAAAATCCTCTGTATATCGATTTACCGAATTCTAAATGTTATGATTTTAGTCTTTTCGAAAAGTGGATGTCATTTCTTAAATGAGACCAAGTTTATCAAATTTGGTTCACTACAGATAGAGATATGAGACTTTTACCTAACCCCTGTGGTAGAAAAATTGACCATGTAAAAATCAAAATTGAGTCTATTCGATCTTTGTCAATTTTATTCCCATAGCTATACGACCCTAAAATTCTTGCCAATTTTATTTCTAGCATGTTTTGTGTGTATATATTGTGCCTAAAATTTCAGATCCCATGGGTTTGGAAATGAAAATTACACCAATCAAGGTATGTGGATGCTGGAAAAATATAAATTTGTTTTTAGAACATAATGATGCAAAACTCACCCAAATTTAAATTGTAACAATACATCATCCCAAAGTAAATTGCTGAAGGGAAATGAATGAAAATATATATCTTATCTTAAGCATAGAGGGGATTAGAAGATATAGAATGTTTATAACGTATAGAGCGGTAGAATCAATAACGCAAACAGTATGAGCTTGGGGAGAGCCTATGAAGGTCGGCTATCCCAAGTAGGATAATCCCATGTCGTTTTGACATTTCGGGTTTTTCAAAATTCATTTTCAAAAGGGAACTCCTTTTAGCTTCAATCAAAATGACTTCCAATTTTTCATATTTCTCTTCATTTGGGTTTCAATACCCACTACTTAGTACAGGTTTTGTACGAAACTTTGGAAAACATTTCAAAATTCTATTTCCCATACAACAAAGTCTAATTCTCAAACAAAATGAAATCCAAACAAGTAGATTCTATTCCTACTTTAGGATTTTCATGGATAAACCTTTTAACATTGCGATAAGTTGTAGGGATTTGGAGAAAGAGTTACCACGGTCTCTTCTGAAGCATCCCGTGGTTTAAGGCAAAGATATAGAAAAATACTCTTTTTGAGCTTTGGCTTTTCCTTTTCTTCTTTTTCTTTTTCTTCATTCAAAGAGAATACCTCTTTCGGAGGAATTTTTGTATTCCCTCTTTCTATTTGAAGGGAAGACCTCTTTAGGGAGGAGTTTTTGTATTCTCTTTTCTTTTTCTTCTTTTCTTTTTCATCATTCAAAGAGAAGACCTCTTTCGGAAGAATTTTTGTATTCCTTCTTTCTATTTGAAAGGAAGACCTCTTTATGGAGGAGTTTTTGTATTCTCTTTTTCTTTCGAATTTCGCCAATTTTTCTTTTGGGAGATAAGAAAAATAGGGGGAAAACTTATCCCTTTGGCTACTCGATTCAACCAAGATCATCCCATTTCCTAATAGCATCTACCATTTGAAAATATTTTGCTATATTGAATCAGGCTTCATTTTGTAAGCCAAGGATTTTTGAAATGTTACCAACTGATTTTGAAAACTCTACTTTTCATAAAGTATCGATTCCCTCATTCAGGGCTATACAATCAATCGTGATCCTTCTTTCAAGAAGTTCAAAGGAGACCTATTTTAAAATCTTTTCGAAAGAATTTAACATAGACCCTATACATAATATTTTTTCAAGTATTGAGCATTTATAGGGTCTACTAAATTCCTACCCTTAACATCAATCTATGCATTATTCGTGGAGACACATGCTTACAACATAGGGACCATCCCACTTGGGCTGCCACTTACCAAATAGGTGTGGGCTTCTTATGAGTGAATAATGTAAATGACATGTGAAATGTATTCCATATGATATGATGGAGACACATGCTTTATCAAATAATGAATGTGTTAAGTTTCCATAAAAGGTGTTTAGGGAATGCATTCTATGTGCCTCTAGTTTGGTGGAGATAAGTTCTATGATGTCAAATGCCCACATGGTGAAGGGCCATGGGCTTACAATAGAATGTGAAGTGGAGGATATGAATGGCATGTCCATGTACTTGACATTAATGATATTTCCTAACATGATCATGACAATCTTAATTAAGGGTGGACCAAAAATAACTGGCTAAGTATCTTTATGGCCATCATATTTGCATTGACATGACCTCCATATTCTCCATCGTGGAATTCATGCATTATGGTCTTAGCCTCATCAAGGTCTACACACCTCAACAAGATGCCGGTAAAACTCTTTTTATAAAGAACCCCTCCCAAAATCATATATCGGGTTGAATTTTTTCGAATCAAAGCTTTATCTTTGGAAAAAGCAAATTCGGTAAACCCTCCATTTTCTAAAAAGTTTTTAATGTCATGAAACCAATGTTTTCCAATTGGATTTTGGTCATTTTAGCAAATCTCTAAATCGTGAGTGGATGGAGTGGGTGAGTGCCAAATTTCTAAGGTTCGAGTTCCCATGGTGGGATCGACCCTTAGAGATGATCCTAGGGATGAGAGGGCATCCGCTATAGTGTTGTCCTCTGTGTACCTATGTGGGTGAGTGTACATGACTTGAAGGAGTCGACCAATTGAGTGGCCAATTCGTGGTATGGTATGAGTTTTTCATTTTTAACTTGCCAAATTTTTGAAACTTGGTTTATAACAAGCATATAATCTCCAAAGACTTCAATACATGATACCCGTAGATTTTTCAAAATTTTTAGGCCTTGTATGAGTGCTTCATACTCGGCCATATTATTTGAATATTCAAAATCTAGTCGAATGGCAATTGGGATTTCCCCTTTCTCGAAAAATATGAGGATGATTCCCACACCTGCCCCTTGATGATTCTTTGCCCCATCAAAATACATTTTCTATACTTGATCTTCATTAAAACAATTTGCTAAAACATGGTTTTGAAATTCGTTTGCAAATATGCCTTCATCGAGCATTTCATCAAATATGGGATATGTATCCTCAAGAGGCAATTCGACCACATGATCGGCTAGGGCTTGTCCCTTAATGGAGGTTTGATGATGAAATTTTAAATCACTCCATTAAGAGGAACTGCCATTTACCTAGCCTACCCGCTAAGATAGGTTTTTCAAACAAGTGTTTGATTGGATCAAACTCAGACACTATCCAAATTTCATGATCTAGGAAATAATGTCTAAACTTTTGGCAAGCCCATACCAAGGCCAAGCACGTTTTCTCCATGGCTTGATAATTTTTTTCATATGCCAATAGAGTTTTCGAAATGTAGTAAATAGCATACTCCTTAAGACTATCATCCTCATATTGAGCAAGTAAAGCATCCAATGCATTCGCATGAATGGAAATGTAAAGCAATAAAGGTTTTCCTTGCTTTGGAGGTTTTAAAATCGAAGGATTTACCAAATAAGTTTTCAATCTTTCAAAAGCTTTTTGGCAATTGGTATCCCATTCAAATTTTACCCATTTTCTCAAAAGCCTATTGAAAGGTTCGCATCTTGTTGCTAGATTGGAGATAAATCTCCTAATTGCTTGGAGTCGACCTTGGAGGCTTCGGATTTGGGTCAAGTTGGAGGGTGGAGGCATGTATATGATGACTTGACACTTAGAGGGTCGACTTCTGTGCCCTTTTGGCTTACCATGAACCCTTTCCTAAGTTTTCACTTAATGGGTTTCTCATTAGGTTCTAAGGGTAGATAATATTCTACAATTCTAGGGTTTAAACCCGGCATGTCTTTATAGGTCCATGCAAATATAGGATTTCAAAAATACAATGAATGATGCTCTTTCATGCTCATGCAAACATGTACCTATTTTTACATAGTTTAGGTTAGACTCACTCCCTAAAAATTTCCTCCTACGGAATTCAAAGTTTTTTCCAAGTCAAGGATTTTATGAAATTCGGAAAGCTCGGAAGCTTGATCTTCCTCATGTATGAGGGGATCTTCCTCCTTACTTTGATCATTTTTAAGCACTTTAATTTCTAAGAAAGTGCTAGGTAAGAGAGAGGGGACATGCATGACAATCTTCGATGATTTTGGTTTGAGAATATATACAATCTTGAAAAAAAATCGAAAATGGGCTTTGTACATGGCCAATATTTTTTGTATTTTCAAATTTTTTGATTTTTTTATCTTTTTCAAAACTCAAACTAAAAATATCAATATAAGAGACTTTCTTTTTGAGGCTTTTTTCCAAACAAAGAATAGAAGAATGAACGTAAACAATTTTCTTTTTGGAATTTTTAGGTTTTTCAAATATTTTTTTGGGATGTGAAAGTTTTCCAAATTTTTTGGTTTTTCCAAATATATAATTTTTTTGGATTTTTTTCTAAAGAGAAATCTTCCATCAAACCTATAAAGAAAACTCCATGAATTAGACTCTAAATAGGAGGCCTAGGCCATAGGTTTCGGTTTTAGTTGATTCTACAACACCCTTGGCCCAAGTAGTCTTAGGTGGTGGCTCAGGGGGTATGGATGAGATGTAGCCCAATCCATGTTGATTTGGGTTTGGAAGTGGTATGATGAGCTCTATCTTTCCTTGATTATAGGCTCCTAGACCTTGGTAAGGTGTGTATCTCATGTTCACCATCATATTCCAAGGCTTCTTGAGTTTTGAAATTTTTTTATAAAGTGGATGGCCTTGGAACATGGTATCGTCAATATCATGGATATACACACAATTTGTTTTAGGTTTGTCTAGGAGATGTAGGTTTGAGATGGTGGAAGAATTCAACTTCACTAGGGAACACACGACCCTAGGTTTGTATGGCTTGGGCTTTGACCTCGGCTTCCATATGACCCTAGGAGTGAGTGGCTTGAGAGATTTTGGCTTACGCTCTCCCAAGAGGTGGATGGTTTTGGCATGATCCATAGGTGCAACCCAATGTGCCCCTAGGGGTGAACGACTTGTGTTTATTTGAGTGCAAAGGGAAAACATGCTTGATCCCTTGCAATTTGTGAGGGTATAGATTCTAAGGGAAACCATAGTTGGTCCCTTGGTGGGTTTATGGATATTGGGAAAAATCATGGCCATAAGTTCGGGTTCATGATACAAACCTAAGCTCAAGGAGACTTGTTTATGCATGGTAGGGTTAGGTGTACCTAGGACATCGATGCATGCCTTAGGAGTAACCATGTCTATCATATTTTGAACTTTATTTTGTTTTTCTTTTTGAAATTCCTTTTCTTGGTGTGAGACATTCGACGCACCTTGAAAATCCATATCCTTGGGCACATTTTGTGGGTATGTGGGCGCATGAGTGTGATTCGATACATTCAATGTATATGAATGATCTACCGATCCTACACTAAGAAGGAGAGGATCGAGTAGGGAGTTTGGGGGGAATGAGTTTCGGATATACCTTTTTCAAGCTTGTCTACCTTTTCATGGTGAGAGCAAGCATCCTTGCAGGCATCCTGAGGTTGCTCTAGCTCATGCACGACTTCGAGCTCTTGTTGCTTTGTGAGGTATTGAATTTCATTCTCGAAGCCTACGTGTATACAACACTCATTCTCCCTTGTGTTTTTGGAAATGTGTGAAGTATATGAAGTGGTGCTCATGAGAATGGAACCCATCGGAGCATATGGTTTTGAAACTTTGGGAGTGAAGTGAGTCTCATGCCCCACTCCTCTTATGTGCCTAGGAACGTGGACTTCACCTTCAATTTTTAGAATTTTTTTTTTCAATTTTTTTTTATTTTAGAAGATTTTCTAATTTCTTTTTATCTTTCCAAACATAAAAAACTTTTTTTGGTTTTTCACGGGAAAATGGGGTGCTTGGAGGATGAGAAAGGTTATATGATTCAATCTCAACACTTGCTGCACTTATAGCCTCATTTTCTTCATCGGATTTTGGGCTCAATTTGGTTTTCCGGGTATGTTTTTTCTCTCTATGTACCCGAGATGAATTTTCATGAGATCGATGTACCTTGGCCTTTTGGCTTAGGGCATCGATTTTTTTCTCCATTTCCCTCATTATTTTTCTTAGGGAAGCAAGCCCTTCATCTCGGGTTTTAGAGGATTTAGAAAACTGTTTTGAGAAGTGCGATAAGGATTTCCTTGGCTTGTTTTCAAAGGAATCATCTAAACTTGACATCGTTTCAAAATTAGCTTGTGCACAAAAAGAGGTATTAACACCATGATTTTGGAATTGAAAAAGTTCACCTAAGCTTGAAATCCCACAAGACTCGAGTCCTATCGGGCGTGCCAATTCTGTAGATGTGAAATTTTCACTCTAAGCCTATGAAGAGACTTGAAATAAAAGTTTTAACTCTATTTTATGCGCGAGCATGCCAGCTAGTTTTCAAAATTAGCAAAGTGTATGAAAATTTGACTCAATTGGCGATTTGTGGCTAAGCGGGATCTTTTCACTTTAGGCCTTCTTGAACCGATGCTCAAGGGTCAGCCTAAGCGCTTAGGGATTTCAAATATATAGGTGATATTTTCAAATTCACGTGAATATAAGGTGTTTGTCAAGAACAAATGGGTGCACTTGGTTTCGAGTTTACAAAATCAGTAAGTTCTGAAAAACATAAACTAGTTTTGTTTTCAGAGCTTGTTCCCAAAATTTTTCTGATAGCCTAGGGATCTCCAAAATTCACAAAAATTTTAAAGGCTATAGCTTAAAATGTTGAGATCTTAAGCCACTTTTTACTTTGAACTTTGGGATGGTAAATCTATAGAATTAAATCAGAGATTGGACTCAACTCAAAAGTTTCAAGACGTTTTGTGACAGAAATACAGAGGCTCAAGGAATCCTTTGTATCTCGATGTACAGAACTCTAAATGTTATGATCATTGTCTTTTTAGAAAGCTATGGATGTCAGATTTCCAATGAGACTAATTTTATCAAATTTGGTTTCCTACAGACAGAGATATGAGACTTTTATCCAACCCCTATTGCAGAAAATATGACTGTGTAGAAAACAAAACTGAGTTTGTCCAATCTTTCCCAATTTTATTTACTCAGTTGGACGGTCCTAAAATTCCTGCAAATTTTATTTCTAATGTATTTTTGTGTGTAGGTGTTGTGCCTAAGCATTAGGATCACATATTAGAAAATGAAATTATGAAAATCAAGGTATGCAAATGCTGGAAAACCAGAATTTCATTTTTAGAACATACATGAATGCAAATTCTATAGAGTGTTTTATAGAATATATTGGGGTAGAATCACTAAATCAAACACATAGAGTACGTAAGTAAGAAAAGAAAATTCACAGCACAACTACTTATTACATCATGGGGGGAGACAAAGCTCCATTAATACAACCCCTTTTAAATTGAATATGAAGAAGAGATATGGAAGAACCAGGGATGAGAAATACTTATAAAGATTTTCCCAAGATTTGGCTCCAAAGGATGAAGCTCAGCCCACACTCTCCCTTCTTCTTTTCTCACTCACAGTTTTCCCCCAAATGTTTGCAGCACTTAGCCTAGAATCTACCCTCTTTTCCCCTCTCTCCACCCTTCCCTAGCAGCCCACGAATTCCCTAGGTGCAGCCCTTCCTTGCTAAACACCCAAGACTCCTTGATGCAACCCTTCCTTCAATCCCTCTCTTGATGGATTCACGCCCTCCCTTGGCCTCAATTTATAAAAAGATTTAATTTGAAACCTTTAAAAAGATTTAAAATCTTCATTTTAAAGCAACAGGTTTTAAATCATTTGAGCTTTCAAAATTTGGGAGTGTTAGGAAAAAAAAAATTTAAGGTGTTTACAAGGGGAATGATGGGTGAGGGTGACTCACATGAAATCCTCCAAGAATCAACTCCAAATAGGAACTAGGAGATCCTCACCTTCCCCTCTTTTCTTCTCACTCTCACACTCCAACTTCCAGCACTTGGCCTCTTTTCTACACTCTCTTCCTCTCTCTCCACTCTTCCCAAGAGGAAGCTCATGAAAATCCCTCAGATGCAGCTGTTCTCCAACACCCCAAGCTCCCTTTTCATGCAAGATGTCATCCGCGCCCCCCTTGGCCTCTATTTATAGGCCAAGGGGGGGCCCATTTGGGCCCTTCTTTGGGGCGGGTTCTCCTTGGTCCAACTCCAGCCCCTTGTTTTGGGTCTTCACGTGGACATATGGTCTCTTTTAGTAAAAGATGGACCAGCCCCATATGGGTTGATTGTTGATCCAAACCATGTGCACCTAGCCATGGTCGGCTAGGCCATGGATGTCTCAAAGTGCAACCGATTGGACTTGTTCTTCAAGTTGACATGGCTTCCCTTGTTGGCTCGTTCCATTTAATCAAGGCTAAGTAGGGGTTTTATTTGATGTTTAGCCCAAGTATGTAGGGTAGACAAGGCTAGGAAAATTCGGTTTGATCAAATTTAAGGAATTTGATTTGCATTGGGTCATGCTTCATGTTTAACTCAAGTGACTCAAGCTTAGGACTTAGTAAAGTTCAACTAGGTTTAGTTTTGGTGAGGCTATCCACTTGACTTCATGTTGGATGAAGACGTGCCTTGATTCGACATGATCTGCTCCCTTGTTCCATGACTTGACCTTCGTGAACTCGATCTTGGCTTGAAGCGAGCTCCCTCCGTTGCCTTAATCTTCGCCTGATTTGCCCAAATCTTCTAGGCCTTATCCTTTTAGCTTTAATTTGAACATCTTTATCTTTAAAATCTTTATTCAAAAGATTTAAAATTTTCATTTCAAAGCAAAGGTTTTAAAACAAGCCGGCTTTCAAAATTGAGGGTGTTTTTAACAAAAATTATTTAGGGTGTTTAAAGATGCTCCTCTTTGGTATTAATCCAAATTCATTTGAATAATGGCAGAGAGTACAACACCCTTTTTGATTTACTTCCTAAATTATCTTGAGAATATAAATTGTCCTTCATTTCATTAAACCCTTTTCTTGGATTATAGAGGAGGGGACTTCAGCCAAAGGGGACTTGACCCATACTGAGTGCTAGTCCTAACATGATCATGCATGGCCGACCTTGGGTGTATGCATGCATGGGTTGTGTGATGCAAATGAAATGTGAGGTTTAGGGACTCATTTATTAGATGGATGAGACTGAGGAGAAGCCTATGAATGCCTGCTGCCCCAAGTAAGACAATCACATGTCGTTTGACATTTTGGGTTTTTAAAATTTGATTTTTCATATTTTCTCTCATTTGGGTTTCAATATCCACTACTTAGCAGAGGTTTTGTAGGAAATTTTGGAAAAACATTTCGAAATTTCATTTCCCACATAACAAAGTCTAAATCTCAAGCAAAATGAAATCCAAATAAGTAGATTCTATTCCTACTTTAGGATTTTCATGGATAAACCTTTCAATATTGGGATTAGTTGTAGGGATTTGAGAAAGAGTTACCACGGTCCCTTCTGAAAAGTCCCGTGGTTTAAGGCAAAGAGAGGGAAAATTGTTGTTTTTAAGCTTTGGCTTTTTCTATCAACAGGGAGGGCCTCCTTTTTTCTTTTTGGAGGATTTTTTTGTATTTTCTCTTTCTTTCTTTTTTAAGTCAAAGAGAAGACCTCTTTCGGAGGAATTTTTGTATTTCCTCTTTCTATTTGAAAGGAATACCTCTTTATGGAGGAGTTTTTGTATTCTCTTTTTCTTTTGAATTTTTGCCAATTTTTCTTTTTGGGAGAGAAGTAAAATGGGGGGAAACTTATCCTTTTGGCTATTCGATTCAACCAAGATCATCCCATTTCCTAATAGCATCTACCATTTGAAAATATTTTGCTATTTTGAACAAGGCTTCATTTTATAAGCCAAGGATTTTTGAAATGTTATCACATGATTTTGAAAACTCTACTTTTCATAAAGCATTGATTCCCTCATTTAGGGCCATACAATCCATCTTGATCCTTCTTTCAAGAACTTCAAAGGAGACCTATTTTAAAATCTTTTCGAAAGAATTTTACATAGACCCTATAGATAATATTTTTTCAAGTATTGAGCATTTATAGGGTCTACTAAATTTCTACCCTCAACATCAATCAACCAATATGCATTATTCGTAGTTGTTCCCTTTATGACATACGGACCATCCCACTTGGGCCGCCACTTTCCAAGTGGATGTGGCCACGCTGGTGGATGATTTTCAATACAAGGTCTCCCACTTTGAAATGGCGAGCCTTCATATATTTTTCATAATGTCGGGCTATCCTTTGCTGGTATGCATGGGCATGATCCATGGCAATAAGCCTCTTCTCATCTAATAGATCAAGCTCAACCATTCTAACATGTTGCAAAGTGTAGACGTGATTTTATTTCAAATCATGGGATTCGAAATTAAACCCTCGAACTACGTCAGGTTGCGCGAGCGTGCCAGTTAGTTTATCAAAACTAACAAATTCTGATTTTCTGACTTCTAAGAACGATTGTGGACAAGTGAGATCTTTTCGACTTAGGCCTTCTTGAACCGGCGCTCAAGGGTCAGCCTAGACGCTTGAAATTTGTTTGAATCCGTTAATTCGAGAAAGGAAAAACCAGATTTTTCAATAGTTTCAGATTTGTGTTTAAGTTCTTGATTTCTGAAAATTTTCAGATTCTGAAAGTTGCAGAATCTGTTCAGTTCCAAAGACCTGTTCTTCAAATTTTTAAAAATACTTCTGATTCTCCAAAAATTCTAAAACTTTTACAGAATAGAGACACGTGTGTGTAGAATCAGAATATATTTTTATTTTATAATTTTGTTCTTTATTTTCTGAGAATTAAATACAGAATTAGAAACTGTTATAAAATTCGGAACAACCCTGTTTCTGTGAATCAGAAGCTCAGAAAAACAGCAATATCTCAGAACTCAGTCATCCAATTTCGATAAAATTTATTGTGTTAGAAAGATACGGATGTTAGGTTTCCAAATAATCAAATTTCATCCAATTTCATTCAGTGGTTGAAGAGATATGGGCAAAAGAACAGAGGTCTGTTACTGAACGTTCTGTTTCTGTAAAACGCAATCTGGATTTTGTATAAACTTCACGGATCTAATTGGCTAGGCAACAGTTCATAAAAATTCCTCAAAATTTTATCTAAGAACGTCTGATATGTCTAGATTATTCATGCAAAATTTTGAAGCAATTGGCTTATCCGTTTGTCTATAAAAATTCCGTGATCAGACGCGTGTGCACAGACAATTTCAGAAACCAAGTTTTGCAGAAAATTTCAGAAAGTTCCTAACGTGATTCTAGAACGAAATTCAACCTGTATCAGTCCTAATGACGCATGGAAATCATCTAAACATGGATTTTAATTCCGTTCATGAAGGAATCATGCATGTTTGTATCGATATAAATGAAGAACATGGGCTCAAGGCCTTGATTCATGTACAAATTTCCAGAATCTGTGCTTTTTCAGATTCTCATGAATTAAAACCAATTTGTGAAAGAATTCCAACCTGTGTGAGTGAGAGGGGACGTAGGAGCACTTCTTCGGACGATCGTCGGACGTCGGAACCAGGCCGGACTTCCTTCTTCTCCTTCTTCTCTTCCTTTCTCTCTCTCTCTCTCTATTTCTCTGAATTTTCGGACTGAACCTCTTGATGCTCGTTGGTTGATCGTCGCTGGTTCATGCCTTGTTGTTCCTTCCCGGTTCCTCCTCTGCAGCACCTGGGAGAGCCCTTTTATAGGCTCACGAATACATGTTTGTTGGGATTTGGATGAGCTTGATCTTGATTGTTTTGATAAGATCTCATCTGATGCCTGATTTCATCTTATCTGAACCGTGATCTGATCTGTGTTGCTGAACTTTATCTGTTGTTGGACGTTACCTTATAATTTGAATATCATCGGCATTTGATTTCTTGTAAATTGGTTGGGACGTTATCTGCAGTTGATAACGTTATCTACATTTGATGATCTTCCTTTATCTGGTAAGCCTTGAACGTTATCTTATCCTTCTTTGATCTCATCTGCCTTGAACGTGATCTTCTCCTCCTTCTTCAGTCTGTTGCAGATATGCTGCAGCTAGGAGTTGTTGAAGGTTTGTTGAAGGTTGTTGACAGAAACGCAGCTAGGAGTCGTTGAATGTTCTATGTTATCCTTCAACGCTCCATGATGTTTTGTTTTCAGATAACGTATTGAACGTTATCTGGTGAGGAAACACGTTTTTGGTGACTGACAAGTTGAACTCTGATGCCATGAGTATGTGGTTTTTGCTGAATCTACTGGGGAATTCTTCGATTCATGTTGAAGACGTTGATGAGTTCAAGTGGTTGAACTCACCATATTGTCCTGTTCTGAGGCAGCTTGACTCTGTCTCTTTTGAAAATCTCTTCCTTTTACCTCTACATCAGGATTCACGTAGTTGAGGAGATCCCACGCACTCAGGTGACCTTGGCTTGCTATGGTTGCGTCAGGCTTCGATGTGCCACTATATGCAGCTTTTGGATGTCACGTATTCTTGGATTCGACAGATTGTAATGCAATTATACTGCAGTGTGTTGGCCTGGCAATGGTACCAAGGTAAGTCGGACACCTCTTTCTCAAATTCTTACTGCTGCACCTTATCATTGCAAGTTCACATAATCCAGCATCCACTATTCAAACTGTTCAGATTGCCAAACAGTTCGGCATCACTGGCCCAGATACTTGATTCTGTTCAGCAAATTCTGCGGCTATATAGCTTATTAAATTCTGTTGCTGCTGCTCCATGGAATCTTCATGTGCTATCAATTTCACAACAGTACATATGTTGTTGTCTTCAACCAGAACTTCTTTATTTTCATCATTTTCTTCCGTCATTATCTGAAGTGTTTGAAGTGCTCTATATCTCATTTTCATACTGCTACTCTTTAACATGTCAACCAGATTTTGTATCAAGTCATTACTGCGGATGACACACTTATTCAATCCTTTTCTCCCACAGAAGCCATGATTGTACTTCAAGGTGTTCAGAAGTTCCTCTTCAGAGTTTTCGATGGCCTCTTAGCAATGTCAAGCTGAACGGCCTCCTTTCTTAGATACCATTCTTCAATTGTGTTCCGAAGTGTTATACTGGGGTTCAACTCAATACTATCGAGCTCTTTTGACGTCAATGGGCAAACAGGATTCCTCCCCTTCTCCCCTGGAGTGTATGGGTTCATGATGAATCTCCTGTTACAGAGGCTGATTACCAAGTTCTTTATTGCTGATCACCTTGAAGATTAGTTCTTTTTTAAACCCAAGAGGACTTGAAAACAAACGTTTTGAGTATGAACTTATGCACCGAATGTTTTATGTGCTTAGATACTGCTTGCTGTATTGAACTTCGAGATGTATAAGAGTACTCAAGCAGTCTTCTGTTATCTGCATATGTCATGAACGTTGCTATGCAAATCCATGTTACATACCTACCTATTATGAACGTATTCAAATAGGCCTATGTTACGTTTTTGAAAAACCAACTTTCATGCTTGCTTTGAGTGTTGGAACATTAACATTATTCTTAACATCAAAGTGACATAACAGTAACAGATGACAATGCAAATTGATGTATATCAATACTAATTACCTCAATACCCAAACATAACGTAGACACGTTACGAGAGGCGTTTGATACCAAACCTTCATTTTTGGAGGCTTTCGTTCTTGCTTCCACCTTTCCTTTCTTTTGATAATACCGACCTTACCCTCTAGAAATTGATTTCTTTTCAAATGTGAGCTTTTCTTTCTAGGAAGCTCACTTTCCCTTTTTGATGCCCGTTTTTCCTTTTTGGGCATCCACCTTCTTTTTTAGGTGTCAACTTGTCTTTTCAATGCCTTTTTCTTTTGAAGAGGAAAGCTTTCAACATACTTTTCGTAATAAATCTTTTAGGGAAACAAAATCCTGTTTTTCCAGTACTAAGGGCAAAATCGTTATTTTTCCAAATTTTGTCAAAACTCAAAACTTTCAGAACGGAAAGCATTCTTTCATCATTTTAAAGCTTCCATAAAATTTTGGTACCAAAACAAACTCGTTTAGTGCATTTTTCCTTCAAAAACCCCAAAATTTGCCAAAATGGCCACTTTCCTAAAAAGGTAAAAATTTTATAAGAAAATTTTGGGTGTTTACAGATGCCCCTCTTTGGCATTATTCCAAATTAATTTGGATAATGGCAAAGAAGAAAACACCCATTTGCTTTGCTTCCCAGATTTGCCTTGAGAGTATGGAATCGTTCTTTATTCCATAACATCTATTTCCTTGGATTCTTAGCAAAATGGGATTTGGTAAGAGCTTTTAGTCCTAGAGCAATCATGCATGAACGATCACTTTATGAATGCAGTCATGTGTGTGAAATGAATGTTTAGAGACTCATACCTTTGATTCACGAACTCGAGAAGAAGCCTATGATGGCCAGCTGCCCCAAGCAATGGTCCCTGTTTCTTTTGATGTTTAGGATTTTCAAAATTCCTTTTTCGAAAAGAGAACTCTTTTTGGTTTCTATCAAAAAGGACTTACAATTTCTCATATTTCCCTTCACTTGGGTTTTAATACTCATAAATAAGTAGAGGTTTTATGGAAGATTTTGAATAACATTTCAAAGCTCCCTTTCTTACCTAACGAATTCTAATTCTCAAACAACATGAATTCAAATGAAATAGGTCCTATTCCTACTCTAGGACTTTCAAGGTGAACTTTTCTCCATCGGGATGAGCTATGGGGATTTGGGAAAGAATTACCCACGGTCCCTTCTGAAGCGTCTCGGGGTTTAAGGCAAAGAGATGGAAAATTGCTCTTTTGAGCTTTGGCTTTTCCTTCTTTCTTTTTTTTTCATTTTTCAAGAGAAGACCTCTTTTGAAGAAGTTTTTGTATTCCCTCTGTCTATTTGGGGAAGACTTCTTCTCGGAGGAGTTTTTGCATTCTCTTTTCTTTTTCTTTTTTTTTCTTTCAAAGAGAAGACTCCTTTTTAAGAAGTTTTTGTATTCTCTCGATCTATTCGGGGAAGACTTCTTTTTCTAGGAGTTTTTGTATTCTCTTTTTCTTTTGAATATTGTCAATTTTCCTTTTTCAAGAGAAGCGAAATGGGGAATACAACTCATCCCTTTAGATAATCAATCCAGGCAAGATTGTCCTATTTCCTAATAGCACCTACCATTTGAAAGCACCTTGCTATTTTGAACTAGGCCTCATTTGGTAAGTAAAAGATTTTTGACATGTTACCAAATAATTTTTGGAAACTCCACTTTTCATAAAGTATCAATTCCCTAATTTGGGGTCACATAATCCATCTTTGGTCCTTCTTTCCAGAAATTCAAAGAGTTCTATTTTCAAAATCTTTTCAAATGGAATTTAAAGTAGACCCCACACATAGTATTGGGCATTTATAGAATCTACTAATTTTCCTTCCTTAACATCAACTTACCAATATTGATGATGTCCCTTTTCAACATAGGGACCATCCTTGTGGGCTGCCATCTTCAAATGGAGTACGGGCTTCTTGTGGATGCATTATGTTATGCAAGGTGCATTCCTATAATACAATGATAATGCATGCTTTATGATATGATGAATACACTCAATTTCTATGAAATGTATTTAAGGAATAACATCTCAATGGCCCTAGTTCGGAGGAAATGGCATGAGAACTCACATATTATGGCCGATCTCTATACAATATGACTGTTTTTCAATGTGATGCATGAAAGATATGCACAACCTAAGTCTTGGCGATACATGATATGATCCTTGGATGTATTTTGGGTAGGTTAACTCTCTAATGCATTTCTAGGAAACTCCTACTTACACACTTTGAAGCATTTTCCAAATCAACGATTTTATGGAATTTAGAAAGCTTGGAGGCTTGACCATCCTCATGGATGAGGGGACTTTCCTCCTTGCTTTGATCACTCTCAAGTTCTTGTTTTCTAGGGAAGTATCAAAAGAAGACATTTTTGAATCTAAACTTTTCTGTTTTTGGGAAATAAACATTTTTTTTGAGTTTTCATAATTTTCTATTTTTTTGGATTTTTGAAAACAAACAGAAGGGGAAACCAGCATGTTTTTGGATTTTTGATAATTTTCACCATAAATAACAAAAGGGGAAACAACTAAATCTTTGGAAATCAAACATTTTTTTGGGTTTTTGGGTTTTTCTAGATTTTTTTGGTTTTTGGAAATATATACTTTTTTTGTATTTTTCCCAAAAGAGGGATCTTCCATCAAACCTGCAAAGAAAACACTATGAATTAGACTCCAAATAAGATGTCTAAACCATAGGTCTCGGTTTTAGCGGGTTCTAAGGCACCCTTAACCCAATTGGTTTTGGGTGGTGGCTCGGGTGGTATGGATAGGCTATACCCTAAACCATGGCATCCTATATTTGGCATGGGTGTAATAGGCTCTAGTTTTCCTTGGCCTTGAACCCCTAATCCTTGGTAAGGAGTATATCCCATATTTAGCAACATCTTCCAAGGTTTTTTGAATTTTGAAAATTTTTGATATAGAGGATGATTTTGGAAAGATGAATCATCTATGGCAAGTTTACTTATCGTAATGGTTCTTTTGGGAAGATGGAGGGATTTGGAAAGTTTTGACTCACCTAAAATACGAACTACTCTTGTTTTGGAAGGTTTAGCTATTTCAGGGAGGTTTATTTTGGCAGTTTCCCGATTGGTCTTTACTTCCCGGTTTGGCTCCCCTGATATATAAGAAAAGGTTTGTATTCCATTCAATTGAGGATGGTCTTCTCCAAAAACAACCACTACCCGATTTTTCCATGGGATTTTGAGGCATCTGTGGAAGGTGGATGGGACGGCTCTAAGAGAGTGTATCCATGGTCTTCCTAATAATAGGTTGTAATGGGGATTTATATCCAAGACATGGAATAATCCCTCGTGAGGTATTTGTCCGACTTTCATGGGTAACTTTATGGAGCCTAAGGGGTTGGATGGGTTCCCATCATATCCTGTAATGGTTATGGGACTTGGTTCAAGCATAGAGGTAGAGATTCCTATTTGGAAAGCCACATGGAGGGGAAGGATATTAAGGCCTCCTCCTCCATCGACTAGGCATTTACTAATAGGGTAGCCGTTTAACATAACTTCTATATGGAGTGCTTGGTTATGGATCACATCATACTTTCCCAAATCATTCTCTGTGAATACAATGGAAGTTTTTGCAAAGACGGGAGAAACCAAGGTAGATAGGGATTCAGGGGATATCGTAGTGTCGACTCTAGTCTTCTCTAAAATCTCCTCTAGGACTCGTCTATGCTTGGGAGAAATTTTTATCAGTTCCAAGATAGACATGTTTATGGGGAGTTTAGAAAGATGCATTTCTAGGTCATAGGGGTTTATTACCACACCCTTTTTATCGACACCCTGGGATGAGTTTGGTATGCATGCTTGTGGGGGGCCTGGTAGAACGACCACTCCCTTGCTTGTTTGTTTTGCTAAGTGTGGGGGTTGGTAGATTCTCCCGGATCTAGTCACTTCCTCTACACTATCCCTAGGGCTCGTTCCTATTTTGGCTCTAACTTGGTGTCTCGGGACACCTTGAATCACTACCAAGGCTCTAGCCGGGGGTGGGTTTCTAAGTGCTCCTCGGATCACTATTGCTTGGGCATTTTTTATTTCGGGAAAGTGTGGTGTGTGAGGTGTGGGATGCACGATATGCACTGCATGATTAGAGTGTGATAGGGAGCATACCTCTTTTTCCTTCCCACTCGTACTGGCGTGGTTAGGGAAGGGTTCTCTAAAAATGGCCTGGGGTGACTCTGGCTCTTCAGACACGTGCAGCTTACCTTGCTCGATCAAATCCTCTATCCTATTCTTCAGGGTGTAGCAGTGTTGGGTATCATGGCCCTTGAGCCTATGATATTTACAAAACTTGTTTAAAAACTTTCCTTGGGGTGGTGCCCCTTCGGGAATCTCTGGGAGTGTTGTGAGACCTTGTGCCAATAGGATGTCTAGGACCTCCGTGAGTGGTTGTCCTAGGTTAGTGTACTCCCTTCTTTCAAATCTCCTTTTATTTTTTTGGTTCTTTTCGAAATCTTTTTGCCCTGAAGATTTTGAGGGTCCTGCTAAACCTTGCTCTACTCGAACATTAGCCACTTTTGGTACTTTTATCCCTCCCTCTGGTGCATGTGGCCCATATGCCCCAGGTTTTTCAAATTTTTTTGGAAAACTTTTTCCTTTCCATAAATCTTCATAAGTTCCCTTTTTCAAATTGGTCTCGAAAAGGGAAGCTTTCTTGATCAATTTTTGGAAAGTAGAAATCTCATGTAAGGAAAGGAGGACTTTCAAATCAGTTTTGAAATTGTCTAGGATGAGCATCACTGCGCACCCTTCGGAGATAGGTTCTTTGACTTGCCCCAAGATTGATCTCCATCTAACGATAAACGCGTGGGCGTCTTCGTTAGGGCCTTGTTTGGTGTCCCTCAATGTATTTAAAGTGGGGGTAACTTCAACATTGTGCGAAAATCTTTGTATAAAACAGTTGGCTAATTCTTCAAAATCTGCAAACTGGCTTAAGTCATAAGAGGCCAACCATTTTGCAGCACTCCCTTTTAAAGAATGAGGGAACCAATAGACCCACTTAGAGGAGTCTTTTTTCTTTTTATAGGCACTTCGGGAGAAAAGTTGGAGATGAGACCTAGGGTCTCCGTTTCCATCATAACGGTGGAAGCTGGGTATCTCATCATCACTATCGGTTTGGTAATCGAAAGGTAGGAAATCTGATAAGGCATAGGATTTTTTCTCATGTTTTTGGTTTTTCAAAAGTTGATGTAGAGCCTTTCGATCTTTCATGGTGAAGGATTCGGGCTCAAGTTCTTCTACAATTTTGGAAACGACCCTAGGCTTCCTACAGTGGTTTGATTTCCTATTCGTTTTGGTTTTCCTATCATGGGAAGAGCAGGATTCGACTGCTTCAGCTTCTTGGCTTAAAGCGTCGATTTCTTCTCTTAGTACCTTTCTTCCCTCCCTTAGGGCAGCGAACCTGTCTCCTTTTGAAAAGCTTTTTGAAATTTTGTTCGAGCAGCGGCTGGTAGAGCAGGAGACCCGGCTGGATACCTCACAAGATCCTTCTGAGCTCGACATGATCAACCTGTTTAAGTCAACTTATCACAAACCAGAAAATTGAATTAGTATAATGGATTCAAACAAAATTTCAAAGTCTCAAGTCCCACCGGGCGTGCCAAATCTGTAGACGTGATTTTATTTCAAATCATGGGATTCGAAATTAAACCCTCGAACTACGTCGGGTTGCGCGAGAGTGCCAGTTAGTTTATCAAAACTAACAAATTCTGATTTTCTGACTTCTAAGAACGATTGTGGACAAGTGAGATCTTTTCGACTTAGACCTTCTTGAACCGGCGCTCAAGGGTCAGCCTAGACGCTTGAAATTTGTTTGAATCCGTTAATTCGAGAAAGGAAAAACCAGATTTTTCAATAGTTTTAGATTTGTGTTTAAGTTCTTGATTTCTGAAAATTTTCAGATTCTGAAAGTTGCAGAATCTGTTCAGTTCTAAAGACCTGTTCTTCGAATTTTTAAAAATACTTTTGATTCTCCAAAAATTCTAAAACTTTTACAGAATAGATACACGTGTGTGTAGAATCAGAATATATTTTTATTTTATAATTTTGTTCTTTATTTTCTGAGAATTAAATACAGAATCAGAAACTGTTATAAAATTCGGAACAACCCTATTTCTGTGAATCAGAAGCTCAGAAAAACAGCAATATCTCAGAACTCAGTCATCCAATTTTGATAAATTGTGTTAGAAAGATACGGATGTTAGGTTTCCAAATAATCAAATTTCATCCAATTTCATTCAGTGGTTGAAGAGATATGGGCAAAAGAACAGAGGTCTGTTACTGAACGTTCTGTTTCTGTAAAACGCAATCTGGATTTTGTATAAACTTCACGGATCTAATTGGCTAGGCAACAGTTCATAAAAATTCCTCAAAATTTTATCTAAGAACGTCTGATATGTCTAGATTATTCATGCAAAATTTTGAAGCAATTGGCTTATCCGTTTGTCTATAAAAATTCCGTGATCAGACGCGTGTGCACAGACAATTTCAGAAACCAAGTTTTGCAGAAAATTTCAGAAAGTTCCTAACGTGATTCTAGAACGAAATTCAACCTGTATCAGTCCTAATGACGCATGGAAATCATCTAAACATGGATTTTAATTCCGTTCATGAAGGAATCATGCATGTTTGTATCGATATAAATGAAGAACATGGGCTCAAGGCCTTGATTCATGTACAAATTTCCAGAATCTGTGCTTTTTCAGATTCTCATGAATTAAAACCAATTTGTGAAAGAATTCCAACCTGTGTGAGTGAGAGGGGACGTAGGAGCACTTCGTCGGACGATCGTCGGACGTCGGAACCAGGCCGGACTTCCTTCTTCTCCTTCTTCTCTTCCTTTCTCTCTCTCTCTCTCTATTTCTCTGAATTTTCGGACTGAACCTCTTGATGCTCGTTGGTTGATCGTCGCTGGTTCATGCCTTGTTGTTCCTTCCCGGTTCCTCCTCTGCAGCACCTGGGAGAGCCCTTTTATAGGCTCACGAATACATGTTTGTTGGGATTTGGATGAGCTTGATCTTGATTGTTTTGATAAGATCTCATCTGGTGCCTGATTTCATCTTATCTGAACCGTGATCTAATCTGTGTTGCTGAACTTTATCTGTTGTTGGACGTTACCTTGTAATTTGAATATCATCGGCATTTGATTTCTTGTAAATTGGTTGGGACGTTATCTGCAGTTGATAACGTTATCTACATTTGATGATCTTCCTTTATCTGGTAAGCCTTGAACGTTATCTTATCCTTCTTTGATCTCATCTGCCTTGAACGTGATCTTCTCCTCCTTCTTCAGTCTGTTGCAGATATGCTGCAGCTAGGAGTTGTTGAAGGTTTGTTGAAGGTTGTTGACAGAAACGCAGCTAGGAGTCGTTGAATGTTCTATGTTATCCTTCAACGCCCCATGATGTTTTGTTTTCAGATAACGTATTGAACGTTATCTGGTGAGGAAACACGTTTTTGGTGACTGACAAGTTGAACTCTGATGCCATGAGTATGTGGTTTTTGCTGAATCTACTGGGGAATTCTTCGATTCATGTTGAAGACGTTGATGAGTTCAAGTGGTTGAACTCACCATATTGTCCTGTTCTGAGGCAGCTTGACTCTGTCTCTTTTGAAAATCTCTTCCTTTTACCTCTACATCAGGATTCACGTAGTTGAGGAGATCCCACGCACTCAGGTGACCTTGGCTTGCTATGGTTGCGTCAGGCTTCGATGTGCCACTATATGCAGCTTTTTGCTGTCACGTATTCTTGGATTCGACAAATTGTAATGCAATTATACTGCAGTGTGTTGGCCTGGCAATGGTACCAAGGTAAGTCGGACACCTCTTTCTCAAATTCTTACTGCTGCACCTTATCATTGCAAGTTCACATAATCCAGCATCCACTATTCAAACTGTTCAGATTGCCAAACAGTTCGGCATCACTGGCCCAGATACTTGATTCTGTTCAGCAAATTCTGCGGCTATATAGCTTATTAAATTCTGTTGCTGCTGCTCCATGGAATCTTCATGTGCTATCAATTTCACAACAGTACATATGTTGTTGTCTTCAACCAGAACTTCTTTATTTTCATCATTTCCTTCCGTCATTATCTGAAGTGTTTGAAGTGCTCTATATCTCATTTTCATACTGCTACTCTTTAACATGTCAACCAGATTTTGTATCAAGTCATTACTGCGGATGACACACTTATTCAATCCTTTTCTCCCACAGAAGCCATGATTGTACTTCAAGGTGTTCAGAAGTTCCTCTTCAGAGTTTTCGATGGCCTCTTAGCAATGTCAAGCTGAACGGCCTCCTTTCTTAGATACCATTCTTCAATTGTGTTCCGAAGTGTTATACTGGGGTTCAGCTCAATACTATCGAGCTCTTTTGACGTCAATGGGCAAACAGGATTCCTCCCCTTCTCCCCTGGAGTGTATGGGTTCATGATGAATCTCCTGTTACAGAGGCTGATTACCAAGTTCTTTATTGCTGATCACCTTGAAGATTAGTTCTTTTTTAAACCCAAGAGGACTTGAAAACAAACGTTTTGAGTATGAACTTATGCACCGAATGTTTTATGTGCTTAGATACTGCTTGCTGTATTGAACTTCGAGATGTATAAGAGTACTCAAGCAGTCTTCTGTTATCTGCATATGTCATGAACGTTGCTATGCAAATCCATGTTACATACCTACCTATTATGAACGTATTCAAATAGGCCTATGTTACGTTTTTGAAAAACCAACTTTCATGCTTGCTTTGAGTGTTGGAACATTAACATTATTCTTAACATCAAAGTGACATAACAGTAACAGATGACAATGCAAATTGATGTATATCAATACTAATTACCTCAATACCCAAACATAACGTAGACACGTTACGAGAGGCGTTCGATACCAAACCTTTATTTTTGGAGGCTTTCGTTCTTGCTTCCACCTTTCCTTTCTTTTGATAATACCGACCTTACCCTCTAGAAATTGATTTCTTTCCAAATGTGAGCTTTTCTTTCTAGGAAGCTCACTTTCCCTTTTTGATGCCCGTTTTTCCTTTTTGGGCGTCCACCTTCTTTTTTAGGTGTCAACTTGTCTTTTCAATGCCTTTTTCTTTTGAAGAGGAAAGCTTTCAACATACTTTTCGTAATAAATCTTTTAGGGAAACAAAATCCTGTTTTTCCAGTACTAAGGGCAAAATCGTCATTTTTCCAAATTTTGTCAAAACTCAAAACTTTCAGAACGGAAAGCATTCTTTCATCATTTTAAAGCTTCCATAAAATTTTGGTACCAAAACAAACTCGTTTAGTGCCTTTTTCCTTCAAAAACCCCAAAATTTGCCAAAATGGCCACTTTCCTAAAAAGGTAAAAATTTTATAAGAAAATTTTGGGTGTTTACTCAAAGTCTCTATGGGGAGGTCGAGTGCAAGTGATGTATGAAATGAATGCAATTTGGTATGAATGGGGAGGATAGCATTTGTACCATAGACCAACTCAAATGGTGTGGCATTTGTGGGTGTTCGGATGGAAGTCCTATAAGCCCATAAGGGTTCATCAAGCTTCTCATGCCATGCCCTATCCTTTTCTAAGGTTTTCTCAATGATGCTTATTAGAGTTTTGTTCATGGCTTCAGCTTGGCCATTGCCTTGAGGATAGTAGGGTGATGAGAAGTGTTGAGTTATGCCATAGGTGCTACATAACTTTTCCATCTTCTCATTCTTGAAAGGGGTGCTATTATCCGATACTAGGTCCCTTGGAACTCCAAATCGAGCCCAGATATTTTTCTTAATCAATGCCACTACATGTTGCCCTTGGACATTAGCCAAAGAAGTAGCTTCAACCCATTTAGAAAAATATTCGGTGGCTCCTAAGATGAACCTATGTCCATTTGATGCAATTGGGGAGATTGATCCTATGATGTCAAACGCCCACATGGTGAAAGGCCATGGGCTTACAATGGAATGCAAGGTGGACGATGGGATATGAATGGCATGTCCATGCACTTGACATTGGTGATTTACTAACATGATCATGACAATCTTGCTTGAGGGTGGAGGCATGTCTATGATGGCTCGACACTTAGAGGGGGTCGACTTCTATGGCCCTTTGGCTTCCGTGAACCCTAAGAGTTTTCCCGATTCCACTCCAAAAACACATTTTTGAGAGTTTAGCTTCACTTTAAAAAGCCTAAGTCTTTAGAAAACCTTCTGCAAAGATTTTACTAAGTGGAAGTCATGGCTCTTTGGTATGTGGCCCCGGTATTTTTCAAACTAAATGGCATAACCGTGTAACAGTATGTGCCCCAAGGTGTAGTAAAAGCAGTTTTTGCCTAATCTTTTGGTACTAACTTGATTTGATTATAACCCGAATAGCCATTCATAAAAGAAAACATTTCATGATTGACAGTGCTATCCACTTTCAAATCAATGTTTGGAAGAGGAAAATTATCTTTTGGAGTGGCTTTGTTCAAATTTCTAAAATCAATGCAAATTCGAATTTTCCCATTGGATTTTTGAACTACAACCATATTTGAAAGCCATTTGAAATAAGCAATGGGTTTTATAAATACGGCTTTTAAAAGATCTTCTAAACCCTCTTTTACTTGGGAGTGAACATCGGGATGGATTTTTCTAAGCTTTTGCTTCACGGGTTTTGTATTTGGTTCTGAGGGTAGATGATGTTTTATGACTTTAGGGTCTAGACCCAGCATGTCTTCATAGGTCCATGCAAATACATCTACATAGGATTTCAAGAATGCACGAAATGATGCTTTTTCATGCTCATGCAAACATGCACTTATTTTGACGCACTTTGGGTTAGACTCACTCCCTAAATTGATTTCTAGAAAATCCCCTCCTACGGAACTTAGGTTTTTCCAAGTCAAGGATTCTATGAAATTCGGGAAGCTCGGAGGCTTGATCTTCCCCATGGACGAGGGGATCTTCCTCCTTGCTTTGATCACTCTCAAGTGCTTTAATTTCTAAGGAAATGTTAGGCAAGAGAGTGGGGTTGTGAATGATGGACTTGGACGATTTTGGTTTGGGAATATATATAAGTTTGGAAGGACTAGAAAATGGGCTTTGTACATGGCCAATATTTTTGGAATTTTTTAATTTTTTTGTCTTTTTCACAACAAAAACTAGAAGGATGAATATAAAAGACTATTTTTTGAGATTTTCAGATTTTTCAATTTTTTTGGATTTTTCCAAATAAATACTAGGAGAATGCACATAAACAACTTTCTTTTTGGCATTTTCAGGTTTTTCAAATGTTTTTGGCTTTTGAAAGTTTTTTAATTTTTTTTGGTTTTTCCAAATATATAATTTTTTTTGAATTTTTGTTAAAAGAGAGGTCTTTCATCAAACCTACAAAGAAAACACCATGAATTAGACTCTAAACAAGAGGTTTATGCAATAGGTTTCGGTGTTAGGAGGTTCTAGGGCACCCTTGACCCAAGTGGTCTTAGGTGGTGGCTCAGGGGGTATGGATGGGGTGAAGCCCAATCCATGTCGATTTGTGTTTGGAAATGGTATGATGGGATCTAACCTTCCTTGGTTCTTGGCTCCTAGACCTTGGTACAGTCTATATCCCATGTTTAACATCATATTCTAAGGCTTCTTGAGTTTGGAAATTTTTTTGTAAAGTGAATGTCCTTGGAATATGGTGTCGTCCATATCATGGATATACCCCACGACTTGGTTTGACTAAGGGTTTGGAGGTATGGGTTAGAGAGGATTTAGGCTTCCCTAGGATGCACACAACCCTAGGGGAAGATGGTCCTACACGTTGGGAAGTGGGAGGTGGCTTGGCTTCTCTAAAAGATGGATGGTTCTAGAGGAGGATAACTCCCCATGTTTGAGGTTTTCTGGGAGGAGGATGGCTTTGTGGTGAGGGTCTCCTAGGGGATGGTCGACTAAAGATGGGTGAGGCATTTCCATATCCTCCTCATTGAATGGATGACTTGATATACAAGGGGAATTTCGAATTCCCTTGAGGTGAGAGTGGTCTTCTCCAAAGACTACCACCACTTGGTTGTCCCATGGGATTTTTACACACTTGTGAAAGGTTGAAGGAACGGCTCGGAGACTATGAATCCAAGGCCTTCCTAGCAATAGGTTATAATGGGGGTTTATGTCTAAGACATGAAACAGCCCCGTGTGTTGGATGTCCCCTATTTCCATGGGCAACTCGATGGCTACTAGTGGATGGGATGAGTTGTCATCGTATCCAGTAATAGCGATGGGGCTTGGTTCTAACCTAGACACGGTGACTCCTACATGAAAGGCCATGTGAAGAGGAAGAATGTTTAGACCTCCTCCCCCATCGACCAAACACTTGTCTAGAGTGTGGTGATTCAAAACCACCTCTATATGCAAGGCTTGGTTATAGACTATATTTGGTGTCTCTAATTCATCCTCCGTGAACACGATAGGGGCCTGGCACATATTGGGGAGACCAAGAAGGATAAGGACTAAGGAGTTATGGATGGGTTAACCTTGGCTCTTTGTAAGATTCCTTTTAAAACTCATCTATGTTTAGGTGAAGTTTGTTTCAACTCTAAGATAGACATGTTTATGAGAAGTTTTGAAAGATGAAATTCTAAATCATAAGAGGTTAACACAATACCTTTACCTTTGTCCATGCCATGAGATGCATTAGGGATGCATGTTTTTTAAGGGACGGGTAAGACGATAGCTTTCTTACTAGCATTTTTAGCTAAGTGTGGGGGTCGATAGATCCTTTCGGACCTAGTTACCTCATCCACACCTTCCCTAAGGCTCGTTCCTATTTTGGCTCTAATTTGATGCCTTGGAGCACCACGAATTTCTATTGAGGCTCTAGCCGAGAGCGAGACTCTAAGCGTTCCCCATATCACTACTTACTTGGCTTTTTTTATTATGATAGAAGGTGGTGTGTGGCAAGTAGTATGTACTGTATGCAATGCATGTTTCATCTCATGAGCCTTGAGTGGAAGAAGACATACTTATTTTCTTTTCCCGCTTGTGCTTGCATGATTGGTGAAAGGTTCCTTTAGAATAGCTTGGGAGGGCTCCGGTTCCTCCGAGACATAGAGCCTTCCTTGCTCTATCAAGTCCTCGATTTGGTGTAGGAGAGCAAAACATTTACTCATATCATGGCCCTTGAGCCTATGATACTTGCAAAACTCATTCAAAAATCTTCTCTTGGGGGGTGTCCCTTCGAGAATAATTGTGAGAGTGATCAAACCTTGGGTTAAGAGGATGTCTAGGACTTCCGTGATTGGTTGTCCTAGTTGTGTAAATTCTCTATTTTCAAACTTTTTTTGTGTTTTTCTAACAGGTTTTTGTTTAGAAGCTTTGGAGGGTCCGGCCAAGCTTGGCTCTATGCGAACATTTGCAATCTTTTGGGGTTTTGCCCCATTGTCAGACACGGGTGACCCATATGTCCCTTGCTTTTCGAAACAGGGTTTTTAAAAGTTTCTCCCCTTCCACAAATCTTCGTAAACTCCCTTTTTTAAGTTTGCTTCGAAGAGTGAAACCTTCTTTATAAGTTTTTGAAAATTCAAAATTTCATGGAGTGAGAGGAGAGCTTTTAAATCATTTTTGAAATTTTCAAGGATGAGAATTACGGCACATCCTTCATAGATGGGCTCCCTTACTTGCCCCAAGAGTGATCTCCATCTAACGATGAATACGTGTGCATCCTTGTTAGGTGCTTGCTTTGTGTCTCTCAAGGTGTTTAAAATGGGTGTCACTTCAACATTATGGGAAAACCTTTGCATGAAGCAATTCGCCAGTTTCTCGAAGGTGGCGAATTGGCTCAAGTCGTAGGAAGCCAACCATTTAGAGGCATTTTCCTTGAGAGAGAGAGTGAACCAGTAAATCCATTTTGAAGAGTCCTTTTTGTATGCTCTTTGAGAAAAGAGGTGAAGGTGGGATCTAAGATCCCCACTCTCATCATACCGATAGAAATTCGGTATATCATCGTCACTATCAGTTTGATAATTGGATGATAGAAAATCAGATAGTGCATATGATCTTTTCTCTTTGATTTGACCTCTCAACAATTATTGCAAGGCCTTTCTATCTTTCATCGTGAAGGACTCAGGCTCTTTTTCCTTCTCTAATCTAGAGGTCACTTTGGGTTTTCTCATGTGAGTGGGTCTTCTATGAGCCCTGACTTGTTTTTCATGGGAGGAACAAGATTCGACTGTATCGGCTTCTTGGCTCAATGCGGCGATTCTTGCCTCTACGCCTTTGAGCTCCCTTTTTAGGGAGTCAAGCGAATTATCTCGATTTTTAAAATATCCTTTTGAAAAACTTTTCGAAATTCGACTTGTAGAGCGCGAGGGCCAGCTTGACACTTCACAAGATCCTTCCGAACTAGACATGCTTGAATCCCAAAAGACTCGAGTCCTATCGGGCGTGCCAATTATATAGACATGGAAATTTCACTCCAAATCTATGTAGAGACTTGAAGAAAACTTTTTAACGCTACTTCGTTGTGCGAGCGTACCAGCTAGTTTCCAAAAACTAGCAAACTTTTAGAAATCTGATTTGTTTTGTGATTGCGGCTAAGCGAGATCTTTTCGCTCTAGGTCTTCTTGAACCGATACTCAAGGGTCGGTTTAAGCGCTTTGAGGATTTCAAATGTATAGGTGAAGTTCCAAATCCACGTTGAAAATAAGGTGTTGGTCAAAAACAAATTCGTGCACTTTGGTTTCAAGTTTGAAAATCAGCAAGTTCTGAAAAACAGAAACTGGTTCTGTTTTTTAGAGCTTGTTCCTAGAATTTTTTTGGGTGACCTAGGGATCTTCAAAATTCCTGAAAATTTTACAAGAGAGCTTGGAATGTGAAGATCCTAACCCATTTTTTGTTTTGAAATTTGGGATAGTAGGTCTATAGATTTAAATTTGGGATTGGACCTAACTCAGTAGTTTCAAGACAGAAACTGAGAGGCTCCAAAAATCCCTTGTATCTCGGTGTACCGAATTTCAAATATTATGATTTTAGTCTTTTCGAAAAGCTATGAATGTCAGCTTTCAGATGAGACCAAGTTTATCAAATTTAGTTCATTATATACAGATATATGAGACATTTACCCAACCCCTATCGTAGAAAAACTGACCGTATAGAAATCAAAACTGAGTCTATTCGATCTTTGTCAATTTTATTCCCATAGCTATACGGCCCTAAAATTCTTGCCAATTTTATTTCTAGCGTTTTGTGTGTGTACATGTTGTGCCTAAAATTTCAAAGCATTCAGACCACAGGTTTGGAATTGAAATTTGCAACAATCAAGGTATGCTGATGCTCGAAAACCAGAAATTCGTTTTTAAAACATACATGATGCAAAACTCACCCGAATTTAAATTGCAACAACACAACATCCCAAAGTAAATTACTGAAGAGAAATAAATAGAAATATATATCTTATCTTAAGTATAGAGGGGATTAGAAGATATAGAATGTTTATAACGTATAGAATGGTAGAATCAATAACGCAAACAGTTAGAGTGCATAAGAAAGAATTGAAAATTTGCAGCACATCTACTTCTTATTACATCATGGGAGGAGACAAAGCTCCATTAATACAACCCCTTTTAACTGAAATAACAAGAAGAGAAGGGAGGGGAATGATGGGGGAGGGTGACTCACGTGAAATCTTCCAAGAATCGACTCTAAATAGGAACTAGGAGACCCTCACCTTCCCCTCTTTTCTTCTCACACTCACACTCCAATTTACACCACTTGGCCTCTTTTCTACACTCTCTTCCTCTCTCTCCACTCTTCTCAAGAGGAAGCTCATGAAAATCCCTAGGATGCAGCTATTCTCCAATAACCCAAGCTCTCTTTTCATGCAAGATGCCATCTGCCCCCCCCCCCCCCCCCCTTGGCCTTTATTTATAGGCCAAGGGGGGCCCATTTGGGCCCTTCTTTGGGGCGGGTTCTCCTTGGTCCACTCTAGCCCCTTGTTTTGGGTTTTCACGTAGACATGTGGTCCCCTTTAGTCAAAGATGGACCAGCCCCATGTGGGCTGGTTGTTGATCGAAACCATGTGCACCTAGCCATGGCCGGTTAGGCCATGGATGTCTCCAAGTGCAACCGGATGGACTTGTTCTTCAAGTTGACATGGCTTCCCTTATTGGCTCGTCCCATTTAATCAAGGCTAGGTAGGGGTGTTATTTGATGTTTAGCCCAAGGATGTAGGGAGGACAAGGCTAGAAAAATTCGGTTTTAACAAGTTAAGGTATTTGATTTGTACTGGGTCATGCTTCATGTTTAACTCAAGTGACTCAAGCTTAGGACTTAGTAAAGTTCAACTAGGTTTAGTTTTGATGCGGCTATCCACTTGACTTGATCTTGGATGAAGGCGTGCCTTGATTCGACATGATCTACTCCCTTGCTCTACGGCTTGACCTTCGCGAACTCGATCTTGGCTTAAAGCGAGCTCATGCCGTTGCCTTAATCTTCACCTGATTTGCCTAAATCTAAAGGGCCTTATCCTTTTAACTTTAATTTGAATATCTTTATCTTTAAAATCTTTATTCAAAAGATTTAAATTTTTTATTTCAAAGCAAAGGTTTTAAAACAAGCCGGCTTTCAAAATTGAGAGTATTTTTAACAAAAATTATTTAGGGTGTTTACATATGCTCCTCTTTGGCATTAATCCAAATTCATTTGGATAATGGCAGAGAGTACAACACCCTTTTTTATTTACTTCCTAAATTATCTTGAGAATATAAATTGTCCTTCATTTATTAAACCCTTTTCTTGGTTTATAGAGGAGGGGACTTCAGCCAAAGAGGCGACCTGCTTTCGCTTCATAAGTTAGTCTTTACCGTTTCAACCACTTTAAACCTTTGTTGGGTGTAAGGTGTCAGACCACTTTAACCCTTTTGATGGTTGTAGGGTCTCAAACCTTTTTAACCCTTAGGTGTAGGGTTTCAAACCACTTTAACCCTTTGATGGGTGTAGGGTCCCGGATTAGGACTATCCTCAATCGGGCAAGTTTTTGAGG
Source organism: Brasenia schreberi (assembly GCA_036023115.1). Taxonomy (NCBI): domain Eukaryota; kingdom Viridiplantae; phylum Streptophyta; class Magnoliopsida; order Nymphaeales; family Cabombaceae; genus Brasenia; species Brasenia schreberi. Next base: position 11,857,622 of record JAYKKT010000075.1, on the reverse strand, counting down.
CCTGATTTGAATTTGATTTAAATTTTAAAAGTTTTTGGTAAATTTATATTTTGCAAACATTTTTGGGTTTGGTTCCCAATGTCTCGCTTTTATTTGTTTCTTTGAAAAAAATTGTTTGAAACCATTATTTCTTTGAAGGAAATCATTTGAAAATGCAGAGTCCTACCAATTTGGGCTTGAGGGCAAAGCAATCATTTTTTTGTCTCTTTGTCAAAATTAGATTTTCTTGAGAGGGGTATAATTTACCCTCATTTTGAGGCTACCACAAAATTTTAGTACGAAAATGAGTTTGTTTAAGGTGTCTTTATTTAAAAACACTTAAAAGACTTAAAACAATAATTTTTTCTTAAAAAGATAAAATTTCTAAAAGATAAAATCTTTTGAGAAAATTTTTGGGTGTCTACACCTACAGATTTACCACCCTTCATATGTTTAATAACCTCTTTGACTTCATTCTTTTGAATACATCAGTAGAAATTATGGTTTATATACTTTTCTGATTTGGCTAACTCTCCTAAGCTAATACTAACATCTTTATTTTCATTACAAAGCTTATAAAAATAGTTTCTCTATCTATTTCTTATATAATCATTTGCCACTAGAATTTTTTCATCCTTGTCTTTGATGCATCTAACAAAATTAAGATCTTTACTTTTCTTATCTCTAGCCCTAGCTATCCTAAAAATATCTCTTTCACCCTCTTTTGAGTTGAGTTTTTTATATAAATCCTCCCAAATTTTAGCTTTTGCTTCATTGATAGCCTTTTTCGCTTCCTTTTTGCTTTCTTATAAGCCTTTAAAGTTTCACTAGTTTTCTTAGCAAAATGTAATTTGTAACATGTCCTCTTTACCTTGATTTTATTTTGTACTACTTCACTCCACCATCAAGCTTCTTTTTGTGCCGGTACACCTCCGTTAGATTCACCTAACACATCTTTTGCCACTTTCCTAATATGCATAGCCATATTGTTCCACATATCACAAGTTGTACCAACATAATTTCAAGCATCTCCTCGAAGGACTTTCTGTTTAAATATATCTTCTTTCTCGCTTTTGAGGTTTCATCATTTAGTCCGAATAACTCGATGCACTCTTTTCTTCTTTGTCTATTTTTTTATTTGTAAATCCATAACTAAAAGTCGATGTTGGGTGGTAAACTAGGGTTTTAAATGAGAAAGATAAGGAAATTTTAAATTTTGCTATGACATATGATCTTTTATAACCAATATAATTTTTAGAAAACGACATAAACTTCTTGTTATCTATAAGAATAGTTTGTCACAATACAAATTGATTATTTTACTCGTAAGTGAAAGAATAGATCGTAAGGATTACAAGATAATTCTAAGAGAAAGCTTAACTACTCAACATCCTTTTAGTTATGGATTGACAAGTAAAAAAGTGGACAAAGAGACAAAGAATAAATAGAGCTATTCAGACTAAATTACAAAACCTCAAAATAAAAAAGAAGGTATATTTAAATAAAAAGTTTTTTAAAAAGATGTTTAGAATTATATAGGTATGCCTTCTCATATTAGAACAATATAACTAAACATTTTAGAAAAGTGACAAAAGATGTGTTAGGTAAATCTAAGGGAGGGGTATCAATACAAAAGAAAGCTTAATGGTGATACATAAAATTAAGGCGAAAAGGGCATAGTAAAAAATGTATTATGACAACAAGATTAATTAAACTTAAGAAGCTTATAAGAAAGTAAAGGAAGAAGCAAAAAAGGTTGTTAGTGAAGCAAAAACAGAATTTGAGAGAATTTACATAAAAGCTATAATAAAAAGAAGGTAAAAGAGATATTTTACGATAGTTAAGGCTACAGATAAGAAAACTAAGGATTTTGCTTTTATTAAATATATCAAAGATGAAGATAAGAAGGTTTTAGTGGTAAGTAATGATATCAAAAATATATTAACAAATTATTTTCATAAGCTTTTTAACAAAAATATAGGTGCTAGTATTAGCTTATGAGAGCTAACTAAATCTCAAGAGTATATAAACTACAATTTATATCGATGTATTCAAAAAAAAAGTTAAAGAGTCTCATAATCCTATAAAAGTTGGTAAATCTATAGGACCAAACAATATTACTAATAAAGTATAAAAATTCTTAGCGCAGAAGAGTATCACTTGGCTTATAAGATTATTTAATGAAATAAGAGTATCACTTGGCTTATAAGATTATTTAATAAAATAAAAAGAAACAAAAAAATGCCTAAGAGAGGATGATTATAGTTATACCCATATACAAGAACAAGGGAACATTCAGAATTGTGTAAATTATCGAGATATCAAGTTGATAAGTCATATTATGAAATTATGGAAAATAATTATTCAATGTAGATTGAGACAATTATCGAGTACAACAAAGAACCGATTTGGATTTATGCCAAGGAGATCTACTATCAAGGCATCTTATGAAACATTTTAGGGAGAAAAAAATGGATCATATTTATTGATTTAGAAGAAGACTACAATAAAGGGAAAAAGGGTATTACTTTGACATACATCAATCTTATAAAAGACATGTCTCATGATACACAAATATGTATGAGAATTCATAAAGGAATGACAAATTTCTTTAAAGTTAATATTGGATTATATCAAGAATCAAGTTTAAGTTCATATTTATTTATATTGGTCATTGATGAGTAATACAAAACATATTCAAGAGGAAATAGCTTAGTGTATATTATTTGTGGATAATATTATGTTAGTAAATGAGTCTAAGAAAAAAGTTAATAGGACATTGAAACTATGGAGAGAAACATTAGAAAATAAAGGCTTCCCACTTAGTAGAACAAAAACAAAATATCTGCAATACAAGTTTGATCATTTGGTTACTTCAAGTGACTCCTAAATTAAGATCAATACATATTCCATCCCTCATAATGAAAGTTTTAAATACTTAGGATCAACTTTAGAGAGTGATAGAAAAATTGATAGAGATATTACACATAGAATTAATGTAGGTGGGTTAAAATAAAGAGGTGCATCAAGTATTCTATGTGACAAGAAGATACCATTAAAATTCAAAAGTAAATAATAGAGTGGCAATCAGACCCACTATATTATATGGTTTTGAGTATTGGGCAATTAATCATCATATACAAAAAATGTTCATGACATAAATGAAGATGCTAAGATGGATGAGTGATCATACAAAGTAATATTGTATATGTAATTAGGTTATTACAAACAAATTAGATGTTATGAGAAAATGTTTAAGATGGTTTGGATATGGAGAAATGACCAAGAAGTTATGAGAAATTAGAAAGTGAAAATGTTGAAAGGGGAAGAAGAAGACCTTAAAAGTATTTGAAGGAAATAATAAAAAATGATCTAGTTTATGTCGAGTTAACTGCTAGCATGACACACCATCAAGGTCTATGGAAACAGAGAATCCATGTAGCCAACTCCATCTAGAATGAAAAAAGTCTGAGTTGTACTACATTGTCTTTGGGTCTGCTAATAGTTGCAAAAGGACTAATGATCCATGTTGTTTCCCTCTTAACCATGAATGTTATCTCCCACCGTCTTACTGGTCTAGCATGGCCCTCTTATTTTGGGTCATATATGTTAGACTTAATGACTAATTAATGATAGTTGGGTTAATTAAACTCATGTGGCATTAATTAGATTTAGTTCTTATTACGTATCTTTGAATGCTTATTTGAATATCTTTGATTAAGGTGAAAATTCAAAAGTATGAAAGCCATATGTGAGTAAGGGACTTGTGCTTGTGAATACCATTGGTCATTTATTATTATCATATTAATTGAAAGGATCTCACATATTCTTTTATATAGATGATATCTCATGAACCTTAGGCTAAAGAGCTTGGAAAGGACATGAAAGATTGCACACATGTGGGCATGCATCAGGCTAGGCTCAAGTTCGAGAATTATCTTTGATCTTTCGTATTCTTTCTACACAAAAAAGTTTTGATCTAATGATCAAATGGATCCCTAGGCATGAAACATATGTGGACTAGACCTGAAGAGCTGTGATTATTGGATCGGATCTGAGATCTATTGGCTTTACTATAAAATATGATTAGGGTCGCCTAATCAATACAATTAATGAAATTGCTCTCTCTTCTATGCCCTTTCCTTGTATTTTGTTGCTTGTGCATGTACTTTGTGATCGACTACGCGATTGAAGTGGGATGAAAAGCAACTTGAGTCTAGGTACGTGCACTTGCCTATGGTGACTGGTTTATCTTACGAGAAAGGCTTGGTACCCATTGATATCTTATAACAGGACACTGATTTGTCTAAGATAAGTATGAAGGCAACTAAATTAGATAAGTTGATTACTAATTTATTTTGCTTTGCTTGTTTTGTGCACTATTTGCTTATGGATTTCTATAGATCTATGGCTTTTGTTGATATTGGCATGTTTCTATTTGTTGCATACTACATATTTATGTTTATATCCCTACGGTTTCTTCCAACAATCTTATTAACAATAGACATGTCTTAATCTACTATCTCCAACCGAAGGTCGATATGACATTGATGTTGAAAAAGTTTGTTGACCCATACTTAAACGTTGGTAATGATACAATACTAAAAATCTAGTTGAATATATCAGGGTTGCTTATATTTATTGAGTTGGATTGTCTCCAACCTGATGATTCTAATATAGAAGCTCGGATAAAATCGGTAGGTGGAAGGAAAATGACATTTTATGCCTTTGTTGTATTTTGTTAGTAATATCAAATGTTTATTCGACGTATATAGTTCTTCTCCTTTCACTACAACGAAATATTTATAGGTAGTTTTGGACCAAAAATATAATATTGAAGACCACGGTTTTGAAAAATATTATGTGGCCAAGTTTTTGAAATATCAAATAGTAGAGGAGAAATCTTTGACTAAATAGGCACATGAGTTTTAGTTTTATACTATGGTCTGAAGGAAGTTGAGATGGAGCTTCTTAATAAATTTATTGTTACGTTTATTATTGAGAAGTTTCCTAAGTCTTTGGAGGCTTCAATTTAGATCTCAAACATAAAAAGGCTAAGATGACCTTAGATGTTCTCATGATAGATATAATAATAGAGGAAGAACATAAAATTTAAAAACTATCTATGCCTATTGATAGAACTCAAGAAACAAGTGATATTAAGGAAAAAGTGACAAAGTATAAACCAAAAGTCAAGATCTAAAAGAAACCCAAAACAATCGTGTTGATTTGTAGTTAGATTGGATATTGGACTAGGAGTGTTTTATGAAGAAAGCCAAGAAATATATGGTCGTTGAGAGAGTTATGGTCAACATGGTGATCACTGTACCTACAAATTGAGATGGGTATCTTTATGTTAAACCCAAATTTTTTATTTATTTATGAGTCACACTACTAGATTGTAAACACTAGGACAAATATGCATATCTATACTGATTGGTTTATATTTGTACCTTACTAATCTATTTATGGTAGAATCACGGTCTTAGATCATTCAACTACTAAAATCAAGAGATAAGAATGTGTAGATTTTAAGTTTTCTTTGGGAAAAGTTGTGACTCTTCAAAGAGTTAGACATATTCCTACAATTTGTTGGAATATTCTTAGTGGTCAACTCTTAGTTAAGGATGGTTCAAGATTAGATTATAAATATAATAAATTCATAATTACACAACTTAGTATTGAGTTTTTCTTTAGAAAGGTTTATTTCTGTGATATAGAGGATTTGTTTAAGATTTATGTGGAACCTGGTAATTGGTTCTTCTATTAATTTTAATGATAATAAACCCTTTAATTCTTCTTTTGTTGCTTTCAATGTTTAATCATCTAATGTATGACATGAAAGGTTGGTTTATGCTAATTTTGATCGCATAAAATGTATGATGAATTTGAATCTTATTTCTAAGACTGTTATAGATATCACGAAATATGTGTGTAGGAGAAGCAACCTAGAAAATGTTTTCAAGTGGTTATCACAAATAAAAAATATTGGATTTGGTGCATACTAACATTTGTGAGTTCAATGGAATGACAACTAGAGATAACAAAAGATATTTTATTATGTTCATTGATTATTGTAATAGGTATTGTTATGTTTACTTATTTAAAAGTAAAGATGAAGCTTTAGAAAAGTATCAAATTTTTAGAAATGAGGTTAAAACTCAAAATGATAAAGTAATTGAACGTTTAAGGTCTAATAAGAGAAGAGAGTATACCTCAAATATTTTTGAAGAATACTATAAAAAAATGTTCATCTTATACATGAGGTTACTTCAACTTATTTACCTCATTTTAATGTAATAGTTGAACGAAAAAAGAAAACCCTATATGATATAGGTAATGCTTTATTACAAAGTTTTGGACTACATACATACATTTGGGAGAGGCTTTGAATATAGCTTGTCATATTTTGAATAAAAATTTTCATAACATAATGTAAGTAGTTCTTTTCTTTTGAACTTTAGAAAGATCTTCTCTACTCTAATCCTATGTTTTGTTGCTTGTGTTCATGCGCGATTGAGGTATGGTCAAAGGCACTTTGAGTCTAGGTTTGTGCTCTTACCCTTGGTGATCATTTTATCTCGAGAGAAACAAAGTTCGGTTTGTACCTTTTATAGTGTTGACTTTAATGTTGACACACTTCACAAACTGCTTAGTATGCATATATAAGAAATGTGGAAGCAATCAGCGCTAGCTTCAGGCTAGCTGCTAAAGTCAAATTCACATCTGTCACACACACATATATATATATATATATAGAGAGAGAGAGAGAGAGCATGTAGTTTGCAAGCATCAAAATCATGGAAAACTATCATGAATGATTTTAAGTGTATGCTAATCTCAACCATCCCACGTGAACGTTAGAAAGCTTACATGGATCATTGTAATTTCAAAATGATTGGGTTACGATCTTCCTTCAAAAGCTTTTCAGAGAAATATTCGAATTCAAAGTGTTTGATATAGCTGACAGGAAAGGCTTATATCCCGTGGACCTGACCAAGAGACCTCAAAACTTCTTGTTGTGCATGAGAATCACCTAAAACCATTTGAAACATAACTGCTCACTCGCTTCATGGACATACCTGAAACATAACTACACAAAGTGATCAGATTGTGATGGTTGCCATGTCCAAGAGGAAGAAAGATCAATTGAGGAGGAGATACATATTCAAATTTCAAACTTTCACTTTGAGGGCAAAGTGTCATCTCGGGGAATATACGTAGTTAGGAATTTCAGTCAGAAGATCCACATAGTTGGATTTCAATTGTAATTACTTAGGAAAGGGCATTAATCCAACGAATAGTGCATGTCTTGTGTAAATGTGATGATACTTAGCTATCCAATGTCCAACAAAAGCTTCCACAATTTTAAACATTATTCCAAACCTACAACTAATCCATATGTGATGGAAAGACGGCCACCCACAAGGCAGTATCTTCCTAATTCACAATCGCCTAAAGGTGGCGCACTGTTTAAAACTTGCTGCTAGGTGAGGCTAAAGTCTATAATCACTAAATAGGAAATATTTAAATTTGGCACCCTCGTTTACTCGAAATCTACTATAGCACCCAATGGGTTTTTTCTAGTGAAGTCAATATCAAATTATTCATTTTACCGCGAAATTGTTGATGCCATGAACTTGTGTCTAATCCCTCGCAGACGAAGTTCGACTAGAAATTTATTATAACTCGTGAAACAATAGTGGAGGTTGGTGAACCCTTCAAAATCAAAGATTTGCTCCACTAGGCCAAATACCCTTTTGTGAAAAATTAGGTAAAAGAATATCTTTTGACATAAACTTGAAGTAACAAACTTACTAACACATTGATGATTACATAGGCATTTAATAACAAACTTACTAACACATTGATGATTACATGAAGGTCATTCTTCCATATAAACCAAGGCTCATTAAAGAACACATTAACTAATAAAAAAATAACATAGAAAAATTAATTAATGCAAGTAAGTCAAAAGTATTAATAGCAATTAAATATCTTAATCAATAATTGATTAAACGTTTAAATTATTAGAATAGATAATAATTCATATTCACATTAAAGTTATTAATGTAAAAAAATAATTAAATATAACAATTTATTAATATAAGAGAGTTCAAATTATTAATTCAGATTAATAACTAATTAATTGTTAAATTAAATTTGTTTACATAAATTGAGAATTAATACTTAAATTAAGTATGAATGTAAATTATTAGTAATTAAAATAATTTAGAACAAGATAATTATTTTATGTTGTTAATATAAGCAACATGTTATTAACATAAGTTTACATAACTTATTAATACGATTAAAATAAGTTACATGAATTAAATTTTAAATAATAACGTATCGAATAATGTTATCAAAACTGAATTCATCTATTTTATATTTATTTATTGAAGTCATTAATAATGGATGATGACGTGGTAGAGCGTCTTGTTCCTCTGTTAGTTGAGTTGGTGCTACGTAGAATGATGTGAGGTATTGATCACCGATACAAACCACATGGCTTGATTTCACTAAAAACAAGCCACCTATTACTAAAGTGTGTTTGGGCAAACTACATGATACTAAAATTGAAGTTTTCCTGCTACATATCACTTGCAGAAGGAACCTGCTTATACATGGAGATCTTAATGTCAAAGTTCAAAGATCATTGCTGCTTGCTGAAAATGGAAATGAACCATCGATCCTTCAATTGAATTTCATAGTGTTTTTCTTCTATACCTTGGAAATGAAGGTGTGCACAACGCTACTTGTGATATGCAGGTCAAATCAACCTAAGCAACCTCCTCATTCTTCCCATGACCGCTTCAGAGTTGACTTAAGGTGTAAAAGTTGCTGTTTTGAAAGATCTCTCCGTGTTTGACGCTAGCTAAATTGCTACTTATTAGTTCTTGTTTACATTGATTATATAATTATTTATGGAAGTTGGATGTGCGATTATATTTGCGGTATGGTACAAACCTTGAAAGCTTGCATTGATGGTTCACCTTCACATATAGGTCTACGCCCAAGCCTTGTTTATTAATGACTTGGTCCATGAGTCTGAATTGGAAGAAAGTGCAAGTCTTGTTTACACGATATGAGTCCCAAGAAGATGACGTTGTGTGGTTCTTCTTCGGCTTTCGACAAACAAGCCTTGCACTTTCTTCCAATTCAGACTCATATCGTGTCAAATATTCATTTGTAGTATATAGCTTACTATAAGCTCAAGTACTTGACGTCATTATTTTGAATCAATATGAGGTTGTAAGATTCATAAAACTGATCCAAAAACTGTTTAGAGAAATTTGGTCACTCTTCATCATGGATGAAGACGGAGTGTATGAATTTCAACAATCTTAATGTCATTGTACAAGAAGAAAACAGGTCTGATGATCCTCTTTAGTCACCACTTGGGTGATATTTCGGTGGTATATTCCGCAAAAATTTGGATATTTATTTGACGTTGACACTACAAATAGGAATTTTTGGTGGGAAAAAATGGAGCGTCATATCAACTTGAATTGGTCTAAACCTGGTGTATCGTAGTATAATATAGTATAATAAGGTAAGTATTTCTGTCCTATTTCCTTTTTTTCGAACATGATATTTTCTGGGAATTTCTAAACACAGCGTTAGTTTCTCCCGTTCAGGATCATATTAGATTGGCAAGATGAATCTATCTCTTTGCTTCTTCACCAATAAATAAAAATTTTCTCAGAGATCACCAGCTAAGGCCCCTAAATGACCACTTATAAAGGGGAGAGAGAGAGAGAGAGAGATTAACCACGGTCTCCAACCAATGACTTCATTCTGCCCTATGTCGGCTTGAATTCATATTCCGATTGAAGTATATATGTTTGCATCACAAATTTTGACTCAGTTTGGATTTTCAGCTAATCATCAAGTCTCCACTATAAGTTAAAGATATATAATATTTGAGTTTAGTTGAGGTCATACTACCCTGAATGAAACAGTAAAAAATATAAACCCCTTGATAAACTGAAAGTTCAACTGGCTTCAGATCTTACTCAGGAGCGAGACGAATTGCAGGTTCTTCTAGCTTGGCAATGAGAATTGGAGGAGGATGTCCAACTTGACATCATCAGGGCTGAGGAGGGCTTTTCAAGGAACGTTAGGGGTATGATTGTAAAGATAAAAACTTTTAGGGTCATGAGTATATTAAGGGAACCTCATTTATGCCACCGGTTGAACTCTCATATGGGTACATGTTTAGCAAATTGGTCTTCAGATATATCCTTTATCAAGGGGTTTACTGTCATATCTTTTATAAAAAGGTAAGTGATAAATATTTCATTCTTTTGTACCATATCATGTATATAATAATATTTTACCATTATATGCTTGTTTCTTGAGCTATTCTGCTCTTTTGTAAGAGTTATGGATGCAGTGTTATAATAAATGACAACCGACTCGTTGGCTATATTCAGCTTGAAATCATAATGAAGCGACTTATCCAAATGATACTTGTTAGTCATACTACAAGCAATATACTTAGACTCTTATATATGTAATACTACACAATCTGGTTTCTTGTATAACCAAGAAACATCACCACCTTCAAATAAGAAAACTTGATCTCAGGTTGATTTACTGTCATCTTTGCTCCCAACAAAGTCACATATGAGTATCCAGTAATTTTTAATTCATCTACTTGATAGAATAATTTTAAGTCATTATCCCTTTTAGATATCTTAAGATCCTCTTTATAGCAACTCAATGTTGCCAACTAAGATTACTTTGATATCTACTCATGAGGCCAACAACAAAGTTCATATAAAGTCTCGTATACAACATAGCATACATCATACTTTCAATACCTTGAGCATAAGGAGCATTAGGTTTTTCTTGTCCATCACTTGAATAGTCAGCTTTACTAAGCTTGACTCCTTTAACAACAAGTGTGCAAGCAGACTTGTAGTCACCCATTCTAAACTTTTAAGGACAAATATACCTCTTTTGACTTAGAAATAAAAGTCTAGATGCTTTGTCATGTGTAATTCTTATACGTAAGATATAAGATACCTCTCCCATATCCTTTATTTCAAACTTAGGACTTAACCATTACTTCGTCTTGACAATCATATCATAATCATTATTAGTCAATAACATGTCATCTACATATAATAATAAGATGACAAAGTGGATTCAATTGTTTAATACCATTGATAATTTGCTACAAACTCAAGTTCTTCATTGTCATCTACATAAGATAATAATGCACTGCTCCAAACACAGACATACTGATCTAACTAATTTGCTACAAACTCAAGTTCTTCAATGACATTTTGAAAAGTCAAATACCATTGATAAGGTGATTGTTTAAGGCCATATAGAGATTTCTTCAACCTATATATCATGTCATCATGGCCTTTAATTACATAGCCTTTTAATTATTTCATCTAAATTGTTTCGTTAAGGTTACCATTCAAGAAAGTAGTCTTTACATTTAGTTGATGTAAATCCAAATCATAAAAGGCAACAATCACCAAAATTATCCTTATGAATGCAAATTTTACAACCAAGGAATATGTAACTTAATCAATTCCCTCATTTATAAAAAACCTTTTACAACCAACCTTGCTTTAAAAATTTTTATTTAACCATCAACTTTATATTTCTTTTTCAATACCCACTTATAACCAATTATATTTTTATCCTTTGACAAAATAACTAATTCCTAGACTTGGTTTTTCTCAATGGATTCAATTTCTTCATCCATTGTTTTTACCCGATCTAGTGATTTAGATGAGCTTATAGCTTCCAGATAACTTAGGTTATCAGTCACCTCATCTAAATCTATTGAATAATATGTCTCCTTGGTTAAATAAGTATGATAGTCCTTTAAGTATGACGAAGGAGCCTTTGGTCTCTTATGACCACTTAATGTTCTAGTATGCAAGGGAAGATCATTTGGTTAAGTTTCTATGGGTTCAAATAAAGATCTAAAATATCACTATCATTATCATTATTACATATAAATATATCATTCTTAGTACCTTTTAAGAATTCAACATCGATACTTTCCATCAACTTGACGTCCTTCTAATAAAGATCTACTATTTAGTTTATTTCTATATTGATCTAAGATCTTTACATGTGCTATGAAGTCTAACTTTCACAAATAACTAAAGTCTGGTTTTTTATCAAACATAACTCATACGGTATAATAGATACAACCTTACATAGAACTGTGTTAAAAATATATATGGCTATATACACTACTACTCCTCAAAATGCCTTTAGTACAGAAGCATCTCCTAACATAGACCTTGTTATATTTAGAAGGATCCTCTTATAACATTCATATACCATTTTGTTGAGGCATCTTAGGCATTATATTTTGACTACTTATGTCATGTTCTTTGCAGTATTCTGAAAACTCTGATGAGGTTTATTCTCCATCTCTATCTACGTCAAGACTTTAATAGTGCATCCTAATTGATTATTAACTTCTTGCTTATATTCTTTAAATGTATATGATGCTTCTGATTTATATAACAAGAGGTATATATCCATACTTGGAATAGTCATCAATGAAGGTTATAAATAAACCTTCTTATGATGAGACCTTATTCTAAAAGGTCCACAGATACCAATGTGAATGATTTCTAATAAACTCGTGGCTCTCCTTCCTTCTTTAGGAAATGATCTTCTCGTCATTTCTCCTTGAATGCAAACCTTACATTTGTTGAGTGTAAGGTAAAAAGTCAAAGACTATTAATTTTTTAAACATATTTAGGCTAATATGTCTTAGCCTTCTATGTCACGCATTTATATCAACAAGCATTGCACATTCAATATAATCAAAAGAAGTTGATGATGCTTTATTATTCAAAGTTTTGAGTTTAAACAAGCTATGATCATAATAAAAAAATTCAGTAAAGAATACACAACCATGTTTCCCTATAGTCACCCTTTTAAAAAACTAACCTCAAAACACCTTTTGACTAGCATAGGCACCAACACTAAATTGCACCGTATATATGACAAAAAAAATATCACCTACATATGAAACTACTTTTCCTAAAGAACGAAGGTGCGGAGAGCTGAATGAAGTTCAGTGAAGCTAAATATAGCGAAGAGATATTAACGTGAGTTGAGGGAAGCGAAATTGCTAAAGCCTGAACGAAGTGAATCATTTACGTGAGTTGAGCGAAGTGAAATTGCTAAAGCCTGAACGAAGTGAAGCATTTACGTGAGTTGAGAGAAGCAAAATTTACGTAGGTACTTTAAGTTTGAACGATAGTGAAGCCCGTTGGTTGAGCGAAGCGAAATTTACTACCGTCTGAACGAAGTGAAGCAGCTTCTAGCTAAACATAGGGAAGTATACATGCTAAACAAAGTGAAGTGCTTTAAGGTTCAGAGGTATTAACTGGACATCCTCTTTTCCATTTGCATTTGCCTTGAACATTCCACACTTATCTATATAGAAATAGAACATATAGTTTACGTTCCGCCTCTCTGTGCCAGAGCGAGTGAAAGGCAAGCCTACCCACGGTGTGAAACTTCCCATCCCCGCCAAATCTGCTAGCAGCCCATTCGAGTTCCGCTTGGATCTTGGATTATGGATTTTTTTCTTAGGTTAAGGCCCCATTAGAAAAAAAACATTAGTTCTCATCCCGTAGGTATGACTTAGCGAGATTTTGAGTGCAATGACTCGACTAATCCACTATATGAGGTAAGTTGAATGAACCAGATTCCGCCTTTGAGGATCTTTCGCTAAGCCCCACTTAGTAGCGTAGCTGTTTTCTACGCCGAGACCTACTTCTTCTTTCTGCGTTTTAGATCTGCAAAGCAAAGGGCCCCGCACGTCGTGAACGACCGGTAGGCCTGCTCGAAATTCAGATAGAAGAACTAGTTCTTCTATCTGAGAAGGATGCAGATAAACCCGTACAACTACTCATTGACATCTTCAGAGAGGTGAGAGGTGCGGCCTACGACGGAGAACCAGCAGCACCCCACGGAAGGGTGAATGAGAGAAGAAGAGCAAAGGAAGGAGGTGACATCCTTCAATTGTGGATAGATTTGTGAATCCCTTTCACAGGTCTTGCTATGTATGGCTTCGGGGGTCCCGCAAACAAAGGCTTGCGTTTGATTCTAAAAGATAGAAAAAAGCAGTGACACACACAGAGTTCAACAGGAACAGAGCTGGGTTGAGACCATAGAGAAAAGAGGAAGCGAGAGAAGACCAGAAAGCGAAGGAGGCTCAGTTCCGAGTTTCAAGAAGAAGGCCTGACGATCGAGAGCCGGATGCACCAGTACTCAAGGCATAGCCAGTTGGTTTACCATCACTAGAAAAGAGGTAGCTGCGATCAATCACCATTAGTTTCTTAGTTCGATCAGCACCTAACAAGTTGCGGTTGTCGGCATGGCTTTGCACTTGGTATTTTTTCATTCTTAATGCCGAGATTCTCTGTTTCGTGATTAAGATCAAGCCTGCTGTGTACCCCGAAGGCAAAGGCTGAATTAGCTGCGCGGATCCATTTCTATAGGCTAGGCATAGCAAAGGCGTACGTAGAAGACAGTTGACCACCACCCGGCAGGAGCAGAGACAGGAGCTGCACCAAAAGCGAAAAGGTAGGAGCAAAGCCAGTTGTGGTTTCAGTTCCTTATCGAGACCTCCTATAGCTTCCCTTCGTATGGTTCTTTCAGTCAAGCCCCTTCTCTTTCGAGAGCTAGAAGCAGGAGAGCTCTTTGTTTACCCGCATCAGTGGTCCTTTCTTCTTTCGTCTAATAGGTTAAGCAGGTTCTTCTGTAAATGGAGCATACTTCTAGCTGTTCTCGCATATAGATAGTTTCTTTTCTTTCTTTGATCGACCCGCTTCTAAATACTAGACGACTACTATAAGTAAGCTATAAGTAAGCACGCACGCACGCACTCCCACGGGGCGGTAAGGAAGAGTGCTTTCTTCCTTCAGGGAATCCTATAGCTATGGCTCCGCTTGCTCAACTCTTCCATGAAGCTTTCATCACTTTTCTTTCTCTATAACAACTCTCTCTTTGGGGGGAGCTGGACCTGAGACTGGCTGGTGTGGTGCTTGCCGATCCATGAAGAGCGTCATCCTTTGGGGAAGAACCCCTTTCTCATGGGAGAATGAGAGAATGACTATGAGAATTAGTACTATTAGAAGTACGCTTGAACTCCGACTTCTCGATCAAGGCCCTCTTTGTTGCGGCTCTTCTTCAAGGTTTGACCTGCTGGATTCTGCTTTGAGTAGTGCGGGGAAGTGTCATCAATGGAAAGAGAGTGGTAACGGGGGGTAGAACAGGAGTCTGAGTCTCCCAGTTGATACGAGCTCCAAATCTGAATCTATGATTCAATTGGGAGTGTGAAGAAGGACATCAAGCAAGAACTCTATCACGAAGGATGAGGAATGAACGGACTTGGCCAAATGCTTCTATAAGCAAATAGCCGCGCACTCCACATCCTGGATCCTTTCCTTTCTCGGATGAGTCACCATCTGAGAAAAAAACCTATAGGGCCCGACTTTCTATCCACTCTCAGCCAGTCAAGAAGAAGCCGAGAAGATAGAAGACCACTCGTTTTTTGTAAGAAGCTTGACTTAAAGAAATAGGGATTCTCATATTCCGAGGAGGGAACCGCGTACGAGGGGAGAGTGAGCAAAGAGACTGACGGTGGGAAGGGTGGTCCATTTCTCGTTCTATGAAAGCAGAGACTGAGAGCTCAAAGGAGAGGAAAAAGTCGACTGATACGATCGAACGATCCGAGGCCTCAAAAAGCCTCAACGCATTCTCCCTACCCTGCTCAGACTTTGGAATGGGGATAGGTTGGGTCACTGAAAGAGGGATTCGCTGTCTTCGACCATTGGATCGAGTAGATAGAGAGAGAGCTGGACTCAACTCAGGGAAAAGGTGTGAAGACGCGCTCGCGCTCGTCCAAAGGGGCTTCAAAGAATCCTCAGCTATCAGTAATGAGAATTGGCTTTGATCCCCTCCATAGCGGTCCGGTAAGATTAATATCCCCATGTGACGTCTCTTTTCTCTGTTAACCTCGGTTGTTGAAGAACAAGAACCTATTCATCAAAGCAAATTAGAGGCCTAACGTGCTAAAGGTGCTAAAGGAACGACTTACCTTTTTTGATAGGTTCACATCAGGCGAACTACGACACCCTGTCTGCCTTACGGTGCTTAGGATGCAAATTTGTAGGACCCCCATATATAGACTTTTCGACTCCTGTGTACTATAGTATATGAGCTATTAGTAGCTGCTCGATAAAAGGAAGTTTCTTCATACTTTGTGATTTGAATAGCCGGCGCTATCACTGACTTTTCCGGTCGTAACAATGCCGTCCGCTTTTCTTTTAGTAGTTTCCATTTCTCTCTCCGACGAAGGAAGCATGAAATGCTATTCACGAATGAGCATTGCTATCTTCTTCCTACAAAATCCTACAAAAGAAGGAAGCTCAGTTTTGTCAAATGGGGAAGAACCCCGTCAACAAGAACCTGGTGAATCCAGAAAGTGAGGAGAACTTCATATGTTATGAGAAGAGTGGGAATAGATTGAATTTGAAATCTATACACTTCTTCATACGGGAAGATTCCACTGCATGAAGAACTGGTACGGTGTGAGGAGAGGCCTATTCTCAATAATGAGCAAGATGATGCTGCTCTAGTTGCTGGAGGCAGAGGACGTGGACGCGGCAGAAGGGGTTATTTTAAGCTTTTCAAAAAGGAGTGAGGCTATGAGGATCAGAAGAATCGAGGTGGAGGTAGATTGTATAACTAAGGATCGAGTAGAGGAAGACAGAATCAGTTGTAGATTCTCATTACCGAAAGAGATGTACATTCGAATGAGAAAAGAGGGCCTGTCCGAGAGGAAATAATGAATCTGCATTTGCGGCCGACTTCCTACTATTTTTGCATCACGCAAATAGCATGGACTGGATCATAGACTCTGGAACTTCAAGGCACATGGCACACGGGAGAGATTGATGAAAGAGGAACTTGACAGCAGTCAACATAGGCTTGAAGGAATAGACAGAGCGACATTCATGTTCAGAGAGGGAACTCCCTGACTCCTATAGTTCTACTTCGACAAGGTGGTTCCCGGAATGACTACAAGTCTGATGTCAGTCTCTCACCACGGTCAGGATGGAGCAGTGTTAGTGGGGGCCCTACCCTACTGCTCGTCTGCTCAGGGCCAGGTCAACAGGAGCTCCAAGGAAGAAGCCTTGATCTTCGACAGAAAGGACAAGGGCTCAAAGCGAAGTATAGAAAGAGAGGCGGGGAAGAGAAAAGATGGTGACTCATCCGCCCAAAGAAAGAGTCCTTACGTGACGAGAGCCAGTTTCGAGGATCAAGTCCACTGACAAAGTCTGATGAGAGGAAGGTCCTGCGCTACTGTAACGCTGAACTTCGGGAAGTTTGAAATATCACTGAACTTCGTTCTAAATATCACTTCACGCTACTATAAGATGCGCTTCACTTACGTTCAGTCTGTAGTCAATTTCGCTTCGCTCAACCAAACTCCAAAAGAACACTTCGTTCATCAAACATTTCGCTTCGCCAAAAGAACACTTCGTTCACTGTAGTCAATTTCGCTTCGCTCAACCTAACTCCAAAATAACACTACGTGAAGAAAACATTTCGCTTCGCTCAACAAAACACTCCTAAATCTGAACGTAGTTCAGAAAACATTTCGCTTCGCTCAACAAAACACTCCAAAATCAGAACTACGTGAAGAAAACATTTCGCTTCGCTCAACAAAACACTCCTAAATCTGAACTACGTTCAGGGACGAGGTACGAGGGCTGAGCGTAGCGAAGTATTTCATTTCGCTTCGCTCAACAAAACACTCCAAAATCAGAACTACGTGAAGAAAACATTTCGCTTCGCTCAACTCACGCCTTGGCCTACTGCAAAGTGAAACTATCCCTCGGCACTATCGTTAGAGATCTTGCAGAACCTTCCTTATATCTGCATATACAGCTTTTTAATTCTCTTTCTTATAACTTCTTCTACCTTCACCCAAAAGCCCTACCCAAAATCACTCTATCTCTGCATGCCACTTCCTCACTGAGCTAAGTAAGGAGCGATCCTATTCGATTAGGCTTGAAGTTCTGGGAATTGAAAGTAGTAGGTCGAGCGAGATAGTCATTCCGCACTAAAGGATCCACTGTGTTCTGACCTGGTACAAAGAAAGAAGAAAAAAGGGTTGTTTACAGAGTACGACGCAGATCTCGAGTGCTCAGAGGTTTGATCACAAACCTACCATAAAGGGAGTTAATATTCATCTTATACACATAGGCTAGCACACAACTCTTCTGGATAAACCTCTCTTTGCAAGCAAAGGATCAATCTCAGGATTTGGTCAGATGGATAGTGGGTAAAGGAGAGGTTCTCTTTTGGCAACAGGTCTGGCTATCTAAGTTGATCCCGACTCTTGCAGGAGGTGGAATTCATCTATCCGAGATTCACTATAAGAGCCCCTGGGGCGGTTTAGACAAGTTCATTTTGACCCCCTTGACATCGAGCTTCCTTGACCATTGAAAAGAAATTTTCTATCCAATTCCGAGTAGTTGCTTTAGTGGTGGATTGCAATGACAGGTTGGTTTGGATACATAGAGCTAATGGGGACTGCCTCTAAAGCTTGGAGGGTTGCACATCCCTAAGTGAGTGACCTCAAAGCATTCCATTTGACAGACTATTAGGCCTCGCATCCATCAGCCAATGGCCTAGGACTTTGTTCGCGTTTGTGTTCCGCCCGTGCGGCGCTTCTTTTGGAGTCCTGCCCAACGGTCTACGCAAGCCTGGCCTTGGAGCATGCATCCTTCATGTGTAGTCCAGCTCCTGCTCTATACTTAGTCATTTATCCAACCATGGCCGCGAAGTCTCTCACTTAGTCGAAGCACTAAGAGCATGGTCGTCCCATACCGACCATCTCTCCAATCAACACCTCATGGTTACACCCCTTCCTTAGCATCGCCTGAACGTGCTTACAACTGAGCGATCCTTTCCTTGTCCACCTCCTTGACTCTTTCCATCCCATTCGGACTCTTAGTCTTTCCCAAGCTAAATTAATACAAAGTTGCGCTCATCCTTGCGCTACTGTAACACTAAACTTCGTTCATCAATGATGTTTGCTTTTGAAGCTGAACGCTACTATAAGATGCACTGAACTTCGTTCAGTCCATAATATCCTTTGCTAAATTTAGCTTCACTTAGTTCAGCCTAAAGTCACTTCACTTCGTTCAGTTAAATGTAGCCTACGTATCCTTTGCTATGCTTAGCCAGAAGCCATTTCACTATCGTTCAGCTTTAAATATAACTTCTCTTCATTCAGCTCTCCGCACCTTCGCTACGCTCAGCCCATTAGTAAAGTCGCTTCACTTCATTCAATCTTTAGAAATTTTGCTTCGCTCAACTCACGCCTTCTCTTCGCTTCGCTCAGCCCTCGTACCTCGTCCCTATAGTTAGCCTAATTAATATCGCTTTGCCAACTACTTCGCTTCGTTCAGCTCTCCTCCCCTCAGTTTGAACACTTAGCCAATCGGGACTTGCCCTTGGTCCGGCCTTCTACAAGTTCCCGCCGGCCCAAGGCGCCCACCCTGCTCTGCTTTTGGAGCCCCCTACGTCGAGTCACTAAGGCCGTCAGGCCCCCAGCCGTAGCCTGTTGTTGACTATGCCTCGTGCGGACTCCGCCAACCAGAGAGTCCGTTGACCTGCTGCCTTTCACTCCGGCCGCCCTGCTCCACCATGAGCAGTTTGAACCAGCGCCCCATGGAGGTATTTGCACTACGAGTGGACGCCCTCCTGCACGACCTAATGCCGTCCACAAGGAAGAGTCGAAGGGTCGCGCACACCAAGTCGCCCGGGCGCAATGCCAACCGGGCAAGGCCACGGTGCCGCCAACACACTTCTTCCCAACAAACTCCTAAAACATTAGATTAGGTGTTGTTTCCCATGTAGACTCATTCAATGCTCACGGAGTCGATACTATTTGAGGTCCATAGCTCCGTACTTACTCTTAGCAGTATAGTGCATTGCTCTATAGTCAATCCACCAACTAAAAATGTCTTTACCCATATGAAGGCATTTTGAGATCACATATACTACTTTACGCTTCTCATTTTAACCGTCCTATTGAGTATTGTTGTCACTCTTCTTTTAGTTGCGACAATCCCTTTTATAGTACTCAATTTTCACAGTTGAAGCACTTTACTCAAGAAGACTATGCCTGCAATTTCTTGAATGATTGACCCTTTTTTGTTAAATTTGCTAAAAAAATTATTTTGTTTATTTTGATTTGGTGGTTTTTAAAACTATAAGGTCATCTTGGGCAAGGAGCATTTTTTGCTTTTTGTCCTTGTTTAAGTGTTCTTGCTTAATTATCAATTTTAGAGGGAACTCAGCTAGGATAATAGCGGAGTTTACTCTAAGGGTAGTGGTGACCATATCTTGGGAAGAATATAGATTGTTCAGTATGGTTGAGATTTGCATAAGGTCTGAGATGACAATTTTAGTCATCATTACAAGCATTTTGTTTACATGCTCAACTACATTGTTTAACTCTTTCATTTTATTGGAGTTGTAATGTTATAGTACTAGTTGGATATATAGATCAGTGGTGGTATCATATTGGGCTGAAATTGCATCAAACATTTCTTTTGCAGTTTTCTATTTTTTGAAGACCCTAATAAAGTCATCTTAAACGTAAGTCGACATTATGTTTTGTCAAAATGTCATCCATGCGAAAAGTCCTATAACTTTCTCTTTCCTAGGTGGATGTTTTTTTTGGTGGGATCAGTCTTGATTTCTTTAAGACATAGTCAATGCTCTTAAGAGTAAATGTCAAAGGATTATCTTTTTGAAGTTTGAAATTCAACCCAATCAATTTTTGGGTTTTGGCCAGTTTAGAAACACGAACTCAAGAAGTCAATTTTTTAATAGTTGACAAATCTTTCAAAAATAAAAGTCTAACACCCAAGATTGAGAATCAAGAAGCACAATAATAAGTAACTATGAAAGAGAAGCTTAAATGCAACAATTTAAGCACACTCTTAATAGTATGCTCATCAAACACCTATTTGTAATTTTCAAAAATTTAAGCACACTCAATAATCACCTTCCGGTAAATAAAAGATATCACAGTATCATTTTGGAAATATCAGAAAATGAATTTCAGCACTAAAGAAGAATTTAATATGTTGTGAAATTTATGAGAATGAATGCGAGCAGAAAAGTATTACAGCAATAAGCACTTTTCTGTAATTCCAAAAACTAAATCAGGCCTACCTGTAAAAATAGAATATTACTTGTCCACAATTACTAACATTTTGAGGACGTTCTTTGAAATATAATAGAGTTAAGAGCTTAACAATAATTTTCTAGCGCATTCCAAATATTTTCGGAATCAGTGCGCAGATAGGTATTGCACCTCACGTAAAACCGCTGCAGGTAGGCAGTTTTTCTGAAACGGTTGTGAACCGTGGGCTCAAGAAGAATCCAGAAGGGTCTTGTGCCCTTCTCCTGGCTCTCATAAACCAGACTTTGGTTCTGGTTTACGAGCCAGAATGAAGTGTGAGAATGAGAATGTGGAGGGGGAAGAGAGAGGAAAAAAGGAGGAAATGGAGACGATCGTTCACGGTCGTCTGGTGGTTAAGTAAGCGTTTGACAGCGAGCTGCCATTGCCGTCAACTCTCAGTGATGGCCCTGTTTTTCTTAGTTGAATAGAGAAGTGAGAGTGAGACGAGCCTCTTTCTACGCTTCCCCGAACACAGAGAGAGTGTTAAACAGAGAGACGAGAATCTTCTCCCAAGTGTTCTCTTTTCAATCTACTGATCTTGTTGATTATTGATTCTTCATCTATAACCTTGAGAACAAATTATAAATCTGTTCAAATTTATATCTGATCAAACTGTTTGGTTTGTTAGTTTGTTTTGTATGAAGAGGAAAGAGAGGTGATTCTATTTAATCAGATCAAACTGGGTTTCTTCCAATCGCAGCCTTTCTTTACTCTTAGCTGCTTGTGATTCTATTTAGCAAGATTGTAACTGACTACCCCTCTTCCCTTTTTTTATTCTTTATGTTGCAGATAATGGGAACAAAGAGAGGATTTTTTATCAAACAGAACAAAGAATCTATGTCTTTGATCAAACTGATAAGTTTTTGATAAAAAAATGATAATATTTAGCTTGAAATTCGATATTTCAGGTTTCAGAGACAATCGTCTCCCTAGAGAGATTGACTATCTTTGATTAATGTAATCCTTTTGTAATGGATTACTGTTCTAGTTCTTTTTTGAAGAAGAATAGACAGGTTTGATCTGAATCGATCTACTTTGAGCGATTAAGATCTCTACGGGAAACTGTTTGAGTTAGATACGGTAGATGAAAAACCTGGAGCGTACCTTGATCGGAATTGTTATGGCCGATCTTACAATTTGGTCAGGTTCTTAGAGACGCCTGTTAGAATCAACAAAACTCTGATTACGAAATATTGATTTTGAATGCAACGGAGCTAACTTTTAGAATGCGTACCTTTATCTGCCCCACTTCGCTTTTATTCTTGTACAACTTTTCTTATCGTCGATATCCATTACAGTGAAACGCCTATATTGCTGAAATTCTTCTTTCAATTTAGTTATAAATGAAAATTGGCTTTTAATTTGAATAAAATATTTATACATGAATTTTAAAAATAAACCATGAAATATGGAAGGGAGGCCTCCTTCCATATTCCACAACTATTATTGAAGAAGCCTTGTGACCACTTAACTGGAGGAGTTATCATGAACTTCATAGTTAAACTAATGACAACTTTAATTTTGAAAAATCTAAACCCCAATCTGATTTTCAATCTTTTTTTGTCTGGATCTTGATGGAAATATAGAGGTCGAAGAAAATTCAACTTTGGATTGTCTCGTATGCAGCGCTGGTAAAGAACAAATTTTCTCTTACTTTGGCCCAGTTCGTCATGTACCTAGCTCGCATTTGTGTTATGTTCGTCAAACAATTTGAGCTGAACATGATTCGCATTCAGCTAGGTCAGAGCATGAAAGTTAGTAAAATTAAGGTGGATGAAGTGCCATTTTCTACTAAGCTTTTCATAAACGAAAACTTTTGATAAATAAAGGGCCATTGGTTTAAGGTATTCCACGAAAATATTCCTCTTAATTGGGTTCTGCTTGACTCATGAAAGGGTGGCAAGGCGTTTGTGAACAAGTTCAAACAGTGGCTGCTCGGTAGAGGTTAGCTTGGCTTGGTCATATGTGAAATGAGCCGAGCAGTGATTGAAGATTGTTTGGCACATTCGGCTCGTTCACCAGCACTGCACATATGGATTTTGAGTATCACTATAATAGCCGCTTCTGAGGATGCTCCTGCTTAAATCCCCATACATTCCGCAAATATATCTTGTTAACTCATCATCTGCAAATAACATACTCCAAGGCACTTCATCTTGAATATGTCTTGTTAACTCATCAATGAGTAATATAAATAAATATGGACTTAAAATTGATTATTGATGTAATCTAATATTAACTTCAAAGAAATATGTTATTCCTTCGTTTACCCTTAACACATGTTTGTGCACCATCATACATGTCTCTTATAAGATTGATATATGTCAATAGGATACATCTTTTTTCAAGATTTTCCAAAAAATATCTCTTAGCTCCTTATTATAAGATTTTCCTTGATCAATAAATATCATGTACATATTCTCTTTTACTCTAAAATGTTTATAAGGTACTTGAATAGGTGAATAGTTTCAAAAGTAGATCTCCCTGATATAAATCCAAATTGATTCTTTATTGTACTTATACTTGTCTCAACCTATGTTCAATAATTCTCTCATAATTTTATATTATGCCTATATTAGAAATAGTTATTGATCCTCATAATAATATAGAATTTTTAAAAGAGCTCAAGCAACCTAATAATGAAAAAAAATAATAATTTGATGGTATACCTGTCTTTTATCTCTATTTTCATAATTATTTTTACACATCACTAACCTGGATACCAGTTGATGCACAATAATATTATGCACTTGAGGGGAAGACATGAAAGAAACATATTGCTCATGAGTCCGGTAAAAAGGCAACACAATCAATAAGAGGCCACACTTTGTTGTGTTTGCATCACACAAACCGGTCAATTAAAAGACCTCATCACATCGACACTTTCAATTACAACCAAAAAATGGCAATCCGGCCATTAACAGTAATGCCGGCGGAAACAACTTTGCACCCTCCACTCACAATCCCGGCCACTTACAACACTTGAAAAAGTATGGGCAGCTCCTCAAGCTATTCAAATGATGTCTTTGGGTGGACCAGGCCACCATTGGCAGTGCTAATTGAGGGACCTCTTATCAAAGAACAATGCTTTCAAGTTCAGAGCCTCAATATCAAGAAGGCTATGAGATATAAAGAGTGATCTTGTGAATACATGCTAGCATGTATGCAGTGAGATCCTCCATTTTATAATGCAGACAATTAGTTAGCTTCAAGGAGTAGGTATAGATGAACTATTATGGTTCAACTCAGGGAAATTCGTAATAGGCATGCTTGCGAATCAATTCGAGTTCATAAGGCTTGACTGAATTTCATAAGGAGGTGTGGCTGTTTGTCAAGGAAAAAAGGTCAGGTTCCCAAAAAGGAGATAATGTCTTTACTTTTGCATTTGTGGAGCTTTCTAATATCCTTTAGCTATATATTTCTAGTAAATTTATTAGAATTAACTATTCTATTGAACCATTTATATTCTTTCAACCATTGCTCATTTCATTGCATCACTGTAAATCAAAACTCGTGTCTTTTGAATGCTAGCTAGTTTGTTTTAAGTGATAAATTCTCCTTCCCATCGATATAATAGTATGCCCAGGGTCTTTGTTATCTGATGCATTCTAGATACTACACAAATGAATTGGTTGCACACCGCAACTTTGACATGAGCAAGTCAATGATCAAGTAAATAGTAAAATCATTAACAAAATTAAGAAAACAAAGATCAAAACTCGGTAAATGATGTTGTTATGAGGTACCATGGAGGAGAACTCGGTAAATGATGCACGTCCTATGTTGCTATTAGAAAGAGAAGGCAATTAAAATCGGCAGTTTCCACAATATTTTATGGAAATTAGAGAAATAGATCTAGTTCCCATCTTTACTCATTTTGAAGTTAATCAATACCATTAGTTCGTAGTAAAGATGTCAAGGGCCTGGCACTGAAAACATGGAGGGCCGGTCCAGACATTTCTGGCCCATTTAGGGATCCATTTGACCTTGGGGACTAATAGAGGTAGGGATGGGATTTCTAAATGTATAATGTCTCTTGCTACGAAATCTTACATGAATACCTTTTTTTTAGATCAATAATAGAGATTTCGATTAAAAATACCATCATACTTCATACATTGTATTTATACACTATACGTTTGATACAAGTAATTCAAATCTTCATCATTGAGCTCAAAGATAGAATGAAAAAAATGCTTATGCAAGATTATGTAATGAAAGATATTATGCATTTAGGACTTCTCTTTATATATATATATACCTGGCCCGGCCTCATCCAAATTTAACTCATTCAACCAAGGTCGGACTAGGCCGAGCAACTACGTAGCTCCTAGTAATCCAATAGCTAGAATAAGAATATGTGCTCAAGAGAGTGAGAGAGTATGCTTAGAGTTATGAGGCTTCCACCTCTTGTCAAATGTCTTGCAAAGTTGCAAAAGAGGTTGTTATCTATATACCTCTTTTACTATCCACACACCCTAATTTTATAAATACCTAAAATACCTTTGATTGCATTTCCCTCTCCTCTTAGAGTAAATTCCGATGATTCCTCTTTTCTCCTTTGATGATCGATTTTTATCCGATTTTTGTTGATTGTCAAGTGGTACATGATTATTGATAACCAATCATAATCAATTAGTTAGTTACGAACCTGGTTGGAATCAAACGAATCAAGAAATAATAAAAATGAAAAAAAAAAATCGAAGAGACGATCAATCCGCCCATTGTCTCTAGTTTTCCTGATTTTGAAAACTAAGATCATTATATTTTCGTTGATTTACTTGAAATCTTCTTATTGTTAAAACTTTTAAAGAAGATTTTCGCTTTTGGATAAAACCGAAGTTGTCGAGGGAATCACGGATAGAAACACGACACAACGCGTCCCTCCTTAGGTAGAGACGTAGTTGTATTGCATCTCTTTGCTTGACGCGGTTCCACTGCATCTCTCTCATGTTAGATGCGGCACAACCGTCTCACCTTTCTTACTAGTAATGCACTTGTGTCATATCTACTTCAACTGAATGCCTTTTGTTTCATTGTTT
The DNA here is from genome assembly GCA_036023115.1 of Brasenia schreberi. Classification (NCBI taxonomy): domain Eukaryota; kingdom Viridiplantae; phylum Streptophyta; class Magnoliopsida; order Nymphaeales; family Cabombaceae; genus Brasenia; species Brasenia schreberi. The sequence continues at coordinate 11,831,324 of JAYKKT010000075.1, read as the reverse complement.
TTTTGCTAGATATTTGTTAGTTTCTTTGATAGAATGACAAACAACTCGAATAGAAATATTTATGATGAAAGTAATTTCGAGAAGATGCTCACTTAGTTCATTGAGGATTTGTGATAGTGGTTTTATTGTACATGACGATAGTTGTTTCATTGCATAGGATGATGTATTATGATTGGTTGGCAGGAGCAGTAGATGATAAACTTGTTGACTACAAGGGTGATGGTTTAGACTATTCACTTATATTTGCAATTGATGATATGTTCAGGAGACATAATAAATTTATTGACTATATAACACTAGTAGGAATGAAACATAACATTATTATAGTTATTATTCATTCACTGCTCAAAGGTGTAAAAATATTGATGTTGAAATGATAGATGGTATGATACTAAGAAGGTTGATTGTTCATTCTTATTAAGAGGATAATATGGAGTAGATGGATATTAGAAGTTGCATGTAGTGAATGAGACATATAAGTACCCTTTAGGATTATATCTTGAAGGGCATGTTTTTGCCGGGAGATTGAGTAACTATGAGTATAGAATAACAAAAGACCTCATACAAAGCTAATGCAAACCAAAACATATTCTCATGCATTTGAAGCGGATGGATGTGGATAATATGAGTACGATAAGGCATATTTATAATGAAATGATGAAAATGAGGAAGAAAGATTATGGTTGTCAAAGTGTTTTACAATAACTATTACATTATGTAAATATTAACCATTATCATACATAGCATTGTAAAGTTTCTTATATATATATTGTCAGTGACATTGTATTTGCCAATCCTCATTTCTTGCATCTGCTTCATGTTCTATGAGTATTGAAATTCGACAACACATATAAGACAAACATTTAAGTGTTATTGTTTTGTTGTAATATTTATCATATATTATTATCATTAATATTTATATATTTTAATACTTTTTGTAAGTATAAGATTCCTTTTTCTTGAGGTTATTGAGTTCAAGTCAACATCTAAAAAATTCTTCATAGCCTTTGCTTTTATATGTACATAATAGGAAGAGAATTATGTTTGGGTGTTTTGGCGTGTGAGAGAGTTATTTACTCCAAAGAAAATGACATATGTCATCTACAGTGATCGTGATATAGATTTGGTTAATGTCATTCTAATTTTTTTTAGGAATGAAACAGTTATTGTGTAGATGACATATAGCAAAAAAATATTGAGACTTTATTGTAAGGTTGACAAGAAATAAAGAGATGACAAGTGCTTTGTCATAAGTTGGAGGAAGGTAGTCAACTCATTAAATAAGAGTAAGAACTCAAACTATACATTACGTTGACAAGCTCGATGAACCTTCAAGGAAGAGTATCACGACGCACCCATCAACTTATTATGAAAGAATACAATTGTATTGAAATGGTACGTTTAGATATAGGAACATGTCGATGTAATTTATGACATTCACATGGCCTTTCTTCTGTCCAATTAGATTAAGCTTTTGCTTAAAGATGATTTTTTGATAGAATTATCAAGTATTTATTTATTTTAAAAAAAGCTAGAGATGGAGGAGGATATCATAGTTACTATTAGTCAATAAGAGGATGAAGTGACATCTATGGAGACCATTTGGAGGAAATTATGAAATCATCCACAATGTGAAAAACTTGTTAAGATGTTGGATGAACAATTAAGCTCTGAGTACAATAACTTACAAGAACCATCAATCCATCATCATAAAGAGAGACCATTTAATCAATCTACTAGGTGAGACTCGTCGGCTTAGGAGCATACAGGCCTGCCTTCTCGTGTAGAGAAAGACGTGGGTGTACACATGGTTGAGGATGTGATACCTCTTTTATGATGGAGCAATCATCTTTGAGGAGTTGTGATTATCTCTACCATTATTGCTTATATGAGAGATGGGTCATGCCCTAGTCAATATTGGATGACAATACCAGATATGGGTTCAGTTATCGCTAGTCAGTAGAACATAACATTAGTACTCATTTTTACGATAGGGTCGGTGATATTTTTATCACTAGTATTAGACACTCCACAATCTACTATAAGGAATGTGTGGTATATATATTATCATCATACTACATGACATTTTCTAGTAGTAAGCAAAGTATCTTTCATGTCATATTATGTTATTGCGATAGTTCATAGATTGTTTATATTTTTTACAGATGTACATGGTTGATGGCTCACCGATGTCTTCTAACTTTCCATCATGAAAGTGTTACGATGATGAAAGTGTTGGAAGTTGCTAGCTATGATTCAAGAATGTGTCAACTTATATGAACAATTAAGAGAACCAGAAAACAATGTTATACATGTATTGAGGATGATGACTAAGTTTACCAATTATGCATATAGCAAAAAACATAATTCTCTTTTATTACAATCAAGTACGGCATATACAATATTTTAATTTTACACAATAACATCCAAATATAGTTCAAACGATCAAGTATGACATATACAATGTTTTACAAATTCACTCATCATCATCATCTGGTGTCAACCAATGCGTTCTTTCATAGCTTTGCTCATACATCTCTAAGAGGCCTAGAAATAATAGAGTTTCGCTCAATCATCATGGGGCAGGCTTTGTATGCACTAAAGTTGTTGCTACCATGTTCCATATCGCAATCATATAAGAAATTAAGCATAAAAAAGTTAGTTTTAAAAAAACAAAAAGGAAAAACTTCTAATAAAATTACAATCCTTCATTTACCTATACATAGAACGATATATCATGTTCCCTAACTGAAGTAAGTTGAGAAGGACGTATCTAAGTGTTGGAATCTCACAAAATCGATGCATCCTTTGGATGTACTACTCTATGTATAACTCCTCACATGCGTGTAGGTATAACACTGGGACTCCAAAATGCTAAAGCTCAAAACAATGTGAGTGTTGAACTTTCAATATTGTATCATGTGACTCATATTGTATTTTATACGTGCATGGCTTCGCAAGCTTCTTTACAATAAAAGGTCTTAGCACTGCTATCAGGATGCCTTGACACTACTAAACTGATGAACCACATGATCTGACATGAAAGGCTCCACAACATCTACGTAGCGAATACATCTATGATATCTCAATAACTTGTATGCATTACTATCAAGGTATTTTGTAGAACTATATGGCTGCCAATCAATTTCTACTATACAAAATAACAAGTAAGCATACAACATATCCGAATATAATATACAAATGTAGAACATTCAAAATACATGATTTGCACTTTTCAAGTCCAATTGCTTACGATATTGAGTTAGTCAATCAATAAGAGATTGTCTAAGACACTATATATCCAACGACCTACTCATGGTTCTATATCCTGCCATTTTGGTCGCACAATGACTCTGAAGGCTAGGAAGTATTCATAAATCTATATCTGAAAATAAAACATATACTCATTAATTTTGGAACAAAAACTAAGTTTAACTAACGGAAGCAATAATAATAAAAAGTTTTACCTAAAGCAAAGAAGTATGTCCACAAAGTTATTGTGCTTTTATCTTACATGCCTTCTCTAATTGTTGTTTTATTTTCATTAATCTCTCTCCTCCTAAAAAAATTAGTTCGGAATACTTTAAACTTAATAGCCCCAAACTTAATCTCAAAGGTGACTTCATCGATGCCCATTCCCAACATATCACCTAGAATTTCTTCACCCATAGCTATTGGAAGATGGAGTAACTCATGAACATCATGAAATGTGATAGTCATCTCACCCATAGTATGTGGAAGCTATTTATATTTGGTTGTCAGTGCTCAACAAAAGTAGTTACTATGCATAATCTATTACATCGTAGAGTAAGTCCACGTATCCAATCAACCCATTGCTCTCTACAAGCTCAACCCAATTTTTGGGCTTGACATCCATGCTCTTCACTAGCCAAACTCTACACGTTGTGTAATGTCTATGAGCTATTATCACTTTTTGTATTGCTCGTAATTATATATTTACATAATATATTATAATATAGAGTATTTTTAAGTAATTTTAACGGATATGTTTAAAAGTGCCTATTCATCCCAAATTTTATATACAATATGGTCTTCAAAGCTCGGAAGTAATTCCAATAGACCAAGACATCCCTCATCTCATCCTCTACAATATTGATTTTAACATCTGGGAATCATATATCCTCCTCGTATCGTGAAGGGTTTGGCTTCATCTTCTCCTCGTTGTCATCTATGTAGGCGTCTTTCATATGTTACCGCATTGCATCTCCTAGATGAAGCGATAACATTACGTCCTCGTATTTGTGTCCTATCAACCATATTTACATATTAAAAAATAATTAATAAAGTTGTACTAAAAGAGGAAGACACATTTGGGCCACGTCTCCCTCAAAGGAGAGACGCAACCCTAGGCGCTCTCCCAAACGCGCGATGCCAAAAAATATTGTATTTTTTAGCACCTAAAAATATAAAAAAATCTATAAAAATAAATAAAAATCAATATAACAACACAAAATCAACAACATACCTCGATAAATCGACAAATCTACTCTAGAAATGACAAAAACCCTTCACACACCTCTTTTGGTTTTTGGTTCTTTCAAAATCAATGGAAAAACAATTTCAATCTTTTTTTTGGTAGAAAACACAATAGATCGCCTATTACATACATAAAGTGAAGCAGGAAACAAAGATTAGTTGGGAAAATGGACGGAAATGGATGCAGGGAGCCAATTCAACGGGAGGAGGGAGAAACACATGTTTTTCAGCTAGAAGGGTAATTTAATAATTAATAGAAATGTGCAGGATATTTTGAGAAAAGCAAGATATTATATTTTAAGAAAAGCAAGATGTTTGGGGTGTGTATATAGTAAAAAGTATGTGCACTTATTAACTCTTAGTTGCGAATGTGGACCTATTTGCAAAAGCTTGAAGCTCTATTAGCAAGTCTTTAAAGTGGGACGTACTCAAACATGAGAATGTACATCTGCATGTCAATAGTGTAAACACCCCAAAATCCCACCATTTTCCCAAAACACTTGGTTTTGCAAAAGCTACCCCAAAGGGCTATTTTGAGTCTGGAAACCCAGGAGCCTTCCAAGCAACCCAGTACATATGCTTTAAAATATATATGTTTTAAAATATATGTTATATAGTTTTAAAACTTTTAAAAAGGTATTTTGAAACCCCGCAAAGCAAACCAGAGAAGCAAAAGAGAGCCCGGAACTGGAGCATATGTCAAGCCCAGCACATCAACTCTCGTATCAGAATCATCCTTGAAATCTCGGACGTCCAAGCCCCTGTTATCAACAAATCTATCGAAATGATCTCCGAAAGGTGGAAAGAGGATCGGACGACAATGTTGGCGAAGACCCAACGCAAGACGGAGTACTGATGCTGCCAGGCCCCGCACAAACCGTTCGTTTCGAAAATACCATAAAGGAGTCAGAAAATCAGATTTGGATTGGATCTGGACCATATATATCCAAATCCAAATCCAAACATGTATATGGATTTAGATTTGGATCCAAAGATCCAATCCAATATCCACATCCATGGCCCACATCACCTTCTCATAAATGGAGGTGGGGCCCATGAGAAATTCACGTGAAAAGCTTGGGTATGAGAGAGAATGGGATGAAATATGAGTGAGAAATATGGTGGGCTTGACTTTTGTGTCAAGTTTTGGGTTAATCATGTGGGTTTAGCCTAATGAGTGTGGGTTTAAGATTGTATGCACCTACACCTAACCTAGGGCTGCACCAACTTGCTGCAACTAGGTCCATGGGTCAAAAGGCAAAGGGATGCTTCTAAACCTAACCCTAACCCTCACCCTAATCCTAGCCTAATCACCTAACCCACTCCCCTAAACCCGACCTAATCCTAGCCTAACCACCTAACCCACTTCCTTAATCCTCCCCTAATCCTAGCCTAATCACCTAACCCACTTCCTTAATCATTCCCTAATCCTAGCCTAATCCCCCTAACCTCACCCTAATCCTAGCCTAAACACCTAACCCACTTCATTAAACCTCACCCTAAACCTAATCCATCTAGCTAAGCCCTAAACTACTAAACCAGCCCACCTAAATACCTAGCACACCATATCCCCAAACCACCCAAAACAAATATCTGACCCACCTAAATATCTAGCACACCATACCCCCAAACCACCACCACCAAACCAGCCCAACCGACCCCAATACCATCCCAACCACCGACCCCATTAAACCTATAAATACCCCTCCCATGCATGTGGGTTCCATCCTAGGCTCTCAAAAATCTGGGATTTCTTCCCCCCCCCCCTTGGAACTCGCCCCTTGACTCACTTGGGACTTGGCCAGCACCACTCCACGCCACCTTCCACCTGCTGCATCCGGCCAACACCATTCCACGCCACCAGCCCTTCCATTCGACCAGGTCTCTTCCACCCGCCACCTCCACCCTTCAGCCAGCCCTTCCATCCCGGTTAGTACCCCATCTCAACATCATCTCTTCTTCACTCCCCTGCATTCCTAGCCACACACCCGCCACTTTCCCTTAGCCTAGGTAACATCCCATTCACCCGGCCAGCACCTGCCACCTTCCACCATTCGGCCACCACTTGCACCACCTGCCCCTCGTCCCTTAGCTCAACACCCTCTTCCCTATACACCTCAGCCTTACCTCTCCCTAAGACCTACCCCAAGCCTTAGTGACAGCCCCTAACTAACACCCTAACCTCCTCCAACTCACTCCATATCCCCCTTTGTTGCGCCTTATACATGACCTTCTCCCATTCGGCCAACACCAACCCATCATTACCCGGCCAGTCCTCCTCTCTCAGCCAGCCGCACCTTACACCCACCTTACCTCTCCCTAAGACCTACCCCAAGCCTTAGTGACATACCCTAGTTCAACCTACCTCCCCTAAGCACTACCTCCCATTAGCCCAGCCAAGACAACATCCCATCCACCCGGCCAGGACTTGCACCTTCATCATTCGGCCAACACAAAACTTCTTCCATTAAGCCAGCACATCCACCTGCCGCAGCCATCCAAGGAGCTCCCTTTGCTGCCCAAGGCGACTCACTAGGCCCAAGTGCAAGCAAGTCACACCCGGACCAGCTATACGTAAGTGCCTAACTCGGTCCTTGTTATAGACTTGCTTATGCTTAATTAAATTTGATACGGGGTTGTAATAATGGAGCGTTGTCTCCCCCCGCTTGTAATAATGTGGTTTGGCACACCCACACACACGTGCACTTGAGCCTATTCCGCTCTTAGCTGTACACGATTTTGACACACATATGGGCCTGATCAGCCCTTAAGATATAGCTATACTTATATATATTTAAGTTGCGTGGGTTTTATTAAGTTGTGTGTGTTGTCTTGCAATTTTCACACTCACACACATTGAGCTTTCGCTCTTATTCCCAAGACCCTAGTAAGGGCCGTATTGTAATTTCCCTTGGGCGTTTTCATTCATGTCGTGTGCGTAGTATTTCAATTCTACACTCACACACATTGAGCTTTCGCTCTTACTCCCAAGACCTTAGTAAAGGCCTATTGCAATTATATTTGGGTTTCATTTAAGTTGTGTGCGTAGTATTTCAATTCTACACTCACACACATTGAGCTTTCGCTCTTACTCCCAAGACCTTAGTCAAGGCCTATTGCAATTATATTTGGGTTTCATTACAAGTCGTGTGAGTTGTCTTTCAATATACACACAACACCCACGCACACGTTGGCGACCTTCAGGCCTATATATATTATAAGTATTTCCCTTCGGCTATGTCTTTAAGATTTGGGTTTTAAGGTTCAGTAGTATGCGTAGTCTTTACATATATACACGACACACACTTGCACAATTGAGCCTTTCCGCTCTTAAGATATAACCATATTTCCCTTTTGCAAATTTACATTAAGTCATTTCCCTTCCGCATTGTCTTTTAATTCGGGTTTTTCCTTTGGAGTTGCATGAGTTTGCATTGCATATACGCCATACCACGAGTTAGGACGCATATTGCATCAAAGCGAACCCCACACTCCCGCTCAAAAATCGCCCAACTTAGGTCACTTGTGCACACACCTACTTGGCCCGAAAAGAGATAAAAAGAAAGACATAGGCACGTGCAAATCCCATGTATAATAAAATCTGAAATCATACATACAAAGTCCCAAACACTTAGGGTATTTTTCAAAGAGGTTTACATTTTAAAAGACTTTGCCAAGCGTAAGGACTGACCCTTGCGTATCGGTGCAAAAAGGTCTGTGACGAAAAGAGCTCACTTGCTCACAGTCGCCCCAATAGAAGTCAGATTTCAAAACGTTTCTTCGCTAGCTTAAGCAAGCTAGCTGGCACGCCCTTTTGCTAAAATACGACTTAGACATACGAAAAGATTCGCTTCACGCCTAAGAACCAGAAACGAGGATTTTCCGTGTCTACAAATAGCATTTAACATTTATATATTTTGTATAAATAGAAACTAGTTGGTCAGTCAATATGATATTATATTCAGCAAAGTATACTGGACAGCCCTCGAAAACTGAAACTCTTAATCTACTGTTTCCACTAAATATTCATTGTGAAGTGAACATGTTGGACTCGGATCCAGTTCAGAAACAATCTTCCATACGGCTTAGAATATAATCCCACTTAGACATGTCCAGTTTCGGAATGCTTCCAAAGCCGGTTTCGATTAGCACAAAACCTTGAACCGTAACTGGTTTCGTTAACCTAGAACCTAGAATCATAACCGAATTGGCCCAGGATTGGTTTCAGTTATGATCAAGAACCGCCCATTTTAGAGTGGTTCTGGTTTGAGTCCAGAACCGTTTCAAACTGGTAATTTTATTAAAAAAATAAATTTTAGAAAAAATAAAATAAACCAAACCAAACCAAGCCAGTGGTCCGATTCTAAGCCCATTTTCGGTTCTAGGTTCAACCAGTTCTTAGCCTGCTTCAATTCCGGTTGGACCATCGGGCCAGTTAAGAACCAGCCATGTCTAATCCCACTACTTTTTCGGTTTAAACTACTGTATCAAGAAAGCCCACAAAGAGTTCACTTAATTCGGTTCAAGCATAGTCCACCACCTACTACTCCTCGAACGTTGAGACATATATATATATATATATATATAGAGAGAGAGAGAGAGAGAGAGAGAGAAATCTCTACCATTCAATCTTTGAAATGAATATTAAGGTGATAAAACAAAAAGTATTTAGCATTAAATATAAAAATAAAATATAATCTTTGATCATACCAATTGAACGGGAAAGAGGTTTGTTGAAAAGTATATATAAAAATAAAAGATATTATGCATTTACTACTATCCCCTCTGTCTCTCTATATATTGCACCATGTATGAATGTTGTACCAGTGCACTAAAGCTACTTTTAAATTTTGAAAGTAATTTTTTAACTTAAAAAAAAAGAAATTTTTTTATTTAAATGTGAACCATATGATCTTTTGGTCAGTTGGTCTAGACTTGTTGCATTGATCCGCCAGTTTGATTCAATAACAAAAACAACCGTGACCAAAATAAATTGAAATCTCTAAACCAAATTATTTATACAACCCACCAAAACCAAACCAAAAAAAATTGGTTTGGTTAATTCGGCTTATATAGGTAATTACAAACATATCTTGGATTTTCCATCCAACAACTGATTGGATTTTTTAGACCTAACACAAACACATCCATGATTTTCCAGCCAACATCATAGGGTTAATTCAGTTTGCATCAACACAAACACATCTCAGGCCAACAACTGATTGGATTTTCCAAGGGACTAACACGATTCAATGAAGCAAACCATATAAATAAGTCCGTAGAAAGGAAAAGCATTAACATTTAATGATACAAAGTTCCACCGGAGCATCAAGTTTCATAATAATTCCATAGGAAAGAGTACATTCAAATTGGTCCTCCTAGATAGTACAAGTCGGTAGAAAGGAAAAGCATTAGCATTCTAACTATTCTTTTTAAGAAGAGTCTTAAACTTAACTTTCTCATCTAGATAGAGGTCAGAGCAGTCTCATGATATGGTCTGCTTAGATAGTATTTTAAACTTAGGACAAGCAATATAGAGTACCTTCGTAAACTCTCATTGTCTCATAGTAGTTTTAAGGTTAAATGTTTTTGTCTGTGATATGCATTTCTAGAAATTTCTTACAACTAACAATAGGATTTGATGTCATTTTATCTTTGGATCACAACAAAAATCTATGCTTTTGGTTTTTATATCACCTAAGCTATATGTAAACTTGGTGAAGTGTTCCCATACTTTAGATCTTGGCTTCATAGGCTTCTTTTGTGTATTTGAAAAACTAATATGATCATTTGATCAAAGATTATTTGAATTTACTTGCTGTGGCTTTACTTCTCTTAGCCTTTGAGGTGGGCCTTATGATTGAGTAATCTAAAATAGTAAAAATATAGGAATAAACTATAAGTATATCCGAGTTTTAACGTATGAAAACATAAACTATAAGTATATAAGTAAAGAATGACAACTCAAATATGTCTTTAACTTAAAACTATTCAACCTTCGTACTAAAAAGCGAAAAGATGTTAAGAGAATAAAGAATTACGTTGGAACCTATATAGGAACAAAGAAATACTAATTCAGTCATCAACATAACACATATACAACTATTGGTTCATGAGACAATGATGGAAATGTTCAAGGCAGAAAAGAATCAAGTAAAAAGAATAACAAAAAAGTATACTAAAGAAAGATGATAATACACAACATGTCACATGTTGCTCCTTTTATTATAATACACAATAGTACCCACCCATAGAACATACCATGTATATTGTTCTTTTTACCAACGGATAAGCTACAAATACGTTCACACATTGGACTTCACTGAAGCTAATGCCTATATTTTCCTGCTTTCCCTTGCTACTCAATATTCACTTCGGCTTTAAGAGATTCTCATTTTATTTAGTCAGATGAGAACATACAAATGTGACAACGATTTCCTGATCAAAGGTGAAAAACCTCATATTCGTGTAAGAGTCCTTAAAAACAACTACAACCTTTTCTTACCTTTCTAATAAAAATGCATTTCATTGCAAATACATTTGGATAGAAAGCCCACATGATAAAGAATCATGTCAAGGCACACTAACAAGAAATGCCCAATTGACATAATAATTCATTCTATCCTCGTTTGATTCAGTGTTGAAGTTTGATTTACAACCTAAATTTTGAACTCAAGCATTAACAAACGTACTAAGTGAAATAGTACTCAGACCCAAAAGGGAAAAAACACAAAGAAGTCTCCGAATTGAACGAAACCAAGAAAGAGAGATAATACCACTAGAACTAGAAGTCTTCGACAATATTGAAATACATAGGACGAAGGGATGTTTCCCAAGTGCTTCCTTGCTTAGGATTTGGTTGGTCCTTGTTGAACGAACCCACGAGCAAGTCGCGAGCTTTGGATCACTATGCTGTTGCTAGCCGAAAGAGCGAGAGACAGAGCGAAAGAGATAGTGGCTGCGAACTCTAGAGGACTATGACGGTAGACAGAGAGGCACGTCGAGAAGACTCTGGAGGACTAGGGTATCGAAGGGGAGGGGAGTGGAATTTCACAGGTTTGATTAAAAGAAATTTGGTTTTTAGCTCTGGATCCTTTGAAACTAAAACTGAATTGATAACGGAAATTGTTTTAAAAATTAAAATAGAGTTCAAACCAATACTTAATGCAACCGAACAGAACTGGAAATTTTGCTTTGGTTCAGTTTGATAATTCGGTTATGCTAACCCCTGGGTATCACACTCATGCAAATGCACCACATCTCGTCTTTCTTTCTCTCTCTCCATGCGCGCGCATTCACACACACATTTATTTATTTATTTATTGTCGAACCACTGATAAGATTTGAACCACTAATAAGACCTTGATTAAGGGAAACAAGGGTATCAACCGTGGGTTGGAAAATATGAATCCCAATGAAACATATAAGATCCAACTCCGTTGGATTGATATTGCTTGAACCCAGAGCCAGTAATATGAGGCGACAAGGAAACACTTCCACCCAAAGTAACACGAAGAAATAGGATCGTGTTCTTAACACACACAAATCACGTAATAATGCGTGTCTCGATAATGATGACACGTATCAGAAGTCGTGTCTCACTAAAGGACAAAAGTGTGAAAACGCTATGCACGAACGTCTTTAGGTGGATTAGGTGTATGTATGGGGAAAGTGGCCAAAAGCATTCCAGGGAATCTGAATCCCCAGATTCAGAATCCCATAGGATTTGGGAATTTCCGATTCCGTGGGGTGGAATTCAAGATTCTAAGGGTGCTTCTGATTCGGCGGCGTCTCCTGTTTGTGTCGCTCCAGGCGCCCTTTTTGAAATCCCCATCCTCCCATGGATGACAAGGTCGCTTCCCCTAGAGATTCTAGGATTCCCATCGCTCTCTTGCATCCGGATTCCGTCTCCTCTGTTTGGTTGGGCCTCCGTTGATGACGAATCTGGAGGAGGTCGTATCGGCTCGCAAGGAAACGGCGAGAAAATTCACAATGCGGGAGCGGAGCCTGGTGTTTCCTCAGCCGGAGGACGAAGATGATGATGAGGTTTCTGGCGGAATTGACTGCACAGATAGCGGAAGGGAGGAGGAAGAGGGCGAGGAGGAAGAGGAAGAAGAGTTGGAGCAAGAGGCAGACGGGTTGTATGTACCGCCGTTGAATTTCTCGATGGTGGAGACGGGTATCTACCGATCGGGACTCCCGCAGCCGGCGAATTTCCCGTTTCTGGAGACGCTAGGGCTGCTGTCAATTATGTATGTAAAGGGGGACTCTCTCTCTATCTCTCTGTGTGTGTTCTACCGCCTTTGCTTTTCTCAAATTCTGTTCGGCTGTTAGATTATGCGATCATTGATTCATTGTACTAGAGAAATTCGACGACCCTTTCTGTTTATTGTTTCCTCAGCAGATAAATTAGCGCCGGGACGATTACGGTTAATCATGGTTTTCACTCAATACTTGTTTTCCTTTCTACATGGTTAGAATTGAGGAGACTGACAAGATACGTCGTAGTCTGCACGTAGGGAGATAGCTGTTGAGACAAATGTTTGCACTTGCCAAAATCCGATACATTTGTTTGGCGCGGGCAACGGAAAGGAAGCAACTTAATGAATAGAATGATGCTCAAGAAAATGGATCGACAATGATGTATTCTGTATCCATAGTGATGTATCTACAACTTTAGATATCTCTCTTGTTTATTCGTTTGTGATCAACGAATCCTATGATCATATTCTGTTTATTCGTTTGTGGAAACATAGTTTTTATCAGATTTATTAGGAAAGGATGGAGATGAATCTCGAGACCTTGTGCTTTGTAGTTTTTCTGCAATCCATCAGTCGAACCATAATCGAGTAATCAGTCTATGTTGGGGTTTGACGGAGACCTTAGAGAGCACTCAACTGATCTCGATCTGCAACCATTATTACTGCTTGGTGCACAAAACAACCGAAAGCTCATCGTTAGTTTTAATGCTTCGAGCTTGTTTTCTTGTGAAATAGTTTTAGGTAAGCAAGAAAGTTTAAGAATGTTGCTTATACGTTATTCCGGTAAACAAAAAAGAAGAGATGATTCGCTGAGGGATAGGGTACCATTTCAAACGATACCCTTGAGAAAAGCCATGCCAAGGCCGGTATTAACTGTTAAGGAAAGTCGGGCATGTCTGGGCATGTCATTTTGTGTCTTATGTTACTTTAGATATAGCTAATACTTATTAGGGGTAGATTAAGAAATTAAGTTAGACAGGGTATTAATAGCTAATTAGGGTTTAATTAGACAGTAAGTAAAGAAAGGTTTAAGAGGGGAGGACGGCTGCTAGGGGAGTGCCGATCCAGGAAGTCGTTGCACATGGGAGGGATGCCTCCAATCTGTCATATTATGTAAGTGTCTCTTATGTTGATTAATAAAGGGTTTTATTTGCAAGATGGTATCACATGTCAGGAGTCTCCCTTTGGAAAAAACGTGCTCTTGTTGAAGAATATGTTTGTAGCTCTAGCATTGCAACCTCAACACAATCTTCTTTGTTGTTTTAGCCTTCTTGTGAAACACAGGCTTCGTCTGACCTCCATATCCAGATTGTTTCCGCTCATAACGCCTCTTCCCTTGTGCAGCCAAACTATCCTTCCCCTTCTTGTACTGAGTAACCTTGTGCAACGTATGCCTCTTGCATTCCTTGCTCTTACAGTACGTTTTCTTAGTTTTGGGGACGTTCACCATCGTTGCAGGAGGGGTAGACACAATTTGATTTAACAAGCATTTACAATCATATTCTCCCAAGCTGGCAATAGTATCACAAACGGACAGCATAAGGAAATCGTGTAGTCACTTTTGGTGATTTTTTTCCCCCAAAGTTTGAGTTGATTTCTTGTCATAAAAAAGAACCATTTGGAGTCGTGTAGTCTGCTCTATTTTGGTCTTCTTCACCATTGTGTTGGCCATTTTTTTTGTCATCATCCTAGCTTCTCACGCCGGTGAAGCCTCCTCTTCTTTGCGTGGTCACTTTTGCTGATCTTTTTTATTATTCAGCCTTCATTCTTCATGGCTGACAAAGGTAAGGGCATTGCTCCTTCCAATTATCCCGCCGACCACTCTAGTTCGTTTGACAAAGCAGACAATCTTCAGATTACACAGACTAAATTAGATGGTCGTAATTATATGGAATGGGCACGCTCTGTGGAACTTGCCATTGTAGCTAGGGGGAGATGGGCACATTTGATGGGTCACTCTCCAATGCCTGAACCTCATGATAGTCTTTATTCCACATGGAAAAGAGAAGATGCATTAATCTCATCGTGGTTACTTCAATCAATGATTCCCTCGATTGCTAAAACTTTTATGTTTTTAGACTCTGCCCATGATATTTGGTGTGCAGTGGCCGAGGCTTATTCTAGGAAGCAGAATGTTGCCAAAGAATATGAGATTTTGGAGAGAATCCGGAAGTGTAAACAAGGCCATCGGTCCATCAGTGACTATTATGCAGATCTCCGCGGTTTTTGGGATGAACTCCTATACTATACGAATATTAAGTGTTATGCTTGTTATACTGAACGACATGAGGCGTTTGAGAAAAAGAAAGTATTTGATTTATTGTGGGGTGTGAATCCAGAATTTGAATCAGTGAAGTTGAATATCTTAGGCAGAGATGACCTTCCTTCTTTGGGCACTGTTTACTCCTTATTACTCAGAGAAGAAGATCACTGCAATCTTGAGAAGGATCAGGTTACTGCTTCTGATCAGCATGCCCTTCAGGTCAGAGGTGACAGTTCTCATGGCCGTGGCAGCGGCGCCCTTCAGAGTCGTGGTCGTGGCCGTGGTCGTTTTAATTCCGAAGACAGGCATAAACTCCTTTACTCCTATTGTGGCAAATCGCGTCATATCAGAGAATTGTTGGGAATTACATGGTAAACCTGATTCTTATCGACAGCAAAATCCCTCCGTCCATTCAACCGAATCTACCTCTCAGAGCACTGATGGCATTCAGGAGATTATCAAACGACTAGAAGGTCTTGAACAGCGATTCTCCGAGACCACATCTGCTTCTTCTACCCAAGCCACAGTGGCACAGGCTACGCATACAGTCATGAGTAATCCCTCCTCTTCTTTCACTTTTCATACCTGGATTATTGATACGGGGGCTACAGATCATATGGCTGGCGACTTATCATATTTTTTAGCTTACAAGACTCTTAAGTATCAGACACCGATTAAATTAGCAGATGGTTCTTTCACTTATATGGTTGGACAGGGTAGTGTCTCTACCTGTATTTCAGATTTATCATCAGTTTATCATGTTCTGAGTTTTCCACTCAATCTTCTTTCTGTCAGCTCTTTAACTCGTGCCTTGAATTGTTGTGTAATCTTCCATCCTAATGGTTGTGTATTTCAGGATCTGAGGACGGGGAATATCTTTGGACATTGTAAATTACAGAAAGGCTTATACATACTTGAAGACTCTCCTCAGCCTTCTCCCTCTTACCATACTACACAACCATCCGTTCATGCTGCAGATCTTCGTCTTTGGCATTATCGTCTTGGTCATCTTCCTGTGTCACAAATTCCTTTTGTTATTCCTCAGTTTAGAGTCCAGTTAAATAAATTACAGTTTGAACGTGAAGTCTGTCAACTTGGGAAACACCAAAGGGCATGTTATCCTTTAAGTGATTCTCGCAGCTCTCAACCTTTTGAACTTATTCATTCTGATGTATGGGGACCTAGTTCGGTCACCTTTGTGTTTGGTCATAAGTATTTTGTTTCTTTCATTGATGATTGTACTCGTCTTACCATTGTTTACTTAATGAAAACAAAGTCTGAAGTTGCCTCTATTTTTCCCATTGTGCATCGATTTATTTGTACTCAGTTCCATGCTATTATTAAAATTCTTCGATCCGATAATGGGGGCGAATACCTTGGGACTCAGTTAGCATCCTATTTCCATACACAGGGCATTGTTCATTAGACTACCTGTCCTTATACATCCCAACAGAACGGTCTTGCTGAATGTAAAAATCATCATATTCTGAAAGTCGCCCGCACCCTTCTTCTTCAAAGTAATGTTCCCAAACTCTATTGGGGTGATGCTGTCTTCACTACTGTTTATCTTATCAATCGCATGCCTAGTCATACCACTCAGGGGGAGAGTCCTCTTCGTCGTGTTCAGAAAGATTCAAAACCATTTCATCTCATACCTCGTACCTTTGGGTGTATCTGTTTTGTCCATATTCATCTTCCCCATCGGGATAAACTTGATGCCAAATCTGTTAAGTGTATTTTTCTTGGCTACTCCACCTCTCAAAAAGGCTACAAATGTTATGACCCTTTGCTTCGCAAGCTCTATGTTTCTATGGATGTCACCTTCTTTGAACTCACCCCTTACTATTCTCCCTCCATGGCCTCTTCTCCAGATTCTACCTGTGTTCTTCCGCTAGTTCCTAGCGAGAGGGAGTTTCCTGAGATAGTTGATAGCAACAGTGCGAATACTCAACAATCAAAAGAGATTCTCACATATAAGAAAGGACAACGGAAAATTGTGTACTCTCAAGAAGAACCATGTGCTAAAAAGAATTCCCCTGAACCAGATCTCCAAGTACAAGTGGAAAGTGATCTTGACATTCCTATTGCTGTTCGCAAAGGTAAGCGTACATGTGCACGATATCCCATTTCTAATTATGTTTCATATGACAATACTTCTCAGAGGTACTAAAACTTCATTATGAATGCTGAAAAACATAAGATTCCTTCGAAGTTTGAAGAAGCAATCAAGTGCCCTTTATGGAAAGCTGCAATTGAAGAAGAACTGAATGCACTCGTAAAAAATAATACATGGACCATCACACAGTTGCCTTCTGACAGGAATACTGTAGGATGCAAGTGGGTGTTTACTATTAAATATAAGGCAAATGGAACAATAGAGAGATATAAAGCCAGATTGGTTGCTAAAGGATACAGTCCGTCATATGGAACTGATTATACAGAAACATTTGCACCCGTGGCCAAACTTACATCAATCTGAATACTTCTAAGTACGGCAACAAACTTGGGATGGAATCTATGGCAATTGGATGTTAAAAATGCTTTCTTACAGGAAGATTTAAATGAAGAAGTGTACATGGAACTACCTCCTGGAATGCCCAGAACTCTTTTATCTTCTAAGAGAGTATGTAAACTCAATAAAGCTATATATGGGTTGAAACAGTCTCAAGAGCTTGGTTTGATAAATTCAGTAAAGCAGTGTGCAGTCTGGGATACAGCAGAAGTCTCAATGATCATACAATATTCTTCAAGAGAGGGACAAAAATATCTATTCTTGCAGTTTATGTTGATGACATTATTGTTACAGGAGATGACATTGAAGAAATTTCAGAGTTGAAAAAGAATCTTCATAAATTATTTGATATTAAGGATTTGGGTAGGCTTTACTATTTCTTGGGCATAGAAGTTCTCTACTCTGACAAAGGTATCTTCTTAACTCAGCAAAAATACCTAATGGATCTTCTTGAAGAAACTCAAATGCTTGAATGCAAACTTAGTGACACTCCTATGGAGGTAAACCAGAAATTCTTTAATGGTGACAGTGAAGAGTTCAAGGACATCCACAAATATCAGAAACTAGTGGGAAAGCTTATATATTTGACTGTTACTCGACCAGACATTACTTATGCAATTGGGATTGTGAGCATATATATATATGCACTCACTAACAAAAAATCAGATGGATGCAGTGTATAGAATTCTTAGATATCTCAAATCAACTTCTGGAATGGGTTTACTTTATTCAAAATCATCAAATTTGGACATTGCACTTTATTCGGATGACGATTGGGTTGGTTCTACTGATGACAATAAGTCAATTACAGGCTATGTTACTTTGCTTGGTGGTAATATTATATCGTGGAAGAGTAAAAAGCAGACTGTGGTTGCAAGATCTATAGCAGAAGCTGAATATGGAGCTATAGCACAAGCTATGTGTGAAGGAAAATGGATATCATCATTGATCAGTGAATTGGGTTATTCTTTTAACCATCCTATACCTCTATATTGTGATAGCAGTGCAACTATTCAGATGGCATCAAATCCAGTATATCATGAAAGAACCAAGCATATAGAAATTCACTGCCACTTCATCAGGGAGAAGATATCTAATAAAGAATTCCAGCTAGAGTATGTTCATTCTATCAAACAGAGGACTGATTTTTTAACGAAAGCTATTACCAACAAACTGTTAAAAGAGACCTTATCTAAGTTAGGTGTCATCAATATTTTCCACCCAACTTGAGGGGGAGTGTTAAGGAAAGTCGGGCATGTCTGGGCATGCCATTTTGTGTCTTATGTTACTTTAGATATAGTTAATACTTATTAGGGGTAGATTAGGAAATTAAGTTAGACAGGATATTAATAGCTAATTAGGGTTGCTGCTTTTGCAGATATCTGTGCCCTGAACCGTATCCTGTAGCTATTATGCAATTTCTTAAGTCTCATGGAATTCGGCTTTTTCAGTTTGGAATAGAAGGAAACAAGGTAAGTATCCTTATACAATAAAGCCAACTTGATGATATCTGACATGCATTACTTTGATGTCCTCTGTGTAGTACCACTTGTTTGATATTGGTGCATGTTGCAACCAACTTCAATTATGGTTGGCTTTGTGTATTCTGTTGTTATCATGCACAAAGAGATATGTCTGAAGTATCGTGAAATTGCACGATTTGTGGGCCTTTGTTTTTTGATATGCATGGCTTGCTTTAGGTCATGTTCAAAGATGGAAAGGATAAAGCAATTCAACTTTTTGTTGTGCTTTGATTATGACTGTGACTATTTGGCTACCTTTTGGATTTGTATTGTAATTTAGGGCTCTTATGCATACTCTGTTTGCGGAAGCAACTGACTTGTTATTTGTGGAGTGGTTTCATGCTTGGATCTGTGCCCATTGTAAAGAGACATGGAAAGAAATATTTTTATGGCAGGAACACTCTAGTGGGTTGCATAAGAAAATTTTGCATAAGAATTAAGGACTACTAATTAATTCAAGTAATAGGAAATTGCAAATATGGCGAAGGTTTTGTTCCTTTAGTAATGCAATCATTTGCATGTGAAGGGAATAAAATCTGTCTGCCATATAAAATGTTCAAAGTTTGAGCTGATTTGTGTTGTAATAGTATCGCAATTGACAGAAGAAAGACACCTTCTAAGGAATACTATCAAGGATCATGGGGCAGCTATCTAGCGGTTTCAAGCTCTATTCTCTACAATAATTACTATTGTTCCACCTACAAATATGCTAACACGTTTTGTTGTATGGTAAGGGGCAATGAGTTGCAATTTGTTGGAGCTAGAGTTTTGTAGATTCATGGTCTTTCTTTTTAATGTACTTGTTGCACCTTATTGGTGCTTTGCATACAATCTATAGAAAAGAAGAAAGAAATACCACGTGAGAAGAAGCGTGCAGGTTTTAGGTGATATTCCTGTTTCAGAAAATCAGATCACAGCTGGATCAGTTGGATGGGTTTTAAATATTTTGGCAATGGATATTTAACCAACCTGGAAAAAAAATTAGGAAAGAAGGAAAAAACAGTTAAGTATGAATACAACTCAGAAGAGTTACAACGCAAAAGCAACATTGGTTGGAGTTGACAAAGGATTGCCCCGCTGAATAGTTGTGACTGTCTTTAATTGTCATAAAGTTTGTAGACTTTGGGAAATCTTCAATCCTTGGAAACAAAATGATGTATATATCAACACGCTGAAAAGAATTAATATTGCAAATGTCTGGCTCAAATTGTAGTTCATTTGTTTATGAAGGTTCTTTTGCTTGCTATATCAGTGGAGCATCCCATTTTGGTGATGCCGGAAACTAACCATGATTCAATACACTACACACGTATGTTATTTTTTATATTTGATGTAATTTTAATTGTATTTTATTTTACTACCAATTTTCGTACTTCTTTTATGCACCCAATGTATCGTGCTTCCAAACAGATTCATCATCCTTCTACACTATTGGCAGGAGTCCTAGTGACTTGGCTGGCTTTGGGCATACCTTGAAATCTTTTACAAAGTAGAGCTCAATAAAAATGATGGAGTAAACACAGAGTCGCGAAAATAAACATCCCTTTTTCGAAGAGAAATAAAGAAGTAGATAAATGGCTTTTAGTTCATTTTCTTATTCCTTTTGGAAGGAAACGTATGGTTCCCTCAAAAAAAGGTGGATGAGTAACCGACTCCCATAAAACGAGAGAAACAACATGCCTCTTGCTTTTTGGTGTTCCTTTTCTGTGGGAATGAAATTTCTACCAAATACATGTTCTTGTGTCAATTGTATAATCCTCAAATCATCTTGATCCCAATGGATCATAGGTTTTCTTTACAGATGGTCCATTTTAGGTGAACAGAGTTTTTTTTGCATGATCTGATGATCTCTAGTAGTAATAAAAGGCAGTGCGGAGATGAGATCTCTTTCAACATGCTTTGGGATCAAAGCACAACTTCTAATCTAATGGGCGCCATCACACTTGATCATTGTTTCTTTCTGTTTTCCTTGTTGCCTTTTTCTGTTGTTGATGACATTGAAAGCATACAAAAGCATAATTGGGATAAAAAATCACATTTTCTTTCTTCATGGGTATTTAAGTCAACGTCATCTATGATCATTTCTTTCGGTTTTCTTTCTTTGCCTTTTCTGTGATTGTCGGTTGTGGTAAAGTCTCTCCCTCTCTCTCTCTCTCTGAGTTCTGATGTCATAATACAATCAGAATTTTGAATATATAAAGGTTTTCCAACAGAAGCAATGATACAAAGTTACATTTTTGTCCACCCTTTGTTAAGATGATTAGAAAAAAACAAGTGTAGTGTGCTGATCATGAGTTGTCTGTTAAGTGTTGGTGCTGTCATCAACCTAAACCCTCGTTATTTTGCAGGAACCCTTCACCAATATACCTGTCGATTCAATCATGAATGCTCTTGTAGGTTTGACAGGTAAATGACTTGGGTCAACAGTTTAAGCAATGCTATCAACTCCTATAAAGTTACTTATTTCCTCTTTTGGTGCTTCAGATGCTACAAATTATCCTCTTCTTGTTCACTGCAAACGTGGAAAGGTATTGATAGTATTCATTGTTAGCTTTTTCTGTTTCCACTTGTGAAAACGGGTTGTATCATCCATGAGATGGTGATGGTCCCATATCAAATCTTGGCCGTCCATATGTCCGTTCAGAGCAAAAGCAATCCACGGCTAGGATATGATGGAAGACGTCTACCATCATGTGTCTGATGATAAGAACCTCTCTCCTGTCTTTTATGTTCATGAATCATTGGGATCCAGATTTCTGGCCCTTTGCTGCACATGCCAAAGGCTGCAAAAATAACGGGTCCTTTACCAAGCATTCAAGCATGAACGCATTATGCATGTTTTGGTTTTTCTGCTTACGTTCTCCTTTATCAACCTATGCCTGCAGCACCGTACCGGTTGCCTCGTTTAGGAAATGGCAAAGCTGGTGTTTGTCCTCTGTCTTTGAGGAATACCAACGCTTTGCTGCTGCAAAAACAAGAGTTTCAGACCTCATGTTCATCGAGAGGTTTGATGTTTCTGCCTTAAGGAAATTGCTGGATGATAGTTTACATCGGCACCATGGAAGCTCTCCTCCGAAGAGGCATTCATATTAGATAGCGAATGATTTTGATCAATGCCCTAGGTATATTTCTTTTTTCGTAGTTGGTGAGTATATGCTGTCGTTTTCCTGTATACAGAACATATGCACCATTTGAATTGTATATGATGATTTCTTTACCCTCATGTTGAGTATTTGATTGGCATTAGTATCGGTTCATCGTAATTCAGCCTAATTGCTGCATAGAGTTTTCCATTGGTTGTAAAGATTTTCAAGAAAACATGATTCTTATGTAAGACATGAAGGAGCAGAGTAATCTACCGTAATATTTGCTGTTAACATAAAGATCTCAAAATCGATTTGAAATGCAACTTTAGAGGGGCTCAACGTCAAGAGATACATGGAATTATATAATGGACCCTCCTTCGTAGGATCAAGCTCTAGACCATTCTGAATCGGAAAAAAACATTAAAAGTTTTGATAAAAATGAAACCAGTGGTTTGGAATGGCCTGTTGCAATTCTATTCCTCCGGTTCTGGGTCTTGTTTGACTGGTTTTAGTTTCAGCTGGTTCCTGGTCCAGTTCGGTTTCGGTTGAAATTGTTGAGCCGGTTCAAACCTGCCATCTAGGTGGGAGTAAGAGATATCATTTGTCATCCTTGTTTATCTATGGAAGATGCAGGCGGAGCCAATCTTGAACCAAATATGATGCATATTATACTAAATGCAGTTATGAATTGTCCAGGTCAAACGCTGAAGTATGGCTCGGTAGGTGGGGTGCAAGTTGATGATTTGGTAGTTTTCAATCGATGTATACATGAGAGAGGACAATGATTTTAAGGATGATCCACAGTAGATGAAAGCTTTGGCTAGTAAAACTCGCGGAAAAGTACAGTCACAAAAAAGGAGCGAAGTACAAGGCTGTATGAGCTTCTAAATGCACAAGGTCACACAAGTCTCTTTGAATGGGGCCGCACCTAAAGCGTAGAGGAAGGCCCCAAAAGTGTTGCAAGAAAATATAACAAAGCATCCTGACTTTCAAATACATGTAATTGACCCACTTAATCTTGGAGAAGGCTTGCTTTTGGTTAGAAGTGAATACTTTAAAGCAGATAGAAATTTGCAGAGGATCACGAAATGCAACAAGGGTATCTATTCATTTTGGTGTAAATCTCACAAATTTTCCCTTTTCGATACCACAACAATATGACAAATGCTTACAGAGAAGTAAGAACTTTATAAAGGAAACGTTTGGTCACCATGTAAAGAGGTGAGATGAACTCAAGGGCATTTTGGTGCGCCTTCCTTGGTTTTCCATTGATCATAACAAGGGCATTCCTCCCTGTGGCCGTAGGTGCCTGACGGCACGCACAGGCACTTGCGACAGCACATATTGCAGAAGAAGAGACACGGCTTCTTGTGAGAGGTTGCTGAGCACCTGTATTCACACTTTGCAGGGCATTCTTCACCATGTCAACCAAATTTCACTTGTTTAGACTTTATACTATATATATGTGTGTATGAATATATATATATATATATATATATATATATATATATATATATATATATATATATATATATATATATATATATATATATATATATTCATAGAGAGAGAGAGAGAGAAAGAGAGAGATTTTATACCTTCTGGACGAACAGAACCCTCAGGGCCGTCCTGAAAAGAAGACAGAATTAGTGTGGAGAAACCTTTTTCTCGTGTTTAACTAAAGGATAATCTTACCAGTTTATAGATAAGTGATCTCTTCACAGAAAAGTTTTCCTGAAACATTGAAGGATTGAATAAGGATATCCGGTTAATGTAAAACAGACAGCCAATGTTCATGAGAAAGCAAGCTTGGATTACGTTTGCCCATCTCTCCCGATTAGTTAAGCTGCCTTTTTCATTAATATTCTAAGTCCACAATTAAGGTTTCTCTTATGATCGTAGCCACCATGATCAATGCACTTGGTATTTTTCGATAAGTGTATGGATTTGATAGAAAATAGTGCTTTTTGGCCTGCAACGTATGGCACTGGATCGCTGCAAAAAGGAAAAGATTTACTTGAAGTATATAAACAACGAATCCGCAAACGTGTGCCCTGTAAAAAGACCTGTCAAGCATCTTCCCCTTGCAACAGACAGATGGACGTAACAAGAGCATCTCCTGGTAACCCCCCCCCCCCCCCCACACACACACACACACACATATATATATATATATATGACTAATTCTAAACAAGCCCGGTGATTCCAATTAGAACCAAATCCAAAGTAGCACCCTCTTTGGTTTTGGATCCACCTTACATGAAATTGGAACTGATGATTTCAAACTATCATTTCTATGCAACTTTCTAATTTTTTTCTTCGAATTCTAAATCTTTTAATAGTTCTTTTCGTTTTGGCTTCCGACAACATTGCTTTGGGGCGTCCCCGCCTAGCGACGTGCTGCAGAGCCCGAATGCAATAAGAAGTAAGCAAGGGCCACTACATTTTCGCCCGAATGTAGTGAATCAATTGCAGAGAGGGTTCCCACATCATGGACAGATGTGGGTAAAGAAGTTAGTCCTGCTACATTGCCACCCGAATGTAGTGAAAATTTTCAGAGAAGGTCCCTGCATTTTGATTATGGACGGATGCAGGGGGTAAGGAAGCTAGTCCTAGATAATAAGATTCGTATTGGTTCTTAGAATATCGGAACTTTATCCAGTAAGCTAATGAAGGTGGTGGATACGATGATTCGAAGAAAGATTCATATTCTATGTTTACAAGAGACAAAATGGGTTGGAGAAAAAGAAAAGGAGATAGAGGATACACGTTTTAAATTATGGTACTCAGGTAAAGAAAAGGCTCGAAATGGAGTTGGTATTATCATAAATAAAGATTTAAAGGAGAGTGTAGTAGACATACAACGATATGGTGACCGAATCATAACGTTGAAATTAGTGTTAGGAGCAGAGGTTTTGAATATAGTTTGTGCTTATGCACCCCAAGTAGGACTAGAAGACAGTATAAAGACAATTTTTTGGGAAGAGTTAGATAAGGTGTTTTAAAAGATTCCACAAAGGGAGATGATTTGTTTAGGAGGAGATCTAAATAGACATATCGGTAAAGAGGCATTAGGATATCAAGGGATTCATGGAAACTTTGGTTTTGGGGATATAAATGAGGAAGGTAGGGAGATTTTAAATTTTGCTATGGCATTTGATCTCTTTATAGTCAATACAATCTTCAAAAAATGAGATGAACATTTAATTACTTATAAGAGTGGCTTATCACAAACACAAATTGATTACTTTATTTGTAGAAAAAAAGATAGAGTGTGTTGTAAAGATTGTGAGGTAATTCCAGAAGAAAGCGTAACCACCCAACATCGACTTTTAGTTATGGATTTACAAATAAAAAAGTGGACAAAGAAGAAAATAGTGCATCGAGCTATTCGGACTAAATGATGGAACCTCAAAAGCTAGAAAGAAGATATATTTAAACAGAAAGTCCTGCAAGGAGATGTTTGGAATTATGTTGGCGCACCCTGTGATATGTGGAACAATATGGCTATACATATTAGGAAAGTTACGAAAGATGTGTTAGGGGTATCTAAGGGAGGTGTACCGGCACAAAAAGAAGCTTGGTGGTGGAGTAAAGTAGTACAAAATAAAATCAAGGCAAAGAGGGCATGTTACAAATTACACTATGCTAAGAAAACTAGTGAAACTTTAGAAGCTTATAAGAAAGCAAAGAAGGAAGCAAAAAAGGCGGTTAGTGAAGCAAAAGCTAAGATTTGGGAGGACTTATATAAAAAACTCAACTCAAGAGAGGGTGAAAGAGATATTTTTAGGATAGCTAGGGCTAGAGATAAGAAAACTAAAGATCTTAATTATGTTAGATGCATAAAAGACGATGATGAAAAAATTCTAGTGGCAAATGATGATATAAGAAATAGATGGAAAAATTATTTTTATAATCTTTTTAATGAAAATAAAGATGTTAGTATTAGTTTAGGAGATTTAGCCAACTCAGAAAAGTATATAAACCACAATTTCTACCAACGTATTCAAAAGAATGAAGTCATATGAAGGGTGGTAAATCGGTAGGACCAGATAATATTCCTATAAAAATTTGGAAAATACTAGGAGAAGTAGGAATTACTTGGCTCACAAGACTATTTAATGAAATATGAAAAAACCAAAAGATGCCCGAGGAATGGAGAGCAAATACACTTATACCCATATATAAGAACAAGAGATACATTCAAAATTGTGTGAATTATCGAGGTATCAAGTTAATGAGTCATACTATGAAATTATGGAAAAGAAATATCGAACGTAGGTTAAGACAAGTATCAAGTACAACAGAGAACCAATTTAGGTTCATGCAAGGCATATCTACTATTGAAGCGATTCACCTTTTGAGACGTCTTATGAAACATTTTAGAGCAAAAAAGAAAGACCTTCATATGATATTTATTGATCTAGAAAAAACTTATGATAGGGTATCGAGGGATGTTCTTTGGAGAACTTTGGAAAAAAGAGGTATCCCATTAACATATTAACCTTATAAGAGACATGTATAATGGTGCAAAAACATGTGTGAGGACTCATGAAGGAACGACATACTTCTTTGAAGTTAATATTGGGTTACATCAAGGATCAACTTTAAGTCCATACTTATTTATAATGGTGATGGATGAGTTAACAAAACATATTCAAGATGAAATACCTTGGTGTATGTTATTTGCAGATGACATTGTATTAGTGGAGGAGTCTAAGGAAAAAGTTAATAGAAAATTGAAACTATGGAGAGAAACATTAGAAAGCAAAGGCCTCCGACTTAGTAGAACAAAGATAGAATATATGGAATGTAAGTTTGATCATTTGGTTACTTAAGAGGACATAGAAATTAAAATTGGCACATATTGCATTCCTCAGAAGGAAAGTTTTAAATACCTAGGGTCAATTTTTCAGAGTGATGGAAGAATTGATGGAGATGTTACACATAGAATTAATGCTGGTTGGTTAAAATGGAGAGGAGCATCGGGTATTCTTTGTGATCCATTAAAATTAAAAGGTAAATATTATAGAGCAGCAATTAGGCCTGCCATATTTTATGGTTCTAAGTGTTGGGCAGTTAATCATCAACATGTATAAAAGATGTCTGTGACATAAATGAAGATGTTGAGATGGATGAGTGGTCATACAAGAAAAGACCGTATACATAATGAGGTTATTAGAAACAAAGTAGGAGTGACACCAATAGAGGATAAAATGAGAGAACATCGTTTAAGATGGTTTGGATATATAGAAAGAAGATCAAAAGAAGAACCTTTAAGAAGGTTAGAAAAACTAAATTTGGAAAGTATTAAAAGAGGTAGAGGACGACCACAAAAGTGTTGGAAAGAAACAATAAAGAACGATCTAGCTTATTGGGAGTTAACTGCTAACATGGCACAAGATAGGGATCTGTGGAAACAAAGAATCCATGTAGCCGACCCCGTCTAGTATGGGAAAAGGCTTAGTTGTTGTTGTTGTTTGTGTTGTTTCAGTTTTGGGATGGTTTAAGTCTCAAACCGAACCGGTTTCATTACGTTTCTAGGTTTTAGAGTAACTGGAACCAGCCATATATATATACATATATATACATATATATACATATATATACATATATATATATGATCTTATGCTATTTACATTTTGAAGGATTTTGCGATTACTTTGGATCCCTAGGTATGCTTCTCTTGCCACAAGACCAACGGTAGAAGGCAACCTCAAGATAAGTGAGCTGGCTTGGAGCCTCCACACCAACGTGAAGGTGACAAAATCATTTAACAATGAAGCAAGGGATCACTTGACATGTGAAATAGCAAGATTATTTTACTCTGTAGGTTTGTCTTTTAATGTAGCTAGAAACCCTTACTATGTTAGTGCATTCAAATATGCTTCTAACACCTCAATTTTGGGTTTTACTTCACCTAATTATAATGCTATCAGGACTACACTATTGTAGAAAGAGAAAGCTCATTTAATGAGATTGCTTCAACCTATCAAAGATACTTGGCCAAAAAAAGGAGTAAGCATAGTTACAAATGGATGAATCGATATACAAAGAAGACCTTTGATTAACTTTATGACAATTTCAGATGGAGGCCCTATGTTTTTAAGGTCTATTGATTGCTCTAGTGAGGTGAAAGATAAGAACTTTATTGCAGATGAAATTATAAAAATTATTAATGAGATTGGATCTCAAAATGTTGTGCAAGTTATAACAAATAATATATATATATATATATATATATATATGATCTTATGCTATATACATTTTGAAGGATTTTGCGATTACTTTGGATCCCTAGGTATGCCTCTCTTGCCACAAGACCAACGGTAGAAGGCAACCTCAAGATAAGTGAGCTGGCTTGGAGCCTCCACACCAACGTGAAGGTCACAAAGTTGGACGGGCTCAACGTTTCACGACTTTGGTTAGGTGATGATCGAGTTCGTGATAATTCTGCATAGTTTCTCCATGTCACAAACCCAAACAGAAAAATGAAGTTAATGTACTTACATGAGATGCACAGGCCAGTTGAAGAGAGAAGAACACAGTGAGCAACAAGGCCAGGAAAAGCACAGACCGGTGAGACATTCGATCCGCACCTGGGAGTTTTGGTTGTATGCTCTCTGTGACCTTGCCAACTTATATAGCACGAAGTTTGAGGTGAGGGTCCAACAGGAAAGGGCTTAGATACTACCTCGTTATACAATGTATGTGTTGGATTCTTATGTCAAGGATGTGAAACTATTTCTTGGCGTTAGGTAGACCTGTGAAACAGTGAGCCTATATTTAGAAATGCAAAAAATGGCATGCCATAAAACCTAGAAGATGTCTTAGATAAAACTTGTAAAACAACGATAGCACAATATCTCACCAATACTTTTGGCAAACTTTATTGGTAGATATAAACAGAAAAAAACCTTTTTGATGTATTCGATTATGTTGAGAAATCCTGATCCACAACAGTAGCTTGTTGATGAGTGAGATTCCCTAGAGGCATGGTCTTATGTGATTGCTCTTTTTTAGATCTTCATTCGCCGCACATGGGTTCAAAGAAGCAAATGGGCACTTGGAAACTGTACTCATAGGACAAAAATAGGTGAAAAATCATCTAAAGTTTCTAGATTCAAAGAACAGCATTTAACAATCTTGTCACGAAAACTCGATAGAAAACCTTTGAACCAGAGAAGGATATCTGAAATGGTTTATGGGCGTGAATACCAAGTTTATAAAGAATCAGACAATGATCTAAGACCATTTTACGATTTTTTTCTTTTCACTTCCGATTTCTAGGTATTGCATTGTCTAGACAGGCGTTTTATTAGAGGATCAGCCGAATTTCGACATAACCTTAAAGATTTAAGAGAAGCCACATTATCTTTAATCATCTGTCTAATGTAGTTCTATCCTAGACTTGTAAATGTATGGACCCCCTCGTTATATTTACCCTGCACACCTTACATAATGATTAACTTTCACTAAATATAAGGATCATAGGTGTTGATTTTCACCTAGCAGAGCATCAACTAGCAACTTTTTATGCTATGTCGCATCTTTAAAAGCATATGATGCAGTAATCAACTTATTTCATGGTGGAATACATTATAATGAGTTGCTTCTTAAACCTCCACGCTATGTGTCACCACTTAGGGTAAAACCCAGTCATTGGATTTGAAGTTCTCTCACCAATGTTATAAATATCGTATATGTGCATGTATTGT
Source organism: Brasenia schreberi (assembly GCA_036023115.1). Taxonomy (NCBI): domain Eukaryota; kingdom Viridiplantae; phylum Streptophyta; class Magnoliopsida; order Nymphaeales; family Cabombaceae; genus Brasenia; species Brasenia schreberi. The sequence goes on along the minus strand of JAYKKT010000075.1, from coordinate 11,801,464 downwards.
TGGTGTTGAGATTTTTATAGATGGCACAGTTTCATGAGTGGTAAGTACTTCCTAAAAAAGAAGGTTAGGATAGTATTGTTCTTCGAGGCACAGTAAGCCCTAAGTTTTAGGTTTATTTAGTGTAACTGGTATCAAATAACCAATTGTAATGAACTCCGGTAAACACCTTTAAGATACAACAAAGTCCCTTGGTTCGTCTTGTATAAATACAATTGAATCTTAGACAAACTCTCTTGAAAAACTGATGTTACAATAGGACTTACAAACTCTCTTAAAAACTGAGTAGGAAAGCACTCACACCACGAGAGAAAAGTTAGATGAATCTTGCATACAATACCACTTATATATAAACATAGTTAAGTGAAATAAACTAAGGAGGTGTCTCTTAATGTCAGAGAACAACACTCATCCTCAATAGAAAACCTTTAATACATAGCACAATTTCCACTAAAGGAGGTGTCTCTTAATGCTATAACATGGTTGCTAAATAACAGGGTATACATCACCAAACCAAAAAACTATATTACACCCATTTCATTGAACCGAATCCGAACTGAAATATGTAACTAACCAAACTGACTCGAATTGAATTAGTTTTGTTCTATTTGGTTCGGTCTAATTAAAATTTGCATTACACAAGCACAATCTCAAATGTCCAATTAGAAATTCCAGAAAAACTAAAGATAATCTGAACATCATTGTCAACTTACAATGTTATTAAATGTCTCAGAATTCTTGTTAATCCAAAGTCCTTTTAAGTTAAATAATACTCCAAGCATCATGTAGATCAATCAAATGAGTTGCTTGTTTCATGTTTTAGATTTTCCTCAGCTTCTATTAAGACATGTTTTTCATAGTTGTTAGATTCTCCTCATAAAATTTTGACTAGACATATTTATCCCCACTAAAAGGCTGATGCATCACTACTCAATTGTCTAAACAAGGATATAATGAAAGCAATAAAAATCATACTGCATTCATCAAGTACTATCAAAGGTATTCCATAACACTACTTTGGATCCTGGGAGTAAATTGCGACCACTCAAAGGCCATCGCATACAACAATACAAGCACCATGTCATCTTCAAGATAAAGGAAGATGACAAGGTAATGGATGTTTATCAATAGCTTTAGTTCTTTCATATTTTAAAATAGTTATAATTCAAGTTATGTTCAAAGTTCAACTACACATTAAGTGACCAAACTTTCTAAGACATATAAGTTAACATTCCTAAGATATACAAGTTAACACCAAGGTACAACAATAATATGATAAAATGAGATGAGACAACTTTGCAAGAAGAAAACTTAGAAGACCATCCTAAGCGTGAATCTATAAAAATCATTCTACCATTTTTTTTTAATATTATTTTGTGGTTAAATCAATGGGAATGATGATTATGAGAGATGGATAGATGAAAGGAAAAAAGAAAAGAAAAGGAGATAGTTTCAACCCACCATAATGCAACTCAAAATCATTTGTCATAGTAAGATTGAAGCGCAAAGTAACACTATACACTAACTACAAGGCATCCATTGCAGTCTGCTTTTCATCTTGATACAAGTAAAATGACAAAACAAAGCTTATATAAACCATCCATTCCATTTGTTCACCATTGAGATAGCAAAAAAGGAGAAGAAATAAAGGAGAAGGAGAGGGAATAAAGTAAAAGGCTTACTAGAGATTGCTTTGGATGGATGGTGTAGGAAAGAATAATATTTTGTTGAAGGAGGAAGTGGTAGTAATCTGGTCAATGGTGGAGGTGTCTAGATTGAGCTAAAATTTCACTTGAGTATCATTTTCATAGAGAGAGGTAGGGGTCGTATTGAGACATTCGGTTTTTCGGTCAATTCGGTTATGGACCTCATAAAACCAAAAACCGAAATTTAATAAAAACTTACACTGAATTCTACGAACCCAAACCGAACTAGTCGGGTTGGGTCAATTTTTTGGTTCAACTCAAATTATTCTCACTCCCAATTATATGTGCTACTAATGACCACATTTATTACTAAAGTAAGCAACTCAACATGGGTTTCACTCATTCAAATTGAATAATAGACAAACTTTGAACTATCCAATATAAATAAAAAAGTGTGCATATTTTACATATAAGATTCTAATGTCTGTATATGTTATGTTTTAATTGACAATTTTTATAGGCCTTGTGTTTTATATTTTTTTACGAGTACTTTAAAAGTCAAGCCCAAAACTCTAAGAAGTAGCCCTACTTCACACTCACAATAGTGAACTCCATAAAAGGTGTCTTGTATAGGCACTATAGCACACACATGTATATATGCTATAGGTCTATCAAGAGCAAGGCTCAACCTGTTTTTTTGTTTTATGGGATCAAGTATCTTTTCCTTGGAATATTTATTTAGTTGGTACTTGCAATCACTCTAATAACTACAACTACTACTACAACTACAACTAAGCCTTTTCCCGTACTAGATGGGGTCAGCTACATGGATTCTTTGTTTTTTTTGGTAGAATCCATGTTAAGTTCGACAAAGTTTTACGCTGGCTGTCGAAAGCCTAACACAACCCTCCTCCTTTTTCCGGGCTTGGGACCGGCCATGCAAGGGTGATTCCTTACATAGGCGGAGTTTTGCAATCACTCTAATGATGTACTTTAATTCATTAAACTCAAGACATGATGTTACTCAAAGTTTGAGCCTCAGTTCCACCATTAGTGATCTTATAAATCGGGTTTAGAATTATTCCAATTGATACCTTTCACATTAAATCTCTTATCAAATATTTTGTCAAAGGGTATACAAGATTTAATCCTGATGTTATATAAATAATGAGAATTACTCAACTCATTATGAGATCTTTAACATAGTTATGTGTTAGACCAATATGTCTAGATTTATAGTAATCCTTTGATAAAATACCTTGGCTATATCATAATCTCATGACATAAATTTCTTAGCTATTCTACTTTTTTACCTACCAAAACTAAAGTTATGAACTCAACAATCATAGTAGTAGTAGAATCAGCTATACATGCTTGTTTCTTATAACCCAACAAATGGTATCAGTACCAATAGTAAAGATCCAACTACTTTTAGAGGTACGATCTTCTCGGTAGCTAACCCAACTAACATATGAATATCCTTCTAAAATTGAAGGACTTTCACTATAGACTAAGCTACCTTTAAACATTTTTAATACTAGATGAATATCATGCTAGTGGTTTTTACTTGAATTGCTTGTATATAAGCTCAATCTTCCCACTATATATGCAATGTTAGGCCAAGACATGTAGAATATATCAAGTATCTAATAATTTTAGCATACTCTAACCATTTCAAGTGAAATTCTTTTGTTTTGTACTAACTTAATGTTCACATCAAATGGAGAGAAGGGAGGATAACAATCAAAATAATATAATTTCTTTAAAACTTTTTCAATATAATGAGATTGCGTAAGTTCTATATTCATTCTCTTACTGTTTTAATATCTAGAATAACATCCACTTCTCTTATGTCTTTCTTATCAAAATTGCTAGACAAAAATTTATTGATATTTTCAACTTCTTTTAAATCAATAGAAAAATTAGCATATCATCAACATATAAATAAATCAAAGAAGCTTTTCCATGATGAAATTTGCTATAAATATATTTGTCTGATTCATTTATTTTGAAACTAGGTTTCAAGAACAACTTGATTGATTTTTTATACCATTGCTTATGGGCTTTCTTTAAACTATATAAAGACTTTATAAATTTGCAAACTTTATGTTCTTATCTGGGTAGAACAAAACCTTTGGGTTATTCTATATACACCTCCTCCTCTAATTAATCATTTACATCCATTTGGTAAATAACGAGTTTATATATGCACACATAAGTGCTAAAAAGACTCTATAATAGCTATTGTAGCTACCAGTGCATATATATATATCAAAATAATCAATTTATTATTTTTGAAAAACACCTAGTAACAAGCTTGACCTTACATTTATCAATTGTTCCATCAACTTTCTCTTTTTTTGAAAATTTGTTTATAACTAATTGCTTTAAAACCAATAGGAAGGTCTAGTAATTTCTAAATTTTGTAACTCATTATTGAGTTCATCTCATCTTGGATGCTTTCTTCCAAAATATTGAATCAAGAGTCTTCATAGCATCTTCATAAGTATCAGGATCATTTTCATATTATAAAAAAATGACATATAACTCACAATTGAGTCACAGGTTCCTTCAACTAGGATATATAAAAATCCGATCCAAAGGTCTTTATCTTTTTTTGCCTTTTACTTTGTATATGCATTGAGCTCTCTATATTATCATTACTAGTTTCAACATTTTATAAACTAGTCATTTTCATTAACGTATCTTATAGATATAGGAATTCAAGTAAATCTATCTTCTTAAAGAATAACATCTCTCAACTCTATCATCATATTAATGAGATATAAGTCATTTGATTCAATTATAATAAATCTACATGCCTTAGTATGTTCGACATTTTCTAAGAAGAAATATTCAATTTCTTCTTCACCCAATTTCTTTCTTTTAGGTTATAAAACTTTGACAATAGCCCTACAACCCTAAACTTTGAAATTAAGACTTCTTTTATTATAGAGTTCATATGAGATAATCTGGTTTCTTTTATTTGAAATTTTATTTAAAATTAAATAAGTAATTAATAACTCTTCACCCAATAATCATTTGATAAACTAGTGAGACATAAAATTTATCATTTCTTGTAACACTATTTTATCTTTTTGCAATACTATTTTATTGTCAAGAATAAGGAGTCACGGTTTCATTTATGATTCTTATAGACACAAAATAACTAGATTATAGTATTCTGCTTTCCATCAGTTCTCAAACACATAATGGAAGTTTTGTATTAAAGTTTCACTTAAGTTTGAAAATCCTAAACTTTTTCGAAACTTCATCTTTGCATACATCAAATATAAATAGCAAAATCTAGCGTAATCATCAATAAAAGTTGCAAAAATACCTTTTCTCTCCTATTGTTGGCCTACTACACTAATCACAAGCATCTGAATGAATTAAATCTAAAATTTTGGAACTTATTTCAATTCTTGGAAATTAGAGTCTAGCGATGATAATTCTTGAAACATATTCTTGAAAATCTAGCCATTTGATGTAATTTTTTAAAATTCTCATGCTCCAAAAGAAAATGCCACAAATTTAATAAGTCAACAATATAAGCAAAAACAAAATCCCTGTTATTGAGATTCAACTTCAACAAAGACTCATATAGATAACCCTTTTCAACAAACATGCCTCTATTAGACAAAATAAACTTGTCTCACTCAAATACACTTTAAACCCATACTTAAATACCCAAAGTAAATTCGAGCTCAACCATCCTTTTACTTTTCACTTGAATCATAGAAGCATTACTCATGTATAAACTGGTCCATCTTCTTCTACTAAAGTTTTGAAGAAACTTTAGTTTTTGTATACATGACGAGTAACACAAGAGCCTACCCGCAAAGATCCAATGTCTTCTATCATATTTACTTCCAATATAACGATAACAAGATTATCCTTAAAAGAATTTGATCTCTTCTGTTCATTCAAAATTTTCAAGTATCAGCAATAACTCTTGTAATAACCAGACTTTTCATAATGATAGCATCGACCTTTCTTCTTCTTAGTTTGGTGTCCTTATCATTGTTTTCATGATATTTTTTGAAATCTCATTTTTTTCTTTGGGAGGTCTATAGACTTAGCTTCTTTCATAATGTTGACTTTCTTTTAAATAGAATGGTCTTTACAGTCATTTTGCTTTCTATACTCTTTCTCATGCCTTACATGATCAACAATTACTCAAAAAAATTGTCTTCCTTCTTTGTTTCAAAGTTTTTATAAAAATTTTCCAAGAAGGAGGAAGTTTGTCTATAATTGAAGAGACAATCATGATTTCATCAATGCTTATCTTATGTTGTTTGGAATTATTCAAGATCCATTAGAGTTCATGTAATTGCTCTATAATAGATCTACATCTACCATCTTATAATTTTGAAATGAGTAACGAGAAATTTCTTATTTGTAGTATCCTCTATCATGTACCTCTTTTTAAGTTTTTCCATAGGTCCTTTGCACAAGGCATCTAATATGCTATTGAGGATGTGACCCATACAAGTATAATCATTATTGTCCCACTTTTGTCATTTGTTAGATTTTTTAAGAGTCTCTTCCTCCTTTTTGTCTCGTCTTTACGTAACAAGAACATACACGACCTTCAAAGTAGTAAGAAGGAAGTGCATTTTCTTTTGCCACCATAGAAAATTATCATTTTCACCATAAGAAATTATCACCATCAAATCTATCCAACTTAATGAAATCAGATGTTATCTCTCAAAGAAAAAAAACTATATTGAAAAAAATAAACCTAAAGATTGTTGGTGCTACGCTTCTTGTAGTGATAGGGTTTCTTGAGTGATTGACACTCAAGAGATTGAATTTAAACCTTACAAAAGAAGGTTAGGATAATACTATTCTTTGAGGCATGGTCAACGCTAACCTTGAGGTTTATTTGTTGTCGATATCAAATAATTGAATGCAATGGAATCCGGTAAATTACCTTCAAGATACAATGAAGACCTTCAGTTCGTCTTGTATGAACACAACCAAGTCTTAGACAAACTAGGAAAGTAAAGATAATGATATTACAAATTGAATTAACATTACAATAGGACTTGTAAACTCTCTTGAAAAATTAAGTAGGAAAGCCCTCACACCATGAAAGAAAAGTTAGATGAATTTTATTTACAATACTGATGAATTTTATTTATAATACCACTACATATAAATATGGTGAAAATGTAAATCATGATATGATCCTAATGAGCATGATTACCACTAAAAGAGGTGGTTCTTAATGTCATAACATGATTACTAAATTTATATAAGTTACAATCACTATATGTGCTACTAATGAGTATAATTATCACTCAAGTGACTTTTAATGCCAAAATATGACTGCTAAATGCTCATGATTTATAGCCACTATATGTTCTAGTAATGAGCATAATTATCGCTCAATTATCGTTAGAAATCAAAAAATAAAAAATATTTAAATTAATCAACAAAAGATAATAAATTGCTAGAAAACACAATTAACATTGAAAAAATCTAATTAATAAGTAATAATCACTACATTTCACAATCAATAATAACTATAAGATTAAGAAAAACTATAAACTCAAAATAACATTTGAGTGCAATTGTTCAAGAGAGAAACTAAAGATTACAATTTACAAATACAAAATTCAAAGTTCAATTTCATTCCACAAAACATAGATCATAACCAATAAATGCATCATAAGCAAAGTAGTTAGGATCATCATTATCACCACCACCACCATCATTTTTTGACTCCTTAATAATAGGCTTCTCCAATTCAATACCTTTCATATTACCATCTCTAATCTCTTATTCCACCTCTACTATTCTCTAATTTTCATCCTCTAAACTGATGGAGTCACTTCTTCAAATGAATCATTCATACTATCAATATTTTTATAGCTAAGTAGGTCATATGGCACCTTTTATGCCCTTCTTAAATATCTTTGTATTTGTCTATAAAGAAAACAAAAAAAAGAATGCAAGAATATCATATACTTCTAAAATTATTTAAAAATCATGAGTAACAAACATATTAAATTCTTACCTTAGCTTCATGTTGTATGCAATAAAAACCAAATCACAAAGATGAGCATGGTTCAATTTGTTTCTCTTCTTTGTGTGAATATGTTAAAAAAACTCCAATTGCATTCACATCTACTGGAACTACATGTTTGACTTAATATATATTGAGCAAACCTCGACGAGTTATGTGCATCTATACCAAAGTGAGTTCATCGTTCATCTAAAATAAATATATATATATAATAAGAAGCACTATAAGTCATCAAAAGATTAAAATCAAAGAATTTATAATTTATATAATACATTAATAAACTAAATTATACATGATTGCATCTGGGAGCAGAGATGCATTGCAATTGGCCCACCAAAATCTTCAAAACTATGTATATATTTGCTGAACTCTAAATGGTTATTGTATCAAGTAGATGAATCTTATAAAAGATCAATTGAATTCAATATCCTCTTCTTAACTTTTTCATCTTCTATAAAGTTGAGAGAAAATCTAATTGAGAGATTAAGAAATTATACAACAATATACAAATCATTATGCATTTGCTGGTTCCAACTTATATCAATTATCTGTCAAACCTTCTTTAGAAGTGACCATTTGCGATTAAGGTTTTCTTATATTTCTAATCTAGCCTTATTAATAACATCATATATATAAAAGACATAACATTCCTATCTTTATTGTCTACCATTCTCATTATCTTGACTAATGACAGTCATTTTAAACAATATGTTGTACTTATCCTAAAAGTTAACATTGAAAATAATATCTACTATAACAATCTCCTCTCTCTTTCTTGACCAACTTATGGGGTTTCATTCATCATATGCAAACATAATTTCAATGCATTACTATATACAACTTTGAACAACAATAACATTATCGTAGAAAATCTTTTCACTAAATACCTAATCAACTCCCTTCCACTAGTATGTATTCTCATCAAATGCAATATAGATGAATGATTATAAATAAACTTCATAACATTTCTACATGCATCAATAGTCTCTTGATTTTATTCATTCCACTCAAATCTTCAAGCATTAAGTCTATGTAATGTGCAACACATGAGTTCTACGCTAAAGAAGATGGCTCCACTCAAGCATCTTACCAGCTTTTCTAAAATGTTTCTAAAAAGATATATTCTTAAAAACTTGTTTTTAAATGGTTAATTTTAAGGTACATGATGTGAGACCTTGAGTCTTGACTTTTGTAAAAAAAATTACAGCTCACATGAAGAAAAAATGAAATATTTTTGGAAGAGAAAAAGAGAAACAAGAAGGAATTTTGAGGGCTTGTGCTTCTAGATGACAAAAGTTGGCTTCACCAAAATTTATTCCATGAAGTGAGTCGACCATGGATGGTATTCTATCCCTCCTTAGGTGTTTCTAACCTTAAATGAACTTTATTTGAAATTCTTGAGTCAATTATACCCGTTTTTATCCAAAAACAGTTATGAAGCCAAAATAAAAAACCTATTTTTATTTTATTTGTCAATGAGATTTTATTAAAAAATTTATTTATATTAGATATTTAATATAGGTTGGTTTATATATTTATTATATAAAAGCGTTTTGGATCTTATATGCACATTCAGAGCAACAAAGAGGCTCCATTTCTAAAAATGAAAATATGTATAAGGGATAAAATTTTCATTAAGGCTTTATATTTGAGCATTATTGAATATACAAATATATGAGAGAAGATGAATTCATGAACGACACTTATCATACTCCTCTTTGTTCTTATTACTACCTGTAGACACGGAAAATCCTCGTCTCCGGGTTCTTAGGCCTGAAGCGAATTTTTTCGTGCTTACGTCACTTTTAAAAAGGGCGTGCCAGCTAGCTTTCTTAAACTAGCGAAGTGATTTTTGAAAATATCTGACTTTTGGGGCGACTGTGGACAAGTGGGTTCTTTTCGTCACAGACTTTCTTGCACCGATGCGCAAGGGTCAGTCTGTACGCTTTAGAAAAACTCGATTTTACACAAACACGACTCTTTTGAAAACTTTGAAAGTGTTTTATCGATTGGTTTTGTCAAATTTGCAACTTTTATACATGGGATCTATGCGCTCCTATGTCTCTCGGGTTTTAGCCAATTTTGGCGTGTAGTCATGTGCATCCAGTGCTCGATTTAAGGTAAGTTCTATACGATTTTATCAATCTGGTTCGATGCAAGTATGCTCCCTATCTCGAGTGTGGCGGATATGCAATGCAAACTCACACAACTTGAAGGGAAAACCCGGAATTTAAAGACATAGCAGAAGGGAAATAGCAGAAAGGGAAATATGGCTATATCTTATATGCGGAAGGGAAAATATATATAGCTATATCTTAAGAGCGAGAAGGCTCAATGTGAGTGAGTGCTTTGAGTGTATAAATTGAAAGGGCAACTCACACGACTTGAACCTTAAAAACCCAGCTGAAAGGGGAAATACGTATATATATGTAAGAGCGGAAAGGCTCAATGTGAGTGAGTGCTTTGAGTGTATAAAATGAAAGACAACTCACACGACTTGAACCTTAAAACCCAGCTGAATGTATATAAATAGAGCTATATCCTATGGGCTGTTGAGGCCCGTTTTGCGTGCAAAAAGGTGTGCAGATAAGAGCGGAAAGGCTCGAGTGTATGTGTGTGATTCGTGTTTCAAACCATAATATTACATCTCGGGGGGAAACTACGCTCCATTATTACAACCCCGTATCGAATTTAATTGAATTTGAAACAACGTAAAGAACCAGGTTCGAGCACTTACACATCGTTTGCTTGGACTTCCTTTATCAGCGAAATCTGACCTTGAATATAGCCGTTGGATGGACCTTTCTCTGCGAAACGACCAGTTGCGTGGAAGGTTGATCCTAGATCGTGACCTGGGCTAGGTTGACACACTAAGGTGCTATGGGTTCTGGACTTAGACACGACAGATCTAGGGTGAGAACTAATGGATCTAGGTCAGGTGTAGGCGGGTTGTTTTGGTTAAGAGCTAAACCAAGGTCCTAAGGGAAAAACCCGACCAACTAATGGTCGAGTTAGGTGGTGTCTACGGGATTATTTTAGGTGAGACACTATGGAATGCTCGGCCAACTAATGGCTGAGCTTGGGTGGGGATTAGTGAATGATCTTAGGGGAGATCCTAAGGTGAGCTCTAGGGTAATGCTCGGCCAAAGGGTGGCCGAGCTGGGCAGGTTTTTGGAGAAGGATTAGGTAGGATCTAAGGTTGAATCCTAAGGAAAGAGCTCGGCCAAATGGTGGCCGAGCTTTGGCTGATGTTAGATGGTTGATCTCGGGTGAGATCCTAAGGGAATGGCTCGGCCAAAAGAGTGGCCGAGCTGGGTAGGTTTAGAGTGGTTTTTTTTTTTTTTAGTTAGGGTCTAACTTGGGTAATGGTTTAAGGTTAGGGATAGACCTAAGATGAGCTCGGCCACTATGGACCGAGCTAAATGGGTGAGGATGGGTTCGACAAGAGGAGGGAACCGAGTGTTTTAGACACTCGGTTTTGCCATGTTTTTGGGAGTGGTTTTGAGTTAGGAAATGAGTTAGGTAGTGGTTTTTATGTTAGGATTTTCTTTAGGACAGATCTAAGGTGAGCTCGGCCAGCCAATGGCCGAGCTGGGTATGGTCCTAGGTTAGGATGGTCTTAGGTAGAACTAGGTCAGCCCCTTTAGTGAAGTTCGGCCAGCTCCTTGGGTGGACTTTGCTGTGGCTTGTCGTTAGTGGTCTAGGTGGTTTAGAGAGGTGAGAAAAGAGATGGTTTTGGGCAGGAACTAGGGGACTTACCTTGACAACGTTTCAGCCATTTGATCCTTGGTTCCCACGCAGCCAATCCTCACCAACCAAGGGCCATCCAATGCCGCCAGATTTCATTTCTTTTCAGCCATGTACAAACCGTGATCTACAAACCCTAGCCCACCCACAACTTTCACCCACAATCTCACGAAACAAGAGGGGAAGGCTAGCCCCTTTTGTTGACCTTCCTCTCTCTCTCTCTCTCTTTTCCCCAAGTGGAGAGGCGTGAAATGCTGAAAAAAAATCCTCCCCAAGGCCAGCCCTCTCATGTCCTTTTATAGGCCTCTTATTTGGATATGGATCCTTCGTTGGGTTCTGAAATCCGGATCCAATTCAAGCCTTGTTTGGATATGGATCTTGGATCTGGATCTGGGTATTGGGATCCAGATTCGATCAAAATTTTTCTCTTCTTCAGTCCTTCCTGGCGTTTCGAGCCGGGCGCTTCGTGCGGGTCCTGAGTTCATCAAGATTCCGTCTTATGCTGGGGTTTTCCCAATTTCGTCGTCCGAGCTTCTTTTCGTCTTTTTGGACTCTATTTCAACTCTTTCTTTTGTTTTTTGACTTGGATTGCTTGTGATTTCAGATGTGCTTTCGGCTTGGCCTTCGATGCTTCAGTCTTGAAGTACACTCGTGGCCTGGGCTCCTTTTTCATCTTTGAAATTCACTTTTCATCGGGCTGGGCTTGACCTTTGAGCTTTTTGAATCTTTTGCAACTGTTTTTGAGCCAGGCTTCATCTGTTCGTCTGGTCTTTTGTAAAAATAGGACTTTCGTCCACTTTCGAGATTTTTTATGTTTCGAACAAGGTTGGAAAATAGAGTTTTGAAGGGTTTGAGTTCCTGAGTTTTTTTTGAAATCTCCAAACTTGGCCCTTTGAGCTGATTTTCGAACCAGGCATTTGGTTTTGGAAAATATTTGGATTTTGGGGTGTTTACACTACCGTTTTACCAAAAAGCGCTATATTTATATTTATTTTCAAAAACAAGACAAAAAGAGAGCCTTTATTTCAAAAACTTTATTATACATTTATGTACATGGCTCAAGCCTTGAATCAATTAAGCTTAAGCCTTATTTGAACTTATCCTAGGTGACCCAAGCATATCAAGTCCACATTTGTTCTAGTCAACCCATGCTAGGGTTTTGAAAATTCATTTGAGTCAAATTACTTAAGTAAGCATTATATTAAAATTCAATTTTGAGCAAAACAAAGTCTACCTTAGACATGGCTCAACTCATCTTATTGGAATCAATTCCACATCATGACACAATGGGTTGTTTCACTTTGATGCTTTAAGGCCAACAATATCAAGCTTCATCAAGTTTTTAAGACGAGATAGACATTCTCATTGTAATCGAACCACCTTGAGAAGCCATCCAAGCCACATCAAACCTCCAAGCCAAAGTGAGCCACCCAAGGAGCCTCTAAGCCAGGTAGGAATTAGCCAATCTAGCCATGCCATCAAGCCAAAATGGAATCTACTTAGCCAAATCAAAGAGAAATATTTTAAATATTTAAATCCTAGTGTAGATTACACAAATTATGAGCATTGTTTTGGGGCTTCCTCACTTAGCGACGCACTGCAGAGCCCAAATACAATGAAAAATAAGCAAAGTCTACTACATTTTCACCCGGATGTAGTGAATCAATTGCAGAGAGGGTTCCCATATCATGGACGGGTGGGTAAAGAAGTTAGTCCCGCTATATTGTCGCCAGAATGTAATGAATAAATTACAAAGAGGGTCTCCGCATTTTCAATATGAATGGGTGTGGGGAATAAGGAAGCTAGTCCTAGATAATGAGATTCATATTAGTTCTTGGAATATCGGAACACTATCCGTTAAGCTAATGTAGGTGTTAGATACTATGATTCAGAGAAAGATTCATATTCTATGTTTACAAGAAACAAAGTGGGTTGGAGAAAAAGCAAAGGAGATTGAGGATATAGGTTTTAAATTATGGTACTCAGGAAAGGAAAAGGCTCGAAACAGAGTTGGTATTATCATAAATAAAGATTTAAAGGATAGTGTAGTAGACATACAATGATGTGGTGATTGAATCATGATGTTGAAATTAGTGTTATGAGCAGAGATTTTGAATATAGTTTGTGCTTAGCACCCCAAGTAGGACTAGAAGATAGTATAAAGACATCTTTTTGGGAAGAGTTAGATAAGATGATTCAAAGAATTCCACAAAGGGAGATGATTTATTTAGGAGGAGACTTAAATTGATATGTCAGTAAAGAGGCATTAGGATATCAAGGTATTCATTGAAACTTTGGTTTTGGGGATATAAATGAGGAAGGTAGGGAGATTTTAAATTTTGTTATGGAATTTGATCTCTTTATAGTCCTCATGAGGGCATCATAAAATACAACGGTATTTTACATAACATAATCCATCCTAGCCGAATCCCAGGACCAGTAACACAATCTAAGTGCCAAACAAGTCAAGCAGTGGCAGATCCAGCACAGGAGTATTACATAAATGGTCATTCAAACCAGTACTAGCTGATTACTCATTAATGAGCCGAGATAGTTCGGTTCATATCCAGTGTGGGCGTTAGAGGATTGAGAGGACCTTTCCCTAGTACGAGAGGACCGGGAAGGACGCACCTCTGGTGTACCAGTTATCGTGCCCACGGTAAACGCTGGGTAGCCAAGTGCGGAGCGGATAACTGCTGAAAGCATCTAAGTAGTAAGCCCACCCCAAGATGAGTGCTCTCCTATTCCTACTTCCCCAGAGCCTCTGGTAGCACAGTTGAGACAGCGACGGGTTCTCTGTCCCTGCGGGGATGGAGCGACAGAAGTATTGAGAATCCAAGATAAGGTCACGGCGAGACGAGCCGTTTATCATCACGATAGGTGTCAAGTGGAAGTGCAGTGATGTATGCAGCTGAGGCATCCTAACAGACCGAGAGATTTGAACCTTGTTCCTACATGACCCGATCAATTCGATCAGGCACTCGCCATCTATTTTCATTGTTCCATTTTTGATTTGACAACATGAAAAAACCCTCTATCTATACAAGGGATGGAGGGGCAGAGGGAGGTTACTTCAAAGTATCATTTACCACATGTAGCAAGCAAAACTAACAACACTTACTCTTGTCACACAATCAATTGGTGCTAAGGATCCGCCGTACTACCCAGAGTTCTCCTTCATTTGTATATTCTTTGTCCGCCTCTTCATCATCATTAGGGCTAAAGAGTTCCTTTTCATCCTCACTTTCCACGTCTTCATGAGATCCTCTGAGAACCATCACCTTCTTGTTTGGGCATTGGGAGGTGTTGTGACCACGTCCAAGACATTTGAAGCACTTGATATCGCATGTTTTATTTGTGGCTGCTGCTTCAAGTACCTTTTCTTTTCCTTTATCATGCATTCCTTGGAAGGCGCTGGTTTTGTGAAGGCCGAAGAGATCAACTTTTGGGCAGACGGAGTGCGAGAAGAATGTATATGGATCCTTGTCGGCTCATGCATGTTGCATCTTGTCGTCATCAAGGTCTCGAAGTCCTTGATGATTACTCAACGCTCAGGGATCCTTGTCGAAGACCTTGCAAACGCAGATAGAGTTCTTGTTGGTACTATTCTGGCACGAATCTTTGCACCATCTCCCTCTTCATGACCCACAAAGTACGGATCTCAGGTTCACCATTATGCCTTCTCCATTTTAGAAGATTTATCCACCATAGACTGGCATAATCGGTGAACTCCAATGAGGCTACTTGAGATGTGAATCGTGAGTCGAGAGGATCCTGGTTCAGTGAAAAGCATCAAATGATGCTCGAATATGCACACACTCTTGAATTTGAGCTACCAATGCATCACACTCTCACACATGTAAGTAGCTGAACACATTTTGATGTGACTCACAACCACACACACTCTCACCCACGAGTTGGATATGACTGACCAACTCTCACCCACACACACTGCCTAGGAGCTGCCTAAAACACATAATGACTACCTGGAAAAATGAAAGAGCATTTAACTCCTAGGGAATTTAATGCTTTTTGGAAAGGTGGGAAATTAACTCTTGTTTTTAATTCAATAGGTTAGCTAATAATAATTGATGCTCAGATCTCCTGGAATCCTATTCTTGGTTGCTTGAGCTGGTTCCTAGCTGGTTCTCTGATTGAGTTGGACAAGTTTGTGCCCGATCAATCCATGTCATGTGGATTGACTTCACATTCTGATTGACTTCTCCCTTTTTGAGTCAACTTACTCTTGGATTCTGTAGGCACGCGGAAATTAACACTCCCGGTTCTTAGGCCTGAAGTGAACCTTTTTGTATGTCTAAGTCGCTTAAAGGGCGTGCCAGCTAGCTTACTCAAGCTAGCAAAGTAAGTTTTGAAAATATCTGACTTATGGGGCGATTGTGGACAAGTGGGCTCTTTTCGTCGCAGACCTTCTTGAACCGATGCTCAAGGGTAAGTCTGTACGCTTTAGAAAACTCGATTTTAAGCAAACATGACCTTTTTGAAAATATACAAAGTGTTTGATTTGGTTTAGTTTGTTTTGTTGCAGATTTTATCAACGTGGGATTTGCACGTTTCCTATGTCTTGGGTTTTAGCCAATTTAGGCGTGTAGTTGTGTGCATCCAATGCTCAATTTGGCAAGTTTTGCACGGGTAGTTCGAGGTTACTTTGATGCAATATGCGCCCTATCTCGTGGTATGGCGGATATGCAATGCAAACTCACACAACTGAACGGGAAAACCTAGAATTGAAAGACATAGCCGAAGGGAAATTGCAAAAGGGAAATATAGCTATATCTTAAGAGCAGAAAGGCTCAATTGTGTAAGTGTATGCCGTGTATAAATTGAAATGCAACTCACACAACTGAACCTTAAAACCCGAAATTTAAAGACATAGTGGAAGGGAAATACAACTATATATATATGGGCCCGAAGGTCGCCAACGTGTGCGTGGGTGTTGTGTGTATATGTAAAGACAACTCACACGACTTGGAATGTAAAACCCAAATTGAATTGCAATATGACTCTTATTAGAGTCTTGGGAGTAAGAGCGAAAGCTCAATGTGTGTGAATGTGGAATTGAAAGACAACGCACACAACTTGAAAATAAAACCCCAAATTGAATTGCAATATGGCTCTTATTAGAGTTTTGGGAGTAAGAGCGAAAGCTCAATGTGTGTGAGTGTGGAATTGAAAGACAACTGTAAACACCCCGAAATCCCACAAACTTCTCAAATAACCTGGTTTTGTAAAAGCAGCCCCAAAGGGCTATTTTGAGTCTGGAAACCCAGGAGCCTTCCAGACAAACCCTGTACATATGTTTAAACTATATATGTTTTAAATATGTATTATATAGTTTTTTTTAAAAACCTTTTAAAGGATGTTTTGAAACCCCCACAAAGCGACTTGCCCTGATGAAAGCAGGACCAGAAGAGCAAAAGAGAGCCCGGAACCGGAGTACATGTCGAGCCCGACACAGCAACTCTCGTGTTAGATTCATCCCCAGGATCTCAAACGTCCAAGCCCCTGTTATCAACAAATCATTTTGAAATCATCTCCGGAAGGTGAAAACAAAAGCGGACGACCATGTTGGTGAAGACCCAACGCAAGACGGAGTACTGATGCTGTCAGACCTCGCACAAACCGTTCGTTTTGAACATACCCCGAAGGAGTCAGAATTTAGTTTGGATTGGATCTGGACCATATATATCCAGATCCCAATCCAAACGTATATGTGGATTTGGATTTGGATTTGGATCCAAAGATCCAATCCAATATCCACATCCATGGCCCACATCACCTTCTCATAAATGGAGGTGGGGCCCACTTGAAATTCATGTGGGATTTTGGGCATGAGAGTGAATGGGGAGGATTACATGTGAGGGAAATGTATTAAGCTTGACTTGTATGTCAAGTTTTGGGTTAATCATGTGGGTTAGCTTAATTAGTGTGGGTTTAAGCTTGTATGAACCTACACCTAACCTAGGGCTGCACCAACATGATGCAATGAAGTCCATGGGCCATGCAAAGGGACGCTCCTAACCCAATCCTAAGCCAAAACCCCCTAATCCTAGCCATTTTGCCCTAATCCCGGCCTAATCTCAACCTAATCACCTAACCTACTTCCCTAATCCCGGCCTAATCCCAACCTAATCACCTAACCCACTTCCCTAATCCTCCCCTAAACATAGCCTAATTACCCTAATCCCGACCTAATCCTAGCCTAAACACCTAACCCACCTCACTAAACCTCACCCTAAACCCAACCCACCTAGCTAAGCCCTAAACCACTAAACCACCCCACCTAATCCCTAGCACACCATATCCCTAAAACCACCCAACCTAAAATATTTGGTCCCCCCTAAATATCTGGCCCACCTTATCCCCAAACCAAAAACCAGCCCCCCTATACCAGCCCAAACCGACCCCAAAAAGGCTATAAAAACCCCCCCTAGTGGGCGGGTTTTTCAGGCTTTTTGGGCCAGCCGAGCCCTTCCTCTCCTCTTTCATCCCTTGCTCTCTCACCTGCTCCACCTTGGACCTCCGGCCAGCTCCACTCCATGCCACCACCACCTCCGGCCAGCTCCACTCCTTCCACCCGACTGCACCCACCTTCCACCCGGCTGCCTCCCTTGGACACCCGCCACCTTCCCCTTCCTCTCCGGTTAGTACCCCACCCTAACACTACCCTTTCTTCACTCCCCCCTCCACTCTCAGCCATCACACGCCACCCTTCCCTAGCCTAACCTCCGCTACATCCAGCCGGCCACCACCTAATTACCTGCCACTAGTCGGCCAGCCACAACCGACTGCACCTTGCCACACCCGCAGCCTTACATCCCTTCCCTTAGACAGCCCCTAGTCAAGACCCTTAGTTCGACCTTCCCTAGGACCTGCCCTACACCTTAGTGACACCCCCTAACTACCCCAGCCAAGATGCCACAACAGCACCCCTCCTTCCATCACCTGGCTAGCGCCAAGGCGCCACATCCGCTCCCTTGTCACCCGGCCAGCACCCTCCTTTGCCGTGCCCTTCCGAGGAGCTCCCTCTTGCAGCCCAAGGCGATGCTCAAGCCCAAGCTCAAGCAAGTCACCTCCAGACCAGCTATACGTAAGTGCCTAACTCAGTCCTTGTTTATAGACTTGCTTAAGATCAATTAAATTTGATACGGGGTTGTAATAACGGAGCATTGTCTCCCCCCGCTTGTAATAACGTGGCTTGGCGCACCCACACACACGTGCACTTGAGCCTATCTCGCTCTTAGTTGTGCACGATTTTGAACACACATGGGCCTAATCAGCCCTTAAGATATAGACTTATTTATATAATTTAAGTTGCGTGGGGTTTTGCTTAAGTTGTGTGTGTTGTCTTTCAATTCTCGCACTCACACACATTGAGCTTTCGCTCTTATTTGCAAGACCCAAGTAAGGGCCATGTTATATTTCCCTTGGGTTTAATTTCATGTCGTGTGCGTAGTACTTCAATTCTACACTCACACACATTGAGCTTTCGCTCTTACTCCCAAGACCTTAGTCAAGGCCTATTGCAATTTATATTTGGGTTTAATTTCATGTCGTGTGCGTAGTACTTCAATTCTACACTCACACACATTGAGCTTTCGCTCTTACTCCCAAGACCTTAGTTAAGGCCATATTGCAATTTATATTTGGGTTTCATTTAAGTCGTGTGAGTTGTCTTTCAATATACACACAACACCCACGAGTTGGCGACCTTCGGGCCCATATATATTATAAGTATTTCCCTTTCGGTAATGTCTTTAAGATTTGGGTTTTAAGGTTCAGCAGTGTGCGTAGTCTTTACATATATACACGGCACACACTTGCACTATTGAGCCTTTCCGCTCTTAAGATATAGCCATATTTCCCTTTCGCAATTTCCCTTTTTGCAATTTACATTTCAAGTCATTTCCCTTCCGCATTGTCTTTCAAATTCGGGTTTTCCCTTTGGAGTTGTGTGAGTTTGCATTGTATATACGTCATACCACGAGTTAGGACGCATATTACATCAAAGCAAACCCCATACTCCTGCTCAAAGTCGCCCCACTTAGGTCACGTGTTCATAACACACACCTAGTTGGCTCGAAAAGGGATAAAAAGAAAGACATAGGCACGTGCAAATCCACGTGAAATAAAACTTGAAAATCATACAAAAACAACCCAAATCAAACACCTCAAACATTTTCGTAGGTTCTCATATTTTAAAAGTCGATTTTTAAAGCGTACAGACTGACCCTTGCGCATCGGTGCAAGAAGGTCTGCGACGAAAAGAGCTTGCTTGCTCACTCGCCATGTTAGGAGTCAGATTTCAAAATATCTCTTCGCTAGCTTAAGTAAGCTAGCTGGCATGCCCTTTTGCTTAAATAGAACTTAGACACACAAAAAGATTCACTTCAGGCCTAAGAACCAGAAGCGAAAACTTTCTGCGTCTACAACGCACACAACTTGAAAATAAAACCCACGCAGCTGAATTTATATAAATAAAACTATATCTTAGGGGTGGCCAAGGCCCATGTGTGTGCAAAAGTGTGCAACTAAGAGCGGAAAGGCTCAAGTGCACGTATGTGCTTGTGTGTCATACACCAATATTACATCTTGGGGGGAGACTACGCTCCATTATTACAACCCCATATCAAATTGAATTAAGGTGTAGAAGGAGATATGAAATACCGAATTAAAACACTTACGTGATTCGGATGTTTGTCCACTCCAATCTACACGGACTTGCTTGGCTTCACACCCATGGATGAGTCTTCCTTGAAGCTTGAAGCGAAAGATGGCTGAATGGAGCCTTTGAGCTTGAGGGTTTATGAGGTTCACGACACTAAGAGGTTGCGGGTTTGGTGTGGGTATGGGATAGGAAGGTATGGGATGCTATGGGTCACGGATGGGGTGTTTTGGTTTAGGATGGATAAGGAATGGGAGCTAAGGGTCACGACGCTAGGTAGGTGGGGTGATACTAAACTAGGATGGGTTCGGTTGGGGTATGATGTGGAGCTACGTGGTGATATGAGACGGTGGTGTGGGAGTGGGTCTTAGTGGGGCTTTGTAGGGTTTACGGCCAAAGAGGTTGGTGCAGGCTTGGCTTAGGGTAGGCGGTGATGTGGGAGCTACGGGTTGTGGTGGGGATATGGCCAAGGAGGTTGCGGGTGTGTAGGGTAGGCAAGGCAAGGTGGTCACGGGTGTGATGGGAGTTTTGTGGGGTTATGGCCAAGGCAAGGGAGCTACGGTGTGGGATTGGTAGTGGGGTTAGGTTGTAGTGTTTGGGTGTTAGGCGAGAGGTCACGGGTGTGGTATGGAGTCGGTGGAAGGTCGGCTAAGGAAGCGCGTGGCGCGGGACGCGCGCGGCCTCAGGGAGTGGGTGTGGGGCGCTCGCAAGGTACACGACACGGGAGTGGGAAAGGTTAGGGTGGCCGGGAGGTTTAGAGTGGAGTCGGTTGGGGGTTTAGGTGGGTTTTATTAGGATTAGATGAGGTCAGTTGAGGTGGTTTAGGGTGGTTTAGAGGGGTTAGGAAGAAGGGTTTAGGGTGTATTAGGGGGCTTACCTCTTAACGACAGTTTAGGGTGTGCTCAAGCTCCAATCAGTCACCTTAAGCCTCCTCGTTCAAGCAAATCCATCCTTTAATCAAGGTGGGGCAACCCACTCTAATCCCTCATTGACCCCACAATTAACCCACTAAACAAAATTAAAAAAGCACTAAGCACTCACCTTAATGACCTTCTCTCTCCTCCAAGCCCTCCCTTGAATTCACGTGAACCCTCTATTTCGGACCCCATCACCTCTATTTATAGGCATTTGAGGTGGGTCTTGGATTTGGGTTTGGGTTTGAGATCTGGATCCAAATCCAAACACTATTTGGATCTGGATTTTAGATCTCGAATATTTTGAGATTCGTATCCGATCCAAATCCAACATTTTTATGGATATGGATTTGGATATTTTGGTCCAAATCCGATCCAATCCAAACACTATTTGGATCCAATCCAAATCCAAACACTATTTGGATCAACCCAAATCCAAACACTATTCACTATTTGGATCTGGATATTTATGGTCCAGATCCAATCCAAATTTTCTCTGGATGGTCCTTCTTGGTTTCTCAAGGCGGACGACCTGTGCGGGCCCTGGCTTCATCAGCGCTCCGTCTGGTGTTGGGTTTCCCCAATCTTTGTCATCCGGACTCCTTTTCGCCTTTTCGGACTCCATTTTTGTTCATTTATTTCTTTTCTGGTTCATAGTCTTGAGGCTTGGATGAGAATGATCGATCTAGCTTTCTGGTGCTCCTGGCTTGCAACCTGCTTCGTGCCTGGGCCTTCCATTCGCTTTTCGAACCTGGCTTTTATCAGGCCAGGATGCTCTTCTAGGCTTCAAAACAGGTTTCTGAAGCTGCTTCTGGAATTGGCCTTTGTGAGTGGCTTGCTGGGCTGTTTCTGGATCAGGTGTCGTCTTTGCATGCTCCACTTGTTCGTCTTTGGCTTTTTGCAAAATGGGGCTTAGCCCGAGTTTAAAAACTCGTATTTGGATACGGGGCTTTCAAAATACTATTTACAGGCTTAAAGCACTATTTACAGGTTTTAAAACAATATGTACAAGGTTTTGAAGACTCCTGGGTTTTCAGAACTCAAAATGGCCCTTTGGAGCTGATTTGCAAACCAGGCATTGGTTTTAGAAAGTCATGGGATTTTAGGGTGTTTACAGATTCCTATCATACTCTTGGGGTTGTTGCCAAGTTTCCTACCAAGACACTTAAATGACTTGACGCCTACTACACTTAACTTACTAAAAGAAAACATATTCTACCCTAGGAACTATGTACAAAAAATGATGGGACTGCTCTTGGAGCTTCAATCTCAATTACTGATGAAGGACCAAGCACTAATGATCTATCATGGTCATAAGGACTCACCGATCACTATCAGGGACCTCTTACTCGTGCCCGAAGTTGAACCAGCAACCCAACTTGGTTCGAACCCAAAACATCGGAGCAGAAACTAGCTTGCCAACACAGGAGCATCTCCTACTCGCTAAGCTATTGAGGGAATTCACCGATGTGTTTTCTAATGAGCTTCCCTATGGTTTGCCTCCAATTCTTGGTATTGAGCACCATATTGATCTACTATCAGGGTGGCTTTTTAAAGAAAGTCGGCCTGTCACTGCAACCCCAATGAAGCTAATGAGCGGCAACACCAAATCAAAGAACTGGTTGCCAAATGCTTTGTGAGTGGGTCCTTGGGTCTGTGTGCAGTACCTTCTCTTCTAGTAAAAAATAAAGATGGATCATTATGAATGTGTTGACAGTCAAGCCATCAACAAAATAACTATCCGGTATCGCTATCCTATTCCTCGGTTGGACGACATGCTTGATGAACTCAAGGCATGAAGTCTGTTTTCATAAATTGATCTCAAGGGTGGTTACCACCAGATTCGAATCAAGGAAGGAGATAAATGGAAAATGGCCTTCAAAACGATGTTAGGGCTATTCGAATTGCTTGTGATGCCATTTGGCCTAACAAATGCACCCAACACCTTTATGCGACTCATAAGCCATGTGTTGCGATAGTATATTGGCAAATTCCTCATCATATAAGTATGATAGTTGCTTGTAACAAAGCAAGTTCCTCTTTGTTGTGAAATATGTACCACCGTAATCCCTGTTTTGACTTTCGAGGTCTCCCACTGCCAACTACTCTATAGTAAGGGTAGCCCCAAAAGGTCACAGGGTTTGGGTCTCTCAAAGCCAATTCAATACCTTAGTTCTGGTGAGGTTCTGCCTAACCCAGCTTTGCCCAAAGAGGGTTAGAAGTCTTAAGGTTTGCGAAACAAGACGTTTCCTTGTTGTACTTCTTACTATCAGAAGAAGGTCAGAAATTCTCCTCGAAATCAGTTGCTAGTATGTACACCCCCTCTCAAGTGATGGATAACCGAGGAAATGGGGTTGCACCTTAGTTTGTTGGCCGGTTCTAGATCTCAAAAGAGAAGGTTAGCACTCTTAACATTGAAAAAAAGAAAAGGCATTACTAAAGACACATCTTTTCACTAATAACACATTCTTTTGTGGATTTATAGCCATGCAATGGATGAACATATTATCCACATTCGGAAGGTTCTAGAGGTCCTGTGCTATATCCTTAAAAAGTGCCAGTTTTGCCAGTCACAGGAGTAGTTCTTGGGCATCATCATCTCTGAACAAGGAGTTGAGGCTGATCCCAAAAAAGTGAAAGCCATCCAAGATTGTCCAGACCCAACTAATGTGGCCGAGGTACACAGTTTTCACGGGTGGGCCTCATTCTACCAAAGATTCATCATGAATTTCATTAGTATTGCAGCACCATTAACTGATTGTATCAAGAAAAACCAAGAATTTTGATTGACTGCAACATGCTACTGTGGCTTTGATGAAATCAAAGACCAGCTAAGTGGTGCACCAACTTTGGCACTTTTGAGGTTGAATGTGATGCTGCTGGAGTAGGAATTGGAAACGTGTTGAAACTGGAGCAACAACCCATTGCATTTTTTAGTGAAAAATTAAGAGGACCCAGTTTGCACTAATCTACTTATGAGAAGGAATTCTATGCATTGAAAAAAGGGAAATCTAACATAGTGGTTGATGCTCTATCACAAAGATATTCACTGATCACTGTTCTCGAAGCCCATGTGATGGGATTGAAAGTTCTAAAAGAGCAATATGCAGGGGACCCAGACTTCCCACCCCTCGATATTATTGGCAGAAAAGAGAGTTAGATCGATTCTACCTGAATGGCGGATACCTTTTTTGATGAGGCAAGTTTTGCATTTCGAAAGGATCCTACCGGTAACTCTTCACTCGAGAAGTTCACTATGGTGGGTTATCAAGACATTTTGGAGAAAGAAAAAACACTGGAGGTGCTTAGAGAACATTTTTACTAGCCGAAAATGAATCATGATGTTCATAGGATTATTGAAAGATGTGTTACCTACAAATTGGCTAAAGAGAGAGGGACAAACCAGGCTCTATAGGCCCATGCCGTGGACCGACGTTAGCCTGGATGTTGTTGTGAGCCTTCCTAGAATGAACATAGGATGACATCCTATTCTAGTTGTAGTAGGTAGACAGGTTTTCTAAAATATCACATTCTTTCTCCTGCTGTAAGACTGATGACGTGGTCCATGTTCCAGGTCTTTTTTTTAGGGTAGCCATAAAACTCCATAGTATTTCCAAAAGCCTTGAGTCTGACCACAATGCTAAGTTCATGAGCTATTTCTGGAAGACTCTATGTTAGTGGCTCAAAACCAAACTCCTCTTCAAAATAGCATGTCACCCTCAAACTGACGGGCAGACTGAAGTGGTGAATCATACTCTCACCACACTTCTACAAGCTTTTATCTGCAAACTTGGGAGGAGGAGCTTCCTTGAGTGGAATTTGCCTACAACCGCTCAGTTTACAGCACTACGTGCTGTACTTCCTTTGAAATAGTCTACGGAGTTAATTCCACAACCTCCTTAGTACCCATACCTGAGCACATTGAAGCAGAGTCTAAGGGAGTAAGTCAAACTGAATCGTTGAAAGCTTTACAGTAATAGGTAAAAAACAAACAGTAGCCTATGCTAAACAAGTTAACAAAAGACTTAAATCCATTGTCTTTGCCCCTAGGGACCTTGTTTGGATAAATCTCAGCAAAGCCAGGTTCCCATACAAGCATCATTCTAAACTCATGCCCCGAGCCGATGGCCCATTTAGGATTTTAGAGAAGATAAATGACAATGCTTATAAGATAGATCTACCGGAGATGTTCAATGTTTCTAATTCTTTAACCGTTAAGGATCTTATTCCTTACATTACTCGGTGAATAGAGCATTAAAGACTTCACCAAACTCAAGGTTCTTTGTTTTCTCTAATAGGAGGTCACTCCTGTAGCATCTCTTAAAATCAACAGCTCCAGTTGGATCATTTAGGGATAAATATTCGAATTTAATGTTCATTTAGTGGCCTTAGCAATTACCAAAACATCAATTATAGCAAGCTCATAGATGGTTGAGCCTGTGTCGGCATGTTACTAGGTAATTGTAAATATCCTAGGTAAGTCTTTATAGCAAGTTCACAGATGGCTGAGCCTATATCAGCATTTACTAGGTGATTGCTATTTCGTAGGTGAGTCTTTATAGGAAGCTAATATGCCTTAAACCTATTTCAAGGGGTTATCCTAAATATAAATAGCATCAGGTCTAAGAAATTTTCATTTGGTTGTTTTCCAGCATTTGCTTCAAATCTCTCTCTTATCTTTAACTGGTGGTGAGTGAGTCGGTCTTTATCACTTTGGTGAGTAATATCCATCGTGTTGCAGACTGCGTGTGTGTAAGGAAATCAGTTGGCATTAATCTTGTCAACTTAAGTTTGATATCAATTATAATGATAAAACTTCCACACATTCATGTTGAGTGAATTCATTAGCGAAGCAACAATATTAAGTGCAGAGACAGGAAATAGTATGATTGAGTATATTGTATCCTGCAAAACAATGTTGATATCTTTTGTGACCAACTCTGCCATGGCCTTTCATTCTTGGTTAAGGTTAGGAATAAAAGCTCATCTTCAGTTGCGGACAAAGAGTTGTAGCATGAGCTTCAAATATTATTGAGTTTTAATCGCGAAAAACTTGCTTGGATTGCTTGCTTGGCATCAGGGTTTTTGCTTAGATGAACCTCATCATTGAACTCAAACTGAGATGGCTTACTTGGAAACAAGAAGTCGAATTATGCATTCCTTTGGTCACCTTCATTTTTGTTTGAGAGGTTGTTATATAACTCCTTAAAGGGAGCATCGTTGGTTTCAGGATTAGCGACAGACTCTTGTTTCTCATTTGCTAGATTTGATGTAGCAATTTTATCACTTAGATTGATGCAAGAAGATCAAGTCTCTTTTTGTGTGTGCTCTTTCCTGGATTTTTGTTCCAGGGTGAGAGAAACAAGATAGTCCTTCTTTTCTTGCTCAAGAACAACGGGATTTGGCTTAGAATTCTGTCTGGTGTTCTTGGACTCCTTTTCATTCTGCATTGGACTGAGTGATATGAGAGTTATTTTTTCGTCTTTCACGAAAGAATAGGTATTGTGAAACCCGTTATAAGTGATCCTATGGTGAAACTGCCATGGCCGCCCGAGTTGTAAGT
This sequence comes from Brasenia schreberi, assembly GCA_036023115.1. Taxonomy (NCBI): domain Eukaryota; kingdom Viridiplantae; phylum Streptophyta; class Magnoliopsida; order Nymphaeales; family Cabombaceae; genus Brasenia; species Brasenia schreberi. Next base: position 11,774,880 of record JAYKKT010000075.1, on the reverse strand, counting down.
GACCCGCTTCTATAGGAACTACATCACATACTACTTTGTCTCATTAATTCTTTCCAGTGGAAAAATGAATGCCAACCAGCTTGGTGATGTCAAACCCCTCTTCATTGTTTAATCAATGAATCTTGTAGGGATGAGGATAATCCTGCACAATCAATCCAAGTTTCCTCATGAGCTCAGTTGAAGCCATATAGTGCAGCTTCCACTGTCTATGATGATATTACAGACTTTGTTTTTGATAATGCAGTGGGTGCGGAACAGCTTCTCTCGCTGTTCATGACAAGGTTGAGCTTGCAACAACAGAGCTTCATTGACCAGCATTTCGTGTCTGCCATTGACTTGAGCCCTTCTGCTAAGTTAATATACATCTATAGATGTCCCAAGGCCAAATGGTGAGTACTTTGGAGGGAAGTATGATGTTCAGCTAGGTGTGGCATTAGTAACGAGAGCTATAGCTTGGTGCATGCAGGGGTGATAAGGAGGAAAGGATTGGGCTTGTCTTAAATGAAAGAGCAAAGAACAATGAATAAAAACTAAGTGAGGGTTGGGTACATGTGAAAGAGGCAAGAGGATGGAAATGAGTGGCAAGGGACGTGGGTAGAATGATAATGGTGATGAGAGAGAAAGAAGAGAAGGATGAGACAGGTTAGAGAAGGTAGAATGAAAATTGGTTACCTGGTGTAGTGAATCCTCTCTATCTAAATGAAAGCACTAAATGATGTAAATCACGATTCAAGAGGATCCTGGTAGCTGAACACTTGAATTTAGGCTCACCAATTTATCACATGCTCGAACATGTAAGTAGCTGAACACATTTTGAGTGGGCTCACGCACACACATGCTTATTGGATATGACTCACCAACTCTCACCCATGCACACATGGTCTTCTACACAATGGATATGACTCACCAAGGCAACAAAGACTTATTCATTCACCACTGGTTAAGGATAAGAGAGAGATTTGAAATACAGAAACTCTATAGGAAATCCCCATTTCCGTGTTCATTCATATGGATGGGTTTATATAGCTTAGAACAACACTCTAAGCTGAGTACTAAAACTAAAACTAAATGTTGCAATTTAAAACTGCTCACTAACTATTGTTGGCTAGGAGTTGCCTAAAGCATTTAATGACTACCTGGAAAGTGAAAAGAGCATTTAACTCCTAGGAAATCTAATGTTTCTTTGAAAGGTGGGAAATTAACTCCTATTCTTAAGCTGGTTCCGAGTTGGGGTAAACGGATTGATCATGATTCGCTTCGCCCAACTTGTGCCAGCTTGCTCTTAGATTCTTGTCAATTGCAACTTCATTGGTTCTGAATAATCAGAATATTCAAAACCTTCTCAATCTTATGAATCTAATCGAGGAAATCTTCTAAAGAGTTTCCACCTTTGAAAGATGGAATTGGTATCTTCAGTAGAAATTCATTTCGATCACGTCTAGCAAGTGGACGATCTTACTGAAGGAATGGGGTGCTTCTCCCTTAGGTTGGAGGCCTTGTAAGGAGGAAAAGGCCCTTGATGGATGGAAGGAGTGGGTGAAGGCACCCGCGAGATGCTAAGTAAACGCACTTCGCGTTGAAGTGCTTCAAGTCGACGTCAAAGAGCTACTATTCAGGCTTCATTGAAAGTAAGGCCACGTCGAACTTCAATTGGAGGTTCATCATGGTTATGGGGCGAGTGTGGTTGGCCAGAACCAACCACATGGGGAAACTAAATGTGTGTTTCAGATGTGCTAGTAGAAATTTACCAAATAAGGTAAATTCGGACTGCAATACCAACTTGTATGGAATTGCTTGTAGATTTCGATCTAGAACTCCGATTAAGTTGAAAATATGTCAGATGGTAACCCAATAAGTATTCAACCAGCAAAACATATTTCGGCCCAAATAGATTTGCCAATAAGAAGAAATAGCTTCTACAATTCGATGAGATGCTGAGAATCACTCTGCACCACTCAATAAAGTTCTTATATGGGCTTTAAGGTAAAGGGTGGGAACAAATAGAACTAGCCAATAAAGTTCTGGTATGTATTTTAATATTGTGAACACCCCGAAATCCCACGAATTTCTCAAAATCCATCTGGTTTTGTAAAAGCAGCCCCAAAGGGCCATTTTGAGTCTGGAAACCCAGGAGCCTTCCAGACAACCCTGTACATATGTTTTAAACTATGTATTTCAAAAACATACAATATGGCTTTTTAAAACCTTTTTAAAACATGTTTTGGAACCCCGAAGCAGCTTGGCCTAATCCAGACAGGACCAGGAGAGCTAAGGAGAGCCCGGAACCGGAGCACATGTCGAGCCCGACACAGCCACTCTTGTATCAAATTCACACCCCCAGGATCTCGAACGTCCAAGACCCTGTTATCATCGAAACATTGTTTGAAGTCATCTCCGGAAGGCGAAAATAGAGGCGGACGATCAAGTTGGCGAAGACCCAACGCAGATGGAGTACTGATGCTGTCAGGCCCCGCACAAACCGTTCGTTTCGAACACAGCTCGAAGGAGTCAGAGTTCAGTTTGGATCAGATCTGGACCATATATATCCAGATCCCAATCCAAACCCATGTATGGACTTAGATTTGGATTTGGATTCAAAAATCCAATCCAATATCCATATCCATGGCCCACATCACCTTCTCATAAATGGAGGTGGGGCCCACTTGAATTTCACGTGGGATTATGGGCATGAGAGAGAGTGGGGGTGGATAAGATCAAGTGTGTGTTGTAATTAAGCTTGACTTGTGTGTCAAGTTTGGGGTTAATCATGTGGGTTAGCCTAATTAAGTGGGTTTAAGCTTGTAAATAGCCAAAACCTAACCTAGGGCTGCACCAACATGATGTGGTTAAGGTCTATGGGCCATGCAAAGGGAACTCCTTCACCTAAACCTAACCAAAAGCAACTAGTCCTAGCCTTCCACCCTAATCCGCCCCTAATCTGAGCCTAATCACCTAACCCACTTCCCTAATCCCAGCCTAATCCCAACCTAATCACCTAACCCACTTCCCTAATCCTTCCCTAAACCTAGGTTAATTTCCCTAAACCTAGCCTAAACCTAGACTAATCACCTAACCTAGCTCACTAAACCTCACCCTAGAACCAACCCACCTAGCTAAACCCTAAACCTCTAAACCACCCCTAGCCCACAACCTACCCAAACCACTTGTATTCAAAATATCTGGCCCTACCCTTTCCAGCCCACCTTATCATCATACCACCCTACCTAAACCACCTAACCACTACCCCAAACCCAGCCCTAACCGACCTAGCCCAGCCCTATATAAACCCCCCCCCTTGGGGGTGGGTTTCATCATCTAGCAGCCCCACCTTCCACCAGCCGGGTCCTCCACTTCCCAGCTCAGCCGACTCCCCTCCTGCTCCACCTGTCCCACAGCCAGCCGAACACCACCTGCACCACTACCTTCCAGCCGAGCACCACCACCGCCACCATCACCCGACTGAACTTCATCCCGAGCTTCCCAATCACCCGGCTGAGTCCCTTCCATCCGCCACCACTTCTTCACTCGGTAAGTACCCTACATCCCACCTTACTCCTTCTTCACTCCCTCTCCACTCTCAGCCACCTAATCCACTCCCATAGCACCCTAACACCAGCCCTTCCACTTGCTGCCACCAGCCCCACTCAGCCGAACCCATAGCACCCTAACAAACCGCCACCACCTAGACCTTTTAGCTCCATTCGGCCACCCTATCCGACTCCCTAAAACCTGCCCATATCATCCCAATACACCTACTACAACCACTACCACCTGGCCCCATCTCCTAGCTAGTTCCCCTACCTTACATCACTCCTAGCCACTCAAACCACCCGCCACCACTAAGCCCTCCTAGTCGGCCACTCCAACTGGCTGTCATTTCATTCGGCCACCATAGCAACCCGCCAACCTTAGGTGATCCGTAAGACCTTCCCTTAGATTCACCCTTTGCACAACCTACCTTAAAACTAAACCCTATCCTTAGTGACCCTACTTAGGTCCTTTAACCCAACACATCAAAAAGAGCCCCTCCTTAGCAGCCGGCCATCTTCAAGGCGCCCTTCCCGCGCGCCCAAGGCATCCGGCCAGTACCCCCCCTTGCCGTTCAACCTCGCGGAGCTCCCTTTTGCAGCCCAAGGCGAAGACCAAGCCCACGCTCAAGCAAGGCATCTTCGGACCAGCTATTAGTAAGTGCCTAACTTGGTCTTTAGTTGTATACTAGCTTGAGATTCAATTCGATACGGGGTTGTAATAACGGAGCATAGTCTCCCCCCGCTTGTAATAACGTGGCTTGGCACACCCACACACGTGCACTCTCTTAGTTGTGCACGATTTTGAACACACACGGGCCCAATCAGCCCCTAATACATAAATATATACATATACTTTAATTTTGTAGGGTTTTGCTTAAGTTGGGTGTGTTGTCTTTCAATTCAAGCACTCACACACATTAAGCCTTCGCTCTTATTTGAAAGACCCAAGTGAGGGCCGACCTATACTATTTGGGTTTTCATTTCATGTCGTGTGTGTAAGTCTTTCAATTCAAGCACTCACACACATTGAGCTTTCGCTCTTATTTGAAAGACCCAAGTGAGGGCCGACCTATACTATTTGGGTTTTCATTTCATGTCATGTGTGTAAGTCTTTCAATTCAAGCACTCACACACATTGAGCTTTCGCTCTTATTTGAAAGACCCAAGTGAGGGCCGACTTATACAATTTGGGTTTTCATTTCATGTCGTGTGTGTAAGTCTTTCAATTCAAGCACTCACACACATTGAGCTTTCGCTCTTATTTGAAAGACCCAAGTAAGGGCCGACCTATACTATTTGGGTTTTCATTTCATGTCATGTGTATAAGTCTTTCAATTCAAGCACTCACACACATTGAGCTTTCGCTCTTATTTGAAAGACCCAAGTAAGGGCCGTGTTATACTATTTGGGTTTAATTTCATGTTATGTGCGTAGTACTTCAATTCAAGCACTCACATACATTGAGCTTTCGCTCTTATTCCCAAGACCTTAGTCAAGGCCATATTGCAAGTTATATTTGGGTTTAATTTCATGTCGTGTGTGTAAGTCTTTCAATTCAAGCACGCACCCACATTGAGCCTTCGCTCTTATTTGCAAGACCCAAGTAAGGGCCCCTACATATACTCTATATAAAGTATTTCTTTCGGCTATGTCTTTAAGATTCGGGTTTTAAGGTTCAAGTCGTGTGCGTTGTCTTTCAATATATACACGACACACACTTACACAATTGAGCCTTTCCACTCTTAAGATATAGCCATATTTCCCCTTCAGCTATTTACTTTACAAGTCATTTCCCTTCGGCTATTTACTTTACAAGTCATTTCCCTTCGGTTATTTCCCTTCGGCATTGTCTTTACATTCGGGTTTTCCCTTTGGAGTAGCGTGAGTTTGCATTGCATCTACGCCATACCACGAGGTAGGACGCATATTGCATCAAAGCAAACCCCGTACTCCCGCTCAAAATTCGCCCCATGTAGTGGAGTGTTCATAACACGCACCTAGGTGGCCCATAAAGGGATAAAAAGGAAGACTTAGGCACGTGCAAATCCACGTGATCTAAAATCTGAAAATCATACAAAAACAACCTGAATCAAATCGTGCAAATATGCCAAGACTTAGGCTATTTCGATGCATGCACATTGTGCCTAAGTAGATTAAAATTTGAAAGACTCAGGGTCGTCCAACCCTTACAAAATCAAAATCGCCCAAATGCATGGTTTTCAAAAGGTTTTAAAACACTTCTTCATTCAAAATATATTTTGAGTTAAACTTGTTTCAAAACGAAGTCTCTAAGCGTACAGACTGACCCTTGCGCATCGGTGCAAGAAGGTCTGTGACGTAAAAATCCCGCTTGCCTACAATCGCCTTTCGAAAGTCAGATTATTTTCAAAACATACTTTGCTAGTTAAAGTAAACTAGCTGGCACGCCCATAAACCGAATGTAGATTGCGAAAAGGTTCACTTCAGGCCTAAGAACCCGTAAGTGAAAATTTTCGGTGTCTACAAATATGAAGGATGGAAACAAATATAACCAGTCATAATAGACCCAAATGACACATTATACTCGTTTAGAAACCTATAGAATACTACCATTGCCTAAATATTGATCAAACGGTCATAAAGACCACAACCAAACAACAAAAATATAGAGAGATCAAATCTCCTTACCTTCCCCGAAAAATACAAGAACCACCATCTGCAATACACAAAAAAGATGCATCAAACACAAATAATGACACAAAAAATCAACCAGGAAGTGAAAACCCGAACTCAAATTCAACCAAACACCTCTTTTCAAATCAATCCTCATTCGAACATGAACACAAAGCCAAATGCAACCTCAGTCCCATGACAGGGCAAGATGAAAAGTTTAACCTCAAGAGAGTTCTTTAAGGATGAAAAAACCAAAAACTCACTTGGGTTTGTAGTAGTAATAACGGTGACACCATTGAAATCACAGGAACCAGCGACCTTCCCCTCCCTCTGGTAATAGTTGTCAAACGCATAAGAAGCGTGGTGATTCACCGTATTTGGCTCATAGCATGCCTCGCCAGGCTGAATCACCGAGCAATGCACGTGCTCGGGGTCGCAAAACCACTCCAATGCTGCCTGCAACACCTTCGTATGGTGTTGGACGAATTCTTGCTATAATTAAAGCTTGTGGTTCATGAAGAGTGAGGACGTTTTTGGGACTTTTTGAGGTGGGATTCTAACCACTTCTAATGGAGATGTTCTCATTAACCAGGAGGTCCCTGATGATGAATTTGAAGTGATGTCCAAATTATTCTCACTGAGTTGGTGGATATCCTGATCTTCAGAATCTAGCATATAAGGAGTCAGGTCTTTGATGTTGAAAGTAGGTGATACTGTATAGCATAGGGAGGTCAATGATGTAGGAATTTTCATTGACCTTGGTGAGAACTTTGAAAGGACCATCTGCTCTTGGCTTTAGTTTGGAAGATTTCTGTTGGAGAAACCCTTCTTTGTGGCCTCACAATTCCCTGAATGAATAACTAAGCAATGTGTGAAGCATTATCTGTTTTATGACAAGCAATAAAATGAGCCAACGATGAGAAACGATCGGCAATAATAAAAAAGAATGCTTCCCTCGCTTGGTGCAGGGTAAACCAAGAATAAAATTCATGCTAAATGCTTCACAAGGATGATTTGAGGCCGGTAGAGGCCGATATAACCCCTGGTTGGCGTGTTCAGTACTCTTGGCTTTCTTGCAAAGGATGTAACGTTGCTGAACGCCATGGACATGTTTCGTCATTTCTGGCCACTAAAAGTGTTCTTTGAAGATCTCTACCATTTTCTCCTCATCAAAGTGGCCAGCAAGTCATCCATCATGAGTTTCTCCTCTCCAATGGTATCCATCATGCATGTATTAACCTTGTTCGGACGTGTGGGGGTGCATTGCAAATTTCGCCAACTGTGGGTCTTGGGCACACATTTCCTTGATATACCCAAGGCCAATGAGTTTGGTGCTAGCCAAATAAATCAGAGTATACCTCCTGTGAAGATCATCAACTACAATGTTGGTAGCACCCTTCTTGCATTCAATAGTATAGTGAAACAACTCTAAGAATTCTACCCATTTTGCATGTCTACGACTCAACTATCGTTGGGCCTGCAAATGTCTAAGAGATGCTCAATCAGTGTTTATTACAAATTTCTTTGTAAGGATAGTGTTCCCAATGCTGGAGGGCACAAATCAAGGCATATAGCTCCTTGTCATATTTTGAATAGTTCAAAGTGGCTCCTCTCAACTTTTCACAAAAAAATACAATCGGTTTCCCCTCTTTGGAATTTCTGGTTGTGCCTGAGAAAGCCTTATTTTGGGTTGGCTTAGAAACTGGATATATAAGGGAAGGTTTCTTTCTCTGTTGTCTTTTGACCTTAATGGCAATCTGAGAAATGTCCTCAACGAATGAATAAGGTTGTAATTCCACAATGTCATCCAGTTCTTTGTTTAGCTCACTGAGAAATCGGGCAATGGTTTGCTCCTGTGGTTCTTGTACTTCGCAATGCAGCATCAAGGTATTTAATTCTTTGACATAGTCCTCCACGCTGACCCCACCTTGTTGCAAGCTTTGCAACCGAAGGTAGAGCTCTTCCCAGTTTTACTCGGGAACAAATCTCTTATGCATGATCCGTTTCATCAAGTCCCAACTCGTTATGTCCCCATCTCCTTCCCAACGTCGTTGATCTTTAAGTTTGCTTCACCAGAGATTAGCATAATTGGTGAACTCCAAAGCAGCCAGTAGACATTTTTCTTTCTTTGGAGTACTGATAATATTCGAAGATCTTATCCACCCGTTGCTCCCAGTCGAGAAACTCTTCAGGTGAGCTTCCGTTCTGAAATGCTGCAACTATTTGTCCTCAACTCAAGATGAGCTTGTTTATTTGCGACCTTAATGAAGAAGGAAAGGTCACAACTACTCAATCGTACTATTTTGTGTCTTTGCACATGATATTGTTGCAGAGGTTTTGAAAATTTGGCAAGTACGTAACGAAAAACTGCTTTCATATCACGAGTTGGCCACTCGATTGGTTTGAGTCCTTCCAATTGTGTAAACTCACACACGTAGAAAGAGAGGACAATGGCATTGCCGATGCCCTCTCCTCCTTGGGTTCAGCCCTAAAGGTCGATCCCATTTCAGGGACCCGATCTTTAGAAATATGGCATGCACCCAACCCATCCACACACGATTTGGATATTTGCCAAAATAACCCAGATTCTATTGAAAAACCTTGGTTTTACGACATCAAGCATTTTCTAGAAAATGGGGGATTCGCCGAAGATGCCATGTCCAAAGATAAGACATTCATCCGTAAAATTTTCACCCGATACACCATTCTGGGTGGGGTTCTATATAAGAAAAGTTTTACCGGCATCCTACTTAGGTGTATCGATCTAGAGGAGGCTAGGATAGTGATGCATGAGTTCCACGATGGAGAGTGTGGAAGTCATGTTAATGCCAACATGATGGCAATGAAAATACTTAGAGCGGGCTATTTTTGGTCCACCCTGAAAAAGGATTGTCACGATCATGTTAGGAAGTGTCATCCATGTCAAGTGCATGGGCACGCCATTCATATCCCATCATCTGCATTGCATTCTGTGGTCAGCCCCTGGCCATTTACCATGTGGGCATCGATTCATTTTAGCAGCCACTGAGTATTTCTCCAAGTGGGTGGAAGCCATTTCCCTGACCAACGTACTGGGAAAACATGTGGTGGCTTTCATTTAGGAGAAATATCTTGGCTCGATTTGGGGTTCCACGAGACCTTGTGTCTGATAATGGCACCCCATTCAAGAATGAGCGGATGGTTAAGTTGTGCAACACGTATGGCATAACTCACCACTTCTCTTCGCCCTACTACCCTCAAGGCAACAGCCAAGCCGAAGTCACAAACAAGACTCTCATTAGTATAATTGAGAAGACTTTAGAGAAGGGTAGGACGTGGCACGAGCTGGATGAAGCCTTATGGGCTTATAGGACTTCCATCCAGACTCCCACGAATGCCACACCATTCGAATTAGTCTATGGCACAAACGCCATTCTTCCCATTCATACACAATTGCATTCATTCCATACATCCATAGCACTCGACCTCCCCCTAGAGATGCTTCAGCATGCTAGGATGGCCGAACTAGATTTGCTAGACGAGAGGCGACTCCTTGCTATGGATCATGCTCGTGCATACCGGCAAAGGATAGCCCGACCCTATGGCAAACACATGAGACCTCGCCACTTTGAAGTGGGAGATCTAGTTTTTAAAGTCATCCATTATCGTGGCCCACATCCCCTTGGAAAGTGGCGCTCCAAGTGGGATGGACCCTATGTTGTACGTGCAACCACCACGAACAACTCGTATTGGTTGATCGATGTAGAAGGTAGGAATTTAGCAGATCCTATCAATATTTAATACTTAAAGAAGTATTATGTGTAGGATTTAGGTTAAATTCCAATTTTCAAAAACTTTAGGGATAGCTGCCCTGAGACCTGAAAATAAGGTGCAAAGGCAAAATCGTGTGACCCTGAGTAAGAGAATTCGCACTTGTGAAAGAGTGGAGTTTTCCAAAATCGAGTTTACATTTCAAAATCCTTCTTCTTACAAAGAAAGGCCTAGTTCAACATAGCAAGATACTTGCAAGAAGTACGTGCTATTTCTAAATAGGTTGATCTGGAATGGATCGAGTGTGACCTTGGGATAAGTCCTTCCCCCTTCTCTTCTCCTTCCAAAAGGAAAATGTGGCCCAAATAAAGGGAATTTTCCCATCCGAAGTCTCTTTCCAAAAGAAAAGAAACCGGAATTCAAAAGAAAAAAATTGATTCTCTTGTGAAAAAGAGGGATTAAAGAAAAAATACTCCCAAAGGGAGACCCTCTATGAAAAAAAGGAAAAAGAGGCCAAAAAGATCAAAAAGAGCAGTTTTCCGCCTTCTATGCCTTAAACCACGGGACGCTTCAGAAGGGACCGTGGTATCTCTTTCTCATCCCTGACTTATCCCAAGTATGAACATGGTTCATTTCGAGGAATCCTAAAGTAAAAATAGGATTTACTTACTTGAATTTCATTTTGCTTGAGAACTTGACGTTTCGAGTAAGACGTAGGAATTTGAAATATAGCTTCTTTTCTTATAAAACCTCTGCTAGATAAGCGAGTGTCAAGACTCAAGCAAAGGCAAATACGAAGAGCTCGAGATCCTTAGGATTGAGACTCAAGACAGTTGTCCCTTTTTATAAATAGCTTTTGTAAATAGATTTTGAAAAATCGAACATCGAACAGCATAGGGTCTGCTCACTTGGAGCAACAGGCCTTTGTGAGTCTCAAGAGTTCGACCATATCTGGTCTTTGGGAGGTCGCCACTCTTGGCACCCCACCCATGTCATGCATCTGCATTTCCACACATGGACATTTGCATAACATGATCCCATTTAGGACCAGAAACCGTTTTATATCCCTTTGGCGTGATATCTCCTCCTACCAGGGTTTTTAAAAGTGAGATTTTGCTAAAGATTGGGACGATCCCATATTTTCGTGGTTAGATCTAGGGAGACATTGAAACGGGTGTTTGTCGTCTTTGCCATTATCCAAATCAATTTGGACAATGCCAAAGAGGGGCATCTGTAAACACCCCGAAATCCCACGAACTTCTCAAATAACCTGGTTTTATAAAAGCAGCCCAAAGGGCTATTTTGAGTCTGAAAACCCAGGAGCCTTCCAGACAAACCCTGTACATATGTTTAAACTATATATGTTTTAAAATATGTATAATATTGTTTTAAAACCTTGTAAAATATGTTTTGAAATCCCACAAAGCGGCTTGGCCTGATGAAAATACGACCAGAAGAGCAAAAGAGAGCCCGGAACCGAAGCACGTGTCGAGCCCGGCACAGCAACTCTCGTGTTAGATTCATCCCCAGGATCTCGAACGTCTAAGTCCCTGTTATCAACAAAAATCATTTGAAATCATCTCCGGAAGGTGAAAACAGAAGCGGACGACCATGTTGGCGAAGACCCAACGCAAGACGGAATAGTAATGCTGTCAGGCCCGCACAAACCGTTTGTTTCGAACATACCCTGAAGGAGTCAGAATTCAGTTTAGATTGGATCTGGACCATATATATCCAGATCCCAATCCAAACGTATATGTGGATTTGGATTTGGATCCAAAGATCCAGTCCAATATCCACATCCATGGCCCACATCACCTTCTCATAAATGGAGGTGGGACCCACTTGAAATTCACGTGGGATTTTGGGCATGAGAGAGAATGGGGAGGATTAAGCATGAGGAGAATGTATTAAGCTTGACTTGTGTGTCAAGTTTCGGGTTAATCATGTGGGTTAGCCTAATTAGTGTGGGTTTAAGCTTGTATGAACCTACACCTAACCTAGGGCTGCACCAACATGATGCAATGAAGTCCATGGGCTATGCAAAGGGATGCTCCTAACCCAATCCTAAGCCAAAACCCTTAATCCTAGCCATTGCCCCTAATCCCGGCCTAATCCTAGCCTAATCACCTAACCTACTTCCCTAATCTCGGCCTAATCCCAACCTAATCACCTAACCCACCTCCCTAATCCTTTCCTAAACCTAACCTAATTCCCTTAATCCCAACCTAATCCTGGCCTAAACACCTAACCCACCTCACTAAACCTCACCCTAAAACCAACCCACCTAGCTAAGCCCTAAACCACTAAATCACCCCACCTAAACAATAGCACATCACATCCCTAAAAACCACCTAAACTAAATATCTGGCCCCCCCTAAATATCTAGCCCACCTTATCACCACACTACCACCACCTAACCACTAAACCACCCCTTCAAAACCAGCCCAACCGACCTTTTGAAAATCCTATAACCCCCCCCCCCTAGTGGGCGGGTTTTTAGAGGATTTTTTTTCCCAGCCATCTTGGGCCAGCCGAGCCCTCTCTCACCCCTTGCTCTCTTCGCTCACCTGCACCACTCCACGCCGCCATCATCTCTCGGCCTGCACCACTCCACGCCGCCATCATCTCCCGGCCTGCACCATTCCACGCCACCACAACTGCCCGGCCAGCCCCACTCCTTCCACCCGACTGCATCCACCCTCCACTCGGCTGCCTTCCTTGGACAACCGCCACCCTCCCTATCCTATCCGGTTAGTACACTATCCTAACTCCACCCTCTCTTCACTCCCCCTCCACTCTCAACCACCACACTACCTAGCTACCCGCCACCCTTCAACCATACCCGACCACATCACCCGCTGCCCTACCTTCCCATTAGTGACACCCCCTAACTACCCCAGCCACCTTACCTTTTTCCCTAGGACCTGCCCCTCCTTTCCTTTGAACCAGCCCTTAGTTAATACCCTAGCTAGCTCCCTTTTGCCGTTCCTAATCACCCCTAACTACCCCAGCCGGCCAGCCATAACCGACTGCACTTAACCACCCGCAGCCTTCCATCTTCTTCCTTAGACATCCCCCCTAGTCACCCTTTAGCTCCACCTTCCCTAGAACCTGCCCTACACCTTAGTGACACCCCCTAACTACTCCAGCCAAGGCGCCACTGCAGCACCCCCCTTCCATCACCCAGCTAGCGCCAAGGCGCCACACCCGCAGCACCTTGCTTCACCCGGCCAGTCACTCCTTTGTCGTGCCCTTCCGAGGAGCTCCCTCTTGCAGCCCAAGGTGACGCCCAAGCCCAAGCTCAAGCAAGTCACCTCCGGACCAGCTATACGTAAGTGCCTAACTCGGTCCTTGTTTATAGACTTGCTTAAGCTTAATTAAATTTGATATGAGGTTGTAATAACTGAGCATTGTCTCCTCCCGCTTGTAATAACGTGGCTTGGCACACCCACACACACATGCACTTGAGCCTATCTCGCTCTTAGTCGTGCACGATTTTGAACACACACGGGCCTAATCAGCCCCTACGATATAAATTTATTTATATAATTTAAGTTGCGTGGGGTTTTGCTTAAGTTGTGTGTGTTGTCTTTCAATTCTCGCACTCACACACATTGAGCTTTCGCTCTTACTCCCAAGACCTTAGTCAAGGCCTATTGCAATTTATATTTGGGTTTAATTTCATGTCGTGTGCGTAGTACTTCAATTCTCGCACTCACACACATTGAGCTTTCGCTCTTACTCCCAAGACCTTAGTTAAGGCCATATTGCAATTTATATTTGGGTTTCATTTAAGTCGTGTGAGTTGTCTTTCAATATACACACAACACCCACGCAACACGTTGGCAACCTTCGGGCCCATATATATTATAAGTATTTCCCTTTCGGCTGTGTCTTAGATTTGGGTTTTAAGGTTCAGCAGTGTGCGTAGTCTTTATATATATACATGGCACACACTTGCACTATTGAGCCTTTCCGCTCTTAAGATATAGTCATATTTCTCTTTCGCAATTTCCCTTTTGCAATTTACATTTCAAGTCATTTCCCTTCCGCATTGTCTTTCAATTTTGGGTTTTTCCTTTGGAGTTGCGTGCGTTTGCATTGCATATACGCCATACCACGAGTTAGGACGCATATTGCATCAAAGCAAACCCCATACTCCCGCTCAAAGTCGCCCCACTTAGGTCACGTGTTCATAACACACACCTAGTTGGCCCGAAAAGGGATAAAAAGAAAGACATAGGCACGTGCAAATCCACGTGAAATAAAATCTAAAAATCATACAAAAAACAACCCGAATCAAACACCTCAAACACATTTTCGTAGGTTCTCATATTCCAAAACTCGATTTTTAAAGCGTACAGATTGACCCTTGCGCATCGGTGCAAGAAGGTCTGCGCGAAAAGAGCTTGCTTGCTCACAGTCGCCACGTTAGGAGTCAGATTTAAAAATATCTCTTCGCTAGCTTAAGTAAGCTAGCTGGCACGCCCTTTTGCTTAAATAGGACTTAGACACACGAAAAGGTTCGCTTCAGGCCTAAGAACCAGAGGCGGGAACTTTCTGCGTCTACAAGGAGCAAACCATTGCCCGATTTCTCAGCGAGCTAAACAAAGAACTGGATGACATTGTAGAATTACAACCTTATTCATTCGTTGAGGACGTTTCTCAGATTATATATCCTGTTTCTAAGCCAACCCAAAATAAGGTTTTCTCAGGTACAACCAGAAATTCCCAAGAGGGAAAACCTATTGTATTTTTTTGTGAAAAGTTGAGAGGAGCCACTTTGAACTATTCAACATATGACAAGGAGCTATATGCCTTGATTTGTGCCCTCCAGGATTGGGAACACTATCCTTACAAAGAAATTTGTAATAAACACTGATCAGGCATCTCTTGGACATTTGCAGGCCCAACGATAGTTGAGTCGCAGACATGCAAAATGGGTAGAATTCTTAGAGTTGTTTCACTATACTATTGAATACAAGAAGGGTGCTACCAACATTGTAGTTGATGCTCTTCACATGAGGTATACTCTGATTTATTTGTCTAGCACCAAACTCATGGGCCTTGGGTATATCAAGGAAATGTGCGCCCAAGACCCACAGTTGGCGAAATTTGCAATGCACCCCCACACGTCCGAACAAGGTTTTTACATGCATGATGGATACCTTTGGAGAGGAGAAGCTCATGATGGATGACTTGCTGGCCTCTTTGGAGAGAAGAAAATGGTAGAGATCATCAAAGAACACTTTTAGTGGCCAGAAATGACGAAACATGTCCATGGCGTTCAGCAACGTTACATCCTTTGCAAGAAAGCCAAGAGTACTGAACACGCCAACCAGGGGTTATATCGGCCTCTACCGGCCTCAAATCATCCTTGTGAAGCATTTAGCATGGATTTTATTCTTGGTTTACCCTGCACCAAGCGAGGGAAGCATTCTTTTTTATTATTGCCTATTGTTTCTTATCAATGGCTCATTTTATTACCTGTCATAAAACAGATAACGATTCACACATTGCTTAGTTATTCATTCAGGGAATTGTGAGGCCAAAGAACGGTTTCCCCAACAGAAATCTTCCAAGCTAAAGCCGAGAGCAGATGGTCCTTTCAAAGTTCTCACCAAGGTCAATGAAAATGCCTACACCATTGACCTCCCTATGCATTATACATTATCACCTACTTTCAACATCAGAGACCTGACTCATTATATGCTAGATTCTGAAGACCAGGATGTCCACCAACTCAGTGAGAATAATTTGGACATCACTTCAAATTCATCAACAAGGCCCTCCTGGTTAATGAGAACATCTCCATTAGAAGTGGTTAGAATCCCACCTCAAAAAGTCCCAAAAACGTCCTCACTCTTCATGAACCACAAGCTTTAATTATAGCAAGAATTCGTCCAACACCATACGAAGGTGTTGCAGGCAGCATTGGAGTGGTTTTGTGGCCCCGAGCATGTGCATTGCTCAGTGATTCAGCCTGGCGAGGCATGCTATGACCCGAATACGGTGAAGCACCACGCTTCTTATGCATTTGACAACTATTATCGGAGGGAGGGGAAGGTCGCTAGTTCCTGTGATTTCAGTGGTGTCGCCGTTATTACTACCACAGACCCAAGTGAGTTTTTGGTTTTCTCATCCTTGAAGAACTCTCTTCAGGTTAAACTTTTCATCTTGCCCTGTCATGGGACTGAGGTTGCATTTGGCTTTGTGTTCATGTTCGAATGAGGATTGATTTGAAAAGAGGCATTTGGTTGAATTTGAATCCGAGTTTTCACTTCCTGGTTGATTTTTTGTGTCATTATTTGTGTTTGATGCATCTTTTTTACATATTGTAGATGGTGGTTCTTGTATTTTTCGGGGAAGGTAAGGAGATTTGATCTCTATATATTTTTGTTGTTTGGTTGTGGTCTTTCTGACTATTTGATCAATATTGAGGCAATGGTAGTATTCTTTAGGTTTCCAAATGAGTATAACATGTCATTTGGGTCTATTATGACTGGTTATATTTGTTTCATCCTTCATATTAAAACACATACCAGAACTTTATTGACTGGTTCTATTTGTTCCCACCCTTTACCTTAAAGCCCATATAAGAACTTTATTGAGTGGTGCAGAGTGATTCTCAGCATCTCATCGAATTGCAGAAGTTATTTCTTCTTATTGGCAAATCTATTTGGGCCGAAATATTTTTTGTTGGTTGAATACTTATTGGGTTATCATCTGACATATTTTCAACTTAATCGGAGTTCTAGATCAAAATCTACAAGCAATTCCATACAAGTTGGTATTGCAATCCGGATTTACCTTATTTGGTAAATTTCTACCAGCACGTCTGAAACACACATTCAGTTTCCCCCTGTGGTTAGTTTTGGCAAATCACACTCACCCCATAACCATGATGAACCTCCAATTGAAGTTCGATGTGGCCTTACCTTCAATGAAGCCCGAATAGTAGCTCTTTAACGTCGACTTGAAGCACTTCAACGTGAAGTGCGTTTACTTAGCATCTCGCGGGTGCCTTCACCCACTCCTTCCATCCATCAAGGGCCTTTTCCTCCTTACAAGGCCTCCAACCTAAGGGAGAAGCACCCCATTCCTTCAGTAAGATCGTCCACTTGCTAGACGTGATCGAAATGAATTTCTACTGAAGATACCAATTCCATCTTTCAAAGGTGGAAACTCTTTAGACGATTTCCTCGATTAGATTCATAAGATTGAGAAGGTTTTGAATATTCTGATTATTCAGAACCAATGAAGGTGCAATTGACAGGAATCTAAGAGCAATCTGACACAAGTTGGGCGAAGCGAATCATGATCAATCCATTTACCCCAACTCGGAACCAGCTTAAGAATAGGAGTTAATTTCCCACCTTTCAAAGAAACATTAGATTTCCTAGGAGTTAAATGCTCTTTTCACTTTCCAGGTAGTCATTAAATGCTTTAGACAGCTCCTAGCTAGCAATAGTTAGTGAGCAGTTTTAAATTGCAGCATTTAGTTTTAGTTTTAGTACTTAGCTTAGAGTGTTGTTCTAAGCTATATAATAAACTCATCCATATGAATGAACACGGAAATGGTGATTTCCTACAGAGTTTTGTATTTCAAATCTCTCTCTTATCCTTAACCAGGGATCAATGAGTAAGTCTTTGTTGCCTTGGTGAGTCATATCCATTGTGTGGCAGACCAAGTGTGCGTGGGTGAGAGTTGGTGAGTCATATCCAACAAGCATGTGTGTGCATGAGCCCACTCAAAACGTGTTCAGCTACTTACATGTTCGAGCGTGTGATAAATTGGTGAGCCTAAATTCAAGTGTTCAGCTACCAGGATCCTCTTGAATCCTGATTTACATCATTTAGTGCTTTCATTTAGATAGAGAGGATTCACAACACCAGGTAACCAATTTTCATTCTACCTTCTCCAACCTGTCTCATCCTTCTCTTCTTTCTCTCTCATCACCATTATCACTCTACCCATGTCCCTTGCCACTCATTACCATCCTCTTGCCTCTTTCACTGTACCCAACCCTCGCTTAGTTTTTATTCATTGTTCTTTGCTCTTTCATTTAAGACAAGCCCAGTCCTTTCCTCCTTATCACCCCTGCATGCACCAAGCTATAGCTCTCGTTACTAATGCCACACCTAGCTGAATGTCATACTTCCCTCCAAAGTCCTCACCAATTGGCCTTGGGACATCTATAGATGTATATTAACTTAGCAGAAGGGCTCAAGTCAAAGGCAGACACGAAATGCTGGTCAATGAAGCTCTATTGTTGCAAGCTCAACCTTGTCACGAATAGTGAGAGAACCTGTTTCGCACCCACTGCATTATCAAAAACAAAGTCTGTAATATCATCATAGACAGCAGAAGCTGCACTATATGGCTTCAATTGAGCCCATGAGGAAACTTGGATTGACTGTGCAGGATTATCCTCATCCCTACAAGATTCATTGATTAAACAATGAAGAGGGGTTTGATATCACCAAGCAGGTTGGCATTCATTTCTCTACTGGGAAGAACTAATGAGACAAAGTACTATGTGATGTAGTTCCCATGGAAGCGGGTCACTTACAACTCGGGCGACCATGGCAGTTTCACCGTAGGATCACTTATGATAGGTTTCACAATACCTATTCTTTCATGAAAGATGAAAAAAAACAACTCTCATATCACTCAGTCCAATGTAGAATAAAAAGGAGTCCAAGAACACCAGACAGAATTCTAAGCCAAATCCAGTTGTTCTTGAGCAAGAAAAGGACTATCTTGTTTCTCTCACCCTGGAACAAAAATCCAGGAAAGAGAGCTGCACACAAAAAGAGACTTGATCTTCTTGCATCAATCTAAGTGATAAAATTGCTACATCAAATCTAGCAAATGAGAAACAAGAGTATGTCGCTAATCCTGAAACCAGCGATGCTCCCTTTAAGGAGTTGTATAACAACCTCTCAAACAAAAATGAAGGTGACCAAAGGAATGCAGAATTCGGCTTCTTGTTTCCAAGTAAGCCATCTCAGTTTGAGTTCAATGATGAGGTTCATCTAAGCAAAAACCTTGATGCCAAGCAAGCAATCCAAGCAAGTTTTTCATGATTAAAGCTCAATAATATTTGAAGCTCATGCTGCAACTCTTTGTCCGCAACTGAAGATGAGCTTTTATTCCTAACCTTAACCAAGAATGAAAGGTCATGGCAGAGTTGGTCACAAAAGATATCAACATTGTTTTGCAGGATACGATATACTCAATCATACTATTTCCCCCCAGGGACAAAGAATCTGTCGCTATCTCAACTGAGCTACTAGAGGCTCTAGGGAAGTAGGAATAGGAGAGCATTCATCTTGGGGTGGGCTTACTACTTAGATGCTTTGAGTAGTTATCCACTCCGCACTTGGCTACCCAGCATTTACCGTGCATACAATAACTGGTACACCAGAGGTGTGTCCTTCCTGGTCCTCTCATACTAGGGAAAGGTCCTCTCATTGCTCTAACGCCCACACCGAATATGAACCGAATTCTCTCAGCTCATTAATGAGTAATCGGCTGGTACTGGTTCGAACGACCATTTATATAATACTCCTGTGCTGGATCTGCCACTACTTGACTTGTCCGGCACTTAGATTGTGTTACTAGTCCTGCGGTTCGACTAGGATGGATTATGTTATGTGAAATACCGTTGTATTTTATGATGCCCTCATCAAGACAGAATATATACATATCTGGTTCTTGAGATGTGAGCCGATTAAAACTTGATTTCGTGGTGTTTTTCAATTTTCCGTTCTGAATATATACATATCTGATGCCCTAATGATCTTCAGTAGTTGCATACAAGGGTTACAACATTTAGGCATCTGGTGATGGTGCCGGAAGCTAATTTTTAAACTAGTCCAACTAGCACCTAAATACTTTGCATCAGCCTCGAGGATCCCATAGTTTCCTACTATTACAGGTTCCAAACGATTACCAACAATTGTGATTGATGGTGAACTCAGTTGTTGTGATGCAAGATGATTTGCTTCTTGATCTCCATTTTTAAATGGTAGAGACATGCAAAGGGTATAACTAACTGTTTAAGTAGCCCAACCTTGGTTTTGAAAAGTTGTCTTTCATTTGTCCCCCTCCTTCATCCTTATTTGGTGGTATCCGCTTCTCAAATCAATTTTGGCGAACAATCAAACTCCATGTAGCTCATCCAACATATCATCCTACCAGGGTATGGAGTACTTGTATTTAATAGTAATTTTGTTAACACCTCTGCTATCAATGCACATTCTGAAAGTTCCGTCTTTTTTTTGCACCAATAATGCAGGGACCGCGCATGGACTTAAGGACTCTTTGATATATCCCTTCATCAATTTGTCTTTTATGCTCCTTAGTTTGCTCTAGATTGCTCTTGTGTGCTGATCAAGGTGAACCAGTTCCACTTTGTTGGTTTGAATCGAAACTATGTTCAGGTTGGTTATATTGAACAACTGAGGAGGGCCATATCTGTCATTGCTAACATCAGTGGCGGATCTAGGGGAGAGACAAAGTATGTATTTCTTTGTGTTCGGGGGAGATTTTAAGTTTGTATTTGTAAAATATATCTTTTATATTGAAATCATAAGATTTCAAGAGCAGGAGGCCGCCTCCTGGCCTTCAACATAGATCCGCCACTGGTTAACATGAAACTTAATTAGTGGTGGACACATGATTTTTTTAGGTGAGGCACGCTTGTATTTTGAGTGGGAGACATATTTCATGTTCTGGAGGACTCAAGGACCTGTATTCAAGCTAGAGAACCTAGACCCATAGGCTCAAGAGACGCATTCTTTTCTAGATTTTAGGTGAAGTGTATGTCTCACCTCGCCCTAAGAACCTAACCATGTTTATAAACTTAAATTGTGTTGTGCCGATACTTTTCTAATATTAAACATGCTTGATATTGCATTTATACAATTTATTTGTGAAAGAATAAAATTAAACATATATATATTCGACTATTGTTTTTTTTTTCAAGAGAGAGGCAGCAATGATATATTTTTTCATTATGCATAAAAATTCTCGATCATCAATAGGAAAGCAGGAGTGCACACTGTCGGCGCTGTGAACAGTTGAGAACGTGTGAATATCCGCAGTTGTATGATGATGGCGGTGGTCGAGTTGTCATGCCATGGCTACCTCTGTTCATCACCATCTTCCAACATCAACGGCCGTGGTTCCTCACTTCTTCCTTGTAAGGTGTACACAAAATCACCATCGTTCGTTTTGTCACCTCATCATCATGGCTTACAGTTCAAGTCCCATGAACACCACCGTGCTCTCAAGTTGGTCTGTTCTGCTGCTCCAGCACCCAGGTCTCTCTCTCTCTCTCTCTCTCTCTCTCTCTCTCTCTCTCTCTCTCTCTCTCTCTCTCTCCGTGTGAGTGTGCGTGTTGGTAGTGGTTTTCTAATGGTGGGGTGTGTGGGAGTAGAATTCTACAGTTTGGTCGCTTAGCAGTTTCTTTTCTTTTCCGGGTTTGGTTCGGTGTGGCATTGGTAGCCAAGTGGAAGCACACAGACCACTACCGCAGCTGCACCCTTTGCCGTTTCTCCCCCTCCCTCTCAACGGCAAGCCCAAATCGGATTAGTCAGAATGCTACGGTGTTTTCTGCCTCACGTACGACATGAAAGCGGTAAGCACATGTCGACTTCATCTGTCACTCTTTATGGCTTCCTTTGCGTTGCGGAAGACTATTTTATTACTTAGTTTAGTCTTTGTATACATGGATTTCTATCTTGTTGCTAAAATTTTAATGTTGAATTAAGGTTCGTCTGTTGTTTTTGTTAATTTCGATGGTTACACTCAGTTTACCAAGTCTTATGACCTTCAGCAGATGAAAGGTAGTTGCAAGACATAGCAGTGTTGTCCGCAGCTTGAGAATTTCTAATACTGATGGTGTTCTTGTTGTCACTGATCTAAGTATCCAACTTAAATCCTTGCACCATTTCTGAAAGTGGATCTGCGACAAGGGCTCCCTTGGTTCGCCGCACAAATCATCTATTAATGTGATTTTGCATTCTCGAAAGTTGAGAGGCCAAATGAAGTTCTGACAGTGGAGCTGTGGGGCTGCTGAAGCAAACATATGAAACAGATTCATCTCTGCTATTACCTTCAACAGCCATTAGGAGAATTGAATTATCCCAATTTGAGGAAATCCAATTCTAACTATTATTCCTCTGGTTGATTTTTTTTCACGTTCTCCTTTAATTGGGAAACCACTATGGTTTTTAGTGTTACAGATATGACTCGTTAAGGAAGTTAGTGGGATGGGCATTAAGAAATATCCTTACTGGAAGGAGTACATTGGCGTGAAGTTAATATTAAAGCTGATGATTTTATTTGCTAGCTAGTACATTCATCTTCAATTCATTGAAGTTCAGATTGCAGACAGAAATACCCGGATTTCTTGAAATGCCACACGCATACTTTTGTTGAAAAAAGAAATGGGAACCACACTGGGAGATTCTTTACACAAAGGAAGATTTGGTATTGGAATTAACATTAAAGCTGATCCTTTGTTTGCTTTACTGATTTTTTATCGTAGGATGAAGAAACAAGGGCATGGAAAAAATTGATAAAAGTGGCAGTTTCAGGTGCAGCTAGGATGATTTCTAGTCATCTTCTTTTCAAGGTAACGTCCTGCTGCTTACAGTTTTATGCATGATTTGAGTTTGGAGCGTTTTATCGACTTGTTTTCCTAAGCTTCTCCTGTTGATAATTACATATGGGTTGATAAGACATACCTACGGATAAATACAGAGCTGAAAGAACCTCTAAATGGGATACAGTTTAGCCTGTTCCTTTGCACATTCAAAATGGTAGAAGGAAATCTAGCAGGCTTGTTCGGTTACTGCAAGATTGCAAAGGAATTGCTATGTAGTAGTCGAACTTGATGAAAAGATCTGAGATTCTTTTTCCACACTGCTACAAGTCATAATGGTCACATGCATTTGTGGATTTAATCTTAAATCAACCTTGACCGGTGCTCTTCCTACTTGCTGCTGTATAATCTTATGTTTTACCAGTCTGTTGCAGTAACTGTTCCATTTTCACGACTATGAAGCAAGGATCACTCCTTAAGAAAGTAAAGCTTAAGAGTTTATGTACCAATATGCATTATGTTGTTCTCAAGGGACATAAGTTTCTTGCTTTTAGTTATATTGTCACTAGTTGTTTCTCTATGCCTTTGTATGTATGAACAATTTGTTTCCACGTTGCCGGACTTTCTGGAAATATATTGCAAGAACTTGCTCCTTAGAAGAGTTAAATGTGATTTGACATTGTAAGTTCAAGTTTCTTTTGAAGCTTCTAAACACATTTAAACTGATTAGGGAAGTGCTGTCGAAGTAATTTGAAAATTATTACTTAGAAAAGTTAACACCATTTTATACCACGTAAACTTTTGTTTTGCTGGTGGCAGTATGCCTATACTTACTTTTCTTCTTCTGCAGCTTGCATCTGGCGAGGTTTTTGGCCATGATCAACCGATTGCCTTGAGATTGTTAGGATCTGAAAGGTCATTTCACGCTCTTGAAGGTATGTTTGCTTAGAAACAAATCACTTTACTTATTCTGCATATCAATCAATTGTATGGATTCCTGCCATTTGGTGCATGTTTGTATGGTTTAGCTGCCCTTTGATATTAATCATAGCATATGTTTGTGTGCACGATATATCAGCCCATTAAATTTCTTCAGGCTTAAAACTCAGCAGCTAAATAACAGGACACAAAAACAATAATAAGAAAAGAAGAAAAACATCTAAACAGGAAACAGAGGAAGGTTCAGAAAAGGAATCACAAGGAAATTCATTAGTATTGTGCTAATAACATTTATTTAGGTTTCTGATATTGTGAAGTTATTGCTGTCAATATACATTCATACATTCATACATACATACAATATATACAATATAGGTATGTATGTATGTATAATTTATTTGTTTATTTATGTATGTATTTATTTCTGTATGATGCGTCCTAGCTGGAAGTAATAGATGCATCTTTTGGTTGACTAAAGTGAATTCCACTAGTGTATAGACTTTGATATTTAATATGGAACAAGCTTTGAATCTAGTGAACTCCCTGGAAGAGGATGAGTTACAAGCTCGGATCTTTCAGACATTACGGATGGTTGAATTTTGAAACTCTTCAAAGAATTGATGATGGATTAAAATCACTTATGTAAAACATGTTTTTGACTAACATTCGATAATGTGGGAAAAGGAATGTCTCTTATCAACTAGGGGACTTCATGCCACAAATGCAGCGGCTAATTTCTTGATGTACTAAGATATAATTATACAACAACAACTAAGCCTTTTCCCATACTAGATGGGGTCGGCTATATGGATTCTTTATTTCCACAGAGTTATATCATGCTCATAATGTGTCCATAATAGATAAGTCCGATAAAGTTTTACACTGGTTGTCGGAAGCCTAACGCAACCCTCCTCCTTTATTCGGGATTGAGATGGCCATGCAAAGGTGATCCCTTACATAGGCGGAGTTTATTAAGATATAATTATAAATAAGTTTAATTCCTCTTTGACCTTGTAGTTTTCCATGAATTTATCTTGTCAATAAGAATTCTTGGCTAAATATATTTATGTCCACGGATACGGCCATTTAAGGAGTTTTCCTTGTTTCTTTGGAAACATGTGACATGAGTAGCCAGATTATCTCCTTGATGCCAATCAAGGAGAAGCACAAGTCTGACCCAAGGGTAAATGTTCCTTATTCAAGTTGCTAATCTTCTAGGTGTTGCAATGGAGTTGGAGGATTCCTTGTATTCTTTGTTGAGGGAAGTTAGCATAGGTATAGATCCTTATGAGGTATTCAGGGATGCTGAATGGGCACTCCTAATTGGAGCGAAGCCACAAGGGCCAGGAATGGAACGTGGGGACTTTTATTCTAATATGAATCTTGTCATGTTCTGCAAAACCCATATTCTCTTCACAATCTTACTTACAGGGAAGAGCCTCAATGCAGTTGCATCTCGAAATGTCAAGGTGCTAGTTGTTGGTAATCCATGCAATACAAAGTAAGAAAGATTTTTATGTGATTCAGACAATTTCTAATTTTTTGTAAAGATAAAGCTCACACCTTTATGCTGCTAGTGCTCTTGTTTGTTTGAAGAATGCTCCAAATATTCCCTCAAAGAACTTCCATGCATTGACAAGGCTGGATGAGAACAGAGCCAAATGCCAAGTAAGAGTATAAGATATTTGTTGTTGTTCATTGATGCCATTTCTGATTGAATCTAAGAGTATAAGATATTGTTATTTTTCTGCTTGCCCTGAAAGCTGGTGTATTTTATGATAAAGTTCGAACGTGACCATCTGGGGAAACTATTCAACAACTCAGGTAGCTCAATTTAGTAGCTATAGTTGCTTTATACTGTAAGAGACTCTCATCGTTGATGTTTGAAAGTATGGCCTAGATTATTTAGGTAATATGCTTGTGGCATTATTGGTTTTTATATGCTACAATTCATTAATATAATGATGACTAATTAGTTCCCTATAAGAAACAGATTCAGATTTTGTAAATGCTACAATCCTTGGCATGCCAGTGAAAGAAGTCATTACTGATGCAAAATGGTTGAGCAAGAATTGACAAGGAAGGTTCAGAAGGTATTTAAAAATAAGCATCTTTTACAAGTTGTAAGAAGTCTAGATATTTTGTAGAAAGGTTGAATTGTGCTCACTTACTAGCTATGTTTAAGCTGACCACACGCACATGTATTTTCTTCCAATTAAAATGTTATCTCAAAGAGGGGGTGAACTTATCAAGAAATGGGGAAGATCTTCTTCCCTATCAACAGCAGTATCCGTCGTTGATGCCATAAGGTCTCTTGTCGTCCCCACACCAGGAGACTGGTTTTCTTCACCGTATGTTTCATGACCAAATTAAGTCTTGCATGGTGGGAACTGACCTTCTGTACACCAAAAGTATTCTGAAAATTGAATAGCTCCCTCAAGGAAAGTGATTTTTAGTTCGGTATCTATCTAGTAGTTATGTCTACAATAATATCATCCACCTGCATCTCCGTCCACCATATCTATCGAATTCAATCCCCTATGCTTTTCTTTTTGAGATAAAATTCCTATGCTTCTTCATCATTGGTTTCTTCTATTTATAGAAAAATAAATGTAATTCACTTCTTGGATATCCACATAGACTTTTACTTGATCTAAGACGACCTTTTTAGCATTATCATAGATCTATTTCAGTTACATATTTGAGGGACTTTTAACAGTTGCCTCGTGGTTGATCATTGTTGAAGAATATGCATATTCAGTGTTCTTAGTGTTAGTTTTGTAATTTCTGATGTTTTAGGTATTATTGTAATTGCCCGTAGTACTAAGGGTATTTTGGTTATTTTCTGTTTTATAGCTCATTATATAAGAGTTGATAGGTTGTATTAGGGTTAAGAGATTTTGATTAAGAAAGAGAGAGAAAGAGGGGGGGCCTCCATCGAAGATCCACCCCTTCCTTCGATCTCACATGTTTTTCTCTTAACTCTTTGTTATTAGTTGTTGTTATATTCAAGCTTCGCTGCGCAACCGCATTTTCCAACATCAGAGCATGGAAGACCTGAAAAATGCTGAAAATGTTCAAATGAGAATAAGTTTTTTGGTGGTTGACAAGAAGCTTCACTGAGGCAATCTTGCCTTACCTTATAATCAGTTTCAAGATGATTTTTGGTGATTGTGAATTACTCATGGGCGAGCAAGCTAAAGGATCAGATTCTCCTGGTCATGAACGAAGCTTTTGTGACTATGAAAATAGCAAGTTACTTTCTGTTACTGCTAATGGAAGAAATGATAGTTGCGTTATGGAAAATGATGAAATGAAGATGATGACCAGAAAGAAGAACGTTGGCACAAAGAGAGAACAATCATCTTAAGAATGTCGAGGAAGGAAGAAGTTCTGGTGTTTGAGAATATGGGAATCTCCTTTTCATCTGCGATGCTTAGTCAAGAGCTACAACCTACAAGGACAGAGCTGAGGCAGGTGGTTCGTAACGACCATGCTTTCATGGAAATGTGCAGAGTCTTCTATGACATACTCAAAGCCAGGTTTGCAAACTACATTCCCTTCCTAGGAGCAACAGGAAGGGTTCTAGTGAAGGTCTTTGCGTTTGTTCATATGCTCCTTCCATGGCCATGCAGCGTTCTAATAAGGGCTTTTAAGATCTACAAAATGATTCAAGAAGAATTCAACAGTCCCCTGCTACGACTTCAAAATTAGTTTAGATAGATTTTGATCATACAACAGTCTGAGTTTGGAATTCCAAGATGGCCCCACAGGAAGATGAAGAGCTTGCGAAGATTAATTGACAGTGTTCAAGAGAGATGTTTACCTATATTTATTGCATATTGCTGTATTATTGTACTATTCGTATTCCCAAGAAAGTCAAAAGGAATCTGATCGTGAAGGCATAGGGACCATTAAATCTTAGGGGCCATCATTATGGCGTTTTAGGGGCGTGATCATTAAACCTTACGGCCCCAATCTGACAGATGATCATTAAATCTTAGGGTTAGTCACTTATGACTTCTGTAAAGTTGCAGTAACGGCCGCCAGAGCTTTTATTATGGTGTAAGTGTTGACCTATGGAGTGCAGACTGCATTTTGGCAAAATTGCTAGCTGGAAAGCCAATCATGCCAGGACGGACAGAGGTGGAGCAGATGCACAAGATCTTTAAGCTATGTGGGTCACCTGTTTGCTTTATTGAATTTGAGAATGTGGACCGCACTCTTGTCAGAGTATGCACACAACGGTATACTCAATGATGCCTTGAAATGAGTAATTTGGATGCAACAAGAAGGTGTGAAGCCGGATTTAGTCAAGATGGAGAAGAGAAATGTGATCACGTGGATGGCCATGATTGAATCTCTCGCAAGAGATGGCTGCCCCTAGAATGCGCTCAACATGTTCAGATCGATGCAACTCTTTAAACATAGAGTAGATTGGGTTACTGTTGCCAGGGCGTTAAGTCTTTGTTCTGAAGTGGGGGAATTGAGATTGGGGAAGGAGTTTCATGCTCAAGTGCTGAAGAACATAGAGTCAATTCCATGCTGAAACTATAAGGATGTATGATGGACAAGTCATATTTGTACTATCATATAATGCTTACTCATGAATAGTGGAACATCCTGTGTGATAATGGGAAGAAAATCAACAAGGCAGTTACAAAAAATTCTTAGTTATCAGTTAAGACCTTTGAGTTATCGAAAAAAAAAGGCAGAATGGGGATCCATGGCAGCAACAAGTGCATTTAGCTTACCTACACATCAACTGTTTGATAAAATGTTCAAGAGAGATATTCACCTGCATATCAAGTGTTTGATTCAATGCCTAAGAGAGAAGTTTACCTGCACGACAAGTGTTCGCTGAATTGTCCAAGAAAGATATTTACCCACACATCATGTGTTTGAGGAAATGTTCAAGAGGGTTAAAAATTTAGAAAAAATTGGAGAAGATATAAAGTAGTACGTGATGATTATCTTCATTGGAAAAATAGCATAATTGAAATTAGAAGAAAAGATTGAATGCAGAAAATCAGCTTTCTCACTACATATGCATGAAAAATAAAATCGTAGAAGAGGCCAGAGAAATTTGTTGGTATAGAATGTGACAGTATCACTAAGAAGCATGAAAATTAAAACCTTGAGTTGTTGAAGTAAATAGCTAGGAGGGTTGGAAAAGCAGCTACAGTCACCATGTGAAGGGGCGCAGACCGACTAGTATGAGCAGAAGTGTATATTATGCTATCTGAGTGGTAGAGAGGTGACACCTAACCAATACACCGGCTGCAGCCACCATGTAAAGGGGCATAGGAAAAGTCATATGAAGTGTGTATGGTGGAGTAATACCTCCTATCACAAAAGATCATCTTTCTTAAGAAGTAGAAAAATATGACTTTTGAAATATAGTTGCCGAATCACTTTATGGAGAAGAAGAAAGAGAGAGGGAGCAACCGACACCCATAGAAGGGTCGTGTGTTACCCATGTGTTCTTGATTGTTCAAGTTGTTTTACAGAAGCCTCAAATAGATCGCTCGTGCACGTGTGATGAAGAAAGAACTAGTTTTTGGCAAGTTCGGAGTTCGAAGTATCTCACTCCCAACTTGATGGAGGGTGTTGAAGAATATGCATATTTAGTGTTCTTAATGTTAGTTTTATAATTTCTGATGTTTTAGGTATTATTGTAATTGCCCGTAGTACTAAGGGCATTTTGGTTATTTTCTATTTTACAGCTCATTATATAAGGGTTGATAGGTTGTATTAGGGTTAAGAGATTTTGATTAAGAAAGAGAGAGAAAGAGGGGGCGGCTTCCATCGGAGGTCCGCCCCTTCCTTCGATCTCTCATGTTTTTCTCTTCACTCTTTGTTATTATTTGTTGTTATATTCAAGCTCCGCTACGCAACCGCGTTTTCAAACAATCACTTCAATTGTCAGCAAAACACCAGCTGCCCACATTATATAATCCTCAAGCTGTGAAGAGAAAGTGTGGTGATTGAATCATATTGATGCTACATAATTAATAGTAGTATTTTTCAATAAATAGATTATGAGTGATCCACAAACTCTCCTTAGGCTCCATAACTATCGGTGCATATAAAGGATTTTGCAATATGTTTTATACTTAAAAATTCTTTCCGATGTTGTAGGTGTGTACAAATGGTTCCACAAACTCTCCTTAGGTTCCATAACTATTGAAGGTCAATATTTTGCTATTCGAGCTCCATCTTTACTGAACTTTCTTGCTTACTGTTAAGATGTTTTATAGTTTGAAATTAATAATGTCAAATCCAACTTTTGTAAAATTAATAATGTTAAAACCAACTTTTGTAATGCTAGGACGATGGCGATTATGAGCTGGTTGAAGATGTGATAATTGACAACTTTCTTGCACAAAAAATTAAGAAGGTTTGTCTATTTTCTTTTATGCAAATTATACCAACCATGCGATAAATTGTATTCCCTGACATGAAGCTTCTCCGCTAGAGCGAAGAGGAGTTGCTTTCTGAAAAAAGATGTGTTGCACATTTGATCCAAGATGCGTATTAGTTGCGGAAGTTGAATTATGTCGCTGTATGATTATTCTTAGTATCAAGAAGTGAATAACTTTCCGAGCAAGCATTCTGTAATCTGCCAACAATAAGACCAACAGATGATGCTGCAGGCTCAAAACATAGGCGCTCTCATATTTAAGATAAAGCAAGCTGCATCAATGTAAGTTGATGAAGATTTCTGGTGTCCTCGTTGCAGAAGCGCAATAGAGAGTGGGAGGGCTTAAAGGAAGACCTGTGAGCAGAGGAGGAGGAGACAGAATAGTCTAAGGATTTTGAGGGAGGAAGTGTTTCTCTTTTCTCACGGTTTTCACACACTGTGCTTCTTTACTTAATATTATATTGGGTTTTGCGTTACAAGCCTTATCGTTATCGTGAGAAGTATAACGTGTGCGTTTTAAGAAAACCATTGACAGATTTTATTTTGAAATGGTTAACACATCCATGGAATGAGAGAAGATGGCTTGTCTTCTCGTATTCCAAAGATTCCTTGTCGAAAATGGTCAAATATTATGTTACATCTTCCACTTCATTTGAGCCAAACTATTATGACACTGGTTTTACCTATATCATTTTATAGATTTTCTCAAGTTGTGCTTTCTATAGTTTTTCGTATACAACACATTTTTCCTACACAACAATCATCATTATATAATTTAATATATTTTAAACAAATCTTAAACTCATGTTTACAACATGCTTTGAGATAGTGATACTTAACCATCTAGTTGACATATATCGAGTAATTGCTGTATTGTTAGAATAAATGACAATCGACTCATTAGCTATATACAACTTCAAATCTCATATGAAACGGCTTATCCAAATGTCACTCGTTGCAACCATACAACAAGCAACATACTTAGTTTCTTCTGTATGTAACATTACACAACCCTGTTTTTTGCTCAAGTCAAGATGGGTTGCACATGATCAAGTTCAAATCAAGATACAACATTACCTCCAAATAAAAATATTTGCTTAGATGTTGATTTGTTGTCATTTTTACTCTCAACAAAATCAACAACTAAGTATCGAACCACTTTTAGTTTATCTAGTATCCTATCACTTTTAGTTTATCTACGTGAAAATACAGTTTCAAGTCTTTTGTTCCTTTAAGATATCTTAGAATCCATTTTATAGGTATCCAATATTGTCAATCAGGATTACTTTGATATTTACTTAAAAGACCAACAACGAAGCTAATATAAGGTCTTGTATACAACATAGCATACATCAAGATACCAACAACTTGTACATAAGGAACATAAGGCTTATTATCTTCTTCACTGGTACAATTTGACTTACTCAATTTGATCCCTTTTACATCGGGTGTAATTGTAGGTTTGCACTCATCAATTTTAAATGAGTTTTATTTTGATATTGACGAGAAGAAGAGGATTGAAAAGAGCAAAAACAAATATAAAAAGTGTAGCACCAAAGCATATCTTCTCAGCCTTTTGGCCCCGTTTAAAGAGTTCGATCAAGCTCAACAAGATGGAGCTTATAATTCATGAGTTTGCTCAAGCTTGAAAAAGAAATCAACCTAACAGCCAAGCTCGAGTTGGACGAATATAGCTATATGTTCAGAGTGGACAACCGAGTTGCACCTTCTAGCTGAATCGACTTTCTGTGGAAACTGGAAAGGCCATAAAAATATAGAGACGTTTTTGAGAAGTTAGGGTTGGTGGTTAAGTTTGGAAAGGCCCAGCAAGAGGTCTGAAGTGGAAAATATTGGAAAATAGCGTCCTTGTAAAAGAAAAAGCAAAACCCTAAACCCTAAAGCCCACAAAAGGGCTGTTGTAGACCCTGTGGTCAAACGACTTGATCTTATCTGAGCGGCTGCTTCGGCCCTCTTGGGTGCCGCCGGGACGGCAGGGTTGGCGTTGCCCTCGCCTCTGTCACGTTCGGTGGTGGGTGTGGTAGCGCCCGTATTCCCTCCGTCATGCCGGTGCCCCAAGCCCGGACCGTGCCCGCGGCTTGAGGCCACTCTAGGCTATGATGCCCACGCGGGCTTTCCCTCACTATCTTTCCTTTCCCCTTCTAGCTTAGCTTCGTTATATCTAGAAATCATCTTTTGTTTTCCGCTTCTAATAGTGCATGAAAACCATTTAATTTGTGTTTCGTATTGGGAAAGAGTGATTTTCGGGTTTTATTTTTTTGTCTTTGATCTTACAGGGTAAGATGTTTATTTTATAATGATTATGTAGCGACTTGCATGATTTGATGCGCAGAAAGTTGATGTCTTTGGTCCCCTTTTGATTTTGGTTATGGTTTATAAATTTGCTGTTTGTGTTAATTGTTTTGGAAATCGGATTCCCATCTTGTTGACTCTTTGGTCTGATTCTCTTGTTCTGAACCGTGAGATGGATTGCAATTCAAATCTCACGTATTTTCCTTGGTGATTCATGTTTGATTGACCTGGCAATTTGATTTGGTTCACATATGATTTCATTTAGAAATCAAAAGCAAGTTAGAGAACGGAGGAAACGTGAGAACTGATTCGTTCTTGGTATGGAAAATATTGGTGCAGGTAAAGAATCATTTCCTTGTATGGACCTCTTTCAGGGAAAACCACCCAAGTTCTCGGAAAGTTTATATATTTCTTTGTTTTTGATGCATACCCCATAGATTTTTCATCTGATTAACAAACTTGGAAAATATGCGTTCACAAACCGTTTTTCTTATAGAAGGTCGTTTGGGCCGAGGAAGAGTGATGTGATCTAACAAATACTTCCATTAGCTACGTTTTCGAGATCAGTGGTCAGAGAGGAAATTCACGAATGCTGAATGTTCTGTGTTCGTGCTGCCTCATGGAAGCACACATACTTCTTCTCATGGCTCCTCTATGAGGCTTGCTTAGGTTGTCTTTAATCGCCAACTTGTAGCTTACAGAACGAATGTAATGAGTTTTGTGGTATTTTCTTCATGTGACCAACAAGTGTAATAAGAGAAGGAATTCCATCTATGACTCTTAAACTCCGTTTCTAATCTTCTTTGGGTGACGTACCTCTCCTTAGATTGGCAATGTTTGTACCTACCGCGGCATGAACAAGATGTTGGAACGCTATAGGTGCAAACGATTTATTAGAATGGAAGACGCCTAAGGTTATTGAATGATTTCGATGTTAGCTGGGTAGCCATTCAAGCACCTACCTTTTTCCCTGTTTTCACCATGTTTGTTGTGATCAACATGATTATATATATATATATATATATATATATATATATATATAGAGAGAGAGAGAGAGAGAGAGAGATGCTCCATCTCATCCAGTTGGTTTGATCCATGGTTTGGTTACGACCTAAAACCGATATTTATATATATATATATATATATATATATATATATATATATATATATATATATATATATATATATATATATATATATATATATATATATATATATATATATATATATATATAGTAGTATATGCTTCATCCCAGTATCAATTTAGACATGGTTTGTTTGAAACGGCTCGCGAATCGGTGGTGATTACTAGAATTAAAACCTAAAACCCCACCGTTTGTGATTTTCAAACTCACCCGGAATTGAAACTGAAATCGATGGTTTCAACAAGTGTAAAAAATTGAGCGGATTTGAATCTGAAACTGGATGCCTCAAAATCGTTGGTTTTGGTTTGAGGCAACTTGGAATTAGACAGATGAATTATTGTTGTACTTGTTTCTAGTAACGCACAAAATTGAATGGTTAAGCATGAGCGAAATGAAATTAGCAACACCATCTCCAAAGTAATTCAGATCTTTACTGTCAACCGGTCAAGATGTTAGTATCAAATTATGCACCGAGATGCATTATGCAACTAAGATGAATATATATATATATATAGAAGACAAGTTTTGAACCACTGGGAGTGCAATAAAAGCACTTTACAAACCCAAGGGCATGATGATCGGATCCTGATTGTGCCAAGGAGGGCTAGCATTAAAGTACGACTCATGGAGCCAATCGCAAGCATAGAGTGATCCTCTAAATCCAAAAGGAGCCCAAGTACAATATGTGAGCTGAGTCCAGCATCATCTTCCCAGCAAACAAATATTCTCTCTTTGGCTTACATCCTATGGTGGTCACTGGCCAGGGAGTATAACAATGGCGTACTGTTCGGCTGTTTCCCGTTTTCAGAGCATTTCCCTCATCGAGTAGCCATTTTTATGCATCAAAATTTTAGCTACATCTCATGATTTAGCAACTTAAGGCCACCACCATAACACTGTGCTGCTGAATTGAAACTTGACAGTGGAATAGGTCCTCCTAGTGTCACTGATATCATAAACTACAATGTCAAGCAGTATGCATGGTATGGTGACTCATTATGAAATTATCACAGGAACTTTACCAGATGATCCATATAAAGGGAAATGCCCCCAAAACAGTTGAATGAACCTTAAAACAATTTGAGGTGGTTTTCATCTCTCAAATTTTAAAAAACGGAGAGAGTAGAGCGCAGGGTTTACAGCTGAAATGGAGAAGGAATCAAACTGCAGAGATTTGATGTCATGCTCTATCTTCTTCAAGTTGTACGCTTGCAATATGTCGATGACACCAAGATAGAGAACTACATCATATGCCTCATGAAACAAATCACCTTCCTCTTGCGATATCGGTTCTGCTCGAGCAGGCATGTTGACACCGAGCTGGATATGCAACCTATTGGAACAATAAAAGATAATCGATCATTGGAAACAAGTTGTAAACGACACATAGACATGCGAGCTGAATCACAGTGAAGAAAAAGAAGAAATTGATGCCAAATAACCTTGCTGTGCCAGGAAGGAGGAGATCTAGTTCCTTATCACCAGCAGCAGATGCTCGTAGCCTGCTACCTCTCACATGAGGACCAAAAACTGTGCTGCTACGGTCAGGTCTTCCAGGAACTAAAACAAGGCCCTGAGGATAGCTGGAAATTTCTTCTTCATGTGCAGCTACCACTGAATCACAATAAGGAATCATCAACTGCTTTGAGCCCCTAACATTCCATGTCTCATAATTAGAGGTAGTTGATTTGCAGTATGGTTGTCCAATTAGTAATGCGTAAGTATTTTCTACTCGTAAGCATAAAAAACCGTTTATTCTAGCTCTACTTGTTTATTTAGATTTTTCCACAACATAAATACATCGAAAGGCAGGATGCAATTCAAATTATGGAGACATGGAAAAGCTCTGGTAGCTAGGTTTAGTTATAATTTTTGATGTCCTTGATAAACCTGTCAGTGATCTTGATAAACTGGATCTAAGAAACTCCTTGACACATATACACCTGTTTTCCTATAATATAAGTATGGTGCAGAGATCTGTGCGGACTCTCAGAAGGACTTTACTATGATAACTGAATTTGTAACTACTTCTGACCATATTGTCATTTGTGAACTTCCATTTCTGGAAGATATCTCACAACAATCTGGGTAAATTATCTCACCATGAATTCGCTTGCAAGTAGTGGATAGATGTCTTCATTGGTATGCTACTACGTCTCCTCTGTGAATTCTTCTCTCCTGTCATGTAAAATTGGAACTACCTCAACTGTCCTTCACGTTACACATTTTATTCAAGAGATTGTGGATGTTAACGATTCTTGTTCGGCATGCATTTCTTTGCATGTGTTTGTATGTTTAGCACGGGCATAGTGCATACACATTTGTTCTTGCCTATGCTTGTACCTATTATAAATTTACGTTTTTCCTACTTCTTTGGCCATATACACACACCCATACAGAGAAGGGAGATTCGAGAAACTGATTTTGGCCGTCAGGCATGCTTTCAGATGAATTTTCCTAAACAGGGTTCCCAGCTGACACCTCCTCACCAATCAGTTGATTTTAAGTGAAAGATTATTGTCCAATGGTGCTTAGGTAATTTTTGGATCTCAGATTCTCCTTTGGTTTGTCCATTATTCTGTAATCCTTGCTGTAGCAATGTCTTTTGAACTTAAAACCGTATTCTGTTCCATGTCAGCAGCTTCTTCATGTTTGGTATTGGCGTTGAGAATAAATGTCACTTGGCTGGCGTTTAACTGTGCCCCTGATCGAAGATGTCCAGTTTTTCTATTCTGGTTTCAAACGTGCGTTTTAAGAAACTCAAAGTCTCAAATTACATCGCATCCTATGTACTGCACAAATCCCAGCTATCCATTTGGGATATTAATAACCAATAACTCCACCAATTAAAGCTTAAGATTTTTTTACCTGGAAATTGGAATGGGTAACACCGTTAGAGGGCATACATTCGTTCTTCATATTTGCTCCATCTTCCTTGATTGGATAGCCCCAGTTTAGTGGATGAACCCTGTAATTTGACGTCGTTTATATTCTACTATGGTGGAGGTTTGAAAGCCTAAAATGCGAAACACAGTTACAAATACTGTTTGAAATTTGTTACCATGATAAAATATTTGTACTTTTATGTCTCTCATGGAAGTTCTTAGGAAATCTCGTCACTTTGAAAAGAATAACAAATAATTTGAAAAAATTGAGACATTTAACTTGATTTCATGGCGCCTTGGAAGCTGATGTGTAAAAACTAAAGCTTTAAGTTTCAGCACTAAAGGGTTAGTCGTTACTAGTTTATTTGTCTATCAAGGAACATTGCTAACTAATAACAGTTTAATGTCTATAAATGAAAGCTTCAGAAATGACCTCAGTTTTTTCTATTGGTTTCCATCGGTCTTGATCTCTATTGTACCCTTCCTATTGAATGACTCCATTGGCGAAACTCCTTTTCGCTCTGCATTTTCCTTCGCTTTAAATCACAGTGATTGTCAGCTGGAAAATCTTCCAGTCTGCTGCTATCTTTTGGAGTTAAATAATTACTTCAGTTGCATATCATTCCCTTTAATTGAAATGGGCACGTTTGTGCCCCCCTAAAAGTGTGGTTTACAGAACCATTTTCTTATACTTCAGACTTGACTCCAAAATTTTAAGCACTTAAAATAATTTCCTTTTTTATAAGAAATGTGAAAGTTTTGTTTCCAGTGATGTTGAAACATGACGCTCACAACTTAACAAATACTGCAATGGCTTAGAAGAAGACTGATGTTTGCGTCTACCATATGAAATCTCTACCGTAGCATTGTCATTTTCCTCAGTCCTCATTCGTCCAAGGTTTATTAATGGTGGATACTGTTTCTTGGTTTAGGTATTTCCACATACATGTAACATACTTGGATATGTCGTTTGTAGGAATTTGCGTGAGATGTTCAAGATAGATGCTGCTGATTATATGATATCTATTTGTGGAAGTGCTGCTCTGAGAGAGCTTTCTTCTCCTGGCAAGAGTGGAAGTGTATTTTTTTCTTTCTCAAGATGATAGGTTTATGATTAAAACCCTTCGGAAATCTGAAGTTCAGGTAGTTTCTTACTTTGTAACTTCATGATCATATGCGTTTTATTTTCCGTTGTAAAGGCAACATGACCTGTCACGATTTGAACTTGCTTGTTTTAGGATTTGCAGTGATAGTAGTTGGTCTGGCTGCAGTAAGTTTAATTTTCTCTGTAATGAATTAACAAAACCAATTGCCTTGAACTGGGTTTAGCTACATGGATTCTTAGTCTCCATTGAGATAGTTACTTGCCCGAATTAGTAAACAAGTGTGCTGCCCTCCAATGACCTAAATCATTAAAACTTTATTCTTGCTCAAATGCGAAGACTTTGATCTTGTAGTTGTTGCATCAACTGTCTGTTTACTGATCTTAATTTTTCATTTGTTCGTTTTTCTTTCTCATGTTCCCTTCTGAATTTTTTCTGTCAATGTCTTCATGGTAAAAGGAAGCTAAACTCTTGAGTTACATGGCTGTGCTTTTTGTATTCGATATAAGTTGAAAGCAGTTGCTTCATGTTGTTGCATACAGGTGCTCTTTATACATGCTCCCTGACTATCACCACCATGTCCAAGCATATGAAAATACCCTTATAACCAAGTTTTTTGGACTGCACAGAATCAAAACAGGTCGCCATAAGGTACTTCCTCGGCTCATTTGAAATTTGACTTGTTTTATGTGTTATATTTCTATCAAGAAACTCAACATGCATATCTGTGCTTTCTTGTTGTAAATTGATGGTGTGGTATTACCCAATGATTTTATCCAAACTTTTTATGTGCAATTTCGCTTTGTAGTAATGGGCAACATGTTTTGCACAGAGTTGAGAATTCATTGAAGATTCGATCTGAAAGGATCATCCCAAGGTCGTTCCACTAACAAAGTTGAAATTGATGAGAACTCCACTCTGAAAGATTTAGATCTCATATATCAATTTTATTTGGAAGCATCTTGGCATGAGTTTCTGTTAAAGTAAGCTTATTGACAATCTCTTTTACTTAGTGAAAGTAAGATTTTGATGATAATTTATTTCTAATATACGCATAATAACTTCATTACTCATGATTTACATGTTGTAAGATGACTTAGGGAATTCATTGTAAGAATGGAAGCATGAGAAATTCAAAGACTTATTATAAGCATTCATGTAGAATTTCATTTCCTATCATATAATCAACATGACAACACTATTGACATAACAGGCCTTTACTGATTTTCCATGTTGAACCTATATATTGGCATTGGCTGGCAACGTACATGGGTACTGATCTCATATCCTCGTTTGAAAGGATGGAACTTCTTGAATATATTTGGTCATACAAATGTCTATTCTCAAAAACAGTGTGCTGGACTTCGTGAGGCTTAAGATTGAAAATGAAGTGTTCTTTATTTGCCTACCAGATTTCACACTGCAGAAGGTGTAACTAGGTCTCACCTCTCATGGCAGTTTCCCCGAGTTGCCAAGTAAGATAAGGAAAATCTAAAGGATTCACTCATTCTTTACTATTTAATGTACTGCTAAAACCAGAGCTGATCTACTTTAATTTCCAGGAATGATAATGCGTATTCCATCAGTAGGTTCCTTTACTAACATGCTTTGGATGCTGGCTGGGAAACGTGTGTCTCATTCCGACCATGGGTCCATCTTTGTTAAATCCAGCAAATTCATCATACCAGGACAGTGCTATGCATTTTTTCATTGATCAAGTTAATCGATCCATTATGGTGTACTGTTGACTATCAGTTAGGTAAAACGATGTTCATGCAACATTTTGGCCACTTAATCTACTGAACGGTCAAGACCGGTACTTAAACAAAGACGACAGAAAATAAGTTGCTGGACTGATTTAAAATCAGATATAAGGTTATCGAACTCCCAAATTCGCATTCTGGTTATCTCTTTCGAGAGGTGTTCAGTAGACAGATTCTGGATTCAGGCATCCACGAGTTAGTGTAATCACGAACAAAAATTATGTGCTTTGGATGAAGAGGAAGCATTTTCTGTTATTCTGTAGGCATCTATAACTTTGCAGATCAGCTTTTTATTTTTCAGATTTTAAGCCTTTTTAGCTTCATATTAATCTGCTATGTTTCTGCAGGCAAATTGAGCTTGATTGCAAATTTTTAGAAGCACAAAGGATAATGGATTACTGTCTTTTATTGGGTGTGCATTACAGAGCTCCCCAGTATTTGCGGTCATTGGTAAGTGATCGTGGGTAGAAGTACCAGGAGAGTTTAGACCACTTGCTGAAGAAGGTATATTGCTTAATTATGTTTTGACATTTGTCTACCAATAACCTTGGCATCACCCATATAAAAGATAATAAAACAGTTTCTATGCAATACGTATTCCCTTAGGAAAAATTGTACTACCTGAATCAGAACCTTTATCTTGTTAAAAAGCTCACAATCTTATTCTTTCTTAATTAACAAAGTAAACAAAGCAATCAGTATTAGATATAACATGGTTGTTCGGCGTTGAATGCTTAATTGACACGAGGTGTTTTCCGTTGACCGGCTCAGGTTTGTGTAGAGAGAGATTATGGATAAGAGTAGCTTAAATTATTTCTCTGAATTCAAAACCGTCATGCATGCACCGTGTCCAAACGTTCATTCTGAGATACATTCAAGGTACACTGGAGAAAAGAAAACTTGAATAATGGTGTTCTAAAATCTCTGCCATGAAATTGTATATATTTGAAAATGGGACAATTGTCTTTTTGCGGCCTCTGAAAATTGTTCTATTGTTCTGAGAGCTGTGCTGATTGCTTGATCTACAATTCCTGTTTGAATCGAATTTTGATGCAACAATGTGCACTACCTTTGACATCATCGTTATGTATGTATTCCATCATGTATACCTTCTTTTAAAACTCGACCATCGGCTGTCCCGCTCACATTTGATATTTTATCATCTGTCAGTATGTCATATCATGTTGAATTTGATTCTTGTTTTACTTATGGGAGGATCAAGATTATCATGAACAGATATCTATCATTAAGACCTAATATGCTACAGTTACTCTCTAGGTTACCAACTTCTAATGTAAAGTTATTATAATGTTTAGCATAAATTTAAGTTACATAGTGTAATATTGCTTATTACCAATCCAGGTAAACTCTAAACCAATATCTTCACATATTTAGCCATTAAGTCATTCAACTATATTAGGGTTCATATTATGAACACTAGAGCTTACGTTT
The DNA here is from genome assembly GCA_036023115.1 of Brasenia schreberi. Lineage (NCBI taxonomy): Eukaryota > Viridiplantae > Streptophyta > Magnoliopsida > Nymphaeales > Cabombaceae > Brasenia > Brasenia schreberi. The sequence continues at coordinate 11,734,307 of JAYKKT010000075.1, read as the reverse complement.
CTATCCTATAGAGGAACTAATATAACAAGTGAAAGAAATGTAATAAATGATCAACAACACTTTAGTTAGCATGCACCTGAATATTCATTCATATGTACATCGCATTGCAGATGAACCAACAGAAAGGAAGAAAAGGTAATTTAATTATAAGAATTGGACAAACAGTAAATAAAAGCAATGCAGTGCCAAGCTTTGACAGCAAAGACAATGAACCATGCCTGATACCAAGCTGCAGATTAAGCATCAAATCATAACTTCTGTGGCCTTTAATGATGGTTTCACCAGGCCTTTTGAGCTCCTTCGCAAGTCTCTTTTGCCACATCCACCTCCTCAATTTCTCCTACTATGTCTTCCAGAGCAGTTGAGCAATCGTGATCAGTTACCATCTCAACTGAAGCTTCCAGACCACAGTGACTTTCCACAGACAAGCTATGAGTGCATTCGACTGACTTGTTTATTCTTCTAGGAAGGTTAGTGGATGAACCATGACCAGCCTTCATGGTCTTATGAAGCTTGAGGTTTCCCATGCCAATGGATGCAGCACGACGGGTAGGTGTACTATGATGTTGCTTTGTCAACTTCGGCATCAGACTACCTTTCCTTAAAGCAGTAAGGAAAAGCTGTTGTCTGCAGGAAGGGTTCCACCCTTGGGATAAAATGCTCCTCTCCCATCTTTCAAACCCTGGGTCCATGAACCCGCCATCAACCCAGGTATAAACTCCAAAACGATGGATCAAGCCACCCATCCAGTTTCCCTCAAAAGAATCCCCATTTGTCCAAGTAATGATACCCTTGCCAGACATTTTTGCACATTTCATGTTGCCGACATAAACATTTCCACTAGACCAAATATACTTTCCAGAGCCATCTATTACATTTTCAACCCAAGAACCTTCAAAGATATCTCCATTAGAAAATACTTTCCTTCCAGAACCATGCTTGACACTAAAAGTCCATTCCCCTCTGTATGTGACGTTATCAGATCCAGTATATGTACCAATGCCATGCATATAACCACCGGAAAATTGGCCTTTATAAATTGCTCCGGAAGGCCAAACCATCTTGCCATGACCTTCTATTACACCTCTTCTCCATTCACCCTCATAAATGGAACCATCTGATCAGACATACTTCCCAACACCCTGTGGCCTGCAATCATGAAGCGGTCCTGAATACATATCCCCATTTGGAAGAACCACTTCTTCAGCCTCATTGATATTGGAATCAGAAAGCAGGGAGCTCTGTGTATTAGGCAGTGTAGGTGAATGCTCAACCTCACCAAAGGAATTAGCATCTTTGGTGCATGACCTTGTCACAGAGTATAATTCATCACTATCATCAACATAGACCAAAGTGCCTGACATGCATAATGTACAAGAAAGTTCTATTGAATTGAGAAAGCTTGTTTTTCTGCAAATGCCAAAAGAGAAAAAACAATCCATCTTAGAACATTAAATAAAGTAGAAAGAACAAATCCGAGAGAACACATCAACCAACAAACAGAATCTCTGAGTAAATTCATTATATACAGAAACAGTAAGAAAATAACTGAGATATCTGGCACAAAAGCCATTATTCTTAGTCAAACTAATGAGCATGAACCTACTGTAACTTTTCTTTTTAGTTTTGTTGTGAAATGGGTAGCAGTACAAGAGAGGAGGCGCTTGGGTTTTCAAGTTCACTTCCTCTAGCCCAGCCCTCTGTGGGTTTCAAAGTTTTTTACTCAAATTGGAGTTATAAAACCATAATTCCATGCAAATAGTAGGTTATGCATTTGATGCACAACAAAACTTATAACTACAAACACCACAAATCATAGTCTAGTTTTGAACTTTGTATCACACTCTAAATGCCATGAATCTTCAAAGGGTGGCTTATCTTGTGTAGATTTTATGAAAACTGTATGCTCAAAAGAGAGAGTCTAGATTTAAGGAATCTAAAAAAAATAAAGAACCACAAGGAACCCTATATACTTTTTCAAGGTGATAAACAAGAAAGCATTGCGACATACAAAAAACATTTACTTTTCAATTTAGATCTCCATTGTTAATCACTGCTAATCATGTCAATCAATGATTGAAAATGATGAGTTTCTTATGGTTCTCTATTTTTGTAGATTCTAGACTATAAAGGACCAGAGATCAAGGCAGAAGACTTGCATGAAAAGCAGCTGCCTTTTTAGAGATGAAATTCAGCTTCACAGAATTTTGACCAACGACATAATTTGCTCCACAAACTGATAAGAAAATGCGCAAATATGCTCACAGCTACAAATCAGTTGGATTAAATCATAACCACTGCCGGTCCCATTGGAAATTCACATGGACAACCAACAAAGCTATTCATACGTTCAGAACAGAGGCTCAGTTTTTTCCCCTGGCTGAAAGAGAAAAACTTCATTATCTTCCACCAACAACACAAATGCACCCACTTTAGCTTTCAGAAACAGCAAAACTTTTGAGGTGTATCAAAACATAGACCATTTCAAAGACTAAGAAACCTGCACACAGTACTTTAAAACACACTAAGGCCATCTCATACTGAAAACTCTGTATGTAAGATTCTTATGTGCACAATAATCTTGTGGCTCTGTACCAAGTTTTCCTTTTGACAGTTTCATATCCATTCCTGTGTTTCAGGCCAACACTCACCATGGTCCACAACACAAAATCAGACCAAACTGCTAAAACTTTCTTGGCTCTTCTTGTTGGAAAAAGTGATTGCGCAGCGGAGATTGAAAATCACAAACATAAAGAAGCATTAAGGAGGAAAAACATGGGAGATCGAAGGAGGGGGCGGACCTCCAATATAAAGAGTTGTCTCACTTTCTTAATCTCAACCTCTTAACCCTAATACAACCTATCTGCTCTTATATAAGGAGCTGAAAAACATAAAATAACCAAAATACCCTTAATACAAAAAATTACCAAAATACCCTTAGTACTTCAGACAATTACAATAATACCTAAAAACATCAGAAATTATAAAACTAACACAAAGAACACTAGATATGCATATTCTTCAACACCCCCCACAAGTTGGGAGTGAGATACTTCAAACTCCAAACTTCTCAAAAATTCTTCATCTGTTTGCAACATTGATCTTCAACAGCTTCTTTAGCTGCAACATCTTCAACTTAGCCTTCCTGACTGATCATCTCAAGCAGCATCTCTGACTGCAATATAAACTTAGCCTTCCTGGCTAATGATCTTAAGCAGCATCTATGGCTGCAACATCAACTCAACCTTCCTCGCTGATCATCTCAAGCAACATCTCTGGCTGCAACATCGACTCAACCTTCTTGGTTGATCATCTCAAGCAGCATCTATGGCTGCAACATCAACTCAGCCTTCCTGGATGATCATCTCAAGCAGCATCTCTGGCTGCAACATCAACTCAGACTTCCTGACTGATTATCTCAAGCAACATCTCTGGCTGCAACATCAACTCAGTCTTCCTGGCTAATCATCTCAAGCAGCATCTCTGGCTGCAAAATCAACTCAAGGTTTTAATTTTCATGTCTCTTAGTAATACTGTCACATTCTATACCTACAACTTCCTCTGGCCTTTTCTATGATTTGATTTTTCATGCATGTGTAGTGAAAAAGATTGATTTTTTGCATTCAATCTTTTCTTCTATTTGCATTCAATTGTTTTTCCAATGAAGACAATCTGTAATCTTTTTCTGAACTTCCAGCCCTCTTGAACATTTCCTCAAACACTTGATGCGCAGGTAAATTTTGTTAATTGTAAAAGGACTGGCCTAGGCCACTAGGGCCTTGGGCCAGTCAGCCCCTGTTTATAACAGGATTGGCCCAGGGCCTGGGCCAATCAACTAGCTGTTGGAGGCAGCTGGCCTCCAACGGCTAGTTAGTAGCCGTTACTATGTTGTGCACAGCACAACAGCCAGCAGCCCTTCTTCAAGAGCTGCTCTCTCTCATTTCATGTCACATACACCTCTTGTAAAGTCTATAAATACATGGATCTATCATCAATAAAAGTATGCAGTCTTGGCACTGCTTTTGACTTGTTTAAGTATGCTTCTGCTCTCTTGTTTGTTGTATTTGAAGATCGGCATTCATACTTGAATGCTATTTGACTCTTGGCGATTTGGTGGAATTGATTTGTAAAGTATCAACCTTCAATTATCAACAAATATTTACATGGTATCAGAGCCTCGGATTGAAGAAATCGAGTGCATTGGAAAGCATCCCACCGGTGCAAAATTTGAAGAATTTCACCAAACTTAAGGTTAGTTCATAATTTTTTATTTTGCATAAAATGGAAGGTAAAAACAAGTCGTTTAGATGTATCCTAGACCCAAAATGTTACCAAAATTGGGCCAAGACTATGAAAAAGTATTTTTTGTCGAAAGATTTTTGGGATTACATTGATGGAACTATAAAGGAGCCTACTTTGAACATTGATGGTTTAGACGATGATGAAATCGTCAAAACCCATGAAAGATACAAGTTAGATTTAAAATTATGGGAAAAGATAATGCAAAAATCACATGGATTATTTGCCAAAATGTGGATGAAAAACTTAGAAATAGGATTAGTGCTTTTGAAAATGCTTTTGAAAGTTGAGAATACTTGAAAAAACTTCATTCTCAAGATGACTTTGTTTTCCAAATTGATCTAATGGAAAGAATGGTTATGCTTAAAGTAGGAAACCTTGAAAAACAAAATTTTAAAATTCAAAATGTAAGTCTTATACCTAAACTTAATTTAAACCTACTTTCGGTTGCTCAAATATGTGATAACAATTGTATAGTCACTTTCTCATCCGAACATTGTGTGGTGCAGGATCACCTATCGAGGAAGGTGACTGGTCAAGGCTATAGAGAAAGTAGACTATATAAAATGGACTATCTTGTTATGCCAATTCTGAGTTTTGTAATGTGGCCCAAGATGCTACGCTTTGACATAAAAGACTTACTTGGACTCTCAAAAATTATGTAATATTCCTTTGATGAAAACAATTAGAGAGAAAAAGTTTAAATGTAAAGGTTGTATTCTTGAATGTATAATCTTCCTTTTAAAGAAAGAAATTATATACCAAAGAAAGCCTTTGATCTAATACATTCGGATGTTTGGGGCCATGCGCTCGTTACTTCTAAAGGAGGAGTGCAATACAATGTGATTTTTATGGATGACTTTACTCATTTTATATGGATATATCTCTTGAAACACAAATCCGAAATATTTAAAAATTTTGTAGTCTTTTGTAATATGATAAAAAACTAATTTGGAGCCACCATTAAAATTTTTAGATCCAATTCGGGAGGAGAGTACATGTCTAATGAATTTCAAAAATTCATTGAAACAAATGGCATCTTTCATAAAAAATCATGCACTAAAACACCCCAACAAAATGGCCTAGTGAAAAGAAAACATAGACATATTATTGAAACTTGTAGAACTATGCTAATTGCTAGTAGGGTTCCTAAATATTTATGGGCCGAAGCTAATCTTACCGCAGTATATCTTATAAATAGAATGCCTTCATCTAACCTTGAAAATACTTCACCTTTTGAAAAGTTGTACAACATCCCTTCATACTATGAACGACTTAGAGCTTTTGGATGTAGATGTTTTGTGTATACAGACAAGAATGATAAACTATCACCCAGAGCTATTGAATGTGTATTCCTTGGTTATGGTATTGACAAAAAAGGTTATAGGTGTTTTGATCCCATAGAAGACAAATTGTATGTGTCTAAGGATGTAAAAAAATTTTACAATGATACTTATTATGAATCCAAACTCTTGAAAAATTCTGAACCTTTCATTCTTCAAGACTTTCTTGAACTAGAAGAAGATAATGATTGTGACTCAATAGATCATCAAGATCTTCAAGAAAATTATGTTAAAGACAATGACACTTCACACACAACTGGTGATACCCAATCAATTGTCGAACCCTTCTCCTTATTGAAGAATATGAGTTTAGAGTCAGTTTTAGTACATATAATGTCTTAGGGTAGTAAAATTGATGTTTAGAGTATTATTGTAATTGTTCGAAGTCGTAAGGGCATTTTGGTAATTTTCTGTACTAGGGGTATTTTGGTCATTTTATATTTTACAGCTCCTTATATAAGGGGTGATAGGCTGTATTAGGGTTTAAGGTTGCTGGGATTAAGAAAGAGAGAGAAAGAGGGGGGACGACCTCCATTGGAGGTGCTCCCCCTCCTCCGATCTCCATTGTTACTCTTCCTCTTTTATCAATATATTATATTGTTTATTATCCGTTGCATTTCTCGGTAATTCCAACATCCCTCACATTATACAAGACGTCCTAGAGAAATCAATGATGCTCATATAGAACCTGATATTACAAGATTAGAACCCAGGGTTTCAAGAACTCCCCAGTGATTTGTGTCCTATGAATCTTTTGAACCACAACGGAAAAATTTGATTGTCACCCTTCGTCAAGTTAAGGAACCTAGGTTCTATCATCATGCTAAAGGTATTCCAGAATGGGAAGATGCTATGAAAGATGAACTCATGCCCTAAACAAGGCTCAAACATGGATAGTTGCACCCATACCAAAAGATAAGAAAATCATTGGATGTCGATGGGTATATAAAATCAAAACTCATAGCAATTGCCACATTGAGAGATAAAAGGCTTTAGTTGCTAAAGGGTATGCCCAAGAATATGGAATTGACTATGATGAAACCTTTGCCCTAGTAGCTAGAATGACCACAATTAGAATTCTCATAACCATTAGTGCAATTAAGCAATGGAATATTTATCAACTTGATGTTAAGAATGCTTTTCTGAATGGTTATTTGAATGAAGAAATCTATATGAGTCCTCCTCTTGGTCTCAATCTTCCTCGTGGACATGCTCTTAAATTGCAAAAAGCCTTGTATGGTTTGAAACAGGCTTCTAAAGCTTCGTTTGATCGATTTGAAAAATTCATGCATTTGCATAATTTTACAACTTGCTACACTGATACTGTATTGTTTATACGAAGAACAAAATCAGTTGTTATTATTTTGCTTTTGTATGTGGATGATAAAATCACAAGAAGTGATGATGCAGAAATTGCAAAAGTTAAACTTAATCTTCATCATGAATTTGACATGAAAGACTTGGGTCTGCTGAATTATGTTTTAGGCATTTAAATAACTAAAAACAATTGTAGATACTTTATGTCTCAAACAAAGTTTGCAAATGATATCATTGAAAGATCTGGTCTTACAGATATCAAGATAGTTGACACACCAGAAGTTCTAGGCACCAAGTTAAGATCCACTGATGTGAGAAATTAGTTGATCCCACCCCTTACCGACAGCTCATAGGAGCCCTTACCTATCTTACCATTACCAGACTAGATATTTCACATGCAGTACATACAGCAAGTCAATTTCACCAGGAACCCACTTCTGTTCACATGAATGTTGTTTTGCGCATTATTCGATATATCATAAATACTGCTACCAAAGGGGTTCTCTTAACTTCTTCATCTTTTGATTTATCTGTATATACCGATGCTAATTGGGGTAGAGATGTTAACGATAGACACTCTACGACTGGTTTTTGTGTGTTTTTAGGTGAATCTCTCATTTCTTGGAAGTGCAAAAAGCAATAGAAAGTCTCACTCTCATCCACTGAAGCTGAGTATCGAGCTATAGCTACAGCTGCGATGGAGATCTCTTGGATCACAGCCATTCTAGCAGATATGGGGGTTACTTTGCAATGCCCTGCCATCATGTATTGTGATAACAAAAGTGTCATGTACATTGCCTCCAACAATATTTTTCATGAGAGGACGAAGCATATCGAGATGGATTGCCATTTTGTTCATGAAGAATGCCTTAATAAAAAGATTTCATTGTGTTATGTCATATCTGAGATACAGCAAGCAGATTTCTTCACCAAATCCCTTTCATCTACTCGTTTTCAATTCTTATTGGACAAACTTTCGGTCTATACCCCGTAAGTTTGAGAGGGGTGTTAATTGTAAAAGGATTGGCCTAGGCCACTAGGGCCTTGGGCCATTCGGCCCCTGTTTGTAACAGGATTGGCCCAAGCCACTAGGGCCTGGGCCAGTCAACTAGCTGTTGGAGGCAGCTGGCCTCCAACGGCTAGTTAGTAGCCATTACTATGTTGTGCATAGCACAGCAGCCCTTCTGAAAGGGCTGCTCTCTCTCTCATTTCATGTCACATACACCTCTTGTAAAGTCTATAAATACATAGATCTATCATCAATAAAAGTATGCAGTCTTGGCACTGCTTTTAACTTGTTTATGTATGCTTCCGCTCTCTTGTTTGTTGTATTTAAAGATCGGCATTCATACTTTGAATGCTATTTGACTCTTGGCGATTTGGTGGAATTGATTCGTGAAGTATCAACCTTCAATTATCGACAAATATTTACAAATTTCTCTCTTGGGCATTTAATCAAACATTTGATATGCAGGTAACATTCTCTCTTGAACATTTACTCAAACATTTGAGTATTCACTATCTTCAGTTGTTGAAGTTTACATCGACCTCCTTGCTTGCCCAAAGAAAGATAGGGAAGTTTATGAATTCAGAATATTTCTTTACAAGCTCTGTTAGTTTTTTTTTTCTTACAAATATTCATCGGCCTCCATATCAGTTGTAAAGTCATCCAACAACGTTCTTCAAATTAGTCATTGCCTCATGATCAGTTGTTCGGCGTTGCCCAAGAAAGCTATCAACTTCATCAATAAATATTATGGATGACTGGAGATAATAAGATTTGTATTGGTACTTGGAATATCGGGTAAGCTAATGGAGGTGGTAGATACTATGATTCAGAGAAAGATTCATATTCTATGTTTACAAGAGACAAAATGGGTTGGAGAAAAAGCAAAGGAGATAGAGGATATAGGTTTTAAATTATGGTACTCAGGTAAAGAAAAGGCTCGAAACGGAGTTGGTATTATCATAAATAAAGATTTAAAGGAGAGTGTAGTAGACATTCAACGATATGGTTACCGAATCATGACATTGAAATTAGTGTTAGGAGCAGAGGTTTTGAATATAGTTTGTGCTTACGCACCCCAAGTAGGACTAGAAGATAGTATAAAGGCAGATTTTTGGGAAGAATTAGATAAGGTGTTTCAAAAGATTCCACAAAGGAAGATGATTTGTTTAGGAGGAGATTTAAATGGACATGTCGGGTAAAGAGGCATTAGGATATCAAGGGATTCATGGAAACTTTGGTTTTGGGGATATAAACAAGGAAGGTAGGGAGATTTTAAATTTTGCTATGTCATTTGATCTCTTTATAGTCAATACAATCTTCAAAAAACGAGATGAACATTTAATTACTTATAAGAGTGGCTTATCACAAACACAAATTGATTACTTTATTTGTAAAAAAAAAGAGAGCACATTGTAAAGATTGTAAGGTAATTCCACGAGAAAGCTTAACCACCCAACACTAACTTTTAGTTATGGATTTACAAATAAAAAAATAGACAAATAAGAAAAGAGTGCATCGAGCTATTCGGACTAAATGGTGGAACCTCAAAAGTGAGAAAGAAGATATATTTAAACAGAAAGTACTTCACGGAGATGTTTGGAATTATGTTGACACACCCTGTGATATGTGGAACAATATGGCTATACATATTAGGAAAGTGGCGAAAGATGTGTTAGGGGTATCTAAGGGAGGTGTACCGGCACAAAAAGAAGCTTGGTGGTGGAGTGAAGTAGTACAAAATAAAATCAAGGCAAAGAGGGCATGTTATAAATTACATTATGCTAAGAAAACTAGTGAAACTTTAGAAGCTTATAAGAAAGCAAAGAAGGAAGCGAAAAAGGCCGTTAGTGAAGCAAAAGCTAAGATTTGGGACGACTTATATAAAAAATTCAACTAAAAAGAGGGTGAAAGAGATATTTTTAGGATAGCTAGGGCTAGAGATAAGAAAACTAAGATCTTAATTATGTTAGATGCATAAAAGACGAGGATGAAAAAATTCTAGTGGCAAATGATGATATAAGAAATATATGGAAAAACTATTTTTATAATCTTTTTAATGAAAATAAAGATGTTAGTATTAGTCTAGGAGATTTAGCCAAGTCAGAAAAGTATATAAACCACAATTTCTACCGACGTATTCAAAAGAAGGAAGTCAAAGAGGCTCTTAAACATATGAAGAGTGGTAAATCGGTAGGACCAGATAATATTCCTATAAAAGTTTGGAAAATACTAGGAGAAATAGGAATCACTTGGCTCACAAGACTATTTAATGAAATATGGAAAAACCAAAAATGCCCGAGGAATGGAGAGCAAGTACACTTATACCCATATATAAGAACAAGGGAGACATTCAAAATTGTGCAAATTATCGAGGTATCAAGTTAATGAGTCATACTATGAAATTATGGGAAAGAATTATCGAACGTAGGTTAAGACTACAACAAAGAACCAATTTGGATTCATGCCAGGCAGATCTACTATTGAAGTGATTCACCTTTTGAGACGTATTATGGAACATTTTAGAGCAAAAAAGAAAGACCTTCACATGATATTTATTGATCTAGAAAAAGCTTATGATAGGGTATAAAGGGAGGTTCTTTGAAGAACTTTGGAAAAAAGAGATATCCCATTGACATATATTAACCTTATAAGAGACATGTATGATGGTGCAAAAACATGTGTGAGGACTCATGAAGGAACGATAGACTTCTTTGAAGTTAATATTAGGTTACATCAAGGATCAACTTGAAAAACAACAACAACAACAACTAAGCCTTTTCCCATACTAGACGGGGTCGGCTACATGGATTCTTTGTTTCCACAGATCCCTATCATGTGCCATGTTAGCAGTTAACTCCCAATAAGCTAGATCATTCTTTATTGTTTCTTTCAAACACTTTTGTGGTCGTCCTCTATGTCTTTTAATACTTCCAAATTTAGTTTTTCAAACCTTCTTACAGGTTCTTCTTTTGATCTTCTTTCTATATGTCCAAACCATCTTAAACAATGTTCTCTCATTTTATCCTCTATTGGTGCCACTCCTAATTTGTTTCTAATAACCTCATTATGTATATGATCTTTTCTTGTATGACTACTCATCCATCTCAACATCTTCATTTCTGTCACAAACATCTTTTGTACCTGTTGATGATTAACTGCCCAACACTAAGAACCATAAAACATGGCAAGCCTAATTGCTGCTCTATAATATTTACCTTTTAATTTTAATGGTATCTTCTTATCACAAAGAATACATGATGCTCCTCTCCATTTTAACCAACCAGCATTAATTCTATGTGTAACATCTCCATCAATTCTTCCATCACTCTGAAAAATTTACCCTAGGTATTTAAAACTTTCCTTTTGGGGAATGCAATGTGTGCCAATTTTAATTTCTATGTCCTCTCAAGTAACCAAATGATCAAACTTACATTCCATATATTTTGTCTTTGTTCTACTAAGTCGGAGGCCTTTGCTTTCTAATGTTTCTCTCCATAGTTCCAATTTTCTATTAACTTTTTCCTTAGACTCCTCCACTAATGCAATGTCATCTGCAAATAACATACACCAAGGTACTTCATCTTGAATATGGAAATGCTATCAAACTGCCAGGGACGTCTTAGTATCAGGTGGTTGACTTCCATGGGAATGCTATCACAAAGAACTGTATCCTCGTAATTTTTTCCTATAGAGAATGGGATCTCCACTTGTTGGGTTACTTGGAGCTCTTTGGTATTGTTCAACCACTGAAGTTGATACAGTTTAGGATGTGTTATAGGGTTCAATTGCAAATTGTTTACTAGTTCTATAGAAGCAACATTAGGACAACTTCCACCATCTATAATGAGAGAGCGTACCTTCCCTTTGATCTTACACCAAGTATGTAAGATCACATCCCTCTGGTCAAGCTCTGAAGGTGGTATAACACTGAGCATTCTACGAATTACCAATAGTTCTCCTGAATATGCATATCAGTATAAGATATTAAGATTCTTCTGACTCTTCTAGGTCAGGTTTTGTCTCATCTTCACTCTCAATGTTATAAAATGCTTTTAAATGTTTAAAAGCATTTGATGTCTTTAGAGCAAGCAGTTGAAGAGCTGTCAACAACATATTTTCCCTTTTTATCAGATAGTTCAACACTTCGTGTACTTCTGCCGGTTTCCTTAATAGGGTCGGATTTCCTAGCCATGGAGTTGTTCTTGGGACTAGACAGTTTCTGCTGTCTTTCTACTTTAATTGATAATTTTATGATATCTTCCAACAAAATGAACGGTTGTAATTGAACAGCATTTGTAATAGCCCCGTTAAGTCCTGCAAGAAAACGAGCTATAGTCCTTGTGGCTCCTTCATGTTACATCGAATCATTAACATCTCAATTCTTTTACATAATCCTCGACATTCATTCCTCCCTACCATAGACTTTGGAGTTTAAGATATAATTCTTCTTTGTAATATTTTGGAATAATTTGCCATTAGGCATTTCATCAATCTCCAGCTTCGAATTTCTTCCTCCCCATCCCTCATTCGTTGGTTTATTAGATTTTTCCACCAAATGTTAGCATAATCTGTAAATTCTAGGGCTGCAAGACGACATTTAGTTTCCTCGGAGTAGTTAAAATGTTCAAAATATTTTATCCACCCGCTGAACCCATTCTAAGAATTCTTCTAGGGAGCTCGTTCCCTTAAATTACGGGATTTGAATTTTGGGGTAGTATTCATTTCGATCCCTGCAGTTCATGGTGTGGGATCTTAGGGGGGAGGTGCTATGACTTCTTTCTCGGGTTCCTTGTCATCTGAACGTGAAAGAGAACCTCCAGGGTTGGAATGGAGTGGAGTAGATGGTGATGGACTCGATCATTCTATGGCCCTAACAAGAAATTAGAGTTGGCCCATCATTTCTTCTTGTCATCTTTCTAATACCACAATTCCATCTTGGTCAAAAGACATGCCTCTTGCGATGTTGGGAGCTTCTTCATTGGAATTCTGGCTGGGGGTGTTTTGGTGGTTTGTCATGGTTTGAGTGATAAGAGTTAGGAAGACTTGAGAGAGCTTACACATTTTGAAGCAGAATGATGTGTGGTTTGGACTGAACCACCTCTTCAGCTAGTAGTAGGCGTGATTAACTCAATTAGCTAAAGAGCATCTCAATGAAAGCACCAATGATGCATTCCCGTTCAGCAACAGCTTCTCTTGATTCTGAATGAGTCGAGATACTATTCATGAATAGTTGGTTTATGAGAAATTCTTATCCACTCGCCACAGATTTAATTGATAAGAGAGAACTAAGAAAACTCACAAGTAATTCTGAACTGAATTAGATAAGATAACACAATTTTGCCAGAAAATAGATGTTGTCTCCTTCATTCCACTAAGAGGTGTATTTAAGCTTGGACAAGGGTCCCAAAGCTGGCCATACAGAAATAAATCAAAACACAAGTTCCCACACAACAATTAGCTCTGGATGCAGGCTCCAAGGATCAACCTATTTTCCCAGGCATTAAGAACACAAAAAACTTATTTCCTAGACTATTTCCTTGTTTCCCATGTGTTGGACGAATTCATGCTTTAATTACCCTAGAAAACACCATCATGAATTAATTTTGTAGTTGACAATTTTGAGCATTTAAGTCTTTTGGTTCCTCGAGAGTAAGGACGTTTTCTAGACTTTTGGTAGTGGGATTCCAACCACTTTCAATAGAAATGCTCTCATTAACATATTTCTGAACTACATGGACCTTGTGTGTGATCGAGTAGGCCCCATTGATGAATTTGGACTGATGTCCACATCAGTTGCTAACTGACATTTCTTGGTCTCAGAGTAGTTATGATACTAAAAAGTATTTTCTACTCGGTGCACCAATTCAGGGAACTCCTTGGGAGAGCTAGTTCCTTTGAAGGTAGGGATCTTAAACTTGATAGAGTGATTGGCATCATTACGACCTCTTCTGAAGTCACGAGATCTGTGACGAGCACGTTCAACAGCTTCTTCATCAGTGTCAAAGGCCTGCTCATATACACTCTTGTGATGCGGTGGGCTAGCACATTGAGATCCATGATTTAGGTTGGACTGGAAAAGCTGTGTCAATTGGGCCAATACTTCCTCAAAATTTCATTTTAGGGCCAGAAGTCGGGCTTCATCCATGGTGGTGAGTGCTTAGTCGGCAAGGAGGAAGTAGAGGAGGTGTGGGATGGGGCATTGTTCGGCAGGGCAGATGGTTCAGTGGTTCAATTGCTGGTGGTAGAGGAAAGGAGGGATAGATTCAGGAAGGATGCGGGAATACCTGTGTTGCGAAGTCATCAATGAAAGAACCAATGATGTGCTTCCAGCTCACATTGATAGGAGATTGCAGGAAAGAGAAAAAAGGACTCGCCATAATCGGAAAGAGGTCTGTTGATAGAGGGTTGAGTGTGAATAGCATACCAAGATAAGTTCAGACTCCCTTGCTGTAGACACCGAAAATTTTCACTTGCGGGTTTTTAGGCCTGAAGTGAACCTTTTCGCAATCTACTTCGCTTTATGGGCGTGCCAGCTAGTTTACTTTAACTAGCAAAGTATGTTTTAAAAACAATCTGACTTTTGAAAGGCGATTGTAGGCAAGCGGGATTTTTACGTCGCAGACCTTCTTGCACCGATGCGCAAGGGTCAGTCTGTACGCTTAGAGACTTCGTTTTGAAACAATTTTAACTCAAAATATATTTTGAATGAAGAAGTGTTTTAAAACCTTTTGAAAACCATGCATTTGGGCGATTTTGACTTTATAAGGGTTGGACGACCCTAAGTCTTGCACGATTTGATTCGGGTTTGTACGATTCTCAGATTTTAGATCACGTGGATTTGCACGTGCCTAAGTCTTTCTCTTTATCCCTTTATGGGCCACCTAGGTGTGTGTTATGAACACTCCACTACATGGGGCGAATTTGAGCGGGAGTACGGGGCTTGCTTCGATGCAATATGCGTCCTACCTCGTGGTATGGCGTAGATGCAATGCAAACTCACGCTACTCCAAAGGGAAAACCCGAAATTAAAAGACAATGCCAAAGGGAAATTGCCGAAGGGAAATGACTTGTAAAGTAAATAGCCGAAGGGAAATGACTTGTAAAGTAAATAGCGGAAGGGGAAATATGGCTATATCTTAAGAGCGGAAAGGCTCAATTGTGTAAGTGTGTGTCGTGTATATATTGAAAGACAACGCACACAACTTGAACCTTAAAACCCGAATCTTAAAGACGTAGCCGAAAGAAATACTTTATATAGAGTATATGTAGGGGCCCTTACTTGGGTCTTGTAAATAAGAGCGAAGGCTCAATGTGTGTGCGTGCTTGAATTGAAAGACTTACACACACGACATGAAATGAAACCCAAATATAAATTGCAGTATGCCTTGACTAAGGTCTTGGGAGTAAGAGCGAAAGCTCAATGTGTGTGAGTGTAGAATTGAAGTACTACGCACACAACATAAATGAAACCCAAATATAACTGCAATAAGGCCTTTACTAAGGTCTTGGGAGTAAGAGCGAAGGCTCAATGTGTGTGCGTGTGGAAAATGGAAAGACAACACACACGACTTAAATAAAAACCCCCTTGACTTAAAATATATAAATATAACGATATATTAAGGGCTTGTTAGGCCCGTGTGTGTGCAAGAAGTGTACGACTAAGAGCGGAAAGGCTCAAGTGCACGTGTGTGTGTGTGTGGCAAACCACGTTATTACAATCGGGGGAGACAAAGCTCCTTTACTACAACCCCGTATCAAAATTTAATAAAACACCAAATGTAAGGACTTACAACTCACCTAGCCCACTATGTGGGGTGTGTCTAGGACGCGTACGCCTTGCGTGTGGAGCCCGGATCACATGGAAGTGGAACCGGCTAGCTTGGAGGTGTTTGAGTAGGCTTGGTATGGGCCTGATTTTGGGCTTTGTATGGGCCTGGTTTGGGATGACTCGAGTTGGATTCTAGGGGAGCTTGGGGCAACTCGGGCTGTCTTGGTGCAGCCCGGGGTTTTACCTTGCAAGGGAGTGCCTTAGGATGACTCGAGCCAAGGTGGTTCGAGTTAGGTTTTTAGGGGAAACCCTAACTAGGTTAGGTTCAGTCAGTCAAGGCCAAGGCAGGTCGGCCAGGGCTGAGCTAGGGCTCGGCCTGGCTGGGTGGAGTCAAGGCTAGAGGTAGGTGGGTTCAAGGAAACGGCCTGCCTTGTGGCAGGCCGGGGCTTTAGTGATGTGGATGATACACGGCCTGCACCAGCAGGCCGTGGGCTTGTAGGGAGAGGGAAGGGACACGGCCTGCACTAGCAGGCCGTGGGGTTTCTAAGGAGATGTGGCCTGCCGAGTGGCAGGCCCTGCCCTTGGTAAAGGAGGGGAAGCCCGGCCTGCACTAGCAGGCCGTGGGCTTGTAGGGAGAGGGCCTGCCGAGTGGCAGGCCTTTGCGGGTTTTTGGTAAGAAGTGACCTGCCGAGTGGCAGGCCCTGGCTGGGTTTAGATGAGGCACGGCCTGCACCAGCAGGCCGTGGGTTTACTAAAGGGAATGGCCTGCCAAGGAGCAGGCCATTGGGTTTGGTTTGGGGCAAGGGATGGTGGCGAAGTGGGTTTCGGTTAAAGGCAGGTTAGGGGCGGCGGTTTGTAGGTGGTGGTAGGCTAGTCGGGGTAGGTGAGTTGCAGGTGGAGTTGGGTGGTTAAGGGCAGGTGGTGGTAGGCTTAGGTAGTGCAGGTCAGGGTGGGTTTTGGTTGAGGCGGTGATAGGTAGGTTCGGCCAGGCTGCAGCCGGTGGTGGGGGCGGCGACTAAGGGATGTTGGCTGGTGGCGAGGTGGGGTTCGGCCAGCTAGGGCAGGTCGGTTGGGAAAGGGTTTTTGTGAAGTTCGGCCAGCACTTGGCTGGACTTACTTGGGGTGGTTTAGGGTCAGTTAGGTGTAGGTGGGTTCATATGGGTTAGGTTTAGAAGGGTAAGGAGAAGGGGTAGGTTTAGTTTGAGGCTTACCTTAGGTGCAGCCCACTAGGTCCAGCCACCTCCAATCGGTCCAGCCCACTTCCACGCCCGCGGTCCACCTCTTGGTGCAGCTAGGCTCGAGTTGGTGCAGCCCCCTTGATCTAGCCTTGGCCAACATGGCTCAAGCCCACTTCACTCATGAGCCCACATGGCTAGGTTTATCACTCCCTCTCTCTCCTCCCAAATATTTGCATGAACCCTTTACATGGACCCCCTCACCTCTATTTATAGAGATTTGAGGTGGGTCTTGGATTTGGGTTTGGGTTTGGGGTTTGGATCCATACCCAAATCCAAACACTATTTGGATCTGGATATTGGATCTCGGATATTTTGAGATCTGTATCCGATCCAAACCCAATATTTTTATGGATACGGATCTGGATATTTTGATCCAGATCCGATCCAATCCAAACACTATTTGGATCCAATCCAAATCCAAACACTATTTGGATCGACCCAAACACTATTTGGATTGGCCCAAATCCAAACACTATTCATTACATGGATTTGGATCTGGATATATATGGTCCAGATCCAAATCAAAATTTCTTCGGACAGTCCTTCTTGGCTTCTCGAGGCGAACGATCTGTGCGGGCACTGGCTTCATCAGCGCTCCGTCTGGTGCTGGGTTTTCCCCAACTTTGTCGTCCGGACTCCGTCTCGCCGTTCTGGACTCCGTTGAGCTTTTCATCAAATGGGCTCTGCTTTCTTTTGTTTTTTTATCAGGGAGTGGCTTCTGAAGCTCTGGGCTTGAATCCTCTTCGGGCCTAGGGTCTTCTTTTGCCTTCTGTACCTGTTTTCACATTTCAAAACAGGTCGTCGTTTTTGGCTCAAATGAGCTTTTTGGTGTTTCGAGAGTTTTTGAAAAATAGAAGATTTGGGGTGTTTACACTTGCAGAAATCGTAGAGAAGAAATAGCCAAAAAAGCCTGCTCTTTGTTAATTCACCTTGACATATATAGGCTTCGAACAGGTCTCTAAGCTGGCACAACCACTAATACTAGAAGATTCTCAAAGAAAATGATTACATAGCAAATGCACACTACATTAATGGAGCATCTTCTGGTGATAAGCTCTAGCTAACTGACACTTAATTGTACAGTGATTTCCTAAGCAAAATACAATTCAGCCAACCAACTAGTGGTGAGTTAATTCCAACTAACCCCCTTAAATGCAAAATGGAAATGGCTTATTGGGGTTACTGCTAGGGTCCACAATCCAAACCTTGAGGGTTGGGTGCATCAATCTTCGTGACCTGGATCTAGTCATTGTACTTATCAAGCCTTGGTCTGGCACCATTTCCTTGCGTAGCTCACTAATGAGGACATCGACTCTAACTCATTGACTTTCAACCTAGTTACCAAACCAGGCTCAAATGACTTTAGTCTGGACCAAACCGTTGGCTCGAGTTACAATAATACAATGGGACGACTTGAAGGGCTCATGACCATATCCAAAACCCACCTTACACCTGGATGGAACCCCACCTTTCTTAATCTGACATGCCTTTATCCAATTAAAGTTAATGTCATCCATTGTTATTCCAGTGACGAACTTGATGCAATTGAAGACTCTCAGACATTCCAAAATTGTCATTAGTCAAGTCCATGTAAATTGCATTACTTGGCTTAAACCCAAGTAGTCCCAATAGGTCAGCTCAAGCCCATGTTTTTTCTTTATTTCTTGCCTATAATAAGGCTCATATTGTTGGTAAGGTATTTTCTTTGTTATTTCCAATATTAGGGATGTATTTAGTAAGTTTTGTAGAAAGAAAACCATAGCTGGTGGTCATTGGAAACTTTTCAAATATCGCACGACCAGGTTTCCTTGTACAAGGCATGTTGAACCCTATAAATAGCCCCTTTGGGCTGGTGTTGGATAGCATCTTGTTACTTCTTGACAAACTGTTTCGTGAGGTATCTCGTTTTCAAGGTAAAACAAGCATAACATTTGGTGCTTTCATTGAGATATCATCTCAAAAATTGTCATTGTACTTGTTGGTCCATATTTTGATATCATGAGTGCCTTAAACAATAACAATAGCAGTTGTATAGACTCAAATGCCTCTCCTTCTTGTCCTCGAGGAGTATCTTTCGATCAAGCCAGATTGCTTGCTATAGAAAGAAGGTTAGAAGAAAATATTGTTCAAATGAGACAACTAATGCAAATGATGATACAATTGAGTACCCATGCATGATTTTAATTGGGTGAATAGTTCTAGCATCCATCTAGTTTCAACTCCCCATTGCAAATTTAGATGATGAAATAGAAGTAGAAAAAGCCCTACCACCGATACATAATAGACAAGCAAAGTTAAGGGTAGTGTAAAATGAATCAGAACCACGTTCGAAAGTTAACATTCCCACACTCGAAGAGTACTTAGAGTGGGTCTAGAAGGTAGATAAGATTTATGAGCTTTATAGTTATTCTAGAAAAGAAGGTTAAGCTTACCGCATTGGAGTTTACAGAATATGAGAACTTATGGTGGGAGAGCACCAAAGACAAATGATGATGGGACGGTGAAGAAGTTAGAAACTAGAGACTCATGAAAAGATTCGTGTAGAGTATTATAGGCAAAAACTGTTGTAATAATCTTATCGGCAGATTGGAGGATCGTCCCCTTCTGGCTGCCGTCCAACCTCTCTACTCATTATACAGAATTAACCCTAATCTACCTATTTATAATCCTTCTAACTTGAATTCCTAAATTGCCCCTAATCATTCTTAATTACTATTAAATAGACATAATTTACAATAAGACTCATAACAACATCTAATTGACTCATGACATCTAATTGACTCATGACAAACAATATCTAACACTCCCCCTCAAGTTGGTTGAAAGATATTGAGAACACCCAACTTGGATAAAGTGTCATTGAGTTGTCTGCTAGTAGTAGCTTTAGTCAAAAAATCAGTCCTCTGTTTTGCTGATTGGACATACTCCAACTTGAATTCTTGATTAGATATCTTCTCTCTGATGAAGTGACAGTCAATTTTTATATGTTTGGTTCTTTCATGATATACAGGATTGGAAGCCATCTGAATTGCTGCACTGCTATCACATTATAGTTGTATAGGCTGAATAGTAGTAAATCCAAGTTCACATACCCATTTTCCCTCACACATGGCTTAAGTTATCGCTCTATATTCAGCTTCTGCTTATATCTGGCAAAACTATCTGTTTTTTACTTTTCTACGATATAATATTTCCACCAAGTAATGTAACATAACCTGTAGTTGATTTGCGGTCATCACGAGATCCAGCCCAGTCTGCATCAGAATAAAGTTCAATGTGCAAATTGAATAATTTTGAATAAAGTATACCCATACCAGATGTTGATTTGAGATATCGAAGAATTCTATACACTGCATCCATATGATTCTTGGTAGGAGAATGCATATATCTACTCACAATGCCACCTGCATAAGTAATATCTGGACGAGTAATTGTTAAGTATATAAGCTTGCCAACCAAAGTCTGATATTTGTGAATGTCTCTGAACTCTTCACTATCACTAATGAACAATTTTTGATTTACTTTCATAGAAATGTCACTTGGTTTACAATCAAACATATTTGTTTCTTGGAGGAGATCGATGATATATTTTTCCTGAGTTAGAAAGATACCATGAGTGGAATACAACACCTCTATGCCCAAGAAGTAATGGAGTCGGCGCAAATCTTTGAGGTCAAATAATCTATGAAGATTCCCTTTTAACTTGGATATTTCTTCAAGGTCATCTCCTATAACAATGATGTCATCAATATAGATAGCAAGAATAGATAATTTTGTACCTTTCTTGAAGAAAATTGTATGATCATTGAGACTTCTTTGGTATCCCAGATTGCATAATGCTTTACTGAATTTCTCAAAACAAGCTCTTGGTGACTGTTTCAGCCCATAAATAGCTTTATTTAGCTTGCACACTTTATTATCAGATGTTTTGATACTCATTCTTGGGGGTATTTCCATGTATACTTCTTCATGCAAGTCTCCTTTTAAGAATGCATTTTTTACATCTAGTTGTCATAGATCCCATAAGTTTAGCCACAGGTGCAAACGTTTCAGTATAGTCAATACCATACGACTAACTATACCTTTAGCAACTAATCTTGATTTATATCTTTCGATGGTTTCATCTGCTTTGTATTTGATAGTGAATACCCACTTACATCCTACAATATTCCTTTTAGGAGGTAGTTTTGTGATGGTCAAAGTATTGTTTTTCACAAGGGCATTCAGTTCCTCCTTTATAACAGCTTTCCATAAGGGACACTTGTTTGCTTCTTCAAATTTCGTAGGGATCTTGTATTTTCCAGCATTCATAACAAAATATCGATACTCTTTAGAAGTATTATATGAGACACGATCAGATATATGATACCGTGCACAAGTACATTTACCTTTGCGAATGGCAATAGAAATTTCCAGGTCTTCTTCCACTTACAATTGAGGATCTGAATTAGGGAAAATATCTTTGGTAATTGGATATTGAGCTAGTTCTTCTTGAGAGTAAATAATCTTCCTCGATCCTCTCTTATACATTAAGATCTCCTTTGGTTCATTGGCCTTTTCTCTGTAATCATCTGCATTATCCTCTGTTTCACTAGGAACTAGTGGAAGGACATAAGGAGAATTATTTTGAGATGGTGACTCTCCTTGAGAAGAATAATAAGGAGTAGATTCTGAGAAGGTGACATCCATGGATACGTATAGTTTCTTAACAAGGGAATCGTAGCATTTATAGCCCTTTTGAGAGTTTGAATAGCTAAGAAAGATACACTTTATAGACCTAGGATCAAGTTTATCACGATTAGGTAGATGAATATGCACAAAACAGGTACAACCAAAGATATAAGAAACTATATGAAAAGGTTTTGATTCCTTATCAAGACATTTCATTGGACTTTCGCCCTTGTACGTTACTAGGCATTCTATTGATTAGATGAAAAGCAGTGAGAACAGCTTCTCTCCAATAGAATTTAGGAACATTATTTTGGAGTAATAGAGTTCTAGCTATCTCCAGAATATGACGATTTTTCCTTTCAGCAATACCATTTTGCTGAGGAGTATAAGAACAAGAAGTCTAATGAACAATACCATATGTGTGTAGATATTCTTGTAACTGCTTGCTAATGTATTCTCCCCATTATCTAATCGAAGAATTTTTATTGAAGTATTGAATTGGGTAAGAATGAATTTATGTATAATTAGAAAGATAGAAGAAACTTCATATTTTGATTTCATTAAATAAATAATTGTAAGACGAGTACAATCATCTATAAAGGAGACAAAATATCTCTGACCAAATAATGAAGTAACTAGACTAGGACCCCATATATGAGAATGAAATAACTCAAAAGGTTGAGATCGCCTAGAGTCACTTAAAGGATAAGAGGTTCTGTGTTGTTTTCCAAGTTGACATTCTTCACAATCAAAATGAGGTTTATTGGACTTGACTCTAATATGAGGTAGAAGTTATTGAAATTTTGACACAGGTAAATAACCAAGGCGACAATGCGAAAGACGGATTTCTGCATCCTGAACAACTGCGGCTGAAGCACTATATGAGGTTGTATGCCGAAAATGGTCTTAAAAAATGTATAAGCCCCTTTGTAATCTACCATGACCAAAGATTTTTCCCATCTTCAGATCTTGAAACATACATCCATTAGGATTAAATGTTACACTACAATTCATAGTGCGAGTTAATAAACTGACTGAAAATAGATTTATAGGAAAACTGGGAACATGATAGACTGATTTTAAGTCTAAAAAACATGTGGGTACACTTCCCTGTCCAATCATATAAGAGTAAGATCCATCTCCTAACTTAATAAGCTCCTGTTTTTGAAGAAGCCTGTATTTCGAAAAATATGATGATTCTCCTACCATGTGATCTGTAGCATATGAATCAATTATCCAAGTTTTTGAATTAGAATGAGAGAAGTTGTTACCCTTCATAGTGTGAGTCGCTTGTGCTACTGTAGCCTGAGAAAAAGATGGTTGAGATTGTTCGTATAATTTTGTTTCTAGGCCCTCTATCCTTTTAGTAATAAATAGCATGAGCAGAGTAGTTTCGATTTCTATAATAATCAGGTTTGCCATGTAATTTCCAACAGTTTTCTTTAGAATGTCTTGATTTTTCACAATGAGTACATACGAGTTTTTCCTTATCATCAGAATGAAATCTACCACGTCCACGTTCACGACTTTGTTGTCCACCTCTTCCACGATAATGTGAATTTTCTCCTCTTGTTTGGAGTGTATGTTGGTCTGTAACAGGAATGTTATTCTTCTCAAGGTTTCTGCGATCTTCTTTCCTGATTAATAATGAGTATATTGTCCCCAGTGAAGGAAGTTCATCTCTGCCCAATATATTGAGTTTTATTGACTCAAATTCTGAATTTACACCCCACAATAAGTCAAATACCTTTTTCTTTTCAATCTCAGCATTTCTTTCAGTGTAATACAAAGAACACTTTATATTAGTATAAGAAAGAAGTTCATCCCAAAGTCCTCGAAGATCTGCATAGTACTCACTGATTGAACGAGTTCCTTGTTTATATTTTCTGATCCTTTCCAAAATCTCATACTCTTTTGCTACATTTTTTTTTCTAGAATAAGCTTCAGAGACTGCACACCAAATTTCATGGATAGATTCAAGAAACATAAAAGTTTTTGCAATTGATGAAATCATAGACTGAAGTAACGAAGATGATATTAATGCATCTTCTCTTCTCCAAGCAAGATATTGTGTATCATGAGTCTCTGGGCTCAATATTTGACCCATGAGGTGAGTCCATCTCCCCCTAGCTATAACAGCCAGTTCCACAGACCTAGACCACTCCAAGTAATTTCTGCCATCTAACTTCGTTGTTGTAATCTGAAAATTCTCTACTTTTTCATTCGAGGTATGTTCAGGTATCACGAAAGGGTTTTCAACCCCCTTTCATTTACTTGTCATATATATATATATATATATATATATATATATATATGCACTATTGAATACACTACCTCTAGCAATCAGTTTTCTTGAAACACAATCTCATCTTCAAGATAAGGAAAAATGAAACTCTGAAGTAGAGTGTATTCAAATCCAATCGGCCTGCCAGATCAGTCTTGAACAGCAAATCACCTACCCGTATTCAGAACTAATCGACCAATTTGTCATTTGGATGGAATCAGATGAGAGTATGAACTTAAACTGACTATTAAAGAAATGAACTGTCGCCTTTCTTCCTTTCCTATCATTTTAAAAAAATCTTGCACCTCTTTAAGTGTTGTTGCCCTTTATGTTTTTCTCTTCACGCCTTGCTGTTATTGACTATGTCATTGTAATGAAAGTGATGCAGCAAAGATGTTGGCTGAACACAATATATAAATAGGTCACAAAATAACAATCAAGCCTAATACTTCCAGGCTAAAATCACACGAGCCTTAAGTGGTGCGTCTACCACTTTATTGTCACACAAAGAAGGTGATATCGTTTGCTTACTCTTCGGCAACAAAACTGACACTTTTAAAACAAGAAAACGTTGATTTTCCAGCCTTATAGGCTCTGATACCATGTTGTAATAATCTTATTGAAAAGAAGTAAAACTAACTTACAGATATCAGCAGATTGGAGGCATAATTATCCCCTTCTGGCTGTCGTCCAGCCTTTCTACTCATTATACATAATTAACCCTAATCTACCTATTTATAATGCTTCTAACTTGAATTCCTAAACTACCCCTAATCATTCTTAATTACTACTAAATGGACATAACTTACAATAAGACTCATAACGACATCTAATTGACTCATGACAAACAATCTCTAAAAAAAACTTTATTTACGCCTACAAAATTTGAGACAAGGAGGAATGTTCGTAGAGGATTATATTAAAGACTTTAAAATGCTCATATTGAGGTGTCAACTACAAGAGCCTAAAGAACAATCCATAACCCGATTTATTGGTGGTTTAAATCGAGACAACTAATGCGATGGAGCTCTAGTTCTTTGTGAGTTTATAAGATGTCTTTAAGCTTACTGTCAAGATTAAATGATAAATTAAGAGATGTACGAACATAAACCACACTAACTTGACAAAGGGAGGAACGCCCCACATGGCCTCAAGGGACATGATGTGAAAAGGCAATGATAGACCTTAAACAATTCGGTCAACTCAAGCGACAAAAGAGCATGGTAAAAATTGTAACATTCAATCTTCTTCTTTAAAGACCATAGACATCACATGCTTTAGATGCTTGAGAAGATGATGCATTCCCTCAATATACCCCAATAAAAAGGTGATGATCATCGAAGGCACGAAAGAAGAAATTGAGAGTGAAAGTGAACCAAAACTATAAACAAATTTGAAAGAAATAAAAGAAGGTGCAGATAAGGGTGAATAGTTGATGGTGTACAAAATTCTCCAAGCAAAAGGGTTGTTCATTTTTCTTGGGAGTTGCTCACTTATTTGTGCACAAATAGAAGAAGGTGTCGTACTATTGAGCAAAAGAATTGCTTACTTATTATGGATGGAGGGAGTTGCACGAATGATGTATCTATAGAATTGGTGTCAAAACTTCACTTTTCTAAAATATCTTACCCTAAACCATACAAGTTGCAATGGTTGGACAAAAAAGGAGAGCTCATGGTAATTTACCAAATTCCAATCCCTTTTTCTATTGGAAGATTGTATAAGGATGAGGTACTTTGTGATGTTTATTCCTATAGAGGCATGTCATTTATTGTTACGTCGTCCTTAGAAATTTGACAAGCATACTATGCATGGATTTCATAATATTCATACATTTATTAAGGATGAAAAAAGAATTACATTAACTTCTTTAACTCCCGACCAACCATCCAAAAGAGTTTATGTTCAACCAATTGAAACTAAGGAGAGTTTGTTCATTTTCCACCGAATTACAGAAAGAGCACTTTAACTAAAGCAACTTGCTTATTTGTTATTTGCTAAGTTAACGTCATCAGATCAAGGTAAAGATGTGCTATTAGAGGTTCAACAATTGCTAACAGATTATAAAGATTTATTCGGAGTTGAACTCCCACCAGGATTATCCCCATTCAGAGGAATAAAATATCACATTGACTTTTTGCCCGATGCGTATTGGTGTAGGTATTGGTGCTGTTCTAACTCAAGAGGAGAAACCTATTGCATTTTTTAGTAAAAAGTTGAAAGGAGTCACTTTGAACTATTCAACATATGACAAGGAGTTGTATGCCTTGATTCATGCCACTCAGCATTGGCAATACTATCTCCTTCTAAAGGAATTTGTAATACATATTGATCATGCATCTCTTAGACATTTACAGGCCCAAGGAAAGTTGAATCGCAAACATGCAAAATGGGTGAAATTCTTAGAGATATTTTACTATACTATTAAATATAAGAAGGGTGCGCCACCGACATTATAGCTAATGCCCTTTACAAGAGGTATACTCTGGTCTCATTGTAGCTAATGCTCAAAAAACAGTGATGTGCACAACTTTCATGGCTTAGCATCATTTTACAAGTATTTCATAAAGAATTTCAGCACTATTGCAACACCCCTCTCTGATTGTTTGAAAAATGAACAAGAGTTTCAATGGGGAAAAGCACAGGAACAGAGTTTTGTTGAACTCAAGAAGTAACTATGTCAAATACCTATACTAGCATTACTTGATTTTGGTAAGGAGTTCAAGGTGGATTTGATGCTTTCGAGGTGAGAATTAGAGCGGTACTAATGCAAGAAATGTCTCATTGCTTACTTCAACAAGAAACTGAAGGAAGGTACTCTCAAGTATTCTACATATGATAAAGAGTTTCTTGCTCTAATTCGTGTTTTGCAAACTTGACAACATTATTTGCTTCCAAAAGAATTTATTTTGTATAATGATCATGTTGCACTCAAGTTCATTCAAAGCCAAAGAAAGACGAACAACAAGCATGCTAAATGGGTAGAATATTTGGATACTTTTCCTTATGTACTTAAACATAAAAAAAGGAAAGTTGAATGTAGTGGTAGACGCCTTATCAAGAAGGCATGCCTTAGTATCCATAGTGCACAGTAAGGTTTGAGAACTCGAATTCATCAAGGACCACTACCAATACGATCGCAAACTATCACCCTTTATGTATCCCAAATGGCTCCGTTCGAGAGCTCTTAGTGAGAGAAGCACATAGCGGGGATTAACAAGACATCTTGGAGAAAAGAAGACCATAAAGTTACTAAAACAACGATTTTATTGGCCAAGCATGATAAAAGATGCTCATCGGATTATCAAAGGTATGGTGTGTAAAAGATCTAAGTGTACTTATTTAGCTACTCAAGGTTTATACATGTCACTCACCATTCCAAAGAAATCATGGGTTGATATTTTTATAGATTTTGTACTTGCTCTTTCATGCACTCAAAGGGGAAAAGACTTCATATTTGTAGTTGTAGATCGATATTAAAAAAATGGCTCACTTTATTCCTTGTCACAAATCAGATGATGCTAAGCATTTGTTGATTTGTTTTTCAAAGAAGTGGTTCGTCTTCATGGAGTACTATGTAGTATCATATTTTATCATGATTTTAGGTTTATCAGCTATTTTTGGAGATAATTGTGGAAGCATTTGGGTACAAAATTATTGTATAGTACATCATGCCATCCTCAGGCTAATGGCCAAACTAAGATGGTGAATCGCACTTTCGAAGCTATCCTAAGATCAATTCTTCCCCAAAACACTCGAAATTGGGATAAGCGCCTCTACTTGGTCTAATTTGTGTACAATAAGGTTGTGCACAGTTCCACCAACCACTCTCCTTTTGAAGCTATTTACGAACTAACTCTTAAGAAACATATTCAATAATAAAATCAATAGTCGACTTACAAGAAAACGCAGATTGGAGGCATTCCTCCAATCTGCTCTTGCAGCTCCTCTAGGGCAACCGTCTAGCAACACCTCACGTTAAGATAAAATTAACCCTAATGACCTACTTATACCCTATCTAACTTAACTTCCTAATCTACCCCTAATAAGTATTAGCTATAACTAAAGTGACATAAGACTCAAAATTACATGCACGAATTTCTTTAACATCCTTAACACTCCCCCTCAAGTTGGGTGAAAAATGTTGGTTACACCCAACTTGGATAAGGTCTCTTTTAATAGTTTGCTGGTAATAGCTTTAGTTAAGAAATCAGCCCTATGTTTGATAGAATGAACATACTCCAGCTGGAATTCTTTATTAGATATCTTCTCCTTGATGAAGTGTCTGCTTCATTCAATGTATTTTGGTCCTATCATGTTGAACCTGGTTGGCGCGTAAGTTGTATAAATGATTGATTTGTTGTCACAAATCGTTGCCATTATTCGACGCTCTCATACTTTATTTCAAACATATAAGTATCACATGTCGTCGCTATAACAACTCACAAATTCTTTTGTGCTATAGTTTCGACTCACCGCACTTGACCGAGCAATCACATTTTCTTTCTTACTTCCTCCATGTTACTAGATTGCCACTTAGAAACATGGACACAATAGAATTCGATGTTGACTTCTTGTCATCCGATGGTGAACTGCCGGAATCAACATGAGAAATGCGATCTCACAGACACTTCCGATCGTATTGCCTTTCCACCTCTTCATAAATAGTAATCCTCTTCCCGCACTGGTTTTAATGATATCAGTAAGTATACTTAACCACGGTACCCGCACGTGTCTCCATTATCACAAGCCGCATGAAGAAACTTGACTTCTACCATACACTTATACAAAGAATATGTAATGATCCTGGTCTGCAGTTGGTACCGTAGTGCTCAAGTTTATCCTTCTAGACCTCGCCTGATATCGCTAAGGTCATCAAGTGGTTTGGAACTCTCGCAGATGAGGGGCATTTTTGACCTGTCGATTCTGGCTAATGGAGTGCATTAGGATAGCCTTACACCCAAGCATGCTACCAGCCTTCTTTGAGCATATGATCTAATAGTATACATTCCTTGAGAAATGATGGATACAATTTTATTTAGGACTCCAGCAACTCTCAATGCTCAAGGAAGTACTTTAGTTCAAGATCTTTCTCATTTCCAAAATGGTCGCCGATAGATGTTACTCCTTAGATGTTGGATACCAACGACTAAGTCATCACCCTCGCGGATAACAATATCATCTACATATATACCGTGAGAAGGTAGTTACAGCGCTTGTCTTCAGGAAGGTTGCTCAAGAACACAGAGAATATGATCACCTTGACTTTGTCTATATCAATTGTTGGATTAATGGAGTCTTTGTGAATCTCCTAAACCAAGCACAAAGGGAGATTGCTTCAAGTCCGTGTAGTAGACCTTACAGAATACAGACTAAGTCCAAGTTTCGCGGAGAATAAATCCTTCCACTATGGGATCAGATTCAAGACAATCTTTCTTGTAAACTCACCATGGAAGAAAAGCATTCTTGATGTCTAAACTAGGGGTGATTCCTAGCGGGCCAGGAGTGACTAGCAACAAGGGCAAGAGTAAGAGGCTCTACGTTGTTCAATATTTACCTACAGAGAGAAAATGTCTTCCTAATAGTCAAGGCTGCCAAAGACCATACGTGGTATCCTTTTACAAATTAACCTTGCTTTATTAAACGATCTAGTGTACTATTAAGACCAATCTTTCAAAGATACACTCATCCATAACTGCTACAACAATTGGGTCTAATGAGGTTTTTGTCTCTAAGTTTCTCAACAATTTCAGATGTTCCAGTACTTTTTTTCCAATACACTCATACTGTCATTCGCCATGGCCTTCTGAACCCGCCTTTATCCTTCAATGCTTGCATCGATGTTGACTTTGATAGGAATAGAAATGGTTGCCAAATGAGGACACAAAGGCATAATAAGAAGATTTTTGAACGATGCTAACTCAAATGCCAGGCAATAAGGTACTTTAGATTACAAGATCTCGAGCACTTTTCCGTCAATGTAATACGGTAAGTCATCCTACGGGTAGCGTCACTATTGCGGACCGATATAATGTAGATCACCCCTGGTAAACACGACGACTAATATCTTTAGTACGGAGACTCTATCGCCCTGGTTATCATGAATGCTACCAGTGATCAACCGGGTCGATGGATGACAGGAATCAATATTGGTGTGGACGGCTTGCCTTGACTCTCACCTAGCTAGTTTACGGGGCACTGCATGAGGGAGATGTTAGATTCGCGTAGAGTCGGATGAAAGTAAAGGAGGACCTGTGAAAGACCAACCGTACCAATATACTGTATGTCATGTTGCTCCCTTTGAAGATTGAGTGACGCAGTGTTAAGGACCCATATTTCCCATGAAAAGTGACATCACCATGGAAACTAATCGCTTGACGCATCAAGGGTGAGACGCATTGTGACTCTTCTTCGTCAGACCGGCGATAACTTCCCAGGAAAAAGACATTTGATGAAGACGCAGACAACAAATTTGTCTTTTCTTGGCGTCAAGTCATGTGCCATGAATGTACAATGCTAATAATCAAAACATTATTAGATGCTAGAGATCAGATAATAGAACCTAAGCTGAGAAACAATGTCAATGTAGTACCATTTTGGACTTACATAACCAAGAACACGAGATGATAATCGATTGGTCAAATAAGCATGATTAAAATAGCTTCCACTTATTATGAGCTAGGAAGTATGACATATTGGAGATAGTAAAGCTTTAATGAAAGCAAGCCAACTAGGTGAAGATTTTTCCTTTCAGCCACACTATTTTATCAGAAGCACATGATAATCGTAACACATGCCTGAAGTTCATGAACAATTGAACATGCCTTTAATAATATTCATAATATCATCAAGAAATTTTACACAGAGGTACTCAATCGAAGTTAGAATTTCTCTAACGCAAACGCTTAAATGGATTTTCCAGTTCAGAGTGATTTTTTCTATTAGAACATAATGGCGCAAAATCGACCAAACAATCGACACTCTAAATTTGTCTTTTCATTAGAAAACCAAGCTCTAGTACAATCATCAATGAATGAGACAAAATATTTATGACCAAACAAAGAGGTGACTAGACTGGGACCCCATACATCAGAATGAATAAGTTTAAAAGGGATAGATCGTCGAGAATCACTTAAAGGATAAGATGTCCTTTGGTGTTTCCCAAGTTGACAGACTTCACATTCAAACTGAGATTTATTGGACTGAATTCTAATTTAAGGAATAACATAAGGAATTTTGGACACGGGTAAATGACCAAGACGATAATGCCAAAGACGAAGATCTGCAGCGGTAGGTGATGGTGCGAAAACACGATAAGAGGTGGAAGGTTGAAAATAGTCATCAAGAATATATAAGTCATTCTGTAGTTTACCATATCCAAAGGTTTTTTCCGTCTTCAGATCCTGAAATACACAACCAGTAGGATGAAAAGTTACACAACAATCCAAGGCACGGGTGATAGAGCTGACAAAAAGAAGATTGATCGGAAAACTTCGAACATGATATATTGAGGGTAAAACATAAATACAGGTAGATACACTGCCCTGTCCAATCATATAAGTAAAAGAGACATCTACCAATTTAATGGATTGCTGAGCTTGAAGAGTCTTGTAGTCTGAAAAATATGCGAAATCCCCTACCATATGATATGTAGCCCCGGAATCAATAATCCATGTTTTAGAATGAGAGGTAGAGGAGTGGTTACCCTGTACTATATGTGTAGCTTGAGCCACTGTAGCTTTGGTGGAAGAAGTAGAGGATTGTTTAGAGAATTTTTGTTCTAGACCTTCTAGTCTTTTTATAAGCTCCTGAATGCCATCAGTGGTGAGAGTTGAACTCTCTGCAGAATGGATTGACGTATTGCGACTGCAATAGTAATCTGGTTTGCCATGTAATTCCCAACAATGATCTCTGGTATGACGCGATTTGCCATAATGAGAGCAAACAAGTTTTTCTTGGTTGTCAGAAGTAAAGAGACCACGACCACGGCCACGACTCGGGTGTTTCCCTCTACCACGAGAATGAGAAGTGTCGCCTCTGATGTGAAAAGCATGTTGATCTGTACTAATAGCATGATTTTTCTCAAGATTCCGGCGATCTTCTTCTCGAATTAATAAGGAGTAAACAGTGCCCAAAGGAGGAAGCTCTTCTCTACCCAAGATATTCACTTTTACAGATTCAAATTCGGGATTGACACCCCACAATAAATCAAATACTTTCTTCTTTTCAAGCTCAGCGGTGCGCTCACGATAGCAAGCAAAACACTTGATAGTCGTATAGTAGAGTAATTCATCCCAAAAACCTCGTAGATCTGCATAATAGTCACTGATAGACCGATTGGCTTGGATGCACTTTCGGATTCTCTCCTGAATCTCATATTCTTTTGCAACATTCTTCTTCTTGGAATAAGCCTCTGCTACGGCACACCAAATCTCATGAGCAGATTCTAAAAACATAAAAGTTTTAGCAACTGATGGAAGCATTGACTGTAGCAACCACGAGGAGATTAATGCATCTTTGCGTTTCCAGGTTGAATAAAGACTGTCATGAGGTTCGGGAATGGAAGAGTGACCCATTAAATGTGCCCATCTCCCCCTTGCTACAATGGCAAGTTCCACAGAGTGGGCCCATTCAATGTAATTGCGACCATCGAATTTAGTCGTGGTAATCTGAAGACTTTCTGATTTTTCAAACAACCCAGAAGATTGGTCGCCCGTAGGAAAGGGACTGTCAATGGCTTTACCTTTGCTAGCCATGGAGGATAAAAGTGAAACACAAAAAACTGAAGCAAGGCTAAGTGTGGGAATGCGTGACTTGATAGGGACAGGCAGGAGAAGAGGAGCGGTGGCCCTTTGCTAGTTGAAAAATAGCATAAGTTGAAAAACTGATGGAGACGACACAAGGGAAGACCTAGATCAATGATGGGAAAGAATACAGCAAGCTTGTCATGATCATTGATGTGGGCGATTAGATGCGAGCTCTTGTTGAGGCGCCTGATATGGTGAGGTAATGGATTATTGGTTTCATATTTCGACTAAAATCTCCTTTTCCAGCAGTTGCTGCATGCCAACAAAGAAATAATCCAGAAGAGGAATCTTCAGTGAATGTATGTAATCTCTGCACCATCTCTCTGTTGTGGTTCTCAATACAAACAGAAAAAAACTAGCATTGACTAATATCAAGATCGACAACCCAAAGGTTCCGAAACAGAAGACCTTGATCGCCTCAATGAAGGCTGCTGCTGGAGAATAAATCCTTGAGGGCAGAATAAAATAGAGAGCAGGCGCAGAAGATCACGTATCACGCCTCTCACAATTTTTAATAGTCCAAAAAAAATAGGTTGACATCTGATACCATCTTAAGAAACATATTCAATAATAAAATCAATAGTCGACTTACAAGAAAACGCAGATTGGAGGCATTCCTCCAATCTGCTCTTGCAGCTCCTCTAGGGAAGCCGTCCAGCAACACCTCACGTTAAGATAAAATTAACCCTAATGACCTACATATACCCTATCTAACTTAACTTCCTAATCTACCCTTAATAAGTATTAGCTATAACTAAAGTGACATAAGGCTCAAAATTAAATGCACGACTTTCTTTGACATCCTTAACACTAACTCCATATACCTATGGATCATGTTGCCTTTTTTGTAGGTACAGAAGATGGTGGAGGACTTTTCAGAAATTAAGCATTCAAAAACTTACGTGATCAAATAAGCAACAACCTTCAAAAGAGGAATGAAGCCTTAAGGAGTAAGATAGATGTTGGACGCAAACCTATGCAATTCAGTCCAAGCAATTTGGTTTGGGTGCACCTGCGTAAGGAGAGATTTCTCAAGCTTACATCCAAGCTTAGCCCAAAGGTTAATAGACCATTTTGAGTTGCGAATAAAATCATTGATAATGCATATCAATTGGAGTTGTCGGACCACTATAACATCTCCATCACTTTTAATGTTCTAGACCCCAACGCTTACTTGCCTGATACGGAAGAATATCAATTCGGGTCAAATTCTTTGCCGATAGGAGGAAATGATGAGGACATCAAGGATAAACCCCACTCGAACGGTGGTTGTGTCCAAAGTCAAGAGTTGGCTAAAGGACCCATGACCCGATCTAGTACTAGGGCTCAACAATTCCAAATTTAGTTGATCTGTTTTTATGCTTAAGTAGACCCATTAAAATTCATAATACGGTCTAGGGTTCCTGTTTTGAGCTTTAAAATACACTTATTTTACCTTTGTGTTCTATTGGTTAAGTGAGAGGTGGACTATTTAATCATGATTATAATGCAGAGAGCAATATTTATTGTTGTCTATTTGATTGGTTACACTGGAAGGCCTGTTTCTAGTATAAATATTCATTTTTCTGAATGAAAATGACTTTAACTGGATCACATCAAAGGAAGTTGTGAACTTCTTTTTCTATTATCTGGGCCTTCAAGGTTCAGTGACGAGTGGTGGCTTCCTCTCCTTATCAACAACGTTTGTAGTGATGGATTTGAAGTTAGTGTTTTTTTTTAATTTTTACTTCTCATCAAACCCATTTCCTGAGATATCTCATTTTCAAGATGAAGCAAGTACAACACTTTAGCATTGCAATGACTCAAGTCAGTCATTTCAGGGTTAATTCTTACAAAGTAGAATTAGCCAACATCTATAATTCAACCAAGCTTTGTTTCACAATTACAAGATTTCAGCTCAAAAGGAGGAATGAATTTCTGAGTAGCACTTTAGCATTCCAAGAAACTTAAGCAAGTCATGCTTTGATCCAGCTTTTATCCCACATAAGTAAAAAAAAGCAACGAACGTCCACTTTAGCCATCCAAGTGTTATTAGTGTTGGACTTAGGAATTGAAGTGCTCTAAGTGTGATATTGAGGACAATATCAGCCACTTGAGCAATTACAAGATTTGAGATAGAAACTACCAAAACAAAGAAAGAGCAGCAACTTTATCCCTCCAAGTGACTGTTGGATTTGCACAAGAAACATCATTCTTTCATTGAAGTTTGAAAAGATACAAAACTAGGGTTGGGTGGCTCCTCCTTGGCAGTCGTCCAGCACCTCACGGTTTCTCTCTTATTCTAACCCTAATGACAGCCATTTGATTTATAATAAGCCTTATAACTTGAAAGACCATATTACCCCTAATAAGTATTTACTATGACTTGGGTCCCAATGGATCAAAATCTGATCCATTGGGATCCAACTCCTAATCTATACATTATGGACTGAACATAGACTGAAATACGATACTCTTAATGTATACGACAACTTGACTTTCTCAACATGCCCTCTCAAGTTGTCTCCTGAAGACTGGTAATTCCCAACTGTACAAGTGCTTTCCGAAGGCCATTAATAGAGACTGGTTTGGTGAATATGCCTGCCAATTGATCTTCCGAACGAACATGAACAAGATTGAATAAGCCTTAGGCTATCTTTTCTCTGATGAAATGACAGTCTATCTCAATATGCTTCGTTCTTTCATGAAAGACTGGATTTTGCGCTATTTGAAGTGCCGCTCTACTGTCTGTAAAGAAAGTAATGGGAGTATTCCTTTTTAGACCAAGTTCTTCAAGAAGAGATAGGACCCATTGACCTTCACATATGCCTAGAGCTATAGCACGATACTCTGCTTCTACGCTAGACCTAGCAACCACAGACTGCTTCTTACTTTTCCAAGATATAACATTGCGACCCAAACAAACTACATACCCTGAAATTGATTTCCTGTCTGTTCTAGAGCCTGCCCAATCTGCATTAGAATATATACATATGTCTAGTGATGAGAAGATGGAGAATATAATAACCCATATGTTATCGTGGATTTTAAGTACCTGATGATGTGAAAAACTATACTCATATGATACTTGGAAGGGCAGTGCATCCATCTACTCACATATCCAACTGCAAAGCTGATATCTGGTCGGGTAATAGTAACATATATCAGCTTTCCCACTAATCGCTGGTATTTACCAATATCTTCAAATGGTTCAGTAGGCTTATTGGTTTCATCTGTGGAAGCTTCCATAGGAGTAGAGCATACTCTACAGTCTTCCATTTTCGTTTCCTTCAGCAAATCTAGAATATATTTCCTCTGACTTAAAAATAAACTGTCATCTTTATGAATAACTTCTATCCCAAGAAAATAGTGTGGTCTTCCCAAATCCTTCAAGTCAAATAAACTATGCAGTTTCTTCTTTATATCAATTATGCCTTCCACATCGTCTCCGGTGATAATAATATCATCAACATAAACAAAATCATGCAGTCCACTTTTCCTCCCTTTGAATGTTTGAAGAAAAGTGTATGATCTCCCTTGACTTTGCTTGTAGCCTAGGCACACCGTTGCTTTTGTAAATCTTCCAGGCCATGCTCGGGGAATTTATTTTAACCTTCAATATAAAGCCTTCCTCAATCTACACACTTTGTTTTCTCCACTTGTGGGACAAATCCACAGGGGAATCTCCATGTACACCTCATCCTCTAAATCTCCATGCAAGAAAGCATTTTTAACGTCAAAGCTGCCCGGTTTAGTTCCCATCCAGAATGGGCAGCGAAGAGAGTAAAATACGAGAACGGTGTTCATCTTTGCCACAAGAGCAAATGTCTCAATATAATCTATGCCATATGATTGGCTATAACCTTTAGCTACTAGTCTGGCTTTATACCGTTCTATATTCCCATCTGCTTTATACTTTACAGAGAAGACCCATTTGCACCCCACAGTTTTCCTTCCATGTGGTAGATCCGATAATTCCCAGGTTTTGTTTCGAACTAGAGCTGTGATTTCTTCTTCCATGGCTACACTCCACTCTGGATACTGTTTGGTCTCTTCAAATGTTTTAGGAATATGAATGGTATCTGCATGCATCATGAATAACTTATATTCTTTCGGATAATTTGAATATGATACCATTTTATCCAATGAATATTTTGCATTGTTTCTCCTTCCTTTCCTAAGTGCAATAGGTAAGTCATCCGATTCATTAAAATGTTGTGTAGTCCCTGGTATTGGATTTAAATCTAACTCTGGTGGAGGATTATAATCTGAGATAGGTGATTGTTGTGGAGCGAATATCCCTCTGTCACCTCTAGTATATGTTTGCCATTGTCTTTCTGAATCAAGGATTATCTCTTCACCTCCACTCTCTTTCACTGGCTGAACTTCAATTGGTGGAAGAGGTAGCACCAATGATGATGGCATATCTGATGGAGCTATTTCTGCAATCTTATAAAATAAAATATCTTCATGAAATGTAACATCCATTGTGACATATTCTTTCCTTTTTACGGGGTCATAACACTTGTATCCATTCTGAGTAGAAGAGTATCCAAGAAAAATACATATGATCGATCGAGCATCTAATTTATCTCTTACTCCATGATAAACATGAACAAAACATGTACAGCCAAATATTCTTGGAATAAGATGAAACTGTTTCTGAGTAGGACATAATAGATGAAATGGAGTGTTTTCATTAAGAATTCTGCTTGGCATACAATTGATAAGAAATACTGAAGTTAGCACTGCTTCGCCCCAATAACATTTTGGCACATTACCGAGAGTTCTAGCTACTTCTAGAATATGTTTATTTTTTCTTTCAGCAACACCATTCTGTTGGGGAGAGTATACACATGAAGTTTGATGGAGAATTTCATGCTGTAGAAAGTATGAATGAAGGGATTGAGACATAAATTCTCCCCCATTATCACTACGAAACACTTTTATAGTATGCTGAAACTGAGTCTGCACAAACTGACAATAAACAGGAAGGATATTCTTCACTTCTTCTTTAGTCTTCATGAGATATAGCATAGTGAATCTAGTACAATCATCGATAAATGAAACAAAATACTTATAACCATGCACAGATGTAGTTGAACAAGGTCCCCAAATATCTGAATGAACAATTTCAAATAGAATCAAAGATTTTTCTTCCTTTAAAGGAAAGGAAATACGATGGTGTTTTGCCTTTTGGCAAGTGTCACAGTTCAAATTCAAATTGTTACAATCTCTAAACTCAGGTAATAACATCTTTATTTTTGAAAAAGGTAAATGTCCTAGTCTTCTGTGCCAACGAGGTATGTCTTCCTTTTGTTTCTCTGTAATGACTGTGGAGTGTAATGTCATTCTTTTTGTATCCTCACACACATAGAGGCCTCTTCTAGTACTACCCTGACTAAAGATTCTCCCCGTCCTCTGTTCTTGAAAGACACATCCACTAAAATAAAAAATTATACGACATTTCAGATCTTCTATCATAGCAAAAACAGACAATAAATTCACTGAGATGTTTGGGACATGTAAAACATTTTTTAGCATGCCAAAAGATGTAATAATATTCCCTTTTCCCACTATTGGAGTCTGAGAACCATCTGCCAGCTTGATATTAACCTTTTCCTGAATCAATTCATTGTGAGTAAAGAAATCTCTGTGACTGACCATGTGGTCGGTAGCCCCAGAATCAACAACCCATATTGGAGAATAAGAGGGACTTATATTACCCTGGGTCAAGAATGAGAATGGATAGGCAATAGTAGCTTGTGAGTCACTGTGAGAGGATGTAGATGGAACTTGTGACTCTGTTAAACGGGTCTTCAACAGCTCAATTTCCTTTTTTATGTCTTCCAATGACGCTGCACTCTCTTCTGCCTTTGGTTTTTCAGTCTGATCACTGCTAAAATAAGCCTTATTAGTTCTGTTCTGAAAGTAGGTAGGTTTTCCTACTAATTTCCAGCATGTTTCTTTCGTGTGGCATGGTTTTCCACAATGAGTACAAGTCAGTTTATCTCTTTCTTTAGATGAAAAACCAGATCTTCCTCTGCCTCTGCCATAACCACCTCGCCCCCTAGCGAATGGTAGAGTATACACATTCCTTCTTACAAAAGCTGTATTTTTTGAACTGAGTTTAGTGTCCTTCTCCAAAAGTTTTCTATCTTCTTCCCAAAAAAGAAGTGAATAAACTATGCTCAAGGATGGAAGTTCTTCCCTACTAAGAATGTTGTTCTTCACTGCCTCATACTCAGATGAAATGCCCCATAAAAGGTCGAATACTTTGTGTTCTTCAAACTCTTCATTTCGTTTTTGTGTGAAACTTTGACATTTTATCTTGAAGTAAACTTGAAGTTCTTTCCAGAGTCCCCTGAGTTCTACATAGTACTCACTGACTGTTCTGCCTCCTTGCCTGCATTTGCGAATCTTTTCAATGAGATTGTACTTCTTAGCAATATTCTTCCGTTGAGCATACGCATCCTAAACTGCTAGCCAAATGTCTCGAGCAGTTTTCAGAAACATGAATGTGCTGCCTATAGATGGAGTCATGGATTGGATAAGCCAAGCACTCACAAGTGCATTTTCCATACGCCATCGAGGATAAAGAAGATCTGTAATTGGGGGTGGAGATATCTCACCGGTTAAGTAATCCCAATGCCCCCTGGCCATAATTGCCAATTCAATTGATCTAGCCCATTGCAGATAATTCTTTCCATCTAACTTCAAATTCGTGATTTGAAATGCTTCCCCTTTATCCGAGGAATTAGATTCATGTCCTTCAATCATCTTTCCTTTTTCCATATTCAGAGATACTGTGTTTCCCAAAGACAATAAAGTGATATTGATAACAAATCGTGAAGAATAAATCAAGCCCGCTGCGATAATATTTGAGAATCCAACACAAAACTAAACTTCAAATAAGAAATACCGCGAAAACTATGAGAAATACTTATCTCTTTTCTAGAAGAAACCCTTTTTCCTGTTTTTCTCCCTCGAGTGATCGTTTGTAGGCCTCAATAGGCTCTGATACCATGTTGGATTTGCACAAGAAACATCATTCTTTCATTGAAGTTTGAAAAGATACAAAACTAAGGCTGGGCGGCTCCTCCTTGGCAGCCGTCCAACACCTCACGGTTTCCCTCTTATTCTAACCCTAATGACAGCCACTTGATTTATAATAAGCCTTATAACTTAAAAGACCATATTACCCCTAATAAGTATTTACTATGACTTGGGTCCCAATGGATCAGAATACGATCCATTGGGATCCAACTCCTAATCTATACATTATGGACTGAACATAGACTGAAATAAGACACTCTTAATGTATACGACAACTCGACTTTCTCAACAGTGACTTTGGTGGCTCATTTAGGGATGGGTCTTGTAAAATAGAATAAAAGCTTTTTGAGTGTGATATTGAGGCTAATATATATTACTTGTCCAAGATTTGTATCTAAATTACATGATTTAAGACCGAAACAAACCAAAACAAAGGAAAGAGTGACTACTTTAGCTTTGCAAGTGACTTAAGTGGTCATATTGGGCCTTATTCTTGCACAAAGGAACTTAAGCTTTTTGAGTGATCTTGAGACCATTACATGGTTTATACCTAACACCTAGCCAAGATTTAGTTCTAAATTACAAGATTCGATACTCACACTAGTCGAACAAATGAATGAACGACTATTTTAGGTTTCCAAGTGATCTAAGTAAATTAATTCACGCTTAAACTTGTGAAATTGAATGAAGTCTTTTGAGTGTGATATCAAGGCCAATATCTCCCACTAAGCCAAGCTTTAGTTCAAAATTACAAGATTTCAGCATTTAGTCAAGCAAAGCATTGAGTAGTTACCTTAGCATCACAAGTGAATTTAGGGAGTCACTCTAGGCTTAATTCTTGCAAAATGGAACAAAAGAAGCCAATATTTACCACTTGGAGTTCGAATTATAACCTCCAAGCGGCTTCACTAAGACGTTTTGAGCTTAGTTCATTGGAGTTGGAATTTAAGCATTTCGAGTGTGATATTGTGGCCAATATCAGACACTTGACCAGGATTTAGTTCTAAATTAGAAGATTTGAACCAAAAAGTGGTTGAACAAAGCAACGAGCTGCTACTTTATCCCTCCAAGTTAGTTTAGTGGTTCATTTAAGAATTAATTCTTGTAAAATGGAATTGAAGAAAGCGGTTCAACCTACCTCTCCTATAACACTTGGGTTCTAAATTACAAGATTTGAAGCCTAAACTTATTGGACAAAGGATCAAGTTGCCACTATAGCATCCCAAGCGACAAGGAGAAAACCTTGGCTTTGGACTGGATGAGATAAGGATATGAAGAATAAAAAAAAGCCTAAGAAACCAAGTGTTTATGCATGTGTAAGCACGATATAGAGTATACACCCGAATATTTTTGCATGTAAGTGATTGTGTGCAATAAGTATGTGTGCTCTACACTACATGCATCTTGTGTGGGAGTATATCAATCAATCAATATGGTCACAAACACAAGCAAAAAGAAATTGGAACTAAGCTAGCCAAACAAATTCGTATACGTCTCATTGAGCATGCCCAAAGAGAATGGTATGCAATTTTGGTTTACGCAGAACCATGATTTGTAAGACAAATCTACTTGAAAAGAAAAGGGCAAAACAGGAATTAAATCCCATGGCTCACCTCCTATCACTCCCTATGCAATGTGGGCCCATCTTGGTTCTTTTGCTGAAACTATTATTATCTCGTCGAATTTTAGTGAAATTTTTGCAATAGCAATTTGTTTGGCTAGTACAAACCTGAAATTCTGCACACTCGAGGAAAAAGGTGAATTTCGGGGAAGGTTTGCTTGCCGACTGGATAGTTAACCTTGGATTTCCTAAAGATGGATTAGATTGACTAAGGACTGGCCATGTAGTCAAATATATGTTTGGGGCTATATGGAGCTTTGTTGTGGTCTTGTTATCGGTTAGATTTCCGAAGGGCCAGCTGGTCTAATTATGTATTTTCTAAAAACAGGATTTTTTGGTTGTTAAGTCGGTAAAGGATATGTTTCAGGTGGCGACTTGGCTAAAAAGAACAAGTTTATGACTTTGGTAAAGGTCGGGCTTTCTGTGTTTCGACTAAGGGTGAGATAAAGCTTCGACAGAACAGGTTATAGGACACAGTTTAGATTAGGGCCCGGGTTTCAGACTTGAATTGTTAGGGGCTAGGCATTAGATGGCTGACTATGGGTTGGGATTGGTTTGAGTTGCCTACGGATAAATAGAGTAGACTCACTTCGGGTCTTAGCTTGGACAGATTGAGAGTAAAGAGGGCTCAGATTAAAGTTCCGGCAGGGTTCTTTTATAAGGTTTTAATTGGCTGTAGCTAGGGGTTTTAGAGCAAACAGGTTTAACTGCAGATTAAGGTTCAGTTATGGGACAGGTAATCGGTTTTGGCAAAGGCTAGAAAGGTTTACGAGATCTGTTTATGACTTTAGTCCGATATATTTTCAGTTCAAGTCCAAGTGAAGCTTGATTAGGGTCGGCTAATATGGGTATAATTTAGATCGGGATTAGGCTGGGGCTTTAAGATATAAGGTTTAAGGCTAGCTGGGATAGAGGTGGGTTCAATGGGAACAGCAAATCAGAAGCGGAGCAACATAATCAGGCGCAAGGATTAATGCAGGATTTCCAAGATGTCAGTTAAATGCAGATAAGGAATCCAGGGTGATGCAGTCTATTGATCCAGATGCAGTAAAACTATTAATCAAGAAAAAGAATGGCTTTCCG
Source organism: Brasenia schreberi (assembly GCA_036023115.1). Lineage (NCBI taxonomy): Eukaryota > Viridiplantae > Streptophyta > Magnoliopsida > Nymphaeales > Cabombaceae > Brasenia > Brasenia schreberi. The sequence goes on along the minus strand of JAYKKT010000075.1, from coordinate 11,691,832 downwards.
ATGCAGTCAATTATATGCATAGAGAATGTTGAATAATTGATTTGACAATGAAGACGGACGCCAAGATAATGAACATGCAATGAATCAATACGAAACATATAATCAGAATTACCTCGTCGTTCTATTGCTCGTTTTGCACGTTGCTGCACTTAAGCTGCTTCAACACGTGTGTACTACTTACCGAGCTCCATCATCAAAAAGCTAATGCCTATCGTTCCTATTAGCCACCTATTCCAGAAAGCGGTTTCCTCCCGTTAAACTGCCTCATTAACCTGCAGCCGGCATCACTGAATTTCCTCCGTCTGTCGCCAACTGCCGTTTTCGTTTGATTGCCATCCGGTTTCTGTCACCTGCATCAACTAGCATCACTTTGTGGCAACTGAAACGAACGCAGCTTCGACCTATCAAACTTCTGAAGCTGCGAGCTTCTCCGTTGATTTCCTCTCATATTCTATGGAGGGCCAGGACCACACCTGTAAACTGTCGTTCTGTAACTGCCGCTGACCCTGTTCCGTCACCCTGTTACCGGAATCCCCTACTACCTGAACCCGCAACCTACCTCTCGCTGCCATCTAGCCGGTCGGCTCTCTGATCAGCCTCCACCGACAGTCATCGACCGAGCCACTACCTCACTGGAACTGCCTGTAAGCCAAGCCCTCTTTTCCCTTGGCGCAGCAAAACCACCAGACGCCTTTAGCCATTTCTGCCATCTTCCAGCTTCCGTTGTCTGTCCACCTCTTTCCGTCCTCACCCGAGCTTCGCCGGACTCTGCCTGAGAACCACCCTGACCTCAGGTGCCCTAGAACCCACTAATGAGCCGTTCCCCTCCACCGTTCCATCGTGCTTCCCTAAACCAAACCATCAACCCAATCCTTCATTATAGCCTAGGCCCCTTGACAGCCCCAGTTGAGCCGTCAGTTCATGTTGATCATCATGTCTAGTTCATCTCTGACTGACTATACTGATTATATCTTCTTCATCAGTAGTTGAGACTCTATCAATATGTATTACTTGAAAAGCCCTTGACGAGCTCTTCACAACCGTGCTATTTCCAAAACTAAAAAACTAAAATTGACTCCTATTTCTTCAAGTTCCGTAATTATTGTGTGTGGCTCACCATTCACTTGAATCAATTTATTTTTGAGGTTTATATATATTAGGACGCATTAAGTGCTCTGAAGGAACGACAGACTTCTTTGAAGTTAATATTGGGTTACATCAAGGATCAACTTTAAGTCCATACTTGTTTATAATGGTGATGGATGAGTTAACAAAACATATTCAAGATGAAGTACCTTGGTGTATGTTATTTGCAGATGATATTGTATTAGTGGAGGAGTCTAAGGAAAAAGTTAATAGAAAATTGGAACTATGGAGAGAAACATTAGAAAACAAAGGCCTCCGACTTAGTAGAACAAAGACAGAATATATGGAATGTAAGTTTGATCATTTGGCTACTTCAGAGGACATAGAAATTAAAATTGGCACACATTGCATTCCCCAAAAGGAAAGTTTTAAATACCTAGGGTCATTTTTTCAAAGTGATGGAAGAATTGATGGAGATGTTACACATAGAATTAATGCTGGTTGGTTAAAATGGAGAGGAGCATCAGGTATTCTTTGTGATAAGAAGATACCATTAAAATTAAAAGGTAAATATTATAGAGCAGCAGTTAGGCCTGCCATGTTTTATGGTTCTGAGTGTTGGGCAGTTAATCATCAACATGTACAAAAGATGTCTGTGACAGAAATGAAGATGTTGAGATGGATGAGTGGTCATACAAGAAAAGACCGTATACATAATGAGGTTATTAGAAACAAATTAGGAGTGGCACCAATAGAGGATAAAATGAGAGAACATCGTTTAAGATGGTTTGGACATATAGAAAGAAGATCAAAAGAAGAACCTGTAAGAAGGTTAGAAAAACTAAATTTGGAAAGTATTAAAAGAGGTAGAGGACGACCACAAAAGTGTTGGAAAGAAACAATAAAGAATGATCTAGCTTATTGGGAGTTAACTGCTAACATGGCACACGATAGAGATCTGTGGAAACAAAGAATCCATGTAGCCGACCCCGTCTAGTATGGGAAAAGGCTTAGTTGTTGTTGTTGTTGTAGTTGTTGTTTGTATATATATTAGGACGCATTAAAGTGAGCAAGTAATTACCACATCTAAGATTTGACCTTTATTACCTCACTAATTTTCTAGGAAGCAAACTTTTATAATTATATATGGTCCTAGGAACTTCTTGTCTCATGGATACTAGGGTCTCATGGTTTTTCATGAGGCACCTTTTCTTGGACGCCCTACTAATCCTTCTGGTAGTCCCCTTGTCTCCTCTACATATTTTGACTATCTCCATATGAATAAAGTTGCACGTTCTGGGAGAATATATGAACCTTAACACCAAACACCAACCTAGGATAAAAGAAAGAAGTCCTTGCCTAATTATGATTTAGAGTATCATCTTTCTAGTACTCAAGTTCATATATTCATTTTAGAGCTCATAAAGTCTTCACCTACTCATAAAAAAGTTATAGAGGATATCCTTGGCAAAGTGAAAGTCTCTTCGAATAACTTCCTTGAGTCTTTGATTGTCTTTGTTTAATCAAGTATGACTAAGATACTTATCACTTTGTCTTTGATTGTCTTTGTTTAATTAAGTATGACTAAGGTACTTATTACTTTTTCTGAAGACAACTTAGCTAGACCTATTCTTCTATATGACCAAATATAAATTTGATTAAAGGTCAATCGTAGACTCATGTCTAGGTCTCTCATTGATGAAGGTAGAGGTCTTAATGTTCTTTCTATCAAGGTAACCCTCTAAATTGGGATTACCAATGATTGACTGACTTCTATAAAATATTCAAACAGTAGGTTATGACAACCACACTTTTATTGTTTTGCTTGCTTTGTAGAAGTCAAACTACAATCCAAGCCTAAACCCAAGATGGTCAAGATAGGTATTTGTGTGACTGGACTTTAGGAGACATTCACTAATTCTTGTGAAGGAATAAGGATGTAGTATCTTAGACATGTCATGTCTAAGCTAGATCGAGAAATAATTAGATATTGTCTCATCCTAGACCCTAACATCAAACCAATGAGACAAAAACTTAGAAAGATTCATCTTGAGGTTATCACAACCACACTTTCATTACTTTGATCGCTTTGGCAAGTGTTGGAGAATATTATTGTCTATGGAATACACCCCATTCTAGGTCTTGGTACCAATGACTAAGGTTTGTCCTCACCTATGGAGTCATATATCTAACACAACATAGTATATTCGACTTAGGTTACTACCATGCTTTCTACTACTTGAGTTTAGGGTAAAGTTCTTCATGATCCATTTTCTATCTTATCCATTTGGACATTCCTACTACTGATAAGGTTGCTGAGAATCTTCCTTAAGAAGTAAGAAGAATAAAAAATAGTGCTAAAAGAAGATAAGAAAATGTCATCAGAAAAGAATATTTAAAAGAAGAAACCACTGCAATAGTCATTTCATGCTTAACTTTACAAAATGGATACAAGTTGGACAACTCACTGAGTCATTTCAATCTACCACTTAGCAAAGCTTTGCTTCAAATTTAAAGGATCATAACCAAGAAATACTTTGAACAAAGGAATGAATGCCGACGTTGGTGATGTGGACATCAATCCAAATTCATCGACAGGGTCCACTCGGCCACACACTAGGTCCATAACAAGACAAATTTCTCAATTCATCTAATTAGTTCAAAAATATGTTAACGAGAACATCTCCATTAGAAGTTGTTGGAATCCCACCTCAGAAAGTCCCAAAAACGTCCTCACTCTTGAGGAACCACAAGCTTTAAATGATGAAAACTATCAAACTGCAGAATTAATCCATGATGGTGTTTTCTATGGTAATTATAACAAGAATTCATCTAACACCATGAAAAAAGTAGAAATATTTTAGGAAACTAATTTTTGTGTTCTCGATGCCTAAAAAAATAGAATATTTTATTTACCATCCTGGGAACCTTCATCCTATGTTAATTGTTGCATGGAAACTTGTGTTTTGATTTATTTCTATATGGCTAGCTTTGGGGCCCTTGTCCAAGCTTAAATAGACATCTTGGTAGAATGAAAAAGGCAGTATCCATTTCCTTGCGAATTTTGTGTTCTCTAATCTAATTCAGTTTAGAATTAGTGGTGAGATAGATTTCTTAATTCTCTCTTATCAGTCAAACCTATGGCGAGTGAACAAGAATCACCCATAGAGCAATTGTGCGTGAATAGTATCTCTACTCATTTAGAATTGACAAAAGCGTTTGCTAAACGGGAATGCATCACCGAAGTGGAATCAGCAACCCAACCCGGTTCGAACCTAAAATATTATTGGGTGAATGGAGCATTAATGACTTCAACAAACTCAAGGTTGTTTGTTTACTCCAGCAGGAGGTCACTCAATAGTAAAGCCATATTTAAGCCAGTTAAGAGATTATCATCATCTCTTAAAATCAACAGCTCCAATTGGCTCAATTTTGGCATACACAATTCGAATTTAATATTCATTTTGTGGCCTTAGCAATTACGAAAACAACAATTATAGCAAGCTCATAATTTCATGAAGATATCAAGAAAAATATAAAAATTAGCTCTACAAAATATGTAGAGGCTGCCAACAAATAGAATAAACCTATTTAGTTTCAGTTGGGAGATTTGGTTTGGATAAACCTCCGCAAAGAACGGTTTTCTCAACAAAGATCTTTCAAACTAAAGCTAAGAGCAAATGATCTTTTCAAAGTTCTCGTCAAGATAAAGAAAATGCCTATACCATTGACATCCCTAAGCATTATAGAGTGTCACCTACTTTCAACATTAGAGACCTACCTCCTTATGTACCAGATTCTAAAGATTAGGATGTCCTTCTTCAACCCGACGAGAATGATGTGGATATTAGTCCAAATTTATCAACAGGGCCTACTCAACCACACATCGGGCCTACTCAGCCACACACCAGGTCCATGACAAAACAAATTTTTCAATTCGTCCAATTGGTTCAAAAAATATTAATGAGAACAATTCTATTAAAAGTTATTGGAATCCCACCGCCAAAGATCCCAAAAATGTCCTCACTCTTCAGGAACCATAAACTGAAAACTGTCAAGCTGTAAAATTAATTTATGATGGTGTGTTCTAGGGTAATTATAGTAAGAATTCATCCAATACCATGGGAAATGTGAACAAAGTCTAGTACACCAATTTTGTGTTATCAATGCCAAGAAAAACAAAATGATTCCTTTACAATATTGGAAACCTATATCTTGTGTTAATTATTGCATGGGAACAAGTCATTCCTAACTCTTTTTATCTTCTCAAACCATGACAAACCACAAAAACACCCCCAACCAAAATTCCAGTGAGGAAGCTCCCAATTTGCAGAGAAGAAATGATGGGACAACTCCAATTTCTGGTTAGAGTCATGGAACGATTAAGCCCATCGCCAACTACTCCACTCTGTCCCAACACAGGAGGCTCCCATTTACGTTTATATGATGAGGAGTCCGAGAAAGAAGATATGACACCTCCCCTCATATCCCACATAATGAACTGTAGGAATTGTAATGAATACTAACCCAAAATTCAAATCCTACCATTTAAACGGACGAACTCCCAAAAGAATTCTTAGAATGGGTTTAACGGGTAGATAAAATATTTGAATATTTTAACTACTCTGAGCAAACTAAATGTCGTCTTCCAACTATAGAATTTACACATTACACTAACATTTAGTAGGAGAATCTTAAGGACCAACGGATGAGGGATGGAGAGGAAGTAATTTAAAGTGGAGGTTGATGAAACACCTAATGGCAAAACGATTTGTGCTAGAATATTACAAACAAGAATTATATCTCAAACTTCAAAGTCTGCGGTAGGGAGGAATGAATGTTGAAGATTATATAAAAGAATTTGAGACTTTAATGTATCATTGTAATGTGCAGGAGTCACAAGAACAAACTGTAGCCCCTTTTCTTGCAGGACTTAACATGACTATTGCAAATGTTGTTGAATTACAACCATTTGTTTTCTTAGATATCATAAAACTATCAATTAAAGTGAAAAGATAACAAAAATTGTCTAGCACCAAGAACAACTCTATGTTTAAGAAATCTGGCTTTAGTCCATTCAATAAGGAAACCGACAAAAGCACATAAGGCATTGCACAATCTAATAATAAAGGAAAATTTGTTACTAACGGGTCTTCTACAGTTCGCTCCATAGATATTAAGTGCTTGAAGTGTTTGGGCAAGGGCCATATTACCTCTCAATACTCTAACAAAAAGATAATCATCTTAAACGGTACTTTTGACAAGATTAAGAGTGAAGATGAGCCAAAACTTGAGTAAGAAGAAGCGGAAGAATCTTATACCATATATGCAGATTTAGGAGAATTATTGGTTATCCGTTGAATACTCAATGCTCAACCACCTCTAAAGCTTGATCAGAGGGACATGCTCTTCCATATCGGTGCACAATAAAAGGAAAGGTATGTTCTCTCATTATAGATGGTAGAAGTTGTACTAACGATATTTCTATCGAGTTGGCAAATAAGCGACAACTGAGCCCTATAGCACATCCCAGGCCATATCAACTTCAATGGCTGAACAACACCGGAGAGCTCCAAGCATTTCTATATAGAGAAAAATTACCAGGATATTGTTCTCTATAATATCATTCCCATGAAAGCCAACCACCTGTTACTAGGATGTCCCTAATCGATAGATGAGTACTTCATGATGGCTACCTAAACACGTATAGTTTAACTAAGGATAAAAAGAAAATCACCCTTGCACCACTCAGCCCAAAACAACTTCTCCAAAGCCCCCTTCCTAAACTCACATACCCAAAAGAAAACCTCTTGATTTACCTAAACACGTATAGTTTAACTAAGGATAAAAAGAAAATCACCCTTGCACCACTCAGCCCAAAACAACTTCTCCAAAGCCCCCTTCCTAAACTCACATACCCAAAAGAAAACCTCTTGATTTTAAAGCATTCAGTCTTGCACTCCATAACTAAGCATCATCCTATAAACAATTTTTTTTGGTCTGGTATGAACTTGAAACTTTGCTTTCAAAAATTATGTGTGTGTGTGCTAAGAAGTTTACTTAAACTTGTAAAGAGATTTATCTAACTATTCAAGGATTGTGAGCAAGTAGGTTCTTGTCATCATAAGCCTTCTTAAACCGACACTTAAGAGTCAGTCTAAACACTTAGGAGGAGCGATTTCAAAATCCAGAGTTTTCTCAAAACAATTTTCATTAAAAATTGCTTTTCTAAAAGTGTATGCATTTCACTTTGCCAAACTTATTAATGTTCTGTGAAAACAAAATTAGTTTTATTTTCCAACAGGAGGGTTTGTATTTGTTTTGGTTGTTTTAGGGGGATCCAAAAATCCTAAAAATTTTATCTAAATGAGAATTAGGTATGAAGTTTTATTTAAGATTTTTATTTGTATTTTTGGGTCTTTCAATGATCAAATTTAAACCTGAGAAAATTTCTAACCCTATAGGATTTTTGGTTTGTATTTATCATTCAAAATTAACTCCGCCTATGTAAGGGATCACCCTTGCATTGTTGGTCCCAAGCCCGGATGAAGGAGGAGGGTTGTGTTAGGCTTCCAACAGCCAGCGTAAAACTTCGTCAGATTTTATAACATGGATTACAAAAATTATGAGCATTGCTTTGATGTGTCCTTGCCTAGCGACGTGCTGCAGAGCCCAAATGTAGTAATAAGTAAGCAAGGGCCACTACATTTTCGCCCGAATGTAGTAAATCAATTACAGAGGGTTTCCACATCATGGACGGGTGTGGGTAAAGAAGTTAGTCCCGCTATATTTCCGCCCCAATGTAGTGAATAATTTTCAGAGAGGGTCTCCGCATTTTGAATATGGACGGTAAAGAAGCTAGTCCTAGATAATAAGATTCGTATTGGTTCTTGGAATATCATAACATTATCCGGTAAGCTAATGGAGGTGGTAGATACTATGATTTGGAGAAAGATTCATATTCTATGTTTACAAGAGACAAAATGGATTAGAGAAAAAGCAAAGGAGATAGAGGATACAAGTTTTAAATTATGGTACTCAGGTAAAGAAAAGGCTTGAAATGGAGTTGGTATTATCATAAATAAAGATTTAAAGGATAGTGTAGTAGACATACAACGATATGGTGACCGAATCATGACGTTGAAATTAGTTTTAGGAGCAGAGGTTTTGAATATAGTTTGTGCTTACGCACCCCAAGTAGGACTAAAAGATAGTATAAAGACAACTTTTTGGGAAGAGTTAAATAAGGTGATTCAAAAGATTTCACAAAGGGAGATGATTTGTTTAGGAGGAGACTTAAATGGACATGTCGGTAAAGAGGCATTAGGATATCAAGGGATTCATGGAAACTTTGGTTTTGGGGATATAAATGAGGAAGGTAGGGAGATTTTAACATTCAAAATTGCTCTTTTGAAATTTGGGATAGTCTTTGTAACTGAGATATAGAGTCTTAGTAAAACATTTGTATCTCTGTACGTAGGATTTTAATTTCTATGAAAATTATGAATTTAGAAAGCTACGGATGTTAGCTTTCCAACAAAATTATTTTTGAGGTGTTTAGATACCTAGGATCGAGTTATGACATTTTTACTGAACATCTATCGTAGGAATTTTGACATAGAAAGGTTCGGTTTCAGGTTGAGTCTGACCCTTAATAATTTTTTTAATCAATGTCTCCCATTACTGGATATTGGCTGGTATGTGTACCACTCACTTACAAAATTTTAGGATATTTTGGTGAGAGACGATGGCTAGAAAATTAAGAGATCATACAAGATCTATGCATATATTGAAATCTGCAGAACTTTCTTTGTATAAACTAATGATGCATCCGATTAGATCCTTAATGATTTAATGATCATTCAAAGAATTTTGTTGGAGACTTGTACTCGTTTGGGGAGATGGTCATCTACATATAAATCTCGCAACATCTCTCACGAGGAGAATTATTGTTTTGGAAGATATATGCGATCATAGCTCAATGCCCTCTCATAATATAAACTTATGGGTAATTAATCCACCATGAGAGTGATTACATACATACTCATATCATCACATATAAACGTAGCAGTTATGTCCCTCTTATGGCTTCTTGAATTGATTTAGAAGTAATCAAGATGAAGAAGAAAGAAAGGAGAGAAGATGATAATATCCATAAGCATATAAGGATAGAAGAGATGAGGATATATAAGATATAACATATATTGGGGTAGAATAAACGAAATATCATACAAGTGGTGATTCCTCTTACCTATAGCTTTGTATGAAATTTGTTGCAATTCTTTAGCTTACAAGAGGTTAGAGATGAAGACTTCGAGCTTACAATAAGCATAAACCAGAAAATGGAGGAGGCGAGAGGGAAACGGGGTTGCCGGACCTTCCACACATTTGAACGTCGAAATGCAGTAGCTACCATGGCTGCAATTAAGACCACCAGTTTTGGTGGTTGCCGGACCTTCCACACGTTCTAGCGAATCTGCTGCCACCTACTACTGTTCCATACGATTGAAATAGGCTCTGATAGCATGCTGGAATTCGTGAGAAGCGTAGCGGATAATTGAATATGGAAGAAACACTAAGAAATTATTAAGAGAAAATATTGAGATTCGAGGAGGCAGGCCCTCCAATGGAACCCCCCCCCCCCCTCTCTCTTTCTTTCTTAATTTCAGTATCTTAACCCTAATACAAGACGCCCAACCCTTATATAATAGGCTGTGAAATATAAAATGACTAAAATGCCCTTGGTACTATGGCCAATTACAATAATACTCAAATATAAAAAATTATAAACCTAACACTAAAAACAGCATATACATATATTCTTCAGCATGTACATGTTCTGAATATCTAACCAAATTTGGCTGAGTTGAGAGGAAATAAGTGAAGCCCACTATAATCTAGAATTTGGTAATTGAGCAGTAGGTAGAGTTAAGGGCTCATCATGGATCGTTGATTGTGCACTATGTCCCTGCATGACAAATTGGGAAAGCTTTATCCTGAATGATTTGATTTACAGGATATGCTTAAAAGGACACATGCTGGTGCAAGTTGTAAGACATGGTGAACAATATGATGCACAGGATAGTGCGCATGTTCTGCAATAGGATCTTGATGGTTGCCCCTTTTGATTGGCATTTCTTTTATGGGCATGATAATTGATCCTGACTGGCAAGGTGAATGTCAGTGCACAGGGACTCATGGATAACGTAAGAGATTTGTAGAGGTGAGATATGCCCGAGCCATTTCTCGTTTCTGAGAAAATTGTTCAATGAGAAGAGCCAAGAACCAAGTTTTAGCAGTTTGGTCTGATTTTGTGTTGTGGACCATGGTGCGAGTGTTGGCCTGAAACACAGGAATGGATATGAAACTGTCAAAAGGAAAACTTGGTACAGAGCCACAAGATTATTGTGCACATAAGAATCTTACATACAGAGTTTTCAGTATGTGATGGCCTTAGTGTGTTTTAATGTACTGTGTGCAGGTTTCTTAGTCTTTGAAATGGTCTATGTTTTGATACGCCTCAAAAGTTTTGCTGTTTCTGAAAGCTAAAGTGGGTGCATTTGTGCTGTTGGTGGAAGATAATGAAGTTTTTCTCTTTCAGGCAGGGGAAAAAACTGAGCCTCTGTTCTGAACGTATGAATATCATTGTTGGTTGTCCATGTGAATTTCCAACGGGACTGGCGGTGGTTATGATTTAATCCAACTGATTTGTAGCTGTGAGCATATTTGCGCATTTTCTAATCAGTTTGTGAAGCAAATTATGTCGTTGGTCAAAATTCTGTGAATGCTGAATTTCATCTCTAAAAACAGCAGCTGCTTATCATGTAAGTCTTCTGCCTTGATCTCTGGTCCTTTATAGTCTAGGTAAAAGTTTGAATGCATGCACTGTTCCATGAACTTGAATAAGTTATCTGATGACTGAAACGCTTCAAGAATTGTATAGTTCTGCAAAAAGAAAAGTTACAGTAAGTTCATGCTCATTAGTTTGACTAAGAATAATGGCTTTTGTGCCAGATATCTCAGTTATTTTCTGACTGTTTCTGTATATAATGAATTTACTCAGAGATTCTGTTTGTTGGTTGATGTGTTCTCTCGGATTTGTTCTTTCTACTTTATTTAATGTTCTAAGATGGATTGTTTTTTCTCTTTTGGCATTTGCAGAAAAACAAGCTTTCTCAATTCAATAGAACTTTCTTGTACATTATGCATGTCAGGCACTTCGGTCTATGTTGATGATAGTGATGAATTATACTCTGTGACAAGGTCATGCACCAAAGATGCTAGTTCCTTTGGTGAGGTTGAACATTCACCTACACTCCTGCTTTCTGATTCCAATATCAATGAGGCTGAAGAAGTGGTTCTTCCAAATGGGGATATGTATTCAGGACCGCTTCATGATGGCAGGCCACAGGGTGTTGGGAAGTATGTCTGGTCAGATGGTTCCATTTATGAGGGTGAATGGAGAAGAGGTGTAATAGAAGGTCATGGCAAGATGGTTTGGCCTTCCGGAGCAATCTATAAAGGTCAATTTTCCGGTGGTTATATGAATTGCATTGGTACATATACTGGATCTGATAACGTCACATACAGAGGGGAATGGAGTTTTAGTGTCAAGCATGGTTCTGGAAGGAAAGTATTTTCTAATGGAGACATCTTTGAAGGTTCTTGGGTTGAAAATGTAATAGATGGCTCTGGAAAGTATATTTGGTCTAGTGGAAATGTTTATGTGGGCAACATGAAATGTGCAAAAATGTCTGGCAAGGGTATCATTACTTGGACAAATGGGGATTCTTTTGAGGGAAACTGGATGGGTGGCTTGATCCATCGTTTTGGAGTTTATACCTGGGTTGATGGCGGGTTCATGGACCCAGGGTTTGAAAGATGGGAGAGGAGCATTTTATCCCAAGGGTGGAACCCTTCCTGCAGACAACAGCTTTTCCTTACTGCTTTAAGGAAAGGTGGTCTGATGCCGAAGTTGACAAAGCAACATCATAGTACACCTACCCGTCGTGCTGCATCCGTTGGCATGGGAAACCTCAAGCTTCATAAGACCATGAAGGCTGGTCATGGTTCATCCACTAACCTTACTAGAAGAATAAACAAGTCAGTCGAATGCACTCATAGCTTGTCTGTGGAAAGTCACTGTGGTCTAGAAGCTTCAGTTGAGATGGTAATTGATCACGATTGCTCAACTGCTCTGGAAGGCATTGCAGGAGAAATTGAGGAGGTGGATGTGAATGTACCTGTGCTGGAAAGAGAATACATGCAAGGTGTTCTTGTCAATAAGTTCATAATCAACAAGGACATAATGTCAGCATCCAGAAGTGCGAAGAGGAGGCAAAAGAGACTTGCGAAGGAGCTCAAAAGGCCTGGTGAAACCATCATTAAAGGCCACAGAAGTTATGATTTGATCCTTAATCTGCAGCTTGGTATCAGGCATGATTCATTGTCTTCGCTGTCAAAGCTTGGCACTGCATTGCTTTTATTTACTGTTTGTCCAATTCTTATAATTAAATTACCTTTTCTTCCTTTCTGTTAGTTCACCTGCAATGTGATGTACATATATTCAGGTGCATGCTAACTAAAGTGTTGTTGATCATTTATTACATTTCTTTCACTTGTTATATTAGTTCCTCTATAGGATAGAAACGTAAGCTCTAGTGTTCATAATATGAACCCTAATATAGTTGAATGACTATTCAATACTTTACTATGATAACTGAATTTGTAACTACTTCTGACCATATTGTCATTTGTGAACTTCCATTTCTGGAAGATATCTCGCAACAATCTGGGTAAATTATCTCACCATGAATTCGCTTGCAAGTAGTGGATAGATGTCTTCATTGGTATGCTACTACGTGTTCTCTTTGAGTTCTTCTCTCCTGTCATGTAAAATTGGAACTACCTCAACTGTCCTTCACGTTACACATTTTATTCAAGAGATTGTGGATGTTAACGATTCTTGTTCGGCATGCATTTCTTTGCATGTGTTTGTATGTTTAGCACGGGCATAGTGCATACACATTTGTTCTTGCCTATGCTTGTACCTATTATAAATTTACGTTTTTCCTACTTCTTTGTCCATATACACACACCCATACAGAGAAGGGAGATTCGAGAAACTGATTTTGGCCGTCAGGCATGCTTTCAGATGAATTTTCCTAAACAGGGTTCCCAGCTGACACCTCCTCACCAATCTGTTGATTTTAAGTGAAAGATTATTGTCCAATGGTGCTTAGGTAATTTTTGGATCTCAGATTCTCCTTTGGTTTGTCCATTATTCTGTAATCCTTGCTGTAGCAATGTCTTTTGAACTTAAAACCGTATTCTGTTCCATGTCAGCAGCTTCTTCATGTTTGGTATTGGCGTTGAGAATAAATCTGTTCAATCTTATTATTATTTTGTCACTTGGCTATATGGCGTTTAACTGTTGTATAGGCCCCTGATCGAAGATGTCCAGTTTTTCTATTCTGGTTTCAAACATGTGCGTTTTAAGAAACTCAAAGTCTCAAATTACATCGCATCCTATGTACTGCGCAAATCCTAGCTACCCATTTGGGATATTAATAACCAATAACTCCACCAATTAAAGCTTAAGATTTTTTTACCTGGAAATTGGAATGGGTAACACCGTTAGAGGGCATACATTCGTTCTTCATATTTGCTCCATCTTCCTTGATTGGATAGCCCCAGTTTAGTGGATGAACCCTGTAATTTGACGTCGTTTATATTCTACTATGGTGGAGGTTTGAAAGCCTAAAATGCGAAACACAGTTACAAATACTGTTTGAAATTTGTTACCATGATAAAATATTTGTACTTTTATGTCTCATGGAAGTTCTTAGGAAATCTCGTCACTTTGAAAAGTCAACAACAACAACTAAGCCTTTTCCCATACTCATCACTTTGAAAAAATTGCCAGGTCAATCAAACATGAATCACTCTTTCAAACAGTTTGAAAAAATTGAGGCATTTAACTTGATTTCATGGTGCCTTGGAAGCTGATGTGTTAAAACTAAAGCTTTAAGTTTCAGCATTAAAGGGTTAGTCGTTACTAGTTTATTTGTCTATTAAGGAATATTCCTAACTAATAACAGTTTAATGTCTATAAATGAAAGCTTCAGAAATGACCACAGTTTTTTCTATTGGTTTCCATCGGTCTTGATCTCTATTGTACCCTTCCTCTTGAATGACTCCATTGGCGAAACTCCTTTTCGCTCTGCATTTTCCTTAGCTTTAAATCACAGTGATTGTCAGCTGGAAAATCTTCCAGTCCGCTGATATTTTTTGGAGTTAAATAATTACTTTAGTTGCGTATCATTCCCTTTAAATGAAATGGGCACGTCTGTGCCCCCCTAAAAGTGTGGTTTACAGAACCATTTTCTTATACTTCAGACTTGACTCCAAAATTTTAAGCACTTAAAATAATTTCTTTTTTTATAAGAAATGCGAAAGTTTTGTTTCCAGTGATGTTGAAACATGACGTTCACAACTTAACAAATACTGCAATGGCTTAGAAGAAGACTGATGTTTGCGTCTAACATATGAAATCTCTACCGTAGCACTATCATTTTCCTCAGTCCTCATTCGTCCAAGGTTTATTAATGGTGGATACTGTTTCTTGGTTTAGGTATTTCCACATACATGTAACATACTTGGATATGTCGTTTGTAGGAATTTGCGTGAGATGTTCAAGATAGATGCTGCTGATTATATGATATCTATTTGTGGAAGTGCTGCTCTTAGAGAGCTTTCTTCTCCTGGCAAGAGTGGAAGTGTATTTTTTTCTTTCTCAAGATGATAGGTTTATGATTAAAACCCTTCGGAAATCTGAAGTTCAGGTAGTTTCTTACTTTGTAACTTCATGATCATATGCGTTTTATTTTCCATTGTAAAGGCAACATGACCTGTCACGATTTGAACTTGCTTGTTTTAGGATTTGCAGTGACAGTAGTTGGCCTGGCTGCAGTAAGTTTAATTTTGTCTGTAGTGAATTAACAAAAACAATTGCCTTGAAGTGGGTTTAGCTACATGGATTCTTAGTCTCCATTGAGATAGTTACTTGCCCAGCTATGAATTAGTAAACAAGTGTGCTGCCCTCCAATGACCTAAATCATTAAAACTTTATTCTTTCTCAAATGCGAAGACTTTGATCTTGTAGTTGTTGCATCAACTGTCTGTTTACTGATCTTAATTTTTCATATGTTCGTTTTTCTTTCTCATGTTCCCTTCTGATTTTTTTCTGTCAATGTCTTCATGGTAAAAGGAAGATAAACTCTTTGAGTTACATGGCTGTGCTTTTTGTATTCGATATACGTTGAAAGCAGTTGCTTCATGTTGTTGCATACAGGTGCTCTTATACATGCTCCCTGACTATCACCACCATGTCCAAGCATATGAAAATACCCTTATAACCAAGTTTTTTGGACTTCACAGAATCAAAACAGGTCGCCATAAGGTACTTCCTCGTCTCATTTGAAATTTGACTTGTTTTATGTGTTATATTTCTATCAAGAAACTCAACATGCATATCTGTGCTTTCTTGTTGTAAATTGATGGTGTGGTATTACCCAATGATTTTATCCAAACTTTGTATGTGCAGTTTCGCTTTGTAGTAATGGGCAACATGTTTTGCAGAGTTGAGAATTCATTGAAGATTCGATCTGAAAGGATCATCCCAAGGTTGTTCCACTAACAAAGTTGAAATTGATGAGAACTCCACTCTGAAAGATTTAGATCTCATATATCAATTTTATTTGGAAGCATCTTGGCATGAGTTTCTGTTAAAATAAGCTTATTGACGATCTCTTTTACTTAGTGAAAGTAAGATTTTGATGATAATTTATTTTTAATATACGCATAATAACTTCATTACTCATGATTTACATGTTGTAAGATGACTTAGGGAATTCATTGTAAGCATGGAAGCATGAGAAGTTCAAAGACCTATTATAAGCATTCATGTAGAATTTCATTTCCTATCATATAATCAACATGACAACATTATTGACATAACAGGCCTTTACTGATTTTCCATGTTGAACCTATATATTGGCATTGGCTGGCAACGTACATGGGTACTGATCTCATATCCTCGTTTGAAAGGATGGAACTTCTTGAATATATTTGGTCATACAAATGTCTATTCTCAAAAACAGTGTGCTGGACTTCGTGAGGCTTAAGATTGAAAATGAAGTGTTCTTTATTTGCCTACCAGATTTTACACTGCAGAAGGTGACTGTGAAACGTGTGTCTGATTCTGACCATGGGTCCATCTTTGTTAAATCCAGCAAATTCATCATACCAGGACAGTGCTATGCATTTTTTCATTGATCAAGTTAATCGATCCATTATGGTGTACTGTTGACTATCAGTTAGGTAAGACGATGTTCATGCAACATTTTGGCCACTTAGTCTACTGAACGGTCAAGACCGGTACTTAAACAAAGACGACAGAAAATAAGTTGCTGGACTGATTTAAAATCAGATATAAGGTTATCAAACTCCCAAATTCCCATTCTGGTCATGTCTCTTTCGAGAGGTGTTCAGTAGACAGATTCTGGATTCAGGCATCCACGAGTTAGTGTAATCATGAACAAAAATTATGTGCTTTGGATGAAGAGGAAGCATTTTCTGTTATTCTGTAGGCATCTATAACTTTGCAGATCAGCTTTTTATTTTTCAAGATTTTAAGCCTTTTTAGCTTCATATTAATCTGCTATGTTTCTGCAGGCAAATTGAGCTTGATTGCAAATTTTTAGAAGCACAAAGGATAATGGATTACTGTCTTTTATTGGGTGTGCATTACAGAGCTCCCCAGTATTTGGGTCATTGGTAAGTGATCGTGGGTAGAAGTACCAGGAGAGTTTAGACCACTTGCTGAAGAAGGTATATTGCTTAATTATGTTTTGACATTTGTCTACCAATAACCTTGGCATCACCCATATAAAAGATAATAAAACAGTTTCTATGCAATACGTATGCCCTTAGGAAAAATTGTACTACCTGAATCAGAACCTTTATCTAGTTAAAAAGCTCACAATCTTATTCTTTCTTAATTAACAAAGTAAACAAAGCAATCAGTATTAGATATGACATGGTTGTTCGGCGTTGAATGCTTAATTGACACGAGGTGTTTTCCGTTGACCGACTCAGGTTTGTGTAGAGGGAGATTATGGATAAGAGTAGCTTAAATTATTTCTCTGAATTCAAAACCGTCATGCATGCACCGTGTCCAAACTTTTATTTAGATTATGAAATTGTATATATTTGAAAATGGGACAATTGTCTTTTTCCGGCCTCTGAAAATTGTTCTATTGTTCTGAGATCTGTGCTGATTGCTTGTTGATCTACAATTCCTGTTTGAATCGAATTTTGATGCAACAGTGTGCACTATCTTTGACATCAT
The DNA here is from genome assembly GCA_036023115.1 of Brasenia schreberi. Classification (NCBI taxonomy): domain Eukaryota; kingdom Viridiplantae; phylum Streptophyta; class Magnoliopsida; order Nymphaeales; family Cabombaceae; genus Brasenia; species Brasenia schreberi. Next base: position 11,674,335 of record JAYKKT010000075.1, on the reverse strand, counting down.
CGTTATGTCCATCATGTATACCTTCTTCCACTTTATCACAAGTTTACTTGATCAGGTATAGTGTTTGAGATGATTTAAAACTTGACCATCGTCTGTCCTGCTCACATTTGACATTTATCATCTGTCAGTATGTCATATCATGTTGAATTTGATTCTTGTTTTACTTATGGGAGGATCAAGATTATCATGAACAGATATCTATCATTAAGACCTAATATGCTACAGTTACTCTCTAGGTTACCAACTTCTAATGTAAAGTTATTATAATGTTTAGCATAAATTTAAGTTACATAGTGTAATATTGCTTATTACCAATCCAGGTAAACTCTAAATCAATATCTTCACATATTTAGCCATTGTAAGTAGGCATAATCATGTTAGGTGTATGCAACTCGTGAATCCTGAAAAGAAATAAGCTTTTGGATGTTTAGATGGTAGAAGTTTTTTAAAGGGAATTCCTTCTGAGAGTCCGCAAAGATCTCTGCACCATACTTATATTATAGGAAAACAGGTGTATATGTGTCAAGGAGTTTCTTAGATCCAGTTTATCAAGGTCACTGACAGGTTTATCAAGGCCATCAAAAATTATAACTAAACCTAGCTACCTGAGCTTTTCCATGTCTCCATAATTTGAATTGCATCCTGCCTTTCGATGTATTTATGTTGTGGAAAAATCTAAATAAACAAGTAGAGCTAGAATAAACGGTTTTTGATGCTTACGAGTAGAAAATACTTATGCATTACTAATTGGACAACCATACTGCAAATCAACTACCTCTAATTATGAGACATGGAATGTTAGGGGCTCAAAGCAGTTAATGATTCCTTATTGTGATTCAGAGGTAGCTGCACATGAAGAAGAAATTTCCAGCTATCCTCAGGGCCTTGTTTTAGTTCCACCAAGACCTGACCGTAGCAGCACAGTTTTTGGTCCTCATGTGAGAGGTAGCAGGCTACGAGCATCTGCTGCTGGTGATAAGGAACTAGATCTCCTCCTTCCTGGCACCGCAAGGTTATTTGGCATCAATTTCTTCTTTTTCTTCACTGTGATTCAGCTCGCATGTCTATGTGTCGTTTACAACTTGTTTACAATGATCGATTATCTTTTATTTTTCCAATAGGTTGCATATCCAGCTCGGTGTCAACATGCCTGCTCGAGCAGAACCGATATCGCAAGAGGAAGGTGATTTGTTTCATGACGCATATGATGTAGTTCTCTATCTTGGTGTCATCGACATATTGCAAGCGTACAACATGAAGAAGAAGATAGAGCATGACATCAAATCTCTGCAGTTTGATTCCTTCTCCATCTCAGCTGTAAAGCCTGCGCTCTACTCTCTCCGTTTTTTAAAATTCATCGAGTATGTATTTCCTAAAAATCCTTGAGAGATGAAAACCACCTCAAATTGTTTTAAGGTTCATTCAACTGTTTTGGGGACATTTCCCTTTATATGGATCGTCTGGTAAAGTTCCTGTGATAATTTCATAATGAGTCACCATACCATGCATTCTGCTTGACATCGTAGTTTATGATATCAGTGACACTAGGAGGACCTATTCCACTGTCAAGTTTCAATTCAGCAGCACAGTGTTATGGTGCTGGCCGCAAGTTGCTAAATCATGAGATGTAGCTAAAATTTTGATGTATAAAAATGGCTACTCGATGAGGGAAATGCTATGAAAACGGCAAACAGCAGTACGCCATTGTTATACTCCCTGGCCAGTGACCACCATAGGATGTAAGCCAAAGAGGGAATATTTGTTTGCTGGAAAGATGATGCTGGACTCAGCTCACATATTGTACTTGGGCTCCTTTTGGATTTAGAGGATCACTCTATGCTTGCGATTGTCTCCATGAGTCGTACTTTAATGCTAGCCTTCCTTGGCACAATCAGGATCCGATCATCATGCCCTTGGGTTTGTAAAGTGCTTTTATTGCACTCTCAATGGTTCAAAACTTGTCTTCTATATATATTCATCTTAGTTGCATAATGCATCTCGCTGCATAATTTGATACTAACATCTTGACCGTTTGACGGTAAAGATCTGAATTACTTTGGAGATGGTGTTGCTAATTTCATTATGCTCATGCTTAACCATTCAATCTTGTGCGTTACTAGAAACAAGAAGTACAACAATACAATTCATCTGTCTAATTCCAAGTTGCCTCAAACCAAAACCAACGATTTTGAGGCATCCAGTTTCAGATTCAAATCCGTTCAATTTTTTACACTTGTTGAAACCATCGTTTTTCGGTTTCAATTCTGGGTGAGATTTTGAAAATCACATTTTAATTCTAGTAAGTTCACCTCCGATTCAAGCCGGTTTCAAACAAACCATGTCTAAATTGATACTGGGATGAAGCATATACTACTATATGTATATAAATACAAATATCGGTTTTAGGTCGTAACCAAACCATGGGTCAAACCAACTGGATGAGATGGAGCATTCTCTCTCTCTCTCTATCTATCTATATATATATAATCATGTTGATCACAACAAACATGGTGAAAACAGGGGAAAAGGTAGGTGCTTCAATGGCTACCCAGCTAACATCGAAATCATTCAATAACCTTGGGCGCCATCCATTCTAATAAATCGTTTGCACCTATAGCGTTCCAACATCTTGTTCATGCCGCGGTAGGTACAAACACTGCCAGTCTAAGGAGAGGTACGTCACCCAAAGAAGATTAGAATCGGAGTTTAAGCGAGTCATAGATGGAATTCCTTCTCTTATTACACTTGTTGGTCACATGAAGAAAATACCACAAAACTCATTACATTCGTTCTGTAAGCTACAAGTTGGAGATTAAAGACAACTAAGTATATGTGTGCTGCAACACTGCTTCCATGAGGCAGCATGTATTTACCACACGAGCACAGAACATTCAGCATTCGTGAATTTCCTCTCCTCTGACCACTGATCTCGAAAACGTAGCTAATGGAAGTATTTGTTAGATCACATCACTCTTCCTCGGCCCAAACGACCTATAAAAAAACGGTTTGTGAACGCATATTTTCCAAGTTAGTTAATCAGATGAAAAAATCTATGGGGTATGCATAAAAAACAAAGAAATATATAAACTTTCCGAGTACTTGGGTGGTTTTCCCTGAAAGAGGTCCATACAAGGAAATGATTCTTTACCTGCACCAATATTTTCAATACCAAGAGTGGAGTATTCGATTCCCTCGAGCTGGGAGCAATCAATTCTCTGCAGTGGATGTGGTCGAACAACGAATCAGTTCTCACGTTTCCTCCATTCTCTAACTTGCTTTTGATCGTGAACCAAATCAAATTGCCAGGTCAATCAAACATGAATCACCAAGGAAAATACGTGAGATTTGAATTGCAATCCATCTCACGGTTCACAACAAGAGAATCAGACCAAAGAGTCAACAAGATGGGAATCCGATTTCCAAAACAATTAACACAAACAGCAAATTTATAAACCATAACCAAAATCAAAAGGGGACCAAAGACATCAACTTTCTGCGCATCAAATCATGCAAGTCGCTACATAATCATTATAAAATAAACATCTTACCCTGTAAGATCAAAGACAAAAAAATAAAACCCAAGAGAGAAAACAAGAACTACCAAGAATACGGCAACAAACAAACACAGCTTGAAATGAAAATCACTCTTTCCCAATACGAAACACAAATTAAATAGTTTTCATGCACTATTAGAAGCGGAAAACAAAAGATGATTTCTAGATATAACGAAGCTAAGCTAGAAGGGGGAAAGAAAGATAGTGAGGGAAAGCCCGCGTGGGCATCATAGCCTAGAGTGGCCTCAAGCCGCGGGCAGTCTTCATCGCGGGCACGGTCCGGGATTGGGGCACCGGCATGACGGAGGGGATACGGGCGCTACCACACCCACCACCGAACGTGACAGAGGCGAGGGCAACGCCAACCCTGCCGTCCCGGCGGCACCCAAGAGGGCCGAAGCAGACGCTCAGATAAGATCAAGTCGTTTGACCCACAGGGTCTACAACAACCCTTTTGTAGGCTTTAGGGTTTAGGGTTTAGGGTTTTGCTTTTTCTTTTATAAGGACGCTATTTTCCAATATTTCCCACTTCAGACCTCTTGCTGGGCCTTTCCAAACTTAACCACCAACCCTAACTTCTCAAAAACGTCTCTATATTTTTATGGCCTTTCCAGTTTCCACAGAAAGTCGATTCAGCTAGTAGGTGCAAGCTCGGTTGTCCACTCTGAACATATAGCTATATTCGTGCAACTCGATCTTAGCTGTTAGGTTGATTTCTTTTTCAAGCTTGAGCAAACTCATGAATAATAAGCTCGATCTCGTTGAGCTTGATCGAGCTCTTTAAACGGGGAGAAAAAACCTTTGGGTGTCAAACTTGATGGCCAAAAGGCTGAGAAGATATGCTTGGGTGCTACACTTTTTATATTTGTTTTTGCTCCTTTCAATCCTCTTCTTCCCGTCAATATCGAACTAAAACTCAGTGCAAACCATTACACCCGTTGTAAAAGGGATCAAATTGGAAGAAAACCAGTCTCCTGGTGTGGGGACGACAAGAGACCTTATGGCATTAACGACAGATACTGCTGTTGATGCGGCAAAAGATCTTCCCCATTTCTTGATAAGTTCACCCCCTCTGTGAGATAACATTTTAATTGGAAGAAAATACATGTGCATGTGGTCAGCTTAAACATCTAGACTCCTAGTAAGTGGGCACAGTTCAACCTTTCTACAAAATATCTAGACTTCTTACAACACTTGTAAAAGATGCTTATTTTTAAATACCTTGTGAACCTTCCTTGTGAATTCTTGCTCAACCATTTTGCATCAATAATGACTTCTTTCACTGGCATGCCAAGGATTCTAGCATTTAAAAAATCTGGAACCTGTTTTTTATAGAGAACTAATTACTCATCATTATATTAATGAATTGTAAAATATAAAAACCAGTAACGCCACAAGCATATTACATAAATAATCTAGGCCATACTTTCAAAGATCAACGATCAGAGTCTCGTACAGTATAAAGCAACTATAGCTACTAAATTGAGCTATCTGAGTTGTTGAATGGTTTCCCCAGATAGTCACGTTCGAACTTTATCATAAAATACACCAGCTTTCAGGGCAAGCTGAAAAATAACAATGTCTTATACTCTTAGATTCAATCAGAAATAGCATCAACGAACATCAGATGCTAGTTGATTATGATAGAATACTAAGATAAAATCAGCAAAGTTTACTTGGCATTTGGCTCTGTTCTCATCCAGCCTTGTCAAAGCATGGAAGTTCTTCGAGGGAATATTTGGAGTATTCTTCAAACAAATAAGAGCACTAGCAGCAGAAAGGTGTGAACTTTATCTTTACAAACAATTAAAAATTGTCTGAATCACATAAAAATCTTTCTTACTTTGTATTGCATGGATTACCAACAACTAGCACCTTGACATTCCGAGATGCAACTACATTGAGGCTCTTCCCTGTAAGTAAGATTGTTTAGGGTTATGAAGAGAATATAGGTTCTGCAGAACATGACAAGATTCATATTAGGATAAAAGTCCCCACGTTCCATTCCTGGCCCTCGTGGCCTCGCTCCAATTAGGAGTGCCCATTCAGCATCCCTGACTACCTCATAAGGATCTATACCTATGCTAACTTCCCTCAACAAAGGATACAAGGAATCCTCCAACTCCATTGCAACACCTAGAAGATTAGCAACTTGAATAAGGAACATTTACCCTTGGGTCAGACTTGTGCTTCTCCTTGATTGGCATCGCAGAGATAATCAGGCTACTCATGTAACATGTTTCCAAGGAAAACTCCTTAAATGGCCGTATCTGTGGACATCAATATATTTAGCCAAGAATTCTTACTGACAAGATAAATTCATGGAAAACTACAAGGTCAAAGAGGAATTAAACTTATTTATAATTATATCTTAATAAACTCCGCCCACGTAAGGGATCACCCTTGCATGGCCGTCTCAATCCCGGATAAAGGAGGAGGGTTGCGTTAGGCTTCCGACAACTATTGTAAAACTTTGTTGGACTTATCTATTATAGAGTATATACATTATGAGCATGATATAGCTCTGTCGAAATAAAGAATCCATATAACCGACCCCATCTAGTATGGGAAAAGGTTTAGTTGTTGTTGTTGTTGTATAATTATATCTTAGTACATCAAGAAATTAGTCGCTGCATCTGTGGCATGAAGTCCCCTAGTTGATAAGAGCCATTCCTTTTCCCACATTATCAAATGTTAGTCAAAAACATGTTTTACATAAGTGATTTTAATCCATCATCAATTCTTTGAAGAGTTTCAAAATTCAACCATCCACAATATCTGAAAGATCCAAGCTTGTAACTCATCATCCCCTTCCAGGGAATTCACTAGATTCAAAGCTCGTTCCATATTAAATATCAAAGTCTACACACTAGTGGAATTCACTTTAGTCAACCAAAAGATGCATCTATTACTTCCAGCTAGGACGCATCATACAGAAATAAATACATACATAAATAAACAAATAAATTATACATACATACATATACATACATACATATATTGTATATATTGTATGTATGTATGTATGAATGTATATTGACAGCAATAACTTCACAATATCAGAAACCTAAATAAATGTTATTAGCACAATACTAATGAATTTCCTTGTGATTCCTTTTCTGAACCTTCCTCTGTTTCCTGTTTAGATGTTTAAAATTTTACTAAGATGTTTTTCTTCTTTTCTTATTATTGTTTTTGTGTCCTATTATTTAGCTGCTGAGTTTTAAGCCTGAAGAAATTTAATGGGCTGATATATCGTGCACACAAACATATGCTATGATTAATATCAAAGGGCAGTTAAACCATATAAACATGCACCAAATGGCAGGAATCCATACAATTGGTTGATATGCAGAATAAGTAAAGTGATTTGTTTTTAAGCAAACATACCTTCAAGAGCGTGAAATGACCTTTCAGATCCTAACAATATCAAGGCAATCGGTTGATCATGGCCAAAAACCTCGCCAGATGCAAACTGCAGAAGAAGAAAAGTAAGTATAGGCATACTGCCACCAGCAAAACAAAAGTTTAAGTGGTATAACAACAACAACAACTAAGCCTTTTCCCATACTAGACGGGGTCGGCTATTAAGTGGTATAAAATGGTGCTAATTTTTCTAAGTAATAATTTTCAAATTACTTCGACAGCACTTCCCTAATCAGTTTAAATGTGTTTAGAAGCTTCAAAAGAAACTTGAACTTACAATGTCAAATCACATTTAACTCTTCTAAGGAGTAAGTTCTTGCAATATATTTCCAGAAAGTCCGCCATCGTGGAAACAAACTGTTCATACATACAAAGTCATAGAGAAACAACTAGTGACAATATAACTAAAAGCAAGAAACTTATGTCCCTTGAGAACAACATAATGCATATTGGTACATAAACTCTTAAGCTTTACTTTCTTAAGGAGTGATCCTTGCTTCATAGTCGTGAAAATGGAACAGTTACTGCAACAGACTGGTAAAACATAAGATTATACAGCAGCAAGTAGGAAGAGCACCGGTCAAGGCTGATTTAAGATTAAATCCACAAATGCATGTGACCATTATGACTTGTAGCAGTGTGGAAAAAGAATCTTAGATCTTTTCATCAAGTTCGACTACTACATAGCAATTCCTTTGCAATCTTGCAGTAACCGAACAAGCCTGCTAGATTTCCTTCTGTCATTTTGAATGTGCAAAGGAACAAGCTAAACTGTATCCCATTTAGAGGTTCTTTCAGCTCTATATTTATCCGTAGGTATGTCTTATCAACCCACATGTAAGTATCAACAGGAGAAGCTCAGGAAAAGCTCCAAACTCAAATCATGCATAAAACTGTAAGCAGCAGGACCTTACCTTGAAAAGAAGATTATTAGAAATCATCCCCAGCTGCACCTGAACTGCCACTTTTATCAATTTTTTCCATGCCCTTGTTTCTTCATCCTACGATAAAAAATCAGTAAAGCAAACAAAGGATCAGCTTTAATGTTAATTCCAATACCAAATCTTCCTTTGTGTAAAGAATCTCCCAGTATGGTTCCCATTTTTTTTTTCAACAAAATTATGCGTGTGGCATTTCAAGAAATCCGGGCATTTCTGTCTGCAATCTGAACTTCAATGAATTGAAGATGAATGTACTAGCTAGCAAATAAAATCATCAGCCTTAATATGAACTTCACGCCAATGTACTCCTTCCAGTAAGGATATTTCTTAATGCCCATCCCACTAACTTCCTTAACGAATCATATCTGTAACACTAAAAATGATAGTGGTTTCCCAATTAAAGGAGAACGTGAAAAAAATCAACCAGAGGAATAATAGTTAGAATTGGATTCCTCAAATTGGGATAATTCAATTCTCCTAATGGCTGTTGAAGGTAATAGCAGAGATGAATCTGTTTCATATGTTTGCTTCAGCAGCCCCACAGCTCCACTGTCAGAACTTCATTTGGCCTCTCAACTTTCGAGAATGCAAAATCACATTAATAGATGATTTGTGCGGCGAACCAAGGGAGCCCTTGTCGCAGATCCACTTTCAGAAATGGTGCAAGGATTTAAGTTGGATACTTAGATCAGTGACAACAAGAACACCATCAGTATTAGAAATTCTCAAGCTGCGGACAACACTGCTATGTCTCGCAACTACCTTTCATCTGCTGAAGGTCATAAGACTTAGTAAACTGAGTCTAACCATCGAAATTAACAAAAACAACAGACGAACCTCTTAATTCAACATTAAAATTTTAGCAACAATATAGAAATCCGTGGCTACAAAGACTAAACTAAGTAATAAAATAGTCTTCCGCAACACAAAGGAAGCCATAAAGAGTGACAGATGAAGTCGATATGTGCTTACCGCTTTCAAGTCGTACGTGAGGCAGAAAACACCGTAGCATTCTGACGAATCCGATTTGGGCTTGCCGTTGAGAGGAGGAGAAACGGCAAAGGGTGCAGCTGCGGTAGTGGTTTGTGTGCTTCCACTTGGCTACCAATACCACACCGATCCAAACCTGGAAAAGAAACTGCTAAGCGACCAAACTGTAGAATTCTACTCCCACACACCCCACCATTAGAAAACTACTACCAACACGCACACACACACACGGAGAGAGAGAGAGAGAGAGAGAGAGAGAGAGAGAGAGAGAGAGAGAGAGAGAGAGAGAGAGAGAGAGAGAGAGAGAGAGAGAGAGACCTGGGTGCTGGAGCAGCAGAACAGACCAACTTGAGAGCACGGTGGTGTTCATGGGACTTGAACTGTAAGCCATGATGATGAGGTGACAAAACGAAGGATGGTGATTTTGTGTACCTTACAAGGAAGAAGTGAGGAGCCACGGCCGTTGATGTTGGAAAACGGTGATGAATAGAGGCAGCCATGGCATGACAACTCGACCACCTCCATCATCATACAACTGCAGAGATTGACACGTTCTCAACTGTTCACAGCGCCGATAGTGTGCACTCCTGCTCTCCTATTGATGATCGACTATTTTTATGCGTAATGAAAAAATATATATATGTTTAATTTTATTCTTTCACAAAAAAATTGTATAAATGCAATATCAAGCATGTTTAATATTAGAAAAGTATCGGCACAACACAATTTAAGTTTATAAACATGGTTAGGTTCTCAGGGCGAGGTGAGACATACACTTCACCCAATATCTAGAAAAGAATACGTCTGTTGAGCTTATGGGTCTAGGTTCTCTAGCTTGAATACAAGTCCTTGAGTCCTCAAGAACGTGAAATATGTCTCTCACTCAAAATACAAGCATGCCTCACCTAAAAAAAATCATGTGTCCACCACTTATTAAGTTTCATGTTAACCAGTGGCGGATCTACGTTGAAGGCTGGGAGGCGGCCTCCTACTCTTGAAATCTTATGATTTCAATATAAAAGATATATTTTACACTTGAATACAAACTTAAAATCGCCCCCCAACACAATGAAATACATACTTCGTCGCTCCCCTAGATCCACCACTGATGTTAGCGACGACAGATATGGCCCTCCTCAATTGTTCAATATGACCAGCCTAAACATAGTTTCGGTTCAAACCTACAAAGTGGAATTGATTCACCTTGATCAGCATACAGGAGCAATCCAGAGCAAACTAAGGAGCATAAAAGACAAATTGACGAATTGATGAACAAGGGATATATCAAAGAGTCCTTAAGTCCATGCACGGTCCCTGCATTATTGGTGCCAAAAAAAGATGAAACTTTCAGAATGTGCATTGATAGCAGAGCTGTTAACAAAATTACTATTAAATACAGGTACTCCATATCCCTGTTGGATGAGCTACATGGAGCCTGATTGTTCTCCAAAATTGATTTGTGAAGCGGATACCATCAGATAAGGATGAAGGAGGAGGACGAATGAAAGACAACTTTCAAAACCAAGGTTGGGCTATTTGAACAGCTAGTTATACCCTTTGCATTGAGAAATGCCCCAAGCACCTTCATGAGACTTATGAATCCAGGTTTTGCGCTTACATTGGAAAATTTGTTGTTGTGTATTTTGATGATATTCTAGTCTATAGCAGGACTATACAAAACAATGAACAACCCTTGAGTTTAGTCTTCTCCAAATTAAGGGAATAACTATTTGGCCACCTTAAGAAATGTCATTTCTACTATAAGAACAAGTTATCTTCCTTGGGTATGTAGTGTCTCAGCACAGCATCAAAGTGGACAAAGAGAAGGTAAAGGATATTATGCATTGGCCGGTTCCTACAAAGCTTAGCGAGATCAGAAGTTTCCATGGGCTCACATCCTTTTATCGAAGTTTTATCAAAGATTTTAACACCATTATGGATCCCATCATGGATCATGAAAAAGGAACATTTTGGCTGGACACCTTTAACCCAAGTACAATTCAAAGATATTAAGAAAAACTGAGCTCCGCACCGGTTCTAGCAGTTCCAGATTTTAACAAAGTCTTTGAGGTTGAGTGTGACGCATCTGGTGTGGGTATTGGTGCCATCCTAACCCAAGAGGGAAAACCTATCGCATTTTTTGGTGAAAAGTTGAAAGGAGCCACATTGAACTATTCAACATATGACAAGGAGCTGTATGCTTTGATTCATAGCCTCTAGCATTGGGAATACTATCTCCTTCCAAAAGAGTTTGTAATACATATGGATCACGCATGTCTTAGATATTTGCAGGCCCAAGGAAAGTTGAGTCGCAGATATGCAAAATGGGTGAAATTCTTAGATATGATTCACTATACTATTAAATACAAGAAGGGTGCCACCAACATTACAGCTGATGCTCTTTCTAGGAGGTATACTCTAGTTTCATTGTCTAGCACCAAACTTATGAGCCTTGGATTTATCAAGGAGATGTACACCCAAGACCCACAACTGGCGAAATTTGCATTGTACCCCCACATGTCCGAAAAGGTTTCTACATGTACGATGGATATCTTTTTCGTTTTGGAAGAATCTGTATTCCAAAAGGATCCATACAAGAACTTTTGATCAAAAAAGCTCATATGGAGGACTTGCCGGCCACTTCAGATAGCAGAAAACGTCAGAGATCCTCCAAGAAAACTTATTGGCCAAAAATGAGGAGACATGTCCACCGCATCCTAGAATGTTGCATCCTTTGTGAGTACCAAATATGTCAATCAGGTGTTTTATCGGCCTCTACCGGTCCCAAATCATCCTTGGGAAGCACTTAGCATGGATTTTGTTCTTGGTTTACCTCGCACCAAGCGATAGAAGGATTTTGTTTTCATTCCATTGAGGTTGCATGGGACCCATGATCCATTGTCTCCTATTGGGATTCCAAGTTTCTGAGTCACTTCTAGAGGATATTATGGAATAGATTGGGAACAAAGCTCATGTTCAGCATGGTTTGCCACCCTTAAATGGATGAGCAAACAGAGGTCAACCGCACTCTCCCTCAACCTTACTACGAACTATTCTGCCCAAGCAAAACAAACCCTGGGATGAACAGCTAGCATGGGTAGAATTCTTTCTTGTACAATAGAGCTCTCCGTTGCACTACATGACTGACACCCTTTGAAGATGCATATGAATACAACCCTCTCACTCTAAATATGTCCAGTCTCAATACAGGTCATCCAAAAGACGTGAAAGGAAAGCAATGCTAAAGATGTTCAAAAGTTTCATGAAGATATCAAGAAGAAGATAGAAGTCAACAACACAAAATATGCAGAGGCTACCAACAAGAACAAGAAACCTATTCAGTTTCAACCATGAGATTTGGTTTGGATACACCTCTGCAAAGAACGGTTTCCTAAACAAAGATCTTCCAAATGAAAGCCAAGAGCACATGGTCATTTCAAAGTTCCCATCAAGGTCAATGAAAATGCCTACACTATTGACCTCCATAAGCATTATATAGTGTTACCCACTTTCAACATTAGAGACCCGACTCCTTATGTGCCAGACTCTGAATATTAGGATGTCCTTCTTCAATCCTGCGAGAATGATATGGACATCAGTCAAATTCATCAACGGGGCCCACTCAGCTAACACAAGGTTCATGAAAAGACAAAATTCTCAATTCATCCAATTAGTTCAGAAATATGTTAATGAGAGCATCTCCATTTGAAGTGGTTGGAATCCTGCTGTCGAAAGTCTCAAAGACGTCCTCATTCTCCTGGAACCACAAGACTTAAATGCTCAAAACTGTCAACTACAAAATTAATTCATGATTGTGTTTTCTAGGGTAATTAAAGCATAAATTTGTCCCACATGGGAAACATGGATATAGTCTAGGAAAGCATCCAGAGCTAATTGTTGTGTGGAAACTTGTGTTTTGATTTATTCATGTATGGCCAGCTTTGGGGCCCTTGTCGAAGCTTAAAAAGACCTCTAGGTGAATGAAGGGGACATCATCCATTTTCTTGAGAAATTGTGTTTTCTTATCTAATTTAGTTCAAAATTAGTGGTGAGATAATTTTCTTCGTTCTCTCTTATTAGTTAAATCTGTGGCAAATGAACAAGAATTCTCCATAAACCAACTGTTCGTGAATGGTATCTCTACTCATTCAGAATCGAGAGAAGCTGTTGCTGAACGGGAATACATCATTGGTGCTTTCGTTGAGATGCTCTTCAGCCAATTGAGTTAATCATGCTTGCTACTAGCTGACGAGGTGGTTCAGTCCATACTACACATCATTCTGCTTCAAAACATGTAAGCTCTCTCAAGCCTTCCTAACTCTTATCTCTCAAACCATGAAAACCACCAAAACACCCCTAATTAAAATTTCAGTAAAGAAGCTCCCAACATTCTAAGAGGCTTGTCTTTTTGACCAAGCTAGAATTGTAACATTAGAAAGACGATAAGAAGAAATGATGGGCCAACTCCAATTTTTGGTTAGGGCCATGGAACGATTAAGTTCATCGCCAGCTACTCTACTCCATCCGAATCTTGGAGGCTCTGATTCACGTTCAGATGACCAGGAACCCGAGGAAGAAGTCTTGGCTCTTGTCCCCATATCCCACACCATGAACTGCAAGGATCGAAATGAATAATACCCCCAAATTCAAATCTCGCAATTTAAGGGAATGAGCTCCCTAGAAGAATTCTTAGAATGGGTTCAGCGGGTGGATAAAATATTTGAATAATTTAACTACAGTGGAAGTGTGTTGAATCCAGAGCAGACAGCAAGCGCCTTTATTATGGTCGTTTTGTTTTATCCCCACTTATGAAGGGTCAAGCCGATACGATAGGTATCGCAATGCGAAGGGCTTTACTTGGAGAACTAGAAGGAACATGTATTACGCGTGCAAAATCTGATAACGTACCACATGAATATTCTACGATAGTAGGTATTGAAGAATCAGTCCATGAAATTTTCATGAATTTGAAAAAAATTGTATTTAGAAGTGATCTGTACAGTGACCAGATCCAGGTCACGAAGATTGATGCACCCAACCCATCGTGGACCCTAGCAGTAACCCCAGCAAGCCAGCTCCATTTTGCATTAAAGGGGGTTAGTTGGAATTAACTCTCCACCAATTGGTTGGCTGAACTGTATTTTGCTTAGGAAATCATAGTAGAGCTCCATTTTCCTAGATAATCATTTGCTTTGAGAATTTGCGAATATTAGTGGTTGGGCCAGCTTAGAGGCCTGTTCTAAGCCTATATATATCAAGATGAAATGATTCTACAACAGTGGACATCAAGCCAACCATGGAAACAACACAATATGTTAACAACAAAGATGACTCACACACACCCGACTTGATTTTAGCTACCTCGAATTGCACCATAGATGGTCCTCAGTTTAGAAATCTGGAGAACAGTTACAACCTCCACTTATCCCTTTTACTCTTCGGAAAGCAGGTAAAGAACTTGAAGTTGATAATCAATTGAGAAATCTCAAGACAAAGAAATCCTATCACCATCAATCACAGCATGTCTCTACCATGTAAAAATGGCGATCAAGAAGCATATCATCTTGCATCACCACAACTGAGTTCACCATCAATCACAACTGTTGGTAATCGTTTAGAACCTGTAATAGTAGGGAACTATGGGATCCTGGAGGCTGATGCAAAGTATTTAGGTGTTGGTTGGACTAGTTTAAAAATTAGCTTCTGTCACCATCACCATATGCTTAAATACTGCAACCCTTGTATGCAACTACTGTAGACCATTAGGATATCAGATATGTATATATTCAGAACGGAAAACTGAAAAACACCACGGAATCGAGCTTTAATTAGCTCACATCTCAAGAACCAGATATGTATATATTCTGTCCTGATGAGGGCATCATAAAATACAATGGTATTTCACATAACATAATCCATCCTAGTCGAACCCCAGGACCAGTAACACAATCGTTGGACAAGTCAAGCAGTGGTAGATCTAGCACAGGAATATTACATAAATGGTTGTCCGAACCAGTACCAGCCGATTACTCATTAATGAGCCGAGACAGTTTGATTCATATCCGGTGTGGGTGTTAGAGCATTGAGAGGACCTTTCCCTAGTACGAGAGGACCGGGAAGGACGCACCTCTGGTGTACCAGTTATCGTGCCCACGGTAAACGCTGGGTAGCCAAGTGCGGAGCGGATAACTGCTGAAAGCATCTAAGTAGTAAGCCCACCCCAAGATGAGTGCTCTCCTATTCCTACTTCCCCAGAGCCTCTGGTAGCACAGTTGAGACAGCGACGGGTTCTCTGTCCCTGCGGGGATGGAGCGACAGAAGTATTGAGAATCCAAGATAAGGTCACGGCGAGACGAGCCGTTTATCATCACGATAGGTGTCAAGTGGAAGTGCAGTGATGTATGCAGCTGAGGCATCCTAACAGACCGAGAGATTTGAACCTTGTTCCTACATGACCCGATCAATTCGGTCAGGATCTCGCCTTCTATTTTCATTGTTCTATTTTTTATTTGATAACATGAAAAAACCTAAAGCTCTGCCCTACATCTCTTTCTCTCCAAGGGATTGAGGGGCAGAGTGAGGTTACTTCAAAGTATCATTTACCACATGTAGCGAGCAAAACTCTATAATAACACTTACTCTTGTCACACAATCAATTGGTGCTAAGGATCCACCATACTACCCAGAGTTCTCCTTCATCTGCATATTCTTCGTCCGCCTTTTCATCATCATCAGGGCTAAAGGTTCCTTTTCATCATCACTTTCCACGTCTTCATGAGATCCTCTGAGAACCATCACCTTCTTGTTTGGGCATTGACATGCAAAATGGGTGAAATTCTTAGAGATATTTTACTATACTATTAAATGCAAGAAGGATGTGCCACCAACATTATAGCTAATGCTCTTTGCAGGAGGTATACTCTGGTCACATTGTAGCTAATGCTCAAAAAAGTCAGTGATGTGCATAACTTTCATGGCTTAGCATCATTTTACAAGTGCTTCTAAAGAATTTCAGCACTATTGCAACACCCCTCTCTGATTGTTTAAAAAATGAACAAGAGTTTCAATGGGAAAAAGCACAGGAACAAAGTTTTTCTTTTCCTTTATCATGCGTTCCTTAGAAGGCGCTACTGGTTTTGTGAAGGCCGAAGAGATCAGCTTAAGGGCAGACGGAGTGCGAGAAGTATGTATATGGATCCTTGTCGAATCATGCACATTGCATCTCGTCATCATCAAGGTCTGATGACTTCTCGGAGTCCTTGATGATTACTCTCTTCATCTCTAATATTTTGTGTAGCAAGCATGTTTATGAGAGGCAGAAAGAATGTATATCCACTGAAAGACAGTTTAAACCCAAATGAACATCTTTCATGGAAACAATGATGATCTTCATGGAAACATGTAAAGACTATGCACACTACTGAACCTTAAAACCCAAATCTTAAAGACATAGCCGAAGGGAAATACTTATAATATATATGGGCCTGAAGGTCGCCAACGTGTGTGTGCGTGTTGTGTGTATATTGAAAGACAACTCACACGACTTGTAATGAAACCCAAATATAATTGCAATAGACCTTGACTAAGGTCTTGGGAGTAAGAGCAAAAGCTCAATGTGTGTGAGTGTAGAATTGAAATACTACGCACACGACATGAATTTAAACATCCCAAAACGAAATTGCAAAAGGCCTTTACTAAGGTCTTGGGAGTAAGAGCGAAAGCTCAATGTGTGTGAGTGTGGAAATTGAAAGACCACGCACACAACTTGAATTAAAACGCCCAAGGAAAATTGCAATACGGCCCTTACTAGGGTCTTGGGAATAAGAGCGAAAGCTCAATGTGTGTGAGTGTGAAAATTGAAAGACAGCACACACAACTTAATA
Source organism: Brasenia schreberi (assembly GCA_036023115.1). Classification (NCBI taxonomy): domain Eukaryota; kingdom Viridiplantae; phylum Streptophyta; class Magnoliopsida; order Nymphaeales; family Cabombaceae; genus Brasenia; species Brasenia schreberi. The sequence continues at coordinate 11,657,541 of JAYKKT010000075.1, read as the reverse complement.
AAAACCCACGCAACTTAAATATACATAAGTATAGCTATATCTTAAGGGCTGATTAGGCCCATGTGTGTGTCAAAATCGTGTGCAGCTAAGAGCGGAATAGGCTCAAGTGCACGTGTGTGTGGGTGTGCCAAACCACATTATTACAAGCAAGGGGAGACAACGCTCCATTATTACAACCCCGTATCAAATTTAATCAAATGTAAGCAAGTTTATAACAAGGACCGAGTTAGGCACGTACGTATAGCTGGTCTGGGTGTGACTTGCTTGGCTTTGGCCTAGTGAGTCGCCTTGGGCTGCAAGAGGGAGCTCCTTGGATGGTTGCGACAGGTGGAGGTGCTGGCCGAATGGGATAAGTTGCAGGTATTGGCTGAGTGGAAGGGCTGGCGTCTTGGCTGAGGTTGAAGTGATTTAGGGAGGTAAGGGTGCTGAGGTAGATGCTAGGAGCTGGGATGGGTCTTAGGGAGAGGTAAGGCTGCTAGCTAAGGGAAGAGGGGCAGGTGGTACAGGTGCTGGCCGAGTGGTGTTGGGGGTTGGGTTGGCTGAATGGAATAGGTGTTGGCTAGGTAGATGGAAGGGGGCGAATGAAGGCGACGAAGGATGGAGTTTGAGATGGGGTACTAACCAAGGGGAAGGTCCTGGCCGAATGGTGGAAGGTGGCGGGTGTAAGGTCTTGGCCGGATGGAAGAAGGTGGCAGGTGGAAAGTGGCGTGGAATGGTGTTGGCCAGGTGCAGCAGGTGGAAGGTGGCGTGGAATGGAGTGATGCTGGCTGAGTCCCAAGTGAGCCAAGGGGCGAGTTCCAAGAGGGGGGAAGAAGTCCCAGATTTTTGAGAGCCCCGAGAGGGAACCCGCATGAATGGAAGGGGATTTTATAGTCTAGATGGGTCGGTGGCTGGGATATGGGAGGTTGGTTGGTGGGCTGGTTTGGTGGTGGTGGTTTGGGGGTATGGTGTGCTAGATATTTAGGTGGGCCAGATATTTGTTTTGGTTTGGGGATATGGTGTGCTAGATATTTAGGTGGGCTGGTTTGGTGGGTTGGGCTTAGGGTGAGGTTTAGTGAAGTGGGTTAGGTGATTAGGCTAGGTTTAGGGTAAGGTTAGGGGGATTAGTCTAGGATTAGGGTAAGATTAGGGAAGATTAGGCTAGGATTAGGGTGAGATTAGGGAAGATTAGGGGGATTAGGCTTAGTTTGGTTAGGGTCTAGGTGGTCTAGTTAGGTGGGGTGGGTTAGCTTAGGGCTAGGTTTAGCAGCATCCACTTGGCCTTCGATCCATGGACCTAGTTGCAGCATGTTGGTGCAGCCCTAGGTTAGGTGTAGGTGCATACAAGCTTAATCCCATACTCTTAGGCTAAACCCACATGATTAACCCAAAACTTGACACAAAAGTCAAGCCCACCATATTTCTCACTCATACTTTATCCCATTCTCTCTCATACCCAAGCTTTTCACGTGAATTTCTTGTGGGCCCCACCTCCATTATGAGAAGGTGATGTGGGCCATGGATGTGGATATTGGATTGGATCTTTGGATCCAAATCCAAATCCATATGCATGTTTGGATTTGGATATAGATATATATGGTCCAGATCCGATCCAAATCTGATTTTCTGACTCCATGGTATTTCGAAACGGATGGTTTGTGCGGGGCCTGACAGCATCAGTACTCCGTCTTGCGTTGAGTCTTCGCCAACATTGTCGTCTGCTCCTCTTTTCACCTTTCGGAGATGTATTTGTTGATAACAGGCGCTTAGATGTCCGAGATTTTGGGGATGATTCTGATACGAGAGTTGATGTGCCGGGCTTGACATATGCTCCAGTTCCGGGCTCTCTTTCGCTTCTCTGATCCTGCTTTAATCAGGCCAAGTTGCTTTGCGGGGTTTTAAAATACCTTTTTAAAGGTTTTAAAATTTTATAACGCATATTTTAAAACATATATGATTTAAACATATGTACAGGGGTGCTTGGAAGGCTCCTGGGTTTCCAGACTCAAAATAGCCCTTTGGGGCTGCTTTTGCAAAACCAGGTGTTTTGAGAAATTCGTGGGATTTTGGGGTGTTTACAGATGCCCCTCTTTGGCAAAGACGGCAACACCCCTTTCGATGTCTCCCTAGGTCTATCCACGAAAATATGGGATCATCCCAAATTTTAGGAAAATCTCATTTTTAAAACCCTGGTAAGAGGAGATATCATGCCAAAGGGATATGTAAATGGTTTCTGGTCCTAAATGGGATCATGTTATGCAGGTGTCTATGCGTGGATATGTAGATGCATGACATGGATGGGATGCCAAGAATGGCGACCTCCCAGAGACCATATACATGGTCGAACTCTTGAGACTTACAAAGGCCTGCTGCTCCAAGTGAGCAGACCCTATGCTGTTTGATGTTCAATTTTTCAAAATCTATTTACAAAAGGGAAAACTGCTTTGAGCCTCAATCCTAAGGTTCACGAGCTCTTCGTGTTCGCCTTTGCTTGAGTCTTGACACTCGCTAATCTAGTGGAGGTTTTATAAGAAAACAAGCTATATTTCAAAATTCCTACGTCTTACTCGAAACGTCGAATTCTCAAACCAAATGAAATTCAAGTAAGTAAATCCTATTTTTACTTTAGGATTCCTTGAAATGAATCATGTTTTTTACTTGGGATAAGCTAGGGATGGGAAAGAGGTACCACGGTTCCTTCTGAAGTGTCCCGTGATTTGAGGCATAGAAGGTGGAAAACTGCTCTTTTTGAGCTTTTTGGCCTTTTCTTCCTTTTTTTCATAGAGGGTCTCCCTTTGGGAGTATTTTTTCTTTAATCCCTCTTTTTCATAAGAGAATCGATTTTTCCTTTTAATTTTGGTTTCTTTCTTTGTGAAAGAGACTTTTTGACGGGAAATTCCCTTTATTTTGGCCACGTTTTCCTTTTGGAAGGAGAAGAGAAGAGGGGAGGACTTATCCCAAGGTCACACTCGATCCATTCCAGATCAGCCTATTTAGAAATAGCACGTACTACTTGCAAGTATCTTGCTATATTGAACTAGGCCTTTCTTTGTAAGAAGAAGGATTTTGAAATGTAACCACGTGTTTGGAAAACTCCACTCTTTCACAAGTGCGAATTCTCTCGCTCAGGGTCACACAATTCGCCTTTGAACCTTACTTTCGAAGCTTCAAAGCAGCTATCCCTAAGGGTTTTCGAAAATGGGAATTTAACCCAAATCCTACACATAATACTTCTTTAAGTATTGAATGTTGATAGGATCTGCTAAATTCCTACCTTCTACATCGATCAACCAATATGAGTTGTTCGTGGTGGTTGCACGTACAACATAGGGTCCATCCCACTTGGGGCGCCACTTTCCAAGTGGATGTGGGCCACGATAGTGGATGATTTTCAAAACCAGATCTCCCACTTCAAAGTGACGAGGTCTCATGTGTTTGTCATAATGTCGGGCTATCCTTTGCCGGTATGCATGAGCATGATCCATAGCAAGGAGTCGCATCTCATCTAACAAATCTAGTTCGGCCATCCTAGCATGCTGAGGCGTCTCTAGGGGGAGGTCGAGTGCAATGGATGTATGGAATGAATGCAATTGTGTATGAATGAGAAGAATGGCGTTTGTGCCATAGACCAATTCGAATGGTGTGGCATTCATGGGAGTCCGGATGGAAGTCCTATAAGCCCATAAGGCTTCATCCAGCTTCTCATGCCACGTCCTACCTTTCTCTAAAGTCTTCTCAATTATACTAATGAGAGTCTTATTCGTGGCTTCGGCTTAGCCGTTGACTTGAGGGTAGTAGGGCGAGGAGAAGTGGTGAGTTATGCCATACGTGTTGCACAACTTAACCATCCGCTCGTTTTTGAATGGGGTGCCATTATCTGATACAAGGTCTCTTGGAACCCCAAATCGAGCCAAGATATTCCTCCTAATGAAAGACACCACATGTTGCCCTTGTACGTTGGTCAGGGAGATGGCTTCCACCCACTTGGAGAAATACTCAGTGGCTGCTAAAATGAATCTACACCCATTCGATGCCTTTGGAAAGATCGGGCCTACAATATCAAATGCCCACATGATGAATGGCTAGGGGCTGACAACGGAATGCAATGAAGATGATGGGATATGAATGGCATGCCCATGCACTTGACATGGATGACACTTCCTAACATGATCGTGACAATCCTTTTTCAGGGTGGACCAAAAATAGCCCGCTCTAAGTATTTTCATTGCCATCATGTTGGCATTAACATGACCTCCACATTCTCCACCGTGGAATTCATGCATAACAGTCCTAGCCTCCTCTAGGTTGACACATCTTAGTAAGATGTCGGTAAAACTCTTTTTATATAAAACCCCACCCAAAATCGTATATCGGGTAGAAATTTTCCGGATGAATGCCTTATCCTTGGATGTGGCATTTTCAGCGAATCCCCCATTTTCTAGAAAACATTTTATGTCATAAAACCAAGGTTTTTCAACAGAATCTGGATTATTTTGGCAAATATTCAAATCGTGTGTGGATGGGTTGGGCGCATGCCATATTTCTAAGGATCGGGTCCCTAAAATGGGATCGACCTTTAGGGCTGAACCCAAGGAGGAGAGGGCGTCGGCAATGCCATTATCCTCTCTTTCTACGTGTGTGAGTCTACACGATTGGAATGACTCAACCAATCGAGTGGCCAACTCGTGATATGGAAGCAGTTTTTCATTACGTACTTACCAAATTTTCAAAACTTGGTTTATAACAAGGAGCGAATCTCCAAAGACCTCGATGCATGATGCCCCTAGAGTTTTCGAAACCCTTAAGCCTTGTATGAGTGCTTCATACTCAGCTATGTTGTTGGAACATTCGAAATCTAGGCGAATTGCTATGGGTATTTCGCCCTTTTCAGGGGATATGAGGATGACCCCAGCACCAGCCCCTCGTTGGTTTCGTGCCCCATCAAAGTGCATCTTCCACACTTGGTTTTCGAAAGAGTTTGCCAAAATATGGTTTTGAAAATGGTTTTGCAATATGCCTTCATCAGGCATTTCACTAAGTGTGGGATATGCATCCTCAAGGGGGAACTCAGCCACATAGTCAGCTAGGGCTTGCCCCTTAATGGAGATCTGATGATGGTACTTCAGGTCATACTCCATTAGAAGGAGTTGCCATTTGCCCAATCTACCAGTGAGAATGGGTTTTTCGAATAAGTGCTTGATTGGATCAAGCTTGGACACTATCCAGATCTCATGATCTAGGAAATAATATCGAAAATTTTGGTAGGCCCAAACTAGGGCCAAGCACGTCTTCTCCATGGCTTGATAATTCCTTTCGTAAGCCAAGAGAGTTTTCGAAATATAATAGATGGCATACTCCTTATGGGTGTCATCCTCGTATTGAGCTAACATTGCTCCCAAGGCATTCGTATGCACGGAAATGTAAAGCAAAAGAGGTTTTCCTTGCTTTGGAGGATTCAAAACAGGGGGATTAACTAGGTATGCCTTTAGTCTTTCAAAAGACTTTTGACAGTCGTCATCCCATGAAAATTTCGTGCCCTTCCTCAACAATTTGTTGAAGGGTTCGCATCTAGTCGCCAGGTTTGATATGAACCTGCGAATGGACTGTAATCGACCTTGGAGGCTACGAATCTGTGTGAGATTGGATGGTGGAGCCATGTCTATGATGGCTCGACACTTAGAGGGTCGACTTCTATACCCCTTTGGCTCACCATAAAGCCTAGAAGCTTTCCGGACTCTACTCCGAATACACATTTTTGAGGGTTTAGCTTTACTTTGTAAAGTCTTAGCCTTTCGAAAATCTTTTGCAAACATTTGATGTGAGTGCATCGAGTTTTGGATTTTGCCAAGAGATCATCTACATACACTTCTACGAGCTCATGAATCTGATCATGGAAGATCGTGGTCATGGCTCTCTGGTATGTTGCGCCGACATTTTTCAAACCAAAGGGCATGACTGTATAGCAGTACGTGCCCCAGGGGGTTGTGAATGCGGTCTTACCCTGATCTCGTGGACTTAATTTGATTTGATTATATCCTGAATAGCCATCCATAAACGAAAACATTTCGTGATTTGCAGTACTATCGACTATCAAATCTATGTTTGGTAAAGGATAATTATCCTTTGGAGTGACTTTATTTAGGTTTCTAAAATTGATGCATATTCGAATCTTCCCATTGGTTTTTCGAACAACAACGATATTGGATAACCAATCAGAATATGCAATGGGTTTTATAAATCCGGCTTTTAGCAGATCTTCTAAACCCTCTTTGACTTGTGCGTGTACATTCGGATGTATTTTCCTAAGCTTTTGCTTTATGGGTTTCACATTCGCATCTAAGGGAAGACGATGTTCGATAATACTGGGGTCTATGCTCGGCATGTCTTCATACGTCAATGCAAACACATCTAAGTAGGTTTGTAGAAATGCAATGAATGCTGATCTTTCATGCTCATGCAAACATGCGCTTACCTTAATGAGTTTGGGATTTGAATCACTCCCTAGGTTTACCTCTATGAAATCTCCTCCTACTGAATTGGAAGGTCTTTCAAAATCGAGAATTTTATGAAATTCTGGGAGCTCAGAAGTGGGATCTTCCTCATGGGGATCCACTTCTGGGCTTCGATCATTCTCGTGGGTTATAGACCCGAGGGAATTTGATGCGTGGATTTTCAAAAGACCTGGTTTTACACTTGGAATTTCTATTGATTTCGAAATGTTTGGTCTGGTTATGCAGACAACGTTTCTTTCGAAATCCTTTCCTTTTTCCAAAGCCTTTCCAGGAGCAGCTATGTACAAAATCTTTTTGGTATTTTGTAAATTTTCGATTTTTTTGTGTTTTTGCAAAACTAGAACTTTAGGAACTATACAAACTACTCTATTTTCGAGTTTTTGATTTTCCAATGTTTTTGGTTTTTGTAATTTTTCTATTTTTTCGATTTTGAGTTTTTCAAATGTTTTTGTATTTTTGTAAAAGGGATCTTCCATCATACCTACAAAGGGAAAACACTACGGGTTAGACTCGGAATAAGAGGTCTAAATTGTAGGTTTCTTCTACGGTAGGCTCCAGGGCACCCTTGACCTAGGTGGTCACAGGGGGTGGCTCTGGTGTTATTTTGGGAGTATAGCCGATCCCATATTGGCTTGGATTGGCCCTAGGAAGTATGGGTTGTAGGAGACCCTGATTTTGTGCCCCTAGACTCTTATATAGTGAATAGCCTATGTTTAACAGCATGTTCCATGATTTTTTATTTTTGGAGAAATTTGGATACAAATCGTGGTCCTGGAACTTGTTGTCGTCTATGTTGTGCACATAGGGCTTTTTGTTAAGGGGTTTTGGAAATAAGGGATTCTTGGGTCTTCCTATTAGGGTCAGAACTTTGAGGGGGCTAGCCTTGGGCGGCCCCTTCACATACACGACCTTCCTAGGGTTGCATAGAGTGAGCCTTGGTGGCTCGAGCATGGTTTGCCCCAGTTTTACCTCATGGGTCTGGGATCTTGACAAGTAGGGGGAATTTATGACCCCCTGAAGTTGAGGGTGACTCTCTCCTAGGATCACAACGACTTGGTCCCTGAAAGGGATCATGACACACCTGTGAAAGGTGGATGGCACAACGCACAAGTTGTGTATCCAGGGCCTTCCCAATAACAGGTTATAATGGGGGTGGATGTCCAGAACATGGAACACCCCCGTGTGTGCTATACCTCCCATTTCCATGGGGAGTTCGATAGATCCTAGCGGTCTAGATACATTCCCATCGTATCCAGTGATGACGATGGGACTTGGATGAACGAATGTCAAGGTGACTTCGATTTGGTTCGCCACATGAAGTGGAAGGATGTTGAGCCCTCCTCCCCCATTGACAAGGCACCTATCCAGAGAGTGGTTATTTAGAACCACCTCGATATGCAGGGCCTGGTTATGGGACTCGTAGGGTCTATCTACATCGTCTTCCGAGAATACGATGGGCGTTTTTGCTCCTATAGAGGCCACTTGTTTGGACAAAGATTTAGGGGTAATGTTCGAACTAACCCTTGCTCTTTCTAGAACTTTCTCTAACACTAGTCTATGCCTAGGCGAAGTTTGTATTAGCTCTAGGATGGACATATTGATAGGAATCTTTGAAAGATGGTTTTCAAAATCATACACCTTTAAAACAACATTTTCTTTGTCCGTTTTTAACGAAACTCTAGGAATACATGCTTTTGAGGGGCCAGGCACACTGACCACCTTTTTAGCACTTTGTAGATGTGGGGGTTGGTAGTTCCTCCCGGATCTTGTTACCTCCCCCACGATCAACCTAGGTTTCATATTAATCATGGCTCTAATCGAGAGATTTGGAGCACCTTGAATGGTTAACACTGGTTTGACCGGGGATGGAACTCTTGGTGATCCCCGGATGACTACTTGAGGGGTTTCTTGTAAAGGATAAGAGTAGACGCACAAGTAGATGAACCAGACTCATATGCATGCGTTAGATTCTTTGAAATTGAAAGAGTACATACCTCTTTTCCCTTCCCACTGGTACTTGCATGCTTGGGGATGGGTTCTTTGAAGATAGCTTGGGCAGACTCAGGTTCTTCAGCGACCTGGAGCCGGCCTTCTGCTATCAAGTTCTCAATTTTATTAAGGAGGGAGAAGCACCGCCTTGTATCATGGCCTTTGAGCCGATGATACTTGCAGAACTTATTTAAAAACCCTCCCTTCGAAGTGACTCCCTCGGGAATCTCGGGGAGTTCGATCATGCCTTGGGCAAGTAGGAGGTCCAGGACCTCAATCACAGGTTGCCCCAACGAAGTATACTCCCGTCTTTCGAAGGGCTTTTGAAAACTCCTCTCTTTTTTATTTTCAGGTTTTTCAAAAGCTCTTGAAGCACTTGCCGGGCTTGGATCCACCCAGACATTGGCGATTTTATGGGGTTTTGCCCCTTTGTCCGCGGTGGATGGCCCATAAGTGATGGGCTTTTCCAAGCGAGTTTTCGAAATGGGATTTCCTTTCCATAAGTGGTCATACACCCCCTTTTTCAAATTTGTTTCGAAAAGGGATGCTTTCTTTATTAACTTATGGAAAGTCGAGATTTCATTAAGCGAGAGAAGGGTTTTTAACTCGTTTCTAAAATTATCGAGAATGAGCATGACTGCACATCCTTCTGATATGGGCTCTCGCACTTGACCTAAGAGACCTCCAACGAACGATGAACGTATGTACGTCCACATTCACACCTTGTTTTGTATCCCTCAAGGTGTTTAAAGTCGGCGTGACTTCTACGTTATGTGAGAATCTCTGCATAAAGCAATTCGCTAACTCTTCAAAAGTTGTGAACTGGCTAAGATCGTAGGAAGCCAGCCATTTGGCTGCTGTGCCCTTGAGGGACAAAGGGAACCAATACACCCATTTCATCGAGTCCTTCTTTTTCTTATGGGCTCGACGAGAGAAAAGCTGTAAGTGAGACCTAGGGTCTCCCATGCCATCATACCAATAGAAGTTCGGTATTTCATCGTCACTGTTTGTTTCATAATCCACAGGCAAGAAATCAGACAGGGCATAGCTCCTTTTCTCTTTATTTTGCCCTCTCAGCAACTGCTGTAGGGCTTTACGGTCCTTGTGTGTGAAGGACTAGTGATATTGGTTAGCTTCCATCGCGGAAGTCTCCTTGTATTTGTGAGGTTTTTCAAATTTCTTCTTGGCCTTTGGTTCGCCATTAGACGAACATGAATCGCCTGCTTCAGCCTCTTGGCTAAGAGCGGCGATTTTGGCCTCGAAGTCCCTTCTCAAATCTTCAATCTCTTGTTTTTTTTGAAAGCTTTCGAGATTGAGTGCTTGATGCACAGGAGCCACGGCTAGATACCTCTTGGGAGCTTGGACTCGACATGCTTTAATATGCTTTTCAAAACAAATCCTAAGTATGAAAATACAAACAAGCAAAGTTTAAAACACTTTAAAAGAAATTTTTCATGAGGTTTCTCTACATGAACTGACTCTGCACAAGGCCCAGGTCCCACCGGGTGTGCCAAATTTGTAGACACAGAAAATCCTCACTTCTGGTTCTTAGGCCCGAAGTGAACCATTTCGTGTGTCTAAGTCGTATTTTAGCAAAAAGGGCGTGCCAGCTAGCTTGCTTAAGCTAGCGAAGAAAGTTTTTGAAATCTGACTTCTATCGGGGCGACTGTGAGCAAGTGAGCTCTTTTCGTCGCAGACCTTCTTGCACCGATGCACAAGGGTCAGTCTGTATGCTTGGCAAAGTCTTTTAATTAAACATCTTTGAAAATACCCTAAGTGTTTGGGCTTCGTGTGTACGATTTCAGATTTTATTACACGTGGGATTTGCATGTGCCTATGTCTTTCTTTTTATCTTTTTATGGCCAACTAGGTGTGTGCGCAAGTGACCTAAGTTGAGCGATTTTTGAGCAGGAGTGTGGGGTTCGCTTTGATGCAATATGTGTCCTAACTCGTGGTATGGCGTATATGCAATGCAAAACTCACGCAACTCTAAAGAGAAAACCCGAATTGAAAGACAATGCGGAAGGGAAATGACTTAATGTAAATTGCAAAAGGGAAATATGGCTATATCTTAAGAGCGGAAAGGCTCAATTGTGCAAGTGTGTGTCATGTATACATGTAAAGACTATGCACACTACTGAACCTTAAAACCCAAATCTTAAAGACATAGCCGAAGGGAAATACTTATAATATATATGGGCCTGAAGGTCGCCAACGTGTGCGTGGGTGTTGTGTGTATATTGAAAGACAACTCACACGACTTGTAATGAAACCCAAATATAATTGCAATAGACCTTGACTAAGGTCTTGGGAGAAAGAGCAAAAGCTCAATGTGTGTGAGTGTAGAATTGAAATACTACGCACACGACATGAATTTAAACACCCCAAAACGAAATTGCAAAAGGCCTTTACTAAGGTCTTGGGAGTAAGAGCGAAAGCTCAATGTGTGTGAGTGTGGAAATTGAAAGACCACGCACACAACTTGAATTAAAACGCCCAAGGAAAATTGCAATACGGCCCTTACTAGGGTCTTGGGAATAAGAGCGAAAGCTCAATGTGTGTGAGTGTGAAAATTGAAAGACAACACACACAACTTAATAAAAACCCACGCAACTTAAATATACATAAGTATAGCTATATCTTAAGGGCTGATTAGGCCCATGTGTGTGTCAAAATCGTGTGCAGCTAAGAGCGGAATAGGCTCAAGTGCACGTGTGTGTGGGTGTGCCAAACCACATTATTACAAGCAAGGGGAGACAACGCTCCATTATTACAACCCCGTATCAAATTTAATCAAATGTAAGCAAGTTTATAACAAGGACCGAGTTAGGCATGTACATATAGCTGGTCCGGGTGTGACTTGCTTGGCTTTGGCCTAGTGAGTCACCTTGGGCTGCAAGAGGGAGCTCCTTGGATGGCTGCGGCAGGTGGAGGTGCTGGCCGGATGATGAAAGTTTGGTGCTGGTCGAATGGGAGAAGTTGCAGGTATTGGCTGAGTGGAAGGACTGGCGTCTTGGCTGAGGTTGAAGTTATTTAGGGAGGTAAGGGTGCTGAGGTAGATGCTAGGAGCTAGGATGGGTCTTAGGGAGAGGTAAGGCTGCTAGCTAAGGGAAGAGGGGCAGGTGGTACAGGTGCTGGCCGAGTGGTGTTGGGGGTTGGGTTGGCTGAATGGAATAGGTGCTGGCTGGGTAGATGAAAGGTGGCGAATGGAGGGGACGAAGGATGGAGTTTGAGATGGGGTACTAACCAAGGGGAAGGTCCTGGCCGAATGGTGGAAGGTGGCGGGTGTAAGGTCTTGGCCGGATGGAAGAAGGTGGCAGGTGGAAAGCAGGTGTAAGGTCTTGGCCGGATGGAAGAAGGTGGCAGGTGGAAAGTGGTGTGGAATGGTGTTGGTCGGGTGTAGCAGGTGGAAGGTGGCGTGGAATGGAGTGATGCTGGCCGAGTCCCAAGTGAGCCAAGGGGCGAGTTCCAAGAGGGGGGAAGAAGTCCCAGATTTTTGAGAGCCCCGAAAGGGAACCCGCATGAATGGGAGGGGATTTGATAGGCTAGATGGGTCGGTGGCTGGGAGATGGGAGGTCGGTTGGTGGGCTGGTTTGGTGGTGGTGGTTTGGGGGTATGGTGTGCTAGATATTTAGGTGGGCCAGATATTTGTTTTGGGTGGTTTGGGGATATGGTGTGCTAGATATTTAGGTGGGCTGGTTTGGTGGTTTGGGGTTTAGTTAGGTGGGTTGGGCTTAGGGTGAGGTTTAGTGAAGTGGGTTAGGTGATTAGGCTAGGATTAGGGTAAGGTTAGGGGGATTAGTCTAGGATTAGGGTAAGATTAGGGAAGATTAGGTTGGATTAGGGGGATTAGGCTTAGTTTGGTTACGGTCTAGGGGGTCTAGTTAGGTGGGGTGGGTTAGCTTAGGGCTAGGTTTAGCAGCATCCCCTTGGCCTTCGATCCATGGACCTAGTTGCAGCATGTTGGTGCAGCCCTAGGTTAGGTGTAGGTGCATATAAGCTTAATCCCACACTCTAAGGCTAAACCCACATGATTAACCCAAAACTTGACACAAAAGTGAAGCCCACCATATTTCTCACTCATACCCAAGCTTTTCACGTGAATTTCTTATGGGCCCCACCTCTATTTATGAGAAGGTGATTTGGATATTGGATTGGATCTTGGATCCAAATCCAAATCCATATGCATGTTTGGATTTGGATCTGGATATATATGGTCTAGATCCGATCCAAATCTGATTTTCTGACTCCTTCATGGTATTTTGAAACGGACGGTTTGTGCGGGGCCTGACAGCATCAGTACTCCGTCTTGCGTTGGGTCTTTGCCAACATTGTCGTCTGCTCCTCTTTTCACCTTTCGGAGATGTATTTGTTGATAACAGGCGCTTGGATGTCGGAGATTTTGGGGATGATTCTGATACGAGAGTTGATGTGCAAGGCTTGACATATGCTCCGGTTCTGGGCTCTCTTTCGCTTCTCTGGTCCTGCTTTCATCAGGCTAAGTTGCTTTGCAGGGTTTCAAAATACCTTTTTAATGGTTTTAAAACTATATAACACATATTTTAAAACATATATGATTTAAACATATGTACAGGGGTGCCTGGAAGGCTCCTGGGTTTCCAGACTCAAAATAGCCCTTTGGGGCTGCTTTTGTAAAACCACCTGTTTTGAGAAATTCGTGGGATTTTGGGGTGTTTACACTTAGAAAGGTGGGAAATTAACTTGTTTTTAATTCAATAGGTTAGCTAATAATAACCGATGCTCAGATCTCATGTAATCCTATTCTTGGCTGCTTGAGCTGGTTTTGATTGAGTTGGACAAGTTTGTGCCCGATCAATCCATGTCATGTGGATTGACTGCACATCCTAATTGGGTTCTCCCTTTTTGTGTCAACTTGCTCCTAGATTCCTATCATATTCTTGGGGTTGTTGCAAAGTTTCCTACCAAGACACTTAAATGACTCGACACCTAATACACTTAACTACTAAAAGAAAACATATTCTACCCTAGGAACTATGTACAGAAAATGATGTGACTGCTCTTGGAGCTTCAATCTCAATTACTGATGAAGGACCAGGCACTAATGATCTATCCTGGTCATAAGGACTCACCGATCACTATCAGGGGCCTCTTACTTGTGCCCGAAGTGGAACCAGCAACCAAACCCGGTTCAAACCCAAAACATTGCTGGGATTAATGACTTCAACAAACTCAAGGCTGTTTGTTTTCTCCAGCTGGAGGTTACTCAAGAGTAAAGCCTCATTTAAGCTAGTTAAGAGATTTTCAATAGCTCCATTTGGCTCATTTTCGGGATAAACAATTTGAATTTAATATTCATTTAGTGGCCTTAGCAATTACCAAAACAACAATTATTGAAATCTCATAGATGGCTGATCTTGTATCAGCATTTTACTTGGTGATTGTGTAGTTTTTAGGAAAGTCTCTATAGCAAGTTCATAGATGGCTGAGCTTGTATCATTATTTTATTGTCTATTTCCTAGGAGAGTTTTTATAGCAGGTTAATATGCCTTAAACCTAGCTCAGGGGGTTGTCCTCATTATAAAAAGGATCATGTCTAAGGAGTTTCATGAGTAAATGAGTTGGTTTTTACCACTTTGGTGAGTAATATCCATTGTGTGGCCGAATAAGATTTTGATGCCCCCAAAGTACCATGAGTCACCATGAGGAATTGCAACATGGACAGGAGGCACTAGCAGCTCAGGTGGCACAGCTGACCCAAAGCCTTGAGGAATTGCTGCAACAAAGAGCTCCTTCTCGTAACCGATCCAACACCAGTCACTGTGATGTAGAGCCAAATCTCCTCAGTTGGGCTCAACTTTACAAATGCACCAGGAGGCAAGAACGGATCAAAGAGACGTAAATCACCAAGTTCGAATCAAAATTCCCTCTTTCACTGGATCACGCTCACTTGAAGAGTTTCTTGACTAGGACAACTGGTGGATAAGATCTTTGAGTATTGTAAATATTCAAAACAAAGAAAATATCGCCTAGTTTCTTTGGAGTTCACTGATTATGCTAATCTTTGTTGTAGCAAACTTAAAGATCAGCGACGCTGGGAAGGAGATGGGGAAATAACGAGTTGGGGCTTGATGAAAAGGATCATGCATAAGGGATTTGTTCTCGACTACTACCGACAAAAGCTCTACCTTTGTTTGCAAAGCTTCCGACAAGGTGGCCGCAGCGTGGAGGAATACATCAAAGAATTCGACACCTTGATACTGCATAGCGAAGTACAGGAATCACGGGAGCAAACCACTTCTCGATTTCTCAGTTGGGCAACCAAAGAACTAACTCAAAAAGAGGTGGCTGAAAACCCTCGCACTGCCTATCATAGCCCTGGCATTAAATGTTTTAAATGTCTCGGCCACGGGCATATCGTGTCTTAATGCCCCAACAAGCGAGTGATGGTGCTAAGTTAGTCTTGTGAATCACTAGATAGCGAGGACGAACCCCTGAAGATGATAAAGCTGAAACTATTAAAGTTGCAGATGAAGGGAAACTTTTGGTTATACGTAGGGTCCTGAGCTCTCAAGCGCCCCCCCCTGAACGGGCATAGTGTGAGAATTTATTTCATTCTCACTGCATAATTTTCAGTAAAGTTTGCTCGCTCATTATCGATTGCAGCAGCTGTACCAATGTGGCCTCAAACGAATTAATCAAGAAGTTGAGCTTACCCACCATAGCTCATCCATATCCTTATAAGTTGCACTGGCTCAACAGTAAAGGCACAATTTTGGTGCAGCAGCAAACTATTGTGCCAATACCCATTGGTAAAACTTACCAGGACTCGATTGTATGTGACGTGGTTCTAATGAATGCAGGTCATCTCCTACTAGGCCGACCATGGCAATTTGACCAACGAGCCTTTCATGATGGTAACAGGAACACATAGACATTTACAAAGGATGAAAAAAAAATCACTTTGGCCCCATTAGCACCACAACATTTCTCTCCAATATCAACTACCAAAGAGTTGCTGGCCAAAAGAAAGTTTGGTGCTCACCAGAAGAAAGGCTGAGCTTGCCATCGCACAAGTTGGCATGGCATACTTGGTTGTAGCCAACAGAGTGGAAACCAACTTGCCAACAAGGGAGCATCTCCTACTCACTAAGCTATTGAGGGAATTCACCGATGTGCTTCCTAACGAGCTTCCCGATGGTTTGCCTCCAATTCTTGGTATTGAGTACCATATTGATCTACTACCAGGGTGGCTTTTTAAAGGAAGCTGGCCTATCGCTGCAACCCCAATGAGGCTAATGAGCAACAACACCAAATCAAAGAACTGGTTGCCAAAGGCTTCGTGAGCGAGTCCTTGAGTCTATGTGTAGTACCTGCCCTTCTGGTAAAAAAGAAAGATAGATCATTATGAATGTGTATTGACAGTCGAGCCATCAACAAAATAACTATCCGATATCGCTATCCTATTCCTCGGTTGGATGACATGCTGGATGAACTCAGGGGATCATGTCTGTTTTCATAAATTGATCTCAAGAGTGGTTACCACCAGATTCGAATCAAGGAAGGAGATTAATGGAAAACGGCCTTCAAAATGATGTTAGGGCTATTCAAATTGCTTGTGATGCCATTTGGCCTATCAAATGCACCCAATTCCTTTATTCCAAATGATGTTATAAGCTTGTGAAATGGTTAAGGTTAGGAATAAAAAGGTCATCTTGAGTTGCGGAAAACCTGCTTGGATTGCTTGCTTGAAATCAGGGTTTTTGCTTAGGAACCTCGTCATTGAACTCAAATTGAGATGACTTACTTGGAAACAAGAAGCCAAATTCTGTATTCCTTTGGTCACCTTCATTTTTGTTTGGCAGGTTGTTATACAACTCCTTGAAGGGAGCATCGCTGGTTTCAAAATTAGCGAGAGACTCTTTTTGTGTGCAGCTCTCATTTTCTATATTCAATATAGCAATTTTATCACTTAGATTGATGCAAGAAGATCGAGTCTCTTTTTGTGTGCATCTCTCTTTCCTGGATTCTTGTTCTAGGGTGAGAGAAACAAGATCGTCCTTCTTCTTTTCTTGCTCAAGAACAACTGGATTTGGCTTAGAATTATGTATGGTAAGAATAGGTATTGTGAAACCCATCATAAGTGGTCCTACGGTCAAACTGCCATGGTCGCCCAAGTTGTAAGTGACCCGCTTCCATGGGAACTACATCACATAGTACTTTGTCTCACTAATTCTTCCCAGTGGAGAAATGAAACCAACCTGCTTGGTGATGTCAAACCCCTCTTCATTGTTTAATGAATGAATCTTGTAGGGATGATCCTCCACAATCAATCCAAGTTTCCTCATGAGCTTAGTTGAAGCCATATAGTGCAGCTCCCACTGTCTATGATGATATTATAGACTTTGTTTTTGATAATGCAGCAGGTACAGAACAGGTTCTCTCGCTGTTCGTGACAAGGTTGAGCTTGCAACTCCAGAGCTTCATTTACCAGCATTTCGTGTCTGCCTTTGACTTGAGCCCTTTTGCTAAGTTAATGTACATCTACCGACATCCCAAGGCCAACACCCGTTTGGGTTTTGTCCAATGATGGTGAGGACATTGGAGGGAAGTATGACGTTCAGCTAGGTGTGGCATTAGTAACGAGAGCTATAGCTTGGTGCATGCAGGGGTGATAAGGAGGAAAGGACTGGGCTTGTCTTAAATGAAAGAGCAAAGAACAATGAATAAAAAAACTAAGCAAGGGTTGGGTACATGTGAAAGAGGCAAGAGGATGGTAATGAGTGGCAAGGGATGTGGGTAGAGTGATAATGGTGATGAGAGAGAAAGAAGAGAAGGATGAGACACGTTAGAGAAGGTAGAATGAAAATTGGTTACCTGGTGTTGTGAATGCTCTCTATATAAATGAAAGCACTAAATGATGTAAATCACGATTCGAGAGGATCCTAGTAGCTGAACACTTGAATTTAGGCTCACCAATTCACCACATGCTCGAACATGTTAGTAGCTGAACACGTTTTGAGTGGGCTCATGCACACACATACTTTATGGATATGACTCACCAACTCTCACCCACACACCCACGGTCTGCCACACAATGGATATGACTCACCAAGGCAAGAAAAACCGACTCATTTACCAGTGGTTAAGGATAAGAGAGAGATTTGAAATACAGAAACTCTGTAGGAAATCACCATTTCCGTGTTCATTCATGTGGATGGGTTTATATAGCTTAGAACAACGCTCTAAGTTGAGTACTAAAACTAAAACTGAATGCTGCAATTTAAAACTGCTCACTAACTATTGCTGCCTAGGAGCTACCTAAAGCACTTAATGACTACGTGGAAAATGAAAAGAGCATTTAACTCCTAGGAAATCTAATCTTTCTTTGAAAGGTGGGAAATTAACTCCTATTCTTGAGCTGCTTTTGAGTTGGGGTAAACAGATTGATCCTGATTCACTTCGCCCAACTTGCCCATGGATTCCTGTCAATTGCACCTTCATTGGTTCCGACTCAATAATCAGAATATTTGAAAACCTTCTCAATCTTATCAATCGAATCGAGGAAATCTTCTGGAATTGGTATCTTCGGTAGAAATTCATTTCGATCACATCTAACAAGTGGACGATCTTACGGAAGGAATGGGGTAATTCTCCCTTAGGTTGGAGGCCTTGTAAGGAGGAAAAGGTCCTTGATGGATGGAAGCAATGAGTGAAGGTGCTCGCGAGACGCTAAGTAAACACACTTCGCGTTGAAGTGCTTCACGTTGACATTAAAGAGCCACTATTTGGAATTCATTGAAGGTAAGGCCACGTCGAACTTCAATTGGAGGTTCATCATGGTTATCGACCGAGTGTAATTGGCCAGAACCAACCATAGGGGGAAACTGAATGTGTGTTTCAGACGTGATGGTAGAAACTTACCAAATAAGGTAAATCCGAACTACAATACCAACTTGTATGGAATTGCTTGTCGATTTTGATCTAAAACTCCGATTAAGTTGAAAATTTGTCAGATGGTTACTCAATAAGTATTCAAACAGCAAAAAATATTTCAGCCCAAATAGATGAGCCAATAAGAAGAAATAGCTTCTGCGATTCAATGAGATGCTGACAATCACTCTGCTCCACTCAATAAAATTCTGGTATGTGTTTTAATATGAAGGATGGAAACAAATATAACCAGCTGTAATAGACGCAAATGACACGTTATACTCATTTGGAAACCGAAAGAATACTACCATTGCCTAAACTATTGATCAAATAGTCAGAAAGACCACAACCAAACAACAGAAATACAGAGAGATAAAATCTCCTTACCTTCCCAGAAAAATACAAGAACCTGCAATACGCAAAAAAGATGCATCAAACACAAATAAGGACACGAAAAATCAACCAAGAAGTGAAAACCTAGATTCAAATTCAACCAAATGCCTCTTTTCAAATCAATCCTCATTCGACCATGAACACAAAGCCAAATGCAACCTCAGTCCCATGACAGGACAAGATGAAAAGTTTAACCTCAGAAGAGTTTTTCAAGGATGAGAAAACCAAAAACCCACTTGGGTCTGTGGTAGTAATAATGGCGACACCATTGAAATCACAGGAACCAGCGACCTTCCCCTCCCTCCGGTAATAGCTGTTAAATGCATAAGAAGCATGGTGCTTCACCGTATTCGGATATAGCATACCTCGCCAGGCTGAATTGCCGAGCGATGTGCGTGCCCGGGGCCACAAAACCAGTCCAATGTTGCCTGCCTTCGTATGGTGTTGGACGAATTCTTGTTATAATTAAAGCTTTCAGTTTATAAAGAGAGGACGATTTTGGGACTTTTTGAGGTGGGATTCCAACCACATCTAATGGAGATGTTCTCATTAACCAGGAGGGCCCTGTTGATGAATTTGAAATGATGTCCAAATCATTCTCACTGAGTTGGTGGACATCCTGATCTTCAGAATCTAGCGTATAAGGAGTCAGGTCTCTGATGTTGAAAGTAGGTGATACTGTAGGGAGGTCAATGGTGTAGGCATTTTCATTGACCTTGGTGAGAACTTTCAAAGGACCCATCTGCTCTCGGCTTTAGGTTGGAAGATTTCTGTTGGGGAAATCATTCTTTGTGGCTCACAATTCCCTGAAGAATAACTAAGCAATGTGTGAATTGTTATCTATTTTATGATAGGCAATAAAATGAGTCATCAATGATAAACGATCGGCAATAATAAAAAAGAATGCTTCCCTCGCTTGGTGCAGGGTAAACCAAGAACAAAATCCATGCTAAGTGCTTCACAAGGATGATTTGGGACCGGTAGAGGCCGATATAACCCTTGATTGGCATGTTCAGTACTCTTGGCTTTCTTGCTAATGATGCAACGTTGACGAACGCCGTGGACATGTCTCGTCATTTCTGGCCAGTAAAAGTGTTCTTTGAAGATCTCTACCATTTTCTCCTCTCCAAAGTGGCCAGCAAGTCATCCATCATGAGCTTCTCCTCTCCAAAGGTATATGTCCATCATGCATGTAGAAAACATGTTCAGACGTGTGGGGGTGCATTGCAAATTTTGTCAACTATGGGTCTTGGGCACACATTTCCTTGATAAACCCAAGGCCCATGAGTTTGGTGCTAGCCAAATAAATCAGAGTATAGCTCCTGTGAAGATCATCAACTACAATGTTGGTAGTGCCCTTCTTGCTTTCAATAGTATAGTGAAACAACTCTAAGAATTCCACCAATTTTCCATGTCTGTGACTCAACTATCGTTGGGCCTGCAAATATCTAAGAGATGCATGATCAGTGTGTATTACAAATTTCTTTGTAAGGATAGTATTCCCAATGCTGGAGGGCACAAATCAAGGCATATAACTCCTTGTCATATGTTGAATAGTTCAAAGTGTCTCCTCTCAACTTTTCACTAAAAAATACAATAACTTTCCCCTCTTTGGAAGCACTGGTTGTACCTGAGAAAGCCTTATTTTGGGTTGGCTTAGAAACTGGATATATAAAGGAGGGTTTCTTTCTCTGTTGTCTTTCGACCTTAATGGCAAGCTGAGAAACGTCCTCAACGAATGAATAAGGTTGTAATTCCACAATGTCATCTAGTTCTTTGTTTAGCTCGCTGAGAGATCGGGCAATGGTTTGCTCCCGTTGTTCTTGTACTTCGCAACCCAACATCAACGTGTCTAATTCTTTGACGTAGTCCTCCATGCTGACCCCACTTTGTCGCAAGCTTTGCAACCGAAGGTAGATCTCTTGTGAGTAGTACTCGAGAACAAATCTCTTACGCATGATCCATTTCATCAATTCCCAACTCGTTATGTCCCCATCTCAAAGATTAGCAAAATTGGTGAACTCCAAAGCAGCCAATAGACATTTTCTTTCTTCAGAGTACTGAAAATATTCGAACATCTTATCCACCCACTCCTCCCAGTAGAGAAACTCTTCAGGTGAGCTTGTGTTCTGAAATGCTGCAACTACTTGTCCTCAACTCAAGATGAGCTTGTTTATTTGCAACCTTAACCAAGAAGGAAATGTCACAACTATTCAATCGTCCTATTTCGTGTCTTTGCACATGATATTGTTGCAGGCCTAATCAATTCACTCAAGATGAATGTGTTGAAGTTTTATCATTATAATGGAGATTGAAGCTCCATGAGCATCCCACCATTTTCTGTATTGATTTGCGATGGGTTTTGAAGCAATCCGCCACAAATCCACGGTAAGGATCATGCAAACAACTCGCCGCTGAGCTTCGCAGAAGAGATACGAGGAACAAGTGTCAAGAAGGCCTTGCTTGGGAACGAACCTACTTCAAACTTGCATGACTTTATTATCTCAAGAATGGCTGAACAAGGTGCCCTCCAAAACCATCCCGAAGGGGGTATTTATTGGGCTGGAGAGGCCTTGTTGGACATGTCGTGGTTGCAATGGTTTTTAGCCTTCCTGGTATTCTCCACCATAGCCAGGACTGATAAGGATAATGAACTTGGTAATCACAACTAAACCCAAGCTAGCCGAGTTAAATGAGATAAGGGGAAGAGAGATACTTCCAAACACCAAAAAGCCTCTTTTAAAATCTCTATCAATTCGTTTAACTTAATGGCTTAAGTGGAGATTACAAAGTAGTAATGACAGGTATTAAAACAACTCAGAAATAGCAGCTAGGAACTAGGTACATTTGTGGAGTTCAGCCCAACTCATGGGAGTTTGGGTCTATATCATGGTGACTGGTGTTGCATCGGTTAGGAGAAGGAGTTCTTTTTCACAGCAATTCCTGAAGGCTTTGGGCCAACTGTGTGATGCATTCCCGTTCATCAACAACTTCTCTTGATTTGGAATGAGCCAAGACACTATTTACTAACAGTTGGTTTATGAGGAATTCTTGTTCACTCGCCATAGATTTAACTGATAAGAGAGAACTAAGAAAACTATCTCACCACAAATTCTGAACTGAATTAAATAAGAGAACACAATTTTGCCAGAAAATGGATGTTGTCTCCTTCATTCCACTAAGAGGTCTATTTAAGCTTGGACAATAGTGTAGGTATTTTCATTGACCTTGCCTACCCTAGAAAACACCATCCTAATCTTCAGAGTCTGGCATATAAGGGGTAGAGTCTCTAATGTTGAAAGTGGGTGACACTGTATAATGATTAGGGAGCTCAATAGTGTAGGTATTTTCAATGACCTTGATGAGAACTTTGGAGGGTTCCATCTGCTCTTGGCTTTAATTTGGAAAATCTTTGTTGAGGAAATCATTCTTTGCGGAGGTGTATCCAAACCAAATCCCCTGGCTGAAACTGAATGGGTTTCTTGTGCTTGTTGACAACCTCTGCATATTTTCTGGAGTTGACTTCTATCTTCTTCATATTTTCATGAAATGTTTGAACATCTTTAGCATGTTGCTTTCCTTTCAAATCTTTTGGATGACCTGTATTGAGACTAAACATATATAAAGGAGTGAGAGGGTTCTACCCATATGCAGCTTCAAAGGGGGTCAGTCCTGTAGTGCGATGGGGAGCTCTGTTGTACGTGAATTCTACCCATGCTAGTTGTTTGTAGCAGGATTTGTTTTGCTTGGGCAAAATAGTTCATAGCGAGGTTGAGAGAGTGCGGTTGACGACCTCTGTTTGCCCATCAGTTTGAGGATGACAAGCAGTGCTGAACATGAGATTTATTCGCTATCTCTTCCATAATGTCCTCCAAAAGTGACTCATAAACTTTCAATCCCGATCGGAGATGACTGATCGTGGGATCCCATGCAGCCTGAATTCCCTGAAAGAATAACTCAGCAATGTGTGAAGCATCATCTGTTTTATAACAGGCGATAAAATGAGCGATGCATGAGAAACGATCGACAATAACAAAAACAAAATCCTTCCCTCGCTTGGTGCCGTGTAAACGAAGAACAAAATCCATGCTAAGTGCTTCCCAAGGATATTTGGGACTAGTAGAGGCCAATATAACACCTGGTTGGCGTGTTCGGGTACTCTTGGCCTTTTTGCAAACGATCCAATCTTGCAAGCGGTGCACATGTCTCCTCAATTCTGACCAGTGGGGAACTCCAACATTTTCTGCTATCCAAAGTGGTCGGAAAGTCCTCCATCATGAGCTTTTTTTTTCAAAAATTCTTGTATGGATCCTTTTGAGATGCAAATTCTTCCTAAACGAAAAAGATATCCATCGTGCTTGTAACCTTTTCGGACATGTGGAAACCTTTTCGGACATATCCATTATGTTCAGCACTGCTTGTAGGTCTTGGGTGTACATTTCCTTGATAAATACAAGGCCCATAAGTTTGGTGCTAGGCTATGAAACCAGAGTATACCTCCAGGAAAGAGCATCAGCTACAATGCTGGTGGTGCCCTTCTTGAATTTAATAGTATACTGAAATATCTCTATGAATTCCACCCATTTTGGATGTTAGTGACTCAACTTTCCATGGGCCTGCAAACATCTAAAAGATGAGTGATTAGTATGTATTATGAACTCTTTTAGAAGGAGATAATGTTGCCAATGTTGGAGGGCACGAATCAAAGCATACAACTCCTTGCATATGTTGAATAGTTCAAAGCAGCTCCTTCCAGTTTTTTACTGAAAAATGCAGTAGGTTTTCCCTCTTGAGTTAGGACTTCTCCAATACCCACACCAGATACATCACACTCAACCTCAAAGGCTTTGTTAAAATGTGGGAGCGGTAGAACTGGTGTAGAGCTAAGTTTCTTCTTAATATCTTCTATTTGTACATGGGCTAAAGGAGTCTAGCAAAAATGTCCCTTTTTCATGCAATCCGTGATCGGAGCCATGATAGTGCTAAAATGTTTAATAAAATGCCGATAAAAGGATGCAAGCCCATGGAAACTTTTGATCTTGCTAAGCTTTGTGGGAACCACCCAATCCATAATAGCTTTTACCTTCTCTTCATCCACTTTGATGTTGTGTGGAAACACTACATACCAAAGGAAGATTACTTGTTCTTGGCAGAAATGACATTTCTTACGTTTGCCAAACAGTTGTTGTCCCTTAATTTGGAGAAGACTGAATGCAAGTGTTGTTCATGATCTTGTATAGTCCTGCTATAGACTAGAATATCGTCAAAATAGACAACAACATGGGATTGGAGATTCTTTAAGAAAGGATGTTGCTTGGTTATGGAATGCAAGGCTTAATGGTTTGAGATTAAAAGGTTTTCTTTTCGATTTGTAGGTTTAGGAAGAGGGCTTTGAAGAAGTTGTTTTGGGTTGAGTGGTGCAAGGGTAATTTTCTTCCCATCCTTAGCGAAACTATAGGTGTTCAGGTAACCATCATGAAGGACTCATGTATCGAACTGCTAGGGATGTCCTAGTAACAGGTGGCTGACTTCCAAGGGAATGATAGTAGAAAGAATCATGGGATTTCAACTTGTTGTGTTACTTGGAGCTCTCCGGTATTGTTAACCACTGAAGTTGGTACGGTTTGGGATGTGCTAGAGGGCTCAATTGTTGCTTGTTTACCAGTTTTATAGAAGCAGCATTAGTATAACTTCCACCATCTGTAATGAGAGAGCATACCTTCCCTTTGATTGTACACCGAGTTGGAAGATCATGTCCCTTTGATCAAGCTGTAAAGGTGATATAGCACTGAGCTATCAATGAATCACCAATAGTTCTCCTTAATCTGCATATTCAGTATAAGACTCTTCTGGCTCAGGTTCTGTCTCATCTTCACTCTCAGTGTTATCAAATGCACCCTTTAGGATAATGATCTTGTTAGGGCATTGAGGGGTAATATGGCCCCAGCCCAAACACTTGAACCATTTGATGTCTTTGGAGCGAGCAGTTGAAGAGCCGTTTGCAGCAGATTTTCCCTTTTCATCAGGTCATGCAACACTTTGTGTGCTTTTGATGATTTTTGTTGTCTTTCTACTTTAATTGATAATATTATGACATCTTTCAACAAAATGAACGGTTGTAATTCAACAGCATTTGCAATAGTCCTGTTAAGTCTTGCAAGAAAATGAGCTATAATCTGTTCTTGTGGTTCCTGCACATTACATCGAATCATTAATGTCGCAAATTCTTTTACATAATCCTCGACATTCATTCCTCCCTGCTGTAGACTTTGGAGTTTAAGATATAATTCTTGTTTGTAATATTCTGGAACAAATCGTTTTGCCATTGGGCATTTCATCAACCTCTTGCTTCGAATTTCTTCTTCCCCATCCTTCATTTGTTGGTCCTTTAGATTCTCCCACCAAATGCTAGCATAATCTGTAAATTCTATGGATGCAAGACGACATTTAGTTTCCTTGGAGTAGTTAAAATATTTAAATAGTTAAATATTTTATCCACCCGCTGAACCTATTTTAAGAATTCTTTTGGGGAGCTTGTTCCCTTAACTTGCAGAATTTGAATTTTGGGGTAGTATTCATTTTGATCCCTGCTGTTTATGGTGTGGGTTATGGGGGGAGGTGCCATGACTTCTTCCTTGGGTTCCTGGTCATCTAAACGAGAATGAGAGCCTCCTGGGTTGGGACGGAGTGGAGTAGCTGGTGATGGACTCAATCGTTTCATGGACCTAACCAGAAGTTGGAGTTGGCTCATCATTTCTTCTTCTCGTCTTTCTAATGCTACAATTCTAGCTTGGCCAAAAAACATGCCTCTAGGGATGTTGAGATCTTCTTCATTGGAATTTTGGTTGGGGGTGTTTTGGTGGTTTGTCATGGTTTGGGAGATAAGATGGCTTCAGAGAACTTACATGTTTTGAAGCAGAATGATGTGTGGTTCAAACTGAACCACCTCTTAAGCTAGTAGCATGCGTGATTAACTCAATTGGTTGAAGAGCATCTCATTGAAAGCACCAATGATGCATTCCGATTCAGCAACAGCTAGCAGCAGGCATGATTAACTTACTATAAAGGCTCTCCTATGAAATAAACCATCACCTAGTAAAATGCTCATACAAGCTCAGTCATCTATGAATTTGCTATAAAGACTTCCCTACGAAATAGTCAATCACCTACTAAAATGCTAATACAAGCTCAGCCATCTATAAGCTTGCTATAATTGTTGTTTTGGTAATTTCTAAGGCCACTAAATGAACATTAAAATTGTAAGTCTATCCCCAAAATGAGCCAACTGGAGCTGAGAATCTCTTAGCTGGCTTAAATGTGGCTTTACTCTTGAGTCACCTCCTCTAGAGTCAACAAACAGCCTTGAGTTTCCTGAAGTCAACAAATAGCCTTGAGTTTCCTGAAGTCACTAAGGCTCCCCTCACCCAGCAATGTTTTGAGTTCGAACCAGGTTGGGTTGTTGGTTGCACTTCTGGCATGAGTGATAGTGATGGTTGTCCTTCTCACCAGGTTAGATCATTAGTACCTGATCCTTCATCAGGACCAACAAATGAGAATGGGAAAGGAAGAAATTCGAAGTTTGAGATTGATGAAACGCATAATGGCTAAATGATTTTTGCTAGAATATTACAAACAAGAATTTCATCTCAAACTTCAAAGTCTGCGTCAGGGAGGAATGAATGTTGAAGATTATCTAAAAGAATTTGGGACTTTGTTGATTCATTGTAATGTGCTAAAGCATTTTCTTGCAAGATTTAACAGGACTATTGCACATATTGTTGAATTACAACCGTTTGTTTTCTTGAAAGATGTGATAAAACTATCAATTAAAGTGAGAAGATAGCAGAAATCATCTAACACCAAGAACTATTCTATACTTTAGAAATCTGGCAAAAGCACATAAGTCATTGCACGATATGATGAAAAAGGATGCTCTAGTCTATTCATTAAACTGTTAATTACAGCTCTGTTACTACTCGTTCCAGGATTCTCAGTCTTCTCGGAAATCATATACAAGCTACTCCAAGAATTTCATTTTAGGATACCTTTCTTGAATAACTACCTTCTGGTCTACCACCCATTCAAGGCATTGAACATTAAATTGATTTCATGCCCCGAGCACCACTTCCCAACCGGCTTGCCTACATAAGTAGTCAGGTCTCTGATACTGAAAGTAGGTGATACTATATAATGCTTAGGGAGGACAAATGGTGTGGGCATTTTCATTGACCATGGCAAGAACTCTGAAAACACCATCTACTCTTGGCTTTAGATTGGAATATCTCTGTTGGGTAAACCATTCTTTGCGGAGGCATATCCAAACCAAATCCCGCGGCTGAAACTGAATGTGTTTCTTGTGCTTATTGGCAGCCTCTGCATATTTTATAGAGCTTACTTCTATCTGCTTCTTGATATCTTCATGGAATTTTTGAACATCTTTAGCAAGTTTTTTTTCCTTTTGAATCTTCTGAATGACCTGTATTGAGACTGAACAAATCTAAAGGAAGAACCAAAAGATGCCTCTCTTGAGGAACCACAAGCCTTAAATGCTGAAAACCTCTGAACTCCACAATTAATTCATGATGGTGCTTTCTAGCATAACTAAACCATGAATTCGTCCAACACTATGGAAAACAAGGACTAATTTTGGGAGATAGAATGGACAAAATTAACTCACAACGGTCTAGGAAATCAACTTTTGTGTTATCAATGCCTTAGAAAATAGAATGATCATTTACCATACTTGGAACCTGTATTCTGAGTTAAATTTTTTGGGAACTTGTGTTTTGAGTTATTTCTACATGGCTAGATTTGTAGCCCTTGTCCAAGTTAAAATAGACCTCTTGTTAGAATGAAAATGCAGCATCCATTATCCAACGAATTTTGTATTCTTTATCTAATTCAGCTTACAATTAGTGGTGAGATTGATTTCTTTGTTCTCTCTTATCAGTCAAGACAGTGGTGAGTGAACAAGAATCACCCATAGTTCAACTGTTCGTAAATAGTGGTTTCACTCATTCTCATTCGGAGGTCGCCTTCATTGAACAGGAATGCATCAACGAACAAGGCAGTTATGGAAGCAATAGAATTTATGAAGTCTCTCCTTCTCCTCTCTTAGCTCATCTGAATCCTTCTAGCGGGATTTACTGATGTTTACCATCGTTTTCATCCTTCACGGCTCTTAGCTCACCATAATCCTTCTAGCTAGTAATGGTTTGGATGACCATTTATGAAATGTTCCTGTGTTGCGTATGCCACTGCTTGAATTGTCCTGGACTTAGATAGTGTTAATGGTCTTGGGGTTCGACTTGGATGAGTTATGTTCTGTAGAATAGCGTTGTATATTATGATCTCCTCAACATTACAGTAATTCCTACATATGTATATATACATATATATATCTTGTTCTTGTGATGTGAGTTGATTAAAGCTTGATTCTGGGGCATTTTTCAGTTTTTCGTTTTTGAACCTTGATGTCCGCATCATAACCTCCAAGTGGAAGAAGATTCATCCTCAAATCTAATGGTCTTCAGTGGTTGCATACAAGGGTTGCAGCATTTAAGCATCTGCTGATAGTGCTGGGAAATAGTTTTAAATTGCCTTATAGGATTTCTTTGCCTTGATGTTGCTCTATTGACTTTATCTCGATGTTCCTTGCTTGTTTTCTAATGAGGTAAAGGTTGTAACTGTTCTTCAGATATCCTTGTTACTATACTAAGTTTGCAAGACCCAAGACCATCTTTCATGTAATTCCAAGTAGCTAAAATCAAGTAATTCCAATGTGAGTCCTCTTCGCTGGAAACATATTGTGTTGTTTCCATGGTCAGCGTGATGTCCACCGATGCAGAATCTTTGGTTTGGTAACCAGTTTCGCTATCTGATTGACATAACCTCAGGACTAATTGTGTCTAAAACTTATTCTGGTTTTACATCAAGGTTTTCAACAGAGCTTGAAACCATCCAAGAGATTCAACAGTGTTAACTGGTATCCTTGAGCACGTTTATAGGTTCTGCAGTGCTTTCTTTGTAGATATGGACAATCGATGAGTTTATGTCCATATCCAAAACAAATTTAACATTTGGTGAATTGACTGAAGGTGTACATCCACATGGATCTTCAACAGACCATTTTTTGATTGGACAATGACTAGCTGTACACGAAGCTGACCATGTTGTCTTCTAATGATCCTGTCAAGAACTTTAGATATCTCTTGTAATTGCTTCTCATCTGTTCTTCACGTTGGTAAATTCTATTCCAGATGGTGTCTTCGAGGAACAACCCTTCACCTTCCAATGGATTAGGAGCAGCCAAAAGTCGATGCAACCCCAATGCATTAGAGGTAGAGATATATTGTATGACTAGGATTGAAATAGTACCATATGTTTAGGCTAGTGAAGGGACCGCTTTTGCAATGGGCAGGATCTCAATGAACGCACCAAATTGTGCTTAGGCATTCTTGTTTTTCGGTTTTCCATTTTTCAGACTTGATGTCCGCATCAGAAGGAGAGGCATCTGAGTCAATACAGCTGCCATTGTTGTTATTTAAGGTACTGATGATATCAAAATATGGACCAGCAATTACAATGATGATTTTTGAGAAGATATCTCTCAATGAAAGCACGAAATATTGTGCTTTCATACTAGACGGGGTCGGCTACATGGATTATTTGTTTCCACAGATCCCTATCGTGTGCCATGTTAGCAGTTAACTCACAATAAGCTAGATCATTTTTTATTGTTTCTTTCCAACACTTTTGTGGTCGTCCTCTACCTCTTTTAATACCTTCCAAATATAGTTTTTCTAACCTTCTTACAAGTTCTTCTTTTGATCTTCTTTCTATATGTCCAAACCATCTTAAACAATGTTCTCTCATTTTATCCTCTATTGGTGCCACTCCTAATTTGTTTCTAATAACCTCATTATGTATACGGTCTTTTCTTGTATGACCACTCATCCATCACACCATCTTCATTTCTGTCACAGACATCTTTTGTACATGTTGATGATTAACTGCCCAACACTCAGAACCATAAAACATGGTAGGCCTAATTGCTGCTCTATAATATTTAACTTTTAATTTTAATGGTATCTTCTTATCACAAAGAATACCTGATGCTCCTCTCCATTTTAACCAACTAGCATTAATTCTATTTGTAACATCTCCATCAATTCTTCCATCACTTTGAAAAATTGACCCTAGGTATTTAAAACTTTCCTTTTGGGGAATGCAATGTGTGCCAATTTTAATTTCTATGTCCTCTGAAGTAGCCAAATGATCAAACTTACATTCCATATATTCTGTCTTTGTTCTACTAAGTCAGAGGCCTTTGCTTTCTAATGTTTCTCTCCATAGTTCCAGTTTTCTATTAACTTTTTCCTTAGACTCCTCCACTAATACAATGTCATCTGCAAATAACATACACCAAGGTACTTCATCTTGAATATGTTTTGTTAACTCATCCATCACCATTATAAATAAGTATGGACTTAAAGTTGATCCTTGATGTAACCCAATATTAACTTCAAAGAAGTTTGTCGTTCCTTCATGAGTCCTGTAGGCACGGAACCTTTTCGTATGTCTAAGTCGCTTTTATAAAAAGGGTGTGCCAGCTAGCTTACTCAAGCTAGCGAAGTAAGTTTTGAATATCTGACTCGTTTGGGTAGATTGTGAGCAAGTGGGTTATTTTCGTCGCAGACCTTCTTGCACCGATGCGCAAGGGTCAGTCTGTACGCTTGGCAAAGTCGATTTTGAACAAGTGTAACCTCTTTGAAAACATGCGAAGTGTTTGATTGGGTTTTGTTTGTATTGTTGCAGATTTTATTTCACGTGGGATTTGCCCGTGCCTATGTCTTTCAATTTTACGCTATTTAGGCCAGCTAGGTGTGTGCGCAAGTGACCTAAGTTGGGCGATTTTTGCACTGGTGTATGGGGTTTGCTTTGATGCAATATGCGTCCTAACTCATGGTATGGCGGATATGCAATGCAAACTCACACAACTCCAAGGGAAAACCCGAAATTGAAAGACAATGCTTAAGGGAAATTGCAAAAGGAAAATATGGCTATATCTTAAGAGCGAAAAGGCTCAATTGTGTAAGTGTGTGTCGTGTATATATTGAAAGACTACCCACACAGTTGAACCTTAAAACCCAAATCTTAAAGACATAGCGGAAGGGAAATACAACTATATATATATGGGCCCGAAGGTCGCCAACGTGTGCGTGGGTGTTGTGTGTATATGTAAAGACAACTCACACGACTGGGAATGTAAAACCCAAATTGAATTGCAATACGGCTCTTATTAGAGTCTTGGAAGTAAGAGCGAAAGCTCAATGTGTGTGAGTGTGGAATTGAAAGACCACGCACACAACTTGAATGAAAACCCCAAATTGAATTGCAATATGGCTCTTATTAGAGTCTTGGGAGTAGGAGCGAAAGCTCAATGTGTGTGAGTGTGGAATTGAAAGACAACACACATGACTTGAATGTAAGCACACGCAGCTGAACTTATATAAATAAAACTATATCTTAGGGGTTGTCAAGGCCCGTGTGTGTGCAAAAGGAGTGCAACTAAGAGCGGAAAGGCTCAAGTGCACGTGTGTGCTTGTGTGTCATACATCAATATTACATCTTGGGGGGAGACTACGCTCCATTATTACAACCCCATATCAAAATTTAATTGAATATAAAGCAAGTTCATATAATAGACCAAGTTTAGACACTTACATGTAGCTGGTCCATCTTCAACTTGCTTGGATTTGGACTTGTGATTCGCCTTGGGCAGCCATGAGGAGTCCCTTAGGTAGCTTGTCACGGCTGGTAGGAGTGTTGGCCGGCTGATATTGAGGTGTTTTAGGGAAGGTAGGTTGATCTAAGGTGTGATGCTGGGAGTTGGGATGAGTTTAGGGACAGGTAGGGGTGCTCGGCTAGGTGGAAGGAAGGATCATGCTGGCTGGGTGGAAGGGAGAATGGCAGGTGGATGGGAATGCTGGCAGGTGGTGCAGGTTGGTTGGGCAGGTGTTGGGTTGTTGGTCTAAGGTGTGGTGCTGGGGGTTGGGCGACTAGGGGTGGCAGGTGGTGCTCGGTTGGGAGTGAAGGAGTTGGGGAATGGTGAAAGGGATGCTACTGGTTTGGGGAAGGGAGAGTTATACTAACCGAGAATGGAGGGAGGATGGCGGGTGGTGCTCAGCTGGGAGTGAAGAGGATGGCTGGTGGCTAGGTGGAAGGTGATGCTCAGCTGGGAGGGAAGGAGTTGTTGGTGGCCGGGTGGAAGGGAGGTGGCGCTGTCCAGGTCCTGGCCGAGTGGAGGGGATGAAGAGGGAGTTGAAGAGAGGAAGATGGAGCTCCTCGCCGAAGGTGAGAGGGATTCCCAATGCGTGCTGGCCCAATGGGAGTGGGATGGGTGCTGGGGGGATAAGGGAGCTAGGTCGGTTGGGCTGGGGGGGCCAGATATTTTCATTTTGGTGGGTTGGGATATTGTGGGCTAGATATTTTATGGGTTAGGATGGGGGTAGCTGCAACTAGGCTGGGTCGGTTTAGGGAAATGTTGTGGGTTGGGCTAGTGGTTTGGGGTAGGTCGGTTAGGTGGGTTGGGTTTAGTTGGTTAGGGACTTAGTTAGGTGAACTAAGGTTAGCTTAGGGCTAGTTGGTTAGGGTCTAGGTGGTCCAGCTAGGTGAAGTGGGTGTGGTTTTGGCTGAGAAGGGCTAAGTCTAGGTTAGGTTTTAGGAACAATGGCTAATTGAGGTAAGCTAACTTAGAGCTAGGTTTAGGAACCACCTCTTGGAGCTGGTCCATTACATTAGTTGCAGCCATATCCAAGTTGGTGCAGCCCTAGGTCAAGTGTAGGTGCATACAAGCTTGAACCCACACTCTTGGTTAAACCCACAAGGCTAACCCACTTTTGACCAAAAAGTCAAGCCTACCAACTTTCTCACTCTTACTTTATGGCCCTTTTCTCTCTACCCAAGCCTTCCAAGGGCATTCACGTGAACTTTTGTGGGCCCCTCACCCCCATTTATGGGGAGGTGAAGTGGGCCATGGATATAGATATTGGATTTGGATCTTGGGATTCAAATCCAAATACATTTTGGGTTTGGATCTGGATATATATGATCCAGATCTGATCCAAATTTGATTTTTTTTATTCCTTCATGGCGTTTCGAGATAGACGGTTTGTGTGGGGCCTGACTACATCAGTACTCCGTCTTGCGTAGGGTCTTCGCCAACATTGTCGTCCGATCTCCTTCTCACCTTCGGGATTTCATCATATTTCTGATATTTGGGGCTTGGATGTCTGAGAATTTGGGGATGCTTTTGACATGAGAGTTGATATGCCGGGCTTGAAGTAGGCTTCGGGTCCGGGCTCTCCTTTGCCTTTTCGATCCGCTTTTATCAGGCCAGGAGGCTTTTGGGGCTTTTTCACCCGTTTTTGTGGCTGCTTTTGATCAAGTTGTACCTTTTGGATTCAGCTCTTTGCGAAGTTGGGACTTGGCCCAAATATAAGACATTTTATATCAAAATGGGGTTTTATAAGAAATTGCAGCTTTTACAACTCCTGAGCTTTCGAAAACTGAAAATCTGGTCTTGAAAAGGGGATTTTAAAACCAGGTATGTTTTATGAAAACCTTAGAATTTCGGGGTGTTTACAAGTCCTCACACATATTTTTGCACCATCATACATGTCTCTTATAAGGTTAATATATGTCAATGGGATACCTCTTTTTTCCAAAGTTCTCCAAAGAACCTCCCTCGGTACCCTATCATAAGCTTTTTCTAGATCAATAAATATCATGTAAAGGTCTTTCTTTTTTGCTCTAAAATATTCCATAAGATGTCTGAAAAGGTGAATCGCTTCAATAGTAGATCTGCCTGGCATAAATCCAAATTGGTTCTCTGTTGTACTTGATATTTGTCTTAACCTACGTTCGATAATTCTTTCCCATAATTTCATAGTATGACCATTAACTTGATACCTCGATAATTCGCACAATTTTGAATGTCTCTCTTGTTCTTATATATGGGTATAAGTGTACTTGCTCTCCATTCCTCGGGCATCTTTTGGTTTTTCCATATTTTATTAAATAGTCTTGTGAGCCAAGTGATTCCTATTTCTCCTAGTATTTTCCAAACTTCTATAGGAATATTATCTGGTCCTACCGATTTACCACTCTTCATATGTTTAAGAGCCTCTTTGACTTCATTCTTTTGAATACGTCGGTAGAAATTGTGGTTTATATACTTTTCTAACTTGGCTAAATCTCCTAGACTAATACTAACATCTTTATTTTCATTAAAAAGATTATAAAAATAGTTTTTCCATCTATTTCTTATATCATCATTTGCCACTAGAATTTTTTCATCATCGTCTTTTATGCATCTAACATAATTAAGATCTTTAGTTTTCTTATCTCTAGCCCTAGCTATCCTAAAAATATCTCTTTCACCCTCTTTTGAGTTAAGTTTTTTAATATAACTCATCCCAAATCTTAGCTTTTGCTTCACTAACGGCCTTTTTCGCTTCCTTCTTTACTTTCTTATAAGCTTCTAAAGTTTCACTAGTTTTCTTAGCATAATGTAATTTGTAACATGCCCTCTTTGCCTTGATTTTATTTTGTACTACTTCACTCCACCACCAAGCTTCTTTTTGTGCCGGTACACCTCCCTTAGATACCCCTAACACATCTTTTACCACTTTCCTAATATGTATAGCCATATTGTTCCACATATCACAGGGTGTGCCAACATAATTCTAAACATCTCCTTGAAGGACTTTCTGTTTAAATATATCTTCTTTCTCGCTTTTGAGGTTCCACCATTTAGTCCGAATAGCTCAATGCACTCTTTTCTTCTTTGTCCATTTTTTTATTTGTAAATCCATAACTAAAAGTCGATGTTGGGTGGTTAAGCTTTCTCCTGGAATTACCTTACAATCTTTACAACACGCTCTATCTTTTTTTCTACAAATAAAGTAATCAATTTGTGTTTGTGATAAGCCATTCTTATAATTAATTAAATGTTCATCTCATTTTTTGAAGATTGTATTGACTATAAAGAGTTCAAATGACATAGCAAAATTTAAAATCTCCCTACCTTCCTCATTTATATCCCCAAAACCAAAGTTTCCATGAATCCCTTGATATCCTAATACCTCTTTACTGACATGTCCATTTAAATCTCCTCCTAAACAAATCATCTCCCTTTGTGGAATCTTTTGAAACACCTTATCTAATTCTTCCCCAAAAACTGTCTTTATACTACCTTCTAGTCCTACTTGGGTTGCGTAAGCACAAACTATATTCAAAACCTCTGCTCCTAACACTAATTTCAACGTCATGATTTGGTCACCATATCGTTGTATGTCTACTACACTCTCCTTTAAATCTTTATTTATGATAATACCAACTCCGTTTCGACCCTTTTCTTTACCTGAGTACCATTATTTAAAACCTGTATCCTCTATCTCCTTTGCTTTTTCTCCAACCCATTTTGTCTCTTATAAACATAGAATATGAATCTTTCTCCGAATCATAGTATCTACCACCTCCATTAGCTTACCCGATATCTACCACCTCCGTTTGATGAGAAGTAAGAAATGAAAAAAATACTAACTTCAAATCCACCACAACAAGGGTTGTTGATAAGGAGAGGAAGGCATAACTCGCCACTGAACCTCGAAGGCCCAGATAAGAGAAGAAGTTCACAACTTATTCAATGTGATCCAGCCAAAAGTGATTTTCATTCAAAAAAATAGGTATTTATGCTGGAAACAGACCTCCCAGCTTAGCCAATCAAATAGACAATAATAAATGCTGCTCTCTATATAAAATAAGGTGAAATAAGTGCATTATAAAGCTTAAAACAGGAATCCTACATGCAATACAAATTTTAATGTGCCTACTTAAGCATCAAAACAGATCCACTAAATCTGGAATTACTAAGCCCTGGCCTAGATTGGGTCATGGGTCCTTTAGCCGACTCTTGACTTTAGACACGGCCACTATTCGAGTGGGGTTTATCTTCAATGTCCTCATAAGATATTCGAGTATTATCAATAGTCCCAAGAAAGGGAAATGTTTCATGGATGTTTTGGGGTTCACCGATTATGCTAATTTGTGGTGGAGCAAACTCTATGACCAAACGATGCAGGGAAGGAGATGGAGACATAACCAGCTGGGGCTTGATGAAACAACTCATGTAGAGATATGTTCCACACTACTACCAGCAACAACTCCAAGACCCATCTTACACTGGGATGGAACCCCACCTTCTATAGTTTAACTTGCCCTCATCCGATTGAAATTGAAGCCAGCCATTGCTATTCTAGTGAAGAACTTGATGCAATTGAAGATGTCCCACACATTCTGAAATTGTCAGTAGTCAAGTAAATTACATCACTTGGCTTAAACCCAAGTAGTATCAATATGCCAAGTCAAACCCACGTTTTTTCTTTACTTTCTTATCCATACTAATGCCCATATTGCTGGTCAGATATTTCCTTTGTTATTTTCTATCAGGGATGTGTTTAATATGTTTTGTAGAAAGAAAACCATAGCTGATGGCATTGGAAACTTGCCAAATCTCGAAGGCCAGGAAAATAACATTTGGTGAATTGACTCAAGGTGTACATCTGCATGGATCTTCAATAGACCTTTTTTTTCGATTGGACGATGACTAGGTGTTACACGAAGCTGACCATGTTGTCTTCTAACGATCCTGTCAAGAACGTTAGATATCTCTTGTAATTACTTCTCATCTGTTCTTCACGTTAGTAAATTCTATTCCAGATGGTGTCTTCAAGGCACCTTCCAATGGATTAGGAGTAGCCAGAAGTCGATGCAACCCCATTGCATTCGAGCTAGACATATTCTATGACTAGGATTGGAATAGTACCAGAGGTTTAGGCTTGTGAAGCGATCACTTTTAAAATGGGCAGGATCTCAATGAAAGCACCAATTGGTGCTTAGGCGTTCTTGTTTTTCGGTTTTCCGTTTTTCAGCCTTGATGTATGTAAACACCCCAAAATAAAATGAATGTCAAAATCAAATACCTAGTTTGAAAAGTCATTTAAAAACCCAATTTTGGAGTTTTCGAAAACCCAGGAGCTCTCAAATGCTTTTAAAATTCTGTCTTAAAAACCTCGATCAAAATGTGGATTTCTTAAACTCGGGCAAAGTCCCAATTTCATAAAGAGCCAAATGAAACAGGTGAAGCATGAAGGATGACACATGATCAAGAAGCAGCCCAAAAAGCAGCTCCAAAGGCCTGATTCAAAAGCAAGCTCCGGAAGCAGGTCCAAAAGACTATAAAATCAACATAATCTGATGAAAGCAGGACCGAAAGCAAAAGGAGAACCCGGGCCAGAAGCAGACTTCAAGCCCAGCGTATGACATATGAAGTCAAAAGCATCAACCTTATCTTCTGAAATCCAAGCCCAAGCTTGAAAACCAGAAATTTGATTGAAACGAAGTCCAGAAAGGTGAGATGGAGATCGGACGACAAAGTTGGGGAAGACCCAACGTCAGACGGTGCACTGATGAAGCCAGGGCTACAAACCGTCCGTCTCGAAACGCCAAGAAGGACTACTCAGAGAAAATTTGGATCGGATCTGGACCATATATATTCAGATCCATATCCAAATAATGTTTGGATTTGGATCAATCCAAATAGTGTTTGCATTTGGATTGGATCCAAATAATGTTTGGATTGGATTGGATCTGGACCAAAATATCCATATCCATATAAATGTTTGGGTTTGGATCGGATCTAGTCATAAATATCCAGATCCAGATCCAAATAGTATTTGGATTTGGATCCAGATCTCGAACCCATATCCAAACCCAAGACCCACCTCACTTGCCTATCAATAGAGGTGAGGGGGTCTCCAAAAAGGGATTCCACGTGAACTTGCTTGGAGAAGCCTTGGAGGAGAGAGAGAGGGTTAAGGTGAGTGCTTTATGCATAATTTCTTTTTAGTGGGTTAAGCCTTGTGGGCTAAATAGGGTTAGTATGGGTTGCACCAACATGAGCCGAGGTGGACCTATCTGCGCATGGAGGACCCGAGTTGGCTGGACAAAAGCTTGAGCCAAAGCCTAGCCTAAGGTAAGCCTAAACCTAACTCTAAACTAAACCTTCTTTTCCTAACCCTCTAGACCTAACCCAAGACCAACACCTACCTAAACCCACCGCCATACCTGAACCCTAATCCCAGCAAAACCGACCTACCTTTTCACCAACGAACACCCCCTAACACCCGGCTCACCCTGTCACCATCCGAACCCCATACCGCGCACCCTGCACGCTACCCGGCTCCCTGACGCCACACCGCGCGTCCCGTGCGAACCCACCGCACGCCCTGTGCACCTGTCCGCAGTGCGCACCGTGCCTGCGTGCCTGTCCCGCGCCTTGTCACCCTAGTCGAACACCCTGCTGCTCCCATCCGCCTGCACCACACCCCTCACCACCTCAGCTAGCTCCCTACCAACATCACACCTGTAGACGCCGGAAAATTCCCGCCTCTAGGTTCTTAGGCCTGAAGCGAATCTTTTCGTGTGTCTAAGTCGTATTTAAGCAAAAGGGCGTGCTAGCTAGCTTGCTTAAGCTAGCGAAGAAATGTTTTAAAATCTGACTTCTATCGGGGTGACTCTGAGCAAGCAAGCTCTTTTCATCACAGACCTTCTTGCACCGATGCACAAGGGTCAGTCTGTACGCTTAGAAAATCGAGTTTTAGACATGATAACCTAGGAAAATGTTTGGGGTGTTCGTTTGGGCTGATTTGTATGGTTTTCAAGTTTTATTTTCACGTGGATTTGCACGTGCCTATGTCTTTCTTTTTATCCCTTTCGGGCCAACTAGGTGTGTGTGTGTGCAGAAGTGACCTAAGTTGGGCGATTTTGAACGGGAGTGTCGGGTTTGCTTTGATGCAATATGCGTCCTAACTCGTGGTATGGCGTATATGCAATGCAAACTCACGCAACTCCAAAGGCAAAACCCAAATTGAAAGACAATGCGGAAGGGAAATGACTTAATGTAAATTTGCAAAAGGGAAATTGCAAAAGGGAAATATGGCTATATCTTAAGAGCGGAAAGGCTCAATTGTGCACGTGTGTGTTGTGTAAATATGTAAAGACTACTCACATTGCTGAACCTTAAAAACCAAATCTTAAAGACATAGCCGAAGGGAAATACTTATAATATATTTGGGCCCGAAGGTCGCCAACATGTGCGTGGGTGATGTGTGTATATTGAAAGACAACTCACACGACTTGTAAATGAAACCCAAATATAAATTGCAATATGGCCTTGACTAAGGTCTTGGGAGTAAGAGTGAAAGCTCAAAGTGTGTGAGTGTAGAATTGATGTACTACGCACACGACATAAATGAAACCCAAATATAATTGCAATAGGCCTTGACTAAGGTCTTGGGAGTAAGAGCGAAAGCTCAATGTGTGTGAGTGTAGAATTGAAATACTACGCACACAACTTAAAGTAAAACACCCCAAAACGAAATTGCAATAGGCCCTTACTAGGGTCTTGAAAATAAGAGCGAAATCTCAATGTGTGTGAGTGTGAAAATTGAAAAACAACACACATGACTTAAATAAAACCCACGCAACTTAAATTATATAAGTATAGCTATATCTTAAGGGCTGATTAGGCTCATGTGTGTGTCAAAATTGTCTGCAGCTAAGAGCAGAATAGGCTCAAGTGCACGTGTGTGTGGGTGTGTCAAACCACGTTATTACAAGCGGGGGGAGACAACTTTCCATTATTACAACCCCGTATCGAATTTAACTAAGCATAAGCAAGTCTATAACAAGGACCAAGTTAGGCACTTACGTATAGCTGGTCCGGGGTGACTTGCTTGCGCTTGGCCTAGAGAGTCGCCTTGGGCTGCAAGAGGGAGCTCCTTAGATGGGCGCGGCAAAGGAGGGTGCGGGCCCGATGGCAAAGGTGCAGGCGGGTGGCGCCTTGGCGCTGGTCGGGTGGATGGGGTGCTGCCTTGGCTGGGGTTGGGGTGCTTAGGGAAGGTAAGGGTGTTAGCTAGGGGCTGCCACTAAGGTTTGGGGTAGGTCTTAGGGAGAGGCAAGGTGAGTGTAAGGCACGACTGGCTGGGAGAGGAGGGGCAGGTGGTGCAGTCGGGTGATGCTGGCCGAATGGTGGAAGGAGGCAGGTGGTGGCCGGTTGGATGAGGTGCTGCCTTGGCTATGGAAAAGTGGTGGGTGTGTGGCTAAGAATGGAGGGGGAGTGGAGAACAGGTGGTGTTGAGATGGGGTACTAACCGGGATGAAGGCTGGCCGAAGGGTGGAGGTGGCGGATGATGAAGTGGAAGATGATGGCCGACGGGTGTTAAGGTGCAGCCGATTGGAAGGGGAAGTTGCAGGCGGTGGCGTGGAGTGGAGCTGGCTGAAGGATGGAGGTGGCGTGGAGTGGAGTGAGTGAGAAAGAGAGGGCAGGTGAGAGAGGAAAGAAAGGGCTGGGCTGCCCAGATTTTTTTTCATGCCAAACCCGCCCCAAGGGGGGGGGGTTTATAGGCTTTTAGTGGGTCGGTTGGGCTGGTATTGGGGGGTCGGTTGGGCTGGTTTGGTGGTAGTGGTTTGGGGATATGGTGGGCTAGATATTTAGGTGGGCTAGATATTTGTCTTGGGTGGTTTGGGGATATATGGTGTGCTAGGGATTTAGGTGGGCTGGTTTAGTGGTTTAGGGCTTAGCTAGGTGGGTTGGGCTTAGGGTGAGGTTTAGTGGAGTGGGTTAGGTGTTTAGGCTAGGATTAGGGTGAGGTTAGGGGGATTAGGCTAGGTGTAGGGAAGGATTAGGGAAGTGGGTTAGGTGATTAGGCTAGAATTAGGGAAGGATTAGGGAAGTAGGTTAGGTGATTAGGCTAGGATTAGGGAAGGGTTTAGGGGGAAACGGCTAGGTAAGGTGGATTAGCTTAGGATTAGGGTTAGGAGCATCCCTTTGCATGACCCGTGGACCTAGTTGCATCAAGTTGGTGCAACCCTAGGTTAGGTGTAGGTGCATACAAGCTTAAACCCACACTCATTAGGCTAACCCACATGATTAACCCGAAACTTGACACAGAAGTCAAGTCTAATACATTTTCACTCATATTTAATCCCCCCATGCTCTCTCATGCCCAAGCTTTCCACGTGATTTTCTTGTGGGCCCCACCTCCGTTTATGAGAAGGTGATGTGGGCCATGGATGTGGATATTGGATTGGATCTTTGGATCCAAGTCTAAATCCAAATCCACATACATGTTTGGATTGGGATCTGGATATATATGGTCCAGATCCGCTCCAAATCTGATTTCTGACTCCTTCAGGGTATGTTCGAAACAAACGGTTTGTGCAGGGCCTGACAACATCAGTACTCTGTCTTGCGTTGGGTCTTCGCCAACATTATCGTCCGCTTCTGTTTTCACCTTCCCAAGATCATTTCAATAGACTTGTTGATAACAGGGGCTTGGATGTCCGAGATTTCGGGGATGAATCTGATATGAGAGTTGATGTGCCGGGCTCGATATATGCTCCGGTTCTGGGCTCTCTTTTGCTCCTTTGTCCTGTTTTCATCAGGCCAAGTTGCTTTCCGGGGTTTCAAAACACCTTTTTTAAAGGTTTAAAGCTATATAATACATATTTTAAAACATGTATAGTTTAAACATATGTACAGGGTTGCAAGGCTCTTGGGTTTTCAGAGTCAAAATAGCCCTTTGGGGCTGCGTTTGCAAAACCAGGTTATTTGAGAAATCATGGGATTTTGGGTGTTTACAGATGCCTCTCTTTGGCATTATCCAAATTGATTTGGATAATGGTAAAGACGACAAACACCCCTTTCAATGTCTCCCTAGGTCTATCCACGAAAATATGGGATCGTCCCAATCTTTAGCAAAATCTCACTTTTAAACCTTGGTAGGAGGAGATATCACGCCAAAGGGATACAAATGGTTTCTGGTCCGAAATTGGATCATGTTTATGCAAGTGTCCATGCGTGGATATGCAGATGATTGACATGGATGGGACGCCAAGTAGGGCGACCTCCCAGAGACCAGATGACATGGTTGAACTCTTGACACTTACGGAGGCCTGCTGCTCCAAGTGAGCACCCCTATGTTGCTCGATGTTCAATTTTTCAAAATCTTTTTACAAAAGGGAACACTGCTTTGAGCCTCGATCCTAAGGATCTCGAGCTCTTCGTGTTTGCCTTTGCTTGAGTCTTGACACTCGCTAATTTAGCGGAGGTTTTATAAGAAAACAAGCTATATTTCAAGATTCCTACATCTTACTCGAAACGTCGAATTCTCAAACAAAATGAAATTCAAGTAGGTAAATCCTATTTTTACTTTAGGACTCCTCGAAATGAACCATGTTTATACTTGGGATAAGCCAGGGATGGGAACTCAGCCACATAGTCAACTAGGGCTTGCCCCTTAATGGAGACTTGGTGATGGTATTTCAGGTCATACTCCATTAGAAGGAGTTGCCATTTACCCAATCTACCAGTGAGAATGGGTTTTTCGAAAAAGTGCTTGATTGGATCAAGCTTTGACACTATTCAGATCTCATGATCTAGGAAATAATGTCGAAATTTCTGACAGGCCCGTCGGGCATTTCATCAAGTGTGGGGATATGCGTCCTCTAGGGGGAACTCAGCCACGTAATCTGCTAGGGCATGCCCCTTAATGGAGATCTGGTGATGGTATTTCAGGTCATACTCCATTAGAAGGAGTTGCCATTTGCCCAATCTACCCGTGAGAAAGGGTTTTTCGAACAAGTGCTTGATTGGATCAAGCTTGGACACTATCCAGATTTCATGATCTAGGAAATAGTGTCTGAATTTCTGGTAGGCCCAAACTAGGGCCAAGCACGTCTTCTCCATGGCTTGATAATTTCTTTCGTAAGCCAAGAGAGTTTTCGAAATATAATAGATGGCATACTCCTTATGGGTGTCATCCTTGTATTGAGCTAATAGAGCTCCCAAAGCATTCGCATGCACGGAAATGTAAAGCAAAAGAGGTTTTCCTTGCTTTGGAGGATTCAAAACGAGGGGATTAACCAGGTAGGCCTTTAGTCTCTCGAAGGACTTTTGGCAGTCGTCATCCCATGAAAATTTCGTGCCCTTCCTCAACAGTTTGTTGAAGGGTTCGCATCTAGTTGCCAGGTTTGATATAAACCGGCGAATGGACTGTAATCGATCATGGAGGCTACGAATTTGTGTGAGATTGGAGGGTGGAGCCATGTCTATGATGGCTCGACACTTAGAGGGGTCGACTTCTATACCCCTTTGGCTCACCATAAAGCCTAGAAGCTTTCCGGACTCTACTCCAAATACACATTTTTGAGGGTTTAGCTTTACTTGGTAAATTCTAAGCCTTTCGAAAATCTTTTGCAAACATTCGATATGAGTGCATCGGGTTTTGGATTTTGCCAAGAGATCATCTACATACACTTCTACGAGCTCATGAATCTGATCATGGAAGATTGTGGTCATGGCTCTCTAGTATGTCGCGCCGGCATTTTTCAAATTAAAGGGCATGACTGTATAGCAGTATGTGCCCCACGGGGTTATGAATGCGGTCTTACCCTGATCTCGTGGACTTAATTTAATTTGATTATACCCTGAATAGCCATCCATAAATGAAAATATCTCGTGATTTGCAGTACTATCGACTATCAAATCTATGTTTGGTAAAGGATAATTATCCTTTGGAGTGGCTTTATTCAGGTTTCTGAAATCGATGCATATTCAAATTTTCCCATTGGTTTTTCGAACCACAACGATGTTTGATAACCAATCAGAATACGCAATGGGTTTTATAAATCCGGCTTTTAACAGATCTTCTAAACCCTCTTTGACCTGGGCGTGTATATTCGGATGTATTTTCCTAAGCTTTTGCTTTATGGGTTTCACATCAGCATCTAAGGGAAGACGATGTTCGACAATGCTGGGATCTATGCCCGACATGTCTTCATACATCCATGCAAACACATCTAAGTAGGTTCGTAGAAATGCAATGAATGCTGATCTTTCATGCTCAAGCAAACATGCGCCTACCTTAATGGGTTTGGGATTGGAATCACTCCCTAGGTTCACCTCTATGAAATCTCCTCCTACTGAATTGGAAGGTCTTTCAAAATCGAGAATTTTATGAAATTTTGGGAGCTCAGAAGTGGGATGTTCCTCAAGGGGATCCACTTCTGGGCTTCGATCATTCTCGTGGGTTATAGACCTGAGGGAATTTGATGCGTGGATTTTCAAAAGACCTGGTTTTACACTTAGAATTTCAATTGATTTCGAAATTTTTGGTCTGGTTATCTGGTTATGCAGACAACGTTCCTTTCGAAATCCTTTTCTTTTTCCAAAGCTTTACCAGGAGCAGCTATGTACAAAATCTTTTTGGTATTTTGTAGATTTTCGATTTTTTGTGTTTTTGCAAAACAAGAACTTTGGAAACTATACAAACTACTCTATTTTTGAGTTTTTGATTTTCCAATGTTTTTCGTTTTTGCAATTTTCCATTTTTTTTGATTTTGAGTTTTTCAAATGTTTTTGTATTTTTATAAAAGGGATCTTCCATCATACCTACAAAGGGAAAACACTACGGGTTAGACTCGGAATAAGAGGTCTAAATCGTAGGTCTCTTCTAGGGTAGGCTCCAGGGCACCCTTGACCCAGGTGGTCATAGGGGGTGGCTCTGGTCGTATTTTGGGAGTATAGCCGATTCCATATCGGCTTGAGTTGGCC
This sequence comes from Brasenia schreberi, assembly GCA_036023115.1. Classification (NCBI taxonomy): domain Eukaryota; kingdom Viridiplantae; phylum Streptophyta; class Magnoliopsida; order Nymphaeales; family Cabombaceae; genus Brasenia; species Brasenia schreberi. The sequence continues at coordinate 11,613,015 of JAYKKT010000075.1, read as the reverse complement.
CTAGGAAGGATGGGTTCCAGGAGACTCTGGTTTTGTGCCCCTAGACTGGTATATGCCATGTAGCCCATGTTTAAGAGCATGGTCCACGACTTTTTGTTTTTAGAAAAGTTTGAATATAGGTCGTGGTCTTGGAACTTGCTGTCGTCTATGTCATGAGAAGGGTCAGGACTTTGAGGGGGCCAGCCTTGGCGGCTCGACCATGGTCTGCCCCAGGTTAGCCTCATGGGCCTGGGAACTCGACAAACAAGGGGAGTTTATGATCCCCTGAAGCTGAGGGTGACTCTCACCTAGGATCACCATAATTTGGTCCCTAAAAGGGATCTTGACACACCTGTGGAAGGTGGATGGCACAGCGCACAAGCTGTGTATCCAAGGCCTTCCCAACAACAGGTTATAATTGGGGTGGATGTCCAAGACATGGAACACCCCCATGTGTGTGATCCCTCCCATTTCCATAGGAAGTTCGATTGATCCTAAGGGACTAGACGCATTCCCATAGTATCCAGTGATAACAATGGGACTTGGGTTTACAGAAGTCAAGGTGACTCCGATTTGATACGCCACATGAAATGGAAGGATGTTGAGCCCTCCTCCCCCATCGACTAGGCACCTATCCAGAGAGTGGTTATTCAGAACCACCTCGATATGCAGGGCCTGGTTAAGGGCTTCGTAGGGTCTATCTACATCATCTTTCGAGAAGGTGATGGGCGATTTTGCTCCTATTGACGCCACTTAGTCAAACAGGGATTCACGGGTTATGTTTGAACTAACCTTAGCTCTTTCTAGAATTTTCTCTGGCACGAATCTATGCCTAGGAGAAGTTTGTATTAGCTCTAGGATGGACATGTGGATAGGAATCTTTGAAAGATGGTTTTCGAAATCATAAGGGTTTAAAATGATTTTCCCATTGTCTACTTTCGGCAGAACTCTAGGAATAAATGCTTTTGAGGGGCTAGGCACACTGACCACCTTTTTAGCACTTTGTAGGTGCGGGGGTTGATAGATCCTTCCGGATCTTGTTACTTCCCCCACGACCAACCTAGGGTTCGCACCTAATATGGCTCTAACCGTGAGTTTTGGAGCACCTTGAATTTTTAAAACTGGTTTAGCCAGGGATTTAGCTCTCGGTGGTCCCTAGATGATTACTTGGGCGGGTTTCTTGTAAAGTACAAGAGTAGATGCACAAGTAGATCGACCATACTCAGATGGATGCGCTAGATCATTTGAAAAGGTGAGGGTACATAACTCCTTTCTTTTCCCACTACTACTGGCCTGCTTGGGAAAGGGTTCTTTAAAGATAGCTTGGGTTGGCTCGGGTTCCTCAATGACCTGAAGTCGGCCCTCCGCTATAAAGTTCTCAATTTTATTAAGGAGGGAGAAGCACCACCTTGTATCATGGCCTTTGAGCCGATGATACTTGCAGTACTTGTTTAAAAATCCTCCCTTCGAAGTGACTCCCTCAGGGATCTTGGGGAGTTCGATCATGCCTTGGGCAAGTAGGAGGTCTAGGACCTCCGTTACAGGTTGCCCCAGCGGATTATACTCCCGTCTTTCGAAGGGCTTTTGAAAACTCCTCTCCTTTTTATTTTATGCTTTTTCAAAAGCCTTTGAAGCACTTATCGGGCTTGGATCCACCCGGACATTGGCGATTTTATGGGGCTTTTCCCCTTTGTCCGTGGTAGATGGCCCACAGTTGATGGGCTTCTCCAAGCGAGTTTTCGAAATAGGACTTCCTTTCCATAAGTGGTCGTATATCCCTTTCTTCAAGTTGGTTTCGAAAAGGGATGCTTTTTTAATCAACTTATGGAAAGTTGAGATTTCGTGAAGCGAGAGAAGGGTTTTTAACTCATTTTTAAAATTATCCAGGATGAGCATGACTGTGCATCCTTCGGATATTGGCTCTCGCACTTGCCCTAAAAGGGACCTCCATCGAATAATGAAGGCATGCACGTCTTCGTTCATGCCTTGCTTTGTATCCCTTAAAGTATTTAAAGTTGGCGTGACTTCTATGTTATGTGCAAATCTTTGCATAAAGCAGTTCGCTAACTCTTCAAAAGTAGCGAACTGGCTTAGATCGTAGGAAGTCAGCCATTTGGCAGCTGTGCCTTTAAGGGATAGAGGGAACCAATACACCCATTTCATCGAGTCCTTTTTCTTCTTATGGGCTCGACATGAGAAAAGTTGCACGTGAGACCTAGGGTCTCCCATGCCATCATACCGATGGAAGTTCGGTATTTCATCGTCACTGTCTGTCTCATAATCCATAGGTAGGAAATCAGACAGGGCGTAACTCCTCTTCTCTTTACTTTGCCCTTTTAGCAGCTGCTGTAGGGCTTTACGGTCCTTTTGTGTGAAGGACTTGTGGCATTGGTTGCCTTCCATTACGGAGGCCTCTTTATGTTTGCAAGGTTTTTCAGGTCTTTTCTTGGCCTTTTGTTCATCACCATTCGATGAACATGAATCGCCTGCTTCAGCCTCTTGGCTGAGAGCATCGTTTTGGCCTCGAATTCCCTTCTCAAATCTTCTATCTCTTCTAGTTTGTTTTTATTTTTCAAAAACCTCCTAGAATGAGAACTTGATGCGCATGAGCCCTGGCTCGACACTTCACTTGGATTTGATTTCGACATGCTTTCAAGCTTTCAAAATCCTACGTATGAAGTACAAAAAGAGTTAAAATGACACCTTTGGAAAAAAATTTCACAAGGTTTCTAATATGACTCGATTTTTCAAAAGACTCACGTCCCACCGGGCATGCCAAATCCTATAGACGCCGGAAAATCACCGCCTCTAGGTTCTTAGGCCTGAAGTGAATCTTTTCGTGTGTCTAAGTCGTATTTAAGCAAAAGGGCGTGCCAGCTAGCCTGCTTAAGCTAGCGAAGAAATGTTTTAAAATCTGACTTCTATCGGGGCAACTATGAGCAAGCAAGCTCTTTTCATCACAGACCTTCTTGCACTGATGCGCAAGGGTCAGTTTGTACGCTTAGAAAATCGAGTTTTAGACATGATAACCTAGGAAAATGTTTGGGGTGTTCGTTTGGGCTGATTTGTATGGTTTTCAAGTTTTATTTTCACGTGGATTTGCACGTGCCTATGTCTTTCTTTTTATCCCTTTCGGGCCAACTAGGTGTGTGTGTGCACAAGTGACCTAAGTTGGGCGATTTTGAACGGGAGTGTGGGGTTTGCTTTGATGCAATATGCATCCTAACTCGTGGTATGGCGTATATGCAATGCAAACTCACGCAGCTCCAAAGGGAAAACCCAAATTGAAAGACAATGCAGAAGGGAAATGACTTAATGTAAATTTGCAAAAGAGAAATTGCAAAAGGGAAATATGGCTATATCTTAAGAGCGGAAAGGCTCAATTGTGCACGTGTGTGTCGCGTATATATGTAAAGACTATGCATACTGCTGAACCTTAAAACCCAAATCTTAAAGACAAAGCCGAAGGGAAATACTTATAATATATATGGGCCCGAAGGTCGCCAACGTGTGTGTGGGTGTTGTGTGTATATTGAAAGACAACTCACACGACTTGTAAATGAAACCCAAATATAAATTGCAATATGGCCTTGACTAAGGTCTTGGGAGTAAGAGCGAAAGCTCAATGTGTGTGAGTGTAGAATTGAAGTACTATGCACACGACATAAATGAAACCCAAATATAATTGCAATAGGCCTTGACTAAGGTCTTGGGAGTAAGAGCGAAAGCTCAATGTGTGTGAGTGTAGAATTGAAATACTACGCACACAACTTAAAGTAAAACACCCCAAAACGAAATTGCAATAGGCCCTTACTAGGGTCTTGAAAATAAGAGTGAAAGCTCAATGTGTGTGAGTGTGAAAATTGAAAGACAACACACACGACTTAAATAAAACCCACGCAACTTAAATTATATAAGTATAGCTATATCTTAAGGGCTGATTAGGCCCATGTGTGTGTCAAAATCGTATGCAGCTAAGAGCGGAATAGGCTCAAGTGCACATGTGTGTTCGTGTGCCAAACCACGTTATTACAAGCGGGGGGAGACAACGCTCCATTATTACAACCCCATATCGAATTTAACTAAGCATAAGCAAGTCTATAACAAGGACCAAGTTAGGCACTTACGTATAGCTGGTCCAGGGTGACTTGCTTGCGCTTGGCCTAGAGAGTCGCCTTGGGCTGCAAGAGGGAGCTCCTTGGATGGGCGCGACAAAGGAGGGTGCGGGCCGGATGGCAAAGGTGCAGGCGGGTGGCGCCTTGGTGCTGGCCGGGTGGATGGGGTGCTGCCTTGGCTGGGGTTGGGGTGCTTAGGGAAGGTAAGGGTGTTAGCTAGGGGCTGCCACTAAGGCTTGGGGTAGGTCTTAGGGAGAGGCAAGGTGAGTGCAAGGCACGGCTGGCTGGGAGAGGAGGGGCAGGTGGTGCAGTCGGGTGATGCTAGCCGAACGGTGGAAGGTAGCAGGTGGTGGCCGGTTGGATGAGGTGTTGCCTTGGCTAGGGGAAAGTGGTGGGTGTGTGGCTAAGAATGGAGGGGGAGTGGAGAACAGGTGGTGTTGAGATGGGGTACTAACCGGGATGAAGGCTGGCCGAAGGGTGGAGGTGGCGGATGATGAAGTGGAAGATGATGGCCGACGGGTGTCAAGGTGCAGCCGAGTGGAAGGGGAAGTTGCAGTCGGTGGCATGGAGTGGAGCTGGCTGAAGGATGGAGGTGGCGTGGAGTGGAGTGAGTGAGAAAGAGAGGGCAGGTGAGAGAGGAAAGAAAGGGCTTTGCTGCCCATATTTTTTTTCATGCCAAACCCGCCCCAAGAGGGGGGATTTTTATAGGCTTTTAGTGGGGTCGGTTAGGCTGGTATTGGGGGGTCGGTTGGGCTGGTTAGGTGGTAGTGGTTTGGGGATATGGTGGGCTAGATATTTAGGTGGGCCAGATATTTGTCTTGGGTGGTTTATGGATATGGTGTGCTAGGGATTTAGGTGGGCTGGTTTAGTGGTTTAGGGCTTAGCTAGGTGGGTTGGGCTTAGGGTGAGGTTTAGTGGAGTGGGTTAGGTGTTTAGGCTAGGATTAGGGTGAGGTTAGGGGGATTAGTTTAGGTTTAGGGAAGGATTAGGGAAGTGTGTTAGGTGATTAGGCTAGGATTAGGGAAGGATTAGGGAAGTAGGTTAGGTGATTAGGCTAGGATTAGGTCGGGTTTAGGGGGAAACGGCTAGGTAAGGTGGATTAGCTTAGGATTAGGGTTAGAAGCATCCCTTTGCATGACCTATGGACCTAGTTGCATCAAGTTGGTGCAGCCCTAGGTTAGGTGTAGGTGCATACAAGCTTAAACCCACACTCATTAGGCTAACCCACATGATTAACCCGAAACTTGACACAGAAGTCAAGTCTAATACATTTTCACTCATATTTAATCCCCCCATGCTCTCTCATGCCCAAGCTTTCCACATGATTTTCTAGTGGGCCCCACCTCCATTTATGAGAAGGTGATGTGGGCCATGGATGTGGATATTGGATTGGATCTTTGGATCCAAATCCACATACATGTTTGGATTGGGATCTGGATATATATGGTCCAGATCTGATCCAAATATGATTTCTGACTCCTTCAGGGTATGTTCGAAACGATCGGTTTGTACGGGACCTGACAGCATCAGTACTCCGTCTTGCGTTTGGTCTTTGCCAACATTGTCGTCCGCTTCTGTTTTCACCTTTCGGAGATCATTTTAATGGACTTGTTGATAACAGGGGCTTGGATGTACGAGATTTCGGGGATGAATCTGATATGAGAGTTGATGTGCCGGGCTCGACATATGCTCCGGTTCCGGGCTCTCTTTTGCTCCTTTGGTCCTGTTTTCATCAGGCCAAGTTGCTTTCCGGGGTTTCAAAACACCTTTTTTAAAGGTTTTAAAGCTATATAATACATATTTTAAAACATGTATAGTTTAAACATATGTACAGGGTTGTCTGGAAGGCTCCTAGGTTTCCAGACTCAAAATAGTCCTTTGGGGCTGCTTTTGCAAAACTAGGTTATTTGAGAAATCGTGGGATTTTGGGGTGTTGTAAACACCCCACGCACCGCCGTACACCCTACCTAAACCCGCAGCCCACCTTTTGCCGTGAGCCCTCTCTTCAAGCCCAAATAAACCGACTCCCTTCAAGCAAAACTCGAGCCAGCCACCTCACGTCTCAAGCACACCGAAGAGGTCATCCTTGTGGTTGCCAAAGTGGACCAAAACCCGTGTAGATTGGAGAAGAAAGCCAAATCCCTTGTAAGTGTTTAAAATTCGGTATTTACATTACTCCTTTCCTACTTAAATTCAATTTTGATACAGGGTTGTAATAATGGAGTGTGGTCTCCCCCCGAGATGTAATATTGGTGCTTGACACACGAGTCACATACGTGCACTTGAGCCTTACCCACGTACACTTGAGCTTTAGCTCTTAATCGTACACTATTTGCACACACACACACATTGAGCTTTCGCTCTTACTCCAAAGACTCTAGTGAGAGCCGTGTGAGTTGCAATTTCATTTGGGTTGTTACTTTCAGCTGTGTGCATTGTCATTTCAATTCCACACTCACACACGTGTGCATTGAGCTTCAGCTCTTATCAAGTATATATATATACTTTCAGCTGGGTTGTTACTTTCAAGTCGTGTGAGTTTGTCATTTAAGCTTCCACACTTGCACACAAAGGGCACCCGAGCACTTGCTCAACACTCTCACGCACATTTTGGCCTTGGCAGCCCCTAAGATATAGAGGTATCTATATACTTTCAGCTGCGTGAGTTTTACATTTCAAGCTGTGTACGTCTTTACATTTTGGGTAGTTCAAATTCAGTCGTGTGAGTTGTCTTTACATTCATGCACAACACACACGAACACGTTGAGCCTTCCCGCTCATATATATACTTATATTTCCCTTTCAGCAAGTTCAATTCAAGTCGTGTGAGTTTGTCATTTCAATTCTACACTCACACACGCGTGCATTGAGCCTTTCCGCTCTTAATATATGCTCCCTTCCGCAATTTACATTCAAGTCATGTGAGTTGCCTTTAAATTCGAGTATTTCCTTTAAGCTACGTCTTTACATTTCGGGTTTTACATTCAAGTTGTGTGAGTTGCTTTCAATTCGAGCCTAGCTCACTTCATATCTTCAAAACCCACAATATTTTGCATACTTGCATTCGTACGCTTTCGAAAAAGCCTTGAATACCCCGTGCAAACACGCCAAACTTAGGTCACTTGTGCACACACATCCGACCTAAATAGCTTAAAATCAAAGACTTGGATACGTGCAACCCACGTATATAAAAATCATGCAAAATAGGCATACATCACATTTTAAACACCAATATTTTCACAAAGTTTTGCTAAAACAAAGTTTTTAAGCGTACAAACTGACCCTTGAGCATCGGTTCAAGAAGGTTTGCAACGAAAAGATCCCGCTTCCTCACAATTGCCTAAAAAGTCAGATATTTTGAAAATTTTCGCTAGTTTCAAGTAAGCTAGCTGGCATGCCCATAAAAGCGACTTAGGCACGAAAAGGTTCACTTCAGGCCTCAGAACCAAAAGTGAGAATTTTCACGTCTACAATGTTCGCATCAGAAGGGGAGGCATATGAGTCAATACAGCCGCCATTGTTGTTATTTAAGGCACTCAGGATATCAAATATGGACCAGCAGTACAATGATGATTTTTTAGAAGATATCTCAATGAAAGCACCAAATATTGTGCTTGCTTCACCTTAAAAATGAGATACCTCAGGAAACGCGTTTGATGAGAAGTAAGAAATGAAAAAAACACTAACAACTTCAAATCCGCCACAACAAGGGCTGTTGATAAGGAGAGGAATACATAACTCGCCACTGAACCTCAAAGGCTGAGATAAGAGAAGCAGTTCACAACTTATTCGATGTGATCCAGCGAAAAGTGATTTCCATTAAGAAAAATGGGTATTTATGCTGGAAACAGACCTCCCAGCTTAGTCAATCAAATAGACAATAATTAATGCTACTCTCTAGATGAAATAAGGTGAAATAAGTGCATTATAAAGCTCAAAACAGGAACCCTAGATGCAATACAAATTTTAATGTGTCTACTTAGGCATAAAAACAGATTCACTAAATCTGGAATTGCTGAGCCCTAGCCCTAGATTGGGTCATAGGTCCTTTACCTGACTCTATGACCAAACGATGCAGGGAAGGAGATGGAGACATAACGAGCTGGGGCTTGATGAAACAGCTCATGCAGAGATATGTTCCTGACTACTACCGGCAACAATTCTAAGACCCGTCTCACACCGGGATGGAACCCCACCTTCTGTAGTTTAACTTGCCTTTATCCAATTGAAATTGAAGCCATTCATTGCTATTCTTGTGAAGAACTTGATGCAATTGAAGATGTCCCACACATTCTGAAATTGTCAGGAGTCAAGTCTATGGCTTAAACCCAAGTAGTATCAATATGCCAAATCAAACCCACGTTTTTTCTTTACTTTCTTTTCCATACTAAGGCCCATATTGCTGGTCAGATATTTCCTTTGTTATTTCCTATCAAGGATGTGTTTAGAAAGTTTTATAGAAAGAAAACCACAGCTGGTGGCATTGGAAACTTGCCAAATCTCGAAGGCCAGGTTTCCTTTCACAAGGGATGTCCAATAAGGCCTCTCGAATCCCACAAATACCTCCTTTGGGCTGGACATCTTGTTCAGCCATTCTTGAGATTACAAAAGTCCAACAGGTTTTCAAGTAAGGTTCCTTCCCAAGGCTTCTTGTCACTTGTTCCTGTTATCTAAGTCTCAAGCAGGGCTTAGTGACGAGTTGTTGACATGATCCTTATCGTGGATTAATGGCATATTTCTTCAACAAACCCAGCACACATCAAGTTGCAAAGCTTGCGACAAGGTGGGCTTAGTGTGGAGGACTATGTCAAAGAGTTTGACACCTTGATGCGGCATTGTGAAGTACAGGAATCGAGACTAGACCATTACCCGATTTCTCAGCAGGCTAAACAAAGAACTAACTGACACTGTGGAATTACAACCTTATTCATTCGTTGATGATGTCTTTCAGCTTGCTATTAAGGTATAAAGACAACAAAGGAAAGCCCCTCCCCTTAGATGTCTGATTCCCAAGTCAAGCCCAAAAGAAGGCTTGCTCAGGTACAACCAGTTCTTCCAAAGAAATAAAGAAAGCAAGACCTACTACCGCAATGGAGCCTGATCAAAAGGAAAAAGTGGTGGCTGAAAACCCTCGTGCTACCTATTGCACCTGTGACGTCAAATGCTTTAAATGTCTCGGCCATGGGCATATCGCTTCACAATGCCCCACCAAGGGAGTGATGGGGCATGGGCCCTACCTACAGAAGTCTTTCGAGCTACTAGATGGCGAGGACGAACAAACCCCTCAAGATGTTGATGCTGAAACTATTGAAGTTGCAGATGAAGGAGAACTTCTGGTCATATGTAGAGTCCAGAGCTCTCAAGCCGCTCCAAAACTGGAGCAGTGTAAGTTGATGGCGGCTGCTGAACCAATGTGTCCTCTACTGATTTAATCAAGAAGCTGAGTTTACCTGCACCTGACCACAATCTCTGCACCTTGATTAAGAACAAAATCTGTTTCACGTGATTCCCAACGTGATTCCAAAAACAACAACTCTGCCCCAACACTTGTTATCTGCGTATTATCAAGATTGACTCGAACTTCCTTTGAATATGTTCTGAAATACCGATCGATCTCTTTCTCCAATCACTTACAACACGAACCAAGGTTAGGGCAGATGTTTGGCTTAACAAAAAAAACGATTTTAGGGCCTTGTAGGCTCTGATACCATAATAACAAATATTAAAATATTATTGACTGAATATGAATCAACTTACAGTATTTGGCAGATTGGAGGCATTCCTCCAATCTGCCTCAAGAACTCTGACTCACGGCAGACACAACAGCCGTTCTCCACTTCCAAGATATCCCACGACTTGCCCTAATCTCTAATTTATAACTAATCTAACTCAATTAACTAAACTACCCCTAATTACATTAAACTATTACTACATACTTCAAATCTATACCAAAACAACACGTGATCCAAATAAGACCCAAATAAGTGACGCAAGACAAGACAATCTAACTTAATCTAATTAACATGTATAGTGATAAATTCCATGGTACAACTGAGATTGAAGAAGAGATGGCTAAAGAGGGAAAAAAAAATGCGAGAAAAGGGGAAAAGTGTAGGTTATGTTAGTAGTAGTAGAGGAGTTGACTCTTGTTCCACTGCAAGAACTCCTACTCGCCCGACGCCTACAATGGCTCTTGTTCCACTGCAAGACCTCCTACTCGCCTGGTGCCGTACTGACACGGTGTCAGTATCGGTGTCGGTGTCGCACCAGTGTCGGGGCCGACACTCCACCTCCTAGAGGTGTTTGTGTGACTTAGATTTTACTAGCCGTTGGCCCCTTGATGGCCCAAGTGGGTCAGGTGCCCGAGTGGCCTTGGCTCGAGTGAATTGGGTCCATTGGGACATGATTTGAAACACAAACTTATGAGCCTGTTGGCCCAATCCTATATCCTCAGTTTTGATATATACATCATACTGAATAGTGAGACTGCCATGATGTTTTCATATTTTGATGGTTCATTGCAAGAAAAAGCCAATGATAATGTACTCTTGCACTACCTGCAGTGCCAAGCTTCCACTTTTGCACCATCAAACCATATACCAGTGAAGGCATTCCATGACATATTTTTCCATGGCTTCTAAGGTAGGTCACCCGTTGAAGGCCATCCATGAAATATTTTTCCATGGCCTGTAAAATAGGTCACTCCAGGATGGTTGTCATGTTTTGAATCACTACCTGCAAGGCCAAGCTTCTTGGTTTTACACTATCAAACGACATACACATTGAAGGCCATCCATGAAATATTTTTCCATGGTCTGTAAGATAAGTCACTAAGGATGGTTGTCATGTTTTGAACAAAGAACTAGCTACTAGATTTGTGTATCGGATAAAAAGTACATATGTTGAATTGAAATATCTGAGGAAAAAGTTTTATTGAAATAACCAATTTTACGTGGAAGTACAGCTTTAGCAGGTAATACTGCATCTGGTAACAATCCAATGTAATTCCTTGGAGATAATTTTCTGTTTTGCAGAAATATTTCTGCAATTTTGATCTCCTTAGTTATATGTTTATGTTTCCAACTTTCCATATAATATCAAGAGAATGTTAAGAACTATGTAAAGCACAAGATGGTGCAGTAATACCTGTCTATCAAAATCTACATTGTGAAGCACATAAACTTCATTTGTGATTGATGATTTCAAGCCATCGATTTGCTATCTCGAAATAATCACCACATTCCTGCAATCAAACTGCTAAAATTTAGGAATAATGTCACGAAAAGTTTATGACCAGAAGAGTAGTTTCTCTTGAAAGAATATAAACAATGAGACATTCATTATTGGAGACTTCTAAAATGCAAAACATTCAAGAAAATTATTTCACACCTCTTCTTCTTCCGTTTCACCAATTTGTATTGCTGGTCCTTCTGATTCTGGGTCGCATGATTGTTTGCCAGATAAAGAATGAAAGATGGCAGTATCACCATCTTTAGTAGCCTGAATGAGAGCATCCATTAACTTGGTCTGTGCATCCCGCAGTAGTCTTCCTAACATGTGACAACCATCTATGATATCAAAAGAAGTTACATGCAAAGTTTCATCTACACAAGAGAGAGAGAGGCCCATAAAGAGAAACTCTCCAACCAGTGCTCCTAGAACAAACGGAAGGAAATGCACAGTAGTGTATTCGGCTTTTCTCCAACTGCCATTTTTTAGATGTGGAAACCATCAGAACTGAGACTGCTTGATAGACTGCCAATAAATTGATGAGCGGTTCAAATGCTGCCACTCAATAAATGTGTCTATGTGTAGGTATGAGGTTCAATTTCGTTCATAGTGTACTAAATTTTGTATAGACTTCGTACTTATTGCTTCATTATCAGGATCACTCTTTTTCACATCATACAAGTTTAAAGAACTGCATATAAAGATGGAGAAAATGGTGCAACACCCTATCTCAATTCTCCAATCTTTCTATGATGGTCAGTCAGATCTGGATCAAGAAGGGAACTGAACTCGGATCGCCATGGACATCCAGTAAACCCAAATACGACAGTAAATTTTCGACTGCCTCAGACTATCTGGTATTTTTCCTTTTGAGAAGGTTTGGATCCCATGCAAGATAACTTCTCTATGGGTCAACTTCTTTGAATAGTTTTCAAATTGCTATCTTTGAATCCAGCAATTTTGGTTTGCGGTGGCACTTGTGATAAGTAAGCTTTTATCGTCCAAGGTTTCATATTGTTCTTCTAAATCGTCATTAACCTCAATGGGTCAATGAAAGATGCTGTCATCAAGGGGTTGTTCATGCTCTTATTGATTATCTATAGGTATTATTTGACACAATTATTTCATAGTCAATTTCCTTAATTATCTCATCAAATAGTGGGCTCTCATCATGACTAGAGCTTTTCTTTTTGAGGCTTTAGAGATTTCTCAGGCTCATGTAAGGGATCATCCTTGCATGGCCTGCCCAAACCCTGATAAAGAAGGAGAGTCCCATTATATAGCCAACAACTACTGTAGAATTGCTTCAAGTCTAAAGGAGTGCAATGATTTCCAGAAGTAACGCACCGGATCCCATGAAACTCCAAATTAACCGTGCTTGGACGAGAATAGTAGTACTATGATGAGGAAGCCCTCGCATTGCACCCTTTAGCCGGCCCCACCTAGTGCAGGGAAAGGCGTGGGTAAGGAAAGATAAGGTGGTGTTCTCACTACATTTTGGCAATTTCTTCAAAGAAAATACAAGCTCAGGTTTCCAAGAAATTATACCTGGGACATATGAGGCATGCACCCACTTGTCAATATTGACTCTTTAAAGTGTCAATTTTATAACTTCATGTTCATATACATAGAACCAATATTGGGGTTTACTCGCTTTAAGGATACCCAAGTTCCATGTTTGCTATTATCCCATAGATATGAGCCTCAAGAAGTTCAGAAAAATTTGCAATATAGATGCTAATGGTCTACATTTCAGTTTCTAATGTCACATCGAGAATCACTTGGAAATCCATCACGGACATAGTCTTAATGTAATGGTGATCCTAACTGATGCATGAGAGAAATAATGATCATCACAATTAACAATTAAGAGAAATGATAATCATCCCAATAACACATGAGAGAACTGAATTATAACCTTCTTTTCTTGTAATGCTCCACTAATTTAAAGATGCAAGAAAAAATAATTGCATGCAAGAAAAGGTTATTGCATGCATGCGGAAGCTTAGGCTTTTGTTATCAGGCACCTTTTGGACACTTATAAAGGATTTGGATGTTTAGTAACTGAAGTTTAAGCTTCTATATGCCAAAAGAATGTACGATCGATGGATATGCACCTAGGCAAACGCATGAGATTTCATATCGATCAAGATATCAAAATTAAATCCATTGATGAAACCAAAAGAGACATTGAGTGTGAATTGAAGGCATCGTAAGAAATCACGACGCCTTAGTATTTATTGTGTACTTACCTTCAAATATCATGACACCTTAGGCCTTTCTCTATTTCAACATTGCTCAAAAGTATTTATGCCAAATTGAATCATCATCTCTCTATAAAACTCATCGCAAGAAGGAAAATGGTAACTATGACACATTAGTACGATTAATGTGTACTTACCTTCAAATATCATCAGAATATGAGTTTCATGCTTATATGGACTTCCCCTAAGCTCTGTTGAATTTCATCGGAGACTTACTAGGCTCTCCTAGGAAAGCTAAGTATGAAAACTGAGAACATTGCTCTTCAAAAGAAATGGTTTCATGTTCCTTAGAATTGTGTTATTATCTTTTTACTAGCAGGATCATGACAATAAAAATTGAAAACTACAATCTTTTATGGTTATGATACGTCAAGAGATATAAAGGAAGGGTTTTTACGGATTATGAGGTGAGAGAGATCAAGGGAAAACATGATCTTCAATTGTTTCATCTAAAGTTCAGTATTTTTTGAAGCATCCTCAACAGTAGGGGAACAACGAGTCACCAAATCAGTGCTTTTAGTTGAGATTCGATTCTTGGGTGGAAACAGCTAATATTAGGCTTAAGAGGGATCAGGTGATGGTTACAAGATTCATGGGTAACTGGCAGCAAATATAGTGCCTTGATCACATAGATTTTACGAAGAATTCAAAGGTAAATAAAATAACCCAAGATAGTAGCCTAAGTACGGGTTCAGTATACTTTGAAGAACCCAATGTTGATTAAATGAGATCCTATGATCATATTATGATCCTTTGCTCACCACGTTTTGCAGACAAGTTATCCACCAACTACATTAACTCCGAGTGCAATGGTGGTAGGCAAGGAGCTCTAATAGTTGTCAAAGATTGTCAGTCTATGATAGCTTGTAGACTAACCCAGCAGACTAAAGGCTAGTGTTTCTCCGCATTAGGGGTCAGTTACTCATAAGTGGAGGAGTAGCATGTCTATAAAATCAATCACTCTACTCTTCTTGTACATAATTTTGCAACATGCAAGTTTCAACACCAATGAGCAGTGTGTAAGAACATGAGAGCTCAAAGAGGAAAATAAAGAGCATAGATCTAATTTGAGCAAGTGAGAGTCAACTCTATGAAATTCTCAAAGCAGCTTCACGCAAGCTCAATCCCTCTATTTAGAGGTTTACAAGGAATGCTAGTCCTTCGTCTTGCATCTACAGGGTTGTTAGTGAAGCTCCTACATTGTTCTCCATCTAACTAAGGACTAGTTGAGAATTTAGTTTAAGTATGATTACTAGCAAATCATGATTTAAGTGGAAGTCTGCAATGTGGCAATTTCATTGATAGGGTTCATAGGTATTCCCCAATCTTTAGCATAATTTGTATCATATCTTAAACAATATTTCAGCCCTAAAAGTCATCATTTAATTACTAACATTCCTATACTTCTATAACATTTCCAAGCATATCTGCATTTTTTCCTCTTCCAATGTCATCCATGTCTTCAAGAAGTCCCTTTCTTATGCACATGTAGAGAATTGTTGACTAGCCTTGAGTATCTGCTTGATTTGCGGAGGAGGGAATTGAGCGAGATCCATTCCCCGCCTGACGGCATGCTTCACCTCCTTCTTCTCGTTCCTGCTCTTCTTTGTAGGCGCCTCGCCTTCCTGCGACTGTCGTTCAACGTAAAATGTATATAATGCATATATAGAGTACTTTGTAGATGCCTCGCCTTCGTGCCATCCTGAAGTGTCTTTTGTCACCTTTACTGCAGAGTACCACCAATCATAAAAGTATCGAGACAAAGAGTTGGGTACCTCTCTCAAAACTAGTTTTACATACGGTCTCAAGTAGGTGTTGTCGCCGAAGCGAGAAACCTTGAATTGACACAGAGATCTCGGTGTTTGATTGAGGTATCCCAACAAGGAGTCATTGTGGACAAGATGATATGCTTTTAGCTCACAATATCAGGAGGTTGTAGGGAAAGAGAGGAAGAGCTCGCTACAATCAGGAGTTGTGATATATAAGAGGGTTGAGTGATGCGAACCAAATGGTAGTTAGGTTGCAATGGTTTCTAGTCTTCTACGAATTCTCTGCCAGAGCCGGAACTAATAAGAACAATCAACCTTCTAATCGCCACTAAACCCAAACTAGACAAGTTTAGATGATATAAGGAGAAGAGGGATACTTCCACACATAAAAATGCCTCCAAACAGAACCACAATTCATTTCATTCTAGTGGATTAAATAGAGATTATAGAGCAGTAATGAAAGACATTAAAACAAATTGAAAATAGCTCTTAGAAACTAGCACTATATGATTATCCTGCAAGTTAAGGAAAATGAGTCTGATTTAGTAATGGTCAACCAACTCATTAATGAGCATAGATTCAGCTAGTACTGGTTTGGACAATCATTTATGAAATCTTCGTGGGTTGAATTATGTCCTCAACATTACAATAATTCATATATATATATATATATATATATATATATATATATATATATATATATATACATATACATATCTTGTTCTTAAGATGTGGGCTGATAAGTAAAAACCTTCTTGTAGAGAAATACAAAGAAGATAGGCAAAATCCAATATCTCTTATTTATTTTTCTTCAATATAACTGTTTAGAATATACCTCTAAGCTGGCACAAGTAACAACACAACAATTAACTCTTGCGACTCTCAAAGCACATGATTACAGAGAAGGATCTAGGAAATGCAAACTACTATTATAGAGCATCTCCTGATGATAACCTTAAGCTAACTAACATTTAATTCTATTGAAATTTCTTAAGCCTACTTAAAACCAAAACAGTTTAACAAACAAACAGGTGGAGAGTTAATTCTAGCTAACTTTTTAATGCAAAATGGAGTTGACTGGCTGGGTTACTGCAAATTTCCTTTGGCTTGCAGCTAACATGAGATTAACTTTCCTAGGGCCACACGATCCATAATGAGGCCTCCTCTTGGTTTCAAATCCTGGGTTAGGTCCATCAATCTTTGTGACATGGATCTAGTGATTGTACCTATCAGGATTTGGTCTGGTGTTGCTTCCTTGCACAACTCACCATCACATGGCCCAACATCCCTACCGAGTGAGGAAGGATTTGACCTCAAATCTACAGGGAGATCTCTGACAAATAGCATTGTCTCCCCATACATTAAAGGTGTTTGATCCTCCATATTCACTTGGTTATTCAACACGATAAGTATTGTTAATGATTTTTACCAGAATTTTGAATGGACCATCAGCTCGAAGTGATGGTTTATTTTACCTTTTTTTGGGAAACCTGTCCTTGTTGAGATGTAGCCATACGAGATCGCTGGGATTGAATTGAATATGCTTCCTTGCACAGCTGATGGTGTTTTCAAGCTTTGCATTTTTCCCTCAATTTGTTGGAGTATTTTATCGTGGAATTTCTTGATGGACTCAGCTTTGTGCAGGCCTTCTATATTACTGTGGTTTGAAAATGGATGTGGTGTAAGATCAAGTGGTATGATCAGATTGAACCCATATACAACTTTAAAAGGAGAGCGACAGGTAGTACTATACACAATTTGATTGCAAACTCAGCTTGGGCTAAGTACAAGTCTCACTCTTTTTGGTTCTTCTAGATAATGGCCTGCAACAGTACACCTATTGTTCGGTTTACTACTTCAGTTTGACCATCCATTTGGGGTGGCATATGGTGCTAAATAGAAGCCGTGTACCCAGCTTCTTTCAAAGAGTCTTTCAAAAGAAACTAAGGAGTTTGGTGTCTCTATCCAACACAATGCTCTTCGGAACTCCATGCAACCGTATGATTTCTTTAAAGAATAAATCAACTATAGTAATGCATCATCCGTCTTGTGGCAAGGATGGAAGTGAGACATCTTAAAAAACCTATCAACAACATGACCATTATTGAGTCATTTTGCCTTTGTGTGTACGAAAGGCCCAAGATAAAGTTCATGCTTATGTCCTCCCATGGTCGCTCGGGAATGGAAAGAGACACATAGAGACCATGTGTTGTTTCTTTGCTTTTAGCCTTTTGATATACAACACATCTCTTAATGATCCTTCATCCTTAAAAATGTGGTGCAAGTGTTCTTTGATTGCTTCGATGGTCTTTTTCTCACCGAAATATCCGAGTCCTCTATCAATGTGCTTCTCGGATTAGCAATTCTCTAATCGAACATTGCGGAATGCAAAGCAGATTTGAACAAGAATCTATCAAGTTGGTGGAACTCACCCACTCCTTTGTTGAGACAGTCCTAATAAAGTGAGGAGAATGCAAAATATTCTCAATACAAGTCCTTGAAAAGCCCAAATCCCATGACTTTTGCAGTCATAACTGAAATCAAGGAATGTCTTCGCAAAAGTTCATCAGCTACTCAATTGGTGTTAAAGATTATTTGAATTTATCGTTTAGTGTCAATTGTTAAGTGTCTTAGTCGTTCAGTGTCTTATTATAATGAAGTTATGTGTACTTTTGTAAGTTATGTTTACTTAGCAGTTATTAGGAATACTTAGGGGTAGTTTAGGAATTCAAGTTAGAAGCATTTAAATAGGTTAGATTAGGGTTGAGTCATTAGGTTAGAGAGGTTGGCCGGCAGACACTATTGGGAGTCGTGACTGTGGTTTGGGGCAGATTGGAGGTATGTCTCCAATCGTCTCCAATCTGCCATATTCTGTAAGTAATCTCTTCTTATTTCCAATCAAGATTATTGCAATAATTGGTACTACCTTTCTTGTACCGAAGAAGTAGGAAAAAGTTTCCACGAACTCAACCCCTTAACGTGCCTTTGTTCAACACTTGCTTTGTCCTTTGAGATGCTTCAATGTGTTGTGGTCATAATGTATGATGAGCTCCGTAGTGTCTCCACATTTGCAAAGCACGAATCAAAACGTAAAACTCTTTGTCATAGGTTGAGTAGTTCAAGATAGCACCATTTAACTTCTCACTAAAATATGCAACAGGATGGTTGTTTTGCATAAGTACAACCCCTACGCCATTCTTAGATGTGTCACATTCAACTTCAAATATTTGTGAGAAATCAAGTAGAGATAAGATAGGATAGGTGCAGAGTAGAGTTTTTCTTTGAGAAGATAAAAATTGTGTTGGCCGTACTGTTCTTAAAATCAATAGCTCCAGTTGGCTAATTTTGGGGACTACAATTCAAATTTAATGTTCTTAGTTTAATTACATTTAGTGATCTTAGCAATTACCGAAACAGTAATTAAAGAGTCATAGGTGGTTGAGCTTGCATCAACATTTTACAAGGTGATTACTCATTTCCTAGGAGAGTCTTTATAGCAAGTTCATAGATGGCTGAGCCTACAACATTTTACAAAGGTGTTGTTAATTTCCTTGGAGAGTCTTTATAGCAAGTTACTGAGCCTTGAACCTAGCTCAGGGTTTTTTTCTGAGTATAAATAGGACAGGCCTAAGCAATTCTCATTCTGTTCTTTTCCAGAATTACTTCAAATGTCTCTCTTATCCTTAACCGGTGGTGAGTGAGTCGGTCTTTATTACCTTGGTGAGTCATATACATTGTGCGGTAGACCATATGTGCATGGGTGAGAGTTGGTGAGTCATATCCAACTCATGAGTGAGAGAGTATGTTGGTGTGTCAAATTTGAGCTAAAAATTTTGTGAGCATCCAAATTCAAGAGTGTGTGCATATTAACATTAGTTCCAGTGAGTGCCTCTCATATTTGAGCCCCACGAACACGCCAACCAGTACTAGCTACTTCTCTTCCTTGTTGCAAAGATTAAGTGCAAAGCTGAACCAAAATCCTCTCGACTCAGAATTTCATATCATTTGGTGCTTTCATTGAGATAGAGAGGATTCATAACACCAGGTAACCAATTTTCATTCTACCCTCTCTAACATGACTCATCCTTCTCTCTCATCACTCTACCCATATCCCTTGCCACTCATTACTATCCTCTTGCCTCTTTCACGTGCACCCAACCCTCGCTGAGGTTTTATTCATTGTTCTTTGCCCTTTCATTTCCTACCAAGCCCGATCCTTTCCTCCTTATCACCCGTGCATGCACCAAGCTATAGCTCATATTTTTCCTTTCATTACTAAAACCATACCTAGGTGGGCATCATACTTCCCTCCAAAGTCCTCACCATTGTTAGATAAGACCTAAACCAGTCTAGGCCTTGGGACATCAGTAGAAGAATATTGAACTTAATAGAAGGGCTCTCAAGTCAAAGGCATCCACATCATACTCAACAAACACGAAATGCTGGTTATTGAAACTCTGCAGTTGCAAGCTCAACCTTGTCATGAACAGTAAGAGAACTTGTTCCGCATCCTCTGCACTATCAAGAACAAAGTCTGTAATGTCATCATAGACAGCGGGAGTTGCACGAATTTGGCTTCAATTGAGTTCGTACAGAAACTTGGATTGATTGTGCGGAACCATCCTCATCCCTTCAATTTTCATTGGTTAAACAATGAAGAGGGGTTTGACATCACCAAGCAAGTTAGCATTCCCTTCTCCATTGGGAAGAACTATAGACATGAAGTACTACGTGATGTAGTTCCAATGGAAGCAGGTCACTTACCACTCGAGTGGCCATGGCAGTTCGACCAAAGGACCATTTATGATGGGTTTCACAATATCTATTCTTTCGTGAAAGACATATAGAAAATCATCCTCATAACACTCAGTCCAGAGCAGAACAAAAAGGAACCCGATAACACTAGTCAGAATTCTAAGCCAAATCTTGTTGTTCTTAAGCAAGAAAAGAAGGATGATCTCGTTTCCCTCTAAGGAGAAAAATTCCAAGAAAGAGAGTTGCACACCAGAAGAGACTCGAGCTTGGAAGATTATGTAAAGGACTTTGCTGCATTGTGAAATCCAAGAACCCAGGGAAAAGACCATTGCTCTTTTTCTTGGAGGACTGAACAAAGAAATTGCCGATGTGGTGGAGCTACAATCCTATACCCTTGTAGAAGATGTCATCAACCTAGCAATCAAGGTGGAGAGCCAAAGCAAACCAGGCTCTTTCATACAGCCAGACCAACCCAAGAAAGAACCAACACTCATATTGCCAGTTCTAACAAAGATCAAAAGAAACCTATCATATCCTCGCCTAGAGAATCCGGTAGCAAAGGAAAGGAGCCCACTGAAACACCGCGATCAGGGACTCAAAGCTGAGACAACAAATGCTTCAAGTGCCTGGCTCATGGGCACATCTCATCCCAATGCCCCAACAAACGGGTATTAGTGATTCACGATCCTCACGCCATCCTTGAAAGTGAAGATGAAGCCCCAGCAGGAGATGATATCGTTGAACACATTGAATATGCTGACGAAGATTTACTTGTCGTGCATTAAATTCCCAAGTATCACCTGAATCGACACAGCAAGAAGCCATATTTCATTGTAGGTACATTGTCCTCAACAAAGTGTGCTCTTTTATTATCGAAGGTGGCAGCTGCACCAACGTGGCTTTAGAGTATATTCTAGAGAAACTGAAGCTATCGCTCATCCTCACCCTTAAAAATTATGGTAGCTGAATGATCAAGGTGAAGTGGTGGTGCAGAATCAAGTTACCATGATCCCCTTTTCAATTGGAAAATCATATCATGATTTCATCACTTACGATGTGGTATCAATGAGTGCTGGTCACCTGTTATTGGGACGACCATGGCAATTCGATCGCATGTTATCCATGATGGTTACAAGAATACCTACTCATTCTTGAAAGACGGGAAGAAGATAATGTTAGCACTGCTACCCCTCCGTTCCTAACCCAATCAGGTCTTGCCAAAGAAACTAGTGATAAAGAAAATATAATACTACCCAAGAGAGGAGTAAAGCATACGTTCACTCTCGTTGGATATGCCTACTTAGTCATTTCCAGGGAAGTGACAGCAAACCATCCAACACCCAAACTGGCCCAACTCACGTCATTATTAAAAGAATTTGGTGAAATTTTTTCCAAAGAACTTCCTGGTGGACTGCATCCTATACATACGAGGTATTGAGCATCAAATAGACCTACAGCCTGCTGCCACTCTTTCTAACAAGCCAGCCTACAGGTGCCACCCCAATGAAGGCAAGGAGCTACAAAGGCAAGTAGAGAAACAGATTTGCAAGAGGTATGTGTGCGAGTTCATGAGCCCATGTGCGGTTCCTGCTCTACCAGTACCAAAGATCCACTTGGCCATTGTGAATCACCGTGATTCCATTCTCCCACTCCTTTCTCTTGTTGTCACCTTGGAGATCCACCAATCCTTGGGCAATCGTGATGACCGTGTAGACCTCTATGAGATTATGCTGCTTCACCAAAATTTGGGCTCATGTTCCGAGCCTATAGACGAACACGAATATCTTGATCATATCCTCATGTCGTCAACTTTTAACAAGGTGGTGTTAAACCGCTGCACATACCGTCAATAGAATCTCGTGAGCTTCCAACCTGCAATGGACTGTACGAATTATCACGGTATCTCATCTTTCAATCACCCCTAGGTAGTGAGGAGGAGTTGTCCATCCGTTCTGGTGGCTCGTTGCTTGACATGCCACCAAAACTTCACGAGACTGTCTTGGCTAGCGTATGTAATCTTTAGTTTGGATTGCAACCTCTTAGTCCGGTCCTCCAAGAAGGCAATCCATTTAACCGTCGTCATGCCATCCATTGAATTGTGGTCAAGGATGATTGTATGCACCATATTGGATGGTGTGGTTGAAATCCAACATGGGACTCGACAAGAACGGGCTTCGGTTATAGGGTTTGATTGAACCTCCCATGTCTTCACGTGCTAACAATGGATAATAAGCACACGGTTGGAGCCTGCATGAGCCCCGCTCGTAGGACCCCTCCACACTGGTATGGTCTTCAACGAGAAGAGACCTAGAACAACCCTACAATAGTCATCCAGTCCCAAGCAATGTCGTTCCTGGCTACCACGGCCCAAGGATGGTACATAGTGCGTGGTGGGCTCACAGCTGGCTCACTTCTTCATCACCCACAAACCTAGCTGGTTAGCAAGACTCAGTCCTCAAGCTGCACCCCTCTCGGTCCCTTCTGCGGTCCTCTTCAAATGCAGAAGAGAATATGTTTATGAACATAATGAATGATTCTCTTTTTGTGCTCATCTTTTTGAAAAGGCAAGGAGATCTCTCTGGATTAAGGAGAATTCTCAAATGTTAAGGGGTTAGCTTCACTTGTATTTTTTGAGTCATTATTATCCGTCTGCCCCCAAGAATCAAGGAGATCTGATGGAACTCAACTGGTATTGCTTTTCCACCCAATATGTAACACACTCCAAATTGGAAGGTGAATTCAAAATTCAACCTTTTGAAACCGAATGCAGCTGGCCCTCCAACGTCTAACACCTCCTTGATTCAAGGTGTGGCTCCGAATTTGATTTTTGGAATTCAAATATCATCTCCACCTTTTTGGCAAGAGATCGCACCAGATGTATAGCGGGTTCTCTCGTGGTGCTCGGTCTCAATCGAAGAGGATGACGAGCTGGTTGGACTGCCAACCACGCTCGAACCGAAATGACAAGGGCAACTGCAGCTGGATCAACTGTCACGTCTACCTAAGCACGAGCCTGCCTCCTAAACCGGTAACCTCCAAGTGCGCTTCGCCGCAAATGGCAAGCAGGCTGGTGCAAGTGCAACCCAACCTGCGAGGACGAGCTTGATTCTACAGGAACCCAGCCGACGGGCGGCAAGAGCATGCTTCCCAAGGTGGCTCACACGATCCGAACAACGTCCAATCGTGGGCCTTCACAACAGCTTCTATCCCAAGCAAGACCAACGCTTGATTCCCAAGGACTGATTATGTGTTGCATCTTCAATGTTTCCCTTTTAAACCTTCTTACGTATGTTTTTGCCAAACAACTAAGCATATTTGTGTTGTGAAAAATTCAGAAACTAAACGGTCTAAAGTTTTAAAGATGGAGAAGATGTATCTCATTGGCTCTTACATTGAAAGGTGTAGATTATATATTTAGGGAAAGTTTTGTCACCTACTTCCAATGCAACTGAAAAATAAAAGAAAATATATAAAACATTTCTTAAAGATGATACAATAGCAAGAATCATAGTGATGACATATATAGAAGATGACCTTATTAGTGTCTTCGAGGAATTTGAGACCGTTAAAAAGCTATTCAACTCTATAAAAGCTAAATATGATATTGCAACCAAGTTATATGTCCAACAACTACTCCAAAAATAAAACTCCTACAAAATGAAAGAAAGAGATAATGTAGTGAAACATATTAACTAGATACTAGTAATGGCAAAAGACTTAGTTGTAACAAAGTTAGTCATCACGAAAGCCATGCAAATATCCACTATTCTAAACAGTCTTTCTTGTTCATGGAATATGGTTGACACTACTCTTAGAATAGTAGCTCAAATAAACCTTTCTAAACTACCCTAAAACTAGCAATTAAACAAGACCACATGAATAAAAAAAAGAAAAAAAATTACTAGTAGCTAAAAATGAAATAGGACCCAACTTAAAGTTCACCTCAAAAAATAAACCAAACAAGAAGTTTGGCAAGAATAAAAAGAAAGATGATTAATTTTTCAAGAAACCACAAAAAATTGTTTTTCGGATCAAGTGCTTTAATTGTAAAAAAATAGGCATTATAAGAGGAATTGCCGCAACAATAGATCAATGGTGGAAACACCCAACATCACGGCTAAATAGAAAAGCAGGATATAATCGATATGATTTTAGAGTACCTCCATATGAATCGCTCAAGGACGGCTTGGTAGATCGATTCAGGAGTGACCCATCACATCTCGAAGAGCAAAGAATGGGCCATGGACCTAAAGAAATATAAACTAGGAGAACATCGTGTATACATGAGAAACAACACTTTCTTCGATGTCCTCGGAGTTGGGTCCTTTAGGATATGTGTACAAGGCACATTGATAGTATTTACTGGTGTATTGATTGTGTTATCTATTAGGTACAATCGAGTTTCGATCCCTACCTTGGTTAAAAAAGAATTTGAAGTCAGGTTTGTCCCTTGCAAAGTAACCATAGGAAAACATGGAAGGATAGCCTTCTCTGGATTACTTGGTGTTGAACATAGATTATTCAAATTAAATATAAATGAAAATGAAGGCTCTTATGCTTATATCAATTGTGCCTTTGATGTTGATGTGAATGTGTTAATTTCAACTTATTACCTAGATTTCAGGAAAATACTCTTAGTAAATATGAAGCTTGTATACAAAAGAAAATGATAAGAAAATCATTTCTCAAAGAAACAGCTAGGGTAATAACTCTATTAGAAATCATTCATACAGATTTATGTAGACCCTTTAGGGTGAGATCACATTGCGATAAGGTTTATTTTATAAACTTTATTGATGATTATTCGAGATTTATATCTTAACATATAAATCTAGCGCACTTGAGGTATTCAACGAATATAAGCAAAAAGTTAAAAACCAAATAGTGCATGCTATCAAAATCGTAAAGTATGATCGAGGAGAATAATACACCTCTACAAAATTCTTAGAATACTATAAAGACATTAGTATTTCAAAATAAAATACAATGTTTAAGACACCTCAACAAAATGACATAGTAGAAAGATATCACAGGACCTTACTGAATATCATAAGGTTCATGTTAATAGATGCTTCTTTTTCTAAGGTATTTTAAGAGAAGCGGTGAGTATATCTATGTATATATTAAATAGAGTTTCATTTAAGGTTTTATTCTTTACACTATATGAGATGTGGTTTGAAAGAAAACCAAACCTGAGTCATCTCAAGAGGTGAGAATCTATCGCACATGTAAAGATCCTTAACCAGTTTAGATATAAGCTAGACAACAAGTTCTTCATATGTGTTTCTATTGGATATCCTAAAGGTTCTAAAGGATATTAGTTTTATTACAAGGACCATGGATTAATAAAAAGTATGAATGTTGAATTCTTAGAAGAAACTAAGAATGACATATTTGAAAATGATGATGAATATATTGATGATCTAGCAGATTTAAATCCATCGTCATTTGAACTTATGGATTATGATCCAAACGATCTTTTTGAACAAATTGAAACTTTAAGTTAACATAAAAGACCTAGAATCACACTGTCCTAATTAAAGGATTATCATACTTAGAAAAGTGTGTAATTCAATGGATTTAGATGAGATAATTGATAACTTGACATATAAGCAAGCTATTGACTCATATGATTCTTCAGACTAGGAAAATATGGATGAGGAAATTAAATCCATTGAGAAAAACTAAGTCTAAAAATTGATTGATTTACCAAAATGAAGGAAAGTCATTAACTTCAAATAAGCTCTTAAAAGGAAATATAGAGTAGATGAATCTATCGACCAGCTAAAGGCAAGGTTGATTGTAAAGTTACTCTAAAAAAGAGGAAATAAATTATATTGAGACATATTATTTGGTTATAAAATTTACATCCATCGGGATAATTTTGTTAATTTCAACATATTATGATTTAGATTTACATATTTAGGTATAAAAATTGTCTTTTTAAAAGGTGATTTAGATGAAATCATATATATGCAACAACCAAAAGGATACATTATTAAAGGCAAAGAGGATAAAGTATATAGGTTGAAAAAATCTCTATACGATCTTAAAAAATCACCTCGTTAATGGTATTTGACTTTTTAAAATACCATAATTGAACTTGGGTTTGTGACTAATGAACTTGACCACTTTGTATTTGTTTAGAACAGTGGAGCCACTTTGTCATTATATCATTGTATGTAGATGACATATATTGTTGATCAGGAATGAAATGATACGATTGTCAAAACTAAGTCATGATTAAACTCAAGGTTTGAAATGAAGGATATGGGAGAGGCATCATATATTATGGGAATAAAGTTTTCTCGGGATAGAGAATCTAAACTCTTATGCTTAAGTCAAGAGAGAGATATAGAATATATCCTTAAAAAAATTAAAATAGGTTAGTGCAAGCCTATAACTACACTCATTGCAAAAGAGGTCAAACTTAGTAAGGTTGATTGTCTCAATGAGAGAGATAACAAGCCTAATGTTTCTTATGAAGAAGCTATGAGCAGTTTGATTTATGTTGTGTACAAGACTTATACCAACTTTGTTGTAGTCTTATGAGTAGATATCAAAGTAATCCTGGTTGGCAGCATTAGATAGCTGTGAAAATAATTTTAAGATATCTTAAAGGAACAAATGACCTAAAACTATTTTTTCAAGCAAATGAACTAGAAGTGGTAGGATGTTCATTTGTTGATTTTGTTGTAAGTAAAGATGACAACAAATCAATCTCTCAACAAATATTTTATTTGGTGGTGGTGTTGTTTCTTAGGCTTGCAAGAAACATGGTTGTGTAGTATTACATACATAAGAAGTTGAGTATGTTGTTTGTAATATGATTACAGAGAGTGTCGTTTGGATAAGCCACTTCATACGTGAATTAAAGTTGGATATAGCCATATAAAAAACTTAAATTTAAAGTTGAAGACCGAAAGCCATATAAAAACTTAATTTTATATTAAAAGATTAACAAATTTGGGAAAAATTGTAAAAAGAGAACCTAAAACTGGCAGTTTGAACAGTCGGTTCTAGTAAAGATCTAGTTCCGATTCTACTCAAAGGAAGAGCTATTACCGAACTCAAGCACCCGGACAGGTGAGGTGACGCTCTGAGTGCATATTTAAATGGCTTCCAAGAACCCAAACAAGTGATAAATGGTTTAACAACTTTTTGTGATCGTTAACTGTCAAAGACGATCCTTTTGTGGTTTAGCAAATATCTGCGACAGTTCTGTGATCACATTTCTTTGACTTAGACAAGCGCTATTAATTAAGAAAACTCCCTCCCTCCCTCCCTCCCTCCCTCGATTTGAAATAGAATATAAATGTATCATAATCAAGGGCAAGGGCATCTCTCTCTCTCTCTCTCTCTCTCTCTCTATATATATATATATATATGTTTGTGCGTGTTGGTGCACATGTTTAATGTGAATTAACGACAAGATGAGTGAGGTGTATTTCCTCACGTGACGCAAGTTCTTGCATTATTTTACTAGGACTACATCTCTCTATATGTAATTCCACGTGATAATTTGCTAGTGCTAGGTTAAAACTATTGGCTCGGGCTACAATCCCACCGGCGGCCGACTACCCATGTGGCTGAGCAACAAGGTGGTCGACTAAGCACGTGGAGTCCCAAACTGCCACATTCTCTCCCTTCTCATCTCTCAAGCTCACACGTTTTATAAGGAGTCTCGAAATAACCAAACTACTAAATGACAGACACTAGCCAACTCCCTTATATACCACAAGGGACATGGCACATGACTCTTGGACACAACCACATGGATACCCTGAGCGAGACACCATGTGTTTGCTTTGGATCTTATATATACACAAGAACCCAAACCTAGATCAATTTATGCGGTACTCATTTGACCCGCTTATTATAAGACTCGAAAATATAGAAAATAAACCTTCTTTGACTGTCCTAAACCTCCTTAAGACCCAACCAAAGACACCAAAACCGCTTCATGAACCGTTGAAACCTGGCATTCTGCATGGGTCAAATATGATGTACGTATTGGTTGATCCCTCAGAACCGGTAGTGTAACAGCAGATAAATGAACGAGAAGTTGCATAAGCATGTTTGCCTAAGCAATTCCAAGAAAAAAACTTGGATGCAAAGGAGATTTTATGAATCGAGCCAAAGGATTCACAACTCGGGAAGTAGTTCTCAAAGTGAGAAGAGAAGAGCCCTACATTGTAAAAGGAACCTGTGGTTTAAAAATTACCTCCGCGAGTTTCAATCCGCCACTCTCTCACGACCATCATCTTGTGAGTCGTACCATGCCAGGCGAGGTGACGCTCCGAGTGATTATTTGAATGCTTTCCAAGAACCCAAACAAGTGATAAATGATTTATTATTTCAATTTGTCAATCGTTAAACGTCAAAGATGATTTTTTATGGTTTAGCAAATGGTTATGTTTCTTTGATTAGACAAGTGCTTATTAATTAAGAAATCTCTCTTTCTGGAGCATCTATATTATAGCACTTATTAATTAAATAATTCCCTCCCTCTGTCTCAATTTGGAATAGAATATAAATATATGATAGACAAGAGTGAGTTGTTAGACACGTTCTCTGGCTAAACATTGTTTGATCATCACTATATTTATGGTAATCAAAGTGCTCATCCCATATCGCATTTAATGTATATGGATTAAATGAC
The DNA here is from genome assembly GCA_036023115.1 of Brasenia schreberi. Taxonomy (NCBI): domain Eukaryota; kingdom Viridiplantae; phylum Streptophyta; class Magnoliopsida; order Nymphaeales; family Cabombaceae; genus Brasenia; species Brasenia schreberi. The sequence goes on along the minus strand of JAYKKT010000075.1, from coordinate 11,584,241 downwards.
TTCAATCCTTGTGTTGATGTCTATGAGTGACTTGATTTGTGTTATTTGTGTAATCATACGAATGGTACAAATCATTTAATAGAGTTGAGAGAATGTCTAGCAACTCTCAGTTTTCATATATATATATATATATATATATATGTAGGTGTAGTTCCTCACGTAGGCAAGTTCTTGCCTTATTTTACTAGGACTACATCTCTCTTTATGTAATTCCACGTGATAGTGCTAGGTAAAAATGATAGTCAGATGAGATTTCCCCGAGTTAAAATTGTGGGGGTTATAATTATACAGAGTCTTAGGCGCAGGTTTGTTATCTGCTTTGGCATCACTCGAAAGTGCTCATGGTTATAAACTTGTGTTGTTATGTAACTTTTCATCTAGAGGTGGCCGTGATCAGGTTCAGATTGGAACCAAAATTCCGACCTCTAGTTTGGTTATGGGCCTTCTGGCTTTAAAATCGCACCTTTATTTAGTGGAATTTCTCTTATCAAACCTGGATCGAAAATGAGACCATAAGGTTTATATTATATATGTGGGCGGGTGGGTGCTTCGATTCCAGATGGTTTGAGACCTAAAGTGGGAAGGACGGTTTGAAAACACCAACCCGAAAATGGCCATGTCTACCTCTACCATATAAAATCATTGTGAAAAGAACAAAGAAATAAATTGAGGGCGTTGCAACTTCCACATGTGACGGTGTTTTTGAGTCTCAAGAATATCCAAAGCAAAAATAGAAGTTTTATAGGAAATAAAATTCATTTTTACCTCACAAAATGTGGAAAACAAAGAGGAACTATTGACTATTTACAGTGGGATTATTCGAAAATGTAATCAATAAAGAAGAAACTGGATTATCTGAAAATGTAGTTTATTTAATTGGGTGATGTTTATAATGGGATCTACAGTTCCCGAAATATGAGCAAGCAATAAAAGGAACATTTGTTTGGGACTTACGGTATGTAAGGTAACACCAACTTTTGGTTACAACGGCGAGGTTGAAGCCAGGTATGCACACCCCGGGGATTGAGGTCATGACCTTAATCTTGTGAGTCTTTCTTGCCAGGAGAGCTAATGCTCTGAGTACTATTTTTTTCTAATGTTAATGGAGGGGTGATATCAAGTCTTTTTTTTCAGTCTTCTTCCGTTAGTTGGGTTACCGTGATTTGGACTTATTTTAGTGACACTTTTGACTGAGAAAAAAAGATAAATTCCAGCGGCATCCGGAGTGTTAGATCATCGGTAAGGCTCTATGACACTTCACTGATCGCAAGTTCAATTCCTGGGAGGTGCATGGCATGTGTCCATCTGTTAGGCTTTCACTCGCATTGTAACTACAAAACAAAAGGGATCACGAATTCCAACAGTTCTACTCGATTCCATGGTTAGGACAGTATTTGGCAGTTTTGTGTCATAGTCCGTCATCAATAATATCACCATCATTAATAATAATATTTGATTATTATTATTTTTTAGTTACAAACGGGAGGCTGAGCCAGGTAGGATGCCCCAAGTTTCGAACTCACGACCTGCAATTACATCTATAAAAGCAATTCTTAGGGGGTGACTACGGAACTGGAACTCGAGTTTCAGTTTGAGTGGCTCAACCCTGGAGTGGGACGCTGATGGACCTCATAAATAGGGTGGCCCCGTTTTTTACTGCATGCAGAAGCTCACATTTAAGACATGTCAGATCTGAATCAAACCCAACCTCTTGACAAATGCATGGGATATTCTTGTGCTTTTCGTATAGGCCTTCAAAAACATCACCTGAAACCAAGACCCAGGTATTAGCTGGAATCAAAACGCAACCTTGTAATGGTAAGTGCGTTTTTTTTTCTCGTTGAGAAACGGAGTCATTTCTCTCACCAACTACCGTTTTCCAAATTCAGAGGTCCCCAGTGATTTATATATCAGGGCCATGTTGTATCGTCTGCAGCAACCTACCCCTTATCCAAATTCACAGTACTCTACTCTAAATTAACAACATTACCTTTTTCTTTTTGGAGCCCCCTGATTCTTCTCTTTGCAAAGCTCTTTTAATTATAGATAGGCATCGCCGGTTCCGATTTACTCGGAACCTGGAATCATAACTGGACCGATTTTGGTTCCAATTTGAGGCTCCAACTGTTTGAAACCAGGAAAGTAGTATAAAACTGAATTTTAGAAAAGAACTAAAAAATAAGGATCAGAGGTTTGGAACCGCTTTTTTTGGTTTCAGGGCAGTTCCGGTTCCATGGAAGGTGATGCCAGAATCAAACCAGTGGTCCTATGTTATGGGTTCAGTGTCAACACTTCTGTTGGAACCATTGGGCCAGTTTAGAATCGGCCTTGTCTATTTATAGGAGTTGTCAGTGTTTGACTCATGTTGTATGTGTGTGTATATATATATATATATATATATATTGGTTTTGCCTTTTTGAATTCAAATCTCGGTCAATCATCTCATAAATTTAGATTGTTGGTATATATATATATATATATATATATATATATTATTCTGCTTTATGAATTTAAATTCCAACTGATCATCTCATAAATTTGGATGGTTTGGTGTATATATATATTTCAAAATTGCTTCGAAGTATAAAATGATCTTCAAATGACTAAAAGTTGGCTCTTAACCTCAAAACAAGTTCTGATTTGATCTTGAAATTATAATCCAAGTTGGTTAGAAAGACCGTTATAAGCCTGAGTAGCATTGACCTAGACTATGTACCACAAAAAACGCAATTGTGTTGGTCGAAAATGCGGTAGGTAATTTAGATCGTTCCGTTTAGACTGCGTCTTGGATCCGCTGTATATCATTGACCTAGACTATGTACCTCAAAGTCTTGGTTGGTTGATCAACTTATAGTCGAGGCTGCCAGGGTGTCAACGAAGTCGAGCCTTCTCGAACCTACTCGGTCTCAAGCTCTATTTGGATTAAATGTATTGTTCTACGTGGAGGTTCGAGTCCAGTGAGATCTAGTTCCCAACAAAATCTTGAAACCCGAGTGCTAGGATAACATTGATGCACTTGTTCCTGAACAAAGAAGGATCAACCTTCTGTGATATACAGGGCGAGTGGCATTGTCAACCGGTTGGATCTATGACTCGTAAGAGCGCGTCTGTTTACGAGGCTGGGACTACAAAACTGGATTAGAGGTTGGCTTCATAATCGGGTAAAAGGCAGGGCAGTATGACCCCACATTTTACTATGCACCTTAAGACAATGCTCCAACTTAGATTCAGTAACATCCTCCCACCTTTTTAAGAAGAAAGCACCCAACCAACTATCAGGGTTCGTATTCATAGTGAAATGAAAAAAAACTCGGTTACCCCTACAGCTTACAAGTGACCGTCATGTGGGTGCGCCTTACTGTAGTTATGCTAATAGTGTGGCCCATATTTGATTATGAGGAGAACTGGAACTGTCGTCCCAAACCTCATAATCAAACACCTCCTAAATATGCTGAGTAGATTGAACAGACCGGTTTATGTTTCACTCACCAACTCAAGTACTGTTCATGTTTGGTTCATTAGTTCACGTTTGCATGCTGAGTTAGATAAGCTGAACATGAGCTAAAATACTAACTTTTAACATGTAATTCCCAATAAAAATACTCTTAAGGCTGAGATGGTTTGGAACCGCCACTTTTTTTGGTTCCGGTATGGTTTTTGAAAACGTTGAACCATTCCGGATCCAGTTCGAGTGGTTTCAGAGTGATCTGGTTCCGATTTGAACTGACAGGCCGATTCTAAACAAGCCATGTCTACATGAACAAGCACATTGATGGGCAGAACCAAGGTGAACCACGAGCAGATCAGTTCATGTGCCGGCTCTCTGATCGAAGCATATTCGAACACCAAAATAGGACTTTTACTTAGGGTCAAGACCATGCACCTCTGATGGTATGGTTTGTGAATGAACTGAGCTGCGCTCATGGTTCAGCTTGTAATGGGCTGGATCATGTTTAGCTTGCAATCTACATATACCAATGCACGAGCCGGCTCGTAACGCCATAAGAGCTCGACATGGACAATCCGTGTTCGGCTCAACTCAAGTCATATAATTGTTTATATAGAAATTTGTGTTTAACACAAGCTTGTTATGCTATCCATAACAATTTATAGTGCATTTAAATTATCAAGTGTTTCAATCGTACGACAAATTTATATAGCAATAAATTTCCAACTTTTTTTAGTAAAGAGGTTCAAGTTTTTTTTTCTGTAAATTATATAGAGACCTGGCCAGTTCCGATTACAGTTCTGGTTTGAATCACATCCAGAAAAAACAAATAAAGGGGGAAAATCCATAAGAACTTATAAGTCACGCTAGAACCAGCAGTTTGAACTGCCAATTTCCTCGCCCGTGTTCGAGCTCTGGTTAGGCTATTCTCGTTTTGACCAGCTTTAGACATGGTAGGGTTTGGGTTCAAACTGGCGTGCCGGTTCCCAAATGACCATGTTAGCAAAACAATATTTGGTTATTAGGGAGCAACCAATAATAGGGGTATTCGTGGTCCGCTTAGGTTCAGTACTAGCCTTAACCTCAAATGAAACCAATATAACAGACGAGACCAAACCTCTGTAATAAATAAAATCGAACCACACTAAACCATCAGTTTTGGTTCGGTTCTAGATCATGGTTCTGCACGTTTTAATATTATGCTAATATAAAGAAGCATTGTGCCTAAATTATGTCAGGATAGATAAAAAGTTATAGCATGTGTTAGCACAATTAAAATTTAGTTTCTAACCTTCATACTTTAATAGTGCATTGAAATAAATAGCAATAAATAATTGATGCATGTGCCATTCTTGCATTAAACTTGTGCATATAGTCTTAAAAATTGATGCTCCATGGAGGAGGGAATAAGGAAGGCTGAAAATGTGGAAAGATTGTTAGCGTTTAGGAAACAAAAAGACAAAGGGTTATTATGGTGCATAAAACCTACTACGGTCATGATCACACACACACATATATATATATATATATATATATATATATATATATATATATATATATATATATATATATATATATATATAGATAGAGAGAGAGAGAGAGATTAGTATATGTGCATGCATATACATACTTGAAATCACGTAGATTCCACCTTTCTATCATGATGATTAAAGACAGATATTTGAATTTAAAAAGTTAAAAGTATCATTGTACCTTTCATACTTTATATTAAATACTTTTTAAATTCAAATCTCTATCATTGAACAAGAATAGGTGATCGAAAGGTGGAAATCTTTATGTGATTTCAAGCATGGATGAGTATTGCATGGACTGTGCTCTCTCTATATATAACTTTAGAGAGAGAAACTAGTATATGTTAACATACTATAGTACTAGCAAATTCAAACAGATATCAACCGTCCATCTTTAATAATGAATGGTTGAAATTTGAATTTAAAAAGTAAAAGTACTCATATGAATAATTTTTTTTTTTAATTAAAATTTCAACCTTCTACCATAAAAAATGAACAATTGAGATTTGTTTGAATTTGCTAGCACTTAAATGTGCTAGCATATACCAGTTTCTCTCAAGGTTTGGTTTGATAGTCTGGTTCCAACTTTTGAACTGTGAAACAATCCATACCTTTTTCTTCCCTCATAAAACTGAGTCAAACCAAACCACACAACTAATAGAACTTGAACACCCCTAATCGATATAGTTCGGTTCATGTTGAACTCCACATACACGAGATAAGGAGCCCAGAATGAGCACTTTCACAAAAATCCATGTTCATTTTGGTTCGTTTACCAGCAATATCTTAGGGCATTAGGAATTCTTTCATGTTTCGGGTGAAGTATACCACCGGTATCAAGAAGCCTGAACGACCTCAACTAATCCGTGCGAGCCGTGTTGGCCTACAATGGGAGTAAAGCTCTCCCCGTGATGGTTTGCACCATTCTCAGAATTTGAACTAGAGACCTTGCTTAAGGGGAACAACTGCTGAACCACTTGAACGGACCAAGCTTTGGTTCCTTCATTTAGAAGCACAGAATACCACCTGATCCAAGATCTGGACCCACGAGGCCGGGCACCCACAATCCAGAATATGTAAAACCGTAAAGGCGAGTTATTTCTCTCGACTTGAATCCAGCCCACGTATTGCTGTCATGGCAACCCATCTCTCAAACATTAGCAACAAATCATACTACGTGTATAATTAAATTTATATAAAATATATTACCTACATTAGGAGCCCACTTAGTCTTCCATAATTAGATGGCGACCCACATATCCGCTATGAGAGTTCCCACCTCTAAGTATAATGCATCTATGCTCGGATGTGGGGCAACGAAGTTGACTGCTTTTTCTATTGTCAAAATACAACAACAACAATTGTCACTTTTTATATTGGATGAGGTTAGCTACATGGATTCTTTGATTTTATAGAGCTCGATCCTATACCATTCTAACTTAAAAAAAACAAATTCTATATTATTTCTTTAAATACTTTTGTGATTTTCCTTTTTTTCTTGTTTCAAATATTTTTTGTGAAGTTTCGTTTAGTCATTTTTCACATGTTTAAACCATCTTAAACTATTTTTTCTCATTTTTATATTTATTGATATCACTCTCAATTTATTTTTAATAATCTTATTATACATACCGTCTTTTTTATTATTGAAGAATGAGATCGAAATGATTCAAATAGCCTGGTGTAGGTACAAGGCTGGTTGACTAAATGATTGAATCAAAACAGAAAAAGTGACAGACAATATGAAGAGGAAGTGGCGGACCTAGGCAACCCTGTGAACCGACGGGAAGTACTGTTAGGTGAAATCCAGGTGAGGCGGTTCACATGATTTTTCAAAAGTTCGGACCTCCTGCCTAGATTCTTTGAATTTCATCGAAGTTTCAGCGCTCACTTCAGCCACGAGCTACACTCGATCGAGTATTCTCTAAGAGCTTCCTACAGTAGCTAAAGCTTGAGTGTGTGTACATATATGTATATACATATATATACATATATATATATATATTTATTTATTTATTTATTTATATATACATGCACTAAGGCATTTCTAGATGACATTCTCTCAATCTGAGTCATTCTCTAAAGAGACAGTTTATATTGAAGTACTAAAACGGAAAAGGATTACTTTTGAGTATACTTGAAAAAATATAACTTTATCTACTTATTTATAATCCTTCGTCTCCCACTATCACACAAACAAGATTTGAGAAAATTTATTTTGGAAAACTCCGTTTTGGCGGATACACGCATATATAAATATATAGGATCTGGTAAATACACAAGCTCCATCTATGTTCAAATCTATTTTATCATCTTAACAATTTGATATTTAAGATGAATGACTGAGGTGTATAAAGTATGTTGATCATACTAATAAACGATATAGATGTTTGAGTAGAATTGAGCATAATTTGAGCATTTATTACTATCTTTTCCCTCTCTCTCTATATATATATATAAATAATAATGTATAATGTTTTCTTATCCATAATGTTGCACAAACATGTGTACAATTTGATCTTTGAGATTATCACTGAATATTTGAATGAAAGTATTATTTATATTTTACATATAATACACTATGTAACATCAATCAAATCCCCACCATTGATCTCAAAGATCAAATGGTAGAAATATTTTAGTAAAACATTATGTAGCTACTACTCCCTTTATATATATATATATATATATATATATATATATATATATATATATATATATATAGAGAGAGAGAGAGAGAGAGAGAGAGAGAGAGAGAGAGAGAGAGAGATCACCTTTATAGCAGTGAAGGAGGGACTGTATGTGGGCAGGAAAAAACTTCGTTTTTCTCTTCCGGGTGTAGTATAAACCTCTGATGAATTTTGGTAATTGATCTTTGATGGCAATCCACTTTGTAAGATTGATAATTCTCTGTGAAACTTCAAGAAATGAGTTTGAGCGAGAATAATAATAGTATGGGTTTTTTAGGAAGTTTTCGTGTCCCAACCTCCAACATGTTTGAGTTTTGGCCTTGTAAACAGAGAACAGTGTTCCAAAGAGCATTTTCTTTTCTTTCTTTGCCAAAGTGTACCGAGAGCCTTAGGTGAAAGGCAAGACGTTCTAGTATCGTTGTTGTTGGTGAAGAGTTCGACTCTAAGATGTGTATGTAGATTAAGTTTCGTCATTTTTTACAAAAAACTCCAAAACTAACTCGTCTAAAAATCGAACTCACCACTTATGAGGAGTGAATAAGGGAGCTCTACCAAATGAGTTAACACTTGTGAGCCGATTTGGCTCGAGTCGGATTAGCTGGATACCCGTGGCCTACGTCAAGAAAAAAAGGAGGACTAAATACACCAGCAACGAATGCTTAATTTCGTGATAAATCAAGAGGAAAAAAGAGAGAAAAAACAAAGCAGAGGGATTGCAGGCTGCTTCTTTTTTTCTTGTGAAGGATTCTCTCAGTTTGGTCATTACTGTCCATCACCTAACAGCCTCGTGATGCGATTAACCATGGTTAGAATTTGAGACCAGTGGTCGATGAGTTACCACCAGCGAAGTTGCTTCCTTTGTTGTCCATTCCGGATAGAACATGGAAAACAGCATCCACGAAGTGCGAAAACGGAAGATAAAAGGCGCGAGGGTCCGAAGAGGAGAAAGGTCCACAGTGTGAAAGGAGAGGACGGAGGAAAACGGTGAAGAATGTGACGCAGCTGAAGGTGAGAGAGAGAGAGAGAGAGGCTAAGAAGTCTGGTCCGGTCAAAGTCTCGCGATCGCCACAAATCTCTCCGCTTTCTCTCCGTTTGGGAAGAGAGAGAGAGAGAGAGAGGCAGACAGAAAGCGATATAGCTACCTCTTCTCTTTTCTGGCCTTGGCAGGATCCCGGATCAGGTTAGCCGTCTCTCTCTCACGATATTTTTCGGAAAAGCCGATCTATCGAATCGGAGCAAAAACGCGAAATGAGAAGCTTTTTCCCCCTTTTTTGATAGGAACTGGCGAAATTCATGATTTGTTGGAGAAAAGGTTCTTTTTCCTTTTGTTAGATTTATTTGGCGTTGCATGATGATTCTGAAATTAGGTTTGCCAAATTTGAAAAATCGGATTGAAATTTAAAAGTCGGAAATTTTTGCTTTTTAAATGCTTTGTTTGAGCTTCGTATTTGTCGTAGAACTCGTCATTTCACGATGTGCTTTGCAAACTTGTGCTTTTCATTATTATTCTTTTGGTTTTCCCATGTGCTGGAAGACGTGTTCGAGAGATCGGGGAAGTTTCATGAATTCTTTTTTCACATCCTTTCCCTTCCGTGTCTGAATCTCCCTAACCTCGCTGAATCTGAAGTTCATAAAAAACTTGGCGGATATGTTATCTTTTCTGAAGACTGCACTAACTTTCTTCTTGATCTTTTTCGTCCAAGAACATGAGAATGTTTCATCCGCACCCTAGATTCTTTTCATGTTCGGTTTTTTATTTCTACCAGATCCGTTATCTCAGCAGCATACTATTTCTTTCTACGAATTATAGTCATGTTAACGACAAAGGTGAAGATCATAATTTAGGAATCAATCTGACGATCTGCTTTGCGAAGGCTTTCTGAGGAAGAACTGGATGTTTTCGAAGTGATTTAGTTCCTACTACAAATATCTCTATCTAGTCTTTGGTTGCATTATCACAAAAGAGAGCTCGGCTTATGAGGATTTGCGTGCGAGTTGTATAATAGGTTTACAAGAAGCATATGTGCTGCTTGGCGGGGGCATCTGAATCCTGAGCTCTCAGTCAGCACATCTCTTGTTAACAGTCGTAACATATATATCGTCTGTTTAAAGCTTTTCCTTTTATGAAACGTTCTGCGAATCTGCAGATAGAAGAGCTGAGCATTGGCTTCTTTTGCTACCTCCTTCCTTGAAGGTCTTGAACACGGCTTTTAAGGGGAATTATTTGTTTGATTGTACGATCTTCATCAGTGGAGACTAGGACTGGAACCCTTTTTGTGTGAACTATTTGTTCTAATTTAGAGAAAGAAGCTTGGGATTTTTTCCCCGTGTGGAATAGCATCTTAGCAGAACCCTTAATGCAGGAAAAGGATTGGTTTTGGTTTTAACAGAAATAACAGCTTAAAGAATCCTTTTGTTTGTGGCAAGGTGTAAAAGTTGCTTCTGACTTGGCTTTTCAGTTGTTCTGAAGAATCTGGCTATGTTTTCACAAAGTCTTTGTTACTCAATCTAGTGTTTTATCAATAAGATAAAAGGGAAGAGAAGCTCAGAAACAAAGGATCAGTTGAATGAATAGAACAGAGATTAGTGTAAGATCATATTGAAGGAAAAAGGGATATTGCAAATTGGTTCCAACGGATTCATCTTCTGCAAGCCGGGTTTTTAACTGTGTTGTTGGTCTGGATTGCATCATAGAAATTATCAGGGCCCTAAGGATGGGGTCCTGTTTATCTACAGATGGGGGCGGGCCTCAATCCCCATATTCTCTTGCTGCGTCAACTTCAAGGGATAAGAGGAAAGGTCTGAACAAGAGGAATACTTTTGATTCCAAGAGGGAGGAGCAGCTTCGTAAAATACAAGGGAGGATGATTTTCAATGGGGCAAGCAAGGGTGCTTCTTTGTTCACTCAGCAAGGGAGGAAGGGGATGAACCAAGATGCTATGATTGTTTGGGAGGTTAGTTTATTTTTTCTTTCTTTTTTTAATCTGCACCATGCCTAAAATGTGATTTATTTCATTTTTTACACTTTCATATTTCTTTTCTGTTGGATAAAGGTATCACCTAGAATTATAGTGATCGATAGTGGGAGTTAGCAACCCTACCACTTTACTGCTTTGCCTAGTTGGATGTTGTTTTTTCTTGACATTACTTATATATCTTGCATTGGTGGCATGTTTGATTGTCTTTAGCTCTTCATGTGAATCCAAAAGAGCTCTGGTACTAATCCTTTTTTTCTCAATGTATTATTGGCGTGAGTAACGGTCTCTCATGGGAGCCATCTTGTCATTCTAATGTGAGAACAACGGATGTAGCAAACATGTCCTTATATTATGGTGCAACAAGAGAGGGTTTGGGGCAAGTTTGCAGATGATCCGACAGGCAGGCATGATCAGACAAGGGTAGAAAGCTTTTACAGATAAGTGGATCAGCATAAAAAAATATGGGTTAATAATGTTAATTAATTGCCTATTATGCATGCACTCTACCGAGAAAGGATAAGAATATACTTAGCTTGAGGGGATAAAAAATCATAAAAATATGTTTTAACTTCTAATTGGTAGGTCAATATATTGTTCTATTTTCTGTTAAGCAGAGCAGTGTGGCTTTTCTAAATCTTGCTGCTTGTACTGCTTGGTTAGTTTCCGAAACCTGCTCTCTGTTAAATAATCATGTAGATCGATTTTCATGTTTATCCCCAATTCCCCAAGAAAGGACTTATTTCCCAAGGAAGTGCACAAAACTTGTTGATAGTCAACACCCTAAAATTGTTCACAAAAAAATATGAAATAAAATATTGAAACCCAATCCCTAGCCATAATTTGAAGTAGAGTCTCAAAATCCTGATTCAGTTGTGGTTCATTTGTGTAAATTGGTTTAAGTGAAGCATGAATCCATGCAGCTGAAGCTGCTGAACCCATATAGTACGGGAAAAGGCTTAGATGTTGTTGTTTAAGTAAAGGCTGAGTTTAATAGAACTAGGCGAAGTATCAGTGAAGTGGTTTTGATACCATGCGAAGTATCCGGTTCTAGGAGCCATGACAGATGGAAAAGGTTAATCTACTTTAATACCATGCAAATCAATCTCCAAGGTTCTTGGCTCCCTCATCACTTAAGTGGATTTTGATTAATGTCGCAACAAATTAACCCAATCAGCAAATAAGCAGCAACAGGTTGTTCCCTCTACTCCAATTCTAAGATAAATCCACCTGGTTTGGATGGGAAGATTCACTGGCATTTGCATTCAAGGTGGTTAGGTGCATCGATCCAACAGATATGATGATGAAGACCCTTCTGCCAAATCACGAGGTTTAATAAGATTTCCATCTTATCTTCCATAGTTCATTACAAAAATGTCATGAGCTTCATTGTAAGAAGATACTTTTGCAGTGGAGGCATTTGGTCTAGTGGTATGATCTTGCTTGACGTCCTTCAACTTCTGAGGCTGGTTTTAAACCCCTAAGGTCACCTTCTTCAGCCTCCCTGTCCTTTCCCTCAAGAGGATCCCTGCTCTCCTCTAAAGCTTCAAGTCTCAAATTTCTTGCATCGGCGAAAGGCCGACAATTGAGAACTACTATAGCAAGAAAGTTTGGAAACAATACAAAAAATGGTGACAACATTCAATTTTTGTGGACATATCATGCATGATAGCGTCAACCATGTGAGACATAATTTAGGTGAAACTAGAATGAAAGTGCAACCTTACTATATTGTGTCTCCATAAGTCAAGGCACAATTGCGCTAAGAAATAGAGGATATACAGCGAGAAGAGAACATCCACAAGGTTTAGGAGCACTTTTAAGAGTGACACAAGGAGGAGAAGAATAAAGAAAATAGCTATTTTTTAATTTTTGTATTTATTTTGAATTTTGAAACTTTGAGAATCTTTGATTCTCTTCTGTAGTAATTTAAAATTTTAATGTAGTTCTTTTTCAACTTTTTTTCATTAAGATAGTGTTATCTTTGGTTCTTGCATGTGATGCATGACATTCTGTATGTTACAAAATTGTTTGATGATTTTTAAATTTTAATGATTTTTTAGGAAATACACAATACACATGTTATTGTATCATCCGATGTGGTACACTACATGCATATATGTGGCCTGTGCCGTACAAGCACTGATATAAATGGTTCTAGAGAAAAAACATGTGCATTTGTTAACCTAGTGGCTGATCACAAATTTGCCATTGGTTTTGCCATATATATCTTGTTTCCTTTTCGTTTTGTTCAATGTGATGATAGTGGAATTTTATTATCCTTGCTGCAAAGCGATGAGGTCTGCACGTTAGGTGCGTATAATGCAGTTTGCACTCCTTATTTACCTTTGTTCTGTCATTTCGCATATTAAAGTGCAGTATTAATTTCAACTTTCAACTCTTCCTTCCCTCCCTGCCACACAGACACCCACATGTTTTGCAGTAGAAATGTAATCATTTTGCGAATTCCTATTAGTTATTTCCATGCATCTACATATGATTGAAAAGTATGGTTTTCTTGCAGAATTTTGGTTCAAGAACAGATACTGTTTTCTGTGGTGTTTTTGATGGCCATGGTCCTTTTGGTGATGCTGTAGCCAAAAGAGTAAGAGACTCCCTTCCGCTTAGGGTTTGTGCAAATTGGGAGGTTAGTATTGGCAGCGATGATAGTTTACGTGACAACATCAGTACGGCAGGTAGCATGACATCTGAGGATGCCATGTCCATAAGCATGGAGGAAGAGCCGAGGTCATCAATGGATCTTGATGAAAAGGAGAAGCTTCCGGAGGTCTTTTTCACGTTCAGGGAGTCATTTCTCAAAGCCTTCAAGGTGATGGACAAAGAGCTGAAACTGCACCCTAATATTAACTGCTACTGCAGCGGAACAACTGCCGTCACTTTGGTCAAGCAGGTATGCTTAACAAAAGAGACTTAGTTTGACAACCTATGATGCATGGATGCTCCATTTATGGCGAAGTACCTGTACAGGTATTTAGCTGATACCGGTATTTTCAAAAAAATTGGATCTATCTCGTTATATGTATAAACACCTACATCTATATACTATGAGTATTTCAAACTTCTATTATTAGTAGGTCAAGTCGGACTAATATCCTGATTCTTAAACCAAGAAGTGTTATACTTTGATGCTGAAACTGTATTTTATGAAATCAAGACCATTTTATGATGTAATCTTTTGTTTGAGATGTTATGTTTCTTGTTAGAAATAAAAATATATGCTATGTTAACATCTATATGCTTTAGTTTTTAATAAGCTTCATATTGTTATAGTCAATTTTGTGTAATTTTAACTAGATACACATATGTATAATTGTTATTTTATAATGGTTGCAAACCATACCTTATATTTTTCAGAAATACCACACCAGTGGCATACCGGTATCTTATATTTTTTTTAAATATCGCATCTCGTAACCATGGTCCATACCCATACCTGCATCCTTGCAACATGATAATTGTATAGACTGAAAGTAATTCTGGTTTCTGTGTATCAAATTCTCATGCATGTCATATGAGAGCAACTATTCGTGCAATGGAACTTCTAATCGATCACCAAAAACCTGAAGTTCCTAAACCATATGTTTATTGTTCCGTGCTCTTTTAGGCAAGCACTACAACTTGATGTTTAACCATTTCCTTGCATTGCCATATCGTGCAGTGTACTACAATTTGAACACATTCTAGTCTTGGGAAGTTTCTTTTCTTGAAATTTTGGTTCTCTTTTCCCATATGCATTTGTGAACATGCATTTTAGTCGTTGCTTGTATCACATGGCCCCTTATTTAAAGATGGATTCTTGTTTCTTTGCTGAATCATTTGATTCCATCTGTAGGGTCAAGATCTTGTGATTGGCAACATTGGTGATTCTAGGGCCGTTCTTGGCACAAGGGACCAAGATAACAACCTAGTCGCTGTCCAGTTAACTGTGGACCTCAAGCCCAATGTTCCAAGTGAGTGCTCTCTCTCTCTCTCTCTCTCTCTCTCTCTCTCTCTCTCTCTCTCTCTCTCTCTCTCTCTCTCTCTCTCTCTCTCTCTCTCTCTCCTGTGTGATGGAATTTATTCGTTTCACAGGAGAAGCGGAAAGAATACGGAGGTGCAAAGGTCGTGTCTTCGCTTTGCATGATGAGCCAGAAGTCCCACGTGTTTGGCTTCCATACATCGATTCCCCTGGTTTAGCTATGGCAAGAGCATTTGGTGACTTCTGCTTGAAGGATTTTGGATTAATCTCTGTCCCTGAAGTATCCTATCGCCGCCTCACTGAGAAGGATGAATTTATTGTGCTAGCTACAGATGGGGTAAGTTGTCTACCAGGGTAGAGTTAAAGCGTTTAAAAGCTTTTCAGTCTCTTACAAGTTTTGAATTGCTCAAGTGAATTCGTGGCAAAATGATTCTTGAAATCTTGCCTTTTACATTCAGGTTCAACTAATTAATGCCTTTCAATTCTGAGAGTTAACAATGTATTTATATTTGGGCATTTTACATGTACATGATACCATCTCTAAGCATCCTAATCAGTGATTGCGGCTTCAGTCTGGAAGTTTTTATCTTGCTTATGAATTCCTACTGCACAGATATGGGATGTTCTCTCCAACATCGAAGTGGTGGAGGTTGTCGCATCTGCACCTACACGGTCATCGGCTGCAAGATCCTTGGTTGAGTCTGCCGTCAGAGCATGGAGGTACAAGTATCCGACGTCCAAAGTCGATGATTGCGCTGTTGTCTGTCTGTTCCTGGATTCAAATTCAAAAGTCGATGATGGAACAAACTTAAAGGAACCAGGTTTTGAAGCAACGGAGGAGGGTGACTTGCCATCATCAAGCCCAATGTTTGGAAGATCTACCACTGTCCGAACCGGCTGTGAGATTTCACAAGATAGCAACCCGAGCTCCCCTTCTCAGCGGGGTAAGGGAGGTCCGGCAAACAAAAGCCAAGATAATCTGGCACGAAGTCGGTCACGGAAAAGCAGCAAGCGGGAGGAGGTTCCTGTGATGGCAGATGATGAGTGGTCAGCTTTGGAGGGTGTCACCAGGGTAAACACTCTGCTAACACTCCCTCGATTTGTTCCAGGAGACAAGAACTAGATGATCATGGAATGCTATTCTCATCGGATGCTGGTAACTTTTGGCCAGATAAATTCAATTATATTCATAATTCTTTCTTTGTTTATATAGTTTTGTATCCTATTTACAGGTCTCTGGTAGTTCCTTGTCTGTGATAAACCCTCCTTGTACTCTTGTTTTAGTGGGAAGAAGGCAGGGTCTTAATTGGAAAATATGTAAAATGAAGAACCTATAATTGTTTTTAGATAATATATGTTTATTTTCAGGTTATGATTGAAAGAAAGCTTTCAATTGGTACTCATCATCGTTCTCTTGTTTTAGCTTCAGCATTCGATTGAGAATTTTCATCTTTTCATTGACATTATTTTGTGTGTATTTTGATAGTATTTTCTTGACCTTGTCATGGATTCGGCTAGGGTTTACCCCCCTCTCTCTCTCACACACACACACACACACACAGAGACGCACACACAATCCCCAGAATTTGAAAGAAGATGTTGGTCCTCTTCGAACCAAAAAACATGATATGAACATCGGTGTCATGCATCCGATTGGAATTCACCAACTTGGTGGCCTTGTATTCAAGACAGTAAAATAAGGAGTTCATGTGACCCCATTTTATGCACAATATAGAGGAGATCATGTGCCCCTCCATGTACTTTTCATAATGAACTAACAAAGTGTACTAGATTCTCTTTTTTTCTGCCTCTATCTTGGCTGTCTTGCCAGCCAGCCATCACCATCTATGAAGTTGATGTTGCTGAACTTCTGAGCTTCTATAATGTCATGCTTTCTTTCCCATTGCACACGTTCTGATGTATTGGCTCCAGGTCCGTAGCAGTTTAACTCCCCATAGAATATATTGCTGACAAATACAATATGAAAGTAAAAGTAAGATTTTCGAACATTTCAATATATATGTATGTGTGGAGAGACTCTTGTTCATACTCCTTTTTTCGACCATATGAACCATTTATCTCTTTGATCAAATAAATCACATTAAAAAAAAATAACGAGCACAATATAATGATCTATAACATTTCGGTTTAGGATTTTGCCAAATCATAATAGTAAAAATTAAGGGAGTTCCTCAAGAAATCAAGCAAGTTAGAGCTTTGTCTGTTGAAAACCATACCTTGTGTTCTTACCCCATGAATCCCATCCTTGAGATTCCACGACATCGGAAAAGTAACTATTGTAGAATATAACTCGAGCGTACTGGCGCCAAGCTCTCCCCAAGAAAGCTTTTCCGAATCCTTCTACAATAGAATGTACAAACACAAAAGCACCATGGCTTTGTGGATTGTTTCTTCCTTGCGCCGTTATGTAGCCCGTATATGGGGAGTTGAGTCCTATTGTCACATTGATGACGCATTTCTGCAAGAGAAGCATATCCTTAGAACCAGGAGTATAATGGTTCTCTTCTTTCTTTCTTTTTTTGATAAAGAAAGGGCCACCACAAAGGTGGCTCATCTTTCCAACTGAAAACTCCATTTGTAGCTGATCAGATTTTGTCGATGCAACTGACATTGTGTGTGTATGTGCTTGTGCTTGCGCATGTACATATGTGTGCTTGCACACTATGCTTCATATTCTGTTTGAATAAATCCTATGTCAATCAATTAGCAATCCGTGCACGCACTTATATTGGTAAGTATGGCATTAGGTAATCGCTTCTTCATGCTATATTGGACTCTTTTTTGGTTCTTATCTTTCATCTAGAAGAGGGAATGTGGGGGCACAAGTATCATATATAAAACCATGATTTTCCTATGCTCCATTGAGATCCTAAAAGTTCATATAGTTTCTCCCAAAAAATAATCTTTGTGGTCGGGGAACTTATTAAATATTTACCTAGACCAATAAATCCTTCAGTGAATCCGATATTAGCCCCACGAATTGGTCTCCAAACTCTTATGTGGTGTTGAGTTTGGATTTCTTTGAATTCTCTGCTCTTTATGATGTTTTCACGGGACAAGGAATTCTCCTTCTTTCCCAACCATGATCATATGGGCCTTGATCATGCTTCCTTTCATTATCCATGCAATATATTGTTATTTAAATAGGATGGCTTGTTCCTTCGATCATGAACTATGTTGGCCCTATGCGACACTCCAACACTTGGCACTCATGTCTCCACCCATCCAACACTTGGCACTCATGTCTCCCCGCCCATGTAAGGAATCACCCTTGTATGGCTGGTCCCAAGCCCGGATAAAGGAGGGGGTTGCGTTAGGCTTCCGATAGACAGCGTGAAACTTTGTCGGACTTGCTATAGATTCTACCATCGATTCTACAAAAAAAGCAAAGAATCCATATAGCCGACCCCATCTAGTATGGGAAAAGGCTTAGTTATAGTAGTGTAGTAGTAGACTTATTAACTAAAAGAGTTACTTAAAGATAGTTTAGTGCTACTTCGAGGGATGGAAGATTGACCGATTAATTATTTGTTGGTGAACAATAACTTTTGAGTTTTCTTCAAGTTTGAGGAGCTACTTATATATACTTGTGTCCATGCACAAATAATTCTCGAAGTCATTGTATCCTGTGCTTGTGCCAGCAGCATGTGACACAGATTATGACCTGTTCATTGTGGCTGGTCATTGTGATAGCAATTTTTTTATTTTATATGACCAAATTCTAAGCCGCAAGTTTTCTTGAGGGATTTAGAAAATTTTGGGACTCAGCAATCATGATATCATGAAAAAAAGAAAAAATAATATAATCTAAACCATGCCTTACAACAAATTATATATAAACTAAGTTATACTCAATGAGTACCACATTGCAGTGGGCACCAATGTAGGGTAGAAGCTTTTAAAGCCTCCTTATTACCGCCTCGTGGGAGTATGATATTTTCGTTTATCAAGTAAAAATGCTTATATGACACTTGATTGTGCTCGGGACAAAGAATCTATATAGCTGACCCTACTTAATGCGGGGAACTTTGGTTTTCTTTTGCTTAGGTAAGTTTATACATCTTGCACCAAGAAACTCCATCTATATAAAATGTTTGCATTTATTTGAATGATGGGAAAACTTCAAATATGAGTATGTTACCCGATATATTGACTGGCCATCACCGAATATGAAGTCCACGGCACCTTCAATGTAACATGCACGGAAAAAATGGCGCCCTCTCTTATCATATGATGTGTCCTGTAAGCTAGTAAATCCACAAAAATGAAAGGAGGACATGTCCCCATCAATTGATGCAGCAACTGCTCGTCTAATAATCCCACTGCTAGTTTTGAATGCATTCTTCAGTTCAAATACAGTAAAACCATCAATAACTTTGTTTAGTTCAGAGCATTCAAATTCATGGCCTGCAAGTTACCATGCGAAGTAAACAAAGAAGAATTTTACCTTAAACCCGATATGTTTCGCGACGAAGTTATCAGCCATGGAGTATAGTGCGGAAGTTTCAGTCAGGTCCTTCACTTTTGTAAGTCGTTCTTAGTAAAGGCAGTCGGACGATACGATAACGGTTCTATCTTTTCCTTCACCTTCCATAT